>CM048755.1:719093800-720340050 GCA_026315105.1 Locusta migratoria | reverse complement strand
CCCACCACGTGGGATAACGCCACGAATAAGCCAATCACCGTGGCTATAGAGGACCCAGGGCACTGGGATCATCACCTGATGACTTTCAATTATGCACGAAATAGTCTGGTCTGGTTCTGATCTTGAGAAATGGCTACGGCGACGTCGTGTTCCTAGTCATGTGGGCAGGTGAAAGTTCCAATGGCGTGAGTTTGGAATCGTTGCCCCCAGGAGGTCAGCGACTTCTCTGACTAATCAAAAACTATCACAGATATACATCTTGAAACCACTAAATGATTATGTTGCGCAATTAGTAGTGTGGCTAAAGGCCTATTAGTCACACCCAGCGGGAGGGCACGGATTTATTTGTTTTCTTTTCTAACAGAAGGTGTGCAACATGTCTAAAAAAATGCTCAAATGTTTGTTAAGCTTATGGGACTCAACTACGGGGTCATCAGTCCCGAAACTTACAAACTACTTATGAACTAGCTACAACTAAGGACGGCACAAATATCCATGCCTGAGGGGGGATTCGAACCCCCGACCGTAGTGGCCGTGCAGACTGTGACTGAAGCGCCTCAGTCCCTTCGGCCACCGCGGCCGGCGCAACATGTCTATGAGTGAGTAGGGTACGATGTACAGATTGGAAAACAAGTGCTATTGAATGTTCTGTTTATTACCTTAATAGAATCATACGAGGAAAATATAATTATACATTTACGACTACTTAAGATGTAAATTAATTTTATCATGTTTTAAGGGGCGATATTGACAGGCCCTGCACGCAAAATTGTGCGGGTCTGGTTTTGTTCGCTTTATGTCTTTGTGATTCACACTAGGAAGTTCGCCCCTGCATCACACAATCGTGGATGGACTGTGTTAACGTGCGCAACGTGTTTTAGTCCCATGTTTCTACACTGGGTGACACCAGAACTCGGCAGACTTCCAAATATTTGTTTCAAATGTTTGTAGAGCTTATGGGCCTTAACTACGGGGTCATCAGTCCCTAAACTTACTAACTACTTATGAAATAATACTAAGGACGGCACAAATATCCATGCCCGAGGGGGGATTCGAACCCCCGACCATAGAGGCCGTGTAGACCGTGACTGGAGCGCCTCAGTCCCCTCGGCCAACGCGGCCGGCGGCAGACTTCCAGTACACTTACAATGGTGGAAGGAAAGACTTGTTGACAGGGTGTTGGTATCCTTGTTTTGACATGTGAAGCTATCATATCTTACAGACAATTGAGTTTATATGATCGTTTGATGTTATTCTGTCATTTCTTTCAAAGACATGTTACTTTAAGATGGTGCAGATAATAAAAAATTGTAGTGAAAGCCCAAAACTGACAATTGTGTGAGTACAAAACTTTTGAAAATCAATTTACTTTTTATTAATGAATTGATGTATGTATTTTGTATCTTAAACGTGCCTCTTTATTTTAATGTCACATCACCTTCAACCTTGGGTCTGAAAGGGACATGCAAATAACAATGCGAATGCGGTTGACTGAAGCAAGACTCATACAGCGTGCCCTGAATGCAGAAGCAACATTATGTTAGCCTGATCACCGAGGATACTACGAGCCAAGTGGTAAGGCTGACTGCCTTGCTTCTGAACGCCTTCAATTTTCCAACATATGTTACGCTGAGATTAAAACCAAGTGGTGCGGTTCGTCGCCAAGGCTTTATGAACATCTAGAGATCGGTAAGAAGAATGTACTGATGCGCCAATTAGTGAGTACCAATGGCTCTCCAAGCTATGATTCTGGAAAACACTAAGGCCACTTGTTCCAAAAAGGACAATACGATCGTAAAATTCCAGCAGCACATTAATCAAAATGTTTTTAATGTTTGTAAATCTATCGGACCAAACTGCGTGGTCATCAGTCCGTAGCTTACAAACTACTTAAACCTAGGTAAGCTAACCTAAGGACAAACACACACACCCATGCCCCAGGGAGGACTCGAACCTCCACGGCGAGCAACCGCGCGCTCCGCAGCGAGACGCTTTAGACCGCTCGGCTACTCCACCGCACATTAATCCCTCGCTCCCAGCCTTATCTGTATTCGCAGAAGGAATCGGACTTATTCGGGCATTAGCACAGAAATGGTTCTCTCTTTGTCGGAGACATACATACAGCAACATATAGCTATAATTGGATGTCTGCTTCAAAAAGGCAAATGACAATTTCTGCGCGAATCCACAAGTAAGTCTGATTCCATCCGGGAATCTCCGCGGGAATAACCGCGTGTTTTAGGCGCCATGCTACGGATTTTGAGGCCGCTCCCGCTGGAGGTTCGAGTCCTGTCTCGGACACGTGCCTGTGTGTTGTCCTTAGCGTAAGTTAGTTTAAGTAGTTTCTATGTCTATGGACCGATGACCATAGCACTTTGGTCTCATAGGCATATAAAGGTAAGGCAAAGCAGTCAACAATCCGAAGATTGGTTTGAACACCGCAGTGCTTTACTAGGCATGGTTCTGTTTGGAGGTGGTATGCCGTTGCCTTCCTCCGACCTTCGAACAGACTTACCCAGCCAGTTACAGGGGGACCTACAGTTTAACGTGGGCTCCGAAACACGGTGCTACCCGGTATTTTTCACATGAGCCATACTGCCAGAGGTGAAAGGAGTGGAAAGTGACAGATAAAAATCCTAGGACCTGGCGGGGATAGAGCCCGCGACCTTCGGATTTGTAGTCTGGCACTCTACCACTGTGCAACCGAGGCGCACAAAACATTTGAAAATTTTTAACTTACCAGAAATACAAATAATGCCGCGAGCAAGCTGCAGTAAGTTGAGAATTTGGGCAGGACGAGAAGCCTTACTGTTCACGGTGACCCCACGCCAGAAACACGAAATCCGGGTTCGAGTCCCGGTACGGAACAAATTTTCAGCTTTCCCGATGGATTTAATTCAATGGCCTGAAAAAGCAGAGACGTCTGAATAGTTTTTATTTATAATAGATTTCTGTTTCGAGGAAGCCGCACCTGATCTTTAGTCAGTATAGACGGTGCGAAGATGAACGAGTCGTTTCAGCGGGCTTGGCAGTCCGTTATCCTGAAAGCAGCGGAGTGCGCAGTAATCTGACGTAAGCCGCAGGGGCCATCTGCCAGCATTACGTTCCGCAGCCGGGATTCACGCTCAATTGTTTTGCTTCTGAAGGGCCGCCTGGATTAGCCACGCTCCGTTAATGGCTACTGTCTGCGTTTTAGTGCTGATCTCTGCGCTGCAGAGAGCGTAGCGTGCCTCGAGACCTACATTCTGCCACTTAACAATCCCCGCGATGAAGAAGTAAGTTCCAAAGTGCATTTGAAGATAATGTTATACACTCCTCGAAAAGAACACTATAAATTAGTGCCGGCCGCGGTGGCCGAGCTGACTGCGGCGCGCCAGTCACGGTCTGCACGGCCACTACGGTCGGGGGTTCGAATCCCCCCTCGGGCATGGATATTTGTGCCTTCTTTAGTATAAGGTAGTACATAAGTAGTTTGTAAGTTTAGGGACTTATAACCCCGTAGTTAAGCCCCATAGGCTTTACAAACATTTGAACATTTTTTATAAATTCGTCGGCCAAACGGAGAGAAATTTTATTGAGAAATTATTGACGATGTACATACACGTTCACACAGACAGAGCCATACACGTGAGTACGGTCGCCAGAGCGAGAGGAGTGTCGACGAAAAAAAAAAAAAAACAAACAAAAAAAAAAAAAAAAAAAAAAAAATAAAAAAAAAATTCAAATGCCCGATTTTTTTCCCAAGCCCGAGTGGGGACTTTTTTCAGTCCCCCTTTTTATTTATTTATTTTTTAAGGAAAGGAAACTAACGCGCCACCGCCACTTTGACCCTAATAAAAAAAGAACCCAACCTCTTCAGGCTTTGGCGCCTAACTAAAACTACGCCTGGAAACTAACTATATAAGGGAACAGAAAGAAAGAAAAGGAAGCGGAATGTGTAGGAGACAAAACAAATAAATTCTCTTTATTCACATTACTATGATTTTATTTCATTATTATTATTTATTTATTTTTATTTGATAGATCTTGATGTTCGTTGTATAATTCAGAAGATCTCAGTTCCCTGCGGCTATTAAGTTCAGTCACGGCTTTTCGTAGAATGTGCATTCCGTTGAACAGTTCAAAGAGAGACAGCAGTTCAAACATTTAAAATTCTTCTCTATTGACTGAACACATTCCATCTGCGGGGAGGGTCGTTGAAGGCACTCCCAAGGAAGTTTGAAAAGTATTGTCTGTATTTAGGATGTCGTACAACTCTGTAATGGCGATCCGTGAGATAAGTCCAAAAATCAAGTTTCGATTTTGCATTGTGTCCAAAAAGATAGTGTATGGCATGTCCGCGAATCCAATTCACAGCATTGGTCTTTGCATTTGGAAAATACACTCGGTCCGGAAATAAGAACGAATGAGGAGTAATACTCTCTGGAATATTTCTCGTGAGGAAAGCTATAATACGGCGAATCAGTTGCCAAACGTCAGCAACAATACCACAAACAAAACTATGTTCGTCATTGTCAGCCACTCCACACCTGGGACAGAGAGGTGATTCGGCGAGGTGGTTGCGATGAAGGCGAAATCTGCAAACATTCTTACGATTGACAGTAAGGTACCAGACCGACTGTATGGAGGACTCGAACCTCCGGTGGCAAGCAACCGCGCGCTCCTCGGCAAGGCGCCTTCGAAGGCTCAGCCATTCCTCTGCGGCGCAATGTCGACGCTAGTACAGTGTATACCCTCCATTTGTAGCAATGCAAGCTGAAATTCTGTCATCGAGTCGATAGTAGAGGTGTCTAATGTAGTCTTTGGAAATGGCGTGAATGAAGTTTCCAACTGGTGCCTCAGCTGGGCCAGATTCTGTGCCGATCGTGCTGACCGCGCAAGATTTGAAACACGTATTGTGAAATTTGTGCAATGATGAAACACGTATAATTGGAATATGTGTAAGTTTGACTGAGTTTTGTTGTCTCTGATCTGTGACGTAGCAAACTTCTCAGGATGTGGTGTGTCTTTGTCAAAGAATTTTAGACTGTAGGCTGCTCTGCAGTATGATCAGTTGTACGGTAGTGTTGGGAGAGTTGAGTTGTGGCAGCTGCTGTGTGCAGTGGCTGTGGCGAGTTGTGTGGAGCAAGCGGACATGGAAATCGTGCCACTGAATTGTCGTTTATTCGAAGGACAGACCAGACTAATTCTTGTATCTGCTATTTTGTATAATACTCTGAAAATTAAGGTAATGTACAAAGCTGATAATGCGTAATAATAATCTTTAATTTTATCTGCAAGTATTGTTTAATTCGAGTAGTTAGTTGCCTAATCCATTTCTTTCAAATTATATCCAAAGAAATATTGAATACAGGATAAGTTATACTGATTAATTTTTGTAAAACCCTTTTCTTGATTCAGCACAGAATGTTAAATGAATATTACTGATTGTGATTGTTGTCTGGAATAATCAATACTGCCTTATATGAAAGTGCATGTCATTACATGTTATAGTGCAGACAGTGGCGGACTAAGGCTGTTGGAGGCCCGGGGCAGCGGCGGAGCGAAAGGAGCCCCCTACCCCCCCCCCCCCCCGAACACTTGGAAATACATGTATTACTTTAAAAAAGACTTGGATGCCCCTTCCAGGACGAGAGACACAGGACACTCTGAAAAAAGTAGCTTTCGAGATTTGGAGGCTCCCAGCAGAACGAGATGCTAAGCGCGGTCCACAAAAAAGGAAAAGAAAAAAAAAATTGTAGGTCCTTTCCAGGTATTTGAAAGCCCCCCAAGACCGGAGGTCCGGGGCGGTCTGCCCCCTCCATACCACCCCCCACCCTAGTCCGCCACTTAGTGCAGAATGGATTCTCGCAGGTGATATAAATTAAGTTTTCTGATACAGCAGAATTGTTTCTCGCAGTCAGATTGATCTTATTCTATCGCTCACATGCACGCTACATACCGTAACTGTGTAAAGAAAATAAATTGATTCACATGAGCCACTGTAAGAATATTTCTTTTAAATTAAGATATATTACGAATAGTGCCATTATACATTATTTTTAAGGAATTTATTAATGACAAGAATTTGTTACAGTGTTCGCACCAAATCCATTTTTGTGGCAATGCTACCCAACATTTTGTTTCGTTTGGCAATTAATTCAGCAGTCTATTTATTTCATCATATCACCAGACGGCTTTTACCATTTCAGAATATATGTGCAGACCACTTTGAAGATGACATTTCATCCAGTCCCGAACCTGGCCAATGGAGGATATATCTGTGGATCGTGCTGGCCAGAGTAGTTGACGTACACCTTAAAGAGCACGTTGGGTGCTACGGAAAACATATGAGCGTGTTGGAATAACGTATCGCCTTGTCGGTGCATGAACGGTAGCCAAGGTTGGATGAATGATGGTTTCAGTGTACTGTCCACTTTTCAATTGTCTCTCTACGATCAGCAGAGGAGAACTGCCGGTGTAGTATATGGCTCCCCACACAATAATGCCGGGTGTCGGACCCGTGTAGTTCTGCCGTATACATTCCAGATGTTCGCGCTGCCCTGCACGACGCCACACACTCGTACAACCTTCATAGGCACCGAGGCATAAGCAACTTTCATCACTGAAGATCACATCTCCATTGTCCTATCCAACATCACTGGAGGCGAGGAGAATGATAGTGCGTGGTGAGTAGATAACGGCCTGCATGATAGTGTATCATGTTGTGGGGAGCTATATTCTACAGTGGCCATTCTCCTCTGAATCCTCGAGGGAACATTGAACAATGTACGGTACAATGAAACCATCATTCAACCCGTCTTGCTTCCGTTGATGCACCAACAATGCGATATGCTTTTCCAACAGGACAACGCACCCAATGTGTTCTTAGTGGTGTACACAACTAACCTGACCAACACGACCCGCAGATCTGTCCCCCTTGAGGATGTTTGGGACCAGATGAAACTTCACCTTGCGCGGTCTACATTTGGTAAATATGCTATCGTCTTCACGGGACAATTCCAGCTTGCATTGATGCAAAAGGAGGGTACACCCGGTACTATAATCGAATTTGCTCACCCACTGGTAACTGTCCTCACATTCGTATGATTTTGTGTGTGTGATCGTGTGTTGTATGCATCCTCAAGAATGTGTCAATGAAATTTCCCTCTGCTTGGTACCCTAAATCACGGTGTTCTTTTTTCATTTCCCAGGAGAGTAGTTTCAGAAAATCACTAGGACAGTGCAGCTGCATCTCGTTGGAGTCCAGTGAGGGAATCGGTGCAATATCATCTGGCAGGAGCCGATATGTATTTATGGAGCCAATCTTCTTTACATACAACGTAGTGGTTGTATGTTTGTATTTTTGTGTTGCATACAATTCTACAGTTTTGTTGCAATCTCGATGAAATTTAGCACACTTGATTTTGAAATATAGAGAAAGGTAACAGTGGATATATGAATCTTGTACAACACAAAGTTCAGGAGATATAACGTCATAAACAATGAGATGCATGATAAACCGCTCCCTCGCACAGAATATTGTAATTTGCAATGTCTTCGCTACGAACGCTATTCGCAAAACGGTTTGCTTGCAGTTTCCTAATATTCCGCTCTACACCCGAGGAAAAAACGTTCAAATGATTGTAAACCTATTGGACCAAACTTCTATGGTCACTAGTCCGTAGACTTACAAACTACTTAAAGTGGCTTATACTAAGGAAAATACACACATCCACGCCAGAAGGAAGACTCTATCCTCCGGCGGGAACGGCCGATCTGTCCGTTGCGTGACACCGCTAGACTGCGCGGCCATTCCGCACGGCGCCCCAGTAAAATTGCATTCTTGTGTGGGACATTGTTAAGGAAAAATGACGTCATATATGGGACAGATCTGCGGGTACGTGTTGGTCAGGGTAGTTGCGTACACCACTGAAAACAAATTGGATGCACTGTCCTGTTGGAAAAGCATATCTCATTGTTGGTGCATCAACGGAAAATGTTCAAATGTTTGTGAAGCTTAAGTGACTGAACTGTGTGGTCATAAGTCCCTAAACTTACAAACTACTTATAAACTACCTTATACTAAATACTAAAATGTTCAAATGTTTGTTAAGCTTATGGGACCCAACTACGGGGTCATCAGTCCCTAAACTTACAAACTACTTATGAACTACTTACGAACTAGGACGGCACAAATATCCATGCCCGAGGGGGGATTCGAACCCTCGACCGTAGTGGCCGTGCTGACCGCGACTGGAGCGCCTCAATCACCTCGGCCACCGCGGCCGGCTACTAAATACTGCATAAACATCCATGCCCGAGGGGGGATTCGAACCCCCGTCGGGGAACTGCCTCGCGCATAGTAGCATAGCGCCTCAATGCGGTCGGCCGATCAACACAAGATAGAAGGGCTCACAACAGCCTATGTCACGTCACACCGACCACGCCACTACCACCTTGCCGGTCTTGCAGACTGCGCAAAGTGACGCTTCATCTGATCCCAAACATTCACAATATAGGACATATCTGCGGGTCGTGTTGGTCAGGGTAGTTGCGACACCACTAAGAACACATTGGGTGCATTGTCCTGTTGGAAAAGCATATAGCATTGTTGGTGCTTCCGAGGAAGCGTCGCTGCTCATCGAGATTCATATACATTAGAGGTGAAATTTGTAATAACGCTTAATTAAGTTCAAAATATACTTTATAAACTGTACAATTAGTGTCATATATAACTTTAGAGTCTTCAGTGTTTTAGTTAATAGACTACTACGATTATATGATTTAGCTAAATCTAGTAAAAAATCTGTAAACCCACATGAGTGGAAAGCATTTGATCTATCCTAGGAACGTTAGATCTGGGTCTCTATGGAGCTCTTGCAACAGATGGTTTCACTGAACAGAACATAGAGGGGTGGGAATTGGGGAAGCAAATAAGACTCTTACATTCCACTGTAAAGTATGTTCAGGTTTCAGGAAAGTATCAGAACGGGACGGGAGGATTAGAGCCCTTGCGGCAAAACTGGATACGTGATAGGGAGGAAGTGATGATGTTCCGCGGTAGGGGGAGGTTCAGGGTGAAGAGACGTTAACTCTTTGAAGGTAATCAGTAATTACATTACATTTGCACGGAGAAACAGAAGCCCATCACATTTTAGTTTAAATAAACTTACGTACATATTTTGGTGCAAGGAACATGCTTAAACGTATGGGACAGATGATTTGAAAGTGAACCTGTTATATATAGTTACAAATTGTGCCACAACATCAATTGGATTTTCGTAAGAACAATTTAAACGTGAGAAAATATTTCTTTTGCATTTACGTGCAGTAAGCTTTTAACATCTGCCGAACCCATCTGGCACAAAACCTTCAGTAATTTAATTATTCGCGCAAAATGTACTGAACTTTTCCGCCTGATATTTAAACGTCAGCTACGTTGTTAAATTTTAATCAGTTGCAGTTCAATTTCACTTGATGCACCCTTTCTATGTTTTTATCTGCTATCGCTGTTCTGGAACGTTATTCTGTTCGACATATTCCAAGTGATAGTATTAAGGCGTCCATTTTTGTGAGTTAGTATTTGATAAAAGCACTTCTTACATGTCGTCACCAAGTAGATAGAACTAAGGCTGTTTGACGTCTTGGTATCTTATTCCATACATTTTACACTGTGAAACTGTTCCGTTTCCCCATACTAAAATATAAGTTTCTCGTTTAGCACACTAATGAATACTAGTCAAAGACAGAAACATTTATTTATACTTTTCTAGGAGCTGAAGTACAATGTTTACATATTTCATAGGTTTGTTAAATTGATTAACGGTTCTTACTGGTAAAGGAATCTGATATATTGACAGAGTTTGTAAGGAAATACGGATTCCTAGGATGTGTAGCTACAGACACAAAGCGATACTGTCACCTTATGCTCAGTGATAAGGGGGTGAGTGTAGTTCTTTGAGTTTCACATTCACACTTTCAATGCGCAGATTCTGTTCGAATTTTTATTTCGACGAATTGATGTAACATACGCTTGCTGTTTCTTGCAGAAGAATACAAATCCATAAAAAATTAATTTCTGTTGATATGTCTTAAGCGTTCGGAGATTTTTAAAGGAGTTGATAAATATTTCCATGAGATTTCTGAACTAAAATAAGGATTTGGTTAGGAACTGTACTGTTCTCTGGTATCGAAACGTCCACATTATTTAGAGAGGTTGTTATACGAAATTATACCTTGAATGTTGCTCGGAACTGACTTTGCCGTCTTCTTTAAGTTATAATTTCGCCTATTTAAGGATTAATAAGCCAGAGAAAATGTTAATACATCATTAACTTCTACCAGGCTGTAGTTTCACATTGGATCATTGGATGGAGCGCGCTGGTGACCCACAGCTATGTTGATAGTGTACTAAACGTCAAAATGTATCAACTGTAGTATATTCTGAAGTATGATCATGAAGAGGCTACGAATTAAAATTTTTCACTAAGCAAGGACCATGAAATTTCTGTGAACGCAGTCAAAGCGTCCCTCAACCATATTTATCTCTTTGTTTTCGGCCCATATTTTCTGACATTATTACCCTGTTATTTCTTGACTTTTCCGTATCAGTTCATTTCTTCTCCAGATATTGTTAACTGTGTTCTACTGTTATGTATTTCGGTCTGGATGTCGTTACTGATAATCCGTGGGAATATAATCAAAGAATTGCTTAACATAATTTTAAAATGATTAACAGTATTTTTATGCAAATCTCACATGCTTTGTATATTACTATTTTTATCCCAATTACGTGTATTAGAGTACCTAAAAGCCTTTATCTTGTGATATGAAATAAATGAATAAATGTAATTAGAAGGTATAAGAAGGAAACTAAGTCAATTACTCTCATCACTCATCAACAGGAAGAAAATTTACGTAATTCTGTTTGTCTCCCGCGATGACCGATTACTGATGTATTAAATTTTTCAGTAGGCTTTTTCCATTGGAAATTTCCGATCAATCAATTTTGTAAATCGGGAGTGTAAACAAATAAAGTGATTGTGTCACTAACAGATGATGGAAATAGTAGGAGGTGATGAAGGATAAAGATTGAACAATATCTCGACAGATTCTTCTGTTTGTAGCTCTGCAATCAGCTACATCACCTTCTGCTTTTGAGACAATACCGTGACCAATGTCGTTCCATTTGTCAATGAGCTGTCTCGTACTTCGTGCTTTCTCGTACTCGGTTTTCGAAGCACGCGGCTTGCCTCAAATAACGGTGGATGGGCGAAAGCCTTTAAGCTGACGTCTGACATGTTTCACTTGTCAGCTCCCTGGGAAACTGTCGCTCGTTGAAGGTAGCCAACGATTTAGAAAGGCTTTAAAAACAGATAAAGCGTTTTCCCATCTAACAGGCAGTGAAAAATTCAGCTGCTAATTAAAATTTTCGAAATGTTTTACACTAGTGTAATAAATCGATAGTAATTACTATTTTCCTATGATTGGCACCAAGCAAGCACTTCGTACCGTACAAGAACACTGTTTGGGCACGAAATATGTGTCTGCAAGATGTCATAGCACATATTACGTCTAAAGGTGTTTGTATTCAACGCTCTTAACTTAAGAATACCTCAAACACTATCGCAGATTCGATAATGAATTCATTGTAATTACGTGTCAGCATAAACTTGTAGCCTCCCTCTGTGGCTGTCCTGTTTCCAACTTTCTATGGATCTCCATGCCATAGCTGACGTTGCATTGCATTCTCTTTTCACTACACTATCTGAACCCTCTGGTTGTGTAATCGTTTGGTAGAGTAAACACAAGTCAACACCAACACACACTGTACCAACATTCAGTTACTATCACTATCGCGGTTGCCGTAATGTTGTCTCCAATTCGTAGTACCCACAGAAAGACGTCGAAGCATTTGAGTTCATTTTGCAGACGACAATGACTTAGAACCTAGATATCTCGACTGATTCGCTGTTTTGACCAGTGCATATGCAACCTACGCTCTCTAATACTTACGGGAAACGCCGAATTGCCGGGAGTAATGAGTAAAATGGGCATGGGCACATGTCATTAGTGTGTGGATGAGTCGAAAACTTGCGTCTGACGCAAGGCGTGCTAGGGTAGTCCGTGCAGATGCATTGGCTAATTGTGATATTCCTGGCCTATGGCCGCTTCATATTTCGGGCCGCTGGCCGTTTCTTTGCTAACATCGTACGTGACTTAAACGCGGAAGAAAGACAGAAGTGCAGCATATGTTGAAATGTGGGGTGGGGAGCAGTAGCATATGGCACAGTAGGTGCTGGTTCCCATGGGAAAGCCCGCCTATGTAACTGGTACTCTCCTCGCATTGGCTGCTGCATTTCACGTCACGTGATTTCTTTTGAAATTAGTTTTCTTTATTATATACTAAACAATTATTCAGAGCTGAGAATTTGTGATAAATATCTCTCAAGGACAGGCTAGGTTTTGACAGTTTAAAAAGTTTAAGGTGCCTTCTCTTATTGTAACAAGAGAAGAGCGATTTTGTAGAAGGCGCGCGACGACCATGTTTTGGCGCGAAATAGAGCGTCAGGTGCCCTCTCGCAACGCGCCGCAGTAGCAGTCTCGAGCTGACCACTATACGCGCCGGTCATGAGTAAAGTTTTGTATAATTGTGATAACAGAAGAGGTCTCAACATGAACTACGGGCAGCATAGGCCGTATCGGATTAACAATAGTTGTTCAAATTTTATTATTTATTTAATAAATGGCATCCCTGACAATTAAAAATCTCGCGAGTCGCTTCTTATACCTCCATCCAACAGAACCTATATTAGCCTCACTTGTATGCTGTAGAAGAACCAACGACCTGTGTGCTGTCTTCTGCGCTGGGTACACAACTATAGAAGACAACAGGTTAGTCAGAACTCTATGCTTTCCATAAAGTCTTGGACAGCAACTACGGCACCACGTGCGTACTGTAGGGCGGTACAAACGCACACTGCTACGCAACAGCATCCGCAAGGATGTGGAGGTTTTAGGGGACTTGTGGGAGGAAGCAGTACTAACTTCTCCGTCCATAAATAAAAAACCCTAGGAAGCTTGTGTAATGTGTCTGGGTGGCGTAGTGGACAGCGCAACTGCCTAGTAAGCAAGAGAACCGGCTTCAAATTAGGGCCCGTTACAAATTTCCAACTATCCCCCTTGATTTAATTCGCTGCAGTCTAGTAACGAAGGCCGTGAATTCGTTCGTGTCGTAATTTGTATTTTAACTTCAGGGGAGAACCAGCAGCTGAAAGAGAGCAAATGAGCTGAGTACCGAAACAAGGCGATACAAGCAAATCGGCATTTTTTTTTCGGTGACAATGCGCTTCCATCGCAGAGGCTTAAGCCAACGAGAGGAAGAGCCTGTTAACGGGCGAGCGGCGTGCTTCAGTCGCTTTGTGCGGAGGGAAACAGAAGTGCTTTCCTCATAAAGCAGCCTAATGAGCCATCCAAGCATTCGCTTCTCCATTTGCATCACGTCTGTTCCATACCTGTTTGTGACGTGGTGTCAGCATAGCAGGCATTAAAAGGCTTCACACGTGAATCTCCGTAAATTTATAACGACGGAGTGTAAATCGCGAATGCATTTTAACTGTGCAACTCAGTATGCATGTACGCACCTATCATCGATATTTTACAACATTTAATTATCTATATCTATAAATGTGAATATCTGTTCGGTGTACGTTTATCACGTCTGAACCACAAGACATAAATAGCTAAAAATTTGTACAGTTACTAATGTCTACCCGGGGAAGGCTTTAGGCACGGTTTTATGGCGATCGGATAGCTATTTAGCTATATAAATTAATGTGAATGTCTGTTGGGTGTACGCTTATCACGTCCAAACGACAAGACGCAGAGACTTGAATATTTGAACAGTTACTAATTTATACCCGAGGAAGGTTTTAGGCACGGTTTTATAGCGATCTGATAGATATTTAGTAATTTGAAGAATATAACAAGAAATGCGGAACAATAACGATTGTTTGAAAATTATATTTACTCTTTGAAAATGGTTTTATTGGTTGCATTGTTGTTTGACGATTGATAATGATAAAATGGTGGAGTATATTGGGATGGAAAGTTATCGGCGTATATAAAATGCTACGTGTGTGTGTTAATATTTCGATCTGCAGCGAAAACTACAGAGCACAAACGAATGGTCTGTGTGTAACTGTTGTCCGAAGTCTCCCGTTGTTCACCATAGCAGTTCCATGTCGATAGCTATTACGGGGTGGAAGATATGGTGGTTGAAAGTCTTCAAATTATAGAAAAAAATCGGACTAAAGGCCAGCGATGACGTTTGCGACTCTATAGCAAGGAGGTTATTACGTACAGTGAAACGTGATGCCACAGACCATATCTTTGGTCTTCATGTCTTTCTCTGTAAGGATAAGCACACGAATAAGGAAATATAAGAATAAATAAATAAAGCAGTTAAAAAGAAATTTCTTTTAATACAGTTCTTTAAAAAATCGATTTGACGTTTCGTGCATTACATCAAGTGATCAATCAGTGATATTCAAATCAAATGTTCAAATGTTTGTAGAGTTTATGGGACTTAACTACGGGGTCATCAGTCCCTGAACTTACAAACTACTTATGAACTAGCTACAACTAAGGACGGCACAAATATCCATGCCCGAGGGGGGATTCGAACCCCCGACCGTAGTGGCCGTGCAGACCGTGACTGAAGCGCCTCAGTTCGCTCGGCCACCGCGGCCGGCCATTTGTGATATTATTACAATCATTATTGTTAAATTCTTAGAAACGAGTGCATTTTTACCTGTGATTTCTAATCTATTCTCTGATAAATGTAACATGTTTTTAGAAAAAAAGGAGATGGACAAAGAGAGAGTGGATAGGAAAAGTGCTAACACAAGGCTCGATTAAATAAAATATGCCCGGGCAACGCCAGGTTTTCAGCTAGTAATAACATAAAAGTAAATGGAATTTCGATTGAAAATTGAGTTGTTCACGATACGGGTTTTGTCCACTACGAAGGAAGTCGTCAAGTGTAATAGACCAGATTATCTCGTGACTGGTGTCATGAGACCACTAATATCGATGGCGGATACCACTTATTTTAAGGAAAGATGTAACTTTGACCTTAATTCCTGTTAATGAACTGCATGATACCTCTCTTTAAACACTGATAAATTTCAGATAATGTCTTGCAATAAGAAACCTTGCACGTATAACATATCAGCACAAAAAATTGTCAGAGAAGAAATTTTCAGTCAAATTAGAGGGTGCAACATACTAATAACACAAAAACAAAGAAAACTTATAATTATGAGTAAAAAACTATGAAGACATACTTGACACACAGGATAAGGTTGCATTCTACGAAGGCACATGAGACGAATAAGTTGCGGTATACGTAACCATAAACACATACGAAATGCAACTTTTATCCTGAGATGGAGGCGGCAACCTCTTAGTGGTAGGGTACGATTGTAATCGTTCTTTCGACACTTTTTTTCATCCCGTTAATATTTTTATTATTGAGAAAAAATGACATTTGTAGTAGGAATCATTCACGTGTTTAATCAGTTTTTTATACCCTCGAAAAACACAGAAATTATTTTCCTTGCCACTAAATAATTCGTCTTCAGCTGTACAAGCCCATCACTAATCTAAATTCTGCGAGGAAAGAAATTTATGTCGTGGCCAATAAATCTGTGATGCTTTATCAGCTCGTCCTACGCACTTCCGGCGATGTTTAAATGGTAGCCATAGGTCAGGACAATTTCCTCCGCCGCGGCGGAGTAGCCGAGCGGTCTAAAGCACCTCGCTGCGGAGCGCGCGGTTGCTCGCCGTAGAGGTTCGAGTCCTCCCTGGAGCATTGGTGTGTGTGTTTGTCCGTAGGTTAGTTTACCTAGGTTTAAGTAGTTTGTAAGCTACGGACTGATGACCACGCAGTTTGGTCCGATAGATTTACAGACATTTGAACAGTTTCCTCCTATTTTCCCTATGGTCCCTCCTCATACTTTTCAAATGGGGCTAAGATATGGTTCAGGAGGAGCCCGTTATAGAAGAGATATCTCATTACGCTGGTCAGCTAACTCATGCATTATCACTGACTTCAGTACTGGAAACTTATCGCCGGTCGCGGTGGCCGAGGGGACTGAGGCGCTTCAGTCACGGTCTGCACGGCCAGTACGGTCGGGGGTTCGAATCCCCCCTCGGGCATGGATATTTGTGCCGTTCTAGTTCGTAAGTAGTTCATAAGTAGTTTGTAAGTTTAGGGACTGATGACCCCTTAGTTAAGTCCCATAAAGTATACAAACATTTGAACATTTGGAAACTTATCATGTTCGAAACAGATTAATTTACCAAGATATTATTATTAAACATATATTGATTATAGTTTGATTGTGGTAGGTATAATGAAGTCACCAATCTTTAGTGTACTCTCGAATCCTTCCAGTCCCAAAATTTCTCAAACATACGGCCACTACGAGATGACCCATGGATGTAATGGCCGACGAAACGGACAGTTTGCGTTGAATATGTGCCGATGAAATTACAGTAGCAATGCCTAAAGGTCCGTTTCGCAAGTCAAGGAGCAACTTCTTAATTACTAATTTGCCTTCAGTCCGGTCCGAAACCAACGCCGTAATGCGATCAATGTCATGGGAAACAAAGCATTCTCCAATCTATTTCACGAGTGAAGTGTAGCGAATTCTTACCGTTACTTTGTGTTATATCCTAACGTCAACTAGGCAGCCTTCTGCCACGAACTACCCGCCGAATAGAAACCAACATCGACGGTAAATCGATAGCTGAATACATGGCATATTGCGCAAGTTATCTTTAAAAATAATCCTAGCGTACATCAATGGCGTTGAGAAAAGCCAAATTTGTCTTACAAATCAAACACAATCAGTGTTGGAAAATCGAAGTTTGGTCCAGAAAAGTACTATTTACGACTCGCCGCACAAAATATTCAGCAACAACGTGTGTGATACTAGGAAAGCAGCCAAACCGTGTTATATTTCCTGCAGTTTGCCAACAGCAATTATCATCTTTTGTGTTTGATGCGATCTCTGGAGTCACCACTACTGCTAGCAAAACTACCGGATAGACTCTCTGAATCGGTTTCCGTATCGGTGGAGAGGCGTACTATCATGTATCACATACTTATTTACATAAGAGGCCAGTAACTTAGTCCATAAAATAGTTGTATTAAATTATCTGGATGTTGTTACGGAGTGGCTACAGTTAATACAATGTCATATATGCAGTGCACAGTTTGTTATACTTCTTGTTTGAGTTGATCTTGTTTGTTCTGATGTATTTTTGGACCATTCGCAAACACCAAAACCTAATCTTTTATATCAAATAAACAATGCCCAGAGACATATTTTTTGTCTCGATATCTATTAAAGATATTTAACTGAAGTACATGCATTGAATTAAAACTTATTTTAATTTATGGTTATCGCGCCTGCCTGCCTAGTAAGGAGGAGGTCCCGGGTTCGAATCCTGGCCGCGGCATAAATTTTAATTAAATGCCTCTACTTTAGTTTAATCTGTTATAATTATGTAGTCTGAGAAGTGTATTGTTTACCGTAATATGTAAATGATAATTGCAAGTAAACGTCATCTATTATACCTCAGAACAGAACTGACCTTTTAATAAAGTGAGTTAATTATTCGCAATATGCAAAATCTTCCTATTTCAGCTACACTTCATAAAGTGGCCTATCATTTTGTGGCACTTGAGGAATTGTGCCAGGTCCGGACTTGAAACCGGATCTTCACACATTCGTCTTAACCGCTGAGCCACTCGAGCATGCTCCCCGGATCGAATCAAATTTCAATATTCACACTTGCCTACCTCGCCAAATGCTCGAACATTTAGTGAGATTTGCGGAACGGGGAGAGACACCATTCTGTCATCGGCTGCCTGTGGCCTGTGGTGCCATGTGTCTCTCACCGTCAAGGGAATATTGCTATATGTGTGTGAGAATTTGGGGATGCAGGCAAGCATGACACATGGAAGTTTGGGTCGGTACGGGAAATGTAGTCAGATGGCTGGGGGGGTCAAGACGACAGCTCCCAGAAATTGGAAGAACTGCGGTCGAGTCACAAATTTTCGAGTGTCACTAAATGATAGTCCTCCTGTGAAGTGCAGCTGAAGTCGGAATGAATATTTAACACAGCTTCGGACCATCACAGAAGTCTGTTCATTTACAACAGACATTGAATATTAAAAGGCTTAGTCAGTGGATGGTTCCTTGCCGCGCGGGAGTATCCGAGCGGTCTGGAGCGCCACGTTGCGAATCGCGCAGCCTCCCGCGTCGGAAATTCGAATCCTCCCTCGGGCATGGATGTGTTTGTTGTCCTTAGGTTAGTTTAACTTAGTTTAAGTAGTTTGTAAGCTACGGACTAATTACCATGTATTGAATCTGATAGATTTACAAACATTTGAACATTTTTTTATGGTTCCTTTGAAAGGGCACGGCAGATTTCCTTCCCCATCCTTACCTAAAACTCCGAGCGAGAGCGCCGTCTCTAATGACCTCGCCGTCGACGAGACGTTAAACACTAAGCTTCTTTTCTTCCTTCTTAATCAATAACCTGATAGAGCGGCTGAATCCTGAATCTAATAAATATCTATAACAGCTGAGTGTTAATAATTGTTTTGAATTCCCCACGAAAAAGATTGAACTCACTAGGCGTTCTAGTGACACCAGTGGTTGGGCAGATGTGATATCTATCACAAAACGAGATTCATCCAACGTATCAAACACACTTTCGTGACTTGCTTTGTTGCGAAAGGTAGGGGATTAGCCCAGAAGCAGCGAGGAAAAATCAAATGTTTGTAGAACTTATGGGACTTAACTACGGGGTCATCAGTCCCTAAGCTTACAAACTACTTATGAACTACCTATGACTAAGGACGGCACAAAGATCCATGCCCGAGGGGCGATTCCAAACCCCGACCGTAGTGGCCGTGCAGACCGTGACTGGAGCGCCTCAGTCCCCTCGGCCACCACGGCCGGCAGGAGCGAGGAGCAGCATTAGGTTTGAATAATATAAAAAATGAATATTGTATTTCAAAAATCATGGCGGTGAAGGTGCCCATACGCAAATTAGTTCCGAGTTCCTTTATACGGTATAAATCTTCTATATGGTGCCTCTTGAAACGACGAATACCTCGGATCGCTCGGTCATAGAGGTAGCCACCATGCGAACACTGACAGCTTGCTCATGTTTGAACTGAAAACGATGTTATTGTAGCACATATTACCCAGAAGATACGATGTCATGAAAATTGAGTTCCCTGAAATTGAAACTGAAATGGATAGAAAGGAAAGTAGAACGCGATGGGCACAAAAAGAAGAACAAGGACCAACAAAAGAATGGGAAAAGTAAATACTGGGGCAACGTCCCACGCTAAAGCTATTTTAAATATGAAATTCATGAAATATTATACTGTATCTTTTGTGTCCCAGCCTCGTCGCCGCTTTTGTGTGTCGTTTCCGTCGTAGGTGTCGGTGGCCGAGTAGAAAGACCGAAACAGGAATAAAGGATGCACGCTTGTGCAGGTAGGAGGTGACCAGCCAGTGGGACAGCAGAAACTAGAAACACTAGAGTAAATTAGAACGAGATATATATTTCTTAGAGACTTAGTAATACTTAAATTTTACATAGCTCAGTACTGCCGAGTGCTGATACGTAGTTGAGCTAGAGGCCTGCCTAGTGCCTATCCGATAGCCAAGTCTTCACGGGTGCCTATCTGATTCCGAAGTGTTAACTGGTTCCTATCTCAGTTCCAAGTGAACGATGTCGTTCAGTGGTGGCCACGAGCGGAGTTGTAGCAGAGGGCGCTCGTGGCTGACGTCGTAAGAACGCCGCGCCGTGCGTGCATCGTGGCGCGCGACGAAAGTAGGTGGCGCGCACTTTAGACTTGTGCGACACCACAGTATCTTGACACATTTTTTTAAATATAAGTGTTCTTGTTTCTAAGGTACTTCAAGTGCAAAATTCCAGTTTTCGTTGGACATATAAATTAATTATCGACAATTTAGGAAAGGTTGATTGATTAAGGAAAACAAAAATGAAATTCTCTATATTTGGACTACAGTCCATTGCATTTTACAACTATATCACTTTGGCCCTTTACCCGCACGCTCGGCACTGTGTTAAACGCGGATTTGGCATGGGTTAATATTTACAGGATGGCCGGATGCCCCCCAGGAGGAAATGTCTACCCGAAATGTCTGCGTTGAGTGTTATACGTGCGTGAAAGTGTAAAGTGTTTGCGAACCGTGTAACTGAGGCGGCTCTAGGGTACCAGCCCGGTGTTCATCTACGGGGATGTGAAAAACCGCCTAAAACCGACATCCAGGCTGGCCGCCACTCCGACCCCTTTCGTTAATACGGCGGGCGGATTCTACCGGGTCCGGTACGCCTCCCCGTCCCGGAAAGCGGTGCGCTAGACCACACGGCTAACAGAGCGGGTCATTGCTTTCTCCCACACCGTGGTCCAATACGAGCCAGGGTGAATCAAATATTCAAATGTTTGTTAAGCTTAAGGGACTTAACTGCGGGATCATCAGTCCCTACACCTACAAACTACTTATAAACTAACTTATACTGAAGACAGCACAAACATCCATGCCCGTGGGAAGATTCGAACCCCCGACGAGGAACAACGGCCTCGCGCATCGGAGCATAGCGCCTCAGCAGCTGCTACGTTACACAGCATGTTTTACCATTTTACATGTTTGACGCGCGTTTGGTTTAAAGGGATACATCATCTGTACACATTTTGACGAGTGTGAAATTTCCACAGTAATAATGTAATGTCAGTGTATCTTCTGAAGAAGATTGATTTATATCAATAGAAACCGCGGTAAAATTTATTAAACTTAACTGGTTGACTGCTACTTCTAATGCTACGTCGCACGTCATTGCCGAACGCTGTCGGAATGCAGAACATCGCGTCATAAAACCAGAGTGGAGAATATCATTTTGTGGTTGATCGCCTCGTTAGCAGTGCTGCAGATGACAGTTTCAGTACTTAAATGTTTTCATCCATCTGGATGTATAATGAATTTATAGACTGCAACTTTCAGTTGCTTATTTAATTATATGGTGAAACCTACGCAGTGCAACACAGCTCACGCAGAAAGAAATACCCTACGTTTATGCTAGGAATTTTTACTGTTTTTGATTTTTATTACAATACTGCCCTAGTAACGAGAGCACGTTACGTTTTTCACCTCGTCCCTAAGAACGGTCGGGGTTATACTGTATATTATTTCATTCTGTTTAAAAACTGAATGACTTCAAAGGCATATTGTTTCTCTACTCGTCTTTTTATGGGTCTTTACTACGACTGTTTGCATCACTGCAGCTTAGTAGTAGCAGCTCTCTGTCCACTGCTGTCCTCGTTAAATAACGCCAGTAAACCTGTTATCCCGCATTAACACGGAATCAATGAGCGAGTAGCACACAGCTTAAATCGTATCGTCACCGTCGTACTCGACTGTACTCTACACAGCTTAGCTTCCGCTCCGCGTGAAACGAAATCCAGTGAAATTCCATCAAATGCGGAAGAATATACATCACGTTTATTTGTTATGATGGACATGGTACATCTGTTACAAAAATGTTGTTACCCTCTCTCTCTCTGAGTGGATTTTCTCGTACCTTGAATTGCGGGGTATTAGTGGATTAGGTAGCAGTAAATACTAACCGATCATTAATGTGAAAACAGCAGCAGGAAAGATGTCAACCTAAATAATATTATCGCTCTTCATCTGCTGTCACCAAGGTTAGCGGAGGCTCGATATTTGAAATCCCTAGATGCTTATATTTCGAAATTGTTGTACGGCGATGGTTACTGAACAATGTGATAGGATTTTACTTATATTCTTGAGTTTCCATTGACGTCTCCAGGTCAGATTAAGACCGGAAATATTATCGTACTTAAAAATGGTTTAGTCACGGACGAGGAGACGCTTATCCAGAACTTGTGTAATACCCAAATTAATTTTGAGGGGGGCCAGCAGAATTACTTCATTTGCGAAAAACAGCTTTCTGAAAATATTAAACTACTGTTAAAATACAGGAAAACTATGATATTAAGCTAAAAATGTAAAATTGCGAAAGAATGTGGAGACTATGTAGACGAATGGGAGTCATGAAGAAGGCGGATGGTCGACTTAGGTTTATTGGGAGAATTTTAAGAAATGTGCTCTATCTGTAAAGAAGACTGCGTATAAAAACCATTGTGCGAACCCGTCCAGAGTATAGCTCAAGTGTTGATCGGTTTAAGGGAAGAAATTGAAGCAATTCAGAGCCTGGCTGCTACCTTTGTTACTGGTAAGGTCGTTGAATGCGCGAGTGTTATAGAGCTGCTTCGTGCAGTGAAATGGGAATCGCTAGAGGGAAGGCGACCTTATTTTCTAAAAACAGTGCAGGGGAAATTTACAGGTCCGGAATTTGAAGTTGACTACACTACGATTCTACTGCCGCCAACTTACATTTCGCCTAAAAATCACACGGATAAGAGGAGAGGAATTATTGCTCGTACACAGGCATTATCCGTTTCTTCCTCATACTCTCTGAGAGAGGAACATGAAAGCAAATGACCAGTAGTGGCACAAGGTACCCCCCGCCAAGCAGCTTGCGGTGGATTGCGGAGTATGGCTGTAGATGTAGAGCTAAAGACCAACTGGGACACAGGTAGCTGTAGTTCGTGATGAGTGGCTACACAGTTGATCTCTTGAACTTTACTAGGTAAACATGATTTAAATATATGTTTTCGAAATTTCAGATTGAGTGAGGTGGCGCAACGGGTTAATATTTGAGTGTACTGCTGTTCAACCCCCCCCCCCCCCCCCTCGGTCATCCGTGCCAATGATTTCCACAAATCGCCAGGATATTTCCTTGACATGGTGTGGTCGATTATCTTGCCCATCTTTCCACAATTCCGCAACAAGACGCCTTGGAGCGCACGGCCATTCCCGCGCGGCTTGCGCAAACCCTTGTACCACGCAGGCACACGCGTTCAGACACCTGTACGAAATACTCAAACGCCCCAACTAAATCTGTATTTGCACCTGCTGGAGCATCACATAGCGATGTAGGTTCTTTCGGAAATGTCCGAAAGAACAGACACCACAATTCTTAATTGTAATCGACCCGGTTGAGGTCTGATGTTTATTTCAGTACGGACGCATAAGAGGTCCGATCAAACGGAAATAATGGGCCAACTGTGAGCCATGGTGTACAATGGTAGGAGACGTGTGGGAATTTTGGGAATTTGGGTCGGACGAGGTACGAGTTTGAGTAGTCCATGCAGGTGTGTTAAGCCCCTGTGCCTGGGTAGTGCAAGGGTAGACACAAGTGTGCATTAAGCAGGAGACCCGAGATACAGTCGAGCCCCATGGCACAAATTTTCATATGTCTATGTTGTTTCAGCACCTACCAGCAGCTGAGAGAGAAATACCCTAACTAAATCTGATGTGTATAGTTCTAGCGTGTGACGTTAGAACAGTTGGCAACACGATCCAGACAGAGTATCAATGCATCCATTGGAAGTGTACCTTCCAATGATTACACTGTACTAGGCCACGCCTCTGCATAGTTCTTTGCGCCACCGCATCGCCACGTTTCACAAGGCAAAACTCTGCAAGAATCATTCTCATTTCTGACCTGCATTAGGTCGAGACATTAGCTAGGACAAGCAGGCTCCGGGCACTTGACAGTATAGCTCAGCGACCAGTCATGATAGTCTGAGGAGTAGCAGACATATATAGCCAGTCAGTTACGATAGTGGTCCTGCATTCAGTGTGTTTTATGTCAGTCTGTTATTCCTGTGTACTGTTCAACTATCTGAAGTTAAGTTTTCTGTGAATAAATTGTTTATATTTTTGCTATCTAACGAGTGTTGGCCTATGTTATTAAATATAAGGAGAGGCACTGAATTGAAGCTTGTGCTGCGGTCGGTATTCGAACCCACGATCTCCTGTTTAGTACGCAGGTGCTTTAGACCGATCAGCTAGCAGAGCTACGTGCAAGGTGGCTAAACGCACTGTCTTTAATCATGTCTCCCTTCACAACACATTAATTTTGCCTCAATGTGAAATACGTATCAAAATGCCAAGGCTGTTCTATATTGGAATAGCAATTCCAGCTGAGAACGTGAATGGGAACAATCCCTCCTCGGTCCTCAGGCAGAGGTGATATGAATATGATCAATGATTCAGTTCCTTGAGACAAACATGGTCTCGTTATACCAAAGGTATTGAACATATGGAGAGATACTGAATTAAAATTTGTGCTGTGGCCGGGATTTGAAACCGCGATCTCCTCTTTACTTGGCAAGAGCTTTAGATCGCTCAGCTAACACAGAGTTACGGACAAAACGCCTACACGGATTGTCTTCAAGCACGTCTCCCTCCACATAGATTCCCGGCCACAGCACAAATTTTAAATCACTGCCTCTCCTTACATTTAATACCTTTTGTGTAAAGAGAGCCGGCCGCGGTGGCCGAGGAGACTGAGGCGCTTCAGTCACGGTCTGCACGGCCACTACGGTCGGGGGTTCGAATTCCCCCTCGGGCATGGATATTTGTGCCGTCCTAGTTCGTAAGTAGTTCATAAGTAGTTTCTAAGTTTAGGGACTTATAACCCCGTAGTTAAGTCCCATAAGCTTAACAAACATTTGAACATTTTTTTGTAAATAGACAAAGTTTGTCTCAATAAACTAAATTATTGTTAACACTCCGAGTGCCAATCACGTCAATTGAAGGGATACGGAAATTTCTGTAGAATGCCAATCTCGTCATTTGACGTGATCTTTGTTTTCGTGCTTTTAAAAACAGAATCAAGTTTATTGACGGGCTAG
Source organism: Locusta migratoria (assembly GCA_026315105.1). NCBI lineage: Eukaryota > Metazoa > Arthropoda > Insecta > Orthoptera > Acrididae > Locusta > Locusta migratoria. The sequence continues at coordinate 720,315,167 of CM048755.1, read as the reverse complement.
ATCTACCTTAAATACCTTACTTGGTAAACCTAGTGTCTAAACCAGCCTATAGATCTTTTATTTAGTTTCTAAATCGTCCGACTGGTCACATTCATTGTATGAAACGGGGCAGGTAGAAAGTGGTGTCCGCTCACTCAGTAGGTAAATCAACTGACATGGCTTCACGCAAATTATTCTCCCAGAAAGTACTGAGAGGTGACTATCACAGAGGGGTGACACAGCAACATATCGTAGTGACTCTACAGACTGTTTGCCAAGTAGAGAAGTTTTTAGTGGGGCCCTTGGCGACGGAGTTGTATGTGATTTTGATGCTCTGTGTTCAGTTCTGGATTTATTTCAAAGATCAGACAATTCTTTACGCCAGACTGAAGATAAAGAAACTAAGTGCAGCTGGGGTTACTCCTGCAAGCAGAATGTCTGGCACTGTAAGGGATGGAATGGTTTACATGGCGGGCAGTCAAAGTGTTAAGTGTTGAACTGTTGCCGGCCGCGGTGGCCGAGGGGACTGAGACGCTCCAGTCACGGCCTGCACGGCCACTACAGGTGGGGGCTCGAATCCCCCCTCGGGCATGGATATTTGTGCCGTCTTTAGGATTAGCTAGTTCATAAGTCGTTTATAAGTTTAGGGACTGATGGCCCCGTAGTTAAGTCCCATAAGATCTACAAACATTTGAACATTTTGTTAAACTGTTGCAGATTATTTGGCCACCTCTGTTCTATTACTTCCCGACTCCGATTCCTGCGGCAGGTTACAAAAAAATTAGTCAAATAACATTCACCAGTTCGCTGAATTTAGTGACTTAATTTGGGCGGGTCGATAGCTGCGGTGGAAATTCGTCACTTTCAGTCTTGACGAATTCAGTGCTTATCTACAATCGTTGCAGCTATCGCCATTGTTTACGCATTAAAGTTTGGTACGTTAAGGACGGTTGATTTCTGTACGGTCGGACAGCCACGCGAGTGGGGAGGTGTCATTTTGAGGAGGGAGGGAGGCGGGCGGCGCGTCTGTGCGCTCCGTCAGCCGCTCGATACTTGGGTGAACAGAGGCACCGCTTCACAAGTTGTGGTCACGGCGCGGATATATCGGGAAAGCCGCCACATGCCAGCCGACTGCAGCACGCTCGCCGCCCTTCATCAATCATACAGCCCAGTCGCAGCAACCTCGCGCCTCTGCGCAACCTACTACTGCCGCTCCTTTCGCCGCCTTGAAAACTTTTTAAGTCTTTCCTGTCATAAGATCGAGCACGTACCAGATTCGACGACGACGATGACACACAGTTTGATGAAGTGATACGTACTTTTATGGAGTGGTATTATTGGTATGCAGAACGTGTCCCTTCTACGCTATTGCAAACAGGTTAATCAATTTATTTATGTTATGTTACTTACACATTGTAGGGGGCATCTGAGGATGACAATTAGTTTTGTTGAAACTGGTCTCGAAATGAAATAGTTCCAATATGAGAGGTCTTGGCAATTCACACAAACTAGTCTTATTAAAGAATTGCGTGTTAATAGCCTATCGCATATTTTTTTCCCTTTTCTGTAACTACGCTCACCGTCGGAGGTTCGAGTTCTCGTTCAGGCATGAGTGTTTTTGTCTTTGGGTTAGTTTAATTACTTTAAGTAGTTTGTAAGCCTAGGCATTGATAACTATAGAAGTCCCATAGATATTCAGATATTTGAACATATGATTCTGTAACTGCCCTCCGATATGATGACAAAAGAGGTAAATATTGAAATATATTTTATCAATAATGAAAGGAGCAGCATTAGCCGTAAAATCTTTTGCTTTATTTAGACAAATCGATTTCGGTTTTCCAAGAAACCATCTTCAGTGCTGTCAGCAAGTTCAAAACAGCATATTTGTAAAATGTATAGTAACATTTACGTCTAACAAATCCATTGACATAGTTAGAGACATGTGATACTATCTATTCATTGACATAGATACTTGCGATACTATCTGGTGTCATACCATGGTATGACACCAGATAGTATCACATGTATCTAACTATGTCAATGGTTTTGTTAGACGTAAATGTCACTATACATTTTACAAATATGCTGTTTTGAACTTGCTGACAGCACTGAAGATGATTTCTTGGAAAACCGAAATCGATTTGCCTAAATAAAGCAAAAGATTTTACGGCTAATGCTGCTCCTTTCATTATTGATAAAAGTGATTTTGTGGCCGTTGAGCACACCCCTCCAGATAATGGAACCCAATTTATTGAAATATATGCCGAATGAAAAAATCAACGAATGTTAGATGGAAAAGGAAGTGTCGACATCACCAGGCAGCATCGAAAAGCTACTCTGAAAGAGATTTGCCTTTTATGACTTGTCAAATATGTTTTTGTACTTTGGGACCAGAAATGCTTAATATGTTTTTAATGACATAATTGCAATGACCACCCCCATTAACCACAGACAGTGCCAAGGTGGGCTGGCTTGCGTGTCTCAGCGATACAGACAGCCGTACCGTAGGTGCAACCACAGCGGAGGGATATCTATGGAGAGGCAAGACAACGTGTGGTTCCTGAAGAGGGGCAGCAGCCTTTTCAGTAGTTACAGGGGCAACAGTCTGGATGATTGACTGAGCTGGCCTTGTAACATCAACTAACATGGCTTTGCCATGCAGTTACTGCGAAAGGCTGAAAGCAAGGGAAAACTACAGTCGTTACTTTTCCCGAGGACATGCAGCTCTACTGTATGAATTTATGATGATGGCGTCTTCTTGGGGAAAATATTCCGGATGTAAAATAATCCCGCATTCGGATCTCCGGGCAGGGGCTACTCAGGAGGATGACGGTGGTATTTATTGTACGCTTCGCGCATCGATCTTCTTATAGACGCATGAATGTCTACTACTCTTTGCCTGACTTGATTTGCTGGCATTTTTTTTAACCTACAGTGCAACTGCTTCCGATTTGTCAAAATTTTTCGAATATTATAATTAGATCATGGTGGGTCTTTCCTATCATTAATCAACTTTGTCAGCACATAGTTCTACAACGCTTGATTCAGAATGCATTTAAATTTTGCCCATAATTCCTCTACAATAACCGTATAGGAACTAAACGACGTCCGTTCATTACTTAAGTGGGACGCTAACAGTTGCTTACCTGATCTTTCTAGCACAAATACTCTCCTAAATTTCTAGACCGATTTATTAACTTTGGTGACAATTGTCACTATGATGACGTCACGATCGCTAACCATGACATCATTGACAAGGTCTGACCTGTTTGTAGCTATAATGTCTGAAATATCTTCATAGCGTGCGGGCTTACAATTTAGTTGCTCAAAGGAATGTTCGGACTACTTGTTCAAAAGCAGTTCACGAGAGTGTTTGTCTGTACCCCCTGTAGTGAAACCATAGAGGTCCGAGTCTATAGTCGGCATGTTAAAGTAGCCGCCAATTAATAATACATGGTCCATATTCCTTCACGCTACTCAAAAAGAAAATGTTCAAATGTTTGTATAGTCTATGGGACTTAACTACGGGGTCATCAGTCCCTAAACTTACAAACTACTTATGAACTACTTACGAACTAGGACGGCACAAATATCCATGCCCGAGGGGGGTATTCGAACTGAAAAAGAGAAGGTCTGACATATGGAGCACCAATTTCGATTTAATTTGGGATAGACGTTCTGTAATGAATATAAGGATACACGTGTTTGGGCTTTCTGATAGCAGTTTTTGAAAAAAAAATCAAGGTCAATTCTGATGTAGGAAAAATCGCGTTTTCAATGCTATACATCGAAAGATCGTCTGAAGATGATCGTTCTGACTAATGTGTATGGGATCAAAAGATAATGACGTTCGAGTAATGAATGTTTTTATGATTCCATGCTGTAGCTTGGGTACTCATAAACACGAGCGATTTTCCGAAGGCTGTCGGCAGTCGAGCGGTCTAGGACTTGGAATGTCAAACCGTAGAGCCAGAGCCATATTAGTGTAACAGAAATTGCCCGATGGACATTCAAACCTGCATCCACAGTTTGACTGTCCAACCCTTGCACCGCTCGACCGGCGTCGGCGTTTGGCAATACGCCGCACTAGAGTCGTTGTGTGCTCTAAAGCGCCTTGCCTCGGAGTGCGCTGCTGCTTTCCGTCGGAGGTTCGAGTTATCCCTAGGGCATTGGTGTGTGTGTGTGTTGTCCTTAGCGAAAGTTAGTATAACTAGTTCATAAGACTAGGGACCGATGACCACAGCAATTTCGTCCCATAGTTCATGAATGTAATCATGTATTAACAGTGGACAACGTACAGATTTTATCAGTCATTTGCTTCATGCAGTGTATTGTTATAGTTGGAATAAGGCCTATAGTTTGAAAATGGACGACCAACTTTTAAATAGTGCAACTGTGCAAAGAAAGAAAAAATAAATGGTTTTCATTACATATCCAGTTGCTGATCCTGCCCCATCTTCACGATGAATTTTCATAAATTTGAACATTTGATCATTTTTAAAAATACAATTAAACGGGCAACATAATTATACATTTGTGAAGGTGACAAATCGGAATTCGGGAAAATACCACGAGTAAAGAATTATAATCGGCAGGGACACTTTGTCCGTGCTGTGTATAATTTGAGGATGTGCGTCTTTCCAGAAGTGTGCAAGGGTAGTCAGCACTGCAATGGTGGTCACATATCCCCAACGGAGTGTCAGCGCGGTGGCTCAGAGCGTTTGGTGAGAGGGTTGAATGCTCCCTGCAATAAAAAAAAAACTGAGCTCAGAACACAACAATGAACAATGATAAAAAGTGAACACACATTCGCAACGGACCGAACAACTGCACTAGTGAAGTAGCCAGCTCGACTGCACAGTAAGCAAGAGGATCCGGGTTCGAATCTCAGTGGGGAACACATTTTCAACTTTCCCCAGGGATTAACACTTATAACGAAACCTTGGTCAATTGGACCAATTGGGTTTTTTGTGCTCTTGTATTGGCTGAACTGCGTGGCCTTGATGGCTGTCGCTCCCTGTACCACAGAGTAACATATACAGAGGAGCAGCCACCCCTAAACCACTGTCCTATGCTCCCCTCGTAGTTCTGTAAGATGCTAGCAGGTGTCAGGTGAATCGCTGGCTTAGGGTGCCTCTCGCACGTCAGAGGGTAGCATGGAGGGGAGGCTGAGGGGAGAGCTTGTGCCGCCTGCCACGAGGCCACGGCTGTGTCCAGCTTGCTGGCGTTTGAGGGGAGGTGGTGGTGGGGAGAGCCGCTACCTGCCGCCTGCTCTGGCCAGTTTAAAGAGCTGCTTCTGACCACAGCGCCATCATGGGACATCTTACGGAACTGCTGGAAACCCTCTCTCCCCGCACCCCTGAGCGTAGGACGGGGCCCTTACGGAGGTTTCCCATCTGTATATATTTGTCTGTGCCTGTACCTTCGTCCTAACCCCTCCCCTAGCTCCCTGGCCCTTCATAGTTAGTCTGCCTGACAGCTTCCCCCAGAACAGGCGCTTTGTGTAAAGCTGATCGGTCAGATACACCACGTGTTTCGCTTAGCGGCGAGCAGTCATCGGTCTGATACACCGTATGTTTCACTCAACAGCTTACAGTGGTATGTGTCGAGAGTACTGTTTTACTTCTAAACTATTTTTTATTGCATATAAAATGGCTAATCCTTGTTCTTATCGTCATGTACGGCCTTGCGATGCAGATTTTGTGAGCAAATACGTTGTAGAGTGTTGGCTGCAGTCATTAATGAAGATGACAGTGAATTTGACGTTGAAGTTGATGATTCAGACGCTGATCCGGATTTTGTCACGTCTGATGATAAGGCCATTTTGATGAAGGCCAAATTGAACCAAGTTCCAGTTCATCGGAAGAAGAAGATGATGGCAACCTGGTCGAGCAAGGAGATACTGCAGAAAATATAATAAATGCAGTTGCTGAAGGTGTCGATCTTTCAGGATATTGGCCTACATAGGCTATTTCGACTAATATGTTTATTTAATTATTTGTATGTATAAGCAATGTACTACAATAAAATTCATTTTATTGCTGTTTTCAAAATCTGAATACCGTAAGTAGTTCGGAATTATCCGATGTCTTTCTGTTTTTATTGAATACTTTTCGATATTTCTGGAATATTAACGTAAAAATAAACATTAAAAATGCTAAAAAGTTAATATAATGCCTGTGATAACTTACTTACATGAAATAACAAGAAAAATCACGACAAGAACAGAAACGGTCAAATTGACCGTATGTTTCGTTTAGTGCTACAAAAATCATGTTTCGTTATAGGTCTTAATTTCACTGGCAGCTATCGTCGTTAATTCCTCTGTGAAACATCATTATAAAACAAACACACACGCACACACACACACACACACACACACACACACACACACACACACACACAGACAAACCAGGTTTCACAGGTTTCTATCAAAACTGAATCTTCTATATGTGAGTGGTTATAAACACACATAAAAGCACACAGGTAGGCCCAATCACTTTATATTTCCTATGTAGAATAACGTTGCGGAACCTATGACAGAGAAAATATAGGAAAATATTATCATTATGCATATAGAAATGCGCCAACGTAAAGAGCGCCATTGTGTAAGTCGGATGCCTACGAATTGGTGACTGCCTATAAAACTATGGAAGGAAACACGTAATGGGAGCGTACCCACTACTACAAGTAGATCTCGATGATGGTGATGAGATTGTGATTATGATAATGAACAAAAACATCTATACTAATTACTTGGAAGTACACCACAACGAAGCTGATATTTCATCAGCGGCAATAGTCTTCTGAAATGAGGTGCACTTGAAATTCTCCTTGCGTAACTACTTCTGTGCCAGCTACCCCTAGCATCCCAATTACTAAGCGCTAGATATTCATGAGACAGTAATTACTTAAGGTCTGTCTATTTCCATTTCCCATTCCTGTTCCTTTAACTGTCATTTTACTGTATGCGTAAATGTTTTCCCATTATTGTATATGTAGAGATTTATCTGTGTCGTAACATTACGCTTATTTGTTACATCGAATGAATAAATAAATAAATAAATAGATGCTATAGTTTAGTGCTTGTTAGTGTCATGAGCGGGGCAGTGCAACATTCTGTCATCATCTTACATAATTTTTCTACTTCAAATCCTTTCATTATCTCGGAAGTTTATAGAGGAGCAGTTAAATTTAACTTTATCAAAGCGTAAGAACTGGATAAAAATAAAGGTAATCTGAAAAATCTTCCGCTTAACATCTTCGTAATGTAAATTTCATTCTGAAAGTTACTTCTATCATACAGAACTTCTGCCGCTCAAGAATTCTGCCCTCACCACAAAATGTATTTTACATTACAGGCTGTTAGTCTAGAGATCAAAGTCCTAGCGCGAGAACAAAGTGATATTTTTAGCTATGCGAGGCTATGGCCGGTTTTATTAAAGGACAGTCTATAAACTTCCGTGGCTGCGTTCGCTGCACCGCTGCCCGTGACACTTTAATGGAAAAATCTCATTAATTGCAAATACCTGCCGAGATAGGGAAGGAGAAAAAAGAAAGTGTCGTTTGACGTATTACGCGTAAAATCATTAATCATTCGGCGTCACGTTCATCGCAACAGTACGTCGTGAATATACAAAAAAAAAAAAAAAAAAAAAAAAAAAAAAAAAAAAAAAAAAAAAAAAAAAAAAAAGAGATTTTCTTTCTCTGTCGCAGGACACACTGCTCACTCACGTTTGCGGCTACGTTCGTTTTTTCTTATTAACGCTTTGAAACGATTTGCCTACGGGAAATGCCTTTTGGGATAAAGCTTGCGCCACACACACACACACACACACACACACACAGACACACACACACACACACACACACACACATTTCCTACATGCTCATACCGGCTGACTGAGAGTGACAAGATAACACAGAGAATAAAGACAACATAGTGTTCGTGTATAATACGAGGTTTATTACTAGCAACATATTTCTGTTCGCTCGACTATATAACTGCCTACACTTGTTAAGGCAGAGACACACGTAAATATTTATGTGACCAATTATCTCAGTCTTCTTTGGGACAACGATGAAGAACAGTGTATCTACTATTGTTCTGGTACCGAAATATAAAATATTTCAATACTGTTGAACAGATTAATGTGGAAACATACTTAACTTCGATATGACTCAGTCAAAGATGTAACTGACGATTTAAGTCGCTATATAGTCGATCAATATTAACGAAGACAACTGCATTCCTATTTTGAAACAGTATTCGTACTACTGTATACCTTTATTATCTTAATATTTGTAGAAAGTTAGATGGAAAATAGTACTTTTTGTAGGAAGAATAATACATCCAAAAGTATTAGGTAACATTTATGTGTGATGTATCACATCCTACTTTACATTACATAGAACTCTGTGATCCTAAGTGGATATGTGTACTGCCATGTCAATGTGTGTGGCCTAAACGAGCGGAAGTTTCAGATTTTCAGATGTTTCTAAATCTATAGGACATCGCTGCGAGTGTGAATCCGTAAAAAGTCCCAAACTGAGGTATACACGCCAGTACTGCGTTTACAAGCCTGAAAAGTGCTATATATTTTCACAGCTGACTCCACCTGTAAATTTAAACACTCGTCCCATCGTTCGAGGAGGTTTTGGAAACTTGGCGCTTGGAATTTTTGTGGCAGCGTTTGCATCCTGTAAGTGACGCTCTCGAGCTCTAACTTTATTTGGTTCCCTAAACTGCTGCAATCCACAAGACGGATGTGTCGTAGTGGTAGAGAAATACCCCTACATACGCGCAATTCTCGCGTGTCTTCCCCAGTTTGCAACTTATTTACTGACCTACCCTCGTAATGAGGTTATTGTGGTGTCGCACAAGTCTTAAGTGCGCGCCACCTACTTTCGCCGCGCGCCGCCATGCACGCACAGCGCGGCGTTCTTATGACGTCAGCCACGAGCGCCCTCTGCTACAACTCCGCTCGTGGCCACCACTGAACCACAGAATAAGGAGTATACAGAAAGGAAACTCCCGCTGCAGTCCGTCGTCCAAAATTTAGTGCGCATGCGCGGAATCGGCCATCTTGAAAAGCAGTAAACGCGTGATCACTCCCTACTCTGTGGCGTGGTAATGCGCCGTCTTTGTTTGTTAATTGTGTATTTTAACAGCCTGAATCGCATAAAAGTAAACAAGTATTTGGTACAGTGCAGAGCAGTGAAGAGAAAGAACTGTGTGTCAGTAGTTGGAGCTGTTCCGTTTTTATTATGAGCAGCAATAAAAGAAAAGGCGGCCGATGGTGTTCAGCACCTAATTGCCGCAATAATTCGAATACAAATAAGGATATAAGTTTCTTCACCTTCCCAAAAGATGCTGAGCAGTAAGTGAACGTCGCTGTATGTGTAGTGAAAGTTAAATGTTATCAGTTTCGAATGTGAGCGTAATTATTAAAAGTAGCCTTGCTTCTTCTTTTGACGATAACTCTCGCTGTTGCTGTTGCTGCAGCAGTTCAACAGCATCGAAATGTTGAAGTATATTTATATAAGTTTATCGTTGCAGGGAATAATATAAAATGAATGACAAAGAATAGTGCGTAAGTAGGCAGGTAAAATTTTACTTACGGCATTGGAGACGTAGTGTGCTAATGTTGGCAACGAATGCTCTTCGGATACTCAAACAAATAGATTAAGGGGAATAATTATTTTATGCTGTTCCTGCTCTGTGGTTGACAGATTCCTCTATATGCCCTTCTCCAATCAGTAAATTAATGATACCCCTAAAGCAAATACAACTTTTATATATGCCCAGACGTCATTAGTTCTGTGTAATCACGTTGTACTGCTAAGTCTGACTCAATATTTTGTGCGAATTTATTCGTGTCAAATAAAACCTGGCAGTTGTAAAGTTACTTTCTTGTTTATAACTAATGTCCCACACATAACTCCGCGTTATTTGGAATTATCTACAGATTAAAATTTAGGCCTTTTTTTTCGTTGGATTACAATTAGGTGCAAGAAGATGGCGCAAAATAGATGAAAGCCGTTTCCTTTCGTAAAAGTCGGTGAGATTAGCTGCAGTTCGTAAAAACTCCATTTCCAGCCAAAGTACTAAGTGGCTATAGTTCCGCGTTTACTGCTTTTCAATATGGCGTCGAGCGCAACGCTTGGTAAGATACAGATCAAAGGCGCCGCCCCCATCTTTCCCTTCTGTATGCTCCCTATTCTGTGACAGAACGACATCGTTCACTTGGAACTGAGATAGGAACCAGTGAAGACTTGGCTATCGGATAGGCACTAGGCAGGCCTCTAGCTCAACTATGTATCAGCATTCTGCAGTACTGAGCTATGTAAAAGTTAAGTATTGTATAAATTCTGTGCAATATATATCTCGTTTTAATTTACTCTAGTGTTTCTAGTTTCTGCTGTCCCACTGGCTGCTCACCTCCTTACCTGCACAAGCGTGCATCCTTTATTCTTGTGTCGGTCTATTTCTACTCGGCCACCGACACCTACGACGGAAACGAGACACAAAAGCGGCGACGAGGCTGAGACACAAAAGGTATCAGTCCCTAGGCTTAGAAATTACTTAAACTATCTTAAACTAACCTAAGGACAAGACACACACATGCCCAAGGGAGGAATCGTACATCACACGGGGAGCATATCATATCAGCCTGGAGAGATTCAGGACAATTACTAAAACCCGGATTAGGATGGCCGAAGGTGGGTTTGAACGACGTCCTCCAGAATGCAAGTCTAGTGTGTAAAGCCCACATCCTTTCGCTCGGCCCTGACGGAATGAGCAATTTTTCGATGTCGTTAATAAATAAATTGGCACTGTAAGTGTATAAAGCCGGCCGCGGTGGCCGAGGGGACTGAGGCGCTTCAGTCACGGTCTGCACGGCCACTACGGTCGGGGGTTCGAATCCCTCCTCGGTCATGGATATTTGTGCCGCCCTTAGTCTTAGCTAGTTCATAAGTAGTTTGAGGGCTTAGGGACTGATGACCCCGTAGTTAAGTCCCATAAGTTCTACAAACATTTGAACATTTGATTTTTTAAGTGTATAAAACTAATAAGTATTTTAAGTATTGTTATCAGGAAAATCAGACACTGTTTCTATCTTGAAAGACACACTCGCATATGATTTAGAGTACACAAACTACAACCACTGACATCTAATTGTGTGTGATACATGATTTCTGACTATTGATGTTGCTTTTGAAAGTGAGTAGCTTGTGGCATGAATGAGGAACTAATGTTTCAGTAGTCCATGTGGCAGCACCAGCAATTCAACAAAGCGCAACACACAACTGAGGTCAAAACAGACAGGATCCTCAGAAAAAATCTGAAGTGCAGAAAGAGTACAAGGAAATTTAAGCTGTTTGTTAATCGCTGAAACTACCCTAGATGACTCAGCCGGCAAGATAATTCCCCGTGGAAGGCTAGAGGCTTGGTTTTTGGCCCAGGCTGATACCTAGTTTTAATCTCTCAGCTTGTTTAAAGGCTTTGAATTTCTTGTATTGTAAATAGATTTCTGAAATACAGTGCCCTACTGAACTCTTACAGTCTCCACGTATCTTATTAACGAGGCTGAATTATTGTGTGCTTTTCTGAAATGTCGCAAGAGAAAACGGTAGTAATATTATTTCCTGTAATTCTCAGTTAATTTTAAATGTACTTTCTATGCAAATATTAGATCGTTTTTATTGTTTATTGGATAACTGTCAAGGTAGAGTAGACTGCATAAGACAACACCAGGAGAAAGGGTCGCTGAGAATCTCAGGACTGAGTATTTAGTCTTTAATGCCATGGAGTGTAGAACGATAGAATAACAGCATCTGTGCGTCATTAGCTTGTGCATGGCTCCAGATCACCAATTATACTTTCAAGGTTCGTTTCATTGCTCTCATAAACATCTTAATAACTTAGGAATGGTACCTAAGTTCATGTACTTTAAATAAATTCCACTTATCCTCCAGCAGAAATGTCAAAATATTTTCATTTATACATACAGTATATTTTTGCGGTTATGTAAGTATAGCCTAGGGATAGAAGAGATAACTTTCCACAAAAAAATCTTTCATGGTCTTCTAATTCTTTATACGTAATCATTGGTTACACCTGTCATGAAATGACTATTACTGCCTGGCGTGGCAGCTCCCTGTGGCCTTACCTCACATTTCGGTACATTTTTTATTTTTTCCATGTAAGTTAATTTCTCATATGCCTAAATGTTAGACGGCTAGGGAGATATGCAGAGGCTGTAGAGATAGCAACTTGATCGCGGATAACGACATATGGTCAGCTTACCGTCGGAACCGTCTCGGCTGCGAGCCGTGCGGCGTACGTAGACAGCTCGGTGTTTCCCCGTTTATATGTGACGGGAACTACGATACTATAAATGTTTATTTTAATTATTTATAGACACTTTTCTATAACTCCAACATTGCTATCGATTGCAGTCAGGGTGACAGAAATGATTCATAATATCAGAGCATGTTAAAATGCAGTATTAATTAGTATTGTCCACCCAATAGAAACAGCCTCGCCATTGGCCGAGAACATTGGACCAATGGTGTGCGAGTATAGCAAACGGACGCGCCAAGGAGGCGCGTTGCTGAAGTACCAGTCGCCGGTCGGGTCTTGAGGTAGACGCCGCGGCGCTCGGTCGCGGAATTGAGAAAAGTGACATTTATATAAAAGTTATAGTTGTTGGTTTGTTCTCGAGGGAGACGCCACAACATTCGGTCGCGAGTGGATAAGAAGGTGTTAATAGGTGATATCAGCATATTCTGTATTAATGCTACGAGAGGTGATATTTCTGCAAGTTGACGCAGATACTGTGGAACATCGTTATGTAAAACAGCGAGTGAAATTCGACTGGGAAAGACTATCAATTTTAATAGTACAAGGTGCTCAGCTAATTAAACATTTAGATACCGCGGAATACATAAGTCAGTGTACTCTGGTTCCATAATTTGTTTGCCAAATTCAAGTATCAGCATAAAAGGCATTTATTTGGAGTAGGTAGAAATCCTGTTATACGAGACATTTTTTTTAGCAACACACTCCGTGAACTACGACCTCCTGTGGACTGTGAACGGCGGAGAAGAACTTCCAATGGGACATCTTATAACGACAACAGGTGAGCAAAACTTAACTGTTTTGGCACATGTGTGAATGTGGGAGAGGGCACAAGTCGTGGCGAGTGGAAGGAAGTGAGAGGAACTGTAGTTTGATAGGCGTGTGTCCGCATGTGGCACAACCTGGCAAGCATTAAGGTCCTAAACCCTTTACGTAGAGGTGGCATCCCTAATTAAAATTGACATTGTGATTTGCCGGAATTTACTGTGGGGCTGTAAACTAATGACAGACATTGTGGGTCCCAGCTTGTCCCCGGAGTCGCGTAGCGTCATATCCCCATCTGAGGTTCCAGTCCTCCCTCGGACAAGGATGTGTGTGTGTGTGTGTTGTACTCAACATAAGTTAATTTAAGTAGTTTAAAAGTCTTGGGACTGGACATCACTACAGTTTGGCGTACTACCAGCTGGAAAACTCGACTGTCGTATATAGCAAGCCAGAGTGATAGCTTATAGGTGATATAAAGAAAACAGTAACGTAGTAGAGGTTAAATTCAGACGCCCGTGTCGATTTCACGAGGTAGGAATCTCGGTTTGAAAAATTAAGAGATAACTCCATACAGTGTCTAGACGCTTCGTTGAGGCTTCGCGGAACTCCCAAAAACGAAGGACTGTTTTCAGGTATCTAGGTATTCTTCTAGCCAAAAAACTGAACATTCTGGAACATGAAAACTATGTTACTGAAAACGCGGCTATAATCAAGCTGAAAGCAAGGGAAACATATACTGCGAGAAATTCAAAGGAGTGTATTTCTGAGGCTCACAGGTTCCTACCGTAGGGCACACTGTTGAGGGTTTGCTGGCGATTCTCGGAATACATTCAATGGATATCGTGGTACGTTACGGAGCAGCGATGTATTAGTTGGGTTGAGAACAATATCTTCATGTGTATGTGAACACAGGAGCTCATGTTGTTGATAAAAGACATTTGCGAGCCTGGAAATTAGTTGAGTGGCAGTATGACTGCAACTCTAGAACCACTAAAACACGGACACATTCCAAAGCATTAGAAAGAGGCTGAAATTGCCCGACATTGCCTCCACTCGAAGTATGATACATCTATTAACATATTATGGTCCGTAACCTTAATATCTGCATCGAGTGGAATGTAGTAAGACACCAATATGTGAACGTGGAGAGGAAAGTACTGCTGATCATATCGTTTTCAGTTGCCCCCGTTTCCAGGTAGAGAGAGAATGCAGACAGTTATACTGCGACCTGCCAACACTTGTGAGGGAACAAACCTTATGGACTACAGGTAATATGGTTGCGCACCGCATATCTAAGTGGCAACGTATGGGACCAAACCATATCGACTACAAGTGGCAACTACTTCCATTCTATATGATAAAGTGGACGTTCGTAATGTAAAAAAAAGTCTACAGGTCAGAAGAGGTATAAAAACAAATAAAACTGTAAAAAAGAAAATTTTAGAAACTAAAAACGAAAATAATAAATGACTTACCTACCTTCACGGATATGTGTATAACCCATGATTTTTCCGAGGCACGCATCTACCAGTATGGGTATTGCAGAATACTGTAGTTAAAGTAGGTCACTAAGTTGTTACAGCCTTAGTTATCCGGCAGACTTCGAGTTCTTTCGAGGCTGCCAGTAACATTTTTTTTTATTCAACCTAGAATGAATTCACTTAGAACATGAAACAATTTTTTTATGTTTTGTGTTGTCTTTCTTTTATTCTTTTGCTTTATATATTCAATATTTTATTTTATTCTACTTTAATAACGAAAACGCTTGCAATTAACATAACTAATAACTGTATTTGTGTTTAAAAATTGTATATGTGACCATGTAAATTGACTATGTACGACTTGATTAGCGTTTCAAGATATGGTCTCTAAAATTTGTGGCAATAAATTGAATTGAATACTTGGTCTCGAACATCATGGGTTCACACAGGTTAGGGTGAGAGGGGAAATGAATAGAACTGCTGGTATCCAAGTTCAAAAGCGCCCTCAAGGTGGGTACAAATTTCGTGAAACATTCTTGTTGCTCAACATGCTAGGAAGAGCAGTGACGTTTTGCTTTCAGTAGAGCACTGCTTCTACCAAGTATGGATTTTGTTAGTATACAAGCCAGTGACATCCCAGCCTAAGCAGTAACAGTAGGGACAGAACAAAAACGCAATTCGCTAGAGTCCTCGGAAATGTGGCAAACCGCGTCCTCTAATGCAGCCTGCTACGGACTGGGCGGCCGTCCCCACCAGAGTTTCGAGTCCTTCATCGGGCATTGATGTGTGTGTGTTGTCCTTACTGTACCTTAAAGTAGTTTGTAAGCCCAGGGACTGATAACCACAGTAGTTAAGTCCTATAGATTTTAAAAAAAGCTTAAACTTTTTCTTTTGAGCTTAAAATCATTTGAATTTGAAAGGTGGCAAGCCACACGTGAGATTGTCTGAAATATTTCACCGTCCAGCAGATTTTTCCGGGCACTGGTAAGTGTGGAAGATTAGTTCTCCAGCACAAGCCTTTCAAATTCCTGGCTTTTGTATCAAGAGGGCGTTCTAAGTCAAACAAGTTTAGTTCCAAGTCCGTGCCGTTCGCCATCAGTCCTGGGTAAGGTCCACTGGAATCTGTCTCTTGACTTGGAGTGTCTAACCTAACAGTTTATCTTTCTCCAGTGCTCCCAGTGTTCGCTACTACTGCAGCGCCTCCCCAAAGGACTTGGACCCTCTTTACTGGTGTGGTAACCGAATTAACGCTTCCTAAACTGGCTTCCAATTCTACTAGTTAGTTTGCTTTTTCGAAGCTATCGAGTCTCGTGAGTGCCGTGTACAAAACATGCTACCGAATCGCAATAGTCGTACGGCTGACGAGTGACTCGTTTAAGTGTTCAGTACTGAGCCTTGTGATCACCTGCTTTCGCTGGATGTCAGTCTTCTGCACTTGCTCCTAACCGCTAACCACTCCGGAACTGTAGATTGAGCTGCAAGTCCTCCTCCCTCCACACACACACACACACACACACACACACACACACACACACACACACAAACACACAAACACACACCTTTCCCTCTTTTCTATGCCAGGAAACGACGTATCCTTAGCCCTGTATTGACACGAGTCGCTATTTTCGTGGATCTTATTTGGAACCACTTTGTGTCTTCTCTCTGAACTATTACAATGGAGAACGTTCACTATAAGTACTTTATTGTAAAGGACCTAATCATCATATACCTCACTACAGAATTTTGATCCATAATTTAATGAGTGATGTTCGAAAATAGTTCATACATGTTTTAATGTAATTATGGAGTCTCGGTCTGTAGACGACATTGTACAGTACCAGTCGGACTCAAAAAACCGCGCGCAAGAAGACCATTTTCAGGGAGTTATATCTCTGGTTCTCTTTATCACAGATTTAAGGGCTCACGTGTATTGGACAGCAGGCGAAATGCAGCTATCACGCAGTACACGACAAAATTTAAACATACAAGTCTTGAAACTGAAAATTGGTGGGTTATTTGACATTAGTTTTGGTGAATGGGGGATCTTAGAGTATATAAAACCAGAAATTCTTTATAGGCGACTCATATGGAATCTGAAAAAAAAAAAAACATTTTAGTTGTTTATTACACAGTGGGTGGCCGTTATCTAAAAGTGAGCCGTAGTAAATGTCTCATATGCTACGTATTCTTTTCTTACATATTTATCTAGAAACGTCGTACCCGGACTTTTCACCCGTTATCAACGTACAAACAAAAAATTAAAATTAAAATTAAAAAAAAATTAAAAATAAAATAAATATAAAAAATAAAAATATTAAAAAAAGAAGGATTTTTTATTCTAAAAGTTTCGATTGTGAGGACGGCCACTACCATAACATCTGTCCATGGTAGACCATCGTAATATTTTACATTTGTTCTTAAGTTGATGTTAGTGGAGATTGAATCATTTTCGATATACCCAAAAACTTAAATATAGATTTAAGATTTGGTCTGACCCGTAAGTATAGTTTTAATTGACCTAGTGAAAGCCTGACAATAGTTCTTAGGCTCATCAAAAAGTTCTGAGAGCGTCAAACTATTTTTCCATCAACACTTTTTATCAATATAAGTCATGGTGCAATATATCTATATAAATGATATTTCCTGCCTATATTATCTGGAAATCAAATTTTATCGACCAGTTGAATTCGTTATACACGACACACCTTGCTGCCGTAGAGGAAAGAAGGTGACCAGCTGAGAAATATCCTGTTAGAGTAGAAAAAATACGGAAATACTCAAAGACTGGTGAATCTTTTGCCGCATTCCTAATTCCACCTGTCACGAGAAAAATTTTTGGCGTGGGAACAAAAACGTTCAAATTTTTGTAAACCTATTGGACCAAACTACAATGGTCATTAGTCTCGAGACTCACAAACTACTTAAACTAACTTACATTAAGGACAACATATACACCCAAGCCAGAGGGAGGACTCGAACCTCCGACGGCGAGCAACCGCGCGCCACGCAGCGAGGTGCCTTAGATCGCTAGGCCACTCCATCGCGGCGGTGTGTGAACATATTTGTGCTTTTTTATGGAAGAGATTAGCAGACAGGCAATTATGGTTGAACAGCGAGGAAATGCCAGTGAAACAAACAGAGATAGCTGGAGGTAGTCGCAGTGGCAGCAAAAGTGAGAGGAGATATTGGAAACGGGAAGAAGAGACGAGTGGACACCATACAGGGTGGGAGTCTCAATCCCGGCCGTACCAGCGTAATTTAATACGAGAAAAGTCACCAGTTTCTTCCACCCCACACATCCGCACGTTAATGTTTCCCGGTTTAGGTGCCAGAACCTTCAGTAAACCGTCCTCAGGAATAAATGCGAGGAGGAGACAATGGTGAATGAAGATGAAGACGGAAAACTGTATGCAAACAAGAAAGAGGAAAGGGGCAGTGGCAATAGGATAGGGAAAAAGGACGAAGAAAATGACATTAGAACTGACAGACATTGAAAGTGATACAGGATACGGCAGGGGTAGAGAAGAGCGACTAAAAGGAATGAATGAATGAATGCAGTGGTAGTGGAAGAGACAGGCAGTAGAAAGTGCCATTTGGTGAAACGGTGATTGTGGAGGAGTGACATATATAGTGGCAGCAAGAAGGAGATGTCGAGCACGAAGTCTAAGCAAGGAACAGGGACATCATAAATCGTTGCGCCCAGCAAGGATTTAGAATGTAACAAGACACTTTTATGACTTGTGTGGTCAAACCACCATAATGTTATAAATAATAATAGAAATTTCAGATTGGTGGTTATAATACAAGATACTTATTTCAATATATTGCATAACAATTTCGTTCAGTGAATGAATATCCTCAGTGCAGTTTCAAGTGCATAGGACTCACGTACAAGGTTTAATTATTTCTTATAATTAAAATACATAAAGCGGTGTACACGAGTCCCATGTATTAGAAACTGCTCTGAGAATGTTCAGTCGGTGAACAAATTCGATAGGTAATATCTTTAAGTAAATATTTTATATCGTAACCACCAAACTGAAATTTCCGTGATTATGTATTAGAAATTTGTGTATTAAAAGAGAACGAAAACTTTGGTGGAGAAAACGGAATGACGATTGATGTGATATCCGCGGTGGCCGAGGGTACTGAGGCGCTCCAGTCACGGTCTGCACGGCCACTACGGTCGGGGGTTCGAATCCCCCCTCGGGCATGGATATTTGTGCCGTCCTAGTTCGTAAGTAGTTCATAAGTAGTTTGTAAGTTTAGGGACTTATGACCCCGTAGTTAAGTCCCATAAACTTAACAAACATTTGAAATTTGAACATTTGACGATTGATGCCGGTGGCTTCCTACATTTATTTATTTCATAGAAACATATAACGATATTGTTGTCACGGCAACAGTAACATTATGTGTTGCTACTGAATAAATAAAACTCGTGTGAAACAAGCAGTAATCACTCTGCAAAGAAAAGCAACAACACACTACACCGCAAACACGATGAACAAATGACTAAATAAGAATCATCATGATAAGTTCTACGAACACAGAGTACTATTCAGGAATCCAAGAACATATATCCAACCCATTAGCATAATGTAATAATGAAATAAAAATCTTTGCACTGATAATAGTACAAATTAATCTGTTGAAAACTGTCTGACTAGAATAAAAAATTAAATGTCTTTAATAAGTAAGAATTTCATCACCATTTATTTCTCAGGAAGGATGGGAAGAAGAAGGAGAACAACAATGTTCTAAAGATGATTATTTCAGGTCAAGGAACTATAAGCAGAATTAATTACGAGTGCAAATTTCACTTCGCCCCAAAATATAGACAACGAAAAATGTTCGTCAGAAGTATTTTAGAAAATTCTGATGTAGTTTTAAAATAAGCGTGTTTCGAAAATAAAACTGTTGTAATAGTGTTGCACTGACCCTGCGTTGGAGCCCGACAATGGCATACGAAAAAGAAGAATAAGAGGAAAGTAATAAAGCTGGGTAATTAACCGGAATAATTGCATCTGTTTTAATAGGGATTTTAGTAAAAACTATACCATAATAATTATGCAGATAATAAACTTGTGATACGGTAATTATTCACTAAATTTTATTTAACAGTTGCCACTGTGTATCGACTTGGAATTATGTCACATGTTCGATGAAAATATAATATGTGTGGTAGTCTGTTTAGCGCTGTATAATGAGTAAACTTGTCACCTTAGCAATTATCTGCTGTCCCCGGCCGAAGTGCTGGGAATATACAGCAGGCGATATGCGCTCCCCCAGATTTGGAGATTATTTTGGACGCTGTGTTGGTTTAGGAGGGACGCGGAGCTGTCAGCTGCGATGCTGATGGTATGTCAACACTAGGACGGCATACTTCTCCACGGCGACGCGCACCAGCCAGCACTCTGCCACTCACTCAACGCAGCCTGGGACAACTCACTCTGCAGTCTTAGCGAACTTTCAGCTACAAAGGAAACTACCGTGAGAGTTCTTTCAATATTTACGTTTCTGCAGTGTGGTGTGTCCTTGTTTAAAGATTTAAACGATACATGTGTGAAGTAAACGGACACTACGGAGGCTACTGCTGTTAAAAATACAATAAATGAATTGGAAATTGAGAATATGATCAAGCATAAGTTGTAAAATTTGTTGTTGACATACGAAAATATGTGGCATACTGGGACCCGAATCCGGATTCCTCGCTTTTTTGTGAGCTGTCTCTTTAAATACGATATTGGGCAACCGGTGCACGCCTCTTGGAGGAACCAAAACTCTCGAACCAGCATATTGAATAAATCAAATGTTCAAATGTTTGTAGAGCTTATGGGACTTAACTACGGGGTCATCAGTCCCTAAACTTACAAACTACTTATGAACTAGCTACTACTAATGACGGCACAAATATCCATGCCCGAGGGGGGATTCGAACCCCCGACCCATATGAATAGGTACCAAGACTATCTCTAAGACTACTTAATAGAACCCAGTACATTGACAGTATGATAGGAATGTTATTATTTACTACCCTTATAAATGATCTGACGGACCGAGTGAGTTGCAATCTACGGCTGTTTGCTGACGATGCTGTGGTGTCATTGAATGGCTGCAGTAGGATGCAGGATGATTTGCACCACATTTCTAGGTGTTTGTGAGGAATGACAGCTAGTTCTATATGTAGAAAAATCTAAGGTGATGCAGATGAGGAGGAGAAATAGTCCCGTAATGACCGAATGCAGTGTGCTGCTTGATAGAGTCGCTCGCCGTGGAGGTTCGAGTCCTCCCTGAGGCATGGGTATGTGTGTTGTCCTTAGGATAGTTTACCTAGGTTTAAGTCGTTTTTAAGCTACGGACTGATGACCACGCAGTTTGGACCGATAGATTTACAAACTTTGAACATTTGATAGAGTCTCGTCAGTTACATATCTAGGCGTAACGCTGCACAGCAATATTGAATGGGACGAGCATATAAGGACAGTCGTTGGGAAGGCGGATGGTGGACTTCGGTTTATTGCCAGAATTTTGGGAAGGTGTGATTCATCCACAAAGGAGATCACATGTAAAACGCTGGGGCGATCCCGTCTCGAGTATCGCTCAATTGGTTTAAACGAAGATATATAATCAATTGAGAGTTGCTGGAGGGAAGGCGACGTTCTTTCTGAGAAACACTTTTGAAAAAATTTAGAGGGCCGGAATTTGAAGCGGAAAGATGCTACTGGTACTAACCTACATTTCTCGTAAAGAGCGCAAAGATCAGATCAGATTAGATTAGATTATAGCTCGAATTCAAGTACTCGTTCTTCCCTCGTTCTATATGGGAGTGAAACAGGAAAGCAAGTAACTAGTTGTGGTACTGCGTACTCTCCGTCACGCACCTTTGTGTGGATTGCGGAGTATGTATGTAGATGAATTATATTTCACATTATCTATTACTATTTGTAGAGTTCACACAGTGTCTGTAATTTCCAAACCTAGAGATACATTTATTTAATCTATCAGAATCCGCATGGTTTTGAAATTATATGTGCAGTGTCCCAATCGATGCGTATCTAATGGACGTTGCTTCGGTTACATGTTTCAACACAGACGTTGCACGTTGTCTTTCAAGCCAAACTAAGGCCTACTTTTGCGGGAAATATAACCAGATACGGTGAGAGCATTAAAGGGCAATCTATGCTCTAAAAGGCTATCTGTGACACGATACCCACACTTGGCACGACAAATGTATGAGGACAAGGCGAAACAAAATTTTATAATTTGATATCCAATAGTTAACGTGATTAAAGGGGATATTAAAAATTTAAAACGCTGTCATATTTTACTCATTAAGAGAAATAATGTTAATACAAGACAAGTATTACAATTAGAAACACAGCGTCTGTCTTAAACCTGGCGTCACTCAAATATGCCCGATTCCTTCATCCATTACTCGAAAATGATAACACTTAGGAATCTTCATATACAATTTCAAATCCTTAAGAAACTTTTTCACTTTTAGAGAACACAAAAATGACGAAATTTATTACATTATTAACTCCAATCTCTTTTTTCCGCTAAAGAGATATGCGGTCCAAAAACTTCACACTACTTAAATGAACTTATGCTAAGCACAACACATACAAACCCATGCCCGAGGGAGGACTCTAACCTCCAGCGGGAGCGACCGCGCAAATCGTGATATGGCATCTCAGACCGCATGGTCATCCGGACAGGTACTCCTATCTCTATAACAAAGATAGTATTTACTTATAGGGAGTATCTACTTACATCATTGAAATTTTTATTACTGTAGGGTATACAGATCCGCCGTGATAAACATTTACGCGCGTCGAAAATTACATTCTGCTTGCATCGATGTAAAGTAAATTTCCGCATTATGCTTGATGATTTAATTTATTACCTATTTATATTTTGCCGGTATTATCCACAAACACTGTTGACCATCCATAATGGAACACCGAACACTGACAAGCACTTTGAGACAACAGCCAAATTTATTTGGGAGGTACCACGTTCAACAAAGATCACATGTTCTAGAATACAGCCCAGTGTGAAGTGAGAAAGATGATGAAACCAGTGTTGTGTATGTGTCGCCATTGTTGATTATAATCCCCGCTACACGCCTTACCACTGAACCGAAGAGATCTGGATGTTTTGTTGGGGTATAGTAGTCTCTGCTACTTCCACTCACAGCCACAGCTGGTCAGGTGTAGCAGTGCATGCAGCAACCATAATGATCGAGCCGACGTTTCCCATAGGCCAGAGACCTTTAAAGTCAGTTCCAATGCAATTAAAAAACTGTTCGATAGTAAAATATTTAGCACCTCAACTCAGTTTTATACATCGGAATTCTATTATTTACTGAATCGGGAGTGCCACTAGTTGTAAACTACTTCTAGTGTACGGTGGCTTGTGTCGTTTCATTAGAAATACGCAGATCACCTAATGGGGAAAGCGACCGTTTGCGAAAAATTGGACATCCGTGTTCGGTGCCAGATCTAGCACAAATTTTCAAGTGTCGCCTTCAAATTGTGCAGCTAATGCTTCTCCATCGCCCATTTGCGAAATCACTTTTAGTATACAGGGTGAGTCACCTAACATTACCGCTGGATATATTTCGTAAACCACATCAAATACTGACGAAACGATTTCACAGACCGAACATGAGGAGAGGGGCTAGTGTAATTGGTTAATACAAACCATAAAAAATGCACGGAAGTATGTTTTTTTAACACTAACCTACATTAAAAAAAAATGGAACCCCCTTAGTTTTGTTAGCACATCTGAACATATAAAAAAATACGTAATCAGTGCCATTTGTTGCACTGTAAAATGTTAAATACATCTGGACATATTGTAACCTCAAGTTGACGTTTGAGTACCACTCCTCCGCTGTTCGATCGTGTGTATCGGAGAGCACCGAATTAAGTAGGAATCCAAAGGGAACGGTGATGTACCTTAGGTACAGAAGAGACTAGAACAGCACATTACGTCCACATGCTAACACCTTTATTGGGCTTTTTCACTGACGCACATGTACATTACCATGAGGGGTAAGGTACACGTACACACGTGGTTTCCGTTTTCAATTACGGAGTGGAATAGAGTGTGTCCCGACATGTCAGGCCTATAGATGTTCAAAGTGGTGGCCATCATTTGCTGCACACAATGCAAACTATGGCGTAATAAATGTCGTACGCGCCGCAGTACATCTGGGGTAATGTCGCCGCAGGCTGCCACAATACGTTGTTTCATATCCTCTGGGATAGTAGGCCCATCACGGTACACATTCTCCTTTAACGTACCCCACAGAAAGAAGTCCAGAGGTGTAACATCAGGAAAACGGGCTGGCCAATTTATGCGTCCTCCACGTCCTATGAAAGGCCCATCGAACATCCTGTCAAGGGTCAGCCTAGTGTTAATTGCGGAATGTGACGGTGTACCATCATGCTGATACCACATACGTCGACGCGTTTCCAGTGGGACATTTAATTATAAGGTACGTCACCGTTCCCTTTGGATCCCTACTTAATATTCGGTGCTCTCCGATGCACACGATCGAACAGCGGAGGAGTGCTACTCAAGCATCAACTTTATTTTACAATATCTCCGGATGTAATAAAATTTCACAATGCAACAAACGGCACTGACTACGTATTTGTTTATATGTTCAGATGTGCTAACCAAACTAACGGGGTTCCATTTTAAAAAACGTAGGTTTGTGTTAAAAAAACATACTTCCGTGCATTGTTTTATGGTTTGTATTAACCAATTACACTAGCCCCTCTCCTCACGTTCGGCGTGTGGAATCGGTTCGTCAGTATTTGATGTGGTTTATGAAATATATCCAGCGGTAATGTTAGGTGACTCACCCTGTATATCTGGTATGAAATTCGGTCATGTTGGGACGCCAGAAATTAGACGAAAGTTTTGCGTGATATCTTCCACTTTGTGTCATTCTTAAATAGTACATATTCAAAATAATGTGTCCATATCAATCGGAAGTACGCAGCAAGTGTTCCGACACAATGGCTGTCACATTTACTCGTATTCTAGAGGAAAAGTGTTCATAACAGCATGTGAGAATCCAAATGTAAGTTTCGCGTGACTACTCTGAATCACTGTAATCGACTGATGGATTTCCACCATCTGTCTCGTTCCTCTGTTGGTTACAGTTTTGTCTTCACTTACCCTCAAAGCCAATGCTAACCTCCATCTTTCCTTAGTTTTATCATTCATTTTTACCAGCAATAAGTCAGAACAAATCTTTGGATTTAGAATTATGCAAAAATGTTGTTTTTTTACCTAGCAGTCACTCTTTACTCGTCACGCGGTGGAATGGCCGAGCTCTCTAAGGTGCCTTGCTGCGGAGTGCGTGGTTACTTTCCTCGGAGGTTCGAATCCTCCTCCGCGCTTGGGTATGTGTGTCGTCCTTAGCATAAGTTAGGTAGATACAGATAACCGCAGCAGTTAAGTCACTTAAATGTACCAACATTTCATATATATGACGTCTGTTACGAAACAACAGACGTCACACATATTCACAAATTATATGACATCAACTACGAATTGGCAAAGCTGAAAATGTGTACCTCGCCGGGACTCGTCCCCGGTCTCCTACTTTCTAGGCAGTTGCGCTGACCACTACACCACTGGAGACACAGTGAGTACCGTACTTGCAAGGTCTACCTCCGACGGGGAGTAACCGCGTGCTATGCAGCAAGGTGTCTTAGAGCGCTCGGCCATTCCACCGCAGCTACTAACGTCGTCCCTGTGGTTGCTGAGGTGGGGACAGGGACATCCAACCATACCAAATCAATAGTTAATCACGTGACCCCGCGAAAGAGGGAAAAGCGTTAGAAGAAAAATAACTGTGAAGTGTCGCCGGTTTCCGTACGTGGTCGGCCACTCCAAGATCTGTCCCACACATTCAGGCTAGCACCGCCGATTCCTTATTTTACAGATGTTGATACAATTATCCCCGCACGCAGCTTTCATTTTTCTCTGGATTTTAACGGGACTAACGCTTTCTGCGGATAGACATACCGTCACAGCACTCAGTCTTCAACGCAGAGCAATAAATACCGGTACACCGTATTGCACACAGTGGCAGCACAGTTTTACTTTCTCAGAAACATCAAACACTAAGAACTGCCCTGAGCTCTGGAAAAAAAAAAACACAAAAAACCTGTCTCATGATTTTCCACTAGTTAAACAAATGTTTAGTCCTCTAGCGGCGAAGTGTTGCGACTTGCGTCAGCGAAGCTCGGATGTTGGAAGAATAATTTACCGCCGGCCGCGGTGGCCGAGGTGACTGAGGCGCTTCAGTCACGGTCAGCACGGCCACTACGGTCGGGGGTTCGAATCCCCCCTCGGGCATGGATATTTGTGCCGTCTTTAGTCTTAGCTAGTTCATAAGTAGTTTGTAAGCTTAGGGACTGATGACCCCGTAGTTAAGTCCCATAAGTTGTACAAACATTTGAACATTTGATTTGAATAATTTACGAGACAGATATTGAGGAAAAAATAGGATAATCCAGGGCTTTTATTTTTCAAAACCTCTCGTGTTTCTGGTTTAAATTTCTGTTTCTTGTGTTGTTCTGAATGTATTATTTTTATAGAACAAAGAAAATACGTTTAGGGTGTAACACTACATCGCAGTCACAGCACAAACTAGCCATTTTCATCCAGATTCAATTCTAATAATTTGTAAGAGACAGAATTTTTACGTATTTGTCAAAATTCCAGTAACAGTCAATATATCTTTGAAGTATCGAAACAGTACAGTCTCAGAGTAACCGCGTCTAAACACCATAAATCAGAGTAATCTTTTGTCGGAATAGTAGTATAAATAGTTCCGCAGTATAGCTACTTGCTCTCTCAGTCTTTGTTTCTCCCAACGTTAACAGCTCTCGGTATTTGTTTCTCGTAACGATAAGATCTCTCTCAGTCTTTGTTCCTCGATGTATTAACATTTCTTAGTCCACTTTCGGTCTTAGATTGTTGTGGTCGTATCTGAAATAGATAGTCAGGTGCAAAAATTTTCCGAACTTTTGGTTTACTGGCGCGGTGGAGTAGCCGAGCGGTCTAAGGCGCCTCGCTGGAGGTTCGAGTCCTCCCTAGGGCATAGGTGTGTGTGTGTGTGTGTTGTCCTTAGGTTAGTTTACCTTAGTTTAAGTAGTTTGTAAGCTACGGACTGATGACCACACAGTTTGGTCCGATAGATTTACAAACATTTGAATTTTTTTGGTTTACTATGATTGAATTTATTTGAAAGGCTTAATTAAATCGAACTTATACGCGAGTGCGTAAATAATATCTGTGGACTTTAATTCGGGATAGGCTACCGACTTAGAAAAATTCTTCCTTCCGATAGCAACGTAATAATCAAGAAAATATTAATCTTTGCTAAAAAGGTTTTCTTCATTGACAAACATTAAATCAAATAACTTTAACTTGATTCAAAAAAGGAATAATTTTTAAATATTGACTTTGCCAATAATATCAAACTGCGATTTTGTGAAATGAACTATAGAGAACTGCTTATTTAAAATATATCGTGTGACTTTGTGCTTAAGGTGAAATATAGGAGAAATATTAATTTAAAATTTTGTGTCGACCACATCAATCGTAGTTAGCACCTGATCTTCCCATTGATAACTGAAGAACTTTTAAACATAACATCTTCGAATTATCTATGAATCAAAGTGACTAAAAATAATTAAAGGACGTCAATACTCAGTAAAAAAGACTTGCAATTTAAAATCAATGTTATGACATTTATAGGTAAAGACTAGTGAATGTTTATGTGACGTGCTTCGTTAAATGGAACTGTCAGGAAAGAAAAGATTATATTACAAAACGAATTAATAATTTTTAAAACAAGCCCATGAAATTACAGAGTCCATGTTCATCAGTTAAAATATAATCCATAAACTCTCTTAGGCTACGGAAAGTTAAACCAGAGGCATCCGTAACAGAATATATGAAATATTATCAGGTGTACCAACTTAAATAACCAACGCTTGCCTAAAATAAAATTTTTACGTGCCTACTGAATCTTTATGTGAAGACAGCGAAAGCTTGCACTACCGCTGACGTCGCTTCTAATATACCGAAGCGCTACAGCAAACCAAATAAATTTCCACCACCAACCAAAATATCAAATAAGAGGACGTCACAAGGGTTACTTTACTGTAGAAATATTTTTCTGTGTACTGAAAAGCAGATAGACCACCACTTATCGTATTCAGATAATCCATTTTTTTGTATTTACTTTCTTAGTATCTTTTCATCTAGATTATTTCATGAACACAATACTCTTCATACACTTCAGTAATCACTAGAGATTGCGCAGTAAGTCAGTGAATCTTGTAGACTCCTTCTCTGTTTGTAATGGAAATATATTACCCTTATTATTTTTAGTATTGAACAGTTTTAAGTTATGAAACCGGTACTCCTGATGTAAATAACTTTCACTCTTGAAATGTAAACTTAAAAATATGAGTTAAAGAGCAAAATAAACCTAGAAATTAATTAAAACTGTACCATACGACCTGGGAAACAGTGAAGGTCCCAAAGCCCTCTAAACGTTTATAGCTGCCACTGCTGCCACTGCTACAGTAAGTTCACCGGTAAGGAGAATACGCCATTCTCACAATAACACACAATTTACAACAGTCGAACACTGAGAAATGTAATAATAATTTTTATATCCGAGATGAAGTTGTTTTCACAAGGGATTTATTTGTTCATGTGACTAATTCTGAAGAGTTTGTGTATTAGTATGTCGAATCACAAAAGCAAATTTACACATTCGCAAAGTAAGACTTCGTTATGAAGACCTTTTTTTTAACTGAATCTAGGTACCGTCACAATTTTCGTACGTTTTGACTGTGGGACGTTTGTTTTGCGAAAATAGTCAGAGTTATTAACATAGTTGCAGCGGACGTGAATACGCCGGCATCTGAGTTTTCCTAGCGCGGTCGCCTCTCAGCGCAGGCGTGGCTCTCGCAGACACGGATTATTTTTGCTGGCAGTCGTTAAGGAGCACCGAGCGACGTCCTCCACAGGCGTCAAAAATCTCCACAGAGTGTTCGTTTCCCCAGCAGACATTTACTTTTCACATCGCTACCCGGCTGTTTCTCACAGTTTTATTTTTAGAATGTCTCATTATTTATTTCTATTCGAAAAGTCTTGATCCAAATGTATCAAGTCACTTGCCATACGTCGACCGTGTGCAGTACTTTACAACGTAATGTTAATTATTTAGGAAACGTACGTCACTGTGCTGAGGCTGATTTGGCACATGAAACGTATGCATCCAACAGCAACGCCGAAAGTTCACTTAATTTCTTTCGAATGATCGAATTCCATGTATTACAATTACACGTCCACACACTGAAACATTATACTTGAAAGTATCTCAGTGTTTTTATGTTTACAGAATCTATCGTGACAATTACATTATTTCAAAGGTGCACATCAACACTTGTCAATTGGCACTTAATGAATTAAGGACATTAACTTATAATAAGACTGACGCGGTGGAGTAGCCGAGCGGTCTAAAGCACCTCGCTGCGGAGAGCGCGGTTGCTCGCCGTGGAGGTTCGAGTCCTCCCTGGGGCATGGGTGTGTCTGTTTGTCCGTAGTTTAGTTTACCTAGGTTTAAGTAGTTTGTAAGCTACGGACTGATGACCAAGCAGTTTGGTCCGATAGATTTACAGACATTTGAACATTTTTTTTTTTATAATGAGACTGGTCGCATGACGGCGCTGTGACGCACTACAGCGCATAGGTGGCGCCGTGCGCGGTGGCCGAGGGGACTGAGGCGCTTCAGTCACGGTCTGCACGGCCACTACGGTCGGGGGTTCGAATCCCCCCTCGGGCATGGATATTTGTGCCGTCCTTAGTCTTAGTTAGTTCATAAGTAGTTTGTAGGTTTAGGGACTGATGACCCCGTAGTTAAGTCCCATAGACTATGCAAACATTTGAACATTTGAACGCATAGGTGGCACCGTGATATGGTACCGAGTCAGTTAGTCTCTCGTCCTTGCAAGAGACAGTTGACTGCGTGTACGGGAACCAGACGTACGAACGTTGTTGTGACAGTGAGTTAATTGCACCAGTCGGACTTTGACATGTCACAGTTTGAGTAACGGTCAAACATCATAAATTCTGCAAAACCGCTGCTGAAACGTTTGAAAAGATGCAGCAAGTGTACCGTGAGGATGCATTGAGTCACATTGTTGTGTTTAGGTGGCACAGACGCTTTGTGAAAGGACGGGGCAGTTTAATTGATGTGCGTACTGGTCGGCCACGAACAGTTGGAACGGAACGCAACCGCTCTCAATCGGCAGACGCTCTCGCAGCATCAGTAGGGGTCAACCGAGGTACTTGGCACGAAATTCTGACGGACGATCTCGACAGCACAGTGTGCCACGAATCCTGACGCAAGACCAACGTGATGATCCCACGACGATTTGTGGTGACCTCATCACTTGTGCAAACGATGGTCCAAAGTTTCTCATGCTGATAATAATTGGAGACGAATTCCAAACGTAGCATAAAGACTCCGATGAGGTATGCACACATTTACGAGTTTCAGTTATTAAACAGTGCTATTAAGGACGCTGTAGAAATAAAAAGGCCACAGGTGGTGTGTTTCGAAACTCAGTATATAGTATAGTTCAGCAGGGCCATGACGATATACCTTTAGTATTGAACTACCACAGGCCTGGATTCTGATGATGATTGTTTCGAAATGCGTTAATAAATGAATAGCCGCATCACCAGCTCTGTCCTTTATATTTTTGCAGCGTTATTAATAGTACTGCTTAGCAATTGAAACTGGAGAATAAACGTAGTGTTTCCTTTAATACGGCAGCGTGCGCACATACAGAGTCGTAAAGTCTCCGAACTCATTGGTTGTGCCATATATGTTATTTGTAGTTCAGTCGCCGCGGTGGAGTAGCCGAGCGGTCTAAAGCGTTTCACTGCGGAGCGCGCGGTTGCTCGCCGTGGAGGGTGTGTGTGTTTGTCCGTAGGTTTGTTTACATAGGTTTAAGTAGTTTGTAAGCTACGGACTGATGACCACGCAGTTTGGTCCGATAGATTTACAAACATTTGAACATTTTGAAGTGCAGTGGATTGGGCTCCACGTGTGGAATTGTATTGCACGAAATACTTTCACAATTTATCAGCTCCAAAGCACTGATGACCTCAACGCCGAGCTGCAGCCGCGGTCTGCATGGCCACTACGGTCGGGGGTTCGAATCCCCCCTGGGGCATGGATATTTTTGCCGTCCTTAGTATTAGCTAGTTCATAAGTAGTTTTTAAGTTTAGGGACTGATGACCCCGTAGTTAAGTCCCATAAGCTATACAAACATATGAACATTTTTTTGAACCGATTGTTCCGAACATGAATTTAACAAAAAAGACAAGATGGCAGTTAATGTATAGGAAGTTTCTTTCCATTTCAAAGTACAAAGAAAGATAAATTTAGAACATTTGAACAACGTTTCCCTATGGCAATGTTAAATGATAGGTCCCTTATTTCCTTCCTTCTTCTGGAGTTGTGTTAAGGCATTCTATCAAGCCGATGGTGGGTTTACCTGTTTTATAGTTTCGAGTGCAATGAAGTTTTATGGGTTTTCGGAAAAACTTTATAACTCAGGTGTGAAAGCTACCTTTTGGTGCAGTTAACAATTTATTACTGTGCATTACGTTGCGATAGACTAACCAGAGCGAAAGTTTTCAAAAAAGCAGCGAGAGAGTTTTAATATGCGATGCTCACACTGTATGAAATGACGATACTCTGCTCATTGAAGGTTTCACTGTTTAAGAAGCAGGTGAGATACGAGAAATCGTAAGCTGTGAGTTACCCGACAGGGTCCCATCTATCATCACAAGGAACTACAGGGGACTGCGGCTAACGCGTGCTGAATGGCATCAACCATAACCTGTGTACTTGGCGTTCAGCGCCATATGCAACAAGGTCAGCGGAGCTGTACCCATTTGAGTGGTAATGTATTGGGTAGATCAACATTGTGCATGAAATCTTAAACTCTTTAAGTGTAAACTACAATAGATTTAAAACACTGCCTGACTACTACCACAGCAAATGCCAGCCACTAAGCTCTGGCAAGACACAAATGTGGGCATTGAACTTGGGAATACAGAGGCCAAGAGAAGATAACACTCTGCGATATTCCAAAATATCTGAGAGTAAAGTTGGACCATTCTCTCACTTTCAAAGACTACTGAAAGGATATAGAAAAGAATATCTGTGCTAGAAATCATATAATATTGGAACTGACAAGCTACAGCTGGGGACTACATTCGTATGTTCTCGGTACATCTACCCACTGTTTGTCCTTCTCCACTGCTAAATCTGCAGAACGTGTGTGTGTCAGAAGTTCATCTCTGCTATTAAGGTAAATATTGCCCTAATTGAAACAAGAGGCATTGTAAAATATTGTTGGCGTGCAACACATGTTAACAACATATACTAACTCTTGGAGGCCGTGCGGGAGTGGCCGAGCGCTCTAAGGCCCTTGTTGCGGAGTCTGAGGTTGCTCCCCGTCGGAGGATCGAGTCCTACCTCGGGAATGGATGTGTGTGTTGTCCTTAGCATTAGTTTCCTTAAGTAGTTTGTAAGTATAGGAACTGATGACAACTGCATTTTGATCCCACAGCTTTACAAACATTTGATTTGCGGTACTTCCGGATACCAGAAGCAGAACGATAGCATAAACAGAGATAAAAAAGCAGGAAACTGATCAAAGACTCATTTTTGCTGACATTAGGCAGCATGTCTTAAATTGAGAAAGCCGGCCGCGGTGGCCGAGGGGACTGAGGCGCTTCAGTCACGGTCTGCACGGCCACTACGGTCGGGGGTTCGAATCCCCCCTCGGGCATGGATATTTGTGCCGTCCTAGTTCGTAAGTAGTTCATAAGTAGTTTGTAAGTTTAGAGACTGATGACCCCGTAGTTAAGTCCCATAAGCTTGACAAACATTTGAACAATTTTTTTAAATTGAGAAAGAATTTTCTTCAGGCAACAGAATCAATTTCGACACCACCTACGAACCGTATAACACAGCTCAGAAGTAAACCATCAGAGGAATATTGGACAGCTACAAAGAAAAGTCTGCTGCAAGCCAACACCTTCCATATAAGACATTGGCCGTCCTTAACAGGCGACGAGATGGCGTATCTCCTACACCAGAAAAATGGAACTAGATCTCTGAGGTGAGTGTGGTGAATCTGAAGATCATTAGAACCTCTTCAATTGCAGAAAATGTCTCAGCTCAGATGTACGATCTGCTTGTCGTAAGTTATAAGGCAGGTTGAAAAGTAGAATTTAGGGCACCACAAAGGATATAAAAATGATTACATTTTGTAATAATTATGTACCTGTTCTGTTTTCGTCACGTAGAAATAAAAATGAATCCAAGAGAAGAAGATATATACGAGCCGTGTTCAAATGAAAATGTACCAAACGACACTGTGGGTATAATTGAAGTCTTTATTCAAATGTCATCACCAGAGGCCTGAGCAAAACCATCCCAATGTTTAACGAGCCGAAGTATTCTCTGTCCACAGAATTTCCGTTTTGTGAGAAGAGCCAATCCTTCACTATGTTCAAATGTTTGTAGAACTTACGGGACTTAACTACGCGGTCATCAGTCCCTAATCTTACAAACTACTTATGAACTAGCTAATACTACGGACGGCACAAATATCCATGCCCGAGGGGGGATTCTAACCCCCGACCGTAGTGGCCGTGCAGACCGTGACTGGAGCGCCTCAGTCCCCTCGGCCACCGCGGCCGGCCCTTCACTATGTCCTTCCAGTTCGTCGTGCTTCGCTTTTAGATATTTTTTTAGCGGACCGGACAGATGGAAGTCATAGGGCAACGTGTCCAGGATTTAGGGCGGATGCTCAAGCTGCTCCCACTTGAACTTGGCAGTACACTTTGTGTGACCCTGGAAACGTATGGACTTGCGTTGTTATGAAGCGGAATCACTCCCTCCTTGAGTAGCCCGGGCCGTTTGCTCTTGAGGGAGTGTTTCACAGTACACGTCACTGATAATGGTTCTTCCGCTCTTGAAAAATTTGATGAGTATTGGACCTGTGTCATCGAAAAAGACGGTGAGCATCACCTTGCCTGCTGAGGGCACAACCTTGAATGTTTTAGAGGGAGGTGACGACGCATGCTTCGCGTCCCTATATATCGCAATACGTTGTCCCAATGCGGCATTTTCAAATTTCAATCGGTTTGGTTGTTGAGACGTTTCACTCCTTTTCATGTGACCACCAAAGGTTCAAATGTTTGTAAATCTATCAGACCGAACTGCGTGGTCAGCAATCCGTAGCTTACAAACTACTGAAACTAAGATAAACTAACACACACACCCGTGCACCAGGAAGGACTCGAACCTCCGACGGCGAGGAATCGCGCGCTCCCCAGTGAGGCGCCTTAGACCGCTCGGCTACTCCACCGCGGCCATGTGACCACCCCTCGTATTTGTAAATGGATGAATAAATATACTTAACGTAATTTTGATTTACATAATCACAATAGATATTCACACATACATCACTACATAAAAATGTGATAATCGCCAGCCGCGGCGGATTAGCCGCGCGTAGTGGAGCGCCGTGTTGCGGTGCGCGCGGCCGTTAGTCGTCGGGGGTTCGAATCCCCCCTTGGGCATTGATGTGTGTGTTGTTCTTAGGCTAGTTTAACTTAGTTTAAGTAGTTTGTAAGTCTAGGGACTGATGACCAACGTATTTTGGTCCCATAAGAATTACAAACATTTGAATTTGAATTTGATAATCGCCACTTAATAATAATTTAAGCCAACAGTCAATAGATCGTTCACACTAAATTCACTTTTATTTATCAGCTTAAAAGTCAAAATTGCGATAACACATAACAAATATCGTTGTGTTTAGAATATTCCGAATATTTAGCAATTTCTTACGAAGAAGAGTACTTATTAACGTGAAACCTGCTGTACATTTTTCGGATTTTATATAAGACAGAGACTTTGTAAAATTTTTAGGTCTGTCAAAACAATGTTTATTACGGCTAACCTGCACTGTAACCCATGTTAAAGATCATTTTTGTAATTTCATTTGGTACAAAGATTCATACTACTGTTATTGTATTTGTTTTGCTTTTGAAAATATTCTGTATATGAATTTGAAGTGCAAAAATCACACTTATGTAATGCTTTTCATTTTGAATCGGTCATCTAATTTTGAGCCTATCCATTTTTACTTATCCTAATGGAAGACAGTGGACTTTTTTTGCTTTAATTGGACATTTAATCTAGTGAAGTTTGGAGACGCAATGTTAGTTCATAATCGGTGGCTCTTTGGCAGTTTAGAGAGTATGGTGTTTCTGCTGTCCATGTTGGGTGATGGCCACCAGAAACGACTCCTAACGCCTGTTTTGCCAGCAGAAATTGTCAGTTTCTGGAACTCATTACGTCGAGCAGCGCCATTTTGGGGAGCCGGCATTTTACGGAAGCGAGGCAGTGACCTGCTTCACGATTGTTGAAAGGCGGACTCGCGCCTGCAAGCATGTTTCAGTGTATGCGACAGCCAGTCCTGTGTAATAATTAACTTAGTTTCAACTTTCCTTTCCTTGCTGTACACCTTCAAAGATCTGCTGCAAGGCACTGTCTCACCAGTGTGTAAGAGCCACCAGCTGCGTTACCTCAAACATTTCGTTCAGCTAACAGTATTTGTTTCGAGCAGTACTCATTTCCGAGCGATGTCTACATATAAATAAGGAATTATCAGTAAATGTAACTATAAATACATAAAATATTAGTATTAGGTTTTGTTACAACTTTTTACCCACGCAATACTATCGTTACTGCTATTTTTCAAAGACATTATACTTTTGCGCTCTTATTTCTTCCTGTGTCTATATTATCGATCTGTGTATCAGAGGTGTGGAAGAAAATCAGTATCAGATATATGTTCTGTCATATATTTTCATCTTCCAAACACATCAATTTATTTGTACGTAAAATTTAGTACTGTTTTTGTTACGAATCACCTATCACAGATAACAATTTTGTCAGAATTTTCAATATACATTTTACTTCTGAGTTCTGTTTGTTCATTTAGGATGTTATCCGGATTTCTTACTAAAATGTGTAGTTTTCTGTTTCGTGCAAAATGAATCAGAACACAGGAGCGTTTTGTAGGAAATAGAAATCTTACGACGTGAGCAAGTATCTGGATAACTTCATAATTGAATAATTATAACTCAAGATTAAAAAGAATAAAAACCATGTTGAGAATATTCACAATATTCTTATTGGTGACAGACGATTCAGAACAAATAACAGTTCATAATGGATTTACGTCGCACAAAAAACTAAAAGGCAAACTATATCTCTGAGAACGATTTACTGTAACATTTACAACAAAATCTCTATGAAAAAAGAATAGCACAAACA
Source organism: Locusta migratoria (assembly GCA_026315105.1). NCBI lineage: Eukaryota > Metazoa > Arthropoda > Insecta > Orthoptera > Acrididae > Locusta > Locusta migratoria. The sequence continues at coordinate 720,279,081 of CM048755.1, read as the reverse complement.
GAAACGTAATTGAAAAATAGCTTTAACGCTCTCATTGAGTAGATAAAAAGATGTATTAAAACAGAATATCAAATAATTTATGTGATTACAGAAATATTTAATTATATTAGCTGTTTTATATGTGGGTACCGTTTGAAAATGAGGCATGCTCTACACCAGTAGCAAACAATAAAAAATATCTGAAAAATGAAACTCTGCTCGTCAATAATTAGTATGTATTTCAAAGTTTTTTTTTCAGAGCAACGAGCATTACACTCTCTCGTTGTGCGTCAGTGCACCGTATTCGCGAGTGCTATTTCGTCAAAGAAACGAACATTACACATGCTCGATTTGTATCACCATTTAAGATACTTACTGTTGAACATAACTGTTCAGATTGCCCATATCTCAGGACAGTCAAAATTTCAAGTTCTGGTAGTCAATATTTACTTCTTAGTAACTGGTTAGGTCGGGTAGTTAAAATTCAGAAACTAAACAGGAGACCAGCTGATTCGAAAAGGTAAAATGATACTTTTGTGTTGAATACGAGAATCCGCTAACCACACGAATGGTGCGTTAGTAGTGACGAGCTTTTACCAATGAGTGAGGACCAAAATTCCAATTATTTACGTGAAGAAAATGGCGTAACAGATTGTAATAACGTTGTAATAAATTGTACTTGCAGCAACTAAACAAGCATGATATAGTGATTTCGAAAAAAGTACTTACGTACCAAAAGTTAGTGTATCTACGTATTATTTTGTCCATTCAGATCTCATCCAACAGATTTAAAACAGCATCTGTAGACGCTAAGGCAGTGTATGTTAATAATAGTTATGCAAGCTATACAACGAAAATTATGTCTGCACCTGTAATGTGGTACAACAAACATAAGCATTCGAGTTTCATTTCCTTATAGTTACCACGTTATTTTTGGGGAAGCACCAGCAGTGATGTTTTGTGTTAAGAAGATGAAACAGTGGAATTTAAAGCAACTTTACAACATAAAATTTGTGTTAAGCGTGAGTAATCCGCGAGTGTGAACTATGAAAGGTTGAAACACGCATATGGGAAATTCCCTTATCAAGAGCACATGCTTTTCGTGGACACAAATCAATTGGTTTCCTTTTTCAATCAATAATAGTATCAAATCTTCAGGGAGAGAACGTGTCTTACAAGGGGAGGCCGCCAATTGTGAAATTCAGATTCGATTCATACTGCGCATAATGAAAGCTCATGGCCAGAGGTGTAATTTGGAAAAGCACCAAGATGCACTTCTCATACTTGTCGAGAAAATTGACAATTAAAAAAAGCCGTTGCGGTGAAATACTCTCTACGATCTCTATTATTAGTAAGCTTGTACAGAGGCGTGGCGCAGCGGTAAGCGCTTGGGTCCGTAATCCGAAGGTCGCCGGATCGAATTTCGTGGCATGCAACTTTTATTATTATTATTTTTTTGTAATCAAATATATATCGCACGAACCAGAGTGACAGTTATCATAGAAATATGGAAAGCAGAAAAAAGCACGACATCGAGCACATCTGTTAAACGATGAGTTTTTACAAGAACAATTGTTTTTTAAATTATGTGTTGGGAAACACACCTGATTGACATTCTGAAAAATTGTTCTATCGTTCGTTAGGTTTGACTTACACTATACGTATTAATTTCGGAATATCGTTTATACTTCTTCCGTTAACTATACGTGGTAAACATTATGAAGACAATTAATAACATTTGTGAAATACAACTTTGTTTTCGGAAAACATAATGATGTTCGAAGTCGCCAGTTGCATATAATAAGTTGTTTGAAAGCCGTTTGTCGTGGAAAAACTGGCGACTTAGAACATCAAATGTGTGTGTGTGTGTGTATGTATGTATGTGTGTGTACATTTGAATTACAAAAAAAAAAAAAAAAAAAAAATAATAATAATAATAATAATAATAATAAAAAGTTGCATGCCGCGAGATTCGATCCGGCGACCTTCGGATTAAGAACCCGAGCGCTTTGCGCTTTCCGCTGCGCCACGCCTCTGAACAATATTACTAATCGTAGAGATCGTAGAGAGTATTTCACCGCAACGGCTTTTTTTAATTGTCGATTTTATCGACAACGGCTGAGAAGTGCATCTTGGTGCTTTGCCAAATTACACCTCTGGCCATGAGCTTTCATTATGCGCAGTTTGAATCGAATCTGAATTTCACAATTGGCGGCCACTCCTTGTTAGATGCCAGATACAACTTTTTGAAAATCTTTAATTTGAATGAAGCTTTCCATAATCCTATTTACGAAAATCAAGTCTAGCTCCAGCTCTAAAGCTTTAAAATGTTTTGCTTATTGAAAAGCAATTTCCATACAGTCATAGTAATAAGAGAACAGACCATAAGAATAAATTTTAAGCCAAACAATTATAAGAGAGTAGAATTAAAAACACTATACTTATTGAAGTCATTTGCTGACATATGAATTGGAACGGTAACGATATTGACGATGGCATTTTCATGTGCCGCCTTATTTTGCGATTCAGACTTATGAGCGTTCACGTTGAATGAAAGTAGTTGGGGCAGGCGGAGAGAAAGCCTCGGGTATTAGCAGGCTTTCAGCGGGATGCTCTGCCTGCCAGCGGGAGGCAATCATTCGGAGATTGCGCGCTTCGCCAATTTATTCTCACCGATAATCGGCCCACTCCCTTCGCATCAAGTTATTACCTCTTGAACTCTTTGCCGTGCAGTGCGGTGTATAACGTTTGTAAGGTTACGCGAGATAGTAATTCACCAGGTTTATCTTTTTTTTACGAATATGAAGCGCGTTCATCTTATGAGATCCTTAGCTTTTTTTTAAAGATTACAATAACTCACAAAACAAAGACGCATATCCACTTATTAATGATGCGCATGAGTAGACAAAACAATCCTATAATTTTCGAATACAGCATTAGTAGCGAGCTTCTTGATGCTGTCGCGTCGTTCAAATATCTAGCCGTAACATTGCGGAGCGATATGAAATGGAACGAACATGTAAGGACAGTTGTGAGTAAGGCGGACAGCCGACTTCGGTTTATTGGGAGAATTTTGGGAAGATGTACTTCACCTGTAAAGGAGACCGCGTATAAAACGCCTGTACGACCACGTCTTGAGTATTGCTCAAGTATTTGGGACCCGCAGCAGATAAGTTTAAAGGAAGACATAGAGGCTGTTCAGAGGCGAGCAGCTAGATTTGTTACAGGTAGGTTAGACCAATGCGCGAGTGTCACGGAAATGCTGCGGCAACTCAATTGGGGATCGCTGGAGGAAAGACGACGTTCTGTTCGTGAATTTCTGTCGAGTAAATTTAGAGGGCCGGAATTTGAAGCTGAGTGTGGTACGATATTGCTGCCGCCTACTTACATTTCGCGTAAAGATCACAAAGACAAGATAAGAGAAATTAGGGTTCGTACGGAGGCATATAGGCATTCTTTTTTTCCTCGTTCCATTTGGAAGTGGAATATAAAAGGAAATGCCTGGTAGTGGTACAGTGTACCCTCCGCCACGCACCTTACGGTGAATTGCGGAGTATGTATGTAGATGTAGATTAACACTAGAACCGCCGATGGGACATTTTTGTCCTGCGGCAATATTTAAATCCTTCCCCTTCGTTTAATTGTTTCATGAGTTAGATGAAGCTTCATAACTGTTAATTTTCTTACCCTAGTCCATTTCTAAATGAAAGTCTTCGCTCTGTATTACGTAGTTATCGAGAAAAACCAACAAATACCGAAAACCGCCGATGGGACATTTTTGTTCCGTTGTACACGCTAAACGATGCCGATTTCTATACACTGTTAGAGACTTTTTTGTTTTCTGCTGCTACAATGCTGATGTGAAACAATGAGTTCAGTGCTTTCGACGGTAAAACTTTTTATAAATATAGGTGACAGGGCGTGTGAGGTAGTGCAACATGGTCGTCGGCGCGGTCTCTCAGATGAGCAGCTGTTAGCGTTGCTGAATAGTATTGAAGATAAATCCGAAGAGGAATATATAGATGGTATATCACCTGATTTTGATTATGATGCAAAAAAAGTACGACGGAGAGCTTTAATGAATCGGAGGGCAGTGATGAACATTCTGATAATTACAGTTTCCTCACGTCAGTTTCACTAGCAAGAGAGCTGAAAACAAATCGAACCAGCTTGCTTGGTACCATGAACAAAATTAGATGGGAAGTGCCTGTGTGTGTGAAGTAAGCTCGTGAGAACCTACACAAGACTGTAGTTTTCAAAAACGACGATATGACCCTCACAGTGTATCAAGCGTAGTCAGGAAAAAACGTAATAATTCTCAGTTCCTTGCATTCAGATGTACAAATTGGAAATGATAAGAATTCAAAGCCTAGCACTGTGACATGAATCCGAGTATGGAGTAAATGTTCTTGACGAAATGGCCCACAAATACTCAGTGAAAGCTGGTGGAAGAAGGTGGCCTGTTCATACTTTTTATAATATTCTTGATTTAGCAGGCATCAGAATAACAAGACGAGATTTCCTTCTGAAGCATGCAGATTAACTTGCCAAAGAAAAATCCTGCACAGAAGGAAAAAGTTTAAACAAATGTGCGTCATGTGACAAACAAACCAGTTTGCAAGAAATGTGTAGCTGTAGTTCCCTATGTCTGTGCAGATTTCGAAGTACAGCCTACAGACAATGATGAGCAGTAGGTGTCTAAAAGGAATTACATAGATTGTAATTTTATCTTTGCAAAAAGTGTCGAAGTGCAGAATGACATTAGACTACGATAATGTATTGATGGTGTATTATGTTATTGTCAGTTGTAGAAAATACCATTTTGAACTGAAAACTTCATACTGAGGATGGATTTCTATTAAAAAAGATGATTTCTTTATTACACAATGAACAATTTTCAAGTATTTGCATACTGTAGTTCATTTGTCTAAAATTAAAGAAAATATTTTATATTTATGTTGTTACGTGAAACCGTGTTGAATTAAATTGTATCTAGCACGTTTGTACTTAATATTTAGAATAAAAGCAACATATGAGGCCATCAGTGTCAATATTTCTTACAAAAATACCCGTCCCTTAAAATTAAAAGACTAGGACCAAACAGTAACGTATCGATCTGAAACGAAACACTTCTATCCCGTTGGCGGTTTTAGGGTTTTAAAAACTCCTGCGATTTTAGTGTTAATACTTGGCGTGAAGTTTGAGGACAACAGGCAAGATCGGTTTTAACTTTTATTTAGATTACCTATTACGACAGTTTAATTACCATCTTCGGATATGTGAGCACATAAGTAAAATCATACTCAGAATTTTATAATAAAACAAGTCAGAGAAATACATATTTGTAAATACATCCATATTTCAAACCCACTTTCCATTTCATTCCTCACATCACAAACACAAACTTTGAAAAACACACTCATTCAGCACATTACTTTTGGTTTGTCACCACACAAATAAAATCTCACAAACATCATTGTGTAATGTGATGTGGTCAGTAAGATAAAACAAAACTGAATAAATTAGCTGTACAACACACAATATGGAACCAGATGGCGCTATAGAAATGATATTTGAGCATCACACTTTCCTGATGTCAAGAACAACTATCTTGTATACATGCAACGACATTAACATTTGCAGTATCGAAATTGACAGTCGACCTGTATCTCAACGTATTGGCAATTTACCGATAAAATTTTAAAACAGTTAACAAGGTGTCACACAGTACAGGTCATGCACTTCAAATTATAAAAGATACTCATCTAAATGCATTGTTGCCCAATGTTTAGGTTAGATGGTTACTATCCAAAGCAGGCAATTTTTGTATAAAATTATAGGTAACAATTAAATTGTAAGAAAAGAGGGGAAAATACAATAAAGTTGCTCGAAACTTTTAACAAATATGAAGGCAACTGCTAAACTGTCTAAATTTAGACATCGGATAGCAATAAACAAACCTAAGGTATAACATATCTAAATTAAAATTAAAAGTGATCTTGGCTGTTGCATCATTAAATTAATTGAAAGGGTCACCCCCCCCCCCCCCTCCAATAAGACAAACTTCTTTGTAGTGAAGTTTTATTGCTAAATGTTTCTGTTGACTCGTATGAATATAGCAAAGCTTATAAATAAACTATTGCGTTGTTTTTCTTAATTTTTGATTTTATGCGGTCAACGTAGTATAACACACACTCAGTGGAGCGGAATGAGCTCTGTGAAATTTGCATCGTTTAAATGTAGTTACATATTTACACTGAGTGGTTACGAAACGATGGTAAAGCCTCTTGGTTTGAAAATGGGGAATGTGATGTAAATGGCCTAATGCGTCGCATGAGCCCTCGGATACCGGTGCCAACAAATATTTAATACAAAGACAGTAACATCATACAGAATTTTTTATACGTGTAACTTTTACAGGGGAAGATTAAATGTTTCAAATGTTTGTGTAGCTTAAGGGACTTAACTACGGGGTCATCAGTCCCTAAACTTACAAACTACTTATGAACTAACTAAGACTAAGGATGGCACAAATATCCATGCCCGAGAGGGGATTCGAACCCCCGACCGTAGTGGCCGTGCAGACCGTGACTGGAGCGCCTCAGTCCCCTCGGCCACCGCGGCCGGCACGGGAAGATTAACTATATAGTATACGAAGTAATTTATTCGCAGTGACGAATGTGATTTCAGCAGTAGCTGTACAATTTATTGGTGATATGTGAAAATTTGTGCAGAACCATGATACGGACCCGTATTTCACCCATTCGGTGAGCGATTATGTTAATCATAAGGCTACCCGTAGACGCCTAACAAAGTGACTACGACTATCGAGTGCTTGTACACTCTGCTATTTATTACTCGCACAGGGAGAGACAGGTGACGGATGCCTTGCTTTGGCTCTAAATACTATGCTCAATGCCCGTGTTTAAGAATATAAACAATGTGAGTGTCGATCAGATATCAATTCATGTATGAAGGACTTTTAATTACATGGTCAAACAGAGAAACTTCACATTGTCATAAAGCCCAAGCAAGGCAACCGACGTTTGTTACTCCCACCACAAGTCCACCAAACTAGCATTTACACATCTCACAAATATCTCTAAACCTATAAATATTTGCATGCGCGCGCGCACGAACACACACACACACACACACACACACACACACACACAATTGATTTTTTAATTTTAAATAAGTAAATAAATAAATAAGTAAAAGTAAAATGTTGATAATTCTCACAAAATACAAGAAAAACTGTTCAACAGAAAAAAAGAACACAGTGAAACTGTGGTGAAGTGAAAAAATCGAAAGAGATTACACTGCAAACGGGTGATGTACGAACATCATTCAGCTTAGAAAAAATTAAGAGAAAGCAAATGAAACGGAAAAATAATAGAGACAAAAAAAAGCGAAATGTGACGTACAAACGAAAACACTCATCACAAACCGGCTAACCTCTGCCAACAAGACGGAAGAAACAGTAGTTGGGTGTAAAGAGGAGGCAAGAACTTAAGAATATCGAAATTTCACAAAAAGTAAAAAACTGTTTTGAATCTATATATGCAAAACTAATTGTACAAATTTATGCATTGATATTTATAGAACCACAGAAAAGCTTTATAAATAAAAAGCGAAACGCGTCTGTCGTTAACAAATGTCCTAATTGCAGTCAGCATAAACCGGAAAACTTGTTATCCCTGTAATTAATTTTAACAGCTTGTGCGGATGATAACCACGCAATCAATCATTTATATTTACATTTGTCAATGTAGGTTTGATCTTTATTAAAATGGCAACCTCCAAGAAATACACGACAGAAAATTTCAAATCGAAAATTACAATGCTTAACGTGTCCTGTGATATAGTTCCCACTGCAATAAGAAAATCTCGAATCTGCATTTTACACTGTAAGTAAGCTGCTTTATTTTTCGTGTAGTTGCTAATGCTGTGGCTCCACCCACCCACGAGGGCTGTGAACTGTAAACTCCACTAATGCACTGCAGACGACGTGATGTGTACAATTATATAATCCGTTGTGTAGTAAATATCAGTGGGTCTGTGTTTATAAGCTGAAGTGTACAATGGATCATGCCTACTGCGACCTTAGCGTACGGACAAGCAAATGTAAACTGTATGTTAGCTAACAAATCACATAAGGCCAGATATTAATGCAGGAGGCTTCTAATGCACAGTCTTTCCAATATGATTCAGGCTATTAAAGGACACAGAGGGGCGTGAATTGCAGCATAGAGCGGAATGGCGCGGTGGTTCGCACTCTTGACTATCATTCGAGAGGACGGAGCGGCGGTACAAGCTCGGGGTCAGCTATCTAGATTTAAGATTTCTGCAATTTTCCTATATTACTACGTTCGTACATCATCCGTTTTCAGCGCAATCCCTTTCGATTTTTCCACTTCACCACAATTTCACTGTGTTGTTTTTGTCTGTTTTCGTGTCTTTTGTGGGAGTTATAAACATTTTATTTTTACTTATTTATTCATTCATTTATTTACTTATTTAAAATGCCAATATAGTTCCTTTCGGATGACACAGACGATTTTCTTTTCCATTTATTCGTGCTTATGACCTACCTTTAATGACGATGTTAGCATCAGGACGGCATACCCTAAACCCTTTTTCCTTTATTGCGGTACAACGCTCGAGGAGGGCAATGAAGCACCTTGTTTGTTTTAGTACACTCTATTCCACGACTCGAGTGATATAGCACACGACATTTGTAATGCACTATGTGATGTAACTCAGTAAAATATTTTAAGTTTTATTATAAATTTTCACACATTCTACTATTATTTAGAAGCCATATTTAATTCATTCGTGTGTTATAAATTTTTGTGTAAAAAAGTTATTACTCTCTGAAGACGACACACATAGTGGTATCGAATCCTGGGTAAAGATCAATAAAAATATTAGCTGCAACTGCTTGGCTGCGTGCTTTTTAATCTGAATAGTTTTCCATTTATTATCCTACTGTCTGTCGATATATGTAGAGGAAGCCGGTCGCGATGGCCGAGGGGACTGAGGCGCTCCAGTCACGGTCTGCACTGCCACTACGGTCGGGGGTTCGAATCCCCCCTCGGGCATGGATATTTGTGACGTCCTTAGTAGGTAGTTGATAAGTAGTTTGTAAGTTTAAGGACTGATGACCCCGTAGTTAAGTCCCATAAGCTATACAAACATTTGAATGTAGAGGAAAGTATGCAACAGGCGACGAAGAGTGTTTGAACATAGCGTGTCATGTGTGATCACGCGTTAATCCTGTGGGAATATGGCCGTCAGCCAGCTCCATAGGAATAAGAGGACAACAGGCTCCTTCATTTCAGAGATGTAACTCGGGCTTCTTAGGGTACTGGCAACGCGTACTATGGGCTGTGTGGACGGAATCCAACAACGCCACAATCCACAAAAAAAATGTTTGTATAGTCTATGGGACTTAACTAGGGGTCATCAGTCCCTAAACTTACAAACTACTTATGAACTGCTTACAAACTAGGACGGCACAAATATCCATGCCCGAGGGGGGATTCGAACCCCCGACCGTAGTGGCCGTGCAGACCGTGACTGGAGCGCCTCAGTCTCCTCGGCCACCGCGGCCGGCCAATCCACAATACTCGGTACCGAACCAGTACGGTGATGCGTAAGGCACTTCAACAGCCTTTCACCAGTGTCTAAAGACTGCAATCCGACCGTCTTAATGGTGCAAACGCAGTCAGGATTGGGACGAACGTCACTAATATTAGTCTACGGACTTAATATGCATCAAACCGAAACACCGATTTTCTCGCCAACTACGGGCCCTTCTACGAAAAGCAGCCATCCAAATTTTAAAGACAGGTCCGTCTGCAACACAGCAGACCATCAAACATGTTAATCACAGATACTGATGTGTCTTGGGTACGTTGTAGACTCTTCAGTATCCGTGATTAATAGGTCTGATGGTCCTTCTGTAAGTTATATTCCGCACTGAACAAAATACTGGCGCATCCAGACGTAACGGTGCTAATTTTATAACGCCTCAGTGTTCCATTTTACAGTTTTGAAGCCGGCCGACCACATTAAGGTGATTAAAAGGGTCCCTTTGACGCGCTGCTGGCAGATAAGGTCACGGCCGACCTCTGCACTCAGCTCGCAATCGCGACAGCAGGCCAAACGGCGTGGCCAGGCCGTTCAGCGCTTACCGCAGTCTTATCGCAACTTAAGTAACGAGCTTCCCTTATTTTATCACAGTTATTAATTCACGTTCCATTATATTACAGCCAGTGAAAACATGATATTTAATCAGAATGAAACTTTCACTCTGCAGCGGAGTGTGCGCTGATATGAAACTTCCTGGCAGATTAAAATTGTGTGCCGGAACCGGGACTCGAACCTGGCATAATGGCATCGTACGTCGTGTCGGGATAGCATAGTCGGTAGTGCGCTTGCCCCCGAAAGGCAAAGGTCCCAGGTTCGAGTCCCGGTTGCGGCACACAATTTTAATCTGCCAGGAAGTTTCATGATGTTTAATATCAAGCTGCAAGTGCCTCTTATCCCATTATAATGGCGTGTATTCATAAAGAGAAATTATAATCTAAGTTTCTGGAACGATATGCTGCAAATATTACATCATGCCTCTTTTTTACTTTAAAACAGCTCCAATAAATTTAGAACCGCGACTGGAGACGAAGTAGTCCCTTCTACATGGATACGCCTGAACAGTGAATCGCTACGTCATTTTCTCGAAGCAGACGAAGCCCATAATGCAAAAACTCGGTGTCCATGGAAATATCGGGAGTATTGCAAATCTAGAGATATCCTCGGTTGCATTTCAAACGGAAGGAGAATATTTGACTTTGTTCATAAGGAAGGAAGAAAGATTAGGGTTTAACGTCCCGTTGACATCGTGGTCACTAGAGACGCATCACACGCTCTGATAGTGTTTGTCATGGATGGGGAAAGAACCATCCAAGCATTTGCCTAGAATGGTTTATAGCTGTGTTTTTCAACCTTAGCATTAGAAGGAAGCGTGTGGGGTAAAAATCGTAGAGGGAGACCAAGGTACGAATACAGTAAGCAGATTCAAAAGGATGTAGGTTGCCGAACGTATTCTCAGATGAAGAGTCTTGCACAGGACAGGGTAGCGTGGAGAGCTGCATCAAACCAGTCTGCGGACTGAAGACTACAACAATAAAACTTATGCCGAAGACGTATGAATTCTGATGGAGACAACAAAGAATCTTAAAAAGCAATTGAATAGAATGGCAATGTTTTGGAAGGTTGGTTTAAAATGAATATTAACAAGAACAAAATAAAGGTAATGGAATGCAGAAGAATGAAATCAGTGATGGTGCGGCAATAAATGTAGAATACGAAATTCCTTTTAAAGAATGACAACTTACCGTAGCCGTAGTAGAGAAGTTATGAAATGTAGAATGACGATGAGAATGAAAGTATTTCCGAAGAAGATAAATTTGTTAACGTGAAATAATAATTTAAGTGTTATAAAGTCATTTAAGAAGGCTTTTGTCTGGAGCGTAGCCGTATATGCGGTGAAATGTGGACAACATACATTTCGGACAAGAAGAGAATAGAAGCTTCTGAAATTTGGTACTACAGAAGAATGTGGAAATGAGATGGGTATACTGTGTTGTCAATGAGGAAGAATGAAGAGGTTTTGACGACAATTGGGAAGAAAGGGATAGATTCATACGGAGGAACATTCTGAGACAACAAGAAAGTGTCCATTGACTATTAGAGCAAAGTGCGTGCGTGTTTTGGTAGGGATCGCTTAAAAAAAAAAAAATAAAAAAAAAAAAAAAAAAAGGGCGGCGAGCACGTGTGCGTACAGTTGGCAAATTCAAATTGATGTGGGTTGACGTTGTTATTTGAACATGACGGTTTTCAAAGTCTACAGTAGCGTGAAGAGCTGCATAAAACGAGTCATCTGAGAACACAACACAAAACAGCATACTGATGATACCATAACAGGAGCAAGGAGTCAGACGGGTTTGTCAAATAATTGTAGACATTTTTATATACGGGTTGTCGGTAGAGTTTCAGTACTGGCTGAATTACAGGAGGAAAAATGCTGGATTCTGGCGGAACCGCCATAGCACCCGCGTAACGTCGTTTAAACCAAATAAATTAGTTTAAGATCATTCCATTCCATGATGGTGGTGGTGGAGGCTGGTGCAGCAACAGTGTTGAATAATTAAAAAATGCTCAGTCTCTGTTGCAATATTTTATTCTCCAATTACGCGTTTCGCGCTGTTAGCGCATCTTCAGACTGGAAAAAGACAAATGTTTTGTTACAGTCCGTGTACCTGGCGGGCAGCGAATCTAATGTAGCTAAGGTGAGTAAATTTGAAAATTCAGACTTACTTGGGCGGAGATGGAGCCACGGAACTATCTATAGCTGTGGAGGAGGTATCTATCAATTTGTGTTGTCATTGGGCGCTTGTACTTTGTACGTTTACTTCTTTGCAGGCGCCCAATGACAACACAAATTGTTAAGATACCTCCTCCACAGCTATAGATAGTTCTGTGGCTCCATCTCCGCCCAAGTAAGTCTGAATTTTCAAATTTACTCACCTTAGCCACATTAGATTCGCTGCCCGCCAGGTACACGGACTGTAACAAAACATTTATCTTTTTCCAGTCTGACGATGCGCTAACCACGTGAAACGCGTTATTGGAGAATAAAATATTGCAACAGAGACTGAGCGTTTTTTAATTAGTTTAAGAATGTCGGACGGCTGTTTAAACATCGCTCATTTCGGTACGAGCCCAGGTTACTAATCATTCCAAAGTGTGTATCAGTATTCAACACATGATTCTTACTGACACTTTTCTAAAAATCAAACCAGGTAAAAATTTAGTAAAAGAAAGATAAAGTACAAAAGTTTTCGATCGATGTCTGTTTTAGTCATAAAGACTGATACTATTGTGTATTCCTCGCTGTTATTTCAACATTAACTAGTTCATTATGCATATAATAACGTTCAGATCATTATATCTTTGAAAAATGCTCTGCTTACTGAAAATGTATTATTCCTGCATGTTCGTGATTGGAAACATACGTATCAGCACGTAGCCCTTCTGGGAAATGAACGTTTCTCGAGAACGTGCTTTGTTCAATTAGTATAAAGTGCCTCTACACTTTACGGGAGGAACTGCTAGTTCCACATACCTGTTACGAATATTCGCAGTAGAGAGGTTCACTTCAAACGGCTTTGCGTGTCATAATGGGTTGTTCCAACGTTTGTCACCGTTTCACATTACCTGCGCGAACAATATAACGATACAATAGTAATGCAAATGCCTGTGGAAGCAAATCCACCGTTTGATGTGGCGGTCAGGCAACGACAGCGTGTGCCAACGAAACGCAGAATTATTCAGTAATTACTGAATGGCTATCGTTTAGAAGCAGAAAGGCAACAGAAAATAACCGTACATGGTTTCCTATGGCAACTGTTAGCCATTACTAACAAAATCCTGCAAATCACTTACGATATCCATATTTCTGACCGCAGAATGTTTGAATCAGAGTTATTACGGTTTATAAAATAGAGTAGTGCTTGGAAGTTTCTGTTAAGGCCTTCACGTTCTTTAAGACAATACAATAGAATGGTTTCTGCTGTCGTTCATAATGTACAGCAAGATGATACTGTGGATGCAGTGAAAAAAAATTCGTAGGAAAAGGAAAAGCACGAGATTATTAGTGATGGAACAAGTTCGGAATGTTCGAGGATGAAGAACGAGATCTTTTTTTTTTTTTTTTTTTTTTTTTGATAAGAAACTTCCTGGGGTTCGGCAAAAAGGAATACGAAAACCATAGAACAAATTAATCTGGGTAACCTCATGCTCCTTTGAAATTGCCCCTCAAGAAGGCGAATCCACAGTATTAACACTGTTGCTAACAGAATCCACCCCCATGAACCACAGACATTGCCGAGGTGGGGTGGCTTGCGTGCCTCAACGATGCAGATAGCCGTACCGTACGTGCAACCACAGCAGAGGGGTATCTGTGGAGAGGCCAGACAAACGTGTGGTTCCTGAAGAGAGACAGCAGCCTTTTCAGTTGTTACAGGGGCAACAGGGGCAACCAGCTGGCCTGGTAACATCAGCTAATGTGGCTTTGCCCTACAGTTACTGCGAACCGCTGAAAGCAAGGGGAAACTACAGCCGTTACTTTTACCGAGGACATGCAGCTCTACTGTATGAAAATATGATGATGGCATCCTCTCGGGTAAAATATTCCGGAGGTAAAATAGTCCCCCATTCGGATCTCCGGGCGGGGACTACTCAGGAGGATGTTGTCATCAGGAAAACAAAAAAAGTCTCCGGACTGAAGACCATAACAACAACAGCTAACAGAATACTATTTGTAATAGCAATGTGGAAAGCTCACCTCGTACTCTGATACTTACGATTAAGAAGGAATGTCACATAATTTGTGAGGTGCTTCTACATGTTGAAATCAATCGAAAAAGTCCTACGAACGTTAGTCCGATATATGATCCTTACGAAACTGGTGTGGGTTGAAGACTAACCATCCGTGAATGAATATGAAGACAGGTGTGAATATTACTTACCGAAATGTGTAGGTGCTGTGATGGGCAGGATACGTGTGGGACAGCTGACTGATCCATCCTACAAGAGGTGTGATGGTTCTTCAATAGATGGCAACACTGTGACCTCGCAGCAAGGCGTTTGCTGCGAGCGTGAGCAGGAGTGAGGCCGTGTGTGTGTCGTGCTTGAGTGTTGTTTAATTGAGCAAGTCCATTTGGACCCATTAAGTTGCCTGCTACCGGACATAATCCAATTAGACCTCTGTTTATGGGCCTGACTAAAGGGGGCTGTGTACGCTTCCAAATTGGATTCACATGAAGAACTTATCGCTCGCATCACCGATACTGTTGCTCCACAGTAAAGCCAGTGCAACGGACACTGATATGGGTGCGAAAATTTTTGAACAAGTCTTGCATGACTATTACTTTGTCCCCCTCAGCACCAACAAAGTATTTCGATAAGTAATATTCATACTTGTCTTCATCATCATTTGTGGATGTTTGTAGTCTTCTAACAGCTCCAGTTAACGGCAGAAATATGACACTTATTTAGAGGATTTTTACGGTTTATTTTCATAAGTAGAATCACTTCGATAATTATGCGATATTCCTCATGAAACATCCCAAAAATGTTCAAATGATTGTCAAGCTTATGGGCTTATCGTAGTCCGCGTTCTCCCCAAATGCAAAACAGTCGACAATCGCTCTCTAGACCAAATCGGATCTCTTCCGTGAAATGAACATTTACCCACCGTTCGGACGCCTGAGTGGAATATTGACGAGTCGACTCGGTAAGGTACCGTCTATGAAGACGTCTCTGGGAAGATGTACAGCAGGTCTCCGTCAATCAAGAGCAATCTGTCTCGATACAAATTTTTCAGTGGCTGCTCAGGTGTGAGCTGCCAGTTGCCGTGCGGTACAGACGGGCTCTTACATCCAACTTACGGTCCTCTCTTTCAAGTGTCAGACGTGGATGGGTCTGCTAAAGCCTTCAGGATACAGTTTCGCCCTCTATAAATTGTCATCACAGTACCACATCTCAGAGAAATTGATATGTATCACATGACGCCATCTGGTCACACTGGTTGGAGATTGTCCTGCTTACATTCTCCCTATGGTCCTCCACGACAGAGAGTCTGGTGTGCGTCATCTCTTTGCCATACTGCAGCATCAATGGAAGTGTACACAGAGATAGTTGTTGTGGTACTGCGCCGCAGACACTCTCCCGTTTGAAAGGTTCCTAGATATAGTCGCTGTCATGGTTTTACGCTGACCGGAATGCCATCTGTCGTGCGGAACACGACTGCATGCATATCTGTTGAAAGTCTGTATGATTATATCGTAAATTCAACAAAGGACAGGGAAATAGCGGTTAGTTGTATTTATATTGGTAATCATTGTAGTTAAATGCGAAAAGTAGATTAACCGGGAATTTATTGTATGTAGTATGTGAATTAAAATCTCTGGCTGGCTTGAAGAGAGACAGGAACTTGTGCCCTTAAGTGGGTTAAATTTTTGGTAAAATGGAAGAAATATGTCTCCGATGTATTGATTACGGGTTAATATCATAGAAGCTTTATTATTGCTCTGAAATTTCTAACGATACCCATCGACCATTTGCTCAGCGCTAAAAAATTGGACCATTTTCAGCTGCAGTTAAGTTTGTATTGTCATGTATGCATGTATCAGGGTTTGCAATGACCTTTCATAATAACCACTTTAAATAAAGATTTGTGTCACGAATCTTACTTTATTGTAAGACATTCGATCTAGCAAGTCCTTTGCAAATACTTTAAATATTCCGAGTTTCGGCCGGCCGCGGTGGCCGAGCCGTCTGCGGCGCTTCAGTCACGGTCTGCACGGCCACTACGGTCGGGGGTTCGAATCCCCCCTCGGGCATGGATATTTGTGCCGTTCTTAGTATTAGCTAGTTCATAAGTAGTTTGTAAGTTTAGGGACTAATGACCCCGTAGTTAAGTCCCATAAGCTTTACAAACATTTGAACATTCCTTTTTCCGAGTTTCCTGTTTATTAAATTATGTTTCGTTGATGAAAAGAACAATTTTAATGTTCACAAGTTTAAATTGTTTGTGGAGCGGTAGCTCTATATGTGTTCATTTAAACAGCAGTACAGAGTAGTCCACTTTATTATTCAAAGACAACATTTGGATCATGTCTGTCTGGACATCGATAATGTGCGTATTGCTAGTTCTGAAATGCCAGTGAAGAATATTGCCAAAACGGCAAGCAAGAGGAATCAGATTAGAGAAAAAGATTTACATGAAGTCCAAGTGTATGGCTTTTACCTTTTAATAAGATACTTTTTATAGCCTAATGAAAATCTTCGTTTTGTATTTCCCACGAATTTCATTTTTCAGTGTGTAAAGATGGAACATTGTCTGCTGAACTATGGAAGATAAAGATGTGGGAATTTTCAAATATTTTGTATCTGCTTTAACACAACTTCTTGTGCTCCAAACGTTTTGAAACTACGTTATTGGTGTACTTATATAACTTTAGTGAAATTAAATTTGGTGTTTCATAATAACAGAGTTTTAAAAAATGTTGCGAGAGGTCTATGACTCATATCACAAAACTAATACACAGAATTGTTTAGATAACTACAAAGAATAACTTGCCAAATTTGGAAAGTATTAGGTAAAGTAATCTTCCTGGAAATTTTAGTCTTGTGGTAGTATGTGTTGTAAAAGGGTCCAGAAACATCTTTAACAAATTAAAAAAAAATAATAATAATAATCCCGATTTTTGCCAGTGCTATTACGAAAACTTGAGCAAACTTTGGTTAACTTATCTCTTATACTGAAAACATTACCTTACCATATATGTACTTGTGTATTTTCTCAAACATCTATTGCAAATGTAAAGAACAGTGCATTAAGTGGGAATGTTTGCATAACGTGCAGAAGCAATAGAAATAATGTTCTTCGAGGGTCTGAAGTTCAGAACGAAAGAGGCATTTTATCTTAGTCGGGTAATTACACTTCAGAGTTTCGCAGTTCTGTGTGCATTTATAATATGACAACGTTGCTCATTTGCGTAAATTTCCGTGACTTCGAAACTGGAAGTCAGAATATTTCAGTGTGAGGAGAATCACGAACAGTACTGTCACCAGTTAAGCTCTTTAACTATGCATCACTGTAATAAGGCACTGAGATTTACGGTCGAAGTTCTTCGTTTACAAGTTTTTTTTCTTACGTGTACTGCTACAGTTGTACGAAAGATTTTAACAGCGTACCTTTGGTCTCATCGATGTCTGTCACTTTCTTCAGATGTAACTCCACAAAAACAAGTTCTGCAGCCTTTCAGAATTGCTTCCAGCCTGTTTGGAGATTGCCTCTTACTGGCAGATCTTCCATTCGTTCCGGAGCACTCAGGCGCATAGCCAGTTGGAAAATAGGGTTTCATCGCAAGAGGAACGGCCGAGATACGTCTCTCTCTTTCCCTCGCTCCTCCCTCTCCCTCGACCCCCCCCCCCAAAAAAAATCTCTCTCTCTCTCTCTCTCTCTCTCTCTCTCTCTCTCTCTCTCTCTCTCTCTCTCTCTGTTTCTCTCTCTCTCTCACACACAAACACACACAAAACAAAACACACACACACTCACAGAATCTTGATTTTAGAGTCTGTTTGTATATTATTGATACGTTTGCTCCTAAAGCACATAAAAAACCTTTTAATGCTTAAACAGTTTAGGATTTTCTCCTCTCTTCTGCTGCCTATACAGAAAAGAGACACTAAGTGCTTTAAACCTTGCATACCTTAATTTTTGCGACATTGCTAAAAAGTATATTGTGGTGTGCTTATTACGTGGAATGTGTGACTTTTGTCAAATAACATACACAGTCATTGACTAATACGAAATAACAGCAACATACGTCTTGATATCTGTAACGAAACTGTGCCTATGCTATTTCACTCTAGGGAAGTCATCTAAATTTTGATACGCTTCAGGTTTTGTGACGATAATCTGGTGTTGCCGTCCTGAGAAATATGTTATCTGCATTCTATATTTATACACTTTTGGAACTCATAACCGCGGGTCACCTTCCAATCTCCAAGTTCCACAAACATGTCAGCCTACTATGGGCATATGAATGATTTCATTATATTAATGAACGACAAGTACATTTTTTTTTTTTTTTTGGGGTAAGACCTGCAAAATCTCGTAATAGGTAGCGAGATTATCGAGTTGCCCCTGTCAGGCCGTGGACAAAAAATAAAAGCACGTTATCTTACGACGGAGTGACGTCTTGTTTGTCGCGTTCCACAAATATAAGTATTTTTATTTACTTGTCACCTTACAATGGACATATCAAGGGCGACGTAAAATACAGAATTCACCCTCTTTCAGTCAGAACTGATGACATACCATGAAGGGTCATAATGTGGCCTCACAATCATCAAATGGTCTATACGGACGTCGAAATTCCGGATTATTGGCTTCATTTGGAGTACCATAATGTTCAAATGTTTGTTTAGCTTAAGGGACTTAACTACGGGGTCATCAGTTCCTAATCTTACAAACTATTTATGAACTACCTTATACTAAAGACGACACAAACATCTATGCCCGAGGGGGGATTCGAACCCCCGACCGTAGCGGCCGTGCAAACTGTGACTGGCGCGCCGCTGACCACTCGGCCACTGCGGCCGGCGATAAGATCACATAGGACTTATATTTCACATGGAAAAATGAAGTGACTATCACATTGTTGCGAATACTTTTTCTTAATTTGATCACTTAAATCAGATAAAAATTGTTTACCGATCGGTAAATGGGCGGCCGCGGTGGCCGAGATGACTGAGGCGCTCCAGTCACGGTCAGCACGGCCACTACGGTCGGGGGTTCGAATCCCCCCTCGGGCATGGATATTTGTGCCGTCCTAGTTCGTAAGTAGTTCATAAGTAGTTTGTAAGTTTAGGGACTGATGACCCCGTAGTTAAGTCCCATAAGCTTAACAAACATTTGAACATTTGATTTGATCGGCAAATGCATTCTGACAATGGAATTAAGGCATATTTAACCGATTCTTGTGTTTTGACTGGTCACCCGAGTATGAATAAAATTCAAGAACTGTAACTGAGTTTGACGAAGTCGACCTTAAAGTTCATACCACAAAATCGACTCAAAATTAACTGGATGGATAAATAATTTTGAATGCTACCGAATACACGTATTTTCCGAGAAATCCAGAAGATAAACCTTCACGACTATCGCTTACGTATTACACGCAATACGTTAACCATGCTTTCGCGAAACCGACATTAGCCGCGCGACCACAGCAGGAGCGTAAGCTCACCTAGTTCGATCAGAGAACTGGTCACCCTCGGTTGAAAAGTAAAATAAAAAGTAAAGAATCTCAGTAAAGCTCTCATACATAAATAATTAAAGTAACATGACGCCATGTCCGTAAAACATCGATATGCCGGAGGGGACAAAAGTAGTTAGGAACATACAAGGTTCGTGATAGGAAATTCCGTTCTTACACAGGTACTTCGTTCTTTCCGCTTTAGGCCCTCAAAATACACCAAGGGAAATATGATCAGTTTACATCTATCTATCGATGCAGTAATTTTGAGTTGACTTAGTGTCATGAACGTTAATGGCGATTATCTCAAAATGTTGTACGTTGAACTAAAATGTCTCAGTCCTCCTTTATGTTCATACACAAGCGACGTCTCAAAAATGAACAAAACTGTTTGGCCGCATTTGGGATACTTCCCTTGTGAGTGCATTTGCGTAGCTATGATAGAAGTTAGCATCACACGCCTAATTTTGTATTCTGGGTGCAATATTGAAAAGAAGACCTTGAAAAACTCTTCGCATGCATTCTCACCTCATACTTCTTTTCTTTTTTCTCCAGGTAAACAATTCCGTTTATGATAGTTTGTTTTTCATAGCACAGACTGTCTTGATGTTTCGTGGCAATCCTTTTTGATATTTCTTTCCATGAAAGTGTCTATTTAGTCCCATTGTGCGAAAGATATATACTTTTTTCGTTAACGTACGTTTTTATTTTTTTCCCGCACGCTGTTCCAGAATGCAACTGTAGATAAATAGTGTGAAACCAATTCATCTTATAACATTCTTTTTGTTTTCAGGTCAACATATCATTTTATGATAGCTGTTTACATAACACTGTTACGTGGAAATCCTTTTTTTTTTTTTAATTTCTTTGCTTGGAAGACATCCATTTAGTTTCTTTGCTTGGAAAAAGTTTTATACATTTCATTGCGTGAAAATACCACTTCAGTTTTATTTTTTTACTGTTCAAGAGTACAGAAGTAGAGAAATAGTGTGAAATTAGTTGCATCAAACTTCTGTCAGGCACTTCAGTGTGAATTGAAGAAAGTCATGTAGATGAAGAGACTTAATTTCTACCTTTAATAGGAAGTATTTATTTAACAGTAGTACATGTCTATACATAAAATCGTCACTTGAGTCGTTTTGACCTATTATATGGTGACCATTCTTTGATCTGAAACCTGGTCGAAAGATAAGAAAATCGCCATCAATTAAATGTCAAATACTGTTAGAGCACATATGCAATAAGTGTACAACTTAGACAAATGGATGCACTTCGACATATTGAGGATCGCTCTGAAGCATTTCTTCACCATCATTTCCAAAATATTAATGTGGAGATATGGTCCATTTCGGGCATGCGTACATCATGCCGGTCATCCAGCGAATAATGACATTCAGCTAATCGCTGCATTTGAGCCACTTCTATACTTTAAGACATACATGCCTCTTAGCCGAACCAAGTAATACGGAATGTTTCGAGCTTATATTGCCCCTTGTGATGTCGAAGATACACATAGTACCCTACTACCGATCGAGATGACACAATGGAAGGAGAATGAATTCGTAATTACGAGTTCAAATCTCCATTCGGTCATATCAGTTTACGTTTGGAATTTTTCTATTCAGCTTTTAAGAAATATCGAGATAATTCTTGCGAAAGGGTACGATCGATTTCTTTTCCATTCCTTTCAGCATCCGGGCTTTTCCCCCTACTGTCATGGATTTTTCTTTCGACGTGTACTTTACCTGGTTCCATGCCGTTTCTTGGTCTTTCACTACCTGGACTTATCGTTGTCATTGTCATTGTCATTGTTCCAAATTCAAATTCAAATGTTTGTTAAGCTTATGGGACTTAACTACGGGGTCATCAGTCCCTAAACTTACAAACTACTTATGAGCTACTTACGAACTAGGACGGCACAAATATCCATGCCCGAGGGGGGATTCGAACCCCCGACCGTAGTGGCCGTGCTGACCGTGACTGGAGCGCCTCAGTCACCTCGGCCACCGCGGCCGGCTCATTGTTCCAGTACTGATGTACAAAACGCCTGTTGTCGATTTAAAAATAATTATAGTAATTTGATAGCAATACCTCATATTAATTGTTTTAAAATGGAATTATTGTATAGGGTGTCCAAAAAAATAATACGGATGTTCAAAAGAAAAGATACGAAACGACACAGTGGATATAACTGAAATTTTTATTCAGAAGTAATCACCAGGGAACTGAGCACAACTCTCCCACCGTCTAACGATCCTTCTTCCCAGAATTCCTGTGGCTGTTGCAAGAGCCAGTCCTTTACTGTGTCCTTCAATTCGTCGTCCGAGTTGAAGCGCTTGAAATGTTCTCTTAGCGGACCAAAGAGGCGGAAGTCACAGGGCGACATGTCTGGGCTGTAGGGCGGATGCTCAAGCTGCTCCCACTAGAACTTGGCCAGTACACTTTGTGTGTCCCTCGAGGCGTATGGACGCGCGTTGTCATGGAGCAGAATCAGTTCCTTCGGAAGCAGCCCAGGTCATTTGCTCTTGCTGGATATGTATAGGCGACAAGGTGTCTCACAGTACACGTCACTGTTAATAGTATCGGACCTCGGACGTCGAAAAAGGCGGTGATCATCACCTTGTCTGCTGAGGTTACAGCCTTGAATTTCTTGGAGGGCTGCAACAATACATTTTTCGCGTCCGTAGATGTCGAACTACGTTATCTCAAAGCGGCATATTAAAATTTCTACCAGTTTGGTTGTTATCACGTTTCGTACCTTTTCAAAATGTTCAAATGTTTGTAGAGCTTATGGGACTTAACTACGGGGTTATCAGTCCCTAAACTTACAAACTACTTATGAACTAGCTACTACTAAGGACGGCACAAATATCCATGCCCGAGGGGGGATTCGGACACTGACCGTAGTGGCCGTGCAGAACGTGACTGACGCGCCGCAGCCGGCCGCGGTGGTCGAGGGGACTAAGGCGCTCCAGTCACGGTCTGCACGGCCACTACGGTCGGGGGTTCGAATCCCCCCTCGGGCATGGATAATTGTGCCGCCCTAGTTCGTAAGTAGTTCATAAGAAGTTTGTAAGTTTAGGGACTGATGACCCCGTAGTTAAGTCCCATAGACTATACAAACATTTGAACATTTGATTGTTTGAACATTTGAACACTTGACGCGCCGCAGAACGCTCGGCCACCGCGGCCAGCGTGGCAATGCATCTCTATGCCCTTCGGAGTAAGGAAACGCATACCACTTCAAGTGTCCCTGTAACCAAACATCTAGGGGATGGATGTCTTGTTAACGGGCAGACCAAGGTGTGAACCAGCACTCCTGAAATGTTTGCATCAAATGTTGGCGTACATTGTGTGTAAGTGTGCTAGTGCGCCATCAATCATGAACCACATCTGCAGTCGCTGTTGACGTGGCAATACATTAATGAGGAATTCCAGGTAATGCACCCAGTTTAATCTTTGTGAGAGAACGTATGGCCCTATTAATCTATAATCAAGTATGACCGCCCTTACGGATTGAGTATCGGTGTCGATGCCCTAATTCGCGAACTGTCCATAAAAGTCCATAGGTGGTGGTTATGGAAATTCACAACAGCGTCTCTTACAAATCCTGCCTCAGTAGTAAATAAAATAGAGAAAGTAAACTGTGACTCGCTGCACACTGTACGAACTGCCGCCTACTTTCATGATCCTGCGACTTTACGTTTAGAATACGCTACAGATGATACGAGAGTGAGACACGGTTTCTATTGCTGCTAATTTTACTTACTTACTGCGTTGGCCACAAAAACCGCAGTCGGTTTTTGGTCTCTCCAATAAGTCTCCTCCAGCGTCCTCGTTCCATGTCATTTTCTTCAGACAGTCGCAGCGTACTAATATCCCCTTTTATCTGGTCAATCCATCGCAGTCGTTGTCTTCCCCTAGGTCTTTTGTCTCTTCAAATGTTCAAATGTTTGTTAAGCTTATGGGACTTAACTACGGGGTCATCAGTCCCTAAACTTACAAACTACTTATCAGCTACCTTATACTAAAGACGGCACAAATATCCATGCTCGAGGGGGGATTCGAACCCCCGACCGTAGTGGCCGTGCAGACCGTGACTGGAGCGCCTCAGTCTCCTCGGCCACCGTGGCCGGCCTAAGCCATATTGTTTGTCTGTTCACACTATCATATGCTTTTTGGAAGTCCACAAAAAGGCAGTGAACATTTTCGCCGAATTCCCAGCTCTTTGAGAGTACTTGCCTTATTGCATGTAGATGGCCTACAGTTTACTAATCGTCGCGGCGGAAAATAACATGGCGTACAACACGATTCTAACCACACAACTGACTGCACACAACCTAATGGTAGGTAGATTAATGTGAATAAAACATCTTACTGCCGTGATTACACATTTGACGGAGTGCCAATACAATGACTGTGTTAATACTGTCACCAAGCGTGCCGCAGCTCTTCCTGCACATAAGTGTTTTATCTCAGAAGGTATGTTTTTCCTGGCCTATTTTATGGGACTAATTTTCCTTCTGTCGATGCGTACTAGCACCTCTCAAAGGATTCAACACTTTTAACACTTTATAGCTTTGATGAAATATCCTGAAATAGTTGTCTGTAGAATTTACTGAAACCTACGTGCAACTGAAGCAAAGGATGTATTAACGATCTTCGATAAGGCAGATCGGATATTACACCAACTGTCTTGCAGCGAGAGTCCTTTCTAAGCGGTGGTTCAAATGTTCAAATATTTGTATAGTCTATGGGACTTAACTACGGGGTCATCGGTCCCTAAACTTACAAACTACTTATGAACTAACTACTACTAAGGACTGCACAAATATCCATGCCCGAGGGGGGATTCGAACCCCCGACCGCAATGGCCGTGCAGACCGTGACTGGAGCGCCTCAGTCCCCTCGGGCACCGCGGCCGGCCTAAGCGGTGGTTTCGGCCGACTGTTACACACTAGAACAAATAAGTAGTGGACTGCATTTGCTTCTCTCAGTAGCCAATATGGTCAGCGGCTCTTTGTGAGACACTGCAGGCCACTAACTGAAACCAATTCTTGGGAAAATGTTAGTTCAAATGTCTGTAAATCTATCGGACCAAACTACGTGATCATCAGTCCGTAGCTTACAAACTACTTAAAAGTTAAACTAACCTAAGGGCAAACACACACACCAATTCCCCAGGGTGGACTCAAACCTCCGATGGCGAGCAACCGCGCGCTCCGCAGCGAGACGCTTTAGACCGCTCGGCTACTCCACCGCGTCCAATCCTTGGAGATGTGGCTTCAAGTTTCAGAGAGTTGGTGCTCCTGCAGGAGAAATACGCAGGGAAATTGTGCGGCGCGAGTATGGCACCCTGTGGAGCTCTTTATGAAGTCACGGCGGCCGACTACGTAATGGAGTCCCGCGCAGTCTGTGATGCAAATTCATGTCGAGCTTGGGTATTAGCTTCTCTGCCTCCTGGCACAGCTCAAAAGTTTACGGATTCACTACCTGCTTCATGCTTCATTTATGACTTGGCAACATAAATTTCACCCTTACTGTAACCTACAAATACACCTCTACCCACATAGTTTGGCTACAAAATAACATGATACTCTCCGTAGGTCGTTTAGTAAAACTGTGATCAAAAGGAGACAAGAGATTTAAATTAGTGACACATACAGATGGTATATCAATCTTAGGGGATAATGAAGAAAATATTAATTCACACCTCACAGTTTTGAATGACATACTATTTGGAACAGAATTAGAAATTAGTAGAAGTAAAATTAAATAACTGAGTGCCTTACAGCAAAATAAAAGAAAATAAATCTGTCCCTCAAAATGGCCGAGAGGACTGGCGCTCCAGTCACGGTCTGCACTGCCACTACGGTCTGGCGTTCGAATCCCCCCTCGGGCATGGATATTTGTGCCGTCCTTAGTATAAGGTAGTTGATAAGTAGTTTGTACGTTTAGGGACTGATGACCCCGTAGTTAAGTCCCATAAGCTATACAAACATTTTTTTGTCCCTCAAAAATGGTGCAAGGAAACCGAAATTGTAACTCGGTTCATGCAGCTTGGAGACGTGCTAACTACACACAAGGTTGTCATACAAGCAATAAATAAATTAAATACACAAAACCAGAAGATCATAATTTCCACGATTGGATGTATTAAACAGCAGAACATTCCAACAAATTCAACGTATCACACATATAAATACCCTTGTCACACTTGTTGTTGCAATTAATTATAAGTAATTACAAAAGTACAAGTTTTACTGTGTAAATCCATAAAACAAATTTGGAAATGAAACAAAAATTTCATGTTTAAAATCATTATTAAATTATATTAAAACGATAAGAATATTCTAAGTATCTTATACCTTTCTTACTTGATGACGAATTAATTACTTTAAAATTATGGAAGATACAAGAAAACAAACTTAAGTATCCATACTCCAGAAATGTTATAGTAGACGGAAAGGCATATTTTATAGTATCTACAGTTCCTGAATACACCCATGTATCATGTAAGAGGACCAGTATTGCTAAAAATTTTTAACTATAATGGTTATTGTTCGAACATTACAGGTGTCTAGAAAGTTTACGTATTTGTAGTAAATGCTTTGGTGCTCAAAACAGTAGCTTAAACTGCTGTAAATTGCTGTTGAGTGGGGATTTGGAAACTGTGCAAAAGGTATAGGGGCACGAGCCACGTGAATTTATGAAGCTTAGTCACAAATACTTATCTTTTATAAAAATATATTTTGGATAATTTAGGTAGAAAGGCTACAGAATGTGTCCTATCAATACATATTGTCATGACTTGTAGTCAAGTTGTGCTACAAATTTCTTCCCCCCCCCCTTCAATTATGTTCCACATTAGTTACGCCATCAACCGAACTAATCTTTAGTATTCTCCTGTGGCACCATGTACCATAAGCTTCTATCCTCTTTCGATCTGAAATTCTTATCCTCCACGTCGCCCTTCCATATTACGCTACACTACAAACACATGGCTTCAGAAAAGACGTTATGACACTTAAAGTAATATACAATGTTAACATATTTCCCATCTTCAGAAACTTGTCTTCCTTTTGCCATTCTCCTGTACTGCGACCAACATAATTTACGTTGGTTCCCAAATAACGAAACTAAACTACTACTTTTATTTAATTAATTTACTTTTACATTGCTGCTTGACAGAACATGGTCGAATACTACAAAAAAGAAAATTCTTCCAACTGTTCTGCAACTAATATTTATTTGGTCACTAATCGGTTTTCGAATTCTTAAGCCGTCTACAGGGGACTCACATCTGAAAGTAGCAGACACAGATAAAATATGCGACTTCCAGAAATATTAAGACAGATGAGACAAATTTTGACGTATCACATTAAATGCTTACAGAAATAATTTTATTAACTTAAAATGAAAACAATTCTGTTTATCTTGATGTGAACTCTTTTAGATAAATCTGCGGTCGGGCCTTAGTCCGCGTCAAACGCGACATTGGCAAACTCTGGCAACGCTGATATGCTCTAGGTCTGGCAATCTGCACAATAATGGAACACTGTAGACAGACGCAGATCCTGCAGGTCTTGTCTCTATTTAGGGATAACATGATTCGACAAGCCATGTGATATAGCGGTACAGCGCGTGGTCTACAAACGCCATGCCTGGCGATCGAAACCTCAGGCACCAAAATTTTGTATACTACTTTTCCACTGAGTGGTGGAGCCATGCTTTAATAAAATCAGATTTACAGCATATTTGGAAGTGTAATATACCAGTGTTAATACTCGAGTTCTCTGCAGCCCGCTTCCTCTGCGCGCCAGACTCTCCACGGTCAACTTGCCAGCAGCCACCAGTAACGGCTGCGCTACCTCGCCCATAGTCGTAACCGCCTGCTACCGCTTATCGCCCTGGATATATCAAGTGCTTTAGTGTAAATTAGTGGTGTTGTACTAAAGTGCCTACAATTTTTATTTTACACTCAGTCACAAAGGAGGCAGACCAACCGTTTATATGAATCATTTAAAACTTCCGGGCACATAAGCCGTGGTCGATTTATAAAACTTTCCCCTAACGTTTCATCTTCGGCTGTGGAAGACATCTTCAGAGGTAGAGTGGCGAACTACGATGAGAACTTGAGGGAGTCAAGTATAGTCAATGTAGAGGGCACCACAAGACATCACGTGACGTCGGCTACGGCACTATCTCTGGTATTGCCAACATTCTCGGCAGAGAAGAATCGATTGTCATTCCGCTAGTGTAAAGCTGAAGTCCAAATTCTGTGTAATTTAGCAGCTTCCTCTTTCCTGTTAAAATTATTGCGATGTTTATATATCTCCATTGCTTCTCTATATGTGCGCGCATGATGGTGCGAAGTTTTTGAGATGACACTAGTCTCATTAAATTTAATTTCATGGTTGCCTTCTTGGTATACATGTTCCGCTACGGCCGATTTCTCCGTGTGCCCCAGGCGGCAATTCCTTTTATGTTCGACCAGACGAGTATTGGCGCTTCTTTTGTAGTTCCAATGTAGACTGAACCACAGCTGCAGGGAATTTTATATACACCTGGTGTATTCAACGGATGTCGTACATCTTTTGCAGATCGTACATATTTTTTTATCTTCCTTGTAGGTCTGAAAATGGTTTCTATCCCATACTTGTCCAGCACTTTTCCAATACGGTCTGTAACCTCATTTATGAACGGAAGAAAAACTTTCCCCTTGGGAGGTTGTTGTTCCTTGATAACATTAACTTTCTTCCTGGGACGAAGGAATTTGACGCCGGCCGTGAAAGTTTACATTGTAAGATCGTTTATATGCAGTTAGCATTTTATTACTTTAATATCAATACACTGCTAAAAACTATTAGCAGATCAGGTGAGATGCCATACATAATAAACAGATGGTGACGTATTTCATTCAGCTATTGGTTACAATTGTAATTTGCGTGTGATATAGTACGATATTTTGCTGACTCAACCATTTATTTGAGGTTTACGTGGCGTTATTATTATTGTTATTATTATTTGTTGGAGGGGTTGAGTAGTAGGGAAAAGATGACTGAATGGTAGTTGGATGTGGTAAGCAGAGATGTGAAGTGAGATGGAAGACAAAAGTAATGGTCACATCCCACCTTACCACATCCAACCACCATTCAATCATCTTTTCCCTACTACTCAACCCCCACCCATAATAATAATAATAAATTAAATAAATAAATAAAAACGTTTCCTTTATATATATATATATATATATATATATATATATATATATATATATATATATATATATATATATATATATATTATTTTTCCACTATTCCAGTCCGCTTACATCATAACTAAATACACTAAAACATAATTTATTATAAAACATAGAAAAAGTACTACATTCTTGATGTTGGCAACACTCCAATAACACACTGTTCAGACTCAGTCAAAACAAAAACAAGCACGTCTGATCTGTGAAAAACAATATTGACACTGCAAAAATGACAGTGGAAGTAATGGGAAAAACGACACAGCATGAGGAACCGGCGGTACTGCATGAAACAGACCGGCATTCCATGATGTGAAGCGAAAACAAGATTTCTATTATTACAGAAGATGTTTTACTGTTATTAAAACGAAACAAGTCTGGTGAGAAAAAATCGGCCGGCCGCGGTGGCCGAGCGCTCTGTGGCGCACCTGTCACAGTCTGCACGGCCACTACGGGCGGGGCTTCGAATCCCCCTTCGGGCATGGATATTTGTGCCGTCATTATTAGCTAGTTCATAAGTAGTTTGTAAGTGAAGGGACTGATGACCCCGTAGTTAAGTCTCATAAGCTCTACAAATATTTGAACATTTTTTTAACAAAAAATCGCGTTTTTATTGTAGTTGCAAAGACGGACAAACACTGTTATTCATAATTATGAAAGGAACTTACGGGCATTATGGCCACACAAACGAAAAAATATTTGAAGCATGATGTCTACCAGTGCTGCTCTGTGCGGACGAGCGTTGTCGTCCGCCAGAAGAAACACATCTCCTATAAAAAAAGCACAGGGTGCAAAAAAGGTCGAAGCATCTCGTCGCTATACCTGTGAGAAGACAAAGCGCCAATCGACCGCCAATAATGACTCCTGTCCACACCATTCGTCTACCACCATGATATGGTGATCTTTCCTTTACATAAGTAGAATTGTTCCGAGTTCCACGTTCTCTCCAGATAAAGGAACGATGATTGTCCTCGGGAACACAATATACTGACTCTGTAAACAGAGCTCGTCGCCATTCGTTACGACTCCAATACCTACGTTCCTCCGCCCAGTTTCTGCGGGTTAAACGGTGTCGTGCGTAGAGGCCACATTCCCAAAGGCGATTTCGGAGTGTTTGTGTTGATATTGTGCGTCCTGTTGGTGTCTGGAGGGTGAGTTGCAGCTGACTTTCATTCAGTCTCCTGTCACGATGGACAGTTAACGGAACATAACCTTCGTATCTTGCTGATGTTACTCGTGGACGACCTCGGCCTTAATGGTTCCTGTAGTCGAAAATCGCGTTTAGTCCCTGGAAACACACTACGGGACACTACAATACCTGCACCTCCCTCTCTCTGTGTCTGTCTCACTTCCAATCTTCCTCCGTTCTCCATGCCGTACCGTATCTTCGGGCAAGTCACGTTGTAGCATTGCACTACCTGCTCACTACACTATCTGAACCCAACTGCTTGAGTAATACGTTTTGTAGAGTAAACAAAGGTCAACACCAACCCCCTCTGCAGCAGCTTTCTGTTATTACCACTATATCGGTTGCCGTAATGTTGTTGTCTCCACCGACAGAAAAATCGTTGAACAATTTACATCATTTTGCCGGTGACAATACATCAGTACCTAGATATCTCAACTGATCCCTTAATTGTTTTAACCAGCACAGAATACATTAGTAAGGATATAAATTAATTTTGCCGGCCGCGGTGGCCGAGGGGAATGATGCGCTGCCAGTCACGGTCTGCACGGCCACTACGGTCGGGGGTTCGAATCCCCCCTCTGGCATAGATATTTGTTCCGTCCGTAGAATTAGTTAGTTCCTAAGTAGTTTGTAAGTTTAGGGACTGATGACCCCGTAGTTAAGTCCCATAAGCTATACAAACATTTAAACATTTTAAATTAATTTTAAAGTTTGTGATACAATCAAAATACCTTACTTTGATGCTCAACATTGTTACGAATGTCTTATATCTCGTTCCTGTTTTATATGAAGCGATCCTTCAATTATTTTATTGCCAGCAATTCGTATCGTTCGACAAGCCACAGAAGGTAACTGCGGTGTCAAGTGTTTCAGATTGATTACTGTAAACTAAGAGATAAACTATGTGAATACCGAAACCTCCTGGCAGATTTAAATTGTGTGCCGGAACCGAGCCTCGAACCTGGGACCTTTGCCTTTCGTGGGCAAGCACTCTACCGACTGAGCTATCCCGACACGACTCACGATGCCGCCTCACAACTTTACTTCCATCAGTACCTCGCCTCCTACTTTCCGAACTTCACAGAAGCTCTCCTGCGAACCTTGCATTACTAGCACTCCTGAAAGAAAGGAAATCGTGGAGACATGGCTTAGCCACAGCCTAAGGGATGTTTCCAGAATGAAACTTTCACTCTGCAGCGGAGTGTGCGCTGGTATGAAACTTCCTGGCAGATTAAAATTGTGTGCCGGAACCGGGACTCGAACCTTGGATCTTTGCCTTTCGCGGGCAAGCGCTCTACCGACTGAGCTATCCCGACACGACTCAGGAGAGCTTCTGTGAAGTTTGGAAAGTAGGAGGCGAGGTACTGGCGAAAGTAAAGTTACGAGGCAGCATCGTGAGTCGTGTCGGGATAGCTCAGTCGGTAGAGCGCTTGCCCGCGAAAGGCAAAGGTCCCAGGTTCGAGTCCCGGTTCCGGCACACAATTTTAATCTGCTAGGAAGTTCCATATCGGAGCACACTCCTCTGCAGAGTGAAAGTTTCAATCTGGAAACATCCCTTAGGCTGTGGCTAAGCCATGTCTCCACCATATCCTTTCTTCCAGGAGTGCTAGTCTTGCGTGTTTGCAGGAGAGCTTCTGTGAAGTTTGGAAAGTAGGAGACGAGGTACTGGCAGAAGTGAAGTTGTGAGGCGGCATCGTGAGTCGTGTCGGGATAGCACAGTCGGTAGTGCGCTTGCCCGCGAAAGGCAAAGGTCCCAGGGGGTGAAACGGTCCCCCCTATATATACTTCTCCACATTCTTTGCATGTGATTTTGTATAGAGCACTTTGGTATAAGGATTGTAGTTAATCTTTACTGTTGAATAAATATTTTGATATGTTGTTGTAGTTATAAAATGCGGGTTTATAGTTCCGTGATTTCATCTTTTTCTAAAATTTTACTTTGCAAAACGATACAACTGCTGCTTTCAATGAAGAAATAATAACCACCATTAAATCATATAAAAGCATCATATTTGAGAAACACACCCGGGTGTTCGTTAACATGTATCCATTGGCTCCTAGATTATACGGCTTACCTGTGACAAAGATGACTACATTATGTCCATTAATGTTTTCCTTTTCTATTAGCAAAACAGCTAGATTACATTATTCAAAATCATTTTAAGCCAAAGCTTGGCAGCAAAAATTTTTTCGGCGCGGATGATAAAAGGAAAGATAAATCCGATCTAGTTCTAAACTGGCATTATTTGATGTCACTAGCTTATTTACAGTTGTTCCAACGGATGATTATATAAACTTGTTAACAGTCTTTTACACAAACCTGAAGTAAATCCTGTATCTTTAAAAAATTATTTCCAATTTCAGAATAGATATTACAATTATCCCGTTTGATACGCGGCCTGATGTCACCGTTGGCGTGGTTGTACGCTGGCTGGAATAACACCTTCCGTTCGGAACGGATTGAATGACATCTGTTGACAATTTGTGTAGTTACATAGTGAATTCGACGCAGCGTGGGGAAATTGAGTTTTCTTGCTTTTATTTTGTACACCTGAGTATGTTCATGGTGGACAATACGGCGATCCTTCCATGTATTTGAACTCAACTTTGAGACGACGTTTAAGCTGCTTTCACGTTTCCATGCACTACAAAATCCGAAAGCTTAACGTATCGCATCAGTCGGTCAGTCAGCCAATTGACAATTCATACTGATGCGACTCCACTCAAAGGGGCTGCCTGAGCCCTGCGTGTCATGTCAGAGTAGTCATAGCTGACTGGCTGATCGCTGTGAGGCAGGCAGCCACGCAAACGCCCCCTACTCTGTGTGACAGGACACGACAGCGCAGTCCTCCTCCTTAGGCGGTGTTGACTTACGCCAGATTCAAACCGCATCAGTTGATGTCTCAGTGAAGTACGTGGCCTCTCCATTTCTTTCACGGTAACCAAACTACACCTGACGCGGTTCTACATCTACATGAGATACTCTGCAAATCACATTTAAGTGCCTGGCAGGGGGTTCATCGAACCACAATTATACTATTTATCTCCCATTCCATTCACGAATAGCGCGCGGGAAGAAAGATTACCTGAATCTCTCCGTTCGAGCTCTGATTTCTCGTATTTTATTATGATGATCGTTTCTACCTATGTATGTGGGAGTCAACAATATACTTTCGCATTCGGAGGAGAATGTTGGCGATTGGAGTTTCGTAAGTAGCCCACGCCGCTGCGATAAGCGCCGTTGTTGTAATGATTCCCATCCCACATCATGTATCATTTCCGTAACGCTGTCTCCCCTATATCGTGACAGTACAAAACGAGCTGCCGTTCTTTGGACTCTTTCGATATCCTCCGTCAAACGCACCTGATAGGGATCCCACACTGGGCAGCAATACTACTAAAATGGACGAACAGGCGTAGTGTATGCAGTTTCTTTTGTAGTTCTGTTGCATCTTTTGAGGGTTCTGCCAATAAAACGCAGTGTCTGGTTCGCCTTTCCCACGACATTATCTACGTGTTCTTTCCAATTTAATTCTGAAGTAATAGTAATTGCTAGGTATTTTGTGGAGTTTACGGCCTTCACTTTTGATTGATTTATCTTGTAAACAAAGTTTAACGGATTTCTTTTCGTACTCATGTGGACGACTTTACACCTCTCATTATTTAGAGTCAATTACAAATTTTTACACCATACTGATATATTATTCAGATCGTTCTGCAGTTGGTTTTGATCTTCAGATGATTTTACTAGACGGTAAATGACGGCGTCATCTGCAAACAACCTAAGAGAGCTACTTAGATTTTCCCCTAAATCTTTTATGTAAATAAGGAGCAGCAGATGACCAATAAAACTATCATGTGAAACTCCGAATATCACCTCTGTTTTAGTCGATGCCTTACTATCAATTACTACAAACTGTCTCTTCTCTGACAGGAAATCTCCTATCCAGTCACAAATCTGGTGCGATATACCATAACCACACAATTTGATTAAAAGCCGTTTGTGAGATACGGTGCCGGCCGCGGTGGCCGAGGAGACTGAGGCGCTCCAGTCACGGTCTGCACGGCCACTACGGTCGGGTGTTCGAATCCCCCCCTGGGGCATGGATATTTGTGCCGTCCTAGTTCGTAAGTAGTTCATAAGTAGTTTGTAAGTTTAGGGACTAATGACCCCGTAGTTAAGTCCCATAAACTATACAAACATTTGAGATACGGTGTCAAAAGCCTTCTGAAAATCAAGAAGTACGGAATCGATTTGGGATCCCTTGTCGATAGCATCCATCAGTTCGTGTGAGTAAAGAGCTAGTTGTGTTTCGCATGAACGATATTTTCTAAATCCATGTTGACCTTGGGCCAATAGATCATTCTATTCGAGATAATTCGTAATATTTGAATACAGAATATGTTCCAAAACCCTGCTGCAAACTGAAGTCAATGAAATAGGCCTGTAGTTTAATGGGTTACTCCTAATGCCTTTCTTGAATATAGGTGTGACCTGTGCAACTTTCCAATCATTTGGTACAGATCCTTCTTTGAGAGAGCGGTTGTATATGGCTGTTAAGAAAGGAGCAATCGCTTCAGCGGTTAAGGCCTTTTTGTACGAAATGCCTCTACTAAGAGTCTTCAGGCGCATTTTACCTGCTGTTTCGACAGATAAAAAGTGACCGGTATACATCTGTGTGGGTCCTCATCTCTCTGATCTTATCATTGTGGTCGCTTTCCAATGTATACGTAGGAGGGAGCAATATACGGGTTGATTCTTCATGAAACCTTCGGTCTTAGACCTTTGACAAATGTGCGTACGGCGATGCAGAACGCCTCTTTTGCAGCGTCTGCGACTGGAGTTTCCTAATTAACTCTGTGACGCTCTCACGCTTACTAAATGGGCACGTAACGAAGCGTGCTGCTCTTCGTTGTATCTTTTCTATATCTTCTATTAACTCTATCAGGTACGGATTCCACACTGATGAGCAATACACAAGCGACGCCCGAACGAATGTTGTATCACGTCCTGAGAATTCTTCCAATGAATCTCAGTCCGGTATCTGCGTTACGCAGGACCAATTTTACATCGTTACATTTCAGATCGCACCTTATGCCTACTCCCAGACAATTTATGGAAGTAACTGCTTCTAGTATGACTCACTATTCCAGAATTATGTAATAAAGGATGTTTCTTTCAGCACTTTACACTTGTTTATGATGAGTCTCAAATGCCGTTCCCAACCCCATTCGTAAATACGCTGCAGATCATTCTGCATTTCGCTACCCTTTCCCGGTTTTGCGACTTCTCGATAAACTACAGCACCATTGAACTTCCGACGTTACCTACGAAGTCATTTATATTTACTGTGAAAAGCAAACGTCGTATAACACTCCCCTGGGGCACAGCAGAGATCACTTTAACGCCGCGGTGGAATGGCCGAGTGATCTGAGGCGCCTAGCTGTGGAGCGCGCGGTTGCTCCCCGTCAGAGATTCGAGTGCTCCTCGGGCATGGGTGTCTGTGTTGTTCTTAGGTTAGTTTAATTACTTTGCGATCCCACGGACAGATAACCTCATTAGATAAGCCAACACCAGCTAGAGACAAGGCCTTACAACAAGCCGTGCCTATGTCACAGAGGCCGCGGCCGCCATCTGACTGGCCGGCCGCTGCGCGGCGGTGGGCGTGCCCCAGCCAGCAGCCAGTGAGCTGGCGGCCGTGTGACGTAGGCACGGCCTGTTGTAAGGCCTTGTCTCTAGCTGGTGTTGAATAAGCCCATAGATTTACAAAATTTGTAAATTTGATTTTCACTTTATCATCCGAAGACTTCTCTCCGTTAAGAATGACATACTGCGTTCTGTTAGCTAGAAAAGCCTCAAGCCAGTCACATAGCTGATCTGATACTCCATATGCTCGCACTTTGTTCATTAGGTGACATTGCGGAACGGTACCGAACGCCTTGAGGAAGTCAAGAAACACGGCATCTACCTGAGACCCTGTATCAACTGCACTCTGGATATTGTGGATAAATAGCGAAAATTGTTTTACATGATCGTTGCTTTCTGAAACCATGTTGATTCCTACAGTGGCGATTTCCGGTCTCCAGAAATGACATAATATTCGAACATCAAAATTCTGTAACTGACTGATGTCAGGGATATAGGTCTATAGTTTTGCGCATCTGATCGACGACCATTCGTGTAAACGGCAATGACCTGCTCCCTCTTCCAGTCCTTGGGAACACTTGGTTCCTCTAGAGACCTTCGGTAAACCGCTGCTAGAATGGGGGCAAGATCTTTCGCATACACCGTATAAAATCGAATTGGTATTCCATCAGGTACAGCGGCCTTTTCAGTGTTGAACGATTTCAGTTGCTTTTCTATTCCTCTGACCCTTATTTCAATATTCGCCATTTTATCATCCATGCGATGGTTTAGAGGAGGTGTTACAGTGCAATATACCTGTGTGAAACCGATTTGGAAAAATATATTTTGTATTTCAGCCATTCGTGAATAATCCCCTCTCTGAACACCATTATGGTAGTTGGATATCTGGTTTCGACTAGTTTACCGATCTCACTTTGAACCAAAATTCCTTAGGATTTTTTGCCAAGTCGGTACACAAAACACTGTTCTCAACTTCGCATGGCAGCCGTTACGCTCATTTAGGAATTATTTAAATATTGCTTGTCTGCAAGACTTTTGCTATATTTATATCTGCGGTGAAGTTCTCTTTGTTTTCGTAACAGTTTCGTATCTCGGTTATTGTACCACAGTGAATCTTTTCCATTTCCCTTAATTTTACTTGGCCCGTAATTATCTAACAAGTATTTACAGTACCCTTGAACTTCGTCCACAGTTGCTCAATGCTACCTGTGGTTGAGACGAAACTGTCATGTTGAGCAGTGAAGTTCTTTGAAATATGAATCTTCTCGCTTTTGCTAAATAAGAATCTCTTCCTACCTTTCTTGATGTTTCTACTTAAAGTATTATGATCGCTCATTCCCTGATCTACGGTAATTTAATCGAAAAGTTCGGGTCTATTTGTCATCAGGAAGTCTAATACGTTATCTCTACGATTCGGCTTTCTGTTTAACTGTTCAAGATAATTTTGCGATACAACACTTAGAACAATGTTGCTCGATTTTCTGTCCCTGCCACTTTAAACACGTTTGTCTCCCAGTCTATATCCGGTAACTTAAAATTTGCACCTAAATCTATAATATGACTAGGAAACCTATGAGAATTTTTTTAAGCTTTCTCTTAGATGATCTGCTCAAACTACTGTTGAGCCAGGTGGTCAGTAAAAACTTCCAAAGACCATGTTTGTACCACTTTTCATGCTGAATTCCGCCCAAATTGTTTCACATTCCGAATCAGTACCAATTTCACAGGTTACAATCGTATTTTTTATCACTGTAAACACGCCTTTCCCTTCCGTGTTCAGCCTATCTTTGCGGTATATATTCCAGTGTGAGTTTAGGATTTCATTACTACTAACATTTGGTTTAAGCCATGTTTCCGTCACCAGTACTATGTGAAAATTGTGACTATCTAAATGTGAGAGCAGTTCTGGGATCTTTGCATAGACGCTCTTACAGTTAACTGTAATTATATGAAGCTTTTCTTTCTCTGTTATATTTCTACAATTCCACATGTGCACCTCACACGTACTCTGCTACCCTAGTAATCACTTCTTGTATATAGCGGACGCCTGACCTATTCAGAGCGATCCTACTTTTCCCCACCGGACAGCGGACGTCGAGAAATTTGCACCCGAGGTCATCATAGAATCGTCTGAGCCTGTGGTATAAGCCTTCCACACGGCTCCAAACCAGATGTTGTCTTACATAGGCATTGCCAACAACAGCACCGTCCACCGATTGTTATCAAATCTCTGTGTTTGTATACGCATGCATCATTGACTCTTAAAGTACTTGTGTTAAAGACTGACTTGTAAATCTAGTCATACAGTATGAACAGAAAAGGTAATTGGAATAATGTCAGCGATGAAAAATACTGAACAGCTAAATTGAAAGTACTTCTAGCCAAGCAAATGTTCAGCTGATCTGATACACATTTTTCTACATAAAGAAGGTCCAGGTGGTTGACTCGTTGGAGCAAATTTCCCGGATGGACTATAAATCTAACTGCGATGTGCGGTAACGGCGCCAGGCCACTGCTAATCCATTAGAGGGAAGCATCATTTGGTGGAACCCAACTTCAGTTGGCGCGTCTGTTTACCGCGTGCTAATGCGCCACTACGGGGAACTTCAGCGCAACTCACGCCAATGCCTAAAAGCCACTTCACGCGGACAAGTACAGTCTGCTGAGGGTCACATCCAGCAAGCCTCTCCCGAAGAGAACAGTGAGAGAAAATTTGTACTCACAAAATATATTTCAATTTCTGTATTGATGAGGAATAATGATTATCGAGTTTTGTCATTTATTTTATTCAAAAGAAATATCTTGTTATTGAATATGTCGTACAGTAAAATAAGTCTAAATTTGCTTGATATAAGCAATATTTTTGTTGATGTAGCTATTTGAAGAGGAGTAGTATTTGTTTCGTGGAAGTGATCATCAATATCGAGCTCACATAGAATACAGAGTTTCATAAAAACTTGGTGGAAGTTTGTAAGGTAGCTGTTCCCTCAACCTTGCTAATTCAATTCAGATGTAATATATATTTACATAATTCACGTTATGAAAATTCCGAAAATACATTACATGAAAACATCGACAAAAGTCATTGAAGAACTGTGTAGTTTGTTTCGAAATAACTGAATTCAAAGACACATCAGGAGAACAAACAATTTAGTATATGTAATCTGCGTAAGCAGAGGAGCCAAGATTACTAGTTTCGAATTGCTTTATTCTATGTTATCATCGTCAAGTATGTAAGACATGTATAGGACTAGTATATACAACTGTACATAACCGCCATATGTTATATAATTCAACATTCAACACAAATGCATACTTATTAATATTTAAATATGACATGGTAATATTTCGTCATGATTACTTTCTGTTCTTGGATATGGGTATGTCGAAGATAAAAAAAAAAATGTGTCTGTGGTAAAATTTGTTGAACCCATATCGCAGGTCCATCATTCACAACGTTTGTTTGTAAACAACCAGAAATGTGATATAATTTGGTATCAAAAATCTTTTATACTCAACAAATGCTTTATAAAATCGATGTCTATTGTACAGTTAGGTCCAGTGATATCAAATTACAACAACCTAAGTAAAATAATTACTTCCTGATAGTAAACTTATTGTAAAATTAGAGATATCTTGTCTGTATGTTGTGATTGATAAAATGGCCCATTAAAACTATATTTGCTTTCTCAAAGTCATGGCTAAAACAAATCATAAAACACTATTAATATTGTCTTAGTATAAAACATAGTGATATAACGGACACATAACTGACACGTGTACTTGTTTAAGGCACCACTTTATTTGTACTATCGATAAATTTTAAAAGTTGCTGAACTGTGCAAGGCAAAATGCCTGAATCGTAAGTATTTCAGTGCGCAAATGAATCATAGTTGTGACGAATGTGTTACAGCATTTATTTATGCGGTACTTGGAAACTGAGAGCGAAGAGGTCTCTTGCGGTAGACAAATTCAGATTTCTGTTGTGTCTTATGATACAGCTCATTTAAGATAAAACTGCCTATAATGCGTTATCATTTTCAAAGTAAATTTGAAACGTGGAAATATAGGTAGCTAGAAAAATAAACGAAAAAGAAATAGGAAATAGGAAGCGGAAATCAAGTTCCACCTGAGGAGGACTCGGAACTACTTCCTACTCAGCTACAGAAGACAGAAAATAAGTTCTCATGCAAGTCGGTCGGTCATGGCAGAGTAGGCAGGGAGTTTCGCTGACTGAGGTGAGCCGATGACTCAGCGATACAGCAAACGCACCAATACCACACATGTAGGAACACAAATAGTGGGGAAGTTGGAAACTTATAAAATCCTTGGAGAAACTTCGGCAGA
Organism: Locusta migratoria; assembly: GCA_026315105.1. NCBI lineage: Eukaryota > Metazoa > Arthropoda > Insecta > Orthoptera > Acrididae > Locusta > Locusta migratoria. The sequence goes on along the minus strand of CM048755.1, from coordinate 720,238,765 downwards.
AATGAAGCAAAAGATGAAATACATAAAGAGGCACATAATGGGGTTTCTGCGAGAAATCAACTAGAATATGTATGACTCCTGTAGCGTCACAGGATACACGACGAGACACACACTAATACAGTAAGGCAGAACAATGTATTCGTGACAGAAAGGCAAATTCGCCGAAAATTAATTGTGGATATACTTCACATGTCCGAAGAGAGAAATTGGAATTAATACCTGAGAAAAGCATTAAAAACGAGTTGTAGCACGGAAACAACATCGGAATCTGGACGTAAATATCCAAGAAGTGTCAATGTTTGCAACCAACATTGTCGTTTCTTCATTTTTAATGTAATCAATCCATTTACAAACAGAACAGAAACCATATAGTAAGAAATTAACCTTGGTCAAGAAGATTGGTGGATAGTATAGGACACTTGGAGAATTGTAAAGGAAATATAAATCGATTTAAGATACATCAGAATCAACGTACCAAAAATCATTCTGATGTCAGTCGAAATCAAATACAGCTTAAAATAAGGTACCGTAATGTTAGTGAGATACCGGCATTGGGACAGGACGAGAGAAAGGGATCATTCGCGTAAGTAATTCGCATCACGTGAAGCCGAATTGATATAGGTAAATGTACGCCAAAAATGGGTTAGGTGTATGAGGGCGCAGCAAAATATCGCGCCAACAGTAGAATGATGGTCACAAATTTCACCAAATGGTGATGAAATAAGACACGAACTAATCCAATGAAATTATGAGTTGTTTTATTTTGGTAATTATTGTTTTTTTTTTATGCAGGGAGCTAGAAGAGCAGAATGCATGAACCACCAGTTGTTGCATGAACACGTGTAAAACGGCCGGAGGTCTATTGAGAGGTAGCAGAATGAAAGACCACAGAAAATGGGAAAAAGCTAATTAATATTCCTGCTCCGTCAACTACATCGTAACCAGAAATGGTTTACCATGGACCACCTAAATCACCTAGGTAAAGCGCGGGAAATGTAATTTCAAATGCCTTCATAGAAATGAAACCATCGTTAGTACCTGACTGAAATATTTATCCTTCCATTGCATAGTTGCAAAGTTCAAATGTTTGTTAAGCTTATGGGACTTAACTGCGGGGTCACCAGTATCTAAATTACAAACTATTTATAGAGTAAATTATATTAAAGACAACACAAACATCCATACCGAGGGGAGGATTCGAATCTCCGACGGGAAACGGCGCATAGCGCCTCAATGCACTCGGCCACTCCGCCACGGCCATCCCTCAATGACTCCGATCTCAGTGGGACATTAAATTCTGTTATTCCTCCCATTCTTTGTTTATTTCTTCCTTAAGTTAGAAAATAATGTAGGGACGAAACAGCAGTGCCTGTTTTAAGGATCCATCTAGGCATTCACCACCACAGATTTTCTGAATGAATGTAATCAGAAAATTAGATTTCAGCGCGCTTCTTCGGACTAAGGCCTCACTGTGTTAATACACCATCTCTCCATAACGCCTTCTAAATGTAAGCCCAGTGTTTACAAACATCACCACCTTCTCTGATGACCACGCTGTCGACGGGACGTTGAATGCTAGCTCCCTTCCTTCGCTTTTCAAACATAACCATCTCTCCAAGCAATTATTTTGTTCACCAAAAATATATCGGCTTTGTGTGGAAGCAGAGAGCGTCAGAGCGTTATAAAAATCCGTAATTATTATTCCAAAATATTCACAGTTACTTAAAACGCACGAATTACCATAATCCGTGATTTTCCGACGCATTTGAGTTATTAACGTAAATCCTTAAAGAAAAACGTAGAAATCTACATGAATACGCGAATATGTTACAGCTTAAGTCACAATTAACTTTATTTTATTTCATATACAAGTTAATCCGGCCACTGGTGAACTAGTTCCACAATAACTACCTCTAACAAGACTTCATGTGTGTCCTGTATCCCCCTTAAGTTACACGGTTTGTATTATAACAACATGTGTTCAGTTTGACAAATAAAAGAACTTATCAGTACACCCAACTCGACACATCTCGTGTAAACTTCCTAGAAGAGGATGAAGAAAACAGAGTACCTGAAAATATACCCAATGGCCAAAATTTTCATCATGCGTGACATATAATTAGACTATTTTTATTGCAAGTAGAGGTTATTTGTTCTATCATATCAACACGTTTGAAACAAAGTATTTGCAAACTCCTTCAGTGTCACGGCTGTTCGCCTCAGGATCAAGCTGCTCTGTTTTCTTCGCACATTTTATTCTTCCGCTACATTTAAGGAAAAGTTGAGGCACTTCCTTCTATCATCCTCTTACAAGTTTCCTCAAAACTCACGTAAACGGAGAACTTTCTCTCTAACAGTAAAACTCATGCTCGTTTTTCTTCTCCCCGTTATTGCTCTTCTTCTTTTTTCTTTTTCCATAAATCACACCATCCCCTCTTTCGTCATATTTCTTTATCTGTGTATCATTACAATTATTACACTCATTTTTCCCTAGGTTTTTCACCATTTCCTCCATGCTCATTGCTGCTAGCAGCGATAAGACTTTGCTGTATTGTAAAGCTGATATATTTGTTTGTTGTTTATGAAGTACGCATATAAACTGCACCTATTTTTTATCTGCACTGCTTGAAACTTTTAATTTTTCTAAACTTAGTATGAGTACTGTAATATTGGCAATGGAAAATATGTGTAACACCTGGATGGGTGTAAGAAGAGGCCTGAAAGTCGTAATATTGCCAGGTTAAATAAATGAATAAATAAATAACGCAGGAAAAATGCTATGTGTAGTTCCAAGCAGTATACACGAAACTGGATTATAGTATTCACCCTTATGGAGCACATAATTTTAATTAAAAACTGTTATACTTCCACTCTCAGTCTCGTTTTATTTCACACTTCTTGATCAGTTTTATTTCCTCTGAAATTCGTTGTTAGAATAAACAAATTGAAGTGTAAATATACAGTTGCTTCGCGTTAATTGACGCGAACTGCAGGGAATTCAGACGGGAGAAAAGGAAGCAGACAGCTGAGTGTCCGTTGCAGGGCTGTCAGAAAAAAAGGGGCCTTGATTATTCGTTCACACGCAGCACTCGAATCAATGCTGCGCCGTTGCCGTGCTAGCAAGATTCATTAGGCAGACGCTGAGCCGGCTACGGTGGTCCACCAGAATTCATTTGTGCGCTTTTGTGCTGGTCTTATCGTCCCTGCAAATACACCAGACCTTCTATTTTCGGCACGGCTGAGAAACGCGCGTCAGAAGCGACCACATACTACACGACGTCATAGCTGGTGGTATCCGTGAATACTTTATTCTGCTTATCATTTGGTGTCCGTCAAATTACACGCATAGAAACGCGTGTAATTTTATAAATAGTTATCTTATGATCCAAGAGCAGACTCGGAGAGGTATCAAAGTTATATTGCAGCGAAGAGTACTACGAACAGCGATTGCCGTCGTGGCGCAGGAGCTAGCGTCACGGACTGCGGTGCTGAAGGTTGTCGGTTTAGTCCCGCCCACCAGCAAAAATTTATTTCTTCGTAATTAACAGCTATAGAATGTTCTACATCTTTCTTATGTTCACTTGTAAATTCTACTTGTTTCTAATGTTAACTGTTCTTGTAATTTCTGGTAAATTCTGTCTGTGTATAAATAGCAGAGCACTCTGCCTGAGAGGCAGTCAGTGCTGCGTGTAAGTTGAGTTCGTAATAAACGTGCTTTGAGTATAAGTGCTGTGTTCAGTTGCCATCGAAATCAAGCCTGTTCCCATTTCAATGCGACAATCTATATCTATAAATGTGAATGTTTGTTCGGTGTACGTTTATCACGTCTGAACCACAAGACACAAAGAGCTAAAAATTTGAACAGTTACTAATATCCACCTGGGGAAGGCTTTAGGCACGGTTTTATGGCGATCGGATAGCTATTTATCTATATATATATTAATGTGAAAGTCTCTTCGGTGTACGCTTATCACGTCCGAACGACAAGGCGCAGAGACTTAAATATTTGTACAGCTACTAATTTATACCCGAGGAAGGTTATACGCACGGTTTTATAGCGATTTGATAGATATTTAGTAATTTGAAGAATATTACGCGAAATGCGGAACAATATTCACTCTTTGAAAATTATATTTACTCTTTGAAAATGGTTTTATTGGTTGCATTGTTGCTAGAGGGTTGATAATGATAAAAGAGTGGAGTATATTGGGATGGAAAGATATCGGTGTATATAATATTCTACGTGTGTGTCTGTGTGTGTGTGTGTTGTGTGTTAATATTTCGCTCTGCAGCGAAAACTACAGAACGCAAAACGAATGGTCTGTGTGTAATTGTTGTCCGAATTCACCCGTTGTACACCATAGCAGTTCCATGCCGATAGCTGTAAGCGTGTGGAAGATATGGTGGTTGAAAGTCGTCAGATTATAAAAAAAATCGGACTGAAGGCCAGCGATGACGTTTGCGACTCTATGGCAAGGAGGTTACATACAGCGAAACGTGATGCCACAGACCATATCTTTGGTCTCTGCGTGCTACAATGTCTTCAGCTCTTTCTCTGTAAGGATAAGCATACGGATAAGGAAATATAAGAATAAATAAATAAGGCAGTAAAAAAGAAATGTCTTTTAATACATCTCTTTTAAGAAATCGATTTGACGTTTCAACCAACACGCGAGCGGAGCCGCGGGTTTAAGGCTTTAAGCTAGTATTCAATAAAGGTACATATTATGAAATTTGTAAGTCACTGTCGTTGAACTGCAGTAGTCTGATTTTACAACTTTGCTTTACTTTTATAATTTAGGAGTAAGCCCCTACATTCATTGAAGGAACTAGTACATGAAATTTTGATATAAAAGTAGTAACAGATGAAGTCGAACGTACAGGAATCTTATGCAGGTATCAGGCTACAAGTTTAAAGAAACATAATCAACGAATTAACACAGGTATTAATAATTTTTACAATACTGAGTAGAAAATTCGAGTCATGACGAAACTTTTGGCTTGAAACTGCGTGGAGTACTACTGAGATTTTTTAAACTCTTGTGACAGTTTATTGAAAACGTATACATCATAATACTACAGTCCTAGCTGCACAAAAGACTAGCCTGTGTGCTCCAAATGCAGACTGGATTCCTGCCTAGTATTAATCTACGGATTGAGCTGGTGTTATTAACAAAAAACGACATTAAAGAAAATAGGTGTTAACAGGCCAATGTCAGAATTTCCAGACTACTGAACAGAGGACGACAAGAGGTTCAAGAGCTTGTACCGCACATTGGTGGAACCGACCATTTCTCTGCGAAAAAGGCAATTTTTGATTCAGAAGTTTAACACGTAAAAATAGCACCCTACGTCATATGCAAATTAAAATGAGCGAAGTTCACTATTTTCCATGTTGAACCATCACTTATGTCGTATAGTGTTCCAATGGTACATCAAGCTTCATTTGCTTTTTGATTATGTTCTTGAACGTCGGCTTTCCACAACATCTGCCTGTACGCTTAGGTACTCGAACTTTTTATTCTCACCAACCATTTGCCCATTCTGTGTATTGAAAATATCAACTCTTGTTAAATTGTGTGTTGAAAAAAACTAATTTTTTTAATGATTTAGCGTCTATTTATTTTCTAAAACCAACGAGCTTATGTCTTTTCTGTATTATTTGATACTAAGTCAACATTGCGTACAACATCCTTTAATACCAAGTATAATTAACTTTCAATGCCAATATTATGCGTTGGGTGGAACTATTACTATTAACATAAACTTAACAACGCAAAAACTAGCCATTGGTTATGTTAGCCACAGTTAACTGCCTTAATGTATGTATTCTCTACATATCTGGAGCAAAGTCACTGAAACAGAAGTTGAACGATCAATGTCCAGAATGTACATGGGGACCGAGCCAAATTAGATCGGGCATTGACACATTCTTCATGCTCAACAATTTGCTGAGCATGGCTGCATTCGCTAGATGGTTCTAATCTTTCAGAGACCACTACGTCTGGATGTAATGAGAATCAACTTATGTCACCTCTCACTACACCATCGTCATTTTCAGTGCCATAATAAACATCATGATGAACCCGCTCGGTTAGCCGTGTGGTCTAACGCATCGCTTTCCGAGATGGGGAGGCGTACCGGCCCCGGTTCGAATCCGCCCGGCGGTTGAACGAAGGGGTCGGAGTGCCAACCAGCATGGATGTGGTTTTTTAGGCCGTTTTCCACGTCCCCATAGGAGAATACCGGGCTGATCCACAAGTCCCGCCTCAATTACACGATTCGCTAACATTTCGTAACACTTTACACTTTCACGCACATATAACACTGTACGCAGACGTTGGGGGTACACATTTCCTCCTGGGGGGCATCCGGCCACCCTGTAAATATTAACACATGCCGAATCCGCGTTTAACACAGTGCCGACCCAGCAAGTGCGGAAAAGTGCCAAAGAGAGACAGACAGACAGACTAAACCTCATGATGAAAAATAAATTTGTTTGAACACTTTCCTGCTCGTAGTGAAGGATGATAAACGATATTTAGTTTCTGTAAGTGTTTTATTTAACCACAAACTAATACGTCAGAGAGAGACCTGTCACTTCTTACGTTTAACAATCTTTTTTGACTGAATTATGAATAGGTTCTCAGTTTACAGCAAGAAACACTTACAGTTCCTTGTCCCATTTAGGTCACTCTAACTTGTGGTAATAAGTGTAAATCTCCGTCATACCTCTAAACTGAGACCTAAGCTATTTGTCTTTTTTTTTAATTTGTAAATCATTATATATAATATTTATCTCACAAACCTCCAGTTGCAAAGTAGGCGCCGGCCGCGGTGGCCGAGCTGTCTGCGGCGTGCCAGTCACAGTCTGCACGACCGCTGCGATCGGGGGTTCGAATCCCCCCTCGGGCATGGATGTTTGTGTCGTCTTTAGTATAAGCTAGTTCATAAGTAGTTTGTAAGTTTAGGGAATGATGACCCCGTAGTTAAGTCCTAGAAGGTCTACAATCATTTGAGCAAAGTAGGCTGTTTATAATTGCTGTTGATGTAATGTTCACTTGTCCGCAATTTTACCGCAGACACTCCAGTCTGCTGCTCCATCACGCATGTGAGATGCCTTTAGTGGCTAGCCTGCTATTTCATTTTATAACATACTAGCTGAAAACCCAGCGTTGCCCGGGTATTTATTTATTTAGACGAGCTTGCGTTAGTACTTTTCCTTTCCACTCTCTCTCTGCCATCTCCTTTTTTCTAAAAACATGTTACATTAATAATAGAATATATATGAAATAAGAAATCACACGTAAAAATGCACTCGTTTCGAAGAATCGAATCACGAAATTCAACAATAATGATTGTAACGATCACTTGCTGTAATGCGCGAAATGTCAAATCGCTTTCTTTAAAGAGATATATTAAAAGAAAGTTCTTTTTTACTGCTTTATTTATTTATTGTTATATTTCCTTATTCGTATGCTTATCCTTACAGAGAAAGAGCGAAGACATTGTAGCAAGCATAAACCAAAGATATGGTCTGTGGCATCACGTTTCGCTGTATGTAACCTCCTTGCTATAGAGTCGCAAACGTCGTCGCTGGCCTTCAGTTCGAATTTTTTATAATTTGACGACTTTCAACCAGCATAACTTCCACCCCCTTATAGCTATCGGCATGGAACTGCTATGGTGTACAACGGGAGACTTCGGACAACAATTACACACAGACCATTCGTTTGCGTTCTGTACTTTTCGCTGCAGAGCGAAATATTAACACACACCCGTAGAATTTTATATACATCGATAACTTTCCATCCCAATCTACTCCACCCCTTTACCATTATCAACCCTCAAGCAACAATGCGACCAATAAAACCATTTTCAAAGAGTAAATATAATTTTCAAAGAGTCATTATTGTTCCGCATTTCGCGTTATATTCTTCAAATTACTAAATATCTATCAGATCGCTATAAAACCGTGCCTAAAACCTTCCTCAGGTATAAATTAGAAGCTGTACAAATATTTAAGTCTCTGCGTCTTGTCGTTCGGGCGTGATAAGCGTACACCGAACAGACATTCACATTTATAGATATAGATATGATTTAAGCTTTATCCCTTAGATGTTACTTTATCGTGTGACATCTGAGTACTACTTCCATTCCGTATATCAAACTAGTACTTGCATTTTATTCAAAAACTGTTTATCTTTTGAAAAAAAAAAATAGTTGTTAATTATGTTAAAAGAAATTTTAGCTATCTGTGATAAATGCACTCTTAGTAGTTGCGAAACCTAGGGAAAATACTCGTTATATCTGCGACCTAGGGCTGTCACACTACCAATTGTAAATAAAAAATGTGGTCTGTTTCATTTTAATGAAGAATATTACAGTCTACCATAACTGACAGTTTAATACACAGAATGACAGTAACACGATATCAGAACCACGACAGAGAAATAATGCTTAATTCAATTAAGCCACTGTCTCATTACATTTTTAATCAACAGCGGCAAAAAATCGCTTTTATAGTAGCACAGATACACATATCCTACACACCTTTAGTGCTTATTTTAGTTCACTATTGCAGATGCAATATTACGGTAACGTGGTTAGAACAAAATGGTTAAAAGATATGGTAGTTTTTCCTTCAGAACGTGCACTTCATTTTACTCGCTATGAATATGTCGTTGGTGGTGGCATTTTCTCTTCTGTTTTTGCTTACACTGGAATTTTTTGCACTAATTCCCATTCCGAAATGTATTAAACTTTGGAAACATTTGTTTTTGTGTGTCATCTTTCTTTTGTTTCTCCTCATTTCCCAAACGACGCACACGTTCAAGTACTGCAAAACACCCGCAGGACTAAGTTTGACCGCGGTGGAGTAGCCGAGCGGTCTAAAGCACCTCGCTGCAGAGCGCGCGGTTGCTTGCCGTGGAGGTTCGAGTCCTCCCTGGGGCATGGGTGTCTGTGTTTGTTCGTAGGTTAGTTTACCTAGGTTTAAGTAGTTTGTAAGCTACGGACTGATGACCACGCAGTTTGGTCCGATAGATTTAAAGCCATTTGATTTTTGACTAAGTTTGTTTTCCTGAAGTCGGACATGAGTGTCAAAACGTCTGACGTGACAGTATTTCTGTACACTGATTTAAAATAGAATCACACTGCTATTCGTAGAGGAGCGAGAAAAATCCCTCAGTGCTCGCTAATCCCGGAACAGTATTCCACAGTCGGAGTATTTGTTAATTTGCTTGGCACCTTGGAGACGGCAGCGAAAAGGCACAATACGGGAGTTTCAGGTACTTAGTTCCACGTTAAAGCTTTTCCGAGAAGTGTTTCAACGAAAAGACGAGCTTTTAGCTCGCTTTTAAGTGAGGATTGCAAGGCAGGGGTAACGCGGGAATTAACAGATAACAAGATTATATGTCTCTCAGGACAATACTTTCCATTATCCTATTCAGAATAATACTTTATCGGCGTTCCGTGCAGAAGTACTTTAGAGTCCTTTGTACTAGACGCGTTACACCAGCTTTAGACTAGGCGAGCGCAAGAAAGCTACAAACAAAATGAAATAAAGGAGCTACTTACAGGTGCACTGGCTTACGTCGAGGGAAGAAAGCTCTTTAGGATTTAAAATCAATTACTGCAAGGAGGCGGAACGAATTAGGTTGTACTGAACAAGCAGGTTTAGTACAATGCAAACTAAAGCCGTGTTGTGACGCACTCGTTTGAATTATATGCAAGCACATTACTTACATCACTAATGGTACAAATATTATTCAGCGCATCTGACTTCAATAATTTCACGGATTTAGTAAGAAACGGACTTACGTATCAGAACTGCGTAGTACCTCACGTAATATAGAACACATCGTGAGGGAAGGAGCACGTGCTGACTTTAGAGATCGTTGGGGAAGGAAATCGTAAATGCCCTGTCAATGAAATCACTGGAAGTCCTCCTCCTGGCATGGGTGTATTTTTTGTCCTTAGATTAGTTTAAGTAGTTTGTAAGCCTAGAGACCGATAAAAATGTTCAAATGTTTGTAGAGCTTATGGAACTTGACCACGGGGTCATCAGTCCCTAAACTTAAAAACTACTTATGAACTACCTAATACTAAGAACGGCACAAATATCCATGCCCGAGGAGGGATTCGAACCCCCGACCGTAGTGGCCGTGCAGACCGTGACTGGCGCGCCGCAGTACGCTCGGCCACCGCGGCCGGCAGAGACTGATAACTGCAGTTGTTAAGTCCCATATATTTTCAAACTTTTTCAACAGTCTCATTGACAGACGCCTATCACCTCCAATTGTAAAAGAGTTTTTAACAGAACAGACTTGTTTTGACTTAACTTTGACCACTTCTACACTAACTTAACATTTTACAATATCATACAGAAAAGTCATAAATATTCATTTGCTCGCCGTCGTAGGTGCGAGTACTCCACGTGGCATGGGTGTGAGTGTTGTCCTTAGGTTACTTTAAGTTAGTGTAAGGACTGGGGGCCAAGCAGTTTGGTCCAATAGCTTTACTAACATATCTAATATTCAGTCACCTAGTGACAATCAGCAGTACAAATAATGTATGAAATAAAGAAATAAAAACGACTGCCTTCATGAATTTGACCGCTCACAAAGCACAATATTTACGTGAATTCACTAGCAGAATAGACAATTATTAATTAAGCAGGTATATGAACATGAGGAGAAGAAGTTAAGCGGGGTCGTCAGTCCGTAAACTTACAAACTACCTATAAAGTAACTTAAACTAAAGACAATACAAACATCCATGCCCGAGGGGGGATACGAACCCCAAACGGGGAACGGCCTCGCGCACCGGAGCATAGCACCTCAATGCGCTCGGCCATTCCTCCGCGACAAGTATTTGGTGTTCGTGGTTTACTTGAAATTAAGTGCTATGTGAATGTAAATTCTACGTTGATTCATCTGTCTATTCTTTTATGTGTGTATTTGGTAAGAGCGGTTTTCGCTTCTTTTGTTCTCGTGAGATACAGGGCTGCTCAACGTAATTGTACAATAACCTTTTCTTCTGAGTAGTCGATATGTTCACGTGTTTGTAAATCTATCGGACCAAACTACGTGGTCATCAGTCCGTAGCTTACAAACTACTTAAACCTAGGTAAACTAACCTAAGGACAAAACACACACCCATGCCCCAGGGAGGACTCGAACCTACACGGCGAGCAATCGCGCGCTCCGCAGCTAGACGCTTTAGACCGCTCGGCTACTCCATCGCGGCGGTCGATATGTCAGGGGCAGTCTAGCTTTAAGGGAATCAATGACTAGTCGGTCTATACTCTCAGCATAATTTCTGATCAGTTACGTATAGCGTATTCTGTCACCAAACTTTATCTTTTCTTTGTTAAATTCCTGAATCCCTTAAAATTCGAAAAGTTACTTCAAATGTTTCTAGAGCGTTTGGGACTTAACTACAGGGTCATCAGTCCCTAAACTTACAAAATACTTACGAACTAGCTTATACTAAGGACGGCACAAACATCCATGCCCGAGGGGGGATTCCAATCCCCGACCACAGCGGCCCTGCATACCGTGACTGTCACGCTGCAGACCGCCCGGCCACCGCGACCGTCGAATAGTTACTTCTTAAACATTGTTCTCATGTTCTTTTCCGTTAACAAGAAGATTCTGTCCGTACAGTTGTTTCTGTGAACAGTGTCGTCATGTGTAAAATTGGCCTCCCGAGGTGGTTGCTTTGTACCTACAAGACGTTCTAGTGGAATATGGTGATATTATAAACATTCGCATCCAACCATTGCCCTCCGAATTCATAGGTTCATAGTTACAGGGGGATATATTCCGAAAAAAAATGCACGTTAAACAGAGTATCGTATCTCATTAACGAGTATGTGTATACACGTTACAGTTGACAGAAGATAACATACTTACAGGGTGTCCAGAAAAGGGCTCCCTGATTTCAAAATTAAATATCTCGAAAACAAAGATCGATAGAGGAATGCAGTAAACGGTATGTTTATTGTGAAAGCTGTAAGAAGTTTTAACAGCAGTTTGAAATAATAGTTACAAAAGCTGTTAAAAGATGGCTCTGTACGCTATACAGATCATAGTAGCATACATAAGTGAAATAATAGTATGAAAACACTCTTTGCAAACAATCACATCACAATGTTTTCAGAATGTTCACCATTGGCACTACAGAGGTGGCACAAACGAAGAATGAAATTCGCCATCACATTACGTAGTGTCTCCACCGAAATGGATTCACATGCCACAGAGATCGCCGGTTCAAGCTCGTCCAGCGTGGCGGGATGCTTCGGGTAGACCATGTCGTTCACTGTGCCCCACAAAAAAGTCATAGGGAGTCAAATCCGGCGAATATGGAGGCCAATCCATTCCTGCACCAGTAAATTTGGGATATTCCAAAGCAATGACTCGATTCCTGAAGTATTCCTCAAGAAAGCGGAACACTTGTTCGGTCCGATGTGGTCGGGCTTCATCTTGCATAAACCATTCAGTACCTGTTCGATCCTCTAACGCTTGCTGTGTGGTGACAAATTGTTCCAAAATTGCAACGTAACGTGCACCAGTGACCGTTTTCCCGAATAAAAAAGGGCCAATAATGCCTCTGCTGCATACTGCAGCTCACACAGTAACTTAAGGAGAATACAGGGGTTTCGCTTCACACCAATATGGCTTTCCGGACCCCAAAATCGCTAGTTCTGCTTATTCACGTATCCAGGTTGAAGTGTGCTTCATCTGTAAACCAGATGCAGCCAATATCAAATCCTTCACTATAAATCATTGTGAGAATCTGTTTAGCAAAGGCAACCCTTTGTTGCACAGCTGGTCCTGGTGCGTTTCAATTTTGAATGGAAACATGTGTAGGCTCTTTCTCAGTATTTTCTGCGAGCTGGCACGCTTCAAACCAGCCTCAGATGCAATTCTACGGACGGATGACATTGGATTTCGCTGAATAATTCCAGAAACTGTGGCGATATTTTCAGGCGTAACTGCGGTTTGCTTGCGGCCAACATGCCCCACTAGATCACCAGTTACGCTGCCTGTTCGTTGAAATTTTGCGAAGAGTGTACGAATGGTTTTCGTATCGGGTCCTTTTGGAATAAATCGTGCTTGAAAACTTCGCCTTGTTGCCGTAGGACTCTCTTTTAACCTGTGGTAATCTAGCACAAGAAAAACGCGTTGTTCAATGGAGTACATGGTTCTAATCTCTTCATTCGGTACGCTAACCTCCTTAAACGTTTCAATAGTGGAACTGATCACTCCGGGCTTCGGATCACTATTTATACTAGGCATTACGTATGGCGATTACAGCGCCATCTGTTAGCAGCTTTTGTAACTATTATTTCAAACTGCTGTATAAAATTCTTACAGCTTTCACAATAAACATACCGTTTACTGCATTCCTCTAGCGGTCTTTGTTTTCGAGATATTTAATTTTGAAATCAGGGAGTACTTTTCTGGACACCCTGTATTATGTAATGAGAGTGACCATGTCCGTAGCAGCTGTCCGCAAATGTTTTTTATTCGCGGACATAAATGTAACATAGGTGCAAGTTAACGGGGCAGACCTCGTTCCTCGCAGTTTCAGTAATTAGGAAATCTTCTGATAGTGATGCCCACCGAACGGATTTTAACTGCTCTGAAAGTGGTTTTCCGCTATTACGATCGAAAACAAATCACGTTGAGTCCACCTCTCGAACGGATATTCTACTGATCCAAAACAAGAGACGCTATGAGGACAGCGCTGATATAGCTCTCCCTTCCCGCCTCCCCGCCATTTCTGCTGCCCCGCTCCGCCTGTCCATATGGTTGCTGGACGTGGAGCGACCACCATTGAGCTGTGCGATGAAAAGCAGTGTCCTGGTGCTCCTTTGATACTTGAATTCCTGCAGCGGGCGGACCACTCAGAGTCGGTTCCCTCGTCGGCCGGTCCGTTTGTTCCACCGGTCGAGGCGCAGCACCCATCGGATCCCTTGTTTTGTACTTCCCGCGGCATCTCGAATTCCTCGTGTTTAGAGGAGTAAGCGTCAGGGCTGGATTCACGTGATTTATCTCCCGTGACGTCCAGCCTGCCGTCTAATTGTCTTGTTGACATGAATCAGGGGTACACTCCTGTACAGACAGCTTCCGTTTCAGACCCGGCCATGGCCGACTCAGATATAACGAACAATCCTCCCCCCTCACTGTCACCAGAGACTATTTCCCCACGCTCCGCAGTCAGAACAAGCTATTGCAACGATGGAACAGAAGCGTATCTGAACTAATTGTGCCAAACTGGAGACGAATTTCGCCTTATGCAAGACTCATCTCTGTTATAGGTTTCAGAAATTACTGCAACCAATAGCCTTTTGTTTCTTCTTAATGAAGATTTATTTAAACCATTACAGGTTTCAAGCTGCCTAGCAGCTCATCTTCAGATGGTATACATTTATTTCAAATTACATTTGTATCTGTGGCAGGGCAGAAAACGAGAAAAAAGTAAACACTAATTTTGGTAGGCTATACTGCATAATTACAATATATATTGTAATTATATTGTAATTGTATTGTAATATATATTGTATTTATTCAGTATAGCCTACCAAGATTACTGTTTACTTTTTTCTCGTTTTCTGCCCTGCCACAGATACAAATGTAATTTGAAATAAATGTATACCATCTGAAGATGAGCTGCTAGGCAGCTTGAAACCGGTAATGGTTTAAATAAATCTTCATTAAGAAGAAACAAAAGGCGACTGGTTGCAGTAATTTCTGAAAGCTATTTCAAGAAACAGTCGCAGATTCCAACACAATGGATAAAAGATTTACTCATCTCTGTTACTTTAGGATGTCCATTTTATTAGCCATCAGCTGTTTATTTCTTATATACATCGACCGGTTTCGGTTTTAAATCACCATCACCGACTATCTGTTAAATAAAAAAATGGTTCGCATGAATTGTACTCAAGTTACATATAACACATAAAATAACCCAATATTTACATTTACTAAGTAATTACAAGATAAACAACCTAATTAAGTTAATACATCAGGTAACATCCTAATCAATGCTTCCAGGCATGTCAAATCGATAAAATCCATAAGATGTCACTTGACATGTAGTCTTGATGAAAACTTAAAACAGTGACATGCCTTGTTTTAGTGATCAGGGATCCATGGATTTAAAGAATATCAAACTAAGATATATTAAGTTATATTTCAGTTGATGTGATAAAGTTAACAGTAATCTAAATATTCATTGTGAAACAGTACATCTTTGATAACCATCATAGGTTATGTCTTTGATTGGGTGTCATGGCGACTAATAAAGCCGAACGTAAACTTTGTGCAAATGACGATTTTGATTGTGAAAATAATAAATATGTGCCATAACTGCCTTCATCTGTCAAAGGCAAACAAAATGTCCATTAAAAGACATAATGCGAATGAATATAGCCAACTGACATTCTGTGACTAGATCGTTAACTTTATAATCTACTTTTGTGGAAGTTGGGCTAAGGTACAAAGTGTGTATGGTATTAGAACAAGGTGTGTACTTTTTTGTAATATATGTGCATACATCTTTTAGTGGCCAAACATTAACATATTACAATAATGTGAATGTAGTAAACACATTGATCTTGGGTTATGTAACACAGTTGTTAAAGTGTATAGGATAAGGGTGTATACAGTTTTATAGTATGGGGTATATTAAATTATATTAAGTGTGGATACAACTTCCAGTAAGAAAAACTAATATAATACACGCATGTGATTTTCTTATGTTTTGACACGATTGTATTACGTTATTTTCAAAAATGTTCAAATGTCTGTAAATCTATCGGACCAAACTGCGTGGTCATTAGTAAGTAGCTTACAAACTACTTAAACCTAGCTAAACTAACCTACGGACAAACACACACACCCATGCCCCAGGAAGGACACGAACCTCCACGGCGAGCAACCGCGCGCTCTGCAGCGAGGTGCTTTAGACCGCTCGGCTACTCCACAACGGCCGTTATTTTCAAAATGTTCAAGTATTTGTAAAGCTATTGGACCAAACCGCTAATACCATCAGCCCCTAGACTTAGAAACTACTTTAACTAATTTACACCAAGAACAACACACACGCCCATTCCCGGAGGAGGACTCGATCTCCGACGGGAACGGCCACCCTAACCGTGAGTGATGCCTTAGCCAACGCAGCCATTCCGCACAGCTATGTTATTTATGTGACTGAACGTTGCACTAAATATAATTTCGTATACCTTTACGAATAACTATATTCGCAATATCGCCTTTACATTTTACCAATTGTGTTACATAGCCCAAAGTTTGTATAACAATTTCATTCACTACTATTTTCGAAATGATTGTAATTTTTAAGTTTTGGTCACTAAAAATGTGTTCATATGTGTTATGATATTGTACATGCCTTGTTATAAACGTATACTTACAACTGACCCTTAGCCCTAACTCCACAAAAGTAGCTTATAATTTTCCGATTTTGTTTGCTATATTCCTTATTATGTCATTTAATGCACATTTTGCTTGCCTTCTTTTACACTTTGAAAGATACAGGCTATCATGGTACATATTTATTATTTCCACAATCCAAATAGTCATTTACCCAGTGTTTACATACCACCTTCTGTATCAGTCACTGTGACAACGTATTAATGACATAACCAATGACGGATATATTGTTTCACATCATGAATACTTACATTACTGTTAACTTTATCACATCAACTGATGTATGACTTAGTATTTTTGTTGGATATTCCTTGAATCCATGATCACTATAACAAGGACTGTCATTGTTTTTATGTGTCATAAAGACTAGATGTGAAACGACATCTAATAGATTTTCTTGATTTGAATTGCCTGTAAGCACTGATGAGGACGCTACCTGCTGTATTCACTTAATCAGCTTGTTTAGCTTATATGTACTGTACTTACTAGATGTAAATACTGTACGGGGTTATATTATGAATTCAATTTAATGTGTGTATAATTCATTCACGTCATTTTTATTTAACAGACAGTTCGTGTGGATAGTTTAAAACCAAAACCGATCGATGTATATAAGCAAAATAAGCAGCTGGTGGTTAATAACATGACACCTCTAGTCCAATCACTTTGCGCAATGTAGACTGTAAGACTATTCTGAGGGAAATTAATAGCAGGGTATCTGCTATGTTGGCCGGCCGCGGTGGCCGAGGGGACTGAGGCGCTTCAGTCACGGTCTGCACGGCCACTACGGTCGGGGGTTCGAGTCCCCCCTCGGGCATGGATATTTGTGCCGTCCTAGTTCGTAAGTAGTTCATAAGTAGTTTGTAAGTTTAGGGACTGATGACCCCGTAGTTAAGTCCCATAAGCTTTACAAACATTTGAACTTTTTTTTTCTGCTATGTTGGTTAACGCTTTGGATGTGTATCAGAGCTACGTTCCTGGTCTGTCAGTCACAACTCCAACAGTTCAAGATCCACATTGCGGTTTTTGCAGTTTAATGTTTCTATTGACAGTTTAACACAAGCAATTACTCTCTTTGATGCCATCTTTTTAGATGATTTTAATCTTGATTGATGCAGCCTTCGCAGTTTAAAGATCTCAATCTGAAGATGCGCCACGAGATTGAAACGCGTTACTGTTAAATAAATTTTAATAACTGCAACAGAGACGTATTTTATTCCTTGAACGTCAAATGAAGTTGCCGTACAATGTCATGGAATGGAGGAACACGTATAGTTCCCTTTCTTTTGCACAGCGTTCAATCATTTTCACATATGATTCTATTATACAGTTAATATCTAAAGTAGTGGTTTTGAATTAAAATTGATGTCGTGGCTGGGATTCGAACCCGGGACCTCCTTCTTACTAGGCAGACGCCACTTTTTTCTGTGTGTTTAAATCTCTTTCAAGTAATAATATCGCGAAAGATGAATTTATGGACTAGTGGGAGCCAAAACCAGCGTATCAGCAAGGCTTACATTTCATCTAGGGACTGCTTCGGTTAATATTACGCTCCTTGTTGTATAGGCGTATGTATATTTACAGCCGTGACAGTGCCTATTCTGTATGGATGCACGAGGCTTTGCCTGCGGTCTGGGGTCACTTGGGAGTTTCGCTAGCCACAGCGACAGACTCCACGCTACTGTCTAGACTGCTAGACGCCCATACACCTGGATGGAACTGTGTCACTTCAGGTGCCCGTAACGTAGCTTTGGATACGTAATAACGCAGCATCTTACGATACTCTCACTCTGGCCGTTTCACGTTTACCTGAGCGTGAATGCCGAAATATAGGGTTTCAAGACGTTTGGACAAAGGTGAATACGGATACTAGCTTTAGCAACCGTTTTGTGGCGTCGGCTGCTGGTGCTGGATCCGCTTATCTTGAAGAATCGGAACAATCTAAGATGGTGGATTGCCTGGTTCTTGGAAACTGTAATGATTCGCTTACGAATCACAGAGATAAGAGAAAATAGGGGAGCTATGGAAGCAAGTAGAAAGTTCCTTTTCCCCTCACTCAATTTGGGAGTGGAACAGGAAAGTAAGTGTCTAAAAATCAGACAATTTACACGATACGATGGCTTGCGGAGCATGAATGAAGGTGTAGAGGTGAAAATCGTGTCTCGCGTCAGGGCCGATGAAGCTGGAGTTGTAAGTTAATCCTTTACTCCTACAGACGAACTCGTGGAGACAGGTAGCGGAGTGCATGCAGTGGAAGCTTAGGTAATTTTTTGGCCTATTGGCTGTGGTGTTCTGTTTTAGAACTAGACGAATCATTCTCTTACAATGAATACGAATCAAGTGCAGTAGGTCGCTTTACATTTTGTTCCTTGCTACGTCGTAGCGTACTGGCGCTATTCTGAAATGACATGACAAGAAATGAGTCGTTCTGTTCCATATGAAATCCTGTTAAATAAGTCAGCTGGTGTGATTTACAGAATTCAAGAAAAACTTAAATTATTAGGACGAAATGAGAGGGCGCTCCAGTCACGGTCTACACGGCCACTACGGTCGGGGGTTCGAATCCCGCCTCGGGCATGGATATTTGTGCCGTCCTTAGTATTAGTTTGTTCATAAGTTGTAAGTTTAGGGACTAATAATAATAATTTCGTGTGGCTCATTGGCCTGTTTCAAGTCTTTCAATTGGACGCCACTTCGGCGACTTGCGTGTCCCTAGCCTACCCCAGTTATCCAACCGGGGAAAGGGGAATTACAGCTTAACGTGGAATTCGAACCACGTGGCGTATCTGGCGACTCCAAATGTTCAAATGTTTGTTAAGCTTATGGGACTTAACTACGGGGTCATCAGTCCCTAAACTTACAAACTACTTATGAACTACTTACGAACTAGGACGGCACAAATATCCATGCCCGAGGGGGGATTCGAACCCCCGACCGTAGTGGCCGTGCTGACCGTGACTGGAGCGCCTCAGTCACCTCGGCCACCGCGGCCGGCCTGGCGACGGTGAAGGATGGGTTGAAGTGCAGACTGAAAAAATCCGAGGTTCGACCGGGTTTTGAACCCGCAACCCTTCGGTTTCCAGTCGAGCACTTTACCCCAAGACCACCGGGCCCGACCGTTAGGGACTGATGACCCCGTAGTTAAGTCCCATAAGCTATACAAACATTTGAACATTTTTTTAACTCTTTCTTCGAGATTTGAGACAAATGCACCAACGTTATAAGAACGACATAATGACTGAGAAGTCACTTATTGTCAAAAAAATGTTCACATGTTTGTTAAGCGTATGGGACTTAATTGCGGGGTCATCAGTCCCTAAACTTACAAACTACTTATAAACTAACTTATTCTAAAGACAGCACAAACATCCATGCCCGAGGGAGGTCTCGATACCCCGAAAGGGAATGGCCTCGCGCATAGGAGCACAGCGCCTCAATGCGCTCGGCCATTCCGCCGCGGCTCACTTATTGTCATTTCAGAGATTTAACTTAACAAATTCTAATTTTGATATTCCACAGGAAAATAAGATCCCTAAAAAATGTTCAAATGTTTGTAAAGCTGTGAGCCCAAAGTGCAGTGGTCATCAGTCCCTAGACTTACAAACTACTTAAACTAACTTATGCTAAGAATGACACACACACCCATACCCGAGGGAAGACCCGACCCTCTGGCGGGGAACGCCTGCTCACTCCACAGCAAGGCGCCTTAGAACGGACGGCCACCTCCGCGAGGCTAGGAGCCCTCACTTTGCTTTACCTCTGCACCCATAAATTTGCCCTACGAGATTCTTGAGATTTATGAACTCCTCTTCGAGTGGACTAGGGTAAGTACAGCAGCATTCAACACTGTCGGAGTAATCTGCACTTTAATTGTACATTTAAAATACGCATTTCAACCGTAACTCGATCCGTCTTTTATAAATAAAAATTACGTTCCATTGGCTATAAATAGTGCGATTGAGTGCTGATAACAGGATCTGTGCATATTTTGCACTGTCGATCACTGCTAAGAAAATAGCATCTTATAAATGTAATTATTTTAAATTGAGCTGATTGTTATTACAAGGACATGCGCATATCCATACGAAACCTGTTGGATTTATGTGGCATGCAAATATAAGTTACAACTAATTTTATAGAATTAATGAGAATCCCCTTCGCTTTTCAAGTATATATAGAATAATTTTAATGAGAACAAAGCTTACGGATTTAAATGGCCTACCTTTAGTTAATTTTTATTCATTTAAAATATCTGTGTACACGATCTCTAAGCAAGCTGGAGTTAAAATGAAACATTATAATCTCAAATCACTGAAGAATTTCTTGACCTGTGACTGAAACATCATGACATAAAGAAAATAAAATGAATATGTCTTACAAGGCATGCATTATGGATCATCAGGAGCCCGCGTAAATTTTCTGCTCCGTAGTTGGCGATCCCCTTTAAGCTGCGAGGGTACACCAAGTCAACGAAGGAACTTTAAGATGCCAGTTTTATCCTCTGCTCAAGTGACTGAAATTTTTCTGCGCAATAGATGGAAGTTTGAAATTTTATACTTTTCTATTTTTCCGTTCATTAATAGGAGAGAAAGATAAAGGGCCCAGCAAGCTGCAGCGGCGGACAGCAGGCGAAGATCGATCTTCCGTGGACCACAAGTTTCCGCCAAATGCGTGTCTCTTGGCGCAGAACTATCAAGATATTTGCTCCGAGAAACCGTATCGAAATCCGAATTGTGCTATCAGCTGCAAAACTTTCTCTGTGATATCAGGATCTGTTCCTCTTGCGTGGTTGTTTGTAGACGTCTTCGGGTACTCTTAAATTCAAGACAAATAGTAAAATTTTGTGACATACGAAAGTTACTATGTGTAGCAAATATCTCGTGAGGTCCTCTGTATTTTAATGCACCAAATTACTTGTAATTTAGAAAACATCTGATTATTATGAGCCACCTGTTCTCATTCTTTTTAATAATTGGTATTAAGGGCAATAGACACCCGTCTCCAAATGTAAAACTGATCTGACTCTTAATGCTTTAGGGTCAGGCTTGCTGGTGGCAGGTTCGAATCTCGATGGTGAATGAAACTTTCTTCGCAAATATGCATCTCGCAAGGAAAAACTAGTGTGCTCGCTTACAGTTCCAAATAATCAGATTGTATACCAAACGCTCTAGTTACTTAGTTATTATTTGCGCAGCGGCTCAGGGCTGTAGGAAATTTGGTGCCTTCGGTGGCGAGGGAAATCGACCTTTCCTTTGAAAGCGCCTTCGGAAAGAATTTAACCTGGAGCGATTTAGAGATTTTGGTTTCATTCTTTGAACTCAGAATGTAAACTATGTCTTTAGTTACATCATTATTACAGAACAAAAGAAGGTGGCTGTGTTCATCGTGATAAATAAAATCATTCAAGACCAGTGTAGCTTACAGGATTATTATGATTAAGGGAAATCACAGAAAACCTTAAGTCATGATAGCCGGATGCAGATTTTAACCTCCGTCCTTCGGAAAGCGATCCAAGTTTCCCAGTGCCTCATCAAAGTATCAGTTGACTGTACAGTTTCATTTAATCAGGTGAAGATAAATATATATTAATCACTATGGTTCATGGTATGGGTTTCTGTGATTATGTTACAGTTCAAAAATCATGCGCAACATTTGAGTGGTTAAGAATGTGGCTCTGACCGACAAGATACCAGTTACTTTGGAACAAAACTGGACATCTCGGACAGTTTCTGAGTCGTGGCTACCTTTCTGCACAGACGGCAAAGGCTACCAAATCAACCGGTTAGTTCCCAACCGTTATGGGTGAAACTCATCGGGAACCTGAGTCAATAAGACTGTCAAGCTGCCTCACAGTATTTTGATCTTATTCTGACAACAATAAGAGCAAAATGCCTCGGACCTTTTGAGGTGACGGAGTCCCACCTTCGATTTACAGAATAGGGATTCACAGGTAAAACGTGGCAAACGATCTGGAATGAGATGGGGAGCTATTAACTTCAAAGGGGGCTACTCTGGGAAGAGGATAGAGCAAACAGAAGCAGCAAGTAAGATGGCGTTAGACGATTACCTGTTGCGAACGTTCGGGTTAAGGGAGAGAAAGCTGGCGAAGTGGGATACAAGGTCTATCTGTCACATGTCAGAAAAGAAACAACACAGTGGGGGGGGGGGGGGGTAGGGCATTATATCAGGAGAGCAACTAAACACAGCGTACGGCAATAAGACATGTTAACGAACGACTGATATGGATAGATTTTGTAGTCAATGATGATTGGTCGCTCTATGTAATATTAATAGAACCTCTTTATTACCGGTTTCGGGTGTGGTCCATCATTAGATAATCATGTACCGAGTTCAAAAGATGAAAAGCACTGACATGTGAATACACATCCAAAGAAATTAGTCAAGTCCATTCAGGATTTATTGTAGCAACAACGCTATGTACAATTATTACCCGATGACGGCCATGCCCAAAACCGCCAATAAAGAGGTTGTATTAATATAGCATACTAGCGACCTGCCCTGGATTCGTACAAGAGGAATTTATATTCTGTATTTATAAAAATCGATGAGTATATATTTTATTTGTTGCTATGTTCTACGCAACACGATTACACACAATGAACACCATGCTTATACAGTCATTAAAAAAAAAAAAAAAAAAAAAAAAAAATGTTCAAATGTTTGTTAAGCTTATGGGACTTAAATACGGGGTCATCAGTCCCTAAACTTACAAACTACTTACGAACTACCTTATACTATGGACGGCACAAATATCCAGCCGGCCGCGGTGGCCGAGGGGACTGAGGCGCTCCAGTCACGGTCTGCACGTCCACTACGGTCGGGGGTTCGAATCCCCCCT
The DNA here is from genome assembly GCA_026315105.1 of Locusta migratoria. NCBI lineage: Eukaryota > Metazoa > Arthropoda > Insecta > Orthoptera > Acrididae > Locusta > Locusta migratoria. The sequence continues at coordinate 720,215,440 of CM048755.1, read as the reverse complement.
CGGGCATGGATATTTGTGCCGTCCTAGTTCGTAAGTAGTTCATACGTAGTTTGTAAGTTTAGGGACTGATGACCCCGTAGTTAAGTCCCATAAGCTTAACAAACATTTGAACAAATATCCATGCCCGAGGGGGGATTCGAACCCCCGACCGTAGTGGCCGTGTACAGTCCTCAGCGTGATTAATTCGTATTTATATACTAATATCACAGTGTAACGTATATACAAATGTGTACGTCTGGTAGATAGTAGTGCTTCTAGCAGGATGGAGTCAACCACAGGGACACTATCAACACGAACAAATCACGGAAGCGACACAGCAGTGCAGCTGCACAAGAATGCCATGAGAGAAACGGTTGGCTCTTCCGCCTCTAGGAGGGTACTGTCGTTTCAAGTGGGAGACGTAAAATTTTACAAGTACGTTAATAAATATCTTTATCCAATCGCTAAGAAAATTCACAGAATCACCTGAATACATTTAGATGACGACAAAAAAAATCTCCGAAAATCGTGTTTGATGTCCTTGTGTCACGCGATGTTGAGCAGCTCTCCGTGGCACGACGTCAACAAGTCGTCGGAAATCCCTGGCTGGAATTTTGATCCATGATGATTCTATATGCGTCCATAATTGTAAAAGAGTTGCCGGTACAGGATTCTGTGCACCAACTGACCTATAATATCCCATAAATCGCTTATGGAAGCCTTTTCGGGGATATAGGTGACGAAATGGTTCACTGGAACTGTCCAACACGTTTTTCAAATCAACTGTGAACAACTATGGCCCAGTGACATAAAAAGTCCATCACTTTTTCGGAAACTTGATTGGCTTAAAATGGTGTCTAAGCTACCGTAACCGTTTTCATTGATAGTTTATTTCACGAAGAAACATCCCACATCATTATGCAGCCACATATTTGCATAGTGCGTTGGAGAGGAACGTAGACATCACAGTCAAATTATATATTTAAGAGATAATATGTTGTACAAAGTTTGGAATGGTATTGTTTTTCTATTGACGGATCCCTATTCTGCGTGCACTACCGCGATGTGGTGCCTGGAGATTGATTACACACTGTTGAATTTCAGGTTGAAAGCAAACAATCAGTGTGTCCTACTAATTTTTTATTTATTTACGAGCTACTTTTCGGCTTATTAGGCCATCTTCAGGTAAACATTTGACAAAATGTTCAAATGTTTGTATAGCTTATGGGACTTAACTACGGGATCATCAGTCCCTAAACTTACAAACTACTTATGAACTAGCTAACACTAAGGACGGCACAAATATCAATGCCCGAGGGGGGATTCGAACCCCCGACCGTAGTGGCCGTGCAGACCGAGACTGACGCGCCGCAGTCCCCTCGGCCACCGCGGCCGGCTAAACATTTGACAGGCGTCGAAAAGCAACGCTAGTGTTTATGTTACAAACATGTTAAATAAATATACAATACACTAAAACCCTAGTACTTTGCTTATGACATTAGTTTGAAGTTGTCAAAATTGATCTTTTGTTGTGAAGGTGATAAAAGCTTTCTAATTTGAAACTGTGCACAGTGAAACACGTTACATACTTAATATTATATCTTCCTAAGCTACGGTGAAAGTGACGATCTCAACATATGTCACAAGTTCGATAATTTCACCGTAACTTAGAATGACTATTGAGTTTGTAACATGTTTTACTCTGTACAATTTTAAATTAGGAATCATTTATCACACAGCATAAACCTACATGGCGAGAGATCCATTTGACAACTTCAACAAATCTCATAAGCAGAGTCGACAGTTTTGAAGTGTTTGACCTTTATTTAATATGTTTGCAACTTAAGCACTGGCGTGTCTTGTTGCCGCCTGTCACTTGTGTTGTGTGGGATTGAACTCCCGCACCAGCATAGTGCAAATTGCCGGTGCCTTAACCAGTGGACGTTACATCTCTGAAGTGATGGAACCTGTAGTTTCCAAGCGGGAATGGCCGTACATTCTAGGGTGCCTTGCTGCGGAGTGCACGTCTACTCCCCGTCAGAGGTTCGAGTCCTCCCTTGTGCGTGTTTGTGTGTGTGTGTGTGTGTGTGTGTGTGTGTGTGTGTGTGTGTGTGGGAGGGGGACATCTTTATGAAAGTTCGAAAATTTTTGAACTAGACGTTCTGCGCTTACCGGCAGCCGCATTACAAAGGGCCGCGCGGGAGTAGCCGAGCGGTCTGGAGCATCACGTTGCGGATCACGCGGCCTCCTGCGTCGGAGGTTCGAATCCCCCCTCGGGCATGGATGTTTGAGTTGTCTTTAGTATAAGTTAGTTCGTAAGTAGTTTGTACGTTTAGGGACTGGTGACCCCGCAGTTAAGTCCAATAAGCTTTACAATTATTTGAACGTTTTTACAATATTGCAATAAAGTTCCGGATTGCTGCTTATGTTTTATTTATTATCGATAAAGTAAATGAAGGCTGAAAAGCAAAGATATACTAAATGAACAGAGGAAAAAACGAAATAAACCTCTCTGATTAATGTTAAACTTAAAGTATCTCATAACTTAGTTGATTACTGTATATGTAAACATCTTTGGCACAGCTGTTGCTAATTACGAAAAAATATAAAAGTTTATTTAATTTACAGTTTTAATGTAAAAAGCTGCATAATACCTGACAGTTAAAGGAACAGTTACGCCAGATGTCAACATTAATTAACGTCCAAACATCGTAGACGTAAGTTATTAGGAAAATTTATAAGAAACAAATTTATGTATATTTTCCTATTGTTTGATTTGTAATTAATGTAATTCTTATACACGCAGGCGCTTGAGAATGACAAACTGTCGAAACATAAGCAGCAATCCGGAACTTTATTGCAATGTCTTTCTACGACATATATGATGCTGCAGGCCCAACAATTAGGAAATTTTTTACAATAGGCAAAGCAATCATACGTGACTCGCAGCATTGAAAACTTCCTCGTCGCTCATGACATTGAATTTCTGCTTTGACCTCGCTGTTGTCACAGCTTATACGCTGTTTAGTCGATAGAGCCTTCAAAGTGCCAATGAATGAAAAAGACAGAACCACTGAATTTAACATTATAAGACAGCTTGCTAAGGCGAATGGTTACCAAGAAAACGTAGTTAATAACCTAATACGAAAGAAACAACGTGCGAAATCATATACAAATGGCACGGATAATATCAAGAGGGTAATGGTTCCATATTTTGGTAATGTGTCTCAGAAAGTGGCCAACATACTAAAACCTTTTAAAGTAGAAGCTGCTTTTAAAACTAATAATACGTTACATCATAAATTACGAAATAACTTAAACCAAAAGACTGATAAATATGACAAAGCAGGGGTTTATAAGATACAGTGTAGTAGTTGCAATGCCAGCTACATTGGTCAGACCGGTAGATCGTTTAAAGTTAGGTACAAGGAACACGTGGACGCCTTCCGACTTAACAATTTTGACAAGTCCGCTGTAGCTACACATATCCGCGAAACTGGCCACCCATTAAAGCAGATTGAAGATGACCTGAAGATTTTACATAAACAGGATAACGGAAGAAAGTTAGATCTGCTAGAACAGCTAGAGATTACAATACATAACGCAAAAAAGCGACGTTTCATTAAATGAACAAGTTCAAGGCAATGCATACAGCTTTTTTAAAAACTTTGTGGACCTATTATAACAAAAGTCGTTTATTTTAAATTTCAACCTCTGTCTTAATGTACAAACGATTTCGCGACTCCCGAATGTACCTACTGCCTTGTGGATGATCTTTGGCATTTAGAGGTCTTTGTTTTCATGTTCATACGTGCGCCCTACTCATGTTGTTGACTCCGTGCGCTTCACTAGTACTATGCGCCGCCAGTACTGGGGACTGTTTTCAGTATTGACGAAGCACAGTATGCTGAGGAGCTTTCTGCGGAGACACGGTTACAAGTAACCACGTTTTCTTTTATTACGTTTTAGGTTTTATTTGTCTCGGGTTTTAAAGATTCTTGTATATTTTATCTGATGATGAGGGCTTGACCCTTGAAACGCTTCATATTTTAGTGTTTTATACACGATCTATGTGGTTGAGCCTACTTGACAAAGTAAAATAAGAAAGTATCTAGTCGGATGCACCAGCCGCTGCTTCAACATATCAGCCTTGGTAGCATGTGGAAGCAGCATGCCCCAGCAACACATCTAGACTCTCTTAGTTTCAATGCCGAGGCGTGTAGCGCCGATTACAGCCAGCAGTGGTAACGTTACTCGGTAATGATTTCATCATCTTCCTCACTTCACGAGCGGATTTAATTTCAATCTTGTGATCTTCCTACAATGTGTTACCTCCCAAATAAATGTCTGTGGTATCTCTAATCCATCTTGCTGCATCTTGGATGGCTAACAGTGTACATTGTGGTACTCTGCTGGAATATCAGTAATTCGTATAATAGACTTTAAACTAATTTTCGTGTGTTTCATGCCTCTTTCATGGGGTTTAAATCGTAAACCTTTGTGTGCGAGGTTAGCGCGCAATAGCGAACAATATTTGCCGGTGCTCTCTTCCACTGTAGAGCTGCGTAAGTTTTCCACACAAGTTTTCCTTCATCTTTTCGTGTTCGCATGGCTCGTTGAGAAGTAATTTGTGTTCTGGTTTGTGAACAATTCCTTGGAGCACAAGAACTCCAGTAAGGGTTTTGACCTCATCACTTGTAGTATCCTGCCAACTGCGAACCCTGGAGCGTAGTGATAAATTTGGAAGTTACAAACTGTTGTGTGCGGAGGTTAGTCTGCTCAGCTATTATTTTGCACAAAGCATCAACAATACACTCAAAACAAGTCATCACGTCATACTGATTCAGAGCCATAACTGTACCAGTACTGCCACTGACCAAATGTAGAGTACGAATTGAACTAGCAAGCACAAATGCATTAGGTACCGTCTGCTGCAATAGTGTCTCGTCTTCAACTATTTCTCAACCGAAGTCACCTTCACTAGCCTCAACATCCGTGTCCTGAAAACTTTCAGAACTATTACTGAAATTATCGTTACTTTCTTAAGGAAGCTGCCTTATCTCTCAATTTAGTAAACGTATTATTTCCGCCATTGCAAAAGAGCACTCTGTAACGCGGCTACTTCACTGAACTCAAACTGTCGACACGTGGCCTAAAGCAAACAGTTATAATTAGCCCAGAATACGCCGTGTTGCCTGAAGAGAGATGCGATGTAATGGACAAAGTTCGTGTAATACCACAGTTGCAATCTCAGGGCGAAATATCGTCATTCCCGCAAGCTATTAGCCACATTACGCGGAGAACGGATATGTCCGTCATTCGCAGTTAAAGTGTTAATGCTCAAGGCTTCGTAATTTGTCATATCATCTCGAATATTTAGAAGTTACTTTTCCTGACATAAATACGTATCTAGTAGTCAGATGTTTTCCTTAGACATTGTGCTTAGCGTGAAGGGATTTCCGCGCGGTCTGAGGCGCCATGTCACGGATTGCGCGGCCACTTCCGCCGGACGTTGGAGTCCTCCGTCCAATGTAGTGTGTGTGTGTGTGTGTGTGTGTGTGTGTGTGTGTGTGTATGTGTGTGTTATCCTTGGCGTTAAGTTAGTATAAGTTTTAAGTTTAGGGAACAATGAACTCAGCAGCTTGGTTCATTAAGAGTTAAAAAGTGCTGCTTACAAAAAATTACAACTATTTCCGTCAATCAAAATTTGTCCAAGACAAACATTTGACTTTAGCAGTTCTAGGGCACTAAAATACATTCAACGGTGACAGTTAAAATTCGTTCCCACCGAGACCCTAACCCAGATTTGTACAGTGGGATCGTTCGACCCCTTGCGGCAGGGCAGGTGAAGGCCACAATGAAATTGATAAATGAGCTTGGGGACACTACTTGAGTAATACATAGCAGTTAAAACTTTTCGACTGAAAAGCATTGCACACGGATCCCTGAAGTGGTAAGGGAAGAAAGGAACATTCGAGTTTAACCTTCCGTTGACAGCGTAGTCATTGATAAAATAATAGAACGTGTCGTGTGAAAGTAACCATTTACTACGAACGATTCAGAGGATCAAATAAAGACCAAATCTGGATGTTTGGAGGCGGGTTTGAACTGCCGTCATTCCAAATGCGAATCCAGTGTGCCAGCAGATGCGACACATCGCTCTCCAAAGCGGTAAGAGTGCCTGTCGTATAAAATGGCAAATTCCAGGTTCGAATCCGGTCTAGCATATATTTTCAGCTGTCTCCTTTAAATGAATTTCAGCGTCCTAAAGAAGATAATGTGAAAAATAGCTCCTTAATAACTATATTGCGGCTGAATCCATGAGTCGATCAACGGTGACTGTTCTTTTGTTCTTGTGTTAAGGAACAGGCACGATACATTTAAATGTGTTCATTGCAGTCCGAACCTTGCCCCTCGACAATAATGTATCAGCTATATATATATGTGTTGTTTATTCTTTCGTACAGGCCCTTAGTCTTACGGGATTTAGTACAAAGTGACTACGAGTTTGAGTTCTAGCGGACAGGGTGAAGTTGCAAATGCCGGCCGCAGTGGCCGAGCGGTTTGCGGCGCGCCAGTCAGTCTGCACGGCCGCTACGGTCGGGGACTGATGAACCCGCAGTCAAGTCTCAAAATGTTCAAATGTTTGTAGAGATTAAGGGACTTAACAGCGGGGTCATCAGTCCCTAAACTTACAAACTACTTATGAACTAGCTAACACTAAGGACGGCACAAATATCCATGCCCGAGGGGGGATTCGAACCCCCGACCGTAGTGGCCATGCAGACCGTGACTGGAGCGCCTCAGTCCCCTCGGCCACCGCGGCCGGCAGTCAAGTCTCTTAAGCTTAACAAACATATGAACTTTTTTTTAAGTTGCAAATTTGTATCTGACGGGAGGCGTGCTTGAGTAATTCCGTGCAGGTGTGTTGATCACTGTCCCCCCCCCCCCCCCCCAGTGGTGTAGGGGTCAGAGCAACTGCCTACAAATCAGGAGGCCCGGGTTCAATCCAGGCTGGGTACACATTTCAACGTTACCCATTTTCAGTTAATGTCATACATTCCGTGAATATGAATAATGTACCAATTTGACACTGTAAGGTTTTAATGCAGAAGTGCAGTCAAAATTTCTGAAATTCAAATGTTTGTAAATCTATCGGGCTCAACTTCTAGGTTATTAGTCCGTAGCTTACAAACTACTCAAACTAAGGTCAACTAACCTAAGAACAACACAGACACCCATGCCCTAGGGGAAACTCGAACCCCCGACGACGAACGGCCGTACGAACCGCAGCAGGGCGCTCCAGTACGCACGGCTAATCCGCTGCGGCAATAGTTCTGATTCCATTTATTTACTGATTACCTGGTATACTCAATTTTCTACCTGTGTCATAACAACAAAACAATCTAACAACCACCCGTACCTCTCCCACCCACGCATACAAACACTCAGTATTTCCGCTCACGATGAAACGAGAACTGACGAACGTACTAAAACTTTGTTTCAGTTACAAAACAGACCTGTTGTTTACACACAATTCAGCTACAGTTGTCATCACTGCCATAATAAGCTGCAGTAAAGAAAAAAAGGCCAACAGAACAGATAGCGCAAACTTGGCCACTGTCTCTATGCGGGCTATAAATACACGTGGTTGGCAGGCCGGGAAATTTCTCTGGCTGATTTATTGGCCCAAGTTTGCAGCCAGGGGAAGTCGCTATAACAAACGGAATTTAACAAACAAGAACTTTCTGCTTTCCTGGATTGGCGGGTCGATGTCATCGGCCGAACCGAATCAGCGGCAGTGCCTCTGCCTCGCTTATTCGCGAAATGCACACGCGGCGAGCAGGTCAGGCACGCAGAGTGGGAAGCGTTATTATCCTGCTGCTAATGAGACCCAGCTCTGAACGAGAATGCTCTGCTCTGTAATTTCCTGCCGCCGGCACACGCCGATGCATCATTCAAGGCTGCCGGGCTAACTTGCTACAGCTGCTCCTGTGTTTACATCCGTATCTCAGCCTGACAGTTAACTTTATGCATAAAATTATTGATAAGGCTGTAGATTCATTTAACAGTCGGTAGTCTAGTAAGGCACAGAGTGTATAACCAGCAACAGGAGGATGTACACTTTCAGTTGTGATTATTGTTAAAAGACATTCTTAGTGAAATACTAAAGGACTTTGTGAAGCTTTTCCATTTACTCTGGCAGAACTTGCAGAAGCTTTATAACACAAATTCGTTGTTCCTCACTACCGACAAGTCGTTTTGGTACATTCATAATCAGGAAACACACTAACGGTTCTCAGATCAGATGTTTGTAGCCGGCCTCGGTGGTCGAGGAGAGACAGTCTGCGTCAGGCAGCACAGCGGTGCGGTTGGCGTGTTTACGTCCCGCCGCTGTGTCTCGCGCCTGAGGTTGTTTACGTAACTCAGCCGCCTCTGCGGGACTTACTCGATAGAACAAGCATGGCTCAATCCTGGAGACATTCGACCTTGAAGATCAGTTTTTCGAAAGCATATCCACGACCAAAGGCATTTGACATTGAACAGTTCATTAGAGACGAAGTGAAAGTTGCCTGTAGCGAAGTTGTAGGTATTCACTTTTCGATAGTGAGCAGTGTGGTGTACTTAAAGCTCATCAACGACGCGGTCTGTGAGAGAATTCTAAACGCGACCAGAAGTGGCCTGAAGTTCCGTCACTCGGACGGACATATTGGTGACGTGACGATAGAACACACGGGTCTCTGCACGATAAGAGTGTTTGAACTTCCCTTTGAGGTGCCGGAAGAAACTGTGATTTCCGCGCTTCGCCCTTATGGGCATGTGATCAGTCATGAAGCTGAAAAATGGGCACAGTTTACCACATACCCCGTGCTCAATGGGGTGCGGCAAGTGCGTATTGAACTGAAGAAACATGTTCCATCTTATCTGACCATCGGTGGATGCCGTGCAATAATAATTTATGACGGCCAGCCGAAGACGTGTTCGGGCTGTGGACAAGAAGGACACCTACGTTCACAGTGCATGCAGCGCAGGATCACACAGTTGCCACCTGGGGATGAACGGCTCCCGTCTGTACCGACGACTCTTCCGGTGACGTATGTTCAGGCTCTCCAGCATCCTGTGCCGTCGTACGTGCATGAACCCTCGCTGAACGCGGTAGCGCACCAAGGAAACGAGGACAAACAGGAAACTACGTCCACGTCCGACCGTATACCACTAACGAATAATGAGGTGTCTCAGGTGGAGGTGATGGACGCCACATCACTGGTAGTGCCTAATGACGTTCTCGCAAAAGACCAAACAACAGTGCAGCAATCGACAACAGACGGCAATACAACGGCCAACGTACAAACGTCGCTCTTACACCCGGCCGAAAATCCTGAAGGCACCGACCTACCAAACCACCAGACTGACACGCTCGAGACGATGGATATCGAAACTGAAGTAGTACCGACGGGGTCAGCGTCAGATGACTGCCGACAGACCTCCGATACGGAACACCACGTCCGCAAACAGCGCGCCCCGCGGAAACGCAAGAAGAGGCGCCATTCGCCTTCTGATGATCAGACGCCAGATAAGGACGAGGAACCGACGTCGGATGAAGCAACTGACTCTGCCTCACAGGTGTCCCGTGGCATCACTCCCCGTCTGGCACGTCACGATACAGTAGCGACAACAACACCTGCTCCTGTCTCAGATTTACCTTCATCTGCTACTGAACATGAGACTCACGACGAAACGTGCCCTCCACAACTACGAAGATTCACTTCTGACGCTTGGGCAGACGATATCGAGGATGAAGCGGAAGACCTTGAGGGAGCCGAGGGTAGAAGTGCTCCCTCGGGTGCATCCAGCACTCCCCTAACACAGTGACTGAGGCTACACCAACAGCTTCCATGGCGCCGCCGCATCCGCCTGCCGACGATGTACTGAACAGCTCCATAGAAGGACCAGGCGGACAGACATACCGGATCGCTACTGTTAACATCAATAATATACGTGCACGCCATAAATTGGCCATGCTACAGGACATGCTCAATGCAGCGGACATCGACATTGCCCTCCTTCAAGAGGTGCATGTAGAAGACTTCACAGAACCCTACGGATACACGACCTGCATCTCCCATGCGTCTGCCACTGGCAGTGGAGTGGCAATCATCCTCCGTGAAGGTCTTCTTGCTGAAGATGTCGAGTATCTTCCTGACGCTAGAGGGATGGCTATCACTGTCCAAGGAGTTCGAATCATTAACGTCTATGCGCCGTCGGGATCGGGACGACGTCGTGAACGATCCATCTTCTTCGCAGAAGCGATCACACCTCTCTTTGTGGGACAACAAGACGCCTTGATAGTAGGAGGGGATTTCAACTGTACTCAAGCTCCGAAGGATCAATTACCTCGTCACTCTCCGTGCGTGGAACTCGGAGCAATTGTCCACAATCTTCGGTTGGTGGACTCATGGGAACATGTTCATGGCGACCGGCCTGGCTTTACGCATTATACTAGCCATTCGTCTAGCCGCATTGATAGGATTTATATCTCGCGTTCCATTGTCAGGGGGACGAGAGCAGCCGAAGTATGGCCTGTAGCGTTTTCCGACCACGAAGCCTATATTTGCAACGTTACCCTCAGACGTCAGAAAGTATGGCACAGTCGTGGTCCATGGAAGCTGAATGTGACCCATCTCGCCTCTCCAGAATGTCGGCAGCTCGTAGAGAACACATGGAACAACTGCTTACGCCGACGCGGCGCCTACCAGTCTGCCCTTGCTTGGTGGTTATTCTGCGCTAAGCCTGCCCTGAGGAAGACCTTGATAGGCTATGGGAGAGACGTAACGGCATGGAGGCGACATACGAAGGAATTTTACTTCAATATTTTAAGGGAATGTACCACAATGCCATATTCACCTGCGAGGCAGACTATGGTGAACCACGCCAAAGCCCAAATCATCAAACTTACACGCCAGCATCTTGAAGGAACGATCGTCAGAGCCCGTACTCAAGACAGGGTAGCTCAAGAGAGTCCCTCCATGCACCATATCATCGCAGAACGACGGCGTCGACGAAGGGCCTTGATACATGTGCTGACTACAGATAGAGGACGATACGACACCCAGCGAGATATAGGACATGTCCTTCACGCTCACTATACGCAACTGTACTCAGAGCTCCGCCACCCCACAGAAGTAATCGAAGCGGTATCCCAGCTCACATACGGCAAAATTCCACAAGCTGCGGCTACTGAACTGACAGCCGATATAACAGAGGAGGAAGTCACTGAAGCGATACGGATGGGACCCGCCAATAAGTCGCCAGGCCCTGACGGCCTCCCTCTGGAGTTCTACAGGACCTTCCAACAACTGCTGGTATCAGTCTGGACGGATATCTGCCGCGATCTCATGTCTCCCACGGTGCGGATCCCTGAGACTTTTTGCGAAGGACTGATCATACCTATACACAAACCACGAGGTGGGACCAACATCAGCGACTACCGCCCCTTGACCTTACTGAACAGCGACATGAAGATCTTCACTCGACTGTTGGCAGCAAGACTCAAGCACACGGTCCAATACGTTGTTTCAGAGGATCAGGCATCTTTAGGTGGCAGTCATAACATTCGCACTGCCCTCTGCCGGTATCGCGATATGATCGCACTTGCCAAGGCACATAAAATGCCTGGAGTTTTGGCCTGCCTCGATTTCAGCCAAGCTTTTGACAGAGTCGACCACGCATTTTTAAAGGCGGTAATGCAACAGATGGGTTATCCCGAGACCATCATAGAGTTATTGGTGCGTCTCCTTCACGGTGCGACATCAAGAGTATTGTACAACGGACGCCTCACACCGCCGATCCTCATCCAGAGATCGGTGCGACAGGGGTGCCCCCTATCAACGATATTGTACGCCCTCGGTTTGGAACCGCTGCTCTGTGGCTTTCGACAACGCTTGACAGGGATCACACTCGGTGGACATACTTTTTGCTGCACTGCCTATGCCGACGATCTGGTTCTCTTTCTTCGTGGTGAAGACGACGTCCGCGCAGCTTTGGCGTGGGTGGCGACCTACGGCGCAGCATCGGGCAGTGAACTGAATGTACACAAATCGCACGCTCTATCTATAGGTGACGGGCTGCCCGATAGGTGCGTGGCCCCATTGAGAATAACAGACACAATGCGCTGCTTGGGCATTGATTTTGCAACTGACCTGCGGCGGACGATTGCCCTCAACAGTAGGCGCCTATTGCAACAGATTAGGGCAGGGATAGGCGACCACCGTCTTAGAACACTAGACATTCTGCAACGGGTGCGATATGCTAACGTCTATTTGGCGTCGCGCATCCCCCATGTTGCGCAGACACTGCCGATCCCGCCATATTTGGCCCGCAGCATGCTGGCGGCTATGGGGTCTTTTGTAAGTACCGGTATGCTCTTCAAGATTCGTTACGACTCCCTCACACTACCGAGGAACAGAGGTGGTTTAGGACTTTTTCACGTTCCGGACAGAGCACGGGCCTTATTTGTAAGCTCTCACATGAAGATATGGCGACAGTGTCCGACGAGTCTTACAAGCCTGCTGCTAGAGGCCTTAAGGCCGATCTCCGTCACCCCTCCAATACCACTATCCGACATTCCAGCCCCTTTCTTTTATTTCGGGCAATTCTTCCTCGACCTCAGCTACATCCGTACCGCACTACCGCCCACACAATTGATATCGGCGAGAGCAATATACAACACCATGGAACTGAGCAGAGCCCCGAACGTGATAGAATCAAAACACCCCCATGTTAACTGGCGAGCAGTGTGGCGGGCGGTGAGCGCGCCCACTCTCAGCACAGACGTACAGTCTGCGTGGTACATCACAGTCAACGGGAAGCAGGTGTGCCAGTATCGCCTCCACCGAATTCATCTTGCGGACTCTCCTTTGTGTACCAAATGCGGAGTCGTGGATACAGATGAGCATCGCCTTGACTGTGGATCGGCGAAGGATGTTTGGCATTTGGTGCGCCAGGTACTGGCTTTCTTCACACGCACAACCCCCGAAATGATAGCTACCAAATCGCTTCTCTTTCCAGAAGACTCGTATTACCCGAGAGCGAAAACGAACTCTGTTCAATGGATATGTGGCCACGCTGTACACTATTTGTTCGGCGTTGGAGAGAAGACTGTACTTGATTTTTGGAACTATATAAACGAGCGACATTGTGCAATAGTTAGGAACCCCAAGTACCGCGAATATTTTTCCAATTTTCTTTGGAGTGCGTTCCATAACCCGCCTCGCAGCTGGAACATCGATGAAAGGAGAAGTTGACCCCAGAACGACAGAAGCACTGATTGAACTACAAGCGGCAACGAAAGAAATCGAGAAGACGTTCATTGATAATCCGCAGCTAGACCTTCCTTGGAACGCACCATGTCGTAATGCGACGACCTCTTTATTTTGTTTTTACGCCGGATGTGGAACGGCAGTATTATCTACATAAAAAATGCAGAACTATACATACTAATAAAGAATATACATGAAGCAATTATTTATTTCTCCCTTTTCCCCATTACAAATCTACATATATCTTTATGGGCCGATGCGGAGGAGGATTTTTATTTCATTTTATTTATTTATTTTTATTTTATTTTATTTTATTTTTTTTTTTACTTATTTAATTTTTTTTCCATCAAGCACGACTGGAGCGTTTGCTTACGTTCTATACTTGAGGTTAGGGTAAAAAAAAATAAAAATAAAAAAAAAATAAAAAAAAAAAATAAATAAATAAAACAAAAAAAAAAATAAAACAAAAAATATAAAAATTAAAAAAAAAACAAAAAAAAAAAAAAAAAAAAAAAGGAGAGTAAAGCGCTCCAGTCACGGTCTCCACGGCCACTACGGTCGGGGGTTCGAATCCCCCCTCGGGCATGGATATTTGTGCCGTCCTAGTTCGTAAGTAGTTCACATGTAGTTTGTAAGTTTAGGGACTGATGACCCCGTAGTTAAGTCCCATAAGCTGTAAAAACTTTTTTTTAGAACTTATGGGACTTAACTACGGGGTCATCAGTCCCTAAGCTTATAAACTACTTATGAAGTAGCTAATCCTAAGGACGGCACAAATATCCATGCCCGAGGGGGGATTCGAACCCCCGACCGTAGTGGTCGTGCAGACCGTGACTGAAGCGCCTCAGTCCCCTCGGCCACCGCGGCCGGCTCAATGGTTCTGCACAGTGCTTAAACTGAAAGTGCTTCAAATGATACCTCAGCGCTGCTAGGACATCAAACAAATCAATTGCATTATCAGAGGATATCGCTAATAGAAAAGTATAGATAAGTAAACATGTCAAAAATACCAGACAGCTACTCCCAGGCATGTTTTTCTCGTCCATTGGCATCGAAACCCATAAGGAGACCAAATGGGGCTTCGGATTTTAGAACTTATTGATATTTATGGTACGTGAAGTTTAGAACATCAACAACAATCAGCCAAAGCCATTCGACCCAACTCTTGAAAATTCTCGAGAAAATCGGCTTTCAAGTTTCCCAAGTACACGTAAGTACTAATAATTAAAACAACTGCACCATATGTCGGTGTGGTAGCGATCTAACCTTCCAACCTTAGAGTCGGTGGTTCGAATCCTGCCGTGACAGGTTTTCTATTTTTTTCCCGACATGTTAGAATACTTACACGATTTTAATATCTAATGCTATTTTTTTTACGAAAAATGCACGATGTTTGTTCAAATGTTCAAATGTCTGTAAATCTATCGGACCAAACTGCGTGGTCATCAGTCCGTAGCTTAGAAACTACTTAAACCTAGGTAAACTAACCTACGAACAAACACACACACCCATGCCCCAGGAAGGACTCGAACCTCCACGGCGAGCAACCGCGCTTTAGACCGCTCGGCTACTCCACCGCGGTGGTGTTTGTTTATTCGTAGTTTTCTGTATTTTATAATAATGATTTTGTAATAATGATTTTATAATAATGACAGTATCAAACAAAAAACACAAGTTAAATTTTTACAGTATTGGCTTCACTATTAGTTGACGACGGTAGTCTTTGTTGGCTTAGTTTGTGAAGAGCTACGACGCTGTTTTTGTAAAGTGATCTCCATAGCTACTACTGACTTTCCAAGCAGCTAACCTACTCAACCACTGTTTCACGTAACGACCAAGTGTTGAGCTCGTCTAAGTACACGTAAACAAAAACTGACATAACACGTGTAATTAGAGATCCCAAAATGTTTTATATCAATAAATTCGAAAACAAAGAAAAAGTTTATACGTAGCGGGATTCGAACCACCGACTATGGCCAGAACGCTAACACCTGAGCTACACCGACAGATGCTCAAATTGTTTTAATTATTGGTACTTACGTGTACTTACAATAGTTCTATGTCGATTTTCTCGTCAATTTTTGAGAGTTGCGTCGAATGGCTTTGGCTGATTGTTATTTAAGTTCTGAAATTCACTTACCATAAAAATAAAGAAATTCTAAAATCCGATACCCATGTGGTCTCCTTGTAAGATAATGTTTACACTTGGCGGTTTATTTTCGTTAAAAGAAATGCAACCAGCTGCTTTTACGGATGATTTCTATCCCACAACTAGTTTTCAAACCACTGCAGGCTCATCTGCAGTGGATACACAACAGGAACATTTATCATCTTCCACTAAGTGTAGGTTTACGCTGTCATGGTGGTTCTGGTAACATAACTGAACTCCAGTGATTGGGAACAGAATAAAACGGAACTAAACGTTAGGTTTATGTAATTACCGTGTTTTTATTGTAGACTAGCTGTAAACCCGGCGTGGCCCAGGTGTTTATCGTACACTCTCGTAGTCAACATCCCCTTCCTCACTCTCTCTCTGCATCCAACCCTTTCTCTTCTATATCTCTGTTCGTTTCCACCTTTGCCGCGCCGGAGCCGCCGAGCGCATTGAGGCGCCATGCTACGATGCTCGAGGCCGTTCCACGTCGGGGGTTCGAATTCCCCCTCGGGCATGGATGTTTGTGCCGTCTTTAGTATAAGCTAGTTCATAAGTAGATTGTAAGTTTAGCGAGTGATGATCCCGCAGTTAAGTCCAAAGATGATCAAATGTTTATCAAGCTTAAGGAACTTAACTGCCGAGTCATCAGTCCCTAAACTTACAAACTGCTATTGAACTACCTTATACTAAAGACGACACGAACATCTATGCCCGAGAAGGGATTCGACCCCCGACGGGGACCAGCCCCGCGCATCGTAGCATAGCGCTTCAATGCGCTCGTCCGCTCCGCCGCGGCGCATTTAAGTCCCACATGCTGTACACGCTGTTTCCACCTTTCAGTCTCTCGGCAAGGTTTTGTGCAAGGTACCCTCTGTCATGTACCATACAAACATTTATGTACACAGTGACTTCCTCTTGGTTTAAAAGTCATGTGTGCAAAAATTCATAAAGACTGGATCAAAATTATTCATTTTTTAAAATTCCGTAAGTTAAGTACTTTCCACCATGCACCGAACAAAATATACAGACAGTGACATTCCTCTTGTTTTTAAGTTAGAGTGAGCAAAATTTCATCAATGTCGGAACAAAACTATAGATTTCTAAGCAATAGAAGCACAGGCTCACATTGAAAAGCGCACTTTGTTGTTCTCAAATATTCCAGTTTTTTCATACAACCCTTGTTCATTAGAATAACGAAAAAAAAAAAAAAAAATTATCTGTAAAATCGGTCCAGCCGTTCTCAAAGCTATGACGCGACCAAGGTATTTAGGGATCCATTTTTATGTTGCAAAGTACCCTCCCCATGCACCGTATGAAACTTAAGGTAGACGGTTACCTTCCTCTTTCTCTTGTTTTGAAGGTCAAGCGTCGAAATTTCATGAAGCTCGGAATGAAACTGTAGATTTCGTGAGTATGTAGGAGACGTATGCTCCGCCATGCACCTATCAGAAAATACTTTCTTAGCTGACGTTTTGTACTTATAAACTACATTCCTGCCAAATTTCAGCTTCATAGGTGAAGTAGTTTTAGAGATTTCCTGTTTAGTTAGTGGGTGAGTAAGTGTCCTTTCGCTTTTATATAGATATTAAGAAAACATATTGCTTTATTTTCGTTGCAAGAGAATTAAGGGAGCCTTGCAGAAAGCCAAAAATAAATAGTAACATGCAAATTTGTAATGCTAACTTTATTTGATGGTCGTGCCTAATGCGACAGTTTTACGGCATCTACAGCGAATCTGATGTGAGCGTAGACTTTCTTCGTTTCATCATTTTGTGGGGGGTCAGTTACAAAACGCTTCATAAACGTCCTAAATTACATGAAAACTTTATGGTCCCTGATTACTACCATTTTCCAATAATTGACGCATAAATCTAGGTATTCTCACGCGGTGGCCTCTCATTATTTATGACGTCATATCTCCTGAGCTATGTGTAGTGCTCTTTTGTTTTTGGGTCACAAACCGTCCTGGGCGTAAGGTGAAGAGTTCACCAAAGTTTCATTGTAATCGAATGAATGGTTTATGAACACACAGAAGACATACAAACATTCATTTATATGCACAAGGTGTTACAAAAAGGTGCGGCCAAACTTTCCGGAAGCATTCCTCACACACAAAGAAAGAAAATATGTTATATGGACCTGTGTCCGGAAACGCTTAATTTCCATGTCAGAACTCATTTTAGTATTTCTCTTCAAATGTAAATTGAAATAATTCGTGCAGACAATTGTCAAAATACACAATTGTTTCGTTAGTATGTACTGTACTTCCTCGATTCACCGCCAGTTGGCCCAATTGAAGGAAGGTAATGTTGACTTCATTGCTTATGTTGACATTCGACTGATCGCTCTACTGTACTAGCATCAAGCTCGTCAGCACGTAGCATCAACTGGTTAGTGTTCATCACGAACGTGGCTTTGCAGTCAGTGCAATGTTTACAAATGCGCAGTTGGCTGATGCCCATTTGATGTATGGGTTAGCACTGGGCAATAGCCGTGGCGCGGTACTTTTGTATCGAGACAGATTTCCAGAACGAAGGTGTCCCGACACGACGTTCGAAGCAATTGATCGGCGTCTTAGGGAGCACGGAACATTCCAGTCTGACTCGCGACTGTGGAAGACCTGGAACAACGAGGACACTTGCAATGGACGAGGAAATTCTTCGTGCAGTTGACGATAACCCTAATGTCAGCGTCAGAGAAGTTGCTGCTGTACAAGGTAACGTTGACCGCGTCACTGTATGGAGAGTGCTACAAGAGAACCAGTTGTTTCCGTACCATGTACAGCGTGTGCAGGCACTATCAGCATCTGATTAGCCTCCACGGGTACACTTCTGCGAATGGTTCATCCAACAATGTGTCACTCCTCATTTCAGTGCAAATGTTTTATTTACGGATGAGGCTTCATTCCAACGTGATCAAATTGTAAATTTTCACAATCGCCGGCCACGGTGGCCGAGGGGACTGAGGCGCTCCAGTCACGGTCTGCACGGCCACTACGGTCGGGGGTTCGAATCCCCCCTCGGGCATGGATATTTGTGCCGTCCTAGTTCGTAAGTAGTTCATAAGTAGTTTGTAAGTTTAGAGACTGATGACCCCGTAGTTAAGTCCCATAGACCATACAAACATTTGAAACATTTTTTTTCACAATCAACATGTGTAACGAAGTGTTTGAAGTCACGCTGGTACGTTCTGTTGCCTTGTGTTTCCATTCCATGATTAATGTGATTTGAAGAGAAGTAATAAAATGAGCTCTAACATGGAAATTTTGCGTTTCCGGACACATATCCACATAAAAATGTGCTACAAATGGCTAAGCAGGAGTGGCTAGAAGGCAAATGCAAGGATGTAGAAGAATGTATAAATAGGGGAAAAATAGATACTGCTTACAGGAAAATAAAAGAAACATTTGGGGACAAGAAAAGCAACATTACTAATATCAAAAACTCAGATGGGAAACCAGTTCTCAGCAAAGAAGGGAAAGCTGAAAGGTGGAAAGAGTATATAGAGGGGCTCTACAAAGGAAATGAACTCAGAGACAATATTGTAGGAAGGGAGGAGGATGTAGATGAAGATGAAATAGGAGATACTGTACTGAGAGAAGAATTTGACAGAGCCCTGAAAGACCTAAGTCGAAACAAGGCCCCTGGAGTAGATGATATTCCCTCAGAGCTACTGAAGTCTCTGGGAGAACCAGCCATGACAAACCTGTTTCACCTGGTGTGTAAGATATATGAAACAGGTGAAGTACCCTCAGACTTTAAGAAAAATGTTATAATCCCCATTCCAAAGAAAGCAGGTGCAGACAGGTGTGAAAACTACAGAACCATCAGTTTAATAAGTCATGGTTGCAAAATATTAACACGAATTATATACAGAAGGATGGAAAAGCTGGTAGAAGCCGACCTCGGGGAAGATCAGTTCGGGTTCAGGAGAAATGTAGGAACACGGGAGGCAATACTTACTTTACGGCTTATCCTAGAAGATAGATTAAGAAAAGGCAAACCTACATTTCTAGCTTTTGTGGATTTGGAGAAGGCTTTTGACAATGTTGATTGGAATAAACTCTTTAAAGTTCTGAAGCAAGCAGGAGTAAAATATAGGGAGCGTAAGGTTATTTACAACTTGTACAAAAACCAGAGAGCGGTTGTCAGAGTTGAAGGGCATGAAAGGGATGCAGTGGTTGGGAAGGGAGTGAGACAGGGTTGTAGCCTTTCTCCAATGTTATTCAATTTGTACATTGAACAAGCTATAAAGGAAAGCAAGGAGAAATTTGGTGAAGGAATAAAAGTTCAGGGGGAAGAATTAAAAACATTGCGTTTTGCCGACGACATAGTAATTCTGTCAGATACAGCAAAGGACCTGGAAGAGCAATTGAACGGAATGGACAGTGTGCTGAAAGGTGCATATAAGATGAACATTAACAAGAGCAAAACTAGGGTAATGGAGTGCAGTCTAAGAAAATCAGGTGATGCTAAAGGAATTAGATTGGGAAACGAAGCAATAAAGGAGGTAGATGAGTTTTGTTACTTGGGCAGTAAAATAACAAATGATGGTCGCAGTACAGAGGATATAAAATGCAGAATGGCAATGGGTAGAAAAGCGTTTTTGAAAAAGAGAAATTTGTTAACATCGAATATTGATTTAAGCCTAAGGAAGTCCTTTCTGAGGGCATTTGTATGGAGTGTTGCCTTGTATGGGAGTGAGACATGGACGATAAACAGTGCGGACAGGAAGAGGATTGAGGCTTTTGAAATATGGTGCTACAGAAGAATGCTGAAGATTAGGTGGGTGGATCGCGTAACTAATGAGGAGGTACTGAACAGAATTGGGGAGAAAAGAAATTTCTGGCATACCTTGACTAAAAGAAGGGATAGATTAGTGGGACACATTCTTAGACATCAAGGAATTGTTAACTTAGCATTAGAGGGAAGTGTGTGGGGTAAAAATCGCAGAGGAAGACCAAGATATGGATACAGTAAGCAGATTCAGACAGATGTAGGTTGCCGTTCTTATGTAGAGATGAAGAGGCTTGCTCAGGATAGGGTATTGTGGAGAGCTGCATCAAACCAGTCTCCGGACTGAAGACCACAACAACAACAACAATCCACATAACATATTTTCTTTCTTTATGTGTGAGGAATGTTTCCTGAATTTTTGGTCGTACCTTTTTGTAACACCCTGTATAGATATGAGCGTAACCATGTAGTTTACACGTTGACTTTTTGGGCCAGGTTTTGGAATTTAGGGGCTCACTTTCATTACTGCATTTGCAAAACATCCATATGTGATACACATTTCCTTTAACACTCCTGTGAATACTATCTAGGCGTTGTCAAAGAATTTGTCCTGTAAATAATAGCCGGCCGCGGTGGCCGAGGTGACTGAGGCGCTCCAGTCACGGTCAGCACGGCCCTTACGGTCGGGGGTTCGAATCCCCCCTCGGGCATGGATATTTGTGCCGTCCTAGTTCGTAAGTAGTTCATATGTAGTTTGTAAGTTTAGGGACTGATGACCCCGTAGTTAAGTCCCATAGACTTTACAAACATTTTTTTTTGTAAATAATAGTCGAAATCAGTACTTACACACTACTGCAGTCGATGCTCTTCTTAGGAGTTAAAACTTCTTTGTTAGAGAATCAGCATTTCACACTTCATAACTGCAGCATTTCATCCAGAAACCTAGTTGAATTATTTGTACCGACTTTAATGTTAGAGATTACAAAGGTTTGCTCAGCAGAACAATTAAGACAATTCATAACTGCCGGCCGCAGTGGCCGAGCGGTCTGCGGCACGCCAGTCAGTCTGCACGACCGCTACGGTCGGGAGTTCGAATCGCCCCCCCCCCACCCCAACGGGCATGGATGTTTGTGTCGTCTTTAGTATAAGGTAGTTCATCAATAGTTTGTATGTTCAGGGACTGATGACCCTGCATTTAAGTCCCTTAAGCTCAACAAGCATTTGTTAGCACAATTTATTCCTGATATATCTTTCATACAACGTAGCCACTCCATATGATACAAAAACTGGAGCTGAAAAATTACACGGCCGATTTGCTTCCTGAACACTCCGAGCGTAAACCTCCGCCTCTAATGACCACGCCGTCGACGGGACGTTAAACTTCAAGCGTCATTCCTTCCTTAAAAATTACATGGGAGGCCAATGTTAATTTCAAACCCACTAGTGCACCCACAGACAGAGCATCGAGAACAAAAAAGACAGATTCTAAAGTCAGTTTTCAGGTTATCACCCTGTATGTGATGTGGCGTCGCTATTCAACGCAACGCCGACGGTGTACAGAAGTCGGCGCGCAACTTTAAGAAGAGGCGAGTCGCTCCACAGTACTTCCGCCGCCGGAGGTGCCGGCAATATCGTTACCTCTGTGCCTGCTTCGCGCGTCGGAGAATGGGAAAAAGGATGCTTGCCTACATATGCCGGAACTCCACAGCCGCAACAGTCGGTATGGGAGAGTACGGAAGTTCCAGTCAGTACGAGGCAAAGCACTTCCTTTTGTTGCAGACTTTGTCCACATCTTTGCTAGCAATGGCCCACCTCCTACTTAAGCTATCAGGGAGATGCAACAGTATGGACATGGGAAGAAAACATGCACATTGCGTAGGTGATATACGAAGTTTTGGACATTACCTAAACCACATATGTTTTTTTTTTTTTTTTTTTTTTTTCGTGACGGTCAGCACAAATGAAAGGTGAAATGCGTCATCTCAAAGACTTTCATAGAGGCTAACTCGCTGGTTCACGCCGCGGCGGAGTAGCCTAGCGCATTGAGGCGCTATGCTCCGATGCGCGAGGCCGTTCCTCTCTCAGGTAATGATGTTTGTATTGTCTTTAGTATAAGGTAGTTTATAAGTAGTTTGTGAATTTAGGGACTGGTGACCCTGCAGTTACGTCTCATAAGATTAACAAACATTTGAACTTTTTTATTCACTGGTTCGCAATTAATGGGAGCGTCTGGCACGAAAAGAGCTGCACTGCTTGACGTTTCAATGACGACAGTATCCTCAGTAATGACAGAGTACACAAAACGAGGTGAAACGTCACAATGCGAAAAGGAATAGCGGTCGAAACCCGAAGTTAACTTGCAGTGACCGACGACTATTAAGAATCACTGTGACGAGACAACATAGAACTACCAGGGAAAAAGCGACTGCGAAGCTCAACACTCACTTGACTAATAGTTTTTAGAAATAAGAGAATATAAAGTACGGATGGAGCTTAACGTTCATGGAATGGGTACAGATGTTAAACCCTTAATAACGGAAGCCAACGCAAAGCTGCGAAGGAAGTGGTGTCCAATCATAAATCCTGAACATTTGATGGCTGGAAGTATGTGCTATGGTGCGATAAAACATCGTATACAGTGCTTCCTACAAACAACCGTGTTTAAATATAGGAAACAATTTTACTACACCGCATTCCTGCTTACTTCTGTCAAACATGTGAGAGGTTCCGTCATGATTTGGAATTCTACAAGGCGCGTCTCAAAAGTTCGGTGAATGGCTTCAGGAAATATCAGAAACAAGAGTTACAAACGAAATACTTTTACTGACCTTCAAATTATTTACCATTGAATACAATACATGTCTGACATCGGTTGTACAAACATTGTCAGCAAACGCTTCTTGTAGAATCGTTCGAAGCACTGAGGTTACGCGTTGTTGGATCTCCGCAGCCGTTGCCAAGCATAAGCCTTTCAGGGCTAATTTAACGCTGAGAAACAGATCAACTGGAAGCGTCCGTCGCACTCGTTCGATGTTGTCTGGGACTGTGATGGTGGACGGTCGACCCGAAGGTGGCTCAACCTCGACACCTTTCTTTCCATCTCTAAAACGTTTAAACCACTCAAACACACACTTTATACTCACTGCTTCAACACAATACACTTGCACTAACATCCAGTAGATCTCCGTTGCCATTTGCCTAGTTTGAAACAAAACTTGATGTTCACGCATTGTCTACTTTGCGCTCCATGTTGCAATGACAAGAGTTCTCACATTGACCCTACTACCTGGGACGTAGCGTGTACCACGATTTCACTGCAGTGCTTTACACGATAGGTGGGGCTTTTAGACATATCCCACGATGTGTATCCGCCAGTACCTCATCCTCACCAGGGCGGTTTGTAAAATATGGCACCATTCACTAAACTTTTCAGACGCACCTTGCATATCGTGGTACGGAACCGTCATTAGACTCACTGTTCGGATAAATAGGAATGAATATCTCACAATACTCGCGAACAAACAGATTACTACGACTAATACGTTTCTAACAAACCCCGCAATATATATATATATATATGAAAGGTTCAGGCGTACTTGTTACAGCATCAGAAAATTATCTTAGATCTCCCCTGCACAGCAAAATTTCCATGTCTCAATATAAATGAACCATTCTCGGGAGTTGTAGAGCACAGAGTGAGGGGACAATTTTCAATGCCGTTGAAGTAGTTGTCCGTTGTTTTTGGAGTATAATGGATAGCTTTTTTGCTATAAGCTACAAAAACACCTCATGAATCTGTTCCTCGAAGATTTGCAGCTGTTCTCAAAGCTAATGGTGGATCAATTCCTTACTAATAAATAAAGATTGTGTCTATGTTAGGTTTTTTTAAATTATTTTGCCCACTCCCTGTTAGTATGCAGTTATTGAATTAAACTTCATCATGTCCCACGCCCCTCCCACCAGGAGATGTCGTGCCACACACTTCTGACCACTCGCCCACCCACCACATCAATGACACGCATGATAGGAACCTGTTGATGCTTCCACCATAAGACAAATAGTCCGTTCCATCTAGAAATGGTCCTGTTAGCTGAATTCGAGTCCCGTGTGTTACCACTGCATAATCCCACTCGGTCGCTACATATGACAACCAAACGGATCTTGCAGTGAATCAAAATGGCACCCCAGGCAATCATTCGTTGTTGTCTGGTAGTATAGCGGTCGACAGTGTGATCGGTATCCAACCACTGTCCGGGGTGTCTCGAGACACGAAGTCGCTGACCATTGGACCTCAGTGCGAAGTAAGACGTTTTACTTAAGACAATTCTACTGTTGTTATTGTGGTCTTCAGTCCGCAGACTGGTTTGATGCAGCTCTCCACGCTACCCTGTCTTGCGCAAGTCTCTTCATCTGAGAATACGTTCGGCAACCTACATCCTTTTGAATCTGCTTACTGTATTCGTCTCTGTCTCCCTCTACGATATTTACCCCACACAATTCCTTCTAATGCTAAGTTGACGATTCCTTGATGTCTCAGAATGTGTTCCACCAATCTATCCCTTCTCTTAGTCAGGATATGCCAGAAACTCCTTTTCTCCCCAATTCGGTTAAGCACCTCCTCAGATACGTGATCTACCCATCTAATTTTCAAAAATGTTCAAATGTTTGTAGAGCTTATGGGACTTAACTACGGGGTCATCAGTCCCTAAACTTACAAACTACTTATGAACTAGCTAATACTAAGGACGGCACAAATATCCATGCCCGAAGGGGGATTCAAACCCCCGACCGTAGTGGCCGTGCAGACCGTGACTGGAGCGCCTCAGTCCCCTCGGCCACCGCGGCCGGCTCTAATTTTCATCATTCGTCTGTAGCACCACATTTCGAAAACTATCTTTTTTTTTTTTTTTTTTGGTCTGAACTCCTTATCGTCCACCTTTCACTCCCATACAACACTACATTCCAGACAAATGCCTTCAGAAGGGACTTCCTAACATTGAAATTAATATTGTATTTTAACAAGTTTCGCTTCTTTAGAAACGCTTTTCTTCCCATAGCCATTGTGCATTTTATATCTCCTTTATTTCGGCCATCGGAAGTTATCTTGCTACCCAAATAACAAAACTCATCTACGCATTACCTAATCTAATTCCTTCACAATCGCCTGATTTTCTGATATTACATTCCATTACCCTGGTTTTACTCTTGTTAATGTTCATCTTACATCTTCCTTTCAAGACACTGTCCATTCCATTCAATTGCTCTTCCAGATCCCTTGCAGTCTTTTTCAAAATTACTATGTCATCGGCAAACAGCAAACTTTTTATTCCTTCTCCCTGAACTTTAATTCCCTCTCCAAATTTCTCCTTCCATTCCTTCACTGCTTGCCTTCCGTGTTCCTACATTTCTCCTAAATCCGAACTGATCTTCCCCGAGGTCAGATTCCACACATTTTTCCATTCGTCTGTAAATAATTCGTGTTAGTATGTTTCAACCACAACTTATTAAACTGATATTCTGTAATTTTCACACTTGTCTGCACTTGTTTTCTTTGGAATTGGAATTACAATATTCTTCTTGAAGTCGGAGGGTATTTCCCCTGTCTCATACAATCTACTGTAGTCGATGTAATTCCAAATCTACAACAGTGCAATGTAAACGGGCTTGTTGGTGTACGGAGATCAATGGAAACGCGTGCGTTTCGTCCTCTGTGGATAACCTTATCGCGTCGTGTGAATAATGCAGTTGCTGAGCTTAATTATTAACATTTTATGTGCCGGAACGCACATCTTCAATCTTCCTGCTCATTCCCCATCTCTCCCCAACCATACACATCACATGTTTCGATCATTTCTGCAATTTCATATACGGGATGCCTGCAGAAAGTAAGTTTCACTATTCTTTTAAAAGAAAGACAACACAATTACATGACAAACTTTACTGGTAACAGGTAGAGCAATGTTTAACCAATTTTCGATGTAGTCAACAAAAGAGCCAAGATACTTGTATCATTAGATCAACTTCTGTATTCCCGTGTCATAGTATTCTGCCGCGTTTGAATGGAATCAGCGTGTGCCAGTCATCTACAGCTCTTCGTCGTTGTCAAACAATGGCCGAAAGAAAGTTATTTCTTCAGGTGCAAGAAAAGATATAAATCGTTAGGAGCAATATCAGGACCGTATGGTGGATCAAAGAACAACTCCCAGCAGAACATCTGCAAAATAGTTGCTGTGCTCCGAGCCAGAACGGGACAACAATTTCCTTGGCGCAGCACAACAAATACAGTTATCATTTCACGCCTCTTTTTCTGAATGGCACGTCGCAATTTCCGCACTGTTTCACAGTAAGAGCTGAAGACTACTGTGACTGGTTCCATTCAAATTTTCAATTGGTAGCAAACCTATTGGACCAAACTGCTATGGACATCAGTCCCTAGACTTACAAACTACTTAAACTAAGTTATACTAAGGACAACACACATACCCATACACAGAGAGAGGACTCTCGACGGGAGTGGCCGCGCGCTCCCTTATGTGACGCCCCAGACCGCACGGCCAAATTTTTTTTCTTATTGACACACCCGGCAGTCTTTGATAACGAGCAGTTGACAGCTTGAAGATTACCCATATATTCCTTTTAGAGCTTCAGAACGTTTCTGGACACACACACACACACACACACACACACACACACACACACACACACACACACACGCCGCGGCGGCGGAGTGGCCAAGCGCATTGAGGCGCTACGCCCCGATGCGCGAGACCGCTCCCCGTCGGGGGTTCGAATCCCTATACGGGCTTGGCTGTTTGTGCTGTCATTAGTATAAGTTAGATCATAAGTAGTTTGTAAGTTTAGGGACTGTGACACCGTAGTTAAGTCCCTTAAGCGTAACAAACATTTGGACACACACACACACACACACACACACACACACACACACACACACAGAGTACCTTGCCTCTACGCTCGTGCACATCACGTTGGTTAATTTGTCACGGTCACTGGTGCCACAGCAGCGGCAAATTATAGTTATGATGGGATTCAAAACATGTCCGCTATTTTAAGTCTCATTCTTGTTTCAGTGAGTTAAATTTCCTGGAATGTGCCAGAACGACGTTCCGTCGCGTTCCAGCAGAGATTAGGCCGTGTTCAGTATAATGCGTTTCACTCGCCTGGAATCCCTGGAACCCATTGCTGAAGAAGTCGTTCACGGTACTTTTGGTGAATGACATTCTCAACGGAGAGTAGTCTTCAGAAGTTAATGTGATGCAGCGGTGCCAAAGAGAGTGTAATAGGACCCTTGATTTTCACAATAAATATAAGTGACCACATAGATGACATCGGAAGGTCAATAGCGCTTTTTGCGGACGATGCAGTAATTTATCGAGAAGTCCCAACCCTGATAAAGAGAAACGTAATTCAAGATGAGCTGTAGAGTATCGATGCTTGGTGCAGGGAATGGCAATTGAGCCTCAACAGAAACAGGTGTGAAGTGCTGTGTCTATATAGAAAGAAACATATTTTGGTATATAAGTACGCAATAGCAAGACAAACACTGGAAGAAGTTACTTCCATAAAATGTTTGGCATTATTGGAAGATATGAACCGTGCTTTTTCCAAAGGAACTTGCCTTGCATTTCTGTTTCTTTGTTCTCTTAGGTTTTTGAAGCTCCAGATGACGATATGCCAAGCCCTGTGGTGCGTTGGAATAGGTTACTGACTCTTTAAGCTCTCCTCTTCAGTTGGCATAACGGTGGTATCAATTGAAGATTCACAGAACGTTAAAATATTGAATGAGGAGTCTTAGGTAAGATTGTAGCTTTAGTTTTTAATATCATCAGATTTAATGTGTCTAATCTTGTGTGCAACATAAGCACTTGAATGACAAATACATTTGCTTGAAATAGAAAGTGATTTTCGACGGAAGTATCATGACAATAAAAATTTGTCCCCTAAAAAAATTAAGTTATGTTTTATTGCCCAGCACCGGGCCTGTGGAAAAGAAAGCAAATATTCAAAACTTGCTGTAGCTATGATACATTACCAATCCAATATAGTCAGCAAGGGTAAAATATAGGGAATTTTGAGATTCTCTCTCGAAGTCGATCATATTCTGGGACTAAACTTGTAATCTTCTGTTACAATTGCAGTCATTCTCGTTGCAGTCATTCTCGAATTTCAGTTTTAGAATGTTTGTAAATCTATCGGACCAAACTGCGTGATCATCAGTCCGTAGCTTACTAACTACTTAAACTAAGTTAAAGTAACCTAAGGACAACACACACACACACATTCATGCCCTAGGGAGGACTCGAACCTCCGACGGCGAGCAACCGCGCGCGCCTTAGACCGCTCGGCTACTCCACCGTGGCAGTTTCAGTTCCAGAACAACAGTAAACATAAGCAGCATTTGGTGCACGACGACACAATGCTGACACGAAATTATTTCCTTTGAATCAGAATCTTGTTTTTCTCAGTTTATTTAGGTACTCAGATATTTGAACTCAACATGCTCTTATCCAAGCGAAATCATAGTCGTTTGTACTTTGAGACTCTCTTGTATGCTGTTGGCTAATTCAGAAATCAATGGTAGTTTACAAAACGTAGCAAATTGTACGCCATTATCATAATTTTACTTCCCACCTGTGCTAGGGTGTTATCGTGAATGTTTAATTATCCATTTGAAATATTGCACTCTTAATAATTACTTGTATTATCTATTCATTACTGGTGTCAAGTCCGCTAGATTCTGTAAACATGACATTATTGTGTCCATTAGTTTCATTCCATAGATAGATGAAACCCTCGATCATGATATCAATGTGAGGTATGGTACCCATATTTCTTGTCTGATTCGGCCATCCTTGTCCAAATTCAGACGTTCAGCAGTAGTCGTTGCGAGAATTCGCGTTAACACTTCAGATGATCCTCCGTGAAGCGGTCTGTTCACTATATAGATCATCGAGTACAGACCTTGATAGCATCACGGAATAGGTTCTCAATCTTGTAGATAGTCTTCTGCGTCTATCTGCTCCTAAGGACTGTATAATAGCTTTATATGGAGGACGTAAACGACACCACTGTACTTTGTCTTCATGCTGAAGTCTAATAATCCTCGACTTCATATGTGACGGGGGTTCGAATCCTCCCTGGGGCATGGATGTTTGTGCTGTCTTTAGTACAGGTTAGTTCATACATAGTTCGTAAGTTTAGGGACTGATGACCCCGCAGTTAAGTCCTATAAGCTTCACAAACATTTGAACATTTTGATCGGTGCTTGGCGGTATAGCGTTATCGGTCTTTTTCCTAGGTGTCAGGAATCTGTATGGGAGTCTCCTGCTAAGCTCGTTAGGCTTTGGAGATGAAGTTTTTGGAGTAGTTATTCTGAGTGTCGTGAGTCTGAAATGGCAGCAGTGTATTCACTCCACGAGTGTGGGGTACAGTGGATTATTTTATTTTATTTATTTATTTTTATTTATTTATTTATTTATTTTTTGCGAAATTCAAGATAGGCTGTATTGTATCCCAAACTTTTTGTTCGACATCAGTACACGGGGAATTGAGCTTTAGAGCCGCCAGGCGGCTTTTTGTTTTCCCTTGAGTTGACTGATATAAGTAAAGAACCAGATTGCTTTCCAGGAGCCATTGCTCATTAATGAAGTTGTGCAAACGAATATACAGAAAGTGATCAGTTATGAGGCTGTTAGCACTGTATCGTGAAAAGACTTAAATAAATTTCCATTTATTTTGCTTATGAATAGGAATTTCGTTAACTACGAAAGGAAAAGCAAAAAGTAAGATACATGCATGATTTATTCTGTAACTGGCGAGTCAGATACCGAAGAAATCAAACATTCGTTATAAACAGATTTCAATCATGTAATACATAGATGGTCAAATTAATGACTATAGCTAATTGAGGTTGATGGGAGTATAAACTGATCACACCAGTTTCTATCGTAACTATTGCCGCGCAAATGAAATTATAGTATTTTACTGGGACAGAGCGGCTAATCGAAGGGTCACTGTTCCAAAAAGGTCATTAGGTAACTGGCGTCGAAACGCAATATCCTCAGATCTAAGGGGCCCTCGATCACACGTCTGTACCATTTCAATGTTCCCTCATCTACATTTACATCTACATAGATACTCTGCAAATCACTTTTAAGTGCCTGGCAGAGGGTTCATTAACCATTTTCATGACTTTTCTCTACCGTTACATTCTCTAATATCGCGCGGGAAGAAAGAACACCTAAATCGTTCCATTTTCGATCTGATTTCTCTTATTTTATTGAGATGGTCATGTCTCCCTAAGTAGGTGGGTGCTGGCAAAATATTTTCACATTCAAAAGTAAAAGTCGGTGATTGAAACTTCGCAAACAGATCACGCCTCAATGAATAACGTCTTTCTGTTAATGATTTCCAACTCAAATCGTGCAACATTTCCGTGACGCTTTTCCCTTGTAACGCGATGAAACAAAACGAGCTGCCCTTCTCTGAACCTTCTCAATATCTTCCGTCAGTCCCACCTGGTGAGGGTCCCACAATGGGCAACAGTACTCCGGGATAGGACGCACAAGTGTGATGTAGGCAGTCTCTTTGTTGGAGCTGGTGCATCTTCGAAGCGTTCTGCCAATGATACGTAATCTTTGGTTCGCCTTTCCCACAATATTTTCTATGTGCTATCTCCAGTCTAAGTTCTTCGCAATCCTGCCTCTTGCGTTCCATCCTCTTCCATTATCACCGACTGAGTTCTCGTTCTTCCGTCCCCGCTTACTGATGTCTGCATGTCACCTGCCCTCGCTACTCCATAAAACGCTTCTCGTAATACATAAAGTAGGACACAGGATCTACGTCACAGTCGTCTACCAATGCAGACTCGTGTTCCACTCCTATCAGTACGCTTTCTGTTCCACGGGAAAACAAAAAAAAAAAAAAAAAAAAAAAAAAAAAAAAAAAGGGGGAGAAGAAATTCCTTCTCCCTTGACGTCGGCTTGGCTGTCCAACAGCCATGTGACATCAATCCCAGCTACGAGGTGTTGTAGGTGCGCCTTCTACAGACGTTATCCGTGGCTGGAACCTCTGCCAGTGTGAACAAGAGATCTCGACAAAGCTTCTTTGAAATGCCTCACACTACTGGGAACGTTTTTCTCGTTAATCTGTGAGCGCGTGTTATGGCTCGTATTTTTTACTGTTGGAGAGAAACCGGGAGGGGTGTAGCTTTTTAGCCGTGTCAGGCGCACAAAGCAGCGTTCCTCCGCTCCCCCTGGACGAGCTGTTGTCCGGTTAACAGGACAGCGCCACGCACGTCTCACTGGAGGACATAGCCCTGCCCCCCACACTCGCCCTCCAGCACACACTCTATCCTGACGGCTCGCTACACATCATTCTTACAGCGTGCAGCAAGCTCAATGAGAATATAAAGGCACAGATAATTAGTACTACCACTATGGTGATCATATTCCCTGTTAGATGAGAAGTGCTGTTCTCCGTAATGTTAAGAACCTGGCCATTTGTCCTCTCCTCTGTCACAGAAGTGAGATGTGCCCAGTGGCGGTGCGTCCTATGTGTTCACTGGTTTACTGAAAACCCAGAAAAAAAGCTCGTCGTAAAAAAAGTAAATAAATAAACAAAATAAAAATTGTGTTTTAACTATCATTCTTCGTTTCGTTCTTCTAGCAAATTATTTTATATGCACATTCAAATTATTTTTATCGCATGAGAAACCTTTTACGTTGCAGATACAGCACGTATACGAGTCGTAGCGCGGTCGCTTAATAAAGGCGGCAGTGGCCGCAGCGTTGCAATGTGCATGCGCGGATGAGGTTCAGTTTCTCTCCTGAACCCCCTGGAGGTAGCATATGGGCTCTCCCGCGGCAGGGAGGAAACGCCGCTTGTAACATTGGTGTTAGAGCTGGTAGACACACCAGCTCCCGGTCACTCAAACTCTGGCGGTTACGCACGAATCGTCCCGAAGCAAGACATGGAGCTACTGCGAACCTCACCTTGCGCATGCGCAAATCCTCCATGAAGGCAACATCCGTCCTTCATATATGTTTTTCGTACATTGAAGATTCATCAAAAACACGCCATATTTGGTAAAATATTTCGTAACTATAAATTAAAGACACATCTACTGTAAAAGCCTCCTGAAGATCCGATCACTAATAATGAAGCCACTACTCTTTACCTAGCAAGAATAGTGGTGTGGTTAGCGGGATAGCGCTGCGCCATCGAGGGTAGTGGTTTCGAGACGGACTGCAAGCATTTTTAAAGCCCCATCGTCTTTTTAATAGATACGGGAACGACAATGACTTTGGTATTGTTTGTATTGTTACTTGCCACATTTTATCAAATGTGTCGCTACTTTGAGGATAAATGACATATATAGTCTTCATTGTAACAAAAATTTAACTGTTTGAAAAGATGTGGGGGAGAGCAGTCTTTGCGCATGCGTAAGGTTAGGAAGAGGTGCAGCCTACAGTGTCACGTAACCCAAAGGAAACTTGCCTCTTCATCGTAATATATTCATTTTGTTATAGTCACTTAACAGTGTAAGCAGTTACTTACTGTGTTTTCGTGTTGATGTGTATATTCATATGTTCTTGGTGTTTATTATCAAAGAAAAATGAACAACGTTCAGTATCTTTTAGAAACAAATTACTCAGCATTAAGCTTGGAACAAAAACTTTTGAAATAAAGAAGCTTGGTAGGCCGACGTCTCAGCTCGAGTTGAAGCAAGTGTAAACAAGCTGAGGTAAGACATTCTGCAGATCTTTTAACGAAAATATATCTAAAAGGGGGGGAGGGGGCAAACCGGGGCTGTTTTCCCTGTCGCCACTCGCAAAAGTACGCCAAATCGTCTCTTTGGAAGTGAACTCCCAGTCATCTGAAGCACCAGCCGCCACTGATTAGCAATCTCTCGTGAGAAAATATCTACCAACGTCTCATGAAAGTGTTTGTGAGGACTTTCATCTATGGAGTGTAGGGAGTTATCCTTTGTGTGAAGTCATAACATGCACTTACTTCTAATACTGTGCGCTAACGGAAAGAATTTTCTGGGTTATAAATGATCACACTGGTGGTCCGAGATTCTGACATCACCTCCAAGCAACTTTGCAATTTAGATATAGCTTTGGTGACAGCTTACCAGGTAAGGTATCAGTACAAATACGCGTCGATTTCCTCTTGACGCTTCTAGAACCTCTAAAAGGGATCGTATTGTACTCTGTTGAGCGAATACCTTTTTTTGTGACGTGCGCTATAGCAGCCGGTTGTACCTGTATTGATAAGGACTGGGTTGTCGTATTGTGGTGAGGTATAATTAAGAGTAGGCCGATACTATTCTTTCTGATGTATTTGTGGTGCAGATTGGTGATAAGGATCTGAACTTCTTTGAAGTTCTCTGATACTTTCTGGCTCATAGTCGCAACATACATGGCTGTTTCTTTGTTTGGTCCAATACTTCCATCTGTCTCAAAATGTTGCACCTCTTTTCCCACCACCTGTGGTATGAAAGATGAGAGGTCAAGTTGCAAAACTGGTTATGGACCATATCTGGTACCTGGTGGTTCTCCTGTCGTCCCATTCTGTTCTATTGTATTTCCTCGATGAATTCCTTGGTTGTTATGAAATCCTTTAACAGAAAAAATTGGCACATGCCTTCTGCATTTTCTTTCATAAAATGCGACACTTTGTCAGTTTCGGCCATATTTGGATTCAAAATGGGGTATGTCTCCGTAGCACTGTAACATTTCCGCATACTCCAGGCCCTGTCATTCAGCCGCTTGGTGGACTACGGGTCAATGTCGCCAAACGTTTTGTTTAGTTCAGCCTGGAATATTTGCCATCTGTTGAGCTTCTGATCGTTGTCTTTGAACCATTGCTAAGCTGTGCAGTGCAGACTTACATACCAGCTGGCAACGATAACTATCTTGTCAAACAATATCCGCCACTGTTTGTGGCAATGTTGACTAGTAGTAAGTGACTGATATTTTCAAATTCTACAATAAATTTCCTTGACATTCACACAGACACGATCTCATGAATTCAATACTCGACAAAACAACGCTTAATCTTAATTGCTGGGCCATCCGCGAACATATGTAGTGACAAACACAATTTCTACATCTCATATATACAGCGGAATGTCCTTTTTTCATGTAATACAAATCTAGCCGAGGTGGACTGGCCGATGGCTCTAAGGCGACTTGTTGCAGAGCGTGGGTTTGCTCCCCGTCGGAGGTTCGGGTCATCCGTCCAGAGCGCGCGCGCGCGCGCGCGCGCGTGTGTGTGTGTGTGTGTGTGTGTGTGTGTGTGTGTGTGTGTGTGTGTGTGTGTGTGTGTGTTTGTGTGTTGTCTTTAGATTAGTTTAAGTAGCTTTTAATACTAGTGAGTGATAAAAAAAATGTTTGTAGACTCTATGGGACTTAACTACGGGGTCATCAGTCCCTAAACTTACAAACTACTTATGAACTAGCTACAACTAAGGACGGCACAAATATCCATGCCCGAGGGGGGATTCGAACCCCCAACCGTAGTGGCCGTGCAGACCGTGACTGAAACGCCTCAGTCCCCTCGGCCACCGCGGCCGGCGTGAGTGATAACCTCAGTAGTTAAGTCCCACAAATTTCTAAACATTTGAACAAATGTACAGTTTTCTACAGATATTGATTAAATTATACACATTTGACTTTAGAAACCGGAGGAAGATCACTGTATACATGATATTTCGTGCGATCCGTGGGGGAGGGACTAAATGTTCAAATGTTTGTAAATCTATCGGACCAAACTGCGTGGTCATCAAAAAATGTTCAAATGTTTGTAAATCTTTCGGGCCAAACTGCGTGGTCATCAGTCCGTAGTTTACAAACTACTTAAACCTATGTAAACTAACCTAATGACAACACACACACCCATGCCCCAGGGAGGACTCGAACCTCAACGGCGAGCAACCGCGCGCTCCGCAGCGAGACGATTTAGACCGCTCGGCTATTCCACCGCGGCTCGTGGTCATCAGTCCGTAGCTTACAAACTACTTAAACTAAGGTAAACTAACCAAAGGACAACACACACTCACACAAATGCCCCAGGGAGGACTCAAACCTCCGACGGCGAGCAACCGCGCTCTCTGCAGCGAGGGGCCTTAGACCGCTCGGCTACTCCACCGCGGCGGGGAGGGACCCTTACAATAGACTTCGACTTCGTTTGACAAATCAGTTTGAAACTTGGCAGCCGGCCGCGGTGGCCGAGCGGTCTGCGGCGCGCCAGTCACGGTCTGCACTGCCGCTGCGGTCGGGTGTTCTAATCCCCCTTGGGCATGGATATTTGTGCCGACTTTAGTGTAGGCTAGTTCATAAGTAATATGTAAGTTTAGGCACTGATGACCCCGTATTTAAGTCCCATAAGCTATACAAAGATTTGAACAAACTTGGCACAAATATCTACGTTTCAATGGAAAGGGTTCAGATACGCCAAAGTTCACGGTAAAATACACGGAAGATGGTATCTTGAAAGAAACTTTAACCCGTTTGGCCGATCACACGAAAGTTGGCATATAGATGTAATTTTTCATCTATAATCGGATTGACTAAGGTGGCAGAAAAAGAGAGATGGAGAGGAGATGGGAAGAGAGGGGGAGGAGGAGGCGAACAGAGGCAGGGCGTAGGAGGAGATGAGGGTAGGGACTAACTAAAGATTGGAATATTTAGATACCCGGCCAACGTCAGGTTTACAGCTCGTTAGTAAATATTAATAAATGCATCTGTTAGAAATAAAGCATTTAAATTAATGAAATAAGACTGCCGGTACTATCGGTCTAACAACTGAGCTAGTATCTGTATGATACGTACTTATTAGTCAGGTACCACTCAGGGTAGACTTTTCCGACTCGTTAGACATGTTTAGGGCAAAGTGTACCTTTATAAACTTAAGATTACAGGTAAACTCGCCGTCTCTTTATGATGGAAAATAAGCCATAGTATTAAGAGAGAATGTTTACGTACTACCTCTGCAGAAAACTTTTTCTGAATATTTACTCGTTCCATAAAAGCAGGACGAAGAATAAAAACGTATAATTTTTGCCCTTGGACAATGTGGTTCCTAATTTCGGGATTCCGAGTTTAATTAATTAGTAACACGTACCCTTTATTAACATAAATATTTTTCCCCGAAAGTTCAGAGTTCTGCAGAGCAATTCAAAGAAAATATTCATCTTAACCATAATACAGTAATAACTGTGGAGAACGAAACATTCATAGAGCCGCCACCAAACTTGCAATAGCGTCCTGCCTCAAATGGTTCCCGTATACTTCTCTAGAATAGTCCTATAATGTTTTGCATGCATTCTGTATACAGTCTGCAGTGCCGGCCGCGGTAGCCGAGGGGACTGAGACGCTCCAGTCACGGTCTGCAGGACCACTACGGTCGGGGGTTCGAATCCCCCCTCGGGCATGGATATTTGTGCCGTCCTTAGTATTAGTTAGTTCATATGTAGTTCGTAAGTTTAGGGACTGATGACCCCATAGTTAAGTCCCATAAGCTATACAAACATTTGAACATTTGAACAGTCTGCAGTTTTACAATACCCCCAGATTGTGTAGATGTTTGTAACTGTGGTTATCGTGCGTTAAGTTGCAATTTTACTTGACCATCTGCAAGTGTCAGTAAAAGGTCTAGCGCACCCACATGGCAAGGCCTAAAGAGTAGAGTTAATTTTACTAGAAAGTAATAGTTTCTAGTGGAGAAATTTCTATTCCTTACAAATTGTGTACGGGCAACACAGTGCAACAGTGAAACATCCATTGTTTCTGAACCATTTCAGTTATATAACAGATTCTTTGCTTGAAGAAGGCACTCGCTGTAGCATTTGCTGTTCACGTGTAAATAAATTATATTCTATTAAAATCGCTCTGTTGTTTCATTAAGTCGAAAAATATGCTCCCTGTTTTCTATTCAATGTACCCTAGTCTATATTCTACTTGGTTAGCGTAGGCTACAATTACGTAAGTGGATGAGTGATGTGTACGGCGCAAATACTGAGATATGTTTGTACGCATGAAGTTTTTTCCCCCACTTTTGATTTCTCTCAAACTGTCAGTCCCGTACTAGTTGCTTTAGTTGCACTTCCGTGGCAACTAGCAACTGAGAACGCTTGGGCAAGTAAAAGAAAGGACGTTGATGCATGTGTATTTTGACTATTACCTTTAATAAACACAAGTAAGAAGATAAATGCCAAGTATGGAGGAACACCAAAAACATATTCAAATGTTTGTTAAGCTTATGGGACTTAACTACGGGGTCATCAGTCCCTAAACTTACCAACTACTTATGAACTACTTACAACTAAGGACGGCACAAATATCCATGCCCGAGGGGGGATTCGAACCCCCGACCGTAGTGGCCGTGCAGACCGTGACTGGAGGGAGGAACACCCACGTTCTAGATTGCACATTGTAGAATTATTTTAGTTTCACGTTTTACACTTTCATATGTGAGCATATAACTTCCATACAACTGTTTTCTTGAAATTTTTGCCTAGTTTTTGTTTTAGGTACTTCGTCCACACGGACTAATAGGGCACCTAAGCGGCCATAGGAAGATACAAACGCGATTAAATACAGTGCATGATAGCAACATCAGGCACTCATTCCCAAATCGGATGTTGTGCTCTGTAAAGATAATTTACCTGACATGATAATTTAGTTCCAACAACTATGCATATTCATTTAAAATTAACTTGAATGTAACCTACGTCGGAATTAGTAGATGATGACACTGACAAATATAATGATAAACTTTTCTCAGTTTCAGTTCTGTTCTTCAAAATGCCCGAATAGTTAAGGTGAATTTTGCAAGAGACGGAAGGAAAATGTGGACATTCCCGCGGCAGCAAATAGCACGGGGAAGCCGTTATGGGGCTCTCCTTAAATTTACGGCCCCTCGTGCGGCCATTAGGAATCCCACTTCGTCGTTTCAGGTTAAGCTCACACGACAGATAAAGTTTGCGTTAGGATGAAACACCCTCTTGGATTCCAAATGCTACACTCTTAAGAAACGTTTCATGAAAGCGCTAAAACATAAAAGTCCCTATTTACAGAGTGCTTGCATTTAATGTGATTCATCTTATCTCGATCAATGGAGCCGTAAAGCGGCTTGCAAGACACAAGCATCAGTAAAGAAGAGTCAAGAAACTCCGCACAATAATATTTGTCAAAGAATTATGAGACAAATGAACCAAAAAGGTAACCAGTATAATTAATTTTATTCTACTGCCTTTGTCAGGTTGTTTCAGGCAAGGTTAAGCAAATCAAAAAATAAAAAGGAAAAATCGCACTTACGAAGTAATGATCCTAAGTAGTCCCCCTGGATATCCATACAGAATTTCCAACGTTTCTGGAAATCTTGGAAGCAAGCAGAAAAATTTTCAACTGTGGAGCCTGAACATCATTTGCCAGAGCCCGTTCGATGTCTGTAGTATCTTGATGAAGCTTTCCTTTCAGTCGCCTTTTCACTTGTCGCAAACGTTTCAAGACTTCGGTTTTAAAGTTTGGTTCACTGTTTGCCGTGGAGGAAAATACTCGTTGTGAACTAATTCTTTAGTACCAAAGAATGCGATCAACATTTTCTTTGGCCTCGAAAGTTGTCATTTGAATTTTTTTCGAGGCTGGCGATCCATGATTGCGCCATTCAGCACATTGACCCTAACTGTGAGGGTCATACTGGTAACATCGACATTCACCCCCAACAATTATATTTAGAAGAAATGTGAGATCACGTCTGCGCTATACAGAAGTTCAGTAGAAATTCTTCGCATTTCCTCTTTCCGTCCGTCGGTTAGTGCTTTAAGTTTCCGTTTCCTTAAATCTTGGTGTAAAATTTCATGACACGCATCACGATTAGAATGAAATTCTTCTAATATGGCATGCACAGTCACATGGCGGTCTTCTTTCAATAACTGTCTTACAGACTCCTCGTTTGTAAGCGTATGTATTGTAAACTGACGACCAGCTCTGGTTAAACTTACACTGATCTTTGGCACCACGAACCCTTTGTGTCACTCGAAAACACTTCTTGTATATGGATTACGCGATAGCGTTCTTCATTCGATGCGTGAGCCTTTACAATACGATGAATTAAGTTGTTCAGTGCATACATCCCAAAATGTATGCAGTGATCAGAATCCTGCTCTAACAATAAAGTGAAAAAGTCATGCGATAACGATATGCAGAGAAACAGATGGCGGTAGGACAATGCAGATGAATCTATAAAACGGCAATACATCGGTAAAGCTATCGTTTTCGTTTTGGTGATTTATGTGAAAAGATTTACGTCATTGTGGCCGTAAGGCGGGAATTAACAGCCTTTGAACGCGGACTGATAGTTGGAGCTAGAGGTACGGCACACTCCATAACTGAAATTCAATATTCCAAAATTCACAGTGCCAAGAGTGTGGCGAGAATACCAAATTTCAAAGCATTACCTCTCCCCACGGACGACGCAGTGGCCGACGACATGCACATGACGACCAATAACGGCTGTGTTTGCGTAGAGTTGTCAGTGCTAACAGACAAAAAACACTGCGTAAATAAAACATAACATAACATAACATAAATTAACAATGTCGGAGGTACGCGAACGTATCCTTTAGAATAATGCGGCCGAATTTTGCGTTAATGGAGTATGGCAGCAGACGAACGACTCGAATGACTTGGCTGATAACACGATATTGCCTACAGCGCGTCTTCAGAAATCAAATATTTGTAAATCAAGGCACAAACTGGGGATGTCATCTGTCCCTGGACTTACGAATTACTTATACTAACTTATGTTAAGGACAACACACACAGACACATGTCTGCACAGA
Source organism: Locusta migratoria (assembly GCA_026315105.1). NCBI lineage: Eukaryota > Metazoa > Arthropoda > Insecta > Orthoptera > Acrididae > Locusta > Locusta migratoria. The sequence goes on along the minus strand of CM048755.1, from coordinate 720,175,381 downwards.
GTCTGCACGGCGCAATATTTAGCAGGGGGCTTTTAACGACCTGTTCAGTCCATGCCGCGCCGAAGTGCTGCACTTCACCGTGCTAAACCCGTCTTTGATGACCACTCTGTACACGGGACGTTAAATCCTAATCTTTCCTATTTCTTCAACCGCGAAAAACGTGGTCCGTCACAATATTACGAGGTACCAGATTTTTGTAAAGCTGTGGGACCAAACCGCATCAGTCCCTAGACTTACAAACTACTTAATGTAAAACACACACACACACACACACACACACACACACACACACACACACACACACACACATATATATATATATATACAAAAGCAAGAGGGAGCAGCCGCGCCGGCCGCGGTAGCCGAGGTGACTGAGGCGCTCCAGTCACGGTCAGCACGGTCACTACGGTCGGGGGTTCGAATCCCCCCTCGGGCATGGATATTTGTGCCGTCCTAGTTCGTAAGTAGTTCATAAGTAGTTTGTAAGTTTAGGGACTGATAACCCCGTAGTTAAGTCCCATAAGCTTAACAAACATTTGAACATTTGGAGCAGCTGCGCACTCCTCAGCAAGGTGCCTTAGGGCGCACGGCAATTCCCTCGCGGCTCATTACTTCCACTTCCTATGTGTAAGTTCACATGGTGTTTCTGAAACTCTCACTAGGCAAAAATGAATGTCATCCGACTAATATCTACGTGAGGAAAAACAAGATGTTTAATTAATTATATATATATATTATTTTATCAACCAAACCTTCAAATATTTCATTACATTATTTAATTAAGGCCGGCCGCGGTGGCCGAGGTAACTGAGGCGCTCCAGTCACGGTCAGCACGGCCACTACGGTCGGGGGTTCGAATCCCCCCTCGGGCATGGATATTTGTGCCGTCCTAGTTTGTAAGTTTAGGGACTGATGACCCCGTAGTTAAGTCCCATAAGCTTAACAAACATTTGAACATTTAATTAAGCTATTCACCGTGCGTCGCCTTTGCTTGGACTTCGTGAGTTCCCTTTTACAGAGCATGTCCCATGCACCAATCAGATTTAATTGAAGACTACTCGGATACATTGGACGCTATGCGATCTAGCTGCAGTCAAGTTGCAATCATTGGTGTCACTTTAAATGTTTTTCTTATTTACTTTAACGAAAGATTAGTGTTCAACGACCCGTCGACAACTGGTTTTTCAGATTGTGTCTACGATGACGTACTGACTAGAGGAGGTCAGTAACGCGATTGTGTCGCTATAGACATGAAGAAACAAGGTTCAGCAAACAAAGTTGCATTGATTCCATGGTAATGAGAGATGGAGAATTGTCTCAGATTGAAAGGAAAGAGGAATAGTGTCTGAAACCGGCTGTGGTTTTTTTGCAAGTCTGTTACAATAGAAAGGAGTTATTTGTGAAAACTGAATGACCACGGTTCCTCAATTGACAGGAATCTGCGACTGGTAAAGAAATGCCGCAGTAGTGCACCATATGTTGGACACAAAATTTAAGAAACAAATTCCTTTCGACCTTATTTGATGCAGACAGATCAATTGGAGACATATAAAAGTTTTTGCCGCACAGGAACTCTAAATCAGATTTCCCGCTCATCGTAAGCGATCGCCGTAACTACTTCTCTCCGTGCACTTCTACCAGGCTCATCGAAACTTCCACGTACAACGAATATCTTTGGTTCTTCGCACAACATACATATGAGGACTAATGTCACTATCGCCATTGCACATCTCGACATATACTACTAAATTCACTTTGAATAACTACAACTGTTAAATATTATGAGACAAATTAGTAGATTCCGAGACAGAAAATGACGTTAACAGTTTTTATGTAATGTCTGTTTTGTCCAAGGGAGGAACATTAAGAGGAAGTAAGGTTAGGGTTTGCCGTTCCGTCGACAGCATGGTCATTAGAGACGGAGCTCACGCTCGGGTTATTATTATTACTATTTGTAAGGATGTGAAGGAAATTTGCCGTGTTATATGGCAGCTCAGTCTGGGGCCTAGCTAGTGCGACCCAAATCTCAAGACTGCAAGTTATCCAGAATAAGACGTTACGATGGATCATCAGAGCTGGCCGTTACACGAGAAACGAACTCCATATGGACACTCTCATGGAGGCAATTAAGAACTGAACGACGAAGATACACAATAAAATAGATCAACTTAGGGCAACAGTACATAACATCCAAACCTTAGGAATGACAGCTCCACGCCCGTGGCATAGGTACAAGGTGCCACGATCGTTAGTTACCTGAATAAAACGTGTTAGTAAGATGATGTGGTAACGTAATTTACATTGTAACCTTCATGTGAATTACTCGATAATGGAACTACGCACTAAAATCAAGTGGGGTACCTTACGGACCGACATACTGGCCCTTAGAAGCCTACCCCCAAAGTTTATTGTAAATGAAGTTATCATTAACCCACATACCTCTGTAATCCCAGGAAGTGTAAGTCGCCAGTTGGCGATGGGACTTCATCTACCATGTTCAACTAAAAAAAAAAAAAAAAAAAAAATTGCCGTGCCCTTGCAAAGGAACCAACCCGCCATGTGCCTAGAGTGACTTAGGGAAATCACGGAAAACCTAAATCTGGATGGCCGGAGGTGGATTCGAACCACCGTCCGCTTGAATGCTAGTATAGTGTGTTGCTACTGCGCCACTTAGCTCGGTTGTCGAAATGGGGAGACACCATTTTCTGTAGTGGGACACGAATCCGTAACTCCTCCTCACGAGGTACATGTGTTGACCGCTATGTCACTCGGACACAGTAGTCTCCACAACTGAGCGATCTAATAAGCAGCGGCACAAAGTCAATCGTGGGTGGATAAGTCAAGAACTTTGGTCTGACGAGAGGCGTGCTAGATTAGTCCGTGCAGTCGTTTGGACCAATGAGGCGGATGGCGCATTGGTCGGAGCACCTGCCTACTTAACAGGTGACCCGGATTCAAATTCCGGTCTGGCACAAATTTCAACTTTTCTCCCTTATGTACTTCAATATCCGTAGGCGGTTAATAATTTGATTTCTCCTTTGTCTTGATCCAAAATAGCTACAGAATCAAAATTATTATTCATAAATTTATCCATGTTATTTGGATTTTTATGAGGTCTGCGACTGTATTATAAGCTTTTTTGGAATAATAAATGCTGCAGCAGTCACTATCTACTAATATTTTTATTGGCACGACGCGTTTCGGCAGCAAGCTGCCATCATCGGGTGCAATTTTTACAGTTACTAGTTCATTATTGACTTATTATGTTTTGTGTTGTGCATTCCAGTGAAGTTATGTTTGTACATTTTAACAGTTTTGATAATTTTGAGAATCTTGTTGTCTGGCACACACAACACAAGAGCCGGCCGCGGTGGCCGAGGGGACTGAGGCTCTCCAGTCACGGTCTGCACGGCCACTACGGTCGGGATTCGAATCCCCCCTCGGGCATGGATATTTGTGCCGTCTTTGCTATAAGGTAGTTTATAAGTAGTTTGTAAGTTTAGGGACTGATGACCCCGTAGTTAAGTCCCATAAGCTATGCAAACATTTGAACTTTTGAACAAAACAAGAAAATAGTTACATATACACTTACAGCACATGTGGACATGTTGTATACAAAATACGAGGATACAAGATACAAGATTATCAAAACTGTTAAAATGTATAAACATAACCTCACTGGCATCCACAACACAAAACATAATAAGTCAATAATGAACCAGTAACTGTAAAAATGCACCCGATGATGGCCGAAACGCGTCGTGCCAATAAAAATGTTAGTAAATAGTAACTGCTGCAGCATTAATTATTCAGAAAAAAATATATTATCTGTTATTTCGGCCATATCTGAAAGGACAGGCACCACATATATGTGTATAATTTGTTTCATAATATTTCAGAGTTGTAGATCGTCAAAATGAATTGAGTACACAGTTTATGATTTCCAATTAGATCACCAACTGATATATTCATAGAGTTGTAATGACGATCTCACTTAACACACTCATCTACTCCGAGTAATTGCATCGCAGAAAGACTCTCACTCATGACACCTTTGGAGTACGTCTAGAGTATGCGCAAGTATAGCTGGAGCGCACCCGGGTCTCTCATCCATTAATTTTACTTGGGCTTTGACTTTAATCTCTTAAGAACGACGAGATAGAGAGATGCAGCGCGAGTGAATCTGTCACGGCTGAAAGATATACGGAAGCAGGTAAAACCCCGTCCTGAAACCATCCGCATTTTACAGCTATCTGAACCTCGAATACACTGCAAGAGAACGAGTGAAAAGACGTAATTTTAGCGCACTACATCGGCCTCAAACAGTGAGCAATAATGGCGGGTACAGTAAGCTTTAACTGTTGTACGTCGTGTGTTTCGCGCAAATCTTTTATATTTTGTATTCGAAGTGTAAAAATATAAAAATTATTAGCTACAAACAAATCTAGAAATAACAGATTAGTCGAGCACCTGTGTATTAATTTAGTGAACAGTATGTATTTTGTTGTCATCTGTCAGTCTAGGGCACCTTCTGGAGATGTTACCACCCTTCTTAACGGTTCAGTATTGTTACGCCAGTTTTCTTGCACGTGGCACCATCAAGTATGGGTCACTTACACCATTGCATTCCTTTCTCCTGCTGCTAACGTTAAGTACGGGCGTCATACAATAACGATAAACGTAATTTTTTCGTACGCCTGTGGGTTTTATCTGATGGTTACTGTTACAGGGACGTTTCGGAGGTTTGAGTACCAGAAGGACGAGGATATTATTCGTCTAGAGTGTACACTTCGCTTCAAAAAACCTAAACCTGACTGACTACATCGTCATACGAAGCACTGTATTCCACCGCACCACCAGGCCGTATTCCGCAATAAACTGTTTGGGAAACCACTGAGCATCCAACGCCACCATGCGGTGTTCTCATTAACAGTTATTAGTGTTTATGTTCACCATTGATAGCAGCTAGTGTCAACTGTTTGGAAGTGTAGTGTACCTACAGTCACATTTGTATGGGAAATTACGTTATTTTTACACTCCTGGCCATTAAAATTGCTACATCACGAAGATGACGTGCTACAGACGCGAAATTTAACCGACAGAAAGAAGATGCTGTGATATGCAAATGCTAAGCTTTTCAGAGCATTCACACAAGGTTGGCGCCGGTCGTGACACCTACAACGTCTGACATGAGTAAAGTTTCCAACCGATTTCTCATACACAAACAGCAATTGACCGGTGAAACGTTATTGTGATGCCTCGTGTAAGGAGGAGAAATGCGGTTTATCGTATCGCGACATTGCTGCTCGCGTTGGTCGCGATCCAATGACTGTCAGCAGAATATGGAATCGGTGGGTTCAGGAGGGCAATACGGAACGCCGTGCTAGATCCCAACGGCATCGTATCACTAGCAGTCGAGATGACAGGCATCTTATCCGCATGGCTGTAACGGATCGTGCAGTCACGTCTCGATCCATGAGTCAACAGATAGGGACGTTTGCAAGACAACAACCATCTGTACGAACAGTTCGACGACGTTTGCAGCATCATGGACAATCAGCTCGGAGACTATAGCTGCGGTTACCCTTGACGCTGCATCACAGACAGGAGCGCCTGCGATGGTGTAAGCAACGACTAACCTGGGTACACGAATGGCAAAACGTCATTTTTTTCGGATGAATCCAGGTTCTGTTTGCAGCATGCTGATGGTCACATCCGTGTTTGACGACATCGCGGTGAACGCACATTGGAACGCCATACTGGCGTATCACCCGGCGTGATGGTATGGGGAGCCATTGGTTACACATCTCGGTCACATCTTGTTCGCAACGACGGCACTTTGAACAGTGGCCGTTACATTTCAAATGTGTTACGACCCGTGGCTCTACCCTTCATTCGATTCTTACGAGCCCCTACATTTCAGCAGGATAATTCACGGCCGTACGTTGCAAGTCCTGTACGTGCCTTTCTGGATACAGTAAATGTTCGACTGCTGCCCTGGCCAGCACATTCTTCAGATCTCTCACCAACTGAAAACATCCTGTCAATGGTGGCCGAGCAACTGGCTCGTCACAATACGCCACTCACTACTCTAGATGAACTGTGGTATCGTGTTGAAGCTGCATGGGGATCTGTACCTGTACACGCCATCCAAGCTCTATTTGACTGATTGCCCAGGCTATCACGGCCGTTATTACGACCAGAGTTGGCTGTTCTAGGTACTGATTTGTCAGGATCTATGCACCCAAATTGCATGAAAATGTAATCACATGTCAGTTCTAGTATAATATATTTGTCCAATCAATACCCGTTTATCATCTGCATTTCTTCTTGGTGTAGCAATTTTAATGGCCAGTAGTGTACATCAAGAATTACTCATTCAGATGGCTTATAAAGTTTCAATGAGCACTCAGTTATTCAAATTCGGGAAATCTTACCGTCTTTCTGCCGTTGTGAACGAGAATTAACGAGAACGAAAGAAGATTACGATTTAATGTCCTGTCGATGACGAAGTTATATTCGTACTAACCAACCCACAGATGTTTTACATGAATCAAGAAAAACTTAATTGGATCACATTAAGGGGAATGGTATCCCAGTCGGTCGATCTCAAGTCCAGTGTCTTAACTGTTGCCCAACGTCAATCTCTAGATTAACGGGTCCATATTCAAATCGGGTAGGGAGACAAGTTTTCTAGGGTGTCTAACTAATTGGATGGCACGTGGAGTGTTCGAAGCTTGGGCGTCAGTAATTTATAGAAACAACTGATCGTAACTGAAAAAATCCGTGCGGGAGTCGCCAAGCGCACTAAGGCGTCTCGCTCCGGAGAGCGCTGCTGCTCCCCGTCGCAGATTTTATTCCTTCTTCGAGCACAGGTGTGTGCGTTGTCCTTAGAATAGGTTAATCTAAGTCTAGAGACTGATGACCACTGCAGTTTGGTCCCATAGTTTTACAAACATTTGACCATTTTGAAACTCAGATGAGCGTGCTGGTAAACAATCTGGCCTGCGAGATTTTGTACCAGCACGCTCACCTGAGGATGGCGGGCAGTTGCGCCGCTGAAATATTGTGTCAAGCTGACTTTAATATCTGACTGCAAACCCAAGAAAATTACAAATATATTGCCTGTTGCCAATATAGAACATCTATTAGTGACGTAGACAATTTGCTGCCAAAAAACTAACTCTCCATCTCACACAGGCATCGGGAGTCAACCGGTCGCTAAGTCATCCGCTGTCAGAAGACATCACCGGATACGGTATTTGGGGGGGCAGGGGGGGAGTACGTGGTCAGAACCTCGTACACCCGGCATTTGTGTCGGTTTTCCAGACCGGATCTGCTTACTTTTCAATCAAATGACTCCTCAACTGGCGTGAAAAGGGCTGGGTGCACCCACTGCCAACAGCGCTCGGCAAACCCGGACGGTTACCCACCTAAGTGCTAGCCAAGCCCGACTCGAGTGTACAATATCCCTGTCCATTAACATGTACATACATACTTCGCAACCCACCTCAATGGTGCGTGGCGGAGGGTACCTAGGACCATTACTTGTAACTAGCTTTCCTGTTCAACTCGCATATAGAACTAGGGAAAAACGAATGCTTGTATGCATCTGTACCAGCCCTAATCTCTCCGGACTTAACATTGCGGTCTTTACGCGGAATATAAATTGGCGGCAGTAGAAGCAATCATCAGTCCGTTTCACATTCCGGCCCTCCAAAATGCTTCTCGGAAAGACTGTCGCCTTTCCTCCAGCAAATTCCATATGAGTTCTCGAAGCATCTCAGTAGCCATTACTTAAAGCTTCCGGGCTGAGATGCCGTGGTCCATATGAAACTTTCCCCTGACGTTTCGCCCTCGTCTGCGTAAGGCATCCTCGGAGGTAAAGCGGCGTACTGCAACGAGAGCGCGAGTAAGCGTCGTATATATAGACAAAACAGAGGGCGCTGCTGTCAGTCACGTGGTGTCGGCTGTGCTGTGGTCTCTGCTATTGCCAACCTCCTCGATTGAAATTAATCGATTGTCATGCTGTTGCTGCAGTGTTGACATCCATAGCTTATCAAGTTTGAGACCTTCCTCTTTTTTTGTTAAAATTATTTCGACGTTTAAAAATCTCAATGGCCTCTCTGTACGAACGCGCATAATAATGCGACGTCTTTGCTATGACGGACGTCTCGTTAAATTTTATTTCGTGGTCACCTTCTTGTTACACGTGTTCCGCTACAGCCGATTTATCAGTACGTCCGAGGCGGCAGTTCCATTTGTGTTCGCTCAGACGAGTGTTGACACTCCTTTTAGTTGTACCTATATAAACTTTTCCACAACTGCAGGGGATTTTATAGACACCTGGTGTGGCCAGAGGATGTCGCTTATCTTTTACAGATCTTAAAAATTCTTTTATTTTCGTGGTTGTTCTGAAAACAGTTTCCACATCGTGCTTGCTTAAAAATTTTCCAATACGATCAGTGACCTTATTGTTAAATGGTAGAAAAACTTTCCCCTTGGGTTGTTGTCGTTCCTCGTCCGTCCTGGTTGTCCGTCTAGGGCGTAGTGCACGATCTATCTCAAAAAATGTTCAAATGTTTGTTAAGCTTATGGGACTTAACTACGGGGTCATCAGTCCCTAAACTTACAAACTACTTATCAACTACCTTATACTAAGGACGACACAAATATCCATGCCCGAGGGGGGATTCGAACCCCCGACCGTAGTGGCTGTGCAGACCGTGACTGGAGCGCCTCAGTCCCCTCGGCCACCGCGGCCGGCACACGATCTATCTCCCAGTCTGAATAGTCACCACGTGACTGACAGCAGCGCCCTCTGTTTTGGCTATATATACGACGCTTACTCGCGATCTCGTTGCAGTACGCCGCTTTACCTCCGAGGATGCCTTCCGCAGACGAGGGCGAAACGTCAGGGGAACGTTTCATATATGGACCACGGAATCTCAGCCCGGAAGCTTTAAGTAATGACGACACCTGCCGTGAAAGCCTTCATTCTATGATCATCTCAGTAGCATACGTGCATGGATCGAACCTACCAGTAACAAACTTAATTGCTTCTATGTCTTTCTTTAAACTGAGTTGTGGGGAAGCCAAACACTTATTGAGGTTCTTGAGCCAAGATCGCCAATATCGTATTACTTATTTGTCTTTACCGGTTTCTATGATATATCATAATCTTCAGAAGGTCGTACGGCTTTAAACAGAGGGTGGTAACCACTTCGTCACCTCGCGCGGTCGAATTTTAAGAACGTCGATAACAATTCCTCGGGATAATTGGTGAGGGAATGGACTCGTTATGGAAGAGGAACGAGGCGGTGGTGAGGGCAGCGTGCACGAGTGTCTGGCTGCAGCGACGAGCGTGGAGCGCGGCGTACTTCATTAGGCGTGGCTCGTTGCTGCTAATTGGGCCGGCCCTCGCAGGTAAGGCGACGGCCCTCAGCCGCCACTCGCCAAAGCGCCCGCCTTTACCGCCATCACAGTCCCGCCTTTTCTCTCGCTGCCCCGCGCCTGCTCTCCGCGGAGTACACGGCCAGTTCGTTTTAACACCGGACTATTAAATATCTGCAAGACGAGACTACGCACGAAAATGGTGTCTTAGGTCAAACTTAATTTGTCTGTACTAAAGCTACTTCAAAACACCCCTCCTGTGTATATTTTCAAGTGAGGGTCATGAATATTATTAAAAAAAAATGTTTGTTAAGCTTAAGGGACTTACCTAAGGGGTCATCAGTCCCAAAACTTACAAACTACTTATGAACTACCTTATACTAAAGACGGCACAAATATCCATGCCCGAGGGAGGATTCGAACCCCCGACCGTAGTGGCTCTGCAGACCGTGACTGAAGCGCCTCAGTCCCCTCGGCCACCGCGGCCGGCCTGAATTTTATTGCATAATCGGATTATACGCCAGAAATATGCGCGTTTTATTCAAACTATTGTTTGTCATCTTTTGATGGAAAGCGCTGTCATCGACAACGCGAATAAAAATCTACACATTAGATTCGGCCGCGGTGAGGCGCTCTAACACGTCTTGCTGCGGAGCTCGCGGCTGCTCGCCGCTGGACGTTCGGGACCTCCCTCGGGCATGGGTGTGTGTGTTACCCTTAGCATAGTTTCAAATGTTTGTATAGCTTATGGGACTTAACTACGGTGTCATCAGTCCCTAAACTTACAAACTACTTATGAACTAACTAAAGCTAAGGCCCGACAAATATGCATGCCCGAGGGGGGATTCGAACCCCGGACCGCAGTGGCCGTGCAGACCGTGACTGGCGCGCCGCAGTCCCCTCGGCCGGTTAGTTTACTGTGTAGTTGATTGCTATCTAGGTGAAACATTATGTGGCAACTACGTCTATGTTTCTATTCTTTAACTTCGTTAAATATTTGAATGAAATGTCAAAAGATAAATTGGCTACTCATTTTATAGCAAAATACCTCTATCTATGGTAGTTTATACTACACATTTGGGTAGGTTTGCAAAAAAAAACTTTTGATATTTCGAGGGTTGAGCCTGACTTTGCGACCGGGCCTGTATTCGCCGTGGCTTGCGAGCTACGGGTTGGCCGGTCAACCACAGCTCGTGCCGAGGCGAGGCTTGGCGGAAACTAGGGGTCTGGCGGTCGCTGTGGCAGCCACCAGCCCCCAGCACTGCGCAAAGCAGGGCCCTGACGTAAATACAACATGTTTACTTCCTGGCTTCATAGTTAGAGCGGTAAGCAGAAATACAAATCAGGCCGTCTCACTTCGAACAATCAACTCGAGATAGTCCGTGACTGGAGCGCCTCAGTCCCCTCGGCAGCCGCGGCCGGCTAGCATAGCTTAAGTTACTTTGTTTGTAAGCCTAGGGATCGCTAACCAAAGAGGTGAAGTCCCATAGATTTACAAACATGAGAACATTTTGAATCTGATTCTATGTTTCATTGCGTCTATCGAACACGGAAATTCTTCACTGTTGTTAAATATGCGTGAGAATTGGATATACATCCCACACTCCTTTCCTCAAACTCTCTTCCGTCGCTTACCACATCTCTAAGGCTGTTACTTTCGATTGTGCCCTCTTACGATTCTCTCTGCATTAGCTAACTGAAAACCCGGCATTCATCGGATATTTATCCGATCCAGTATTCAGTCACTACATGTATTCATCCGTCTTCTCTCTGTTAAACTAATCCTTGCTTATCTCTCTATCTTCCTACCTACCAGTACTTCCTCCACCTCCTCTTATTTCTTATCTACTCTCTCTCTCTCTCTGCCGCGGTGGAGTAGCCGAGCGGTGTAAGGCGCCTCGCTGCGGAGCGCGCGGTTGCTCGCCGTCGGAGGTTCGAGTCCTCCCTGGGGCGTGTGTGTGTGTGTGTGTGTGTGTGTGTGTGTGTGTGTGTTGTCCTTAGGTTAGTTTACCTTAGTTTAAGTAGTTTGTAAGCTACGGACTGATGACCACGCAGTTTGGTCCGATAGATGTACAAACATTTGAAACATTTCTCTCTCTCTCTCTCTATCCACCCATCAATCTCTTCCTGTCCCCTATATCTATCACCTCCCTCCACCGAGCGAGGTGGCGCAGTGGTAACGAACTGGACTCTCATTTGGGAGGATGGTGGTTTAAATCCACCTCCGGACATCCAAATTTAGGTTTTCCGTGATTTCCCTAAATCACTCCAGGCAGATGACGGGATGGTTCCTTTCAAAGAGCACGACCGATCTCCTTCCCCATCGTTACCCAAAAGTCAGAGTGTCAGCTCCGTCTCTAATGAACAAGCTGTCGACGGGACGTTAAACCCTAAGCTTCCTCCCTTCCTTCCTTCCTCCACTATATATTAAGAATTATGTATATCTGGATTTAACTGGGAATTTTTAATCTCATCTGTTGGTAGATTTTGTAATAATGGAACATAGACATTTGAATATTAGTGCCGAGCCTGGATTCGAACCTGGCACCTCCTTGTCACTAGGCAGTTGCGCTAAGCCTGCTTCACCCAGGTACACGGGCACAACATAGCTGCAAGGATCATCTCAGCATATACCCCGACAGACCTAAACATACATACGTCTTCCTAGTTCAACCATTATACTCTATAGGTCGCAGTTGGCCAGGTATTGGCGCTAGAAGTCTGGTCCTGACGTGCATCCGCAATACAATAAGCATCACTCCTCGACATGGAGACTTACAATTAAGAAATTGCGACGCCTGTTATTTTGGACATGATCGATTGAACACACGTCGCTATGTGCAATTTTCTAACTATTTGTAGGGTGTATCTAAATATGTGGGAAAGCTCCAGGGACTCGATAGAAGGTCGGAAAACAAGGATAACATATCGTTTATATTCCTTCATTACCGTGTTACAGCCATCTGTTATGGTCTACATAGCCGCGCAGAATGGCTGCGTGGTCCTAGGACTCGTGCTGCGGGCTGGAAGGCCGCTTTCGCCGGAGGTTCGAGTACTGGGTGTTTGATTTGTTCAAATGTTTGTAAATCTATGGGACTTTACTACTCTGGTCATCAGTCACTAAGCTTATAAACTACTTAAACTAACTTATACTAAGGACAACAAATAAACCCATTCCCGAGGGATGACTCTAAACTCCGCTGCTAGGCGCCTTGGAACGCTCGGCCACTCCACAGCGGCTTTCTATTGCCCTTAGCGTAAGTCAGTTTAAGTTAAAAAATGTTCAAATGTTTGTAGAGCTTATGGGACTTAACTATGGGGTCATCAGTCCCTGAACTTACAAACTACTTATGAACTAGCTTATACTAAAGACGGCACAAACATCCATGCCCGAGGGGATTCTAACCCCCGACCGCAGCGGCCGTGCAGACCTTGACTGGCACGCCGCAGACGGATCGACCACCCGGCCGGCTCAGTTTAAGTAGATTGTAAGTCTAGGAGCTGTTGAACATAGCAGTTTGGTTCTTTAGGAAAAATATTTGAACATTTTGTGGTCTACATACAGAGTGTCATATTTATCTTGACCACCCAAAATATCTCTGGAACAACAGCTATTGTAAAACGACTTTCACCTGTATCAAAGTAAGACAGGGGCTCATGACTGTAAATATTTATAAACATTCTAAAACGAAAGTATATGCATTTTAACACAAATTGACGTCTTTTAAAATTGACTCCCAAAATTTTTTCGCCAGTAGTCTATAACATGACGAATCAAATAAACAATAGCGTTAATTGCATCACAATACGCCAATGATATACCGAGATATTGCAAAGCGAAGTTGACGCTTGAAATACGTCGCAGGACGTTTCGCGTACTTCAAGCGTCAACTTCGTTCCGTAATATCTCGGAATGTAAATGGTATATTGCGATGCATCAACGTTATTGTTTACGTTATTTGTCATGCTGTAGATTGCTAATGAAATAATAGTGGGTGTCCATTTAAAAACACATAATATTGTGCAAAAAAAATATGTTTTCATTTCAGACTGTTTCAAAATATTAACATTCATGAGCTCCAGCCTTACACTGATACCAGTGAAAGTCGTTTTACAAAATGTTCAAATGTTTGTTAAGCTTAAGGGACTTAACTACGGGTTCATCAGTCCCTAAACTTACAAACTACTTATGAACTAGCTAAGACTAAGGACGGCACAAATATCCATGCCCGAGGGGGGATTCGAACCCCCGACCGTAGTGGCCGTTCAGACCGTGACTGAAGCGCCTCAGTCTCCTCGGCCACCGCGGCCGGCAAAGTCGTTTTACAATAGCTGTTGTTGTTCCCGAGATATTTTGGGTGGTCAAGACAAACAAGACAACTTATACAGCAGTTTTTAAGGAAATGATGTCCATGGATTGTTGGAAGTCGTTTTCCTAGATTTAATTCAGCGCCGCCTCATTTTTCTCTTGCTGCTAGAGCAATTTCACATTGACGATTCTCAAACAGATGGCTAGGGAGTCCGTGGCCGACACCGTAGCGTGCTGGTTGTCCCGACCTCAGTCCTTTACACTCCCACTTATGGGGTCATTTGAATGCCATAGAGCGCACAAAGTAAAGGTGTCAGCAGAGCAGATACGACGCCTGGAATATGGGAACGAGTGATACAGTCAGCGGCGCATAGACGCCTGCATTACAGCTCGTGGTTGCCATTTTCAGCACCTTCTGTAGAGAACTGTACGTAGTAAATTACACGGTTCTGTACACCACAAGGAATGCTTGTAAGACGATAACAAAAGCAAATAAACCATATGTATTCACTGGCTGTTTCGTTGGTTCTATACAGATTATATCAGGGGCAGGCAACCACAAAGCCTTCGCAATGTACTATTTCATAGCAGAGGATAGAAGTGATCTACGTCTTTAAAAGTACAGAAATCGCTACATTTTTAATAATTTTTCAATACTGTAAGACAATATTTAAGAACAAAACTTTTACGTCTTCCTGTTTTTTCAAAACATAAATATTTTATTTCATAATACTATACTAATATTAATTTACATTTAATGTGGAAATTGAGTTCTGTTAATAATGACTTTGATATCTGGTGTTTAACTTATTACACTTATTCGAATACGCGAGTCCAGGTGTTCGTTAAGTCAACCTTGTTCGGTTTTTATTCCAAATAAGGTACATATTTGTCAACAATGGCTCTTAAAAGTACGTAGATGCAAACAAGGCTTTTATCGAAGTTCAACATTGACTAATACAAGGCATTTTTCTTGAGGAATTAGAGGCTAGCAGCCGCGGCGGAGTGGCCGAGCGCATTGAGGCGCTATTCTCCAATGCGGGAGGCTGTTCCCCGTCGGAGCATCTAATCCTCCCTTGGGCATGGATGTTTGTGCTGTCTTTAGTACAAGTTAGTTTATAAGAAGTTTGTAAGTTAAAGGACTGATGACCCCGCAGTTAAGTCCCATAATCTTTACGAACATTTAAATAAACCATTTTGTAAATATTATATGAAGTTCAAGAGCCGCCGTATCTACGTCACTTTCGATAGAACAAGACATATTCAACATATCCTAGCCGGCCGCGGTGGCCGAGGAGACTGAGGCACTACAGTCACGGTCTGCACGGCCACTACGGCCGGGGGTCGGGGT
The DNA here is from genome assembly GCA_026315105.1 of Locusta migratoria. Classification (NCBI taxonomy): domain Eukaryota; kingdom Metazoa; phylum Arthropoda; class Insecta; order Orthoptera; family Acrididae; genus Locusta; species Locusta migratoria. The sequence goes on along the minus strand of CM048755.1, from coordinate 720,160,328 downwards.
TCGAATCCCCCCTCGGGCATGGATATTTGTGCCGTCCTAGTTGGTAAGTAGTTCATAAGTAGTTTGTAAGTTTAGGGACTGATGATCCCGTAGTTAAGTCCCATGAACTATACAAACATTTGAATATTTGAACATATCCTACATAAAGATAACAAACTGGATTATCGAAGAAATCATTTGAAAATCTGAAAACCTGTGGTTGAAACAATCCCTCAAAGTAGAGATCATGTTTGCTTAACATTCATTGTTACTTAACTGATAAAATGCCTTGAGTTTTTTCTGTTTTGAGTTCACTGTATAGACGAAGCTGTGCATTCACACTTAGGTTGTACTATTTCGAAATATATCACGATGTTTGTCGTTTTTAGTAATGCAATCGTAGATTAACGCAATAAATAAAATACACGTGGCATTTTTTTCGGCTACCAAAAGTTCTTGTTCATATTCGGAATGAAAATTATAGACTTTGATTCTTTTTTAATTTTAATTTTTAATTTTTTTATTTAATTATTTTTTACTCTACTTATTATGCGTGAAGTCGTTACACTACGCAGGCTATTATTTTCGGGTACAAGATGGTGTTTGAATATTTAAATCACAAAATATCCCGTACAAACGCTACAAAAGCGCAGGAGTCGTATTTAATCACCATTGTTTATGTGGAACATACTTGTATTTTTACTGCTACAAAAACAATTTTATCCGACAGTTTTGCTTCTGTACTCCTAGTATTCAGGCGATCTGCCAAATTAGCACTCGCCATCTACCGGTAGATCACGATCGACCCCTGTATTATATTATTTATTCTGAATGAAACACGAGATAACTGTGTAACTTTCTGCAATTTGTTTTTACAAAACGGTTTGCGAGTGTTTCGCCATCATCAGGGAGACATTAGAAAAATACAGCAATGCAGCTTGGAAATTTAAGGTTCAATTATCTTAATTTGCTGTTCAGATAGTACACAGGGGGAAGCGAAATTTCCGCACTCGGGCTTCGCAGCGAGCTTCCTTACATGCAACCAATAAAAAACGGTTCGACCTAAAAAGTGGAAACACGTCACAGCCAGACAGACATTGTCAAATCGCCGTTATTTTTGTAAATATCTCTGCAACGATGCAAGATATGAATAAAAGATAATACAGTGAAGTTGTAGAGAATTTTCCCCTCTACCAATTAGGTTATTCAATTTTCGAGTCAGATGAACGGTTCGTTTGCAATTACGATTGTGTTACAAACGGCTTTTTTTTTGGTATTACTACCGTATTTTTTGTCCGAAAAATTTGAAAAAGGGAGGTTCTGGTCTCTGACGGCCTACATTTACGTCTGTAAAATTTGGTGCTGATCGGTTAAACGGTTCGTCTTAAAAACAGGGAAAACGTTACCGACAGACAGACAGACATCCCAAAATCGCCGTTATTTTCGCAAATATCTCTGAAACGATACGAGATATAAAAAAAACATAACAGAGCAAAGTTGTAGAGAATTTTCTTCTCTGCAAATTCGGTTATTCAATTTTCGTGTCAGATGAATGGTTAAGCCGTTATTTTCATTTAAATTTCGAGCTGTCAAGAGGCGATCGCAAAGGCCCACTTTTAATGTTACTACCGTAACCTAAAGTGGGCCAAAAAGAAAAGAAAAAGGTTTCTCACAAAGTTTCTGTTGTGGCGTCGCTATTCGCCACAACGCCTGCGGTGTACGCAAGTTGCCGCGCCACTCGAGAAGACGAGATAAATCGCTGTGTGGTACTCGGGCCGCCGGGCCGCCTATCAGGGTACCTCTCTGCCTGCTTCGCGCACCGGCCAATAAGACGTCAGGGGCTCAGCTAGGTATGCCGGCGCACCACAGCCACGACGGAGAGTACGGTAGTTCCAATCATTACGAGACAGCCTCTGAGGGGGCTGACATGGAGCCGTTTATTTCGTATATCAATATATTAGGTGTTAAAGAAGTTTTATTGGTTGGAGAACTGTGTCAAATAGAAAGGGTGTGAGATAGAGACAGTAGATGAGCTTGTATCCCGTGGGAAAGCTCCGCCCCTATTGGAAGTTGAGATCTGATTGACTCCCGCCTATACTAGTTGTCCGCCAAAACTTTAAGCTTCTTTTATTAATATTTAACTTTCCTATTTCTATTAAAATTATCTGTATACTTTCTGTAATGCTTTTGCGCTAAGCTATATTTCGGTTAATTCAAAGATTTATTTGAATATTTTGTAATAAGTTGAACGATGTTAGTCTAGAAGTTTCGCTTGGCGCCAAAACGGTGGCTTGTGGCGCGCAGCGAGGTGCGGCTTGAGTCAGTCGAGCGCCGACCGCGATACCTTGCACATTCATGTTAGTTCAGTGCGGGCCAGGGATAGTTTATACGTTATTCAACGTTTATATTTTTAACATTACTCAGTCTGTATATTTGTGCTTGGATATACATTGGCATTTCTTCAATAAAAACAAGCACTGGCATCCTACAAAAGCTAAAGTTATTTGTAGTGCAGTACTTCCTAGCCACATTTCAACACCTCTTTAAGCATCACTTCAGGTACAACGGATGCGCGACCTGTGTGCTTCAACTGCGCAATGGGACATAACCGACGACTGAAGACTCAAGGTTAGTAAAAGAGTGATTTTAGATATGCACTGAAGTTGCATATCGACACGGCACCTCGCGTGCAGTGCTGCCCCGTTTACAAACCAGGGCACTGGCACGAAGTGCGTTGGTAACATCGCCGAGGGAAGGCATGAAAGAGGGGAGTTGTTTTAGGAATTTTGTCAACTATGCACTGACCGACCCTCCCTGTCTTTTTAAAAAAGAAGCCCCGCCGTAAGCCCCAGGAAGGGTATCATAGAAGACCCATCCTAATGTCTATTAACAAACCGGAACAGTTTTCTATTGCGTAGCTGAACCTCAGTGTGTAATAGTAAAAGGAGATTGTACCAACACAAGCACACCAAAGTTAAGTACTCACTTCTTCTGTCAATAAATCCTTTGAGGGCTAATCACTTACTTTAGTTGCAGACCTTGTCTACCTCCTTGCAAGCCACGACCCCCCTCTTTCTACAGCTATCAGGGAGACACAACAATTTCGTACTTTGCATATCTGGATGTCGAAGACTGAGATGGATGTTTGTTCCATACGTCAGTATGTTTCAGAATTACTCAATTACAAACCAAACTTCTAGGCAATGAGCATAAAACCACAGGGCCAGAAACGCCATTCGACAACGCAACGGAGAATCCAAGTTATAGTCATCGCCACCTGGTGTTGAACAACCCCTCCCCTTCGTCGCTCTCTAGCGTTGTTGGATAGCGTGCTCATTTTGATCCTAAATACGCCTTCTACATGCCCTAGAAGTTTCTTGGTGCAATTGTGTAATTATGAAACACACTGACGTATGGAACACACACACACATCTCAGTCTTCGACATACATTTACTGCCGGAAATATGCGCACGGCGAAATTTTCCTTGCTGGGATCTAAGGAATCGCGCTGCGAAGCCCAAGTGCGCGAATTTTGCTTCACACTTATGTACATTAATTTTCAAAAAAGACTAATGTAACAATTATTGAACATTGATAAAACGTGTGACACAAGATATAAAACAAAAACATTTGTTCTAAGAAAGTAAATTGAAACAATAAAAATTGGTTGAACAAATTATCTGATGTTTAACAGGTAAAATATTTGGAATATATGTGTACAGGAAATGTTCTGCTTGTTTTCAGATCCTCTATCGAATGGCCGGAGCTTTCCCACATATTAAGGAACACCCTGTATGTCTCCCAAATTTCATGGTGACCGTTCGAACAGCGTCGAAATGTGGAGTACGTAATTCTACGTAGACAGTGATGTATCTCTTGCACTGAAAGTCAAGCGTGCAAAATTTCCTCGAGATCGGAAGAAAACTGTAGATCGTTAACGAAGTCTTGTGAAATACCCTCAACCACGCACCGTACGATATTTTATATAGACAGTGACATTACTATTGTTTTGAAGGTCAGATTTATAAAATTTCATAAATATCTAAAGAAAACTTTAGACTGGTGTCGAAATTTACGATACGAATTATTATATAGACAGTGCTGTTATCCTTGTTCGGAAAGTGAAGTGTGCAAATTTTTTCGGCATGGAAGCGCATAAAATTCAAAACTAATCAGCATTGCTGATGCCCATACAAAATTACTAATTTCGATTCTTCGAGGCGTTTCTTTGGTTTTTACATTTTTTTAAAAAAATAAACCACCCCTGTATGAAAGGCGGCTGTCTGCCGTCTTCCCTAGGTTTTTAACTTTATAATTTATCTAAGTTCAATAGCCTGGCCTCTTTCTTTTTGCTAAACGAGAACCCCATTCGTTCGGAGGCATGAGGAATAGAATTGCATTTCGTGTTTTTAAATGTTAGTTTCTGTAATACTGTGTCACTGTTGCTGGAATTTTATTATGCTAATAATTTATCATTATGTCTATGAATGTGGCAATATGAACGGATTCTCCGTGATGCCACTGTTCCTGTGATAATGTGTACTTGCTTTATTCTGTATGTGCATGTATGAGCATCTTCTAGCATGGCAGTCTGAGTGTATATATGAGAATTTTCGTCGTCAGCTGCCGGTTGCTCGCTTTGCATCACTGCACTTCGTGTCAATAGGTAGTCGTTACTAACTTCTGCTTTTGATGCTGCCAAAGAAGTTCCTTCACCCTTTGGTTACAAGCTGGGTTGGCAACGCTCAGTAGCGAGCCTCGGTAGGAAGTGCGAGTCTAGGCTCTCCCCACCACCACGGTTTTCTGGGGTTTTAGCGATTTCTCGTGGTGGTGGGCGACTCCCTGGCAGTCTCCTCACTCTGTGGCTGCGCTTCGACCTAGTAAGATGTTCTGATTTTCTTTCCTCCCTAGAGATGATAGCGATTCGTTGTCTGGTTTGTTCAAGTTAGACTTCAGAACTTAGGTTAATTCTTCGGAATATGTTTCTCCAATCATGTACGGAAGTGTATTCAATTTCAATTCTGTGATTTTTGCATAGTTAAACGCGGTGAATATGTAACTAATTCGGTTTGATAACGGCTGGGAATCGGTAACCTTTGTGAGACCATCTTGTGGTGTACGAACTCGATTTAATTTATTTCTAGCTTTGTGGGATGTGACTAATGTGCGGGAATATTTTTGTTCTGTGTAGTGCATGTGAAATAATCCTTTCCGTTTTCTCCTTCCGCGAGTGATTATGTACTCCACGTGGTGTATTCTTAGAACAAAGCCTCCCCTGTATCTCTTTCTATGCCCTTCAGGCAAGAAATCATGCATGTATCTTTCTGATTTCCCGTAGTACATCGAGATCTCCTCTCCGTCTATTTTAAATTGCTGTTTCGTTTCCAAACTTGTACTTTGCATTCAGACTCCGTCAGAAAATTCTCTTCTAGCTTTGTACTACCCCCTTTATTAGCTTACTTATGAAATACTACGTATTTGTAGGAGCTGCATGCCGTATTTCTTAGTTGATTTACTTCGACTTTGAATTTATTTCATTTTTCTGATTTTTGAAGACTGGACTTGGTCCATCCGTGTAAAGCTTTCTAATCGCGTCTATCTGTATTTCTGTAGCTTCCTTATGATATCCTACGCATTTCTAAGGGTTGCATGCCGTAGTAAATTTTCTTTATTTTTCGGAAATTGAATTTTTGTATTTTTACTGGTTTTCGGAAACACTTGGTTCCGAACTCCGACTTCAAGGGTTTATATCTAGTCACTTCAGTTCTCGCCACTGCTCACATACCAGTGCATTACTGTTGTATATTCTTGCTTCGTAATCTATGATTCCGTTGATTTTTATTGTAATGACTACGATCTTTAAGCACTTCGCCTTCAGTGGGATGCGAATATGTAATGTAGCAGACACGTGCCGTGTGTCTCACTAAGTCTGCATGCTCACGGTTTGATTTAAATGGAAATTAATCTCACTATTATCGCGTACCACCTCAAGTAAAGAAAGACAGACCAGAGCCTCCTACGAAGTTTATTTTCCTTGTGTTGTGTGATACATCCTGGTTCGCTGAATTTCACCTACGATAGCGGCGCCTGCCTCTGCTTCGTATCAGCACGCTGAGTTGGGTGAGTTTCGCTTTGCTTCGCGCATGTGAGTGGCTGAATGCTTGTTGATTGTAAATCCCTCCACCGACGATGCTCAGATTACTTTGGCTTAATTTTCAATGGGATGCATTTTTATTGTTTAACAAAATTGGTTCCCCCATTTGCGCATGTTTGAATTGAATAAATAATTTATTGACAGTGAAATTATATCCTACTTATGAATATTAGTTAATGAAAAACCCTCCCCTTTTCATTTTATGTTGTTTTTCACCAGTGCCAGGTGCCAATTATCATATTTTAATTCCGTTGCGAGATAAATGTTCTTTCAGCCACCTTCATGAAATGGTTTAGTTTGCGGTGGCTTGTATATTGATGATTGTGTAATTCTCGTGATCTTCGACGTGTGTCGGCCACCATCTGTTTGTCTTCCTGCTGCTAAAGTAAATTTTGAGTCAGTTATAAATTTTGGGCCGGGGAACAAGATTCTGTTGCAGGAAGTAGTCCGTAGTTCACGCGAATCCTTTAACTGGTTTTTACAGCCAGGATTATGTGTTTAAAGTAAGCTTTTAACTGGCTGCTTTAAGTGTGGTGTCGCACTAGTACAAAGTGCGCGCCACCTACTTTCGCCGCGCGCCGCCATGCACGCACGGCGCGGCGTTCTCACGACGACAGCCACGAGCGCCCTCTGCTGCAACCCCGCTCGTGGCCACCACGGAAAGACACCGGTCACTTCGGACTGAGATAGCAACGAGTAAAGACTTCGGAATCAGATAGGCACCAGTGAAGACTTTGCTATTGTACAGGCACTAGGCAGGCCTCTAACAACTATGTATCAACATTCTGCAGTACTATGGAAAAGTTAAGTATTGTTACATTCTGTGCAATATATATATCTTTCTAATTTACTCTAGTGTTTATAGTTTCTGGCTGCTCCCCTCCGTACCTGCACCAGCGTGTCGGTCTCATTCCACTCGGCCACCGACACCTACGACGAGGCTGGGACACAAAAGCGGCGACGAAGTTGGGATACAAAATTAAGCTAGCATTAATTTTACAAATAACGGTGGTCTTATATGTATTAATGCGAGTTTCAGTAGAGCTAGCACACAGTAATTGATTTTAATACACAGGGTGTACCATTTATCTTGACCACCCAAAATATCTCTGAAAACAACGGTATTAGTGTAAGGCAGGGGTTCATGAATGTAAATATTTTGAAACATTCTAAAACGAAAGTGTTTTTGAACACAAACATACATATTTTTAAATGGGTACCGTATATTATTTCATTAGCAATCTATAGAATGACAAATCATATAAACAATAGCGTTGATTGCATCAGAAAACGCCAATTATTTCCCGAAATATTGCAAAGTGAAGTTGCCGCTTGAAACACGGGAAATATGCGGCTAGCGCGCATTCTGAGCAGCATGGGGTTCTCGCCTTAGTCTCAGGACGTGTGCAAGCCGCGAATTTCAAGCATCAATTTCGTTTCGCATCATCTCGGGATGAAATTGCCGTATTTCGATGCAATCGACGCTATTGTTTATGTGACTTGTAATTCTATAGATTTCTAATAAAATAATATAGGGCCTAATTTAAAAACACATAAATTTGTGTTAAACACAAATGCTTTCGTTTTAGAATGTTTTAAAATATTAACATTCATGAGCCCCTATCTTACAATGATACCTGTGAATGTCATTTCACAATAGCTGTGACAGACTGATATGAAGTGTTCCTGTTCTTGTAATTAGGTACCGACAATTCTAATTACACATTTAATTTACGATGAAATGCATAATGTGGTTTTCAGATGGCTGATACCTTATGTTCAAACCTTACTCCAGTGTAGCAGTTGGGACTGTACAGTGCAAATGATATGGCTAGACGTGGAAATGTTTGGTAAATAAGCTACTTGTATGGTAACACAGTTTTCTGTTCCGTAGTGGGTTAATTGCGATGAGTTCCCAAACCAGCGGGATGCTTGATTTCGGCGGGCGGCCGCGAACCCCGGCATTAGTGTGATTGATTTCGGTGTGTGTTTCCATCCAACCGCCGTTTACTCTCCACTGACCGCTGCCGACAGAGTGCAAACCACAGCCTTTGTTATTAACTGGTGCCTGCTCTTTGAGGTATAAAATCCCGCGCTACTGTGTTTGTCCGCGATAAACTCCAAAACTACTCTACTTATCATAGTGAAATTTTGCACACTGTGTATCGTCTGATTGGTCCAACTTAATAGATAGTATAGATTTTGTCTCGATTGATGTCAGCCACGGCGGAATAGCTGTGAGCGCTGAGACGCCCCGCTACGGTGCGCGTGGCCGTTCAGCGTCGAAGGTTCGAGTCATCTCTCGGGCATAGGTGTTTGTGTTGTTCATAGCATAAGTTAGATTACGTAGTTTGTAAGTTTAGGGACCGATGACCACTGCAGTTAGGTCCCATAACTTTACAATCACATCACATTTGATGGTCTCAAAATTGTTATTCAAAATTAGATGCCGGCCGCGGTGGCCGAGGGGACTGAGGCGCTTCAGTCACGGTCTGCACTGCCACTACGGTCGGAGCTTCGAATCCCACCTCGGGCATGGATATTTGTGCCGTCCTTAGTTGTAGCTAGTTCATAAGTGATTTGTAAGCTTAGGGACTGATAACCCCGTAGTTGAGTCCCATAAGTTCTACAAACATTTGAACACTTGAAAATTAGATGGTGTTAACTAGATTGGGTAAATATTCAATATGCGGCGCGGTGTTTTCCTATTTCAGACGTTTCCCATTTTGATCAAATTTTTTTGCATGTGTTTGTATGGATCGCTAGATGGTTTTGATTCACAGTTGGACCCGCTAAATGGCGCTAAGAAGTCGAAATACTAAAAATCGATAATTTTGTATGGGAATACTTTATGCGCGTCCATACCGCTCATCCGGCTGCGTTAAATTTTGCACAAATGTCCTTCAAAAGACGGAAGACGACACTTTCCATGTAATAATTCGTACCGTGCATGGCAAAGAGTACTTTAGAACAGAGTCAGACTCAAATCTAAAGTTTGGCACCGATCTTGCTGAAACATGCTATTCAAGACAAGATTTTTTTACGGTGCATATCGGAGAGCACTTCAGAACAAACACAGAAACTAATCTACGGTTTCAGTCGTATCTCGCTGGAATTTTCCACACTTTGTGCCTTCGATATAGCTCACACAACACTGTCTGCATAAGATTAGTGCATGGCGTACGGGACCTTACTTCATTCTTCGACACCGTTTCACATATCTGCAAGAAATTTGGCAGATACATGTATTATCTAATTAAAACTCTGGCAGTAAAGTTCGGTGAATAGTATTGTAACGTAGGTGAACTACGAACTACCTTACTGTCCTTCGAAATAGTCACGTCTCATAACTATGCACCGCTGAGCTCTGCCGAACATGTCCTGAAAACTTTGCAAAATGTCTTTCTTGGGGATGGTGTTCGAAAAGCCTCGTAACGTTTCGTTGCATGTCAGGAATATCGTCGGTTCTCTTTCCTTTCAATGCTAGTTTGAGTCGGGGGAATAGGAAGAAATCTGGAGGATTGAGATCCAGCGAATTTGGATGATGTTCTGGTTGCGTAACAACGCTTCCCCAGACACAGTATCGTCAAACAGTTCCTGGCAAAACAGGGGGTTGTGCAACTAGAACATCCACCATACTCACCGGATTCTAATCCTCCAGACTTCCTCCTATTCCCTCGCCTCAAAGAAAAGAGATTAGACAATATTTCAGACATCCAATGGAACGTGAAGAGGCTTTTGAACACAATCCCAAAGGAAGACTTCGTGAAATGTTTCCACGACATCTATCTCAGAGCTCATCGGTGCACAGTTAAGGGAGGAGACTTTCGAAGAACAGTAAGGTAACTGTAGGTAATAGAACATATATGTTTATGCTACAGGACTATTCACCGAACTTTACTGTCAGAGGTTGTATACATTAGAGGCAGGATATGATAAGAGAGAGAGGGGGGGACTGGTAGGGCGAGAGCGTGAGAAAGTAATGAGAGGGACAGACGGACGGATGAATGGCTAGAAGAGGGAGGAGGAGGCGGAGGGGGAGAAGCTGGTAGAAGTGGCAGAGGAGGAGTAAGAAGAGGCAGCAGCAGATAGAGGGGTGGAATGGACAGAAAGAGGAAGGACGGATAGATGGATTAACAGAGTATTGGAATAAATAAATATCGGCCCAGCGCAGGGGATTCAGCTAGGGGAAATTTTGGGCAGAGAGATTAGGGAAGGACTGTAGGACATTCAATCCAATTCCCCTGCATTTTTATCAATTGCCTTGCATTGCCGGGTTCGCTAGTATATAGGGTGTTTCCGACCACCCGTCCAACCATTACAATTTCTTGGGAGTCTTATGAAATGTAAAATGCAATACGTCCTAGTAGTAACTATACTTCGCCGGATCGAATGGTGGTGTTTTTAACTACCGATTCCAACCGAAAGTGGGCTATTTACACCGTAATTTTTATTTCAAATGGAATGGCATACTTTTCTTATTGATTTGGATTCCATGACGAAAATGGAGACTGTTTTGCTGATAAATATTTCTCCACTGACTTCGCGCTCGAAATGTAGGTGTTTACTAAGTCACACGGAAAGATGAGGCACAGCACTGTCAGATACATTAACGAGGTTGTTCCTACTCTAAGGATGTCTTCAATAAATGGTCTTAGACTTGGTTTCATTCATTTCCCGCGTGGGCCCATATCACTGCACTGTCGATTGTCTTGCGGTTCACGGTGCTATTAGATAAAAAAAGGTTCAAATGTTTGTAAATCTATCGGACCAAACTGCGTGGTCATCAGTCCGTAGCTTACAAACTACTTAAACCTAGGTAAACTAACCTAAGGATAACACACACACCCATGCCCCAGGGAGGACTCGAACCTCCACGGCGAGCAACCGCGCGCTCCGCAGCGAGACGCTTTAGACCGCTCGGCTACTTCACCGCGGCTGCTATTAGATACACTCTATGCACCATAACATATTACATTATTAGATGTGTGTAGCTGATTTGGCTTTGGTATCTAACCACATAGTGTAATCTATGCATGCCACTTTCCAGATAGGCCATCACACTACAGAAGTTATTTTCGGCTAGAGAATAACGATTTAGGATAAAAAAAATAAATTTTCGCCATAGAATCGAAATCAGCAAGAAAAAGTATGCCATTTCATTTTTAAAAAATCGACTTTAGGTCTGAATAGCCCACTCCCGGCGGGAATCGCAAGTTGCAAAAGGCACTATTCGATCCGGTGTCGTACACTTACTACTAGGAGGTATTGCATTTTACATTTCATACGAATTCCTTTCAGAAGGGGTGGACGGGTGGTCTGGGACACTTCCCAATTCAGTGACTGCTGCTGTCGCTGCTGCATCGCCCAGAGCGCTGTCATAATCTAATTTTCCGGAAATTTTGTTGACAGTTAATTTCTTAATTTTCGTTTAGTGCTTCTGTTTTTAATAGTCTTCTTGTCACCTACCTGAAAGATTTCGTTGGTGTTACTGTTTTAAGAGTACATTCTCTCGTATTTTGATAAATACCGTTGTTCGTGCGTGTTTGTCAGTCGCCTGCAGCTTTTCTTTGGCTTAGGGAGCTTCTATATTTCGTGTAGATCTTTTACGTTAGAGCAGTGATTTCCGCGTATATTTTGATTTCAGTCCAGAGACGGTTTTTGCTAATTTCCATTGTTTCCAACATGAAGTTTCTAGTAACACTGTTTAGTCAGCTATCAGTCACCTGTAGGGAATTAGCGGTCTTGTTACAAGTCGATTACTTAATCTCTATAATAAATTGTTGATTTGTTAGGATGGTTAGGATGTGTGACTGCTGCGTACGGACGCAGGAGGGGCTGGCCGCCGTTCGCAAACAGCTGAGCGTGCTGATGGCCGCGATCAGCCACCTTCAGGCTGCTGCCTCGGACTTAGCGTCAGTGGGGAGTCTGGTGCGTCGCATGGGACACCTCAGGTGTCACATGCTTCACCCACGGTCCCTGCTGTCGAGACATCTTTGCGTGTACCGGACCCGGTTGGGCCACCCTCTCCCCCCAGGGGAATGGCGGATTCAACGGCGTTCACGTCGCTCGAGGCGAAGGCTCAAAGGGGAGGCTGGCCGTGCGGCATCGACCGCTCTGCCTGTGAGTGAGCATGTGGCCCCTCCTTCAGCAAGGTCCGAGCAGGCACACGGGGGAGGGGTTTATTAGTGATCAGGAACTCTAATGTTAAGCGGATGATGGAGCCCCTTAGGGAGATAGCGGAAAGGTCGGGGAAGAAGGCCAGTGTGCACTCTGTTTGCTTACCGGGGGGTCTCATCCGAGATGTGGAGGAGGCCCTTCCGGCGGCGATAGAGAGCACTGGGTGCACCCGACTGCAAATTGTCCCTCATGTCGGTACCAATGACTCCTGCTGGCTTGGTTCAGAGATCATTCTCAGTTCATACAGGCGGTTGGCAGAGCTGGTGAAGGCAGAAAGCCTCGCTCGCGGCGTGGAATCTGAGCTAACTATTTGTAGTGTCGTTCCCAGAACCGATCGCGGTCCTCTAGTTTGGAGCCGAGTGGAAGGCTTAAACCAGAGGCTCAGACGATTCTGTGAAGATCTGGGCTGCAAATTTCTCGACCTTCGCTATCGCATCGATTTGACGCATGGTGCAGGGAATGGCAATTAAATCTCAATGTAGACAAGAGTAATGTGCTGCGAATACACAGAAAGAAAGCTCCTTTATCATTTAGCTACACTATAGCAAGTCAGCAAGTGGAAGCAGTTAATTCCATAAATTATCTGGGAGTAGTCATTACGAGGGATTTAAAATGGAACGACCATATAAAATCAATCGTCGGTAAAGCAGATGCCAGATTTAGATTCATTGGGAGAATTCTAAGGAAATGCAGTCCGAAATCAAAGGAAGTAGGTTACAGTACACTTGTTTGCCCATAGCTTGAATACTGCTCACCGGTGTGGGATCCGTACCATGTGAGATTGATAGAGGAAGTGAAGATCCAACGGAGAGCAGCGCGCTTCGTTACAGGATCATTTGGTAATCGTGAAAGCGTTACGGAGATGATCGCTAAACTCCAGTGGAAGACTCTGCAGGAGAGACGCTCTGTCGCTCGGTACGGGCTTTTGTCGAAGTTTCGAGAACATACATTTACTGAGGAGTCTAGCAGTATATTGCTTCCTCCTATGTATATCTGTCGAAGAGATCATGAGGATAAAATCAGAGAGGTTAGAGCCCAGACAGAGGCATACCGACAATCCTTCTTTCCGCGAACAATACGTGACTGGAAAATCGATAGTGGTACTCAAGGTACCCTCCACACACACCGTCGGGTGGCTTGCGGAGTATGGTTGTAGATGTAGATGTAGATATCTTGATCACCCCAAATATGTCTGGAACGATAGTAAATATTGCACAACGACTTTCACGGGAATAAACGTTCGGCAGATAACTACGAGTTCTTAACCGTAGTGAAACAGTATTTTTACCAGTAACAAATTATTTAATGGACAGCACTATTAAGAGTGTCCCTAACCATTATTCATTCCAGAAAGAGCAGTCACCGTGCCAACATTTGTTTGTATGCCTCAAACGGTAAATGACAATTTCAGTGAACATGCACATTTCTATCCACTTTCTTGCGGAAATACTGATTAAGCTGCAAGCAAGTGGAGTAAAAAAGCAATTCACCAAATTTTCGTTTAAAATGTGTAAATGTTCGTAAATCTATCGGACCAAACTTCGTGGTCATCAGTCCGTAGCTTACAAACTACTTAAACCTAGGTAAACTAACCTAAGGACAACACACATACACCCATGCCCGAGGGAGGACTCGAACCTCCACGTCGAGCAACCGCGCGCTCCGCAGCGAGACGCTTTAGACCGCTCAGCTACTCTACCGCGGCCAAATTTTCGTATTTAGATGAACAACTTATTTTCATTAAATCTCTTTATTACAAAAAGATAACTTTCTTTATTACAAATCTGTTGTAATCTTAGTATTTCGTGAATTTCGCTCATTGGAACGTTAGTTAAAATCATACAGAACCTATTGATAGCGAATCACACTTTCGTATGTGCAGAATTACAGCAACGTGGTCTAAGGCGTCATGCTGCGAACTGGAGACCGTTCCCGCTGGAAGTTCGAGTCCTCCCTCTAGCATGTGTGTGTGTGTGTGTGTGTGTGTGTGTGTGTGTGTGTGTATGTGTGTTGTCCTCAGTTTAAGTAGATTTAAGTAGTTGGTAAGTCTAGGGACTGATATCCATAGCAGTTTGGTTCAATAGCTTTACAAACACTTGAACATTTGATCCTAATTTTGTATTTTAAATCTAAAAAAAAAAAATTCTTTATATGTAAATTATGTACTGTAAATGATGTTTAGTATTACAATTGTAAAACTCTTAATCTCGTAAATCTTTTATTGCAACATGTAAAACGAACCATTTATGTAATTGTTACCAAAGAATTCCATTGTTTTGTAAGATCCAAATACTCAGTCAGCGGGGCTATGAGTTAGTTAAAAGTACTTGTTCTGTAAGAGTAGTTTGTCAGCAGGTATAGTGGAACCTTGTATCGTGTGCTCTGGTTCAATAAAAGTGGCACCACCAGTATTAATTTTTTCCATCTAACCATTACTTATTTAAGAAACCCATGAAATATTTTTCCACATCAAGGTACTACTTACAGTTACCAATGCAAAATAGCATATGACTGTAAGTATCAGTGTATAAAGGCCTAACGATACCTAGTACAAATTTAGAAACTCAAATGACTCAATCTGTCAAAATAATAGTCATTGAATATTTACCGTAAATATCACATATAATTAGTAGTCGGTATGTTAGAAAGTTAAAGTGATTTGTGTAATATACAAAGTTGTGAGCTTGACGACAGAAGATGGTTGGCACCCTAGTTGTCAAGGAATTCGAAAAATCAAATGTTCAAATGCTTGTAGAGCTTATGGGACTCAACTACGGGGTCATCAGTCCCTAGACCTACAAACTACTTATGAACTAACTTATACTAAAGACGGTACAAACATCCATGCCCGACGGGGGATTCGAACCCCCGACGGGGAACTGCCTCGCGCATCGTAGCTTAGCGCCTCAATGTGTTCGGCCGCTCCGCCGCGGCCAAGGAATTCGGCTTGACACTTTCAGCCATATTCCTGGTGTATCGTGGATTGTTGAGTGAGGATGACACAGTTCACAACAGTTTAAATACTGGAAGTCCAGTCACCCTCAATGAGCCTGACCACCGATAGCTGAGACGAACCGTCAACTGTATCAGAAAAGGAAGAGTGCGACATACACAGCTATACTCAACACAGGATGTGACAGACACGTCTCCCAGTAGAGAGTCCGTGTAAAAATTGGTGCATGGTGTATAGCAGCGAGAGAAAGGTCTGAATGAAGTTCGATGAAAAATATGTACTCGTTCGTTAAACAGTGTAGTACGTCCAAGTTGCTCGTTTATTGTTGCGGTTCGCGGCCAAGCAGAGATTAAATCTGTGCTTAATCGCGAGAAGACGTGTGAGGAATGTTCTGTGAGAAGGTGCATCAGGTGTGGGTTTCACGAATGCGGACCAATAATGATGAATACGTTCATCTGATTTTCTTTAATCAGATAAGATAAGGTAGATTTGCACTTTGTAGAACTTCTCTATACAAAAATCTAACACAAACAGTGCGGTGTATATGACTTCTCTTCCCTCCTATATCTTTTGATTTGTTGGAACTCGATCAGTTTCGAAAATGACCCCACATGAGTAAACTTAGTAGTTACATGAGGCTTGCACAGTAAATTTGAGTTTGAGCAATGAGATTACTTTTTAATTATACAAGGATTTAAAACTCATTACAGCTTGCGGCTAATGAAATGATTAAAGTAGCTTTTTGTATTATTGAAACCAGAGTTAGTTACAGATAAACTCTGTCCAGGTTGCTAACATTGAAATTAATCAACCAATGATCCGTCTTTGATTGTTTAACAGGAAATGTCACGAAAGTAGGAACAATAAAACCAATCCCCATATCCAACTTATCAATACGTCTGCAGGCTTTCGTTTGCAATGAGTTCATAAATGCAGAATTGTACAGAGATAATTTTCTAAAGCATTTACATCCTAAATTTCAGCACTAAAAAAAGTACACAATGTGTGTGTTGCTACAGAGCTAATTAAAAGTTGATTGTGGAAGCATTTTGTTCTGATATCTTTACAGGGCCATACTGGTTTAATATCTGAAAGATAATGAAAGTTTTACTGCAGGGCAATTAGTTCCATAGAAAGATTTTTTTACAAATATCACCCCAAATTATGAACATATATGATAGAGCATTTAACATCCTTAAGCAACTTTCATTAAGTGATTCTTCAGTTTCTCCCGGCGTATTTGATGATCAAAATATCCACGGGTGTACTGCCGGTCTATAGTGTCCAACGGGCACAATATTTCGGCGATCATACATGTCGCCATCATCAGGTGAACTGACGGACTGAGCTCATGGAAACGCGCCGGCACGGAGATCCGCACGTTACGGCTGCTCGAAGGGAACTGGGTTCTAGCCCGGTAGCGGGCCATTTAAATACCCTCGGCCCGTGGAGCGACACCTCCGCGGTCCGCGCCCCGCGGCGCGGCCGCGCAGTGGAACCGATTGCGCCGGCGTCTGAGAAGACGTCGGTGTGAGGGCTCTGTCCGCCGTGGTCGTCACTTCGTTACGTTTGCTAGATTTACTCTTAATTAACCCAATCGCTGGTTCCCACGCTTTGCTAAGATTATAGCCAGAGTCACGGTTTATGAGGTCGTCACTTGTGCGAATTTCAATGGCCTCTCTAACGACGCAGTCCCAGTATCTCGACGTCTGTACCAGAATCCTAGTGTGTTCATACTCCATGGCGTGATTTTCCGACAAACAATGTTCAGCGACCGCCGACTTGCTCGGATACATCAATCGTGTGTGCCTTTGGTGTTCAACGCAGAGATCCTCGACGGTACGCATAGTCTGTCCAATATATGACTTTCCACACTGACACGGAATCTGGTACACTCCCGCCTTCCTCAAACCGAGATCATCTTTAGCGCTCCCCACCAGTGCACGAATCTTATTCGGCGGACAAAAAACAGTTCCAACCTGGTGTTTTCTCAAAATGCGGGCGATCTTCCCTGAGAGTGCGCCGGTATATGGAACGAACGCAGTGCCTACATCCTCCCTTGCGTTTTCATCCGTTTCCACAGGTTGTGTTGTAGTGGTTGGGCGGAGAGCCCGCTGAATCTGCCACTCTGAGTACCCATTTTTTCGAAATACAGTTCTCAGGTGTTCCAATTCCTGGGGTAGACTCTCTGCGTCGGAGATAGTGCGCGCCCTATGTACTAGAGTTTTAAGTATCCCATTCCTCTGTGAAGGGTGGTGACAGCTGTCTGCGTGTAAATACAGATCAGTGTGCGTTGTCTTCCGATATACACTATGACCCAGGGTGCCGTCAGCTCTTCTCTTGACCAAGACGTCAAGGAACGGCAATTTACCCTCCGTTTCAGTCTCCATAGTGAATTTGATGTTGGGGTGTATGGAGTTCAGATGTGTAAGGAAGTCAAAGAGTTTATCCATACCATGTGGCCAGATGACGAAAGTGTCGTCCACATAACGGAAAAAGCAAGTGGGTTTCCATAAAGATGATGCAAGGGCTTCCTCCTCGAAATGCTCCATGTATAAATTTGCGACCACAGGGGAGAGTGGGCTACCCATGGCGACTCCCTCCGTTTGTTCGTAGTATTCGCCACTGAAAAGAAAATACGTGGAGGTCAAGACATGCCTAAAAAGTTCGGTGGTCTTCTCTTCAAATTTCTGACCAATCAAATCTAGTGACTCTCGAAGGGGCACCCTCGTAAACAACGAAACGACGTCAAAACTTACCATGATATCTGACTCATCCAGCCTGAAGTTGTTAAGGCGTTTCACAAAATCCACGGAATTACGGATGTGATGAGGGCATTTACCCACACGCTTAGCAAAGCATGGGAACCAGCGATTGGGTTAATTAAGAGTAAATCTAGCAAACGTAACGAAGTGACGACCACGGCGGACAGAGCCCTCACACCGACGTCTTCTCAGACGCCGGCGCAATCGGTTCCACTGCGCGGCCGCGGCGCGGGGCGCGGACCGCGGAGGGGTCGCTCCGCGGGCCGAGGGTATTTAAATGGCCCGCTACCGGGCTAGAACCCAGTTCCCTTCGAGCAGCCGTAGCGTGCGGATCTCCGTGCCGGCGCGTTTCCAGGAGCTCAGTCCGTCAGTTCACCTGATGATGGCGACATGTATGATCGCCGAAATATTGTGCCCGTTGGACACTATAGACCGGCAGTACACCCGTGGATATTTTGATCTACTTTCATTAACATAAAAAAGCGTCATTTTTATGGACATCTTTCAAGCGGGTGACTTTTCTAACAAAATGTCTTCGAACATATCGCCGTGTATATGTCTGCAATCAAAAGTTTGTGCACTAGAACTATTGCGCAAATTCCGTTGTTGTAATGATTCTGACTCCAGCTCCTGCATCATTTCTGCGAACACTCTCCGTGTACTGTGATAACACAAACTGAACTGCCCTTCTCTGTACTCTTCCGATGTCCTCCGTCAGTACCACCTGATACGGTTCCCATACCTGCAAAAGAGGTTCGATAATCTTAGTAGTAATAAAACTGAGCCAATAACTGTTTGATTGATTTGGGGTTTCAAATGTTTGTAAATCTATCGGACCAAACTGCGTGGTCATCAACCCGTAGCTTACAAACTACTTATACCTAGGTAAACTAACCTAAGGACAACACACACCCAGGGAGGACTCCAACCTCCACGGCGAGCAACCGCGCGCTCCGCAGCGAGACGCTTCAGACCGCTCGGCTATTCCACCGCGGCGGTTTGGGGTTTAAGGGACCAAACTACACTGGTCCTCCGTCCCTGTTTCCATGAAGAGAGCGAGAAGTTAAAACCAATAACTGTTTAAATTTTAAGACAGTGTGAGCCAATAATTCCCCGAAAACATGAATACGAACGAATGGCTGCAACAAACCAATCTACCCAACGTTAAAAAAAAAAAAAAAAAAAGAAAAAAAAAAAAAAAAAAAAAAAAAAAACCCCCCTCGCTGTACCGACGTACCGTACTGTGTTAAATTTTGGGTACGAATCGATTTACACGCAAAAATATTTTCTCCCTGTGTTACTATTAACTCTACCATATCGTTAATAAAAGAGAATTATAACCACATTAACATAAGACACCACTGCACTACTGTCTGTTGTCAGAGCATAGTCTTTATTTTATTTTAGATTATTTATTTTGTTTTCTATTGTGTGCTTATATCGTCAAAGAAAAAAAAACTACAAGTAAATCGTTTTCACTTTTGGAGAAGTCTGAAAATCTCTTCATTTTCTATTTCCTTCCTTCCGACTTTATAACATGAAAACTTCGATAACAATATTCTGTAGCGATTAAAATCTGCGGTCGAAGCGCCATGATCGTATCGATAGCCGGTTTTAGCAATGTCGCCAAGCATCTTCCAAGCAAACTCAGATCAACGTTGAACTTCAGCAAATGTCGGCTAAGTGTTATACAATACATCGGAGCCTTGCACAGAGTTTGTCTGAAATAACGTAAAATTTGATCTTCAGTCACCGATGTTTACAAAATTGACCCTAAGTGTTCCACCAAGACGTAGTTAAAGGAGGTGTTTCACATCGTCGATTGATGTGTTGGCGACTTCCGACAAATGTCCCCATAAACAAATGCCTAGGGATATTCACGAAATGTATGACATTAACCGCAAATAAGTAAAGCTGAAAATGTGTACCCAGCCGGGACATGAACCCGGGTCTGTTGCGTTGTAGGCAGTGGCGCTGACCTGTACATCACGAGGGAGACAGTGACCACCACACCTGCGCGGAATTTCTCAAGTACGCCACCCGTCAGATACAAATCTTCACCTCTACCCTGCTCACTAGAACTCAAACTCGTAGTTATTGTAAACTAATTTCCGTTTGAGTTTTAGTGGGCAGGGTAAAGCTGAAAATTTGTATCTGACGTGAGGCGTACCTGAGTAATTCCATGGAGGTGTGGTGGTCGTTGTGTCCCTATCGGTGAAGCGGTAAGCGCAACTGCCTTGAAAGGAGGAAACTCGGGTTCGAGTCTCGGCTGGGTACACATTTTCAGATCTACCTATTCGCAGTTAATGTCATACATTCAGTGAATATGAATAGGTAATAACTGCAGGATTGAAAGTGGCATCCGTCCTTTAGGACTTGTCCAAAAGAACAGACACCACATATATTAAATGTCTAGGGGATTGAGCCGGCCGCAGTGGCCGAGCGGTCTGCGGCGCGCCAGTCATGGTCTGTACGGCCGCTATGATCGGGGATTCGAATCCCCCCTCGGGCATGAATGTTTGCGCCGTCTTCAGTATAAGCTAGTTCATAAGTAGTCTGTAATTTTAGGGACTTCAAAAATGTTTGTAAAGCTTATGGGACTTAACTACGGGGTCATCAGTCCCTAAACTTACAAACTACTTATGAACTACTTACGAACTAGGACGGCACAAATATCCATGCCCGAGGGGGGATTCGAACCCCCGACCGTAGTGGCCGTGCTGACCGTGACTGGAGCGCCTCAGTCACCTCGGCCACCGCGGCCGGCTTTTAGGGACTGCTGACCCCACAGTTAAGACGTATAAGACCTACAAGACCTGACGGCCACTATGAATTTAAAATAATGCCATTTGGATTATGTAATGCTCCGGCCACATAAGAACTCATGATGGACAACTTCCTTCGATACCTGAAGTGGACGACGTGTCTTTGCTATTTGGTTGACATTGTCGTTCTCTCGAAAACATTTGAAGAACATATGAGTCGCCTGTCAACTGTGTTGAAGTGTGTTCAGACTGCAGGACTCCGCCTCAATCCAAAGAAGTGCCTCTTCGTCGCCAAAGAGATAAAAATCCTGGGGCACCTAGTCAACGGAGATGGTGTCCGTCCTGATCCAGATAAAGTAAGGGCAGTCAGAGAATTTGCAACTCCTCAGCACATTCGTGATGTGAGAAGTTTTCTCGGACTGTGCTCATACTACCGACGTTTCATAAAAGGATTTTGTACCAAGGCACGTCCATTACAAGAACTTCTGCAGGGAGACGCCAAGTTTTACTGAGATAAGACGAAGGAGCTTTCCGGGCACTTAAGGAGGCTCTAACTTCCGCACCAGTGCTAGCCTTGTACGACGAGAATGCAGAAACGGAACTTTACACAGACGCCAGTGGTTATGTGATTGGTGCAGTGCTTGTACAAGTTTAGGAAGGTGCTGAAAAAGTGATAGCCTAACCATCAAAAGTACTCTCAAAGTCCGAGATAAACTAAAACTGAAAAAGAATGTCTCGCAGTTATCTGGGCTATCAACAAGTTCCGGCCGTATTTATTCGGCAAGCCATTCACCGTCGTGACAGACCACCATTCTTTGTGTTGGCTGACTAGCTTGAAGGGTCCATCAGGTCGACTAGCAAGATGGGCATTAAGACTCCAAGAGTCACAGTCGTATTTAAGAACGGGCGCAAACACAAGGATGCCGACTGCCTTTCGAGGAATCCATTAGTGGAACACAACAGCACGAATGAAATTTCAGCCCTCACTGAATTAGATGACGTTACAGCTGAACAGAGGGAAGATCCAGCACTGGGCCCCAAATGGCTACTGGTCATTCCAGTTCATCTCCAGCCAGCTATTCTCAAATATTTTCACGATGCTCCAATAACCGGTCATCTGGGATTCGTGAAGACCCTAGACAGAATCAGACGCAGGTATTACTGGAAAGGTCTCTACCGATCTGTCAAGCACTATGTGAGTCACTGTAAAGAGTGTCAGCGACGGAAGCATGTGGCGCAATTACCTCCAGGGCATCTCGTACCGATTCCGCCGGCAGCAGCTCCATTCCACCGAGTGGGGATCGATCTTTTAGGGAGGTTCCCGAAGTCGACAACTGGTAACCGTTGGATAATAGTCTGCACTGACTACCTCACACGCTACGCTGCCACCAAACCTGTGCCGACTGCAGAAGCTCCAGAGACCGCAAAATTCCTTGTAGAAGACATTATTTTGAAGCATGGGGCACCACGTGTCATGATATCTGATCGTGGAAAAGTATTCCAGTCAAAACTAGTATCAGAGGTAATGTCACGGTGCGACATTGTCCACAGTATGACAACTGCATACCATCCTCAGACAAATGGTCTTACGGAACGTTTTAACAAGACGTTAGCCGATGTGCTGTCGATGTACGTCGATGTTGAGTAGAAGGATTGGGATACAATTCTGCCAGTCGTGACATTTGCTTACAATACCGCAAGCGGTATAACGACAGGCACCGATCTGTTGTGTACAGAGTAGGATATCTTGTATGGATTTTTACCCCTGTACGGAAGGTTGGACTGTCAGAAAAGTTATTGAAGCGATACTTTGGTCCGTATCGTGTCAGACGTCACATACGAAGTTGAGGATTATGAGCCGTCGTCGAAACGTCAAAAACGAAGAGACATTGTTCACGTCCTGCGCATGAACCTTACTACGATCCTGAAGAGCAGGTAGGCGACAATGGCTTCTTGTTTAAGGACTCTAAGAACAGTAATGTTACTGATGAAACTATGACAGAAAAGCCTTTCGTCGATAATCGTGGAGAAGGGAAGGATTCCCTTGAACTGCCATACAGAGGACCCCTGACAAGGTCAAGATCCAGGACATTGCAGCTGTCTCCACAGGGAACGTAACAGCGTGTCGCTGTTTTTCCTGGAGATGGAGGACTGCCGCTAGAGACCACGTACACTGACTGCCGGCGTGGCGCAGGGGATAGCGTCACGGACCGGGGTGCTGAAGGTCGCCGGTTCAATCCCGCCCATCGGTAAAATTTTATTTCTTTGTAATTAACAATTTCAGAAGTTTCTACACCTTTGTTATGTTCACTTGTAAATTCTACTTGTTACTTATGTTAACTGTTCTCCTAAATTCTGGTAAATTCTGTCTGTGTGTAAATAGCAGAGCACTGCCCGAGAGGCTGTCAGTGCTGCGTGTATGTTAAGTTCGTAATAAACGTGCTTTCAGTATAAGTGCTGTGTTCGGTTGCCTTGGAAGTCAAGCCTGCTCCCATTTCATCGCGTCATTATTCGCAACCAAGCGTCGCACAGCCGTTCCTATAAACAGGTGTTTATCTCAGAAAGTATGTGTTTCCGGATCTATGTTTGTTGTTGTGATCTTCAGTCCGGAGACTGGTTTGATGTAGCTCTCCGCAATGCCCTATCCTGAGCAAGCCTCTTCAACTCCACATAAGAACGGCAACCTACATCTGTCTAAATCTGTTTACTGTATTCATCTCTTGGTATTCCTCTGCGGTATTTACCCCAAACATTTCCCTTCAATCCTAAATTCACGATTCCTTGATGTCTAAGAATGTGTCCTACCAATCGATCCGTTCTTTTAGTCAAGGTATGTCAGAAATTCCTTTTCTCCTCAGTTCTGTTCAGTACCTCATTAATTATGCGATCCACCCAACTAATCTTCAGCAATCTTCTGTAGCACCACATTTCAAAAGTCTCTATCCTCTTCCTGTCCGCACTGTTTATCGTCCATATTTCACTCCCATTCAAGACAGCACTCCACACAAATGCCTTCAGAAAGGACTTCCTTATGCTTAAGTCAATATTCGATGTTAACAAATTTCTCTTTCTTAAGAACGCTTTTCTACCCATTGCCATTCTGCATTTTATATCCTCTGTACTGCGACCATCATTTGTTATTTTACTGCCCAAGTAACAAAACTCATCTACCTCCTTTATTGTTTCGTTGCTTAATCTAATTCCTTCAGCATCACCTAATTTTCTTAGACTGCACTCCATTACCCTTGTTTTACTCTTGTTAATTTTCATCTTATATGCACCTTTCAGCACACTGTCCATTCCGTTCAACCGCTCTTCCAGGTCCTTTGCTGACTCTGGCAGAATTACTATGTCGTCTGCAAAACGCAGTGTTTTTAATTCTTCACCCTGAACTTTAATTCCTTCTCCAAATTTCTCCTTGCTTTCCTTTATAGTTTGCTCAATGTACAAATTGAATAACATTGGAGAAAGGCTACAACCCTGCCCTACTCCCTTCCCAACCACTGCATCCCTTTCATACCCTTCAACTCTGACAACCGCTGTTGTTTTTTGTACAAGTTGTAAATAACCTATAACTATTCCTTATTATTCCCACAACGCATTTCAAGGTTTTTAACTCCCATCATAAGGTGATATTTTATATCATTTTGTATACATCTGGGTTGATCAGCTGCACTGTCTACAAAAAAAACTAAGTCAGAATGTGACTTTCTACAATTGTTCACTGAAATTTAATGCAAGCATATATGGATGGGGAAATAAATATTAAAATATCGTACCTTCTGTAGTCACAACTTCGTGCACTGTTATAACCTCACTTATATACAGTCAACCACAAACACCATCTTTGTTTACCTGTAATAGATACAAAAAACTTACACTTATGACATAATGCACCAAAGATAGACTCTTATACAGATATTGTCATTCACACAGTAAAGGCTTTAAAACAATAATGAGCAGACGGATAAATAGTTATGCTTTAAATGGTGATAATCTGAAGACGAGCATGCAATGTACTCTACAAATTAATATATATAATTTGGGGGCAATATAGATTCTAATACTTATAGAGATTTTAACATTTTATATAATGACAATCTCTGTATAAATTGTTAAAATCTGTATTGTCCCTAATATAATTTACAGCGTGCATTGTATACGCGTCTTCAGATTATCGCCATTTAAATCATAACTATTTATCTGTCCACACATTACTGTTTTTAATCCTGAACAGTGTGAATAACAATATTATGTCAATATTATGTATAAAATGTTAAGACTCTATATTTGCTGCTTGCGTCTTTAGTGTAATTTCTTTGTATCTGTTAGAGATAAACAAAGATGGTGCCTATGGTTGATTTATATAAGTGAGGTTATAGCAGTGAAAAGACCTTGAGACCACTGGAGGTACGATATTTTAGTTGCTTACTTCCACATTCATATTTATTTACACTGAACTTCAGCGAACAATTGTACACAGCAGTGGCGGCTGCGCATCAGATGACTGGGGGTTCACTTATTTCAGTGCAGATCTTGATAGTGGCGCTACCCCCCTCCCCCGCTCCCCGCTCAGCGCGTCGATGTTTCTGTGCCAACCCCTCTTTAGATATGTTTTCGTTACTAGATCTGCAGAATGTCTTACCTCGGCTTGTTTGCGCTTGCAAACGTCGAAGTAACGTCCAAGTCATTGTTGCCGTATCTGTCAAAGAGAAGATTGGGTTTAAAAAACTGCTTGGAATCCGTCTCGAACCCACTACCTTCGACAGCGCGTATCGATACCACTAACCACACGGCTGTTCTTGCTAGGTGGAGAGTAGTGACTTCAATATTGTTCATGATATTATCTTCTGAAAGCTTTTACAGTTGATGCGTCTTTAATTTATAGTTATATTTTACCAAATATGACGTGTTTTGATGAATCTTCTGCGCGCCAAAAACAAATATGAAGGGCGGATGTTGTCTTCGTGGAGGATTTACACATGCGCAAGGCGAGGTGCGCAGTAGCTTCATTGTCTTGCATCGGGATTATTCGTGCGTAACCGCCAGGGCCCGGATAGCCAGGAGCTGATATCTCTACCAGCTTCAACGCCAATGTTAAAAGCGGCGTTTCCCCTCTCCACTCCCTGCCGCAGGAGCGCCCAGGTACTGCCTCCAGGGGGTTCAGAAGAGAATTTGAACCTCAACCGCGCATGCGCATTGCAACGCTGTAGCCACTGCCGCCTATATTAAGCGGCCGCACTACGACTGGTATACATGCTGTCTCCGCGACGTAAAAAGTTTCTCATGCGATAAAAATACTTTGAATGTACATATGAAATGATCTGATACACAAACGAAAAGAAGAATGATAGTATAAAAACACTTTTTTTCACGACCTTTTCTGGGGGTTCACTGCACCAATGAACACATTGGACGCGCTGCCACTGATACAAAGTCTCATTCCGACATAGTTTTTTCTACTTTATCCTGTAGAAAGAGAACACACCATCTTGTCATACAACTCACATGAACATAATATAATATAAAATTCTACCTCATGATGGGGGTTTAAACCCTTCAAACGGATTGTCGGAATAATAAAGGATAGTGACCAGCAACAGAAATACCTACTGTTTTAATCAGTTTCATAAAACAGTCAGGGTAAAACCTAAGTAAAAATGTTTTCATTTCAAGTAAACTTCTGAATGTATATGACACTTCCTTTGAACACTCTGTATGTATCAGGTCCGTGCATGTTAACATACTGATCCAATTATAAAATTGTTTCTGTTGTGCATTTGATGTCTAATTGCATATACGGCATGCTTATTCTGTGAAGCGGTTTGCCGAGAAATGGCCGCGGCGGAATGGCCGAGCGCATTCAGGCGCTATGGTCCGATGCGCGAGAAAGTTCCCCGTTGGGGGTTGGAATCCCCCCCCCCCTCAGGCATGAATGTTTATGTTGTCTTTAGTAAAAGGTAAGTTCATAAGTAGTTTGTAAGATTAGTGACTGATGACCCCGCAGTCAAGTCCCTCAAACTTACCAAACATTTGAACATTTTCGAGAAAATGGCTTTATTTACTCTGAGATTCGAGCCGTGTACTAGGAAATTTGGGAAGGCAGGCATCTGAGGTGAAGCCGTGTAGTTGGGTATAATTGATTTAGAGGCTAGTCTTTGCTGGCGGCCTTTGTCTGCCCCTCCACAAATTAGCCCAGACTGCGTCGCATAGCCACACAGGCGTCGCTTACGGGCCACCTGCCTTTGAAAGCCTAAAGGCCAAGGGTGCCCCAGTCTTTCTACCCACTGCACACACTGCTTGCACTACTACTCTACTGCGTTTAGGCCCTCCTGGAGACCACCGGAGTCCTTCCTATAGTATCATTCATCACAATTCTCTCAATTTGCTAATGTTTACATTTGGCCATCTTCTTTTGAATTCAAATTAATAATGTGACAAGATCGCAATTTTTTTTTATTTATTTATTTCCCTTGAAGACCAATTACGGCACACTAAGGTACTATCGTTTGGTCTGGTAACTTACAACATATATGCTTTTTTAGAAGTGTTAGACATAGTTAATTTTACTGCAATCAAGTATAAAATCAATACAAATACGCACAATAAAATACACTATCATAAACACAATAGAATACACCATTATACGAGGGTTGGAACTCAAATAGTGGCAACTATTTATGCACAAATGATACAGATGTTCAAATGTTTGTGGAGATTAAGGGACTTAACTACGGGGTCATCAGTCCCTAAACTTACAAACTACCTAAGAAATAGCTTATACTAAAGACGGCACAAACATCCATGCCCGAGGGGGAATTCGAATCCCCGCCCGCAGCGGCCGTGCAGACCGTGAATGGCACGCCGCAGACCTCTCGGCCACTGCATCCGGCTAAATGATACAGAACCGTCCCATGTTTGCACCTGTTACTATTCTTCAAAATAGTCATCAGCGTTGCGAAGAAGAATCCGTTGTCAGGGTTGTGGCAGGCGTAGTATACCGTTAGCAGAGCATGTTCTGTTAATGGTGCGAATGGAGTGGTCTACTGCCTATCGAATCTCTGGAAAAATTCGGAAGCGAATGTCACGAATTGGTTCCTTCATCTTAGGAATCAAATCACAGTCACAAGGACTTAAGTCCGGGTAGTATGGTGGATGGTAAAGCACTTCCCAGTCCCAGCGACCGAACAGAGCAGCCGCAGCTTGCGCTGTATGCGCTCGCGCATTTTCATGCAAATGATGGGTTTGTTGCGCAGTAAGCGTTGCCGCTTATTTCCCAAAGTTTAAGTCATTGTGACTTTGATTTGATTCCGAAGGCCGGCCGCGGTGGCCGAGGGGACTAAGGCGCTCCAGTCATGGTCTTCACGGCCGCTACGGTCGGGGGTTCGAATCCCCCCTCGGGCATGGATATTTGTGCCGTCCTAGTTCGTAAGTAGTTCATAAGTAGTTTGTAAGTTTAGGGACTGATGACCCCGTAGTTAAGTCCCATAGACTATACAAACATTTGAACATTTTTGATTCCGAAGATGGAGGAACCACTTCGTGGCATTTCCATTAGAACTCTTCCAGAGATTCGACAAGCAGTAGATCGCTCTATTCGCACCATCAACAGAACAGGCTATGCTAACGGTATACGGCACCTTCCACATCGCTGGCAACAGGTTACTGACGTTTATATGGGGAGGGGGAGTGAGAGGTTGTTACACTGTGAAGTACTACTGAAATGCTAACGAAGCAGACATTTACGAAACTTATTATATTGGTGTGGCGACCTCGAACGGGAATCCGTAATGGCGAGTGTAAGAGGGCATGAACGATGGGGGCGCTACAGCCATAGCATGCGACTTGTGGGAATTTGAGACGGACAGGAGGTGAGGACGGGTGTCCAAGTTGTTAAGGCGACTGCTGGCTCGAAGCGGGAGACCCAGGGTTCTATTCCCGGCCCAGCGCACAATTTCACTTGCCGCCATTGTTTCATTTCAGTGCCCTAAAGCAGCCACTGTCAATCCTTTCCTTCCTAATTATTCCTCCTTCCTCTCTTTTATCAATAATTTGCAAATTTAAGAAACTGATTAATGCGGAAGTTGATAACTAAGACTTATGTTAGTAGAAGGGAAAGGAAACTGGATGTGATCAATTAATACTTACCTATTGCCCTGCGCCATATGTTTATTGATTTCCAGCATTTCCAATAGTGTTAATCTTTCGGCTTTTCTTGAGAGAATGTAAGATTCCACAGCCTATATCGTAAGTATGGTTTTCTGTGAGCAAATATTCTCCATTGGTTGCATTATGCATTTTTAACCTCCAGCTTCTCTCATGTTTTGATTAAAAATGTTGAAATGTTTATTAAGCTTAAAGGGACTTAACTGCGGGGTCATCAGTCCGTAAACTGAGAAACTACTTATGAACTGCCTGATACAAAAGACGACACAAATATCCATGCCCGAGACGGGATTCGAACCCCCGACGAGGAACGGCCTCGCGAATCGGAGCATAAGCGTTTCAATGCGCTCGGCCGCCCCGCCGCGGCTCATGTTCTGATAATCTAATAGCTACAGCCCTGTCAGGCAACGAACTATTACCCACGACTATGTAGAGAACCTACTGAAATATACAAATGCAGCGATAATTTTAATAAGAAACATGTGGTTAAGATTCAGTGGAAGAATACTCAGTAAGTATAGTTTATCAACAAAGGAAGCAGGTTGCAAAACACTCGCCGACCGCAGTGGCCGAGCGATCTGCGGCGCGACAGACACAGTCTGCACGGCCGCAACCGTTGGGGGTTCGAGTCCTCCTTCGGGCATGGGTGTTTGTGTTGTCCTAAGAGTAAGTTTAAGTTAGTCCGGTAATTAGTGTGTAAGTCTAGCGACTGATAAACACGAAGTTTGGTCGCATAAGGCCACACACACATTTGATTTTGCAAAACACTCGTTCGGCCGAAGCTTGAGTATTGCTCATAAGTGTATAATCCGTACCAGGTAGGTTAGAGATGATCTAGCCCAGAGGAACAAGGTTGGTGACAGGTTCGTGTACCTGTAGTAAGCGCGAAAGTGTCACGACCCTCTGTCGAAATTCAGACAGCATAAGTTCCTTTACAGTCTGCTAATATATTGCTTCCTCCTACATGTATTTCGCGAAAAGATCAAGTGGATAAAATTGGAGATATTAGTGCTCACACAAAGACATTCTGGCGATAGTTTTACCGCCAACTATACGCGACTGGAATAGGAAGTGACGATGCTACACAAAGCACCCTCGATCACGTAGCGTGAGCTCTGTGGCTGTAGATGTATATTATTTCTGCTTATTACGTGTCCTTTTGGTGTCACTTTCAGACGTCTCACCCGTCAGTTAGTATGACTTAACAGTCGAGCAGCGCTTCTATAAATATCCAGCTCAGTTCTAGACGAAACGTTCGGAGATTCGTAGACCATGAGAGGTTTACCATCAGTAACAATGAGGAATCTAATTTTAAATTAAAACGTGGAAGAAAAAGGAACCTAGATACTAATATAACTATGGATTGTGGTTAACAGTTAATAACAATCACGAAAAATATTACGTGATAATAATCTGAGAAAAGAATGGCTGCTAGGGTGTGTTGCCTACCAAAGCAGACTGACAGGCAGTGAAGTATCGTGCTTATGTACGTCACACGCCGTAGTTGGCGCCGACTGTTTTCCAAAACGGCCAGACAATTGCATGGGCACATTGAAGTTCAGGAAAAGAAGTAAAACATGTAGGCATTGTACATCTGGTTGATGAAGACATCATAAACGTTGAAGTAAGACTCGCGGGAAAATTAATTCTGTTATTTTGAAGTATTAAAATGCCAAGATCGCAAATATTGATTTATTTTTCCTGACGACCGGTTTCGATACACTTAGGGTATCATCATCTGGTCACTGTGTCCTATGTTTTCGTTTTGTGAAGGCACATGACATTAAAATGCTACGTCGATCATAATACATTTAACATTGACCAATGGTACGTCACACATAAAACGGTTACAAATACTTAAAGCACACTCTCCATTGTGTCATGTTGACAGGACGCCTTCTTACAGCTTATTAGCAGTATCAGGCTCGCAGCAAAAATAGTATGCATGGAGAATGTGCTTTAAATATTTTTAACCGTTTTATCTGTGACGTACCATTGGTCAATGTCAAAAGTTTTATGATTGACGTACCATTTTAATGTCATGCGCCTTGACAAAACGAAAACATAGGACACAGTGACCACATGGTGATATCCTAAGTGTATCGAAACCGGTCGTCAGAAAAATAAATCAATATATGCGATCTTGGTATTTTAATTCATCAAAGTAAAGTGATCGCCGTCCTAACATGGAAAAAAAAAAATGTTATTTTTTACTCTTGCCGGGTAACCTTTTCTTAGTGAGAATTCCTAGTTCTCTTAGCATATCAAGATACCGAAGTATGTTGAAGTGTCTGTCTTTAATTACAATGCAAATCAGTAAATGAGAGAAGGGAAAATACGTTTAATTTCCACCATCCGGTCTGTCCCCCTCTACAAAGATGATACCAATGAAAATGTCCAACCAAAAATACCAGTATCACTGTGCGCCGAATGTTGTCGGCTGAAACTCCTCTAGTAGCACCTGCAAGGAAGGAGGATTAGAGGTTAACGTCTCGTCGACAATATTGGCATTCGAGACGGAGCACAAGCTCGGATTGTTTTGATAAGGATGGTGAAGGATAGTGGAAATGCCCTTTGGAAGGAAGTAACTCGGCTTTTGCCTGGAACGATTTATGGAAATCATGGGAAACCCAAGTTGTGATGGCTGGAGGTGTATTTGAATCCTTATTCTCCTGCATGCGAGTTTACAGAGCGAGATAATCCAGTGATTAACACACCGAATTCACATTCGGGAGGACGGCGGTTCAAATCTGCGTCCTCTGTTTCCCTAAATCGCTCCAAATCCCATGATGGCTCTTTTCAAAAGCGAACGACAGAGTTCCTTCTCCATCCTACATAAAAATCCGAGTTTTTGCTCCGTCTCTAATGACCACTTTGTTGATGGGACGTTGAAACCTTATCTTCTTTCCTGTACTTGAGTCGCACGAGGTTGGATTAAACAAAGACTCTCAAGCAATTCAGAGGTCGGGTGCGAGATTTGTCGCCAGTAGAATCGATCAACGCGCAACCAATACGAAGATGCTTTAGGAACTCATATGGGAATCCGTGGAAGTAAGGCGATGATTTTATCGAGGAACACAACTGAGGAAATGTCTGTCTTTAATGACCACGATCTCGAAGGAATGTTAAACTCTATACTTCTTTCACTCCTTCAGTTTAGAGAGCCGGCATTTTATGGTGACAGCAGAAGGGTTTTACTGCCACAAATTAAATAAGGCGTGAGGAGCGCGAAGATAGGAGGTATTAGGGCTAGTAAGAAGGATTACTGCCAATCGTTCTTCCTCCGCTCTGTTGGGGAATGGAACATAAAAGGCAGTATACGCTGGCATGCTTCACACTCTGGCTTGTGCATCATCTTTGTAGATGTAGATCTGCCTCAGACTTCCGTCAATTCTACTTTCCCAAGTGATCAAGTCTGCAACCTCTGTCTTCTATTGTGAGGCGTATATGTTCAAATCCTTGTCACGTGCCTTCCAACCAGTTTCCCGACAGTAGTACAAGAACAACCGAGCAATTATACTCGACCCCAATTTTTTACAGACACGTATATCAGTGGATTTCCTCTTCCGCTCTTTCGTAACAGTGACATCTGACGTTGTGAAATGAATGCTTCCATTCAAGCCACATTTACGGTGTGCCGAATTCTGACGCTGACTGTAACACGCCAGAAGTTTTCTTCTTGCCAGGGCTGTAAACGAAGCTTTATGGTCACCTATAATTTATAAATAAAACGGTAAAAATCAGGTACTGATATCAAAACATCGTACACTCCTTCTTTAGACATTAAGAACGCTGGGTTGGTCGTGTTCTCTGGTGTGCCACATTACGGATAGCGCGGCCACTAGTGTCGGAGGTTCGCGTCCTTCTTCGGGCATGGTTGTGTTTTGTCCTTAGAATAAGTCACTTTAAGTAATTTGTAAGTCTAGGGACCGATGACCTCAGCAGTTTGGTACCTTATCATTACAAATCTTTGAACATTTGATTTTGTAAACATTATGTTCTTTACGAATCGAGAACTTGCTTATGACGGAGTCTTGTTTAAGTGGCTTGTTTGAGTTCAGTCAGATATTCATTTTGCACCCTTATATACCATAAACGCAAACTGAAATTTGATTTTCACTTCCCACTATGTCTGTCGGCACAAAACCGACTTCAGTGTTTCAGTCTCTGCAGTCTTTATTACTTATTTATGATGTATGGCTCTACACTTATTCAAGGTTAATTTCTTTTCTAACTTTCATTTTGGATGTAGCAATTTTATTAAGTATTCGTGCATTATGATTTCATGAAATCCATCCATCGTCTAATAATTTATAATGGCATGTACTCAATTAGTTTCTCACTAACCTTACTTCAGGTACTATTTTTCGGCCGCTACGGTCGGGGGTTCGAATACCCCCTCGGGCATGGATGTTTGTGTCGTCTTTAGTATACGGTAGCTCATAAGTAGTTTGGAAGTTTAGGGACTGATAAACCCGCAGTTAAGTCCCTTAAGCTTAACAAATATTTGAACATACTATTTTTAACCGCTTGTAATAAATTATCACCGAATTATACTCTAAATTTTTTTCAGTAAACATAGTTTCCAAATAATTTTCGTCTCTAATCTTCGAATTTATATTGACTTTGTTATAGGTATGGTAATTTTTTAAATATTTTATTCTTTCTCTAAATCAGAGAAATTCACTACAACGGTTTCAAATTTCTGCAAGGCATTTTTACGGCACGTGTGCAAGGATCCGCATAAAAAGAGGATTATTTTCGTATCCAGCAGTCTATACTTCTAGCATTACGTTATCAAAATTACTTAAACCCTTACATTTCACTTACATACTGTAACGAGACGCCATTTCATTCAGGTTACTATGTAGGAATGAGAGGCACAGCAATTGATCAAATACAAACCTCATGAAGAATTGAACTTACTCAAGAGAAAACAACCATAAAATTTCTTTTTATGAAAGCCTCCTATTTAAAAAAAAATCTAATGCGCTTTTATAAATGGATTATGCTTGAGTTAAATGATGATATTTTCAATATACGACGTGGATAAAAAGTTCTCTTACACCTCTACCAATTGTAACACACAAACATTACAAGATACTAACGTCACGTCACCAATGGATTGTAACTTGCTTTCCTCAGAAGAGCCGCGATAATGTCTGTAGAAAAATGATGTCTGGGCGTTCGCTACACCGATCTTCGTCTTTTAGTATTTGCTATTTAACCATACTAGATAGCAGTGACATGACTTCTGTGCAAAACATAGTGACAAGGGTCTGGGTTCATAAACTCACGCACCAGGAAAATATGACACAAGCGAGAGTAAGTTATGATAAGTATCAGTAAGGATCATAATATGTAAACCCTGGATAGGATGGAAATGGAATGTCTTTCTCAGAGAGTCTTTGGTTTTGTCGAGCATCGCTGGTATGCCTGAGCTTTGCGTAGCGGTAAAGTCAATACGTGATCGCGAGAAGGGTGTTTCAAATGATATGTCACAGGATATATTAATTTCCGACATCAGATATGCGCAGAATAAATTTTTCATATTGGACGTAAGCGAGTAGGTGACATATTAACATTATTTTATGATGAAGACGATTTGGGGGGAAGATTTAAGGAAGTTACCTTTTTAATTTTTCGGCGCCTTTTTTTTTTTTTTTTTTTTTTTTTTTTTTTTTTTTTTTTCTTTTCTTAGACAGTCATTATTTTAAACACTGTCAGGACCTATAACTTTTTTTTCGGTGATCAGACAATTAACTTTTAATTGAATCGTAAGAGGAATTAGCAATTACTATTCTGCCTAAATGATTCGCTATTCTTTAAACAATTAAGATATCAAACCAAAAGAATTAACAGACAGAGTTGCAATTTTAAGCTGTATGAGACTCTGGATAAAATTATGTATGAATAAATGTGATCATAAATTTTGTGTCAACCATCTAAGAAAATACGAATCATTTGTAAACCATCATGTAGACTTTATCATTTCTATCCGATCACGTAACTTTATGATTCAACCTAATGGCTGAAAGAACATACATTAAAGGGATTACAGAATCGGATTTTGAGTTCAAATTTGGTTTTCGTTTTATTTGGTTATTATTTTCCACCAAGTTCCCTCTTTAAACTGACGTATCATACATAGCTCTACTAGAGTTATAACTATTTTATTTTTATAGATTTGTGAGATCGAGTATTGCGCTTTTGTTATACACGTCTCTAACGGCTGACCATAAACTTTTTGGAAGTACATTTAAGTGCCATGAATTGAAATATCCTGATTCCCAGCGACTCTTTGTATAGTGTTTGTTCTAAAATATTTCTCTCTGGTTTCATCAAGTTACTCTTTGACTTTGTGACTCAGGATTGTTTGTAAACAGTGTGCTATATGAAATGGAAAAAAAAAAACTAGATGATGTGAAAACCTTGTATGGCAAAGGAAGATACACTAAATCCATGACAGACCGCATTCAGAATTGCTATGGCCTTAAGATCAGGCGTCGCGCAGAGTAGCCGAGCGGTCTTGAGCGCCACGTTGTGGATCGCGCGGACTCCCGCGTTGGTGGTTCGAATCTTCCCTCGGGCATGAACGTTTGTGTTGTCTTTAGTATAAGTTAGTTCGTAAGTAGTTTGTAAGTTTGGGGACTGATGACCCCGCAGATAAGTCCCATAAGCTTAACAAAACATTTGAACATTTTTGCGATCAGGCAAAATATAGGCAATCTTGAAGAAAGCCTTTAAGAAAAATTTCACGTTATTTGGTTGCCTGGATATTGAGGAAAGCTATATTGGTTTTGTATTTCCACACCACATCCACAGATGAGCATCCAGAACATGATTTGCGACCCAAAGGTTAAAAGAGCTTCTGTAAATACAATAGAGGACTAACAACTGGAGAGAAATGCATTCACCACCACAGTCTACCATTAGCCATCATGGAAGAAATGAAGCCCATTTTCAGAGATATGGCTGACAGAAGTCTTGCCATGAAATGTCTTCACGGAAATCGAAGAATCCCAACGGGTGGTTGAATAGTGTGAAATGTGAAATGACATCGTCTCCCAGA
This sequence comes from Locusta migratoria, assembly GCA_026315105.1. Classification (NCBI taxonomy): domain Eukaryota; kingdom Metazoa; phylum Arthropoda; class Insecta; order Orthoptera; family Acrididae; genus Locusta; species Locusta migratoria. Next base: position 720,124,293 of record CM048755.1, on the reverse strand, counting down.
AACAGTTTTTCTCCGAATTAAAACACTACATTTTAGTGTGTATGATGCCGTGGCAACCTTCAATCTTGGGAATATAATTAAATGCCAGATCCCTTAAAAGTTGAGTGTGCATGTTGGTTCCCGTAGGGTACGTGCTATATTGACTTTACATCAACACAGACTAAGGTATGCTGACAATACAATCAAGGCAATGGTGAAAAAAGCAAGACAGCTGCATAGCAAAAGAAGACACGAAGGTGGTTATGAAGGCTGTGAAGGGGTATTAACTATGGATGAGGAATGTTTTAATCTTCTTTCTCCGTATCCCGTACATTTACTTTTTACTTCTTCCAGTACTGTTGAACATAGAAATGTGAAATTTTTATGACTTAGTCACTTAGGTTTCTTTTACATATCGAAACAATGATTTTTTAATTACTTGATTTGCAAAAGACTTACGGGTGATACATAGTCTAGTAAAAAGTTATGGAAAAATTTTACTGTGAAATAAATGTAAAATATCTCTGTAAGAAAATACTTTGACAGTAAACTGTTGTTTCACTATTTTTATAACATATCAATGCACATACAGTAAAAATTTTAACTCTCTATCTCCAGTAGTTTGTGCGAAAATGGTCCCTATAGTGGGCTTATTTTATCATTGCGGAGACAGGTGATTCCGTATCCCCTTAAAGATAAAATAGAAATTTGTACTGAAATCATTTGCAGTTTGCACCATTACGAACGCATTGTCACCGTTTGCAGTTGTGTACAGGAGTTCGTCGCATTATTCTGCTCATAGCTCTACTGAAGTCGAATTAAGAAACGATCAAAACTATCTTGTGTTCTGTTTGTGGAGAATAAATTTTTGTTGTCTCTAATAATCACTTATTGTCAGGTCCACACCATTGTGATTGAAATTAATTTGACTTTTTAATACAACCATGGTTCCGTGAAATAGGTTATAGGTGTTCATCAATCTTATTTGCATTCTACTATTATGCTCAGGTGTAGTTACAGAAATACGATGTAATACTTCCAACACGTCATCGCGAACTTATAATGTTAGTATTGTAGACGCATTTAACAATATTAGCTAGACAGTATTAATTTATTGACTTCAATTTGCTCAGGCACACACATAAGCAAGAAACATCATGAACTATTTACTGGATAACTTTAAGTTTTCGTAAACAGTTGGATGAGGAACTACCAGGTCGTCGGATTTTGATTACGTTGAAGAGGAAAGGTTTTCACCATGTAGTGTTCTAGTTACCTTCAGCCCTGCTCGCCCATCAACCCAAAAGGGAATATGTACTGAAGTGGTTTATTGCTGCAATCACCTTGCAGCTATACAAGAATGTATTCTTTAGAATTCGATATTATTAAGAAGAAAATGCAACTCCACATACTGGGCAGGATTCCTACGAATGGACATCAATAAAGTATCGAATGGTAAATTAATATGAAACAATTGCAGGTGCAATGCGACCATCTGGTCACCCAGTAAACGTAATGAAAGTTAATAACACAAGGACGATATTGTCACTGTTATAACGATATTAGTGAAAACAAAACTGAAAACAGTTTCTTTCAGAGTTGAATGCAAATTTATTGCAAGAGGAATTACACTTATCATTATTTTATGTAATTTAAAATTCATCTGCAGTATTCCAAAGAAGTAGATAAAGCTTTCAGTATTTCAATTTTCTTTCACCGCAGCCAATTATTGTCAATAGCACGAATGCGTTTTCTGTAATAAATATCTCAATTTCCGCACATCATTTCAGAGTTATACCTGTACAGACATCGGTTCGGCAATTTTATTCGCAAAACGTTTTATCCTGTTATTAATTTGGCGAAGTTAATCATTCGCACTCAAAACATTAAGTGATTAGAGAACCAGTAATTTGATATGAAAACGCACACTCATTCTGGTAAATCGATAGGAAGTGACAAAGTTATTACGAACCCGTAAAGGGAAGGTAGGCCAGAAACGTGTAGCTCTAAATTGCATGAGTAATCGGAAAAAGCTGTTTCTAAATGAACGTGTTCAATTATGTTAGTAAATCTGTGACACAACAGTCAATACCGTCTAAATATATTCATATATCCGTGGTCTAGTTCGTTAAGTTTTATAAAAAGCACATGAGAGTGCTGAACTGTTCATGGGGATTTTTAGGAACGTATTTTTAGACTGACAGTGAGTCAAGTATATGTAAGAATTTATGAATTAAATAATATATATTAAATTTTTCTCGTCAATGTGGTTTCGGCTACTATCTACATCTAAATCGAAATCTACATACCGGGTGATCAAAAAGTCATTATAAATTTGAAAACTTAATAAATCACTGAATAATGTAGATATAGGGGTAAAAATTGACACACATACTTGGAATGACATGGGATTTTATTAGAAAAAAGTTCAAAAAATGTCTGATAGATAGCGCTGGACAGCAAAACGTCAGTGACTGCGCATAAAAATTGTGTATTAAAGGAGCTGTAATGAGAGAGAGAATCAGATGCACCAGCAGTCGCAGTATGTTGACGTTACCTGCAAAGGCGCTTTTAGTGAGGCTGTATTATCAGAATGGGGAATGTGCTAGTTCAGCGTTACAATCCTATCGCCATAGGAAGGGGATTCGAACGGGTAAAGGTCCGTTGACAAATGCAGCTGTGGCGAGAATGATATCAAAGTTCGAAGCCACGGGTTGTTTAGATGATAGAACCCGTAGTGGCCGACCGAGAACAAGGCGTAATGCTGCTGAGACAGTTCAGGAGAAAATGGACACTGTAGGAGGTTTGTCTACGCACGGGGAAGTCGGCGCTCGTGCAGTCGCACTGGCATTACATACACTACTGTTTGGTTGGCACTTAAGCGTACCCTCCGATGCTATCCTTACAAAATCCCCCGGCATCATGAACTGTTACCTGGTGATTTAGTGAAGCGGGGGGCATTTGCGGTGTGGGCGTTTCAAAAGATAGCGAAAGATGACGATTGGTTGAGTAACGTGTTGTGGACCGACGGAGCTCATTTCACGCTCCGAGGGTCTGTCAACGCCCACAACAGCAGAATTTGGGCTACCGAAAATCCTAGAACTGTCGTGGAAATTCCATTGCACGACGATAAAGCCACGGTATGGGTTGGATTTACCACATCTACCGTCATCGGGCCTTTTTTCTTCGAGGAACTGCGTGATTATGGTTTTGTAACTGCTACCGTGACGGTTGAGAGGTACGCCGATATGTTACAGAATCGCATCATCCCCATCCTGGCTGATAAACACCTGCTGGAACGTACTATTTATATGCAGGATGGCGTTCCACCCCATATTGCAAGACGCGTGAAAGATCTCTTGCGCGGGTCGTTTGGTGATGATCGTGTGCTCAGCCGCCATTTTCGCCATGCTTGGCCTCCCAGGTCCCCAGACCTCAGTCCGTGCAATTATTGGCTTTGGGGTTACCTGAAGTCGCAAGTGTATCGTGATCGACCGACATCTCTAGGGATGCTGAAAGACAACATCCGACGCCAATGGCTCACCGTTACTCCAGACATGCTTTACAGTGCTGTTCACATTATTCCTCGACTACAACTATTGTTGAGGAATGGTGGTTAACATATTGAGCATTTCCTGTAAAGAACATCATCTTTGTTTTGTCTTAATTTGTTATGCCAATTATTGATTTCTAATCAGATGAAGAGCCATTTGTCGGACATTTTTTTGAACTTTTGTTTGCTTATGGTTCTAATAAAACACCATATCATTCCAAGCATGTGTGTCAATTTTTAACTCTCTATCTACATTATTCCGTGGTTTATTAAGTTTTCAAATCGATAATGACTTTTTGGTCACATTTAAGTGCATGGCAGAGGATTGATGACGTTACCCCACATATTTTCTCTTTTATTGAATAAAGGCTTTTCTATTTATTTTATTTAATTTTATTTTTTATTTTCGGCATGGGCAGCCGTCAGCCGCACATATAAGCTTCCGTAAGGCACGTGTGTGCAGGTCTGGGAAGCGGCAACATTCCCACGGTTGGCCGAGCCATCTGTTGTAACCGCGATGGACGAGCCCAAAGATGTAAAAGCGAAACGACATCACTAAAATATCTAGGCGATTGTAGAAAATTATATGCCATTTGTGATCCTGCAGGTATTATCAAGTCGTATACGAATGACACTAATACCGCCTTACGCACCTCATACTGAACAGTTGGAATGGCTTACATTTGACATAGATATAAATTAAATTCGTGATAATGCGTTACAAAATTACAAATATAAGACAGCTGTTACGTCACTGGTATTACGAGCTATGTTATAAGGACACCTGTGGCAGAACGAATGTGCATTTTCCGTGCCTAGATCTGATAATTAGTTATACTGCGATTTCGTATTACAGCGCTAGTGCCTGAGTTTGTGCAAGTTATCTCAAATGACTGAGAGTGTTCGAGGATACTAGTATTGAGTTCCAGTTCTACTTTTAAAGAGACAAGATCGAAAGAATAACTGAAGGGTGATAAACTAATATCTGCGTTTTGATTTTAACACAATATATTATTAAATTTGTGTATTGTAACTTCAGCAATAACAGGCATTAACAAATAAAAAAGTAAAGCTGTCAACAATCCGAAGATTAGTTTGAACACTAGGCATGGTCCTGTTTGCAGTTGGTATGCCGTCGCCTTCATCCGAGCTTCGAACTGACTTACCCAGCCCGTTATAGGGGGACCTACAGTTTAACGTGGGTTCCGGACCACGGTGCAACTCGGAATTTTTCTCATCAGCAACACTGCCAGAGGTGAAAGAAGTAGAAAGTGACAGACAAAAATCACTTGACCTGGAAACCGAGACCTTTTGATTGATCGCCTGGCACTCTACCACTGTACTACCGAGCCACACCTAACGAATATGAACGTAAAAATATAATGGACGAGGATGACTGAACGTAAAGGAAGATCTCTTCCTAATTTCGAATAGTGTCGCAAAGACAAAAGATGCCACGAAACAGCGGAACCAATAAAGAAAGAGGGAACCGTGTAGCAATCCAAAAAAAGAAAAAAAGAAACCTTTTTCATTCGCCTTTATTAAAGCAATAAATCTGAGATAACATAGTATGTGGTAATGGGAGGCAAAAGACTATACATAGAACTGGAGAGAGCAAAGGTAAAAAAATGTGAATGCATATGAATATCTAGCAGTTATATTTGGTGAAGATGGAAGGGATAAGAAGAACATAAGAAAGAAGATAGGGAAAGAAAAGAATATGATTCAGCCTCTATATCCGATATTGTGGAATAACAATTTGTCAAACAGACAAAGAAGAACATATTTAAGGCAATAATAGACCCAGTCATGACGTATGGGTCGTAAGTGCAAGTCATAGATAAAAATAGAGAAAGGAAACTACTTGCTGCAGAGATGTCATACTGGAGAAAAAAATGTTCAAATGTTTGTATAGCTTATGGGACTTAGCTGCTGGGTTATCATTCCCTAAACTTACAAACTACTTACGAACTAGCTAATAATAAGGACAGCACAAATATCCATGCCCGAGAGGGGATTCGAACCCCCGACCGTAGTGGCCGTGCAGACCGTGACTAGAACGCTTCAGTACCCTCGGCCACCGCGACCGGCTCATACTGGAGAAGATGCTGCAGCTTAACATTATTTGATCACCCGAGGAATGAAATAATCAGAGGAAGAATCACAGCTAAAACCACATTCAAAGATAAAATCTATGATAAAAATTGAATTGGTATGGGCACTTCGGACGTATGGAACTGGGAAGGATACCATTACAGGTAAAGGAGTTGGATTCCACCACAAAGAAATAAGGAGGGAGACCCCGTAAAAGTGGGTAATTGGTACTGGAGAGGAGATGCGGAAACGAAGATAGAGGGCGCTTAGGATGCGAAAAGCGGTTAATATATATAACTAGCTGCAATTACCTGGCTTTGCCCGGGTTTAAAACAAGGTTTTCTGTAGAAGCGTACAAAACCGTTTAATTGCATGTAATAAAATGGTACATTCAAGTAAAGTACTCTCCCCCATGCACCGAACGAAATTTTATGTAGACAGTAACCATCTTGTTTTCAATGTCAAGTGTACAAAATTTCATCAAGGTCGGAGCAAAACTGTGGATTTTGGCGAAATCCATAAGTACCCACCACCATGTACTGAACGAAATTTTATGTAGACAGTGCCCTTCCTCTTGTTTTGAAGGTCAAGTGTGCAAAACTTCATCAAGGTCAGTGCGAAGATATAGATTTACACGGACACATTGTAAACGCACTTTTTTGGTTTTTCAAAAAATGGAACGAAACCTGTTTAAGAACCTTCCCCACGTAATTTTGTGTACGTGTACCAAATTTCGCGTTATTTGGTTGTTTGGATCTTGAGTTATATGAGAACAGACAGACAACCAGTGACAAAATTTGTCCAGTGTGCTACAATATTACAAAAATAAACAGGAAACAAAATATACTAAAATAAAAAGCGTGACTGGCAATGGAAATAACGGAGCTTTGCAATATCCCCACCACGTCATCTGCGTTCTACACAAGTGACCAATGAAACTGCTTGGCTGAAAAGCGCAGTTTCACTCGCATGTTGGCTGTACATTACTAGTGTTGTTTGTGATTGAAGTTTTATTTACAGAAATTAAAAATTTGAACTCAGAGGTATTTGAATACGAGCCTCACACAAGTAGGTTTGAGAGACAACGCTCAAGACGCCTGAGCCAGCGCGTTATTTGACTCTGTATGCCGCAACATTCGTTATATACTATTCTTCCGCAACCGTTACACGCAGCGAGAAGAGAAATATTGGTCTGGTGCTGCAGTCGGTCTCAGCACACACGAGTCGCCAGGTCGGACGTCACGTCTGCGCATGTGCACTAGCGAAAGGACGACTGCACCGCCTCTCTGCTCACGTACCAGCGCGGCTGAATCCCACTTCAGCACACGGAGCTGGTTTCCAGCTATCGCGGCGAGAGCGCTCCAAAATGCATTTTCATCCTTATTACTAGCATTGTAATACATATCGGAAGGGAATTGGCATAATTTTATTGTGATATCTGGATCGCATTCCAAGAGAAAGGATGTAATTTTACAACGATATCTCGCTTGCTTTCGAAGAGAAATGGCATAATTTTAGCAATATATTTACAGTGTGCTGCAGCACATTATCACCAGCCGCCACTGCAGACAACAAATGCGTTTTATTCTGAAACTGCTAAGACATCTAAGACTCTGGCGAAGCGGGCTATTATCAGCTAGTTAAATATAAGCCGTGTTTGTATTTTGAGACAAGTGGTTTTCATCGGCCATTAAAACTTCTGAACTGCCTGTAGAATCCTCTAAGTATACGAACTAATTTGTAATCCGGTGCGCGGTAAATGCAGAGTGCGCAATTATTCTTGTCACAGCCCATTCGGTATCTGTACAGAAGGGCTGGGAGGCGGCAGTGGCCGCGCGCTGTTTGCTAATGGCAGGTAGCAGCTGGCGGGGGCTGAAATATTTGTGGGAGGCGGCGGTGGCGGCATTGGTATTCCGCGGTCGCCCGTAGCTCGCCCCGAGTGGCGCTGCTACGTGCCGCCGCAGCCGGCCTACGCTGCCACTTCACCCACGCCTTTTCTCACCCGTCGCTCTCATTACTAGGGATGGGAAAAACTGACCGGTTAAAACCGATACCGGTATTTTAGTTTTGAATAACCGGCTTTTTCGGTAATAATTAGGTGTCGGTTTTAACCGGTTTCTTTTAGTTATTGCCAAGACCCGTGCAAAAAAACCGGTACTACTGCTTCCTGTAGCAGTAGTTCAAAATGTGTTTTTTGAAAATAATTTTAAAAAATTAAAAACTAGCAGACCCTAGTATTTAGGGCTATTCCTAAAATTTCCACTGCTATGAAATATTATTAGGTCCGCCGGCCGCGGTGGCCGAGGGGACTGAGGCGCTTCAGTCACGGTCTGCGCGGCCACTACGGTCGGGGGTTCGAATCCCCCCTCGGGCATGGATATTTGTGCCGTCCTTAGTTGTAGGTAGTTCATAAGTAGTTTGTAAGTTTAGGGACTGATGATCACATAGTTAAGTCCCATAAGCTTAACAAACATTTGAACATTATTAGGTCATCGCAGAAACTAAGAAAAGCGATCAGTGATAATTTAAGAAGAATCCCGGCAGTCAGAAACGCGCAACAAACGCGTGGCATAAGAACTGGTGCAGCTACTGAGGCATCGATGCAGCTGTTGGCGTGTGGGGTGGCCTATTAGACGACGCGCGTGCACCGGCAGTGTACGAGACTTGCCTCCGTCTGGTCATGCGACAGTTCCTTGCTGTCGTCGCCAGACATCGGTTGTGTCTTAAATGGCAACATCACGAGTATGGAAGTACTTCACGAATTACGGGAGCAGTGAGATACAATGCTCCATTTGCTTTCAAAAGCTGAAAACGGGAGGAGGTACTACAAACATGCTATGTCATTTAAGGAGAAAGCATCCAAAATGTTCCTTGGAAAAGAAGGTAAATTTGATTCATATACCTGTTATGTAAGTGATGTACTCTAAGTTTGGAATACTAATTTTTAATGTATTATCATAGTTATGCTAACAAGTTTTATTAATGTGATTCCTTGAAAGCGAGGAGCTTTCTTAATAACCGATATAGGTTTAGGTAACATTGATCATGTGGCGCGTCGCGAAGTAGCCGTGCGTCCTCAGGCTCCATGTCACCGACTGCTAGCCCGATCCAGTCGGGGGTTCGAGTCCTCCCTCGGTCATTGATCTATATGTTGTCCTTAGCGTAAGTTAGTTTAAGTTAGATTAAGTAGTTTGTAAGTCTAGGGACCGATGACCTAAGCATTTAGGTCTCATAACAACTCACACCCATTTGAACATTCTTTGATCATGTGGTACAGAGCTTTCCTAGTTCAATTTGCGTAAATTTACACTGACAACAATCATACTGTTAGTCGGAACTGTGACTTTATTTTTCGAAATGCTTCTGCAGCACCGATTGAAGTTTATTTACTGACTGTAACTTATATATGTTGTGTGTATATCGATATATTCGTATGCGCTGGCTCATAGGTCTAACATCCCCGGCCACCATGATCTTCGGATCTATCTCCAATTACAGCACTTACAAGGGGAACACCAATTATGGTACCAACGGAATTTGATGGGTCGTAGATATGTTGTGAGGGAATTCCTCCAGACCATGAAGCTAAAAGGATCTTTTCCAATGGGCCTTGATTTCTAAGAAAATCGAAATAAAATTTGCAGCAAATTAGCACGCGTAACTTGTCTACTTTTATACTTTGCGCACGTTTTGAGGGAAGTGAATCTCCCACTTGTATCTTCCGAAAAGACTATCAAGATAAAATGAGAGAAGTCAGAGATCACATGTAGACCCAGGTGCAATTGTTTTGCCTTGGGGAGTATTTCTGTAGATGTAAGGGGTGGACAGAGTACAACATCTGTGCTTCAAGTCCTTTACTGATTATTCTGTTTATGCACGTACAGTACTATTATAGAAGTATAAGTGCCTACAGCGGCGAGCTGTAACTTAATTTCCACGATTGTGATAATTCGTAGCTGCTTCAAGACATAAAACAACCTTAAATTTTTAATAGGTTTGTTTGTAAACCTGACCACATTGGTATGGTCATCAGTCCATAGAATTACAAACTGCTTAAACTAACCTAAGGACAACATCACACACCCATGCCCCAGGGACGATTCGAACCTCCGACAGCGAGAAAGCACGTGCTCCGCAGCAAGGAGCCTTAGACCGCTCGGCCACACCACAGCGGCTACGTAACATCGATGCTACGCTGAATTTAGTAGTTTAGCTTGTCCTCATATCTCAAAACATTTTTATCTTTAATTTACAAAAAAAATTGACATAGACATAAATGAAAGAGGAGGAACAGCTCGAAACACGTCTATAAATAAAAAAATCTGCGTATAATGGGACTGGTCGCTGTATTTATTCAGCTAATTTAATCCAAATCCACGAAGGCCAGACACCGTTTCACAGGGTTTGGTAGTGTACTTTGGACTAGGACAAACACAAGAGAAAGCATTATCAATACATAAATGTTTATGATAAGTCAGAGCTGTAATTAGATGGTCATTCTCAGGTGATCGTAGTCCTAAATTCTACGGTATTGCTGGGTCTTTCCGATTTCAGCTACAGTACTCTTTCATGCGTACTTTGCGATAAAATTTTCAGTGAAGTGTACTTTCTAGTCAAGCCGAACAGTAGTACTACTATTACATTATCCCTGCTGTTGCATCAGAGAACGGAAATTTGGTGACAGGTAATCGCCGGATCAATATGGGTTTTATGCTACATAACGGACTAGGTAAAGGGGTGGCAATAATGATGAGATGGTATAACTCGAGGAGAATTAAAACAGAGTTATTATTTTAAAATTAATTATCTGAAAGAGTCTACATGTACTATACACAGGCAGTAACTTAACAGTTTTGATATCTAACAAGTAACGGGGGGGAATCCTGGAAGCGATGTTTAATTTAATAAGTTAGTGAAGCATGGTAAATGAAAACACAGTTACGTACCGAAGATTTTACTGCATTTATTTCCGGGAGAGCATGCTTTGTGTGGGTAGGTCGCAGTTCAGATGTAGTGGTGGAACAAAGAGGCACAGCCGAAAAGGAATGCGAGCTGAAATGTAATTATCGAAGAAGCATTTGCAAAAAAATAAATAAAAAAAAAAAAAAAAAATGAAGCCGAAACTGTAAATGGTCTTTGTTAATAACTGTGGTAGTAATGTAACTTTACATCGTTAAACAGCGACTTAGCGCAGTTATCTGGTTGTTACGCATAAGATAGCATTTTTCTTTCTTTCAGAAACCGTGTCTCTGTGCTTTCTGACAGAATCTGAATAATATTCGTACCCAGTACGTATCCAAGTTAGCACTGGCAATACATTATGTATATAGTGATGTAGGTGAGAAAGAGCACAGAATAAAGTTTTTTTTTAATTATATCAACAACGATGTACGTTTTATGATATCAATTTATTTCAAGTGATAGAAAGTTGATTATTTTTCATGAGTTCAGTTAAGCACTTAGTAGGTCCGAGCTTTGTTTCGGAGTACAGCAATATTAGCTATTGTGCTGACAGATCAAATCTTGCTAATAAACGTCACCCGAGAAAAGAGGGTTTCAGCTACAAGAAACCAGTTGCTAAATACTCCGAAGTTTTGTAGGATGTGCTTGATCATGGAGTGATCTTTTCGAAGCTTGTCTGTTGAAAAAATGTTCAAATGTTTGTAAAGTCTATGGGACTCAACTACGGGGCCATCAGTCCCTAAACTTACAAACTTACTTATGAACTACTTACGAACTAGGACGGCACAAATGTCCATGCCCGAGGGGGGATTCGAACCCCCGACCGTACTGGCCGTGCAGACCGTGACTGGAGCGCCTCAGTCCCCTCGGCCACCGCGGCCGGCTTGTCTGTTGACTAAGCGAAAGGAGTGTAGAGCTACGTTAATCAATGTTCGTATGAACTTAAGTTAGTGATATCAGTATGATCTGAATGCTATGGGAAGACCACTGGAAACGAAATTAACATTATAGTATAGGAGAAAGATTTCTAAATTGTCGTGGCACGAAGGATAGGGGAGACATTGGTTCCAAAGTGAACTGTTAATATTGAAGGTTGATTACTAACTGGTTTTCTTTAATAATAATGTCTGCTAGAAATTATTAGTTTTCAAGAGACCAGTGGGAAGAGTTGTCACCTAAATTCAATGTATTGTATTAGTTACAGGGAAAAGTACGCTTATACTCAATTGTAATTGTTAAGTTTGAACCTGTAAGGCGTTTTCTGTATGCTAGCGAATGGAATCTATACATGTGCCGGAACCGGGATTCGAACCTGGAACCTTTGCCTTTCACTGGACCAACTGACTTATACTGGCACGCTACACGGTCTGTCCTCATAACTTTACTTCTGCCAACACCTCACCTCCTACTTTTCCAAACTTCACAGTAATTCTACGAATGCAGGACTAGCACTCCTGCAAGAGGATGTCCCAGATTGAAACTTTCACGCTGGCAGATTAAAATCGTGCGCCGGAACCGGGATTCGAAACTGGGACCTTTGTCTTTCTCGGGCAACGGCTATATATGACAAAAGGTGTCTGATACAGGCGTTATACCGATTACTGCTGCTACAATGGCATGTCATCACAATTTAACTAAGTTTGTACTTGGTGTTACAGTCCGCGCACGAGAGATGGGGACACCATCTCCGACGTAGCGATGAGGTGGGGACTTTCCCTACGACAATCTCAAGAGTGCTCCATGATTATAAGTAATCTGGTAAAACATCAAATCGCTGCGGTATGAAAAGAACCTGCAAGAACGGGAACAACAACAACTCTAGAGAATCGTTCAACGTGACAAAAGGGCAACCTCTCCACAAATTGCTGCCGATATCAATACCATGAAAAAGTGTCAGCGTGTGAACCCGTCAATGACGCGTCACCGTATGGACTTTCGGGGCTGAGGACCCCACTCACGCAACCTTTCTGACAGCACGACAAAAAACTTTACGCCCAACCTGGATCCGTCAACAACATTGGACTGTTAATGGCTGAAACATGTTGCCTGACCTGAAGAGTCTCGTTTCTAGTCGCATCAACCGAATGGACGTGCAGGGGTATGGAGACAACCTCTTCAAACCATGGACACATGTAAGTTGATGATGATGATGATGATTGGTGTTTTAGGGCGCTCAACAGCGAGGTTATCAGCGCCCGCACATGTAAGTAGGAGACTGTTCAAGCTGGTGGGACACTGTAATAGTATGGTGCGAGTGCAGTTGGAGTGATAATGGACCCTTGATACGTCCTGATACGACTGACAGATGACACGTAGGTACGCATCCTGTCTGATGTCCTGCATTAATTCATACCCATTGCGCATTCCGAAGAACTTGTTCAATTCCAGCATAACAGTGCGACACCCCATACGTTCATACTTGCTACAGAGTGGCTCCAACAACACTCTTCTGAGTGTAAACTCCTCCGCTGGCCACCAAACTCACCAGACATGAACGTTATTGAGCATATCTGCGTTACCTTGCAACGTGCAGTTCAGAAGAGATATCTACCCTATCGTAGTCTTACGGATGTATGGACAGCCCTGCAGGATGCATGGTGTTACTTCCATCCATCACTACTTTAGATATTAGTCGAGTTCATGCCACGTCGAGTTGCGGCACTTCTGCGTGCTCGCGGGGGACTACAGAGTGTTATTAAATTTTCTGTTTCTTTCAAATGTTTGTAATCTACGGGACTTAACTACGTCGGGCATCAGTCCCTAGGATTACAAAACACTTAAGTTAACTTAAAGTAACTTATGAGGAGGACAGCACTCATGCCCGAGGGAGGACTCGAACCTCCGACGGCGAGGAACCGCGCGCTCCGCAGCAAGGCGCCTTAGAACGCTCGGCCACTCCATCGCGGCCCTTTCTTCAATGAATTACTGTTCATTACTTATAATGACAGGACAGTCATTGCGATGGAGTGAAGGTTTGCAAACGAACCAGACTCACGAGCTAACGATTATTAAAATATGTTCTTCCAGACACTACTTGCTGTTTTTTATGTATTATTTACTTTTTTAGGCAGTTGATGTCAGGATGTAGCTGTAACTGTGGCGAATTAGTTAGCCACAAAGTTTCCCCCACCACCCAATAAGATGCCTACTGCAATGGAGGTATCAACGGCCAGATCCACGTACTTTTCTCCTCTTCTGAAACTCTGGACAAATGTGTTATTCGAAGGTAATTTTGTACATCGTGTGATTCAGGGACATGATGTGAAACGACGTATTTGTTACTCATTGAAGGCCGAATGTGAGTAGTATGCAAGGGATTTGTTTAAGCAGATGGATGATGAAAGAGTTCATGGCTACACAATATGAGCAGAGATGGTCATCATCAACGAGAAGTTATTTAGAAAATACACAAATCAGCCAGAACGCTATGCCCAGCCATGGTGGAGTGGTCATGGTCAGTAGAACGTTTCTGTTTCAAACGTTTGGTCCGGAGCTGCGCGAGGCATCCTTAGAGATGCTCTTGACTGTGCTGTCTTCGGACTGACGAGTCGGATGTCGGAAAGCGGCAAAAATGCGAGCGTGGCCAGGTTTTAACATGATCAGCAACGATAACCTTTGTCAAAGATCAAAAGTAATTATCGATTATCACTAGTCAAACATAAATAAAACGTCAACTACCTACTCTGAAGAGCCACAGTTCACGTATCATTAATCTTCATGGCTTCTTCCTACTTGTTAAAATCTTCCCCAAGCTTTTATATTTCAATTCTCTATACGTATGCGAATAATAAGTCGTCGTTGGAGATAATATTGTAGTTTCGGAAAACTTAATGATTGCCTAATTGAAGTGCGTGCTCAGCCACTACTGATTTTTCAGTTTCCCCTAATCGACAAAGAGTTTTATGTTCTTTTAGTCTTTTATTCACGCTTTTCTTCGTAGTATACTTTTCCAAAAGTACTCAGAATCTTATACATCCAACATACTGATAGAGGAGGGCGTTGATCGTTTACGCACCAGAGTGCTTGGCTCAACTTCTTAGCTGGTCTAAAACCAGTTTGATATATTTATAAAATCTTTCCGACCTGATCAGAATAGGAATTTGAGGTTTTTCTTTATCTTCGACTAGTGGCAATCGATAGTTAAATGTTATTTTCGACAAAGAATATCTCTGATGATCACGTGAATAGCTGACCATGCCTATTCTAGATAGTATTTATGCCGCTCTCCGATGTCCGATTCGTCAGTCGTCAAGACTCAGCTCCGCCAGGAGCACTCTCAATATGTCCAGCACAGCTCTATACGAAAAGTTAGGAACAGAAATGTTTCATGGACCACGACCATACAACCCGGAAGTATCGTCAAGAAAGTTTCCACTTTTCCTGCAAAACTTCGCCGATAACAATGATAATTTTTAACATTATGACGTAATGACACAATTAGTCGACAGTAATGAGAAAATATATAGTGAATCATAACAACTAGCTCAGATCATTATTCCCAGAAGAAGGCCGCCGTAACGTACGTTGTTAAGAAATAGCCATGTTACATCATGGCGCGGTGTAACGCCCAGAAAACGTTTATGTCATCTACTCATGCTTTTATGCCATGTAACACTAGGAAGTAGTCGAAAAAGATATGTCGTCAACAATTTATTTTGCGACGGATCGGTGTTTTCTTCTTACAACTTACCAACGGCGGCTTTCGCACGTTGGATCTAATATGGATTCAAACACTAATAAAATTTTAGGCTGTTTCAGGGCGTAATATACGATACTGGTTCAATATAAAATTGATCAAGTTCCCATACACCAACGTGATATTTTGGAAACAGTTATTGTTTATTCATCTTAGCTGAAGTAATGGTATTTTTAGTGTTAGAACACATGTACAGTTATAAAAAAGTGGATGACATGCACAATCTTAAAACACGTTTAACAAGTCACGTCGAGGGTGCCGCGGTGGAGTAGCCGAGCGGTCTAAAACGCCTCGCTGCGGAGCGCGCGGTTGCTCGCTGTGAGGGTTCGAGTCCTCCCTGGGGCATGGGTGTGTGTTCAAAATGTTTAAGCTTGTGGGACTTAACTACGAGGTCATCAGTCCCTAAACTTACAAACTACTTATGAACTACCTTATACTAAAGACGGCACAAATATCCATGCCCGAGGGGGGATTCGAACCCCCGACCGTAGTGGCCGTGCAGAGCGTGACTGAAGCGCCTCAGTCTCCTCGGCCACCGCGGCCGGCCATGGTTGTGTGTGTTGTCCTTAGGTTAGTTTACCTAGGTATAAGTAGTCTGTAAGCTACGGACTGATGACCACGCAGTTTGATCCGATAGATTTACATTTTGACGTCTAGAGTCGTTCGTTACGAGAATCATTCGTTAGTGGAATAAGAGAGGGAGATCGCGCGGCCTCCCGCGTCGGAGGTACGAATCCTCCCTCGGGCATGGATGTGTGTTGCCCTTTGGTTAGTTGAAATTAGTTTGAGTAGTTTGTAAGTCTAGTTTGGTCCCATAGAGTTACAAACATTTAATTTTTTTTTTTTTTTTTTTAGGAGAGGGAAATCACAGGTGTTTTCCCTAGCTACATATCAGAAGGTACATCGCGGAGTGGATCGCGACAAAATTGTGCGCAGAATTTGCTGGGCGGGCGCATTTTTGTTGTTGGTATCTGAATTTTAAAACCATTGCGGTGCTATTTGGTTTATGAATTGGCGTGAGCCTTTGTTTGGTCGCTGGCCGTATTCAATTAGCCCAGCGGTCCGTCAGAGAACTGCGGCACCGCACCCCGCCGACAATCGATAGCAACGAGAGACGCGGCTTTTTATGCGGCGTGTAGCTCTTAATCGCCGGACACGCGCCGCCGCTTCCATTATGTACTCTGCTTCCGACTGGAAAATCTCGCTTCTTCCAATATTGTCCGCTGGCACGCCACAAGAACCAAGCACCGATTCATGAAGCCATTTCTTCTATTTCCGACCAAAGATTAGTCAATTAATATGTGCAATAATTCAAATTTCACTGATAATACTCATTTTATTGAAACTATTAGGCTTTTTTTGTTCTAGCTGATACGCAAGAAGAAATACGTCTGACACTGTGGTAATATGCCTGTGCCGCGGTGGAGTAGCCGAGCGGTCTAAAGCGTCTCGCTGCTCGCTGCGGAGCGCGCGATTGTTCGCCGTGAAGGTTCGAGTCCTCCCTGGGGCGTGTGTGTGTGTGTGTGTGTGTGTGTGTGTGTGTGTGTGTGTGTGTGTGTGTGTGTGTGTGTCCGTAGGTTAGTTTACCTTACTTTAAGTACTTTGTAACTACGGACTGATGACCAAGCAGTTTGGTCCGATAGATTTACAGACATTTGAACATTGACAAAGAGACCTACACCCAGTGTTTACAGACCTTCAGAAGGCGTATGATACACTGCTGAGGTTAGTTTACCTAGGTTTGAGTAGTTTGTAAGCTACGGACTCATGACTACGCATGGCCGAGGGGACTAAGGCGCTTCAGTCACGGTCTGCACGGCCACTACGGTCGGGGGTTCGAATCCCCCCTCGGGCATGGATATTTGTGCCGTCCTTAGTCTTAGCTAGTTCATAAGTAGTTTGTAAGCTTAGGCACTGATGACCCCGTAGTTAAGTCCCATAAGTGCTACAAACATTTGAACATTTTTGAATATGACCACGCAGTTTGGTCCGATAGATTTACAGACATTTGAACAGTTTTTAATATGCCTGTCGAATGAGTTAGTTAAGCATATTTTATTTCTGAAAACATCCTTACGAAAGAAAGTAAACATGAACTGTGACTCGGTCAGAACAGTTCTGACCCGTGGTTCATGGGTTAATTTTTTTTAAAATAGCGTATTAACCCGGTAATGCATTTTATACGTACAAACTAGGTGTAAAGATGTCTGCTGAATGACCTGCAAAATTCACTTCTTTGGATCTCAACCTCTTTACTGGACTCGAAACTTTTTCCAACAATTTATTAACTAATGGAGGTGATTTGGTGGGAGTCATGAGGGGAAGCTAAATAAATAATATTAAACGGCCCTATAACGCCACTTCAATCCTGTTACATTTTCGACTAGTAAGTCACATTTTTGGGTAAGTGTGTTTTCGTATAGTAACATTAGTTTTATTTTTCCTTCTCTTGTTAGAAACAAGAACAACAACTTTAGGTCTTTCCAAAACATCTTTCGCACATAACACTGATACAGACACTATTGTGCCAGGTTGACATGTGCCCGTTGTCTAGGTTGTGTTATGTTTCCCTGTGAAATGGTGGAAAAGTATACAGGACGTAGTTACAGTTCTCCAGATAAAGATCAGTCTCAACTATTTTTGTACAAGCCCGTATATGGGTAAGAAAATTTTTTATTCATGTTCTTAAATACTCAATAAAAAATCGCAATCTCATTTGGTTATGGCCTCAACCATTCCACATATCTTTAAACAGAGATAGTTTGGTAATATTTTGTGTTTTCGATGGTTCATCTATTATTGCAGACCTGGGGCGCATATTGGCGGGCTGCAATGGAGTGGCCGAGCCCTCTAAGGCGCCTTGCTGCAGAGTGCGCGGTTACTCGCCGGCTGAGGTTCCAGTGCTCTCTTGGGCATGTGTTGTCCTTCGTTTAGTTTAAGTAGCTTGTACGCCTAGGCACTGATAACCGTAGTAGCTACGTCCCATAGATTTACAAACATTTGAACACGTTTTTCATATAGACGGGTCGATCGAAACGCCGGCCGCGGTGGCCGAGGAGACTGAGGCGCGCCAGTCACGGTCTGCACGGCCACTACGTTCGGGGGTTCGAATCCCCCTCTCGGGCATGGATATTTGTGCCGTCCTAGTTCGTAAGTAGTTTGTACGTTTAGGGACTGATGACCCCGTAGTTAAGTCCCATAAGTCTTACAAACATTTGAACATTTTTTCATAAGTAGTTTGTAAATTTAGGGACTGATGACCCCGTAGTTAAGTCCCATAAGCTATAGAAACATTTGAAAACGATCGAATCAGTTTGCCACATACTAATGTAATATCACTACATTGTATACATGAAAAACAAAACTATTGTAAAGATCCAGTTGAAAATCGACGTATTACGTTTACACAAATAAAAGTTGTATTACATTACCACCGACCAACCTGACTGCAAACTTTTAACCTTATACACGGCTTAACATACTTCCGCATCGACATTAATCAAAGTCTCTAAGTGACCAACATATTAATTTGACACACTGCACTAGGATAAGTAAAGTCAGTATGACACAATAAATATATTTTTATTTTCGTTGAATTTGGAGACCTCCATCGATATCTTGGTTAAAGCTGTAAACGTTAAATAAGAAGTGGGTACTTTCACTGGTTCACGAAGCTGTGCATGCCCTCTGTCGTCCAAAGCAAATATTAAACGACATAACCAACTGAACTGACTGGTCTAAAAGCGGAGAAAATCATAGAATTAACACATTCGCATTTGCGAATATGAAGCAGCAAGAGCTGTACAATTTATTGGTGACATGTAGCAGTTTGAGCCGGACTGAGATTGCAAGCCGGATTTTCGGCTTTTCTCGAGTTGTCGCGTTAGCCATTATGCTATCCGAGCACGGCACAAGCTCCCACATGCCACACATTGTCTACTAGTCGCTAGTGTTCGTACATTCCACATTGCAACTGCCGCACAGGTGGACTCGTTTATAGCTTCCACTTTCTTAAAATACTCTGTGCAGTGTCCATGTTTATCGTGGAACGAATGCAAATGTCCTAAAGACATGCACGCATTTCCGATGCATAAATTGCGACACAGACTGCCCGAGCGCTCATGAAAGCTTGGGACGGTCAGGGCAGCGTGCACTCATAGTGCAACGGTTAACGTGATCGCTCGCGAAAAGTGGTAAATCCGATTTCGAGTACCGGTCCCGCAAAAATTTTCATATGTGGACAATACAGCATATCATGCAGTGAAGGCTTTCACGACCGGCTGAAATAATCGGTGTTGTATCTTCCGGGTTATGTGGTCGTGGTCCAAGAAACATATCTGCTCCTGACGTTTCGTCCAGAGCTGCGCTGGACATCTTCAGAGGTACTACTGGTAGCGGTGAGTCTTGCCGACTGACGAGTCGGGCGTCGGAGAGCGGTATAAATACTGTCCAAAAGGGGGCGTGGTCAAGTGTTCACGTGCGCAGCAGAGATAAGCCTTGTCAAAGATGAAACATAACTTTCGATAGTCGATGGTCAAAGATAAAAGTGTAACTACCTACTCTGAAGAGCCACAGTCCATATGTCATTAAGTTTCATTGTTTCTTCCTTTCTATTAAAATTATCCCTATGTTTGTATATTTCTATTGCTTCTCTGTGCAGTCGTGGATAATAGTTCGTCGCTGTAGATAAAATTTCTGTTTCGGAAAACTTTACTTCATGATTTCCTGATTGGAAAACATGTTCAGCTACAGCTGATTTCTCAATTCTACCTAGTCGGCAAAGACTTTTGTGTGCTTTCAGTCTTGTATTCACACTCCAAGATAAGTCAGGCACTCCGATCTGTCAAGGACAAACGCCCTCCTCTATCATCTAGTGGGGTGTACAAAATTCCGTGTTCTTGCGGAAAAGTGTATATTGGTACTACAAAAAGGAGTGTGAATACAAGACTGAAAGAACACAAAAGTCTTTGCCGACTAGGTAGAATTGAGAAATCAGCTGTAGCTGAACATGTTTTCCAATCAGGAAATCATGAAGTAAAGTTTTCCGAAACAGAAATTTTATCTACAGCGACGAACTATTATCCACGACTGCACAGAGAAGCAATAGAAATATACAAACATAGGGATAATTTTAATAGAAAGGAAGAAACAATGAAACTTAATGACATATGGACTGTGGCTCTTCAGAGTAGGTAGTTACGCTTTTATCTTTGACCATCGACTATCGAAAGTTATGTTTCATCTTTGACAAGGCTTATCTCTGCTGCGCACGTGAACACTTGACCACGCCCCCTTTTGGACAGTATTTATACCGCTCTCCGACGCCCGACTCGTCAGTCGGCAAGACTCACCGCTACCAGTAGTACCTCTGAAGATGTCCAGCGCAGCTCTGGACGAAACGTCAGGAGCAGATATGTTTCTTGGACCACGACCACATAACCCGGAAGATACAACAGCGATTAATACAGCATATCCAAAAAAATGTTCAAATGTTTGTATAGCTTATGGGACTTAACTACGGGGGTCATCAGTCCCTAAACTTACAAACTACTTATGAACTAGCTAGTACTAAGGACGGCACAAATATCCATGCCCGAGGGGGGATTCGAACCCCCGACCGTAGTGGCCGTGCAGACCGTGACTGGAGCACCTCAGTCTCCTCGGCCACCGCGGCCGGCAAAGCATATCCCACCCAACTTTTTCACCGAAAATATCTCTGGAACTACAATAGATGTTAAAAAATAACATTCACGATCATGACCGTACGGCCGGGGCTTATGAAACTGAGTAATATGAGACAGTCTAAAACGTAAACGAATATTATTTTCAACACGAATTTATGGTTTTTAAATGAATATACCATTATATTTCTTATGCAATCAATAGAATGAAAAATCACAAAAAGAACGCCTTTGGCTGTATCGACATAAATCAATTACATCCGGAGAAAATACGGAGCGAAGCTGACGTTCCAAATATATGAAGAGCACGGTTAGCGCGTACCAACTCTTAACCGTCCCGTCCCGTTTGAGTTTCGGGTTCGCTAGCGTGAATGTTATTTATCAATATCTTTACTGTATGCCCACTCTACATAGCAGTATTTAAAAGGACTAAACTACTATACTAAATGCACTCGTATTGTACATCAGAAAACAGTATTGCAGTTACTGTTCTGCTAATTTACATCCCGCATAGATGAGTAGCATTTCTATCTTCTCTTCGTTGGTGTACATTCTACTCAAACAACTCTTCAATTGACGATGATTGACGGAATGACGGGTGAGCAGTCTACTTATGTTTATATTTGTCCTCTGTCAACGTCAGCACGTGGATGTGTTCCATTACCCCGAGTACCTGCATTAAGCGCTGGGAGCGGCAATGTTGTGTTATGCAACATAGCTACAAAGAAGGCAATTATGCTGATTGATGTCCCCTTGACGGCCAAAGAACATGTGCTTGAAATAATTTGTAGTTTGCATCTGGACAAAAAGTTATCTAGGGTGGTCAAGATAAATGGTACACCCCGTTTATTACTGTGACAAGGTGAATATTAATTATCATGAATATGTAAGTTATCGTTAACTGAATTTAAAGGTTGTCCCAACAAAAATACTCCGCAGAATCCATGAAACTAATTTCTACCTTTCTAAAAGAAATTCCAATGTGGTGTAAATAGTATCAAAACACTCCATAGAATCCATGACACTAATTTCTACCTTTCTAAAGGAAATTCCAATGTGGTGTAAATAGTATCAAAACACTCCATAGAATCCATGAAGCTACTTTCTGCCTTTGTGAAAGAAATTCTGATGTGGTCGAAACAGTGTCCAAAATTAAACTCAGAATTCCAGCTGCTGGCGTAGCCCGGGTATGTTGTAAAAGGAGGATTAGTTTGATAATTTTACTACAGTCTAAGCTAACCAGAAGCAAACTATGTCTATTCGCAAAAGCAATTGAATCGTTTATTGTAGAAACCAGTCAACCACCAACAAATTAAAAAATTATTTATTGGTTAATGGCGCCATATCTGTCTATGGGCGGGGGGGGGGAGGGAGGATTTGCAACATTTTCACGCAGAAAACAGACAACAGCATCTGGCTGTTTTAGTGAGGCCTTATGTTTAACTTGTCGTTTGGGTCAGAAACCAGACAAACGATTCCGCTTGGATGATTTCTGCAGTCAGCTGTGGGGGCGTTTTGCATGGACGTTCTATATTGAATATGTAGAAATATGTGTTTCGGCTTTTTAGTAGACACTCAGTAGTTTTTGAAAAAAAAAATCATTGTGAAAATTTATGAAGGAAAATCCCACTTTCAATGCTATACATCGAAAGATCGTCTGAAGGTGACCATTTTTTTCTAATATATGTGGGGTTGAAAGCTGATGACATTCGAATAATTAACGTGATAAACAACGCAAAACAAAAATAATAAAGAAATAAAATGAAAAATTCCAAAGTATATTATTAGGTAATTACAATTACTGGCCATCTATTCATCAGCGTTCTCACATCCCCTAGCGCGAAAGTTGTCATAAAAAAAAACAATCAAAACACAAATATTTTTCACACCACGCACAACACACGAACGACATATTGCCACATTCACAAGTTATCCGAAATATCGTTCGTGGAAAACATACCTGATTCAGCTGCTGAAGACAGATCTACCAGATAGTAATTTCGATGCGTACGAAGAGTATAAAAGCTTATCTTGAAAGACAGGTGCCGAGAACTGATAATGGACCAAGGCATCAATTACAGAAGCATCTGCTCTATCATGAATTTCTCTGATCTCGTCTAATGTGGCATGATTTTCGAGTTTCGCAATAAAATTCTCAACCTGTCAAAAGAAGTAAACGTGACAATGTTGAGAAAGAAAGGTGCATTTCGGTGGTATCATTTTAACAGTGCAGTCAGTTAAGCATCATCATCGACAAAAGTCCTGTCGTAGCGTGTCATGTCGGTTTGCCCACCCCATGAACCCATTGTCAAGAAATATTGGCCCACTTTAGGTTACGGTAGTAACACTAAAAGTGGGGCTCTGCGATTGTCTTTTGACAGCTCGAAATTTAAATGAAAATAACGGCTTAACCATTCATCTGACACGAAAATTGAATACCCTAATTTGTAGAGGAGAAAATTCTCTACAACTTTGTCCCCTTATATTTTTTTCTATCTCGTATCGTTTGAGAGGTATTTGTAAAAATAACGGACTTTTGAGACCCTCCATTGAATTAACGAAAACCAGCGGTTCGCAGATGTCACGTGACATTCCTCGCCCAGAACTCTCTTTGGCATACACCACCTGCGTTGCGTATTTGATGATTTTCTTATTGTAAATTACACATTGTTATTTCAAAGCAATGGTGCACTGAAGAATTAACAAAAACACGTCTTTATTCGTACGATAAATGATAATCTAGTATCTACAAATGCCATATTAGCATCAGTTAACAACGCCCATCAATAGTATGAGATTAATGAATGCAACTACTACCTACTAGCCGTAGTGTAGTGGGTAACTCGTTGGACTGTGATACTGAATGTCACTGGTTCGGAACCCGGCACTGACTAAAGTCTTTTTTTCCTAAAAGGGTTTCAGACACTCTTATTAACTAATGTTTTATTATTTTGTTCCAAAATGTTGCAAAAACTTATAAAACTACAAATCCCAAGAGGGCCGTAAAACATGTCAGTGCGATTTTTTCTCCACATAAAGTTATCAAAATATAATTGATACATTTCGGAGGTCAGTTTTCCAGATTTTGAGGACGCAACGAAAGCAATTCTAATTTCTCTCTGTGTATCTCATATAAAACAGCTGTAAACAGATAATTCACTTAAATGAATATTAACCACTCTTCCCTATGTTCTACTTCGAAATAAGGCAAGGAAATGTATTACAAATATAAGAATATTCCCAAATACATTGAAAAAATCTAACAAAAATTGCTGGATGCACGGTTTGACAGTTCTATCCGTTCTATCGGCCACGACGTTCAGAAAGTACCTCTCGTTCACGAGTCAAGCATGAAAGCACAAGAACGTCATTACGGTTTAACTCCACATGTATTAGTAAAAATTGCACTCTTTAGACGATCTTTCGATGATTAGCATTGAAAACGCAATTTTCCATCAACTTTGACACTGATTTTTTTTTTCAAAATCTACGGACAGTTTAGCAAAAAGCAGAAAGACATGTCTCTTTATATTCAATGTAGAATGTCAATGTAATATTGGATCGAAATCAGTGGCCAACATGTCAGATCCCTCCTTGTAAGTGTAATACATAATGTTTTTAAGCGTTTGCTACGAATCCATATATGAAACTGGAAATATTTACCGTGTATTGAAGATGAAAGCTCTCAAGATACCTACATTCGGGCTGTCGTCGAGATTACTGAAGTTAAGCTTAGACGGGGGAAACAATATCCAGACCAGGACTTAGGCAAAGAAAGTTGCATAGCCAGAGTAGCTCACCGCTTTAGCGTAAGGTGGTACAATTGTGATCATTTCGGACAAATGTTATTGTAAATGGAAATATATTGAGAAAAGAAATAATTTTAACTATGATACTTGTTCTTGGATGTTTTATGAATATGTAACATAGATATTAGACAATTACAAATGTTGGTATAAACCCAAAAATAGGTTATAGAGTTGAGAAAAACCGATCAAAATGTACCATACTAGGTACAATTATGATCACTTCCTGATAAATTTAACCATAAAAATCACTTTTTCCCTCGAGCACCAACGCAAACTTTGTGGTACCAAACCCTGCAATGTTGGCAGCGAATCCAGTCACCCTTAAATAGAAAATTTATAAGAGCGCGTTAGACTAAGTAGCTTCACTTACCTCTTAATAAGAAAAAATTTATATCTCCGTAGCACAGAGTGGTGTATTCATGAAAACGACAGGAGGAGCTGTAGAAACCTGCTACAATACAATGCCACACAAAGGAAAGTGTTACCAACACAACGAGACTGACAAATTATGTTGATCGGAATTGTGCCTATGTCGAATTTGTACCACCTTACCCTATATGTGTAAGTCCCTTGTAGTTGTAATGTAGTCTCAAGCACATTACCGAGCAAGGTGGCGCAGTGCTGACTCACTGGACTCGCATCCGGAAGGACGGGGATTCAAACCCGCCAGCGGCCATCCTCATTTAGGTTTTCCGTGATTTTCCTAAATCACCCCAGGCAAACGCCAGGATGGTTTCTTAGAAAGGGCACGGCCGATTCCCTTCCCTATCCTTAGGGAAACAATCTGAGCGTATCCTCCGTCTCCAATGGCCACGATATCGCCAGGACGTTGACCCTAATCTTACCTCCTGATATTTATCAAAATCAATAAAATACTGTTTCATTGTACAATCCTAAAAACGGGGAATTATGCCATAAAATTATGTTTGCCCTACACATTTACTGCGGAATACAGAGTGAATCATCTAACACTTGCACCGCAAATGTTGCGGAAACAGAAAATGCGATTGATGTGCGGTTTTCACAGAGTGGATTGGTAGTCAGAGGCTCGTATTTTTAGCCAACAAACAGATTGTAATATTACTTAGAAAGTGTATTTTTTATGCAAATACACATTTTTTATATGTAACAATGGTTGTTTCTATCATGAACTGGAATTTTTGACACCAAATAATTTTGAATGACATTTTTATCACGTTTAGTTTGGCAGCTACAACCGTTCAAAGTTTCGCTAGGGGGGGGGGAGGGAGGCTGCGATAGCGTAGCTGATTGGCCGAGTGGCTAGCCCCTAGGGCACGACCCACTGTCTCATGACTATCAGCCTGTCAGATACGCTGTCGTAGCTTCCGCCCCCAAAACTCTGAATGGTTGTAGCTGCCAAATTAAACGTGATAAAAAGTCATTCAAAAATCTTTGTACACAGCTGGTGTCAAAAATTCTAGTGTATGATACAAAAAATCGTTATTCCATTAAAAAGCTTGTATGTTTGCATAAAAAATACGCTTTCTAGGTATTTTTAGAATCTGTTTATTGGCTAACAATACGAGTGCTTGACAACCAATCCATTCTGTGAAAACCGCACATAAATCGCACTTTCCGTTTCCACAATATTTGCGGTGCAAGTGTTAGGTGATTCACCGTGTATAGTAAAGTGGTTACTAGTTCCATTTACAGAAATATTGAAATCTCGAAAATATTTTCTTTCCTTTTATACAGTGGTTTGGCATATACAGTGTGTTACAAAAAGGTACGGCCAAACTTTCAGGAAACATTCCTCACACGCAAAGAAAGAAAATATGTTATGTGGACATGTGTCCGGTAACGCTTAATTTCCATGTTAGAGCTCATTTTATTACTTCTCTTCAAATCATATTAATCATGGAATGGAAACACACAGCAACAGAACGTACCAGCGTGACTTCAAACACTTTGTTACAGGAAATGATCAAAATATCATCCGTTAGCGAGGTTACATGCATCTACCCTCCGTAGCATGGAATCCCTGATGCGCTGATGCAGCCCTGGAGAATGGCGTATTGTATCACAGCCGTCCACAATACTAGCACGGATTCTACATTTGGTACCGGAGTTGCGTAGACAAGAGCTTTCAAATGCCCCAATAAATGAAAGTCAAGAGGGTTGAGGTCAGGAGAGCGTGGAGGCCATGAACTTGGCCCGCCTCTACCAATCCATCGGTCACCGAATCTGTTGTTGAGAAGCGTACGAACACGTCGACTGAAATGTGCAAGAGCTCCAACTAGCATGAACCACATGTTAAGTCGTACTTGTAAAGGCACATGTTCTAGCAGCACAGGTAGAGTATCCCGTATGATATCATGATAACGTGCTCTAGTGAGCGTAGGTGGAAGAACATGAGGCCCAATCAAGACATCAGCAACAATTCCTGCACAAACGTTCACAGAAAATCTGTGTTGATGACGTGAATCGAGGAAGTACAGTACATACTAACGAAACAATTGGGTATTTTGACAATTGTCTGCACGAGTTATTTCAGTTTACATTTAAAGAGAAATACTAAAATGAGCTCTAACATCGAAATTAAGCGTTTCCGGACACATGTCCACAAACTTATTTTCTTTCTTTGTGTGTGAGGAATGGTTCCTGAAAGTTTGGCCGTACCTTTTTGTAACACCCTGTATACTACTGGTTTCTGAAGTAAACGATTCCATTCATTCGGAGTTTAACAGGAAATTTAATTATGTAAACCCTTACGTAAGAATGCTAATTGAGTGGAGTTAGAGTGTAATAATATTGCGGTACACAAATAGTGTAAGAGGTCGTCAATTATTTGTGTGCGGCGAGCTGTGCGAGACGTACTGGGGAGGAGACAAAGGGCAGAGGAAGTCCTTGGACCTGATGCGACCAAAGGAGGCGGCGTCTGTGGCCGGCTCTTTGAAGCCGCCACGGCAACTCGCCTTTGTCGAGTTTCCAAACAGCCGCCTCAAAATTGCGGCCGCGCCGCGCCGCGCCGCGGGACGTGGACGTAGCGTGGCTGCAGAAGCCGGCATGCGAACCTGCCGCCGTCAAAGCACGACCGTCTACCGTCTCTCGTGTAGCGACAGCCACGCCACTGGCAAACTCCGACATCACCGCACCTAAGTTTATCAATTAGGTTACATGTAAATACGATTTGCAAATGTTTGTAAAGCTTATGGGACTTAACTACGGGGTCATCAGTCCCTAAACTTACAAACTACTTATGAACTACCTTATACTAAGGACGGCACAAATATCCATGGCCGAGGGGGGATTCGAACCCCCGACCGTAGTGGCCGTGCAGACCGTGACTGGATGATGATGGGAGTTTTAGGGCGCTCAACAACGAGGTTATCAGCGCCCGCTGTGACTGGAGCGCCTCAGTGTCCTCGGCCACCGCGGCCGGCTGATTTGCAGTGCGGATACTAAGCTGACGCTAATCTATATATACTACTAGCTGAAAACCCGGCGTTGCCCGGGTATTTCTTTATTTATTCGAGCCTTGAGTTAGTACTTTTCCTATCCACTCTCTCTCTCTCTCTCTCTCTCTCTCTCTCTCTCTCTCTCTCTCTCTCTCTTTCTCTCTCTCTCTCTCTGCCCATCTCCTTTTTTTCTAAAAACATCTATATTTATCAGAGAATATATAAGAAATAAGAAATAACACGTAAAAATGCACTCGTTTCGAAGAATCCAATCACGAAATTCAACAATAATTATTGTAATAATATCACAGATCGATCTCTTGATATAATGCGCGAAACGTCAAATCTATTTTTTTAAAGAGCTGTATATTAAAAGATTTATATTTCCTTATTCGTATGCTTATCCTTACATAGAAAGAGCTGAAGGCAATGTAGCACGCATAGACCAAAGATATGGTCTGTGGCATCACGTTTCGCTGTACGTAACCTCCTTGCTATAGAATCGCAAACGTCATCGCTGGCCTTCAGTCCGAATTTTTTAAAATAATTTGATGACTTTCAACCACCTATCTTCCACCTCACCTCCTTATAACTACCGGCATTGAACTGCTATGGTGTGCAACGGGAGACTTCGTACAACAATTACACACAGACCATTCGTTTGCGTTCTGTAGTTTTCGCTGCAGAGCGAAATATTAACACACAGACACACACACACACACACACACACACACACACACACACACACACGTACACCGATATTTTTCCATCCCTCCACCCTTTTATCATTATCAACCCTCAAGCAACAATGCAACCAATAAAACCATTTTCAAAGAGTAAATATAATTTTCAAAGCGTAATTATTGTTCCGCATTTCGCATTATATTCTTCAAATTAATAAACATCTATCAGATCGCTGTAAAACCGTGCCTAAAACCTTCCTCAGGTATAAATTAGTAACGGTACAAATATTTAAGTCTCTGCGTCTTGTCGTTCGGACGTGATAAGCGTACACCGAATAGATATTCACATTGATATATATAGATAAATATCTATCCGATCGCCATCAAACCGTGCCTAAAGCCTTCCCCGGGTAGACATTAGTAACTGTACAAATTTTTAGCTCTGTTTGTCTTGTGGTTCAGACGTAATAAACGTACACCGAACAGACATTCACATTTATAGATATAGAAGATAAAATTGTATGTATGTTCGTGTGCCGTGGCAGAATATCTGTGCGCACTAAGGCGCCCAGCTGCAGTACGCGCAGCCGTTCGCCGTCAGGGGTTCCGGTCCTCCTTCGGGCATGGGTGTTTGTGTTGTCCTTGGCATAAGTTACTTTTAGTTAGTGTAATTATTTTGTAAGCGTAGGGACATTAGAAACATTTTTTTGTATGTTTGTGTATGATCCGCATTTCCTCCTAACGTACTGGACCGAGTTCAGCCACACTAGACATACACTTTTCTTGCCATCAGGAAACAAACGCTGCGGCGTAAGAACCACCCACGCGAAATAGTTCCAAGTACGTGACGTCATAAACAAATTCGCGAAAAACTGCCACACCATGTGACAATGTTCCATAACATCTTCTTAACTAATGGAGCGATTTAAACCAGATTTGGTGCAAATATTCTTTACCGTAAGATAACAATCGCTATTAGGTAAATTCTACCTACGACGTATACTTCACGACATAGACGTCATAAACCATGAGAGTCACAAAAGCTGCATATATTGAAACGTAATTTTCTTTATCCATTATCTGATAATGAGAGCAGTTTGCGACCTACAACAAACCTTTATGAAACTTTTCTCGCTGATAACCCTAGCAAAATACTAAAAGAGATTTATCATTTACTATTTCCCGGTGTACTTGCAGTAAAACTACGACATTCGGCATGACTTTAAAATTTATTACTTCTACACAACTAATTGTATTCGCTAGACATTTTACAGACAGTATACAATCATACTATTGAATGTACCTTCGATATAATATCAAAGTACATCAAGTAGTTCATGCGATATGAGGTCATAAACATTTACGCAGATTGTATTTACGTATAGGCTGCCACTGAATATATGTTCGAAATTATATCAAAATAAGAAAAAAATGTTCAAGTGTTTGTAAATCTATGGGACTCAACAGCTTGGTTATTAGTCCCTAGCTTACAAACTACGTAACCTAAGATAAACTAACTAAGGACAACACAAACACCCATGCCCTAGGGGGGAATCGAACCCTCGACGGCGGACGGCCGCGTGCACCGCAACACGGCACTCCAGTACGCGCGGCTAATCCGCCGCGGCTCAAAATAAGACACGTAGTTCAGATGATATGACGTCAGAAACAATGAAATGCATGACAGTCCGTCCCACCATGCGTGAGGGTGTAATTTATTAGATCGTTACTCCCAACTCCATTCGCATCACATTTCGCAGACAGCTTCCTAACACTCCACTCTACGAACCCGGAAAATTTATACTGCTGTCGGGCACGTAGTTTAGGAGATATGGTTATAATTAGTACTGAGCTGCATGAAAACGAAACTGTAACATTTACAGCAGTTCTGCAAGCAATGAGGTTGGTTACTGTGCAATGACATTAATACACGAACGATGAAAGAGAATTTCCGGCATTAGCTGCATCGAAAGGTGCTAAGTGAAAATTTGTGCCGGTTTGGGACTCGGAACCCGATTTGCCACTTACTGCTATCGCTCGCCATAACCATATCCGTGCACGCTTCCCGTCCGTCGCAAAACCCAATATATCGCACAGTACAGATGCATCGTCCGTCCGTCAATACTGCCCACTGCTCGCATGTGCACCCGACTGCCGCATATGATGAACGTCGAGAGCACATTCGCACTGGCGGTATAGAATTGCTGTCGAGGTGCGAGTACATTTATAAGTACGACCCTAAGTTTAATTTCATTAGTGCATTTCGATGCAAAAGGTAATTATCAGCCGGCCGCGGTGGCCCAGGTGACTGAGGCGCTCCAGTCACGGTCAGCACGGTCACTACGGTCGGGGGTTCGAATCCCCCCTCGGGCATGGATATTTGTGCCGTCCTAGTTTGTAAGTAGTTCATAAGTAGTTTGTAAGTTTAGGGACTGATGACCCTGTAGTTAAGTCCCATAAGCTTAACAAACATCATCTGAACATCGGTAATTATCAAATTTGCCCGTGTACTTTCCAATTGTGGCGTCAGCAGTCCTTTCCCCCGCAAACCACTTGCGACAGGCACACCAAAATCGGAAAAGGAATTGGTACAGAAAATACCCTAGGTCACAACCAGGCCGCCACTTGCGCAGATGTAGATGTGGATTTAGCTGCAGTACCAGCTCACCAGCTGGGAAATCTAAAAAAAGAAAGAAAGAAAAAAGGCAACCATCAGCACACAGCCCTCTTGTATCAAGTAAGGCTTGTGCAGCTACACAACGATTAGCTGCAACTTATAAAGAAGTTAATTCATCCACAGAGAATTTACGGTGTTTAAATGTACTGTGCATAAATGTGTACTTTTACTGTCTTCACCATACACGCACACAGAAACGATCATCCTCTACAAATTGTTCATGTTCCTTATTAGACCATTCAGGCACACTCATAGCAAGGGCAGATTGGAATGCTAGGAAAAACAAGCTATGGTACCAAAAGAAAACCGTGTAAGACCGTATTAGATGAACGCCGAATATTGCAGATTTTCATCCGCTACCTTGCATCTTCTGGTATTCGCGGCTGAGACGCTACAAGGACAAGGACACGCCAAAGGACGTAATTGATTCCAGCGCAACAAGTGAAGTTGGGTGTTATGTGTTACGTGATAACACACTCCACCCACAATGGGTGCAGCCTGTATCAGCAGCTGAATTTGCTATACAGATACAATTTTTCGACAGCCTTTCTTCTGGTGTAATTGTGTTATTCACACATGATGCGTCGTTCCATCCAGATTAAATTATAAATTTTCATAACCACCTCATATCGGTTGACATGAATAATCACGTAGTTGATAAACCGCGTCAACAGCGTAGAATATTTATTTTTGAGCTGCAAATACTGGTCAATCATGTTTTTTTCAAACAAGAGACATGTAATAAATTTTCTATAATTTTCTCGTTAGTATTTTACCTGATTTGCCAGATGTGCCTTTATGTGAGTGCGAATAATCGTGTACCTGATGGAGCGATGTAGTACCTCCTCCATTCGGTGTCCGTGCTGCTCGATTTTATATGATAATTTCCGTGCCACATGAAGTGAAAAAGTTATAAGGGTTTCACTTTCTGTAACTGCAGTACACTAATTCGGGGGGGGGGGGGCATTTGAACGCCTTTGTGTATGGAATTTCAATACAAGAAGCAGAAAGCATACGTTCCTCTTCTCTTGGACGCAACAAAATCATATACATTATATGACAAATAAATCTCCACAGCCTATGTACAAATAATAACGAAAAATATTTTAATATTTAGTGAAAGATGAAATTAAGTGTGTGTGCAAATAAGTTCCATTCCTGTTTATACTATGATTAATTTTGACCGTGGATTCATTGAAAGTGAGAACACAGTGATTAATGAACCCAGTCCATATATTATATGTTTGTTCTTATAATTTAAACAATGAATCGCCTCTTTTGTTACACTCTTTACACTGTCGATTATATATATATGTTATTCAAGAACCAAATAATTAGTATGTAAGTACGACGTAAAATGAAATGATAAAACGCAGTAATTCAAGTCTATAAAATCTTTCAAGCAACGTTTCTTATGTTCCGTATCACGATACTGATTTCATCTTTCTTGTGTTTAATAAATAGTTTCATCTAAATTTTATGTAGCTATTTATGTTTCTCTTTTCAAATCATAATTTTACCTAAAACAAGTAATGAGAAGATATCTGTTCAGTTTTGAAAGCAAAATGCTGGATGACACCTAACATGTTGTAAGAAGAGTGGTTATTGTAATGTTATTCGTTACTTTCTACAAACCAGTTAAGTCATATGCGTCATGTTTCATTCATAGTTCCAAACATCTCGAATTATTACGTTTTGAATAACAGAAACTCTATCAGAGACTAAGCCTACATTTATATATTCAACCGACACCTTTATGCTTAATCGTGTATTAAAGAACGAGCGCAAAATCGAAATACTTCTGTTTGTAGTGTATATACTTGTGAGTACTTAACATGAGCTATGACTGGAATATCAGAGCCAAGAGAAATTTCTTATTGTTGTAGTTATATTATGATGATACTGATTAGCTTTATGAGAAGATTGTTACCAAGGTAGTTGCTTTTCCCGCCTCTGAAATTAAAATATCTATGTTGTTCCTTAATTAACGACTCATTTTTAATCGAAACATTCTTCTTCGGAGGCTCCGCCTTCTGAAGGTCTCTAATTATTTTCGATGACATATCATCTGTGTTTGCGGCAGATTCCAGAGCACAGTTTTTATAAATTGTGCACATGTGTAGTCGTCTTGTTGACGGTGCTGATTTAAATTTCACCAAAGTACGACGAAAAGTACAGAGTTTTTTCTATGTACTAGCCATCTGTTATGTATCCATATAGTTAACCTGGTGGTGGCTATTTATTGCCTCGCTCGATGTATGGGTTTACTTGTGCGTTATTTTTTCGACGCTTTGAGGTAACTGCCGATTACTTCTACTTAAGAGATAGATGATACCGGAGTAGAGTTCCTCCTCAGAAATATTTACTTCAAACTACTTAAGAGCGCCCCAGAACGTAACGTCAGGAGCCACCTGACAACCGAAATAGACGCTAAATTGGGGAAAACCCTGTATAATGTCAGTCGACGAACATGAATTTCAGTTGTTGTTATGCTGTTAGAATGACACTGTTCGCTCGAGAAAGTGGAGTCCTAATCGTAATGAAAGTGAAAAACGTAAAAGCTTCTGAGCCAAGCAATATACACGTTGATATTCACAAGCAAATAATATTTTTAAAACTTTGGACATCCGGAATGGAACACAAAGAAGGATCAGAGATAACAAAGCCAAATCTAATCGAAAAATACTGCTTTGTAAAAAGATGACAACAGTGGAAATACAGACCATTGTTAAGAGCACAAGGTGAGGAAATCAGTACTGAGTGCAGACACAATTGCTGGCTACTACCAAAGCTACACGCCTCGGCACTGAAGAGGCTTCGGATGTGTTGTTGGGGTATATCAGTCTTTGCTTCTTGCACTGATCTGGTATAAAGGAGGAAGATGTATCCCTGGCCGGCAGAAGAGGGAGGCCAAGGCAGTAATGCAACCCCATGGCCGAGGAAGTCTTCGACACTATATACAATGTGTGATCGCACATTATTGTTTAATGAAGCCATCGCCAAGCTCCGAAGTTTGAGAGGACCTGCGGTTCCAACACTTCAGAGATGTGCTGCGTGCTAAGGAATGTGGACTGGAATAAAAGAAACATCTCAAATCATTATACTTTGTACAGGGACAGCACGGCGATGCATGACGTAGCAGACACCGACTCTCACCACTAGAATCCACATAATCATCTTAACATCGGTATAAACAACGTCGTCTCAATATGTGCAAGGAGGACGGACATTTGGTGTCTCATTAATTCAGTGCCAAGCCGTATAGTAGCGTTTATAGTCACCTATGGTGGCAACACCCAGTACTGATATCATCATCTTCTGAACGGCCGGTGGGGCTGTATTATAATGAAATACATTTATTGGTACGTTTCTCCTGAATACATTTATCATACGCATTTGAAGTTTAGATTGGCCAAAACACCTAGTGTCCATAAATGTCCTTGGTACAGACCAGCTGCCTTTGGGTATATAGCTGGTCGTAATTAGACCAAGTATGGTTTGTGTTGTCTTTTACATTTTAATAGCGTTAAGTTTAAATATATACTAATAGTAACAATTAGATAAGTTAATGGTGAAACTCACGGTCTTTCATATTTAGTTATTTATACAATTTTAAATTTAATTCGATTACACTATATGAATAATGGATACAACAAATTATAAGGAAAAGGAAGGGCAACTCAAAAACCTTTATCATTAAGAAGGATAAATAAAAGAAGATAGGAAAGGGTAGGTAAAGTAAAAGTTGTTGGGGAGAGTCTACCAAGGTGGAAGGCCTCGGAATGAACATCGAGACCTTCCATCATGGAATTCCCTCCACAGGTGGTAGTCGTTCATTTCAAATTGTAAACCCTTTAACGTTTGTATTACGTGTTAGGCCCACAATTAATTTGTCTGTGAGAACTGTAGGCCTTCTGAATGTGCATTCTGGATGGCCGGTAGTGTATATTAGTCGTCTCGACTTGTACATCCAGCAGAAACGTACCCACACATACACGCGTAGGTGTGTGCAGTATAGGTAGGAGTCGTGTCGCACAAATTATCATTTCTGCTTAGAAGCCACTACTTGTCGCGTACACTGTTGACCTATGATGGTATCTTAATTGTAAATACAGTAAGCATAACAGTAAAACTCTTTTATACAGCGGTTATGGGCTTCATGTGCAACTATAAATTGGTGTTTAATGAGTGTATGCTGCTGTTGGCTGTAAACATTTCCACGTTATTATTTATCCCTAAGACCCACTAGTGAATATAAAAGGCGTACATTAAGTCTGGGAACACTTTCAGTTATTTGTTACACTAGAACCAAGCAACAGACAGATACCATACATATGTCAATTTGAACCGAAACTCTGATTTTTTTTTTCTTTATTTCTTGTTTCATGATTACTGTTAAGCGTAGTTTGGTGATTTGCCAACAGCGCTAGTAGCAAACATGGCGAGCTCAGGTGCGGAGCGACCGTTCTGTGTGTTGAAGTTTGATAAAAACAAATGTGCTACAGCTGTTCAAGGAATGTTTGGAACCAAATACGGTATGAATCTACCAACAAGTAAGGCCATTTACGACTAGCACAACAAATTCGTTAAGACGGATTGCTTGTGCCCGACAAAGGGAAGCGGACGTACCAGTGTGACTTAAGTGAAGGTGGAACGCGTACGAGAGACATACATAAGGAGTCCAAAGAAATCGGTCATTGTGCATCTCCTGAACTCTAAATGGCTCCAATGACAATGTGGAAAGTTCTGCGACATAAGCTGTCTGTGAAAGCATTCAAATTGGAGCTAGTGCAGAAACTCAATGACGACGTCAAAGACAAGCGTTTTGAGTTTTGTTCGCAGTTGTAACATATGAATGAGGATGGGGATGGCGTTGTTGATCGCTTAATTTTTAGCGGCGAAGCCACTTTTCACACTAATGGGAAACGGAAGACGCATAATTGTCGAATCTAGGGTACAAATCATCCACACGAATGCACTGAATTTGAGCGTTTTCCCCAAAGGTAAATTTTTCTTGTGCCTTGGCACGTCGAAAATTGTACGGGCCATTCTACTTCGCGGATATCACTGTCACTGGATATTCCTACTTGGACAGCCGCGATGGAGTGGCCGAGCACATTGAGGCGCTATGCTCCAATGCGCGAGGCCGTTCCCCGTCAGGGGTTCGAATCCCCTCTTGGGCATGGATGTTTCTGCTGTCTTTAGTATAAGTTAGTTCATAAGTAGTTTGTAAGTTTAGGGACTGTGACCCCGCAGTGAAGTCCCATAATCTTAACAAACAATTGAACATTTTCCTACTGGGACATGTTGCAGCTTCTTGAGTATATTTCCCGGTACACCACGAGTGTTGCCTGTGGACAGCGGTTGCTCCATGGCCTGTAAAGCGTCTGAACTCGCCATGTTTGCGACTAGTGCTGGCTATCGGCAGATTACCAAACTACGCTGTGGCGGTATAGATGTAAAACACTTTCAGGGTTTCTCTTCAAAATGTCATATGTATTACATCTTTACAATGTTTGGTTCCTGAGCAATAAATAATTGAAACTGTTCCCAGACTTAATGAACAACATGTATATTTGAGAGATAGGAGAGTTATAATTTCGAGATACTACACCTACGTCCTGCACGATGTGTACCAAACAAAAATACAGACCGGGATTTTGCTACAAATCTTGCCTAATTTTATGGTGCTAACCGAGAATATTGCTGAACAGGACATAATAGAGGGGAGGTACGCAACTGAAGTAGGCTTCAGTGTTTCACTGTCATTAACTTCACGAATCAATTTCACAGCGAGGAAAGTAGCCCAACACTAGGCTACTGACAATGAACTTTCAAAAAACCTTTTCATCTACACTTCGTATGAATAATAAAATATTTTTGACTTTGCACTCTATTTTGAGCATTTTTGACAGTAATAACCATCTTCTATGGCAGTTATTTGCTGTGAACTGCATGTACTGCTCTTTATTACAGTTGAGCAGCATGAGGTAGTCGTTCAATAACTTTCTGATGGCCGTATTAATGTCC
Source organism: Locusta migratoria (assembly GCA_026315105.1). NCBI lineage: Eukaryota > Metazoa > Arthropoda > Insecta > Orthoptera > Acrididae > Locusta > Locusta migratoria. The sequence continues at coordinate 720,086,710 of CM048755.1, read as the reverse complement.
TTCTTTCACAACTGCAAGTAATGACCGTGGTCTTTATGCTACTACAACAGGCTTCGTTGAGAAAATTAGCATTTCGAATAACAAAATACATTTTAGCCGTAGTCGACAGAACTTAAAAAAGAGGGGAATATGTATATTCATGTGCAAAGTGGAACACATCACAAAAACGATAGTAATGTTTGTTAAGCTTATGAGACTTAACTGCGGTGTCATCAGTCCCTAAACATACAAACTACTTATAAACTAACTTATACTAAAGACAGCACAAACATCCATGCTTGAGGGGGGGGATTCGAACCCCCGACGGGGAACGGCCTCGCGCATCGGAGCATAGCGTCTCAATACGGTCGGCTACTTCGCCGCAGCAAAAACGACAGTAATTTATGTAAACGTCTACCGGTAAAAGCTAGTTTCTGTCTGGTAGTCTAATTTCATGAATTCTGTTTTTAAAATGTCACTACTTTCGTTAATACGTGTTCTATAAATGTACTCCTCTTTTCGTAAGCTGTCGAATTTCATTAATGTTATGAGAAGTTCAGACGGGTGCGACCATTGTATGCGATACACAAGGCTCCATATTTGAGCCCATTTCGAGAATTTTTGCAAACAACACACTCAACTGCAGACTGAAATTCTCATACGTATATAGTCAAAATAGTATGAATAGCAATTCTTATTACAATACAATTACCCCGTTTTGATTTAATGCTTTAATTTTGAGCAGCCTTCCATTTTATGTCTGTCTATCCAACAGTACATGATTCTATATAAAAGTATCAGCCAGTACACCTAACAGATTTTATGTCGAGCACTATTATAAGCAGTTTTATGTCAATGAAACAAGATGATATCATAGAGTGGCGAAACCAGTCGTCTTGAATAAATAAAATAAAAAAATTATAAAATACGATCGCTCCCTACGATGAGTAAATTATGTGACATTTATCATTGCTATGAAAAAAACATATACAGGCCACGAAGTTCACCTGGCAACTCTGCGATACAACTCTGCTTCTATAGAGCTTCTTCTACCATCTTGACAGCTAAAATATTCATTGCATCACAAAAGATTCTACTACATTGTAGGTTCTTCGTTTCCTCTAAAAAGCTTGCATAGCTGTGTGGGTTACTTTTGCTTCCATAACCTCTAGAAAGTCTTACCAAGTCTCTCTTGCAACTAGACTATTGCTTAAGTCTTATAAAATAGTTCTGGCTAGTAGCAAACACAATATCAATAAATCTATGAATTATTATCTGAGCAGAGAATTTTTACAACATGCTGTGAACACTTAAACTATGGCAATGTTTTAATAAGCATAAATGCATGAAAGCCATTCTAAGTGTTTGAAAAAACGGAACTGACAAACTAAAAGTCGATTTTGTGCTGATTTAAGATTCATTCTATAACTAAAGAATCGTACTTTTAGCTCACTGACTTGTTATTCGCCATACATATGGGCTTTTGTTACCGTCACGTTTACTGTGCATATTCACCTCAAAGTGACACCATGTATGGATAACTTTAAAATTGTCAGAAAACGTAATCAGACAAAACAGGAGTTGAGACTACCATTCGTGAACCTACCGAGACGTCATTTTATTACGAGATGTGTTTACAGCGTGAAACAGTTTATGAAACTCCATTATTGATAACACACTCATATACACTTAATTTCAGATTGAAAGGAAAATACTGAATCGTTAACATAAAAAATGCAGGAGGGAAAATATTCAAACATTAAAAGAATTTCTTCTTAAATCACACTGTGCAGTTCGGAAGATAGAATAATACATTATTTTTTTTAATATGTGTGGAAATTTAGATAGCCGCGGCGGAGCGACCGAGTGCATTGAGGCGCTATGTTACCGATGCGCGAGGCCGTTCCCCGTCGGGGGTTCGAATCCCCTCTCGGGTATGGATGTTTGTGCCGTCTTTAGTATAAGCTAGTTCATAAGTAGTTTGTAGGTTTAGAGACTGATCTCGCAGTTAAGTCCCATAAGCCTTACAAACATTTGAACATTTTTGAAATTTAGATAAATAACGGTGAGCCTTCTAAGTCAGTTTTGTAATTGAAGAATCTCAAGTATCTACCTACGTTCCAAAATTTCAATAACACTCTATCTGGTACACGACGAAGTATGCTACTTTCATAGTCGAGAGTACTTATCCTTCAGTTTACCGTTCATCAGTATCCCGAATGGGTGGCTTCATATAGATGTTAATTTAAGCACTGCTGCAACGGAATGGCGCTGGTATTTCGGCTAAGCGAGAACATGATTCCAGACTGCGGACACGCGATGTGACGCACGGGAACTCATCGCATCGCGCCGCTGCCTCGCATGCTCTGCATGCCAGCATTTAGCGACTTGGAAAATGCAATTACAGCTTCGCGTTCCAATCTCCGACGACGCGTCGTTACGGACTTATGATGGCCAGACCTCTCTTTTCAGTCTTACCTACAAATCAAACGTAAGGTTAACGTAGTCCAAGGAAATATTCTGTCTCCACAGTTTAAAAATATATTTCTCGGATCCATTACGATATGAAGATTACGTGAATGTTAATGAGATTTTACTGTGGTACCTTCTTCAATAGGTTCTCGTACACATTCTCGGTTTCCATTCTGTCCTCTTTTACTTTTACTTCACTTTTCCGTTAACTATAAATGAATAATCTCAAACTTACCAAACAGGACTGCCGCAACAACACTGCAGTTCATGGGACATGGTTTTTCAAAATGAACTGTTCTTTGTATGTATTAATTATTTGTAGAGGATGCAAAGTTATTTCATAGTTAACAGTTCTCACTTTTTATGAGTGAGAAGTGGTGTGGTAAGTATAATTATATTCTAAAATAAAGCAGTTGGTAAGTACTGCGATTATAGTTTATGTATTGTGGTTCTTTTAAAGTGCATAAATTTTAATATCAAGGATTAAAACCCTTTGAATCAAGATCGCAAATCAACTTACTTTTAAATTTGATGTCTAGTTTCAGCTTCATCGAATCATCCTGAGATCATTAAAGCACACTTAACTAATCTCCAATAAAGACTGTGCCCTCAGTATCACCTGAGTTTATTACCTTCGTTCCATGCAGTGAAGAGAAACGATATACAGTTATTTTACCTCCGCATTTCGAATAGATAGCACAAAAAATAATTAATGTGTGTTACGGAGTTATGACTTTTATACCAGATACAAATGTTTCAGTAATCTGAAAATGGCTGGATGGTGCTGGAAATAGTTATCATATATATATATATATATATATATATATATATATATATATATATATATATATATATATATATCCGTTCATGACCCTTACTGTAAATATTATCAGTGTATTTAGGTATAACTTAAATCTCTTATGGATGTTATAATTTAAAAAATAGCTACGTGTTAAGCCATTAGTTATACAAGAAAGCTTTAACGATCTGAAGATGGATCCATGGAGCTGAAACTAATAATGAAAAAATGTATATATGTGAAATAAAATATTATTTGCTATCATGACTAACAAGGAGACCACATGGGTATCGCGTTTAAGAATTTCCTTATATTTATGGTATATGAAGTTCAGAACTTAAATAACAATCAGCCAAAGCCTTTCGACGCAAACATTCTCATGAAAATCGAGTCTGAAGTTCTGCAAAGTACACGTAAGTAACAATTTAAAAGAACACAAAATAAACAACAATTACAGCATCTGTTGGTGTTGCTCGGATGGTAGCGTTCCGGTGTAAAATCCATAGAGTACGTGGTTCGAATCCCGCTTTGACAGATATTTCCTTCGTTTTAGAATTCAGTTATATAAAACATCTCTAAAACATCTCTAATTCCACGTGTTGTGTGTATGCATAGGAGCTGAAAATCTTGTTGTCACGTAAAACGATGGTTGAGTAGGTTAGCTGTTTGGAAAGCCATTAGTACCTATGGAGATGAATTTCCAAAACCCGTGTCATAGCTCTTCACCAACTGAACAATCAAAGACTACCGTCGTCAGCTAATAGTGAAGCTAATGCTCTAAAAAGTGTAACTTATGTTTTTTGATTGAAACCATCATTACTAGCAACCTTCTATAAAATATAGAAAATTACAAATAAACAAAAATACGAGCAATTTTGGTAAAAATTACCACTGGATTTGAAAATTGTGTAAGTATCCGAAAAGAAGAGGGAAAAAAAGAAAAAGATCTGTCACGACAGGAATCGAACCACCGACCCTAGTTTTGTAAGACCAGAATGTTACCACCTGAGCTACACTGATATAAAGGGCAATTCATTTAATGTTGGTACTTACGCTTACTTGCTAATCTTAAAGTAGATTAACTGTAGAATTTTTGAAAGTTGCGTCGAATGGATTTGGTTGCTTGTTATTCGATTTCTGAACTTCACGAACCATAAATATTTAAAAAATTCTAAAATCCGATACCCATTTGGTTTCCTTGTAAGAGAATGTTAGTCCTTAAATGTAAATACAGTGAGAATGTTCATATTAAGTTAATTACTTTTTAACATTACGTATTCCGGCAGTTACTTGCAGACAGTGATCAGTGTGATGCAAGTGTCCTGTGTTACACTGGGTGAGCGTGTCCGGACCCAGTTGAGCCATGGGCTGTATCCGGTACAAGCATTCTCGACAGCGCTGGCTGGCTCAGGTCCGTTTTCAGCCACCGACTATAATCGCAACACAGTGTGGAGGCCGTCTTCTCAAATAACACAAGAATGCATCGAATCCGCATTTACACGAGATCGTTCAATCTTCGGGCGAAAACAGGTTTGCCGCATGAATTACTGGAAATGATGTTGATCATCGTTTAACGCTGTTAATTTTCACCTTTAATTTTCAGTCTTATCAGATTTTCCAATATATGGTAGTTTATATTTACAATCCTTACTGTTTGCTGCTCGTGTAAGAATTAATGCTACATAATATTTTATATAGTCAATACATCATCAAAGAAATTCCGAATGTATTCAGTAAAAGAAAACTGCTCGTTCGTTACACTGCGTTTATTAGAAGGAAGGATCTTCCTAATACACTACTCTGTCTTTAATTTTAAATCCGTTACACTAGTGATCTCACAATAAGATTTCTCTAATCTTATCCGGTATAAAATTCAAACAGTTGTCGTTTTATGTATTTAGTGCAGTTTTGAGTATGAATTAGTACATAAATCATTGAATTTACAGGATACTATTCGTTATCTGTTAAATAAGTTTATATGACATTTGTTGTCTTGTGGATCTGAAGGTGATGTTGTACTTTATTAAGTAAGAGGTAGATCCAATTGTAGTATCATAGATGACGCATTTAATCTAACAGCTATGTTAACTGAAGAAAAATAACTAATTTTAATTTTAGTTTAATATAATAATTCCTTGTAGCTCAATCACGTTTTCTTACAACATAATTTTCGGTATCCTTGATGATCAGTTGACGCAATTAAAATAACTGTTGGAGTTCTATCTAGTCAGAAAATGTGTGTCACTCGTTCTATAATAAATCAAGTTAAATAGGAAATCGTTATAGTCGAGAAGTCTCTTCTACACAGTTGCAGGCTTTGCAGAAGGTGTGCAGAAACACATGTCAATAACATTCTGTGTTAAGCAATATCCATAGAATAATACTCACTCACGTCAGACTTGCTTGATTGTCACACAACACTTACCTGAAAAAGAAAATAAAACACCGTTAGTTAGGTACAGTAAAGAAATGTTAACATAAAAACATATAATAATTTATTAAAGAATCCAGAAGCAAACTAGAGGTACAAATATTAAATAAACTAAAACAAGTAAGTCATATCGTAATTCTTGTTGTTATTTTCGTTTTGCCCATCTGAGAATCAAGATAAATTGGATGATTTTCCTTTCTACTTGTATTCATCAACCTCCTGTCCTTTTAATTCATGAATATTGCAACCATTTTCGCTCGCCTGTCCATAATGATTCTCCCTGTCTCTATTTGTGCCCTGGGAACTAACAAGTATTCTTATTTCTTTCAGACCCCTTCTGGCTCTATTGTCACTTGGTTCTTTTTTTTTTTCAAAGGAAATAAAATTATTTCATGTGTCATCAGACATTACTTCCTTCTATCAATTAACTAAACTTGTTTTTATAAATGTCAGACATTCTGCTGCGTGTAAGTGTCCAAGCCGCATAACGGTCTGCCAAGACATAGTTTTTCATTGATGAAAGGAGTCTTCCTTTTGGAGATGTTCAGTTACTTCTCCACCTAGTGTCAATCATCAAGGAGGTGCCTTAATAATGGCCATACATCGTGTCTATCCCACAGAGATTGGTCAGCCTCTTCCAGCAACTTGCCCCTATAGAATTTTGGTCTGATAGTCACCACTTTCAATGTTTCCGACAATATAACGATATTGTCCGTCAAATCCAGACAAACTACCGATATTCGTCTTTTATTGCTACTCATTAATTCATTCGTTCCATTCCTCGTCACCATTTTCGCACTATATTATTGGATCAACTGAAGATCTAAGGGGAGAGTATGACTCCACGTCTGACTGTAGAACGATGTTGAAACATTGTGAAAACTCTCTTCTAAACATGAGCTTGTCGCTTACGTCCATGTAATCAGTTCACTACTATTTCTATCCGTCATCTTTCAAAAGCCTGGAACAATGTAGGTATGTCTACTAAATAAGAGGCTTTCTTGCAGTCTACGAACGCGAACACAAAATTCTTGCTACTTTGTTTTCGTTATTCGATTAGCAACTTCAGAGTAAAGATTTGTTCTGGGTAGGATTTGTACATTCCGAGGTTCCTTGATACTTCCTTATCAATGGATTCACTAGCTTTAGGAATCCGTCAGCGATATTTCTGAGAGTAGGTTGTAGGTAACTGATAGTTTTCAATATCTAATATATATACATTTTTGTGTATTTCAGTCTGCGTTCATCCTTCTCGAAGTTCTTCTTCTTTTCACAATTTGCTTGAAGTACGTGTCATTTTGAAGAAAACTTTATCGTTACCACTCTATATATTCCTATACAAAAACGATAATTATTTTCAGTTCGCAGTTGGAATTATCCAATTATCTCTTCCGTTTACTGTTAACTTTTCTCGGAATCAATTAGAATATGTAAGAGAGTCGTAAGTGTCGCAGAACACTTTCGTTGTGCCTGGATATTGCGATATTAATGGGCAGAACAGCAATCTCGTTTACCTATACATAATAACGCTTAATCGTCATTCACCTATGAAATGAAAATCATATACTGGCAAATGTTACTTGCACGTAAAAGGAATCTAGCAGTATAGTTAATTTATTTTATCTTACATCATTCGCAATATGACAAGGTACAGCAAGTCATAACTACCTTTAAAAATTAGAGAGAGATCTTGTTTTCACTGCAGTATGGCTGATAATTTTTTCGTGCTTTCCAAACTGAAAATACATAAATTCACTGAAGAAGTATGTTAGTACGTACTGGTATTTACTGGTGTATCACTGAAATTTCTGGGGGGGGGGGGGGGGGTTCTTTATAAAATAATGTACAAAACGTGAAATAAAAGATATTTAATTTCAATATTAAGTGGCAAAACTGGGCGGAATATCTCGGGTATGGTGGGGAGGGGGGGGGGGTTGGCCGCAGTTTGGGGTGCTCGGTCAGTTATTGGCCAAGGGGGGGGGGGGAGGTTGAGCACGTCTGTGTTGGACCATCTTATGTCCTTTGTTACGGCATGATGGACGCCGTGTCTGCGGACGCAACAGCTGTCGTGATCCCACGAACGTAAAAACTGCGCTGCGCGCGCTGTTTTTATGTCCGTGGATCCAAGACAGCTGCTGCGTTCGCCGGCGCCGCCGTCCATCATGGTGTAATAGTAGCGTGAAAATGATCTCAGCCTTTAGACTGAAATCCAGTACCATTACCAAGAGACGTTTTACCTGAGTCTACGCATAAATTGATTTTATCACTTTTAAGTGACACCATTGTTATCCATGGAAGAAATGTGCTCAAAATTTATTTTATACGTTTAACGGTTTGATACTCCGAACCTACTGTATTAGAGAACAGTGAAGTTGTATGAAATCAGAGCAAAAAGCCTGGAAATAATCGGCGGCAGAACTGAGACGAGCCCACTATAAGAGTCACCTTGTTCCGTTAGTCACCCAAAATGTAAAACAACGTCAGAGTGAAATTATGGAACCAGGAATTACTTCAAGGGAATACATGCTAGCCAAATATTATAACATGGTCAAAACCAAAGACGCCAAACAGACAATCGACATCGCCCTAGAGTACAGAAGCTGGGCACACCCGGCAGACTTTACGAGGATAACTGAGAAGGACGCCAGCAAACGCTACGCTGTCGAAGTATACACAGATGGAAGCAAGTCAGACGACGGAGTGGGTTCGGGGATAGCAATATTTGTTAATAAGAGGCTTATTTACCAGATACAGCTAAAACTGTCTAATGAATGCTCAAGCAATCAAGCGGAACCATTTTCCATCTTCAATGCTCTTGAGTTCATAAATAATCTCTCGAATACTGATACAACTGCAGTAATTCACACCGACAGCAGGATTAGTTTGGACTCTGCGAAATCCGAAGAACCACAACTTCTTGATTGAAGAAATAAGATGTAAAATCAGAAGGTTGCAGATACACAACTGGTGGTGCATTTCGAATGGGTTAAGGCACATCAAGGGATATGGGGAAATGAACTAGCTGACAACCTTGCTAAAAGAGCAGCTCGATCACGACAGTCAATACGCTACAACAAAATACCTACAAATGCCGTAAAGAAGAAACTTCGAGAAGAGTTTAGGAACAAATTGGACATTGAGTGGCACGGAACAAAAACTGGGGGAAACACTAAACCGTATTTTCCTACGATCCGATAACGTTTAATGATTAAACTTCCAATATCTTCGAATTTTACAGCTATGTTAACAGGTCATGGGAAACTGAAAGCCTACTATTAGCGGTTCAAAATAATTGAAGACGGAACGTGCACATGTAACAGTGCTGTCCAAACTATTGACCACGTGCTTTTTGACTGCTGAAATTTATTGAAAGAGAGGGACCATCTCAGGAAAAAATAGCTGCCAAAGGAGGAGGATGGCCCGTCAGTAAATAAGACTTAGTACATAAATTCACTACAGACTTTTACAATTTTTGTAATTCAATAAGATTTTCTGATGTATAAAATTGTTTGTTCCTTTGTAAACCATGTCAACTATGTACTGTACTTGTGTTTGCAAAAATATCTGATGTAACCGCCTGAATCTAACCATAAAACATGTAATATTACTATGTAATGGGGCATGTTAAATAATAAATAAATAAAATACTATCGATGAGTTTATTAACAATTACTGATTGCACAGCATAGTGCAAAAGCACGATAAGGCTGAAATGGCATGCACTTCTTTCATATGGTTAGTAACCACAGTGAGTAGAAAAAGAATGCAACGCTATGATTAAAATATTATTTTACTAAATTCCTTTTGTTATTATGATATCCAATTATTTTTATACGACTGAGGTAAACTTAACCGAAACAGATGTGTTTCTTATACAGGAAATCGGCGCGATCATACAGATAACGTCACGCATTGTGATGTGCAGCCTGTCACTGTTGGTGCTGTATTCGCGAACTTCAGTCCCAAGGCTGATCTGGCGCAAATCCACAGGACAGGCTGCCTACCTTGTGCATCTGCTGGGACCGACATACATATGCAGGCTGATCTGAAAGAGACTGAAAAGTTTGTAAGAAGCTGTGCCAACAAATGAATGTCAAGAGAGACATCTGATACGTTACGCTTCTGTCGATTTAATTAGCACTGAAGTAACCCAGCAAAGTCGTTTGACCTTAAAACTCAAGAATATGTTAGTGACGCTATTGGAAAATGCGTATTTAGTTTGGTTTTCTCAAACCGAGCAAAAGGGCGAAAGAATTCTTATCATCGGGCGGTAGCAACGTTCGAACCTGACCCCTTGGCTCAACATTGTCGTGCGCTACAATTTTTTCTTTGTTGTTCGGTTTCAGGCACATTTACATACGTATTCCGAAATCCATTCGTTAGCAGTCTGCAGTGAGGAGGTGGTGCGAAGTGTTTGATACTTTACTGTTTCGTGACGGATGGTGCAACTTTCATTTTCAGTGACGTTTCATGAAACCAAAATTAGCTTTCGTCGCAATCTAACAAAGTAATTGTTTTATTCTTTTGTTTTTCGGGGTGAACTCTAATCGTGACAGAAGATTATATATCTCAGTCTTTGACCTGCCGTATGTTCAAGCACAATGCTGTAAAGTTTCAAAAAAATTTAACACTTGTTTCTGCTAAATTGAACGTCTTAAATATCTGCAGCCTAAATGTGACATTGGAAACTATCAGGAGATAACGCCGCATATTAACTAAAATATTAACCAAAAGAATGCAATGATTGAACTGTGACTATGAAAAATTTTAGCAGACCGTTCATCACAACACACACACACACACACACACACACACACACACACACACACACACACACACACACACACAAGTACCTCAGGTGCCTTTTAGCTCGTGATTATTCAACCACGGCGATGGGACAGTGCAGAGTATGGCGACTTCAAAATTTTACGATCTATGTTCGAAACACGACGACACTTAAGTTATTTTTTTGATTATATTTTTACTTATCTCCACAGAAGATTTCTTATCAAGTTAAGGGATAAAAGGGTCTTATATTAGTAGAAAAATTACTACGGTGTTTCAAAAATTTGTCATATGTTTTATAGTATATTTTCAGGGTTACTTTCTTTTTCAGTTGAAATATTCTTTTAAGTTAGTCTATTATCAGTTATTATATTAATTATCATATTCGAGTCTTATGTTTATTAAAAATTTTCAACTGTTTGTTAACCTGTTGGACCAAACTGATCTGGTCATCAGTCCCTAGACTTGCAAACTACTTACACTAAGGATAACACACACACACACACACACACACACACATACACACAGCACTAGACCCTCCGGCTGGAGCTACCTATGATTTTTCTTCAGGAAAATTTGTTGCTGGATGCCGATTGTATAAACACTGAAATTTTAAAACCGCGGGAAGGCAGGTTTGGCACAGACACATTGCTTCACGTGACTCGCACTCGGGAACGAAACGTCGATAACAATTGCTGAATATTTCACGCGTTGGCAATAATTCCGCGACAAACAATGCATAGCGGGTATCGGATAAAAAATAAAAGACAAAAATAAAATATAAAATGAAACATTAATCGGTTTTCGAACACCGATCGCTAAATTGTGATGTCGTGACCTTATTTACTGCCTCGTCGCTGTGAGTGTACTAGCTAAAAACTAGATAAAACGAGTTTGAAGTCACCTGGAGTACGCTGAGAACTTCGAGCCCCGTTCTATCTTAAACGATAGTGTGTCTCAATAATCCTTCACTCGTTGAGTCGCCGAGTGGGACGTCCTCCAGTGCACACCCGTCCAGTGACAGCAAAGTCTCAGTTGTAAGTGTAACCGGCTTCTCTCTAGAAACTACATATTTTGACTTTTCACTGCACTTTCCCTTCAGTTCATTAAAGTTATTTTGTTTCTGCATTAGCTGCAGATTTTATGAGATTTGGAAAATCCATGAAATTATGGTATTCAAATTGATTGACATTTCTACTTTCGTTTTCTTTGCGTGACTATTAAAAGACAGAGATAGAATTAACTGCACTCTTCTCTGCATTCGCTTTCACTAAAGTGAAGCAACAAATTTCTGAACGGAACCAAGAGTGATGGCACGCCACTATTCTTGCTGCTCGTCGCCCACGTGACAAAATTCTCGGTTTTAGCAAGTCTACCCTATGCCCATAGCACCATCACAAACCATTGGTGGTTATCTACGGAACACAGAAAACTGGTCGTAGGGTGAAGAAAGTAACCTGAAAGGCAATACTTTTCTACGCGATTCCATCCGTCCGCTTTGACCCATCACGTCTTCAACATGTCGGAAAACCCGTATACAGGTATCTTAATACTTCTGTATTGTAGATAATAAATAATCTGTAGTTATCCTCGTAAATTGTAGATAACAGAATATACCATTGATCACAGGTCTCAGACCAAAAATTCATGCCCTCGGCGGTCACATGCGGAAAAAAAAAAAAAAAAATTCTAACCTAACCTACACCTTACCATCAGAGGGAAGTTACAGATCACCCTTTAAACGCAAAATATTAATCTAAAATCTCTTCTGCTTGTAAACAAACTATCGTCTTTAACTCAGTCGCTACATATTAATTACTCACGTCTTCTACAAACACGCACGCACCTTAACACTACCGTGCTGCGTGACGTCAGGGGTCAAAGCTCACGGGTGTAATCGCGTTCTATAAATGACCCGCCTGATACTCCCCGTCCCACTGTGGAGAATGTGACTGAGTGCCGTTTACTACTGTTCATTATGGTTGCAATGGTACACGCTGGTTAACTTGGAACTTTTGTAGTCTGTCAGATACAGTGGTCATCTGCAGGCAGGAATATAGCGGCCGTCTGCTGTCGTCGTCAACCGAGGTCGCCCACCTCTTGTCGGTCCTGAAGAATTGCCTCTGGTTCAGAATGCCCCTCATGAGCGTGAAATATTGCTGTGAGTGATAACGCAATTCCTGACCTACACTCAATACACATCACCCTTTTTCCAAACTCCTGATGAGTCTTCTCCCTCCACGCGAAATAATTAAATACTGTTCCCAAACCATGTTGGAATCAGCTGCTGGCTCTCTGTCTTTTCTGGTTGCTTTAGTTGGTTCGTGCTGCGGGCCCACCACTTTTGGTGCTGTAGACTCGTTGACCTCACAACGTGTTACGTGCAGCTTTTTAAAAGGGCTGGAGAGAAAGAAATGAGAACTATTGATTTTTTGTAAAATGATGTTATTCGCAGAAGTACTTATAGTTACAAACCTTTAACATAATCAGCAAATGTACGGAAGGCTTTTTATACTACCCGCGGATACGTTTCTGTTTATTTCTCATATTGACCGCGCTCTGGCACAAATGTCACATCTGGTGATGTACCGAACCCCTTGCAGAGGTTGTTTCACTTTATCTACGACATCCTGATCCTAGGGTCTCATGTTGCGGAGTGTGGTGGATGTTCCAGGACCTCCATGTACTTATCGGACATGACTATCGTCTCTTTGAAAAAATAAAAGAACCACTTCGAGGGAGCTGGTACAGTACCAGAGATGACACCCATGACATAGGGCGGCCAGTAAGGGACATCAACAGAAACACACGCTGAGATGAAATACGATTCCTTCCGGACATTTCACAAGAGGTCATAAATAAGAAGGCAATTATGTTGAAGAAGTGCAACTACAATATAGTCTGTTCAGAGGAAATTGATAGATTTTCTCAATATTTATGCAGATCTTGTTTATATAGATGTGATATGTATTATTTCCGAAATGGATGTCCGAAATATTAACAAAAAAGAAAAGATGAAATAATTAAAAAACAGAAAATTCCAAATGTTTTGTATTGTAAGTTTAGGGACTGATGACCCCGCGGTTAAGTCCCATAAGCTTTACAAACATTTGAACGTACCCGTGCCCGAGAGAGGAGTGGAACCTCAATGGTACACACACCATAGGCTTTCGTGTGTAAAGGACACATTTCCGAAGGCGATTTCTAACTGTTTGTGTTGATATTACTCGTCCTGTTGCTGCATGGTGGGCGCATTTCATGACATGGCGACTTAGAACAAGCGGCCATTACCGCGACCAAACGAACAGACGCCACAAATAAATCAAGCCAGTATTCAAATATATATGAGAGGAAGGAAGAAGAAGGTAAAAAGGAAAAAGTGATTAATATTAGTCCTCGAAGACCCGCGACGTCATTCATTAATAAAAATTTATCGGTTATCAAGCCGCGTCATTTTGAATAAAATATCGACCTTTCGAAGGCCATGTACGCCATCGTCGTCAGGAGTCAACTGGCTGCCGGTGTGGTACGGTTTCGCGTTTATATAGGCACGATGACATCATCTGCAGCCAATCAGAGCGGACCGATGTGGCTAGTGGTGCCGCCGCCCCTGTGAGCTGCCCTACCGGAATACGTGCACGCGCCACATCTGATAGGCTGTAGATGACGTCATCGTGCATGCATAAGCGGGAAACCGTACCAGATTTAGCTCCATCAGCCGTCACGTCGCAGGCTATCTGCTCTCTCCCCACTCTCCCGACGATACCGACCGCGCCACCTCCTTCCTTCAGCAGACCTTGTCTGCGCCATCCACTCCCATATCCCCACCAAAGCCATTCAGCCTCACCGACCCACCCTCCCCACGCAGGCTGTCCTTCTCCTACTGTAATCCCACCGCCTCTACCACTCTTTCCTCCGCACCTGTGACCGGATTACACTTCTCCACCAAAAGCAACTCCAGCGACACGTGCACAGCCTTCTGACTGCCAAAAACCGCAGGGCCTGGCATCTTACAGTGACAGCTCAGAGCCCACTTCCCTGTCAACTCGTCTCGATATTGGAATGCCTGCCACCACCTTACTGCCTAGAAACCCACACCCACCTACCCCCACCATCTCGACCAGCCCCTTCCTGATAATGCCAATACAGCTAATCATTTTGCTTCTTTCTGATGTTTTCTCCATGCCTGACAATTCTAACAATGATTATTCCTTGTTCCCAGACGTCCTTGAAAAAACGAACGTCTCCATTCCACTCCTTGCTCCCGGCTTTCACTACCTGGACTGCATCCCCCCATCAGACCTTAACACCCCAGTCATTGTGCAGGACCTATAGTTGATACTACGCACCAAAAGCACCGTGACTCCTGGATACAATAGCATTACCAACCACCACATCCCGGAATGTTCCATCCCTTTCCTCACCACACTTGCTACCCTCTATGCCACCATCATCTATACTGGCACCTTACCTTCCCCAGCCTGTGGAAAAGTCCCATATCTTCATGTTTCCCAAACCCAACTAGCCCCCCTTCCTCCTACTGGCCCATCTGCTTCGCCACAGTGTTCAGCAAGGTCTTCGAAATGGTCCTTTCCCGTCGCATCCACCACTACTCTGCAGTCACCATCTCCTTCCAGACACCCAGTAAGGCTTTTCCCCCGCCTTCTCGAAGACGATCAACTCCTCTGCCTCACCAAATTCTTCTCCCTCTAGTTAAATCCCCGCCGTGCCGCCATATTTGTCTTATTTGACCTGGAAAGGACCTATGACCAGGTCTGGCATCCCAGCCTGCTCTTTAAACTCAGACCCACAAATTTTGCATCAGCCTCATTCGGGTCATTGCATCCTTTATCTCCAACAGACCCTCCTACATCATCATTCATAACTATGACTCCTGTCTTTTCTACCCCTTTGCTGGCATAACCCAAGGATCAATCGTCTGTCCCCTCCTTTATCTTCTTTAGACATCTGATATGCCTGAGCCAGCATCCACCATACACCTCTTCCAGTACACTGATGACACCACCATCCTTGCCTCGGCTCCCACCCTCTCCAAGTCCCAAAGTCTTCTCCAGGAACACCTTGACATATTTGCCACATGGTGCAAAAAACAGTAGCTCCTTTTATAATTCCTGACAAGAACCAGGTGATCGCTGTGGGTCAGACCACCTGCTCCTTCTGGAAGCCCCACCCACCTCAAATATCTAGGCCTAACCATAGACCGTCACTCTCCTGGATTCCCCACCTCTGCACCATTCAAGAAAAAGCCCACTCCCGCCTCTGCCTTCTCAAATTTCTCTTTAACTGTCCCATTCTTTGCGTAGCCCACATTGATCTCTGCCTGACCCCCTTATCCTTCTTCTGATCCCTGGAGATCCTGGAGCGCCATTTTCTCCAACTCGCCTTCCGCATCACTCTTTATGTCCCCTCTCCCATGCGGATCCTCTATGACCTTATTCCTTTTCCCTGCCTTGTCCTCTTCATTGAACACCTCTGTCTCTGTTACCTCTCCCACAAGTTAGACCCATCCTATCCTCTAGTCTATCCTCTCCTCTCTACACCCAGTCTGTTGCCGTGTCTCCATCACTGTGTGCCCCCAGCCCTTCACTTGTCCACTCTCCGGATTCTTTCCTATGGCAATTTCCGCACACTCCGCCTCCCAGGTGATGCCATCTGTCCCGATATTTAGCCCTCCAACCTGCTGTGACCCTCACCTCTCCTCCCTTCCCCCTCCTCCCCATTCTCCTCACCTTACGCCCCCTGGACGTCCCACTGGCCGCTCCCCCTCTCCTTTTCACCCCTCCCCTCCATTCCGACAACCCGACTTCCTCGGATTCCCTACCCCTAACCAATCCCTTCCCCGTGGCCCTGTGGCGCCTCCCACGACTCCCCTCATTCTACTTCCCTCTTTTCCACCACCCTCATCCTTCCCCCTACCCCTTCCCTCTCTGTTCACTCATCTCATCATCTTCAGTGTTTACAATGAGTGCTTCGTGAATATGGCGTCTACAGTGTAGTGTTTTATGAACAGTGAATAGCCAACTTGCAGTCGACACCTGGTGTTCCCTTTACGATATTTTACTTGCACAAGTGTCTTCGAGTTTGTTTTATTTCATTTTTTATCTTTGTCGCGTAAAGACTCCATTATTTCTCTCAATTTAAGTCATATTATTTTCTTCACCACTGTCTCAATAATGATTGTAATTGTCTTCTGTTTATTTCATCGTATCTTTATTTTTGTGTACTCCTTTTATTTCTCTTTTGTATCTCTTGGCTGAAGAGCACCTGTGTGAGCTGACGGCTCACCCCAGTTAGGAGAACTGAAATTTACGATAAAAAAACCAGACATGGCAATCAGTGAATCCATGATGACGGTGGCCGAGATTGCCACACTGAAATCTATGAGTATTTTATTCGTATTGATGTAGCTTGGGGACCGACAACGTTTCATTAGTGATTAATATTAACTGACTGGATAGAGTGTAAACAGGGAACAGGAACTAATATTAGGGAGGGACTAAAAGTAATTGGAAAAGTATTAGCGTGGCTGTTATAGGAGCCTGGATAAACGAGAGCAGCGGATCGCTGACCAGCCAAGTCAGACAATTGGCGAATCTAGGATGGTACTGTCCGACTTACAAGTTACATGGCTTTCGACAGTACACTCCACACCAGATTGACGACTCAGCATGCTGCATTGAGCACAATTACACCAGCCAGACACATAGAGCAGTAGCTTTACCTACTTTGTACTAATCAGGAGAAAGTCATAGCTCTGCAAGGAAGAAGTTTATCTCCAGGTAGCCTGTCATAAACGGTTGTACGTTGTTTGAGGCAGCTTGGCCGCTGGGTGACATTCCTGGGCGGTTGCAGGTACTGTGTTAGGAAACGAATCTGGGCAGTCACTATGCCTTCCAGACTGTACACAGTGGAAAGGAGGAAGGTTGCCGTTTAACCATCCGCCTACGTCATGGTCATTATAGACGGTTAAACTGTGGAGACCAGACCAGCCGTACCAGACAGTGCAGCTATGAAGATGGTCGTCTGGGTGCTTCACTGATCCACTCAATGCTGTGGACACCAGGCATCGCTGAGTGGACCGCGCTTTTCCGCCGCTCTCCGCACTGCCTCGTAGGAGCTGCGGCTTGTTACCTTCTTGGACGCTACATCCCGAAGCGGTGCATTCTGCCAATGCTAGGTCAGAAGTCCCCACAGCACTGGGCGTCTCGCGTGACAACCATGGGGTAAGGGGCTAACCCTGATCGAGCGAGGTGGCGCAGTGGTAACACACTGGACACGCATTCGGGAGGATGGTGGTTCAAATCCACCTCCGGCCAACCAGATTTAGGTTTTCCGTGAATTCTCTATATCACTCCAGGCAAATGCCGGGATGGTTCCTTTCAAAGGTAACGGCCAATTTCCTTCCATATCCTTACCAAAACAACCCGAGCGTAAGCTCCGCCTCTAATGACCACGATGTCGACGGGGCGTTAATCACTAATCTTTCCTCCTTCCTTCCATCGAACTCTGAGGGCCATCCTGTTATTATAATAATTGAGAAATAAATCAAGGTTGTTGTGTAAATATCATTGAGTGGCACTTTCTCAGAGATTAAAACTGTGTGGCAGATCGGGATACGAATACAAGATCTTGCCTTTCGCGGGCAAGCGTCCTACCGAATGAGCTATGCTATACCTCGACCCCAACCTTTTGCAAACCGTACAGGACTAACAGTCCTGGAAGAAAGGATATTGCGGAGACGAGTTATATGGTAGGAGGCGAGGTAGTGGCGGGACTACAGCTGTGAGGGCAGGCCGTGAGGCTTGCACCGGTAGCTTAGTCGGTAGAGCGCTTGCCAGCGAGAGGCGAAGGTCCTGGGTTTGAGTCCCGATCTGCCGAGACGTTTCATATAAGTGAACACTCAGCTGCAGAGTGAAAGTTTCATTCTATCAGGGATTGGTTTGCCTGCCCATTCCCACTCCATTCTTCAACAAAAATCTGTAATCCACCCGTGATTTTTCAGAGGAAAGAAATAACTCGAGCTGTAATGGGGAACTGAAATAATCAAATGGCGACAAGATAAGGTTAGCCCCAGACTGAGTTTTAGCCGGGATCTGCAGCCATTGCGAGTGGTTGCGTTAAGCACTAAATTTTTCCGCTCCAGATTCTTACAAATCGCTCGCTGCAGATTGGCGCCACCATCATCCTTGTCGTCTTGTGCTCATCACATCAGATTCCTGGACGAGCTCCAAGGTCTATAGAAGAAATACATAGACCTTGCAGTGATAAAACGATACAATCGCCTGTTGTGTAGAAGTTTAACCATACGCCGTCGTCACATTTAAATACACAAATACATGGTATAGCGTCTGTTTTTTAAGACATGAATGTCCCCTGAATTTTTCTTGGTGCTTTGTTTTCGCTGTCAAAACTGTGTAAGGAAATTACGTGAAGATTCACCAATTTGTTATGGAACCAACCATTATAACAGAAAAAATTCTGTTTCGATGCCGCAGTTCTGCAGTCATTACCTGTGTACCCTTTCCTGATATACCACACCTGATTTGTGTACATACGTTATATGATTTTTTTTTTTTTTTTATTATTTTTTTTTTTTTTAGTTCAGCATGGTGACTGCAGTAATTTTAGTCGGTTGCCGTACCTGGTCATCCACTCGGAACTCTGTCGCAGGTGTTGAGAGTAGAACAACCTTCTACTCGTTTACACCGTGTGAGGTGATGCAGTTGTTAGCACACTGTAATCACGGTAGAGAGGACGTTGATTCGCCGCGCGGAAGTAGCCGAGTGGTCTGGAGCGCCACGTTACGGATCGCGCGGCCTCCCACGTCGGAGGTTCAAACCCTCCCTCGGGCATGGATGTGTGTTTGTCCTTCGGTTAGTTTCACTTAGTTAAAGTGGTTTGTAAGGCTAGGGACTGATGACCAACGTAGTTTGGTGCCATAGGATTACAAACATTTGAACATTTTTTGGACGGTGGTTCAAATCCATCTCCAGCCATACACATTTATATTATGCGTGATTTCCCTAATTCAATTCAGGAAAATTCTGGATTGATTACTTTGAAAGGGTACGGCTAGTTTCCTGTACTATTCATAAAAGTAAACAATCTGATCTTGTCTCAGATGGCCATGCTGTCTACGAGACATTAAACCCCTATTTTCTTCCTTCCTTCATTACGAGAAAGCCGCGACGGAGCATCCGAGCGCATTGAGGCGCTATGCTGCCATGTACGAGGTCGTTCCCTGTCGGAGGTTCGAATCCTTCCTCTGGCATGATGTGTTTGTGATGTGTTTAGTATAATGTAGTTCATAAGTAGTTTGTAAGTTTAAGGACTGATGACCCCGCAGTTAAGTTCCATAAGCTTTACAATCATTTGAAAATTTGAACATTACGGGAAAGAACGAATGAAGTTCACACATTCTTGTTACTTTTATTTTCTGTCCAACAACTGGTTTAATGCAGTTATTTACGCTACTCTATCATGCCTAAACCTTTTGATCTCCGAATAACAACGGAAACCCATATTCATCAGAAACTGCTTACTGTACATTTCTTTTAGTCTCCCTATGCGACCTTCATCCCAAATACTTGCATCTAATACCAAATTAACTAATGTTAGCCGTCTTAAAATGTGGACTTCCAACCAGTCCCTTCCTGTATTCAGGTAATGCCATAAATTAATTTTGTGTTCAGTTCTGTTCAGAGCCTTCTCAAGAGCTAGCCGATTTATCCATATATTTTTCACCATTCTTCTGTTGCATCCGTCTGAACTGCTTAACATCCACGTTTCATTTCCTAACATGGCTACACTCCAGACAAATGCCTTAAGAAAATACTTCCTGACACATGAATATGCCATTTCAACTAAATTCCTCTTCTTCAGAAACATTTTCTAACCACTGCCATTCAGTATTTTATGCCTTCTATACTTTTGATATAATACGTTAATCTACTGTCCAAATAACAAAACTCATCTGCAATACGGAAATCGATACAATCATTATCATACACAAACTTCATTTATTTACGACTATCAATTTGGGTACGTTCTCCGCATTCAGAAATTCAATTACAGCACACTGTGTTCTCATGTAGTGTTATAGTTACATCACAAACTGGAATGTTACACGCTGTAGTTTCGATGCCTGTAGCACTTTTGCAATTTGCATCAGTGAAGCAGGAAAGTCAACGAGTAATTTTCATGGCGTTTAGTTCAAATGTTTGTTACGCTTAACCGTGCAGACCACACCATAGGCCTCTGAGGCCCAGATGCTCACTCAGATCTGTCTAATCCCGCTCCAACACAGCTGGAGTGGAGGTAACTCGCATGTAAGCCTCCTCTAGTTAGTTGTCTCTGAGCCAGTGTGCAGTGCACAACACTTCCACCCCTGTCGGCCCGTTCGGGTAAACAACTTGGCCTCCAAGACCTCCATAACTTTACAGAAACCAAGGGAAAGAGACACACAACGATCAAACAAAACCATTGTCCCGATTTGAGATTATTTTGACGCTTTCTGAACACCTTACAACACCTTTTGATGAAGACTAGGCTTGACACACCAATTCCCCGTGATCTACGGGACAGTATTTATACATGCCTAAACATGACTCAACCTGCAGAGGCAGCTCGTGTAGAAATTGAGCAAGGAGCTATTCCCAAGGGAACTTATTGTAACATTTGTGACTACAAAAAACAAAGGAAATAAAAAATGCAGTGTGATTTTTGTAAGTTGCCACTGTGTGGTCAGCACCACAAAAAATGTTTTCCAAATTGTACCGGTAAAAAATGCGAATTTTCTGCTGAATTTTGTGATACCAATTTTAGTTTTAAACATTATGAATTGTACATGGTTTTCGAATATGATGGATTTTTGCGTTATATGAAGTTTGGACTACTATTGTTTAATTTATGAGAGTTTAGTTACTTTGTTTTGTGGTTTCTTGAGGAAATATATATTTCATTTATGTTATTCAAGGTTATTTAATGTATTATACCCTCATCCTTATTATGCCATTCAATTTCTTAAAGGATTTATTATTGTTATATATCGTGTGGGCCTCTGAGGCCTTTTTTGTGGCCCAGACGTAGGAGCCTGGTGGTGTGACCCACAGGGTTAAGGGACTTAACTGCTGGGTCATAAGTCCCTAAACGTACAAACTACTTATGAACTACCTTATAATAAAGACGACACAACATCCATGCCGGAGGGGCATTAGAACCTCCGACGGGGAACAGCCTCGCGCATCGGAGCATAGCGCGTCAATGCACTCGGCCGCTCCGTCGCGGCTGGCGTGTAGTACCTGCACTAATGTTGAGAAATAAATAATGAAGTCATTACTTTTCAGCAATTCCTCGTTATAATATGAGTGAAGAGAGTCTCTTAATGTTAATTAAGTGGAAGGTGTGAGGAACATACCTCCGTTGGTAACCAAATTCATGAACGAGTTGTTATTAGGGGCAGCCTTGTGCTGTTACTGACGGAGAAACAGATAGCTCTGGAGAAGCAACCAGGCAGTCGGGGTGATTGGACGTCCCGCTACAACCCGGGGTATCTCCCGGAAAGTAAGCTGAACTTGGCCTTGCTGCCCGAGGACGCTTGCGTCGCAAATAAGCTGGAGAAGGAGCGGTAGCCGGCCAACTCGAGGAAAGTCGATAAGAGTGTCTGGCTCACAGCTCCGTGACGAACGTCGCAATTCCCCAGCGGGGCTCTTCCGTTCCCTGGTAGAGTATTTCAGTGCCAGCGGCCCGTTCCCTTCGATCACCCCGCCTTCTGTGGACCCGTTTCGTCGGCCCGCGCTCTGTTGCGTCGTTAGGAATGGGGTTTCCTACTTCAGCAGGGCATAACTTTACACACGAAGTCGTAAATACAAAATTGTCGCATTCTCTTCTTATCTAAATAAATAACCCTTTTGCTAGGACAGTGGCTGATCAACCGAGCAAGTTTCCCTATTACCAGACGTACAGCCTGCAGCTAGGCGCCTCTCGCCAGCAGCAGGTGACAGAAAATTTGAGGCAGCAACGGCAGAAGCCGCTGTCGAGGTGAGGGCTGGGAAGACGGTCATCACAAACACACCACCAGCACTACACAAATACGACGCATGCCCCTAGAGACATGCCCAGCCTCGATCCTATCGAAGTGGAAGTGGTACGAAAACAACGCCGATCCAAAAACGTAGGGGATACGTTGAGATATCCAGGTTCTGAAGTATTGTCACCAGCAGAATGAACTAAAATGGTTCGACGCCTTTTTGTCGGCTGTACGGCGTGGAGACAACCGATGTAATG
The DNA here is from genome assembly GCA_026315105.1 of Locusta migratoria. Lineage (NCBI taxonomy): Eukaryota > Metazoa > Arthropoda > Insecta > Orthoptera > Acrididae > Locusta > Locusta migratoria. The sequence continues at coordinate 720,063,938 of CM048755.1, read as the reverse complement.
GTAATAACAGAAGGTAGCTGCAGAGGTGGTGCTGTTGACTTGAGTTTTCTCTGCCGAATACCAGCAATTCGAGGCCGCTCCCCGTCAGGGGTTCGAATCCTCCCTCTGGCATGTGTTGTCTTTTTTATAAGTTAGTCCATAAGTAGTTTATAAGTTTAGGGACTGGTGACCCCACGCCGCGGGGGAGTGGGAAGAGCATTGAGGCGTTATGCTGCGATGCGCGAGACAGTTCCCCGTCTGGCATGGATGTTTGTCTTGTCTTTAGTGTAAGTTAGTTTATAAGTCGTTTGTAAGTTTAGGGACGCATGACCCCGTAGTTAAGTCCCATAAGATTAACAAACTTTTGAAGACCAGCAGTTGGGCTCACGTAGTGTAGTGAGCAAGTAGTGCAATGCAACAAGAACGTGATTTTCCCGAAGCTACGACATGAAGAACCATAAGAAGGTTGGAAGCAGGAAAGAGACAAAAGGAGGTGGCTGCAGCTATTGGAGTGTAATTTCCAGGCCCTGGACGAGATTTCAAACAATAAGAATTTTTAAAAGAAGGCAAGACCAAGGTCGTCCACCAGTAACGTCAGCAAGAGATGACCGTTATCTCTGGTTAACAGTCCGTCGAGACAAGGGGCTGAATGCAACTCACCTGCAACGCGCTCTCAATGCACAATGCCTTCGGGAACGTGGCCTTTATACACGACCTATGGTGTGTGTCATTGAAACCACAACGCCGTTTAGCTTGCAGAAACTGGGCGGAGAAACGTTATTGTTGGAACGTAACGAATGGCGCCGGCTTCTGTACATAGGTGAATCAAGATTTTGGGTTCAGTTGGACAATCGTCATTCCCTCATCTGTAGAGAACCTGGAACTCGGAACAATCATGCTTATACACAGGAAACGTCCCCAAGTCATGGTGGTGGACGAATTTTGTGGGCAGGAGACAGTATTGCATGACGTATAGACCTCCACGTCGTTCAGAGATATGGAGACAAGATCCTTCCGCATTTTGTTGTGCCCTATCCTGGTACGTTGGGAGATGAGTTTCTTCTGGTGGACGATAACGCTCGTCTGCATAGAGCTGCATTGGTGGATAACATGCTTGCAGGTGAGGAAATTGAGCATGTCTGGAATGCACTTGGCAGACGCAACCAGCCAGGCCAGCATCTCCTACAACTGTCGCTGAGCTGGATATTGCACTCACGGAAGAATGGCCACATATCCCTCAAGAGCTGATTGATGACATTGTACTGTCCATGCCAAGCGCGTGTGCAGCTGTTATGACCGTGTCGCGCGGGAGTAGCCGAGCGGTCTGGAGCGCCACGTTACGGATCGCGCGACCTCCCGAGCCGGGGATTCGAATCCTCCCTCGGGCATGGATGTGTGTGTTGTCCTTAGGTTAGATTAACTTAGTTTAAGTAGTTTGTAAGCTAGGTACTGATACCCAAGCAGTTAAGTCCCACAGAATTACAAACATTTGAAACATTTTGTAATGGCCGTCCGAGGTGAACTCACACCATATTAGAGGACAACGTGAATGACTTTTTCATTATTATGGAAGCCCCATTCTGCCTCGCGCTGCGTAAACGACATGTGAACCTCAATTAAAGACTTGTTCAAAACGTTCAAATGTTTGTAATGCTTATTGGACTTAATTACTGGATCATCAGTTCCTAAACTTACAAACTACTTATGAACTAGCTAATACTAAGGACTTCAAAAATATCCATTCCTGAAGGGGTATTTGAACCCCCGACCGTAGTGGCCGTGCAGAACGTGACTGGCGCGCCGCAGATCGCCCGGCCACCGTGGCCGGCGTAAAGATTTGAGACAGCAAAATATCGTACTGTTTCACACTAACTACAATTGTAACCAATATCAGAATAAAATACGTTACCATATGTATGAATCTATCTCTCTCTTTTGCCTTTGTCCCGCATACGCAGGGTCGGCACTGTGTTAACACGGATTTGGCAGGTGTTAATATTTACAGGGTGGCCGAATGCCCTTCCTGCCGCCACCCCATGCCCCCCAGGAGGAAACGTGTACTCAAATGTTTGTGTATGGTGTTATATGTGGGAAGGTGTAAAGTGTTATGAAAATGTTTGCGAATCGTGTAAATGAGGCGAGAATTGGGGACCAGGTCGGTACTCACCTAGGGGAATGTGGAAAACCGCCTAAACACCACATCCAGCCTGGCCGGCACTCCGACCCCTTTCGTTAATCCGCCGGGCGGATTCGAACCGGGTCTGGTACGCTTCCCCGTCCCGGAAAAATGTTCAAATGTTTGTTGGGACTTCACTACGGGGTCATCAGTCCCTAAACTTACAAACTACTTATGAACTAGCTAATACTAAGGACGGCACAAATATCCATGCCAGAGGGGGGATTCGAACCCCCGACCGTAGTGGCCGTGCAGACCGTGACTGGAGCGCTTCTGCCCCCTCGGCCACCGCGGCCGGCCGTCCCGGAAAGCGGTGCGTTAGACGGCACGGCTAACCGGGCGGAAACGTTACCATATGTATACTGTATGATATCTCTCCTGATCCTCTAACTGTTTTCAGTAGAGTACAAACTAACGACTGCGAAACATGGCAGGTGGTCACCATGAAACGAAGACGTAATACTCTCAGCACTTTAACAAGTGAGTCTACCAACTCACAAGACAGGTGCTGAGCGCTCCTGCCAACACCAACCACTGAAACCCCTAGCATATCCCACACAGGGAACAAATGAACAATACTGGACCTGAACTAAAATTGCAAACACACGCAGAATATAGTAACGCCGACTAGATTGACACCAGTCATCATTTACAATTATGGTGACCTCAGACGACTAAACAATCATTCCGTGGGCACGTATAAGCCAAACATTTACGACACCAAACTTTCAAGGCAGCACGCTGCACTTTCCGTGGCTACGGGAACTAACACAAGCCTCCTAACCTTCCTCAAAGCAAAGGAAATAGGACATCACACGTACAGGACCGCCGATAAACGGCGGCAGCTGTGCGTCGTCAAATGATTAGACATAACACTCCTAACGTTGAAAAGAGAAATCATGGAACGCCAGTCGTATTACGGGATCTACAACACATACGCCACATCCCAAATGCTATGTGAAATTTACGATATACATCTATATCTACATAGGATACTATATCTACATAGGATACTCTGCAAATTACATTTAAGTGCCTGGCAGAGGGTTCATCGAACCACCTTTATACTATTCATCTCCCATTCCACTCTCGAATAGTACGCGGCAAGAAATAACACCTGAATCTCTCCGTTCGAGCTCTGATTTCTCGTATTTTATTCTGATGATCATTTCTACATATCCAAGTGGGAGTCAACAATATATTTTCGTATTCGGAGGAGAATGTCGGCGATTGGAGTTTCGTAATTTATACCTATGGAAGTGGAAGTCAACAATATATTTTCGCATTCGGAGGAGAATGTTAGCGATTGTAGTTTGGCAAGTAGCCCACGCCGCAGTGATAAACGCCATTGTTGTAATGATTCCCATCTCAGATACTGTATCATTTCCGTAACGCTGTCTCCCCTGTATCGTCACAATACGAAACGAGCTGCCGTTCTTTCGACTCTTTCGATGTCCTCCGTCAAACCCACCTGTTAAGGATCCCACACTGGGCAGCAAAACTCCAAAAATGGACGGACAAGCGTAGTGTATGCAGTTTCTTTTGTATTTCTGTTCCATCTTTTAAGGGTTCTGCCAATAAAACTCAGTCTCTGGTTCGCCTTTCCCACGACATTATCTATGTGTTCTTTCCAGTTTAAGTCTGAAGTAATAGTAATTCCAAGGTATTTAATGGAGTTTACGGCCTTCACTTTTGATTGATTTATCTTGTAAACAAAGTTTGACGGATTTCTATTCGTACTCATGTGGACGACTTCACACTTCTCATTATTTAGAGTCAACAACCAATTTTTACACCATAGTGATATCTTATTCAGATCGTTCTGCAGTTGGTTTTGATCTTCAGATGATTTTACTTGACGGTAAATGGCGGCGTCATCTGCAAACAATCTAAGAGAGCTACTTAGATTTTCCCCTAAATCGTTTATATAAATAAGGAACAGCAGAGGACCAGTAACACTACCCTGTGGAACGCCCGATATCACCTCTGTTTTAGCCGATGCCTTACCATCGATTACTACGAACTGTGTCCTCTCGGACAGGAAATCCGCTAACCAATCGCATATTTGGGGCGATATATCATAACCACGCAATTTGATTAAAAGCCGTTTGTGAGGTAAGATGTCAAAAGCATTCTGGAAATCAAGAAATACGGAATTGATTTGCGAACCCTTGTCGATAGCACCCATCACTTCGTGTGAATAAAGAGCTAATTGTGTTTCGCATGAACCATATTTTCTAAATCAGTGTTGACCTTGGGTCAATAGATCATTCTTTTCGAGATAATTCATAATATTTCACTACAGGCGAATACCTGAAGGCGAAGTATATCCTTCATTCTGGAGTAAAAGTAGAACTCTAGGAATCACCTCGCGTCTCCCAATAATGGCACCGCTGCCAGCGCTTTGGTCATTCGACCGCTCGATGATGCGACCTGGCACTAAGATGCCACAAATGTGAACTCAGCACTGCACACATGCATAGACAGACGCGTGGCTCTGCCAACTGTACAGAGAAGAGGCGGAACGGCGATCATCATTCACAAGGACACACGAAAATAGAGCTCACTGCACTTAAAACATTAGGGACCACGGCAGTCGCAGTCAAGTTCAACTGAGCATAAACTGCACTAGTGTCGCTATGCAACTCCCTGACAACAAAGTAACTCGTGGCGAAAACACGATACTCAACATATCATTGCGTGTCATCGTGGATGGAAACTGGTCGCAAAACCACACGACTGGGACTTACTCAAACAAAATAACAACGGCGAAAAACAGTACTAACATTCACTAGGCGGAAACAGTTGAACCGACTTACATTCCTTAGATACCAAAGGAAGCAGAGGTCAGATGTGATAGACATGGCCTTCATGAAGGGCATTACAGTAAATCACAAACTAGAGCTTGTAAACGATCTGCCCTAAAAACACACAATTGTAATACTTCACTCGGAAGAAACACTGTAGCACAATGAACCACGCAGAATATTGAATTTCAAGCACGCGAATTGGGCTCTGTTCAACGAAACGCATGATAATCGTATTTCTGACACTCTAGAGATTATGGAAACAGCACAGATTGATGCAGCTGTTACGTGTTCACCACTCCCGTCCAAGATGCAATAATCTCAGGCCATTCCATTACTTACGCAACGATAACACTCAACGCCCCTGCCCAAGGAATTCCTGGGCCTTATCTCAATTAGACACTGTCTCTCGAGATACTACCAGCGTAGCAGACGTCTGTCCTATAAACACCATACTAAAATGTTACAGGCTATCATACAGGGAAAGATACAAACATTCAGAACCTCACAGTGGGGTCAGACACTCGCAGGCACGGATACCACTTGACCTGGAGTGAGCAATCTCGTCCGACGCTTCACCAGGGGGGAAATTTACAATCTTACCAGTGGCCAAGTATACTCCGCGGAGGAGAAAACTGAGCTAATGGCCCGAACACTAGCAACAAATTTTTACACCGAATCTGGCCCCATCAGACCCAGCATTCGCACTTGAAACGGGCCAGGCGATTAAAAGAAATCAGACGCGCTATTACACATGAGATCACATGGTCTAACAAGCACAACACAGGTATTCAAAGCCGTGTTCTCCAGGAATTTCAACTTCCATCTTCAGCCGCGGTGGAGTAGCCGAGCGGTCTAAAGCGTCTCGCTGCGGAACGCGCGGTTGCTCACCGTGGAGGTTCGAGTCCTCCCTGGGGCATGGGTGTGTGTGTGTTTGTCCTTAGGTTAGTTTACCTAGGTTTAAGTAATTTGTAAGCTACGGACTGATGACCACGCAGTTTGGTCCGATAGATTTACAGACATTTGAACATTTTTCCATCTTCAATACTTTTGTGTCGCAGCCTCGTCGCCGCTTTTGTGTCTCGTTTCCGTCGTAGGTGTCGGTGGCCGAGCAGAAAGAGACCGACACAGGAATAAAGGATGCACGCTTGTGCAGGTAGGAGGTGACCAGCCAGTGGGACAGCAGAAACTAGAAACACTAGAGTAAATTAGAACGAGGTATATATTTCACAGAAACGTTCTAATACTTTACTTTTACAAAGTTCGTTACTGCAGGATGCTGATACATAGATGCGCTAGAGGCCTGCCTAGTGCCTATCCGATAGCCAAGTCTTCACTGGTGCCTATCTAATTCCGAAGTGTTATCTGGTTCCCATCTCAGTCCCAAGTGAACGATGTCGTTCAGTGGTGGCCACGAGCGGAGTTGTAGCAGAGGATGCTCGTGGCTGTCGTCGTAAGAACGCCGCGCCGTGCGTGCATGCCGGCGCGTGGCGAAAGTAGGTGGCACGCAGTTTAGACTTGTGCGACACCACAAATATTTCACTGCCTTTTGGAAGGCGGCCAAGGTCGCAATGTCCAGGAAACCATGGAAACACCACACCATAGCTACTCCGTCATTGTGCTCGGAAGATAATAGCGGAAGTTCCGTAAAGATATTTACGTATGATGTTGTTTATCGATAAGTCGCAACAACGGAAAAGGGTAGTAAAATTCAGGAGGTTTTGCAGCGTATCGACATATGTTGCAGGAAATGTGCAGCGTTTATAAAGAAAAGGCTTGTTTAGTGTATAGCAGGACAAAGGGTGGAAGTAGTTACTTCCATAAAATATAAAAGAGTAGACACAAGGGACGATTTGAATTGGAATTGGAACAACCATATAAAATGAATAGGGGGTAAGGGAGATGCAAGACTGAGATTCATTGAAAGAATCCGCAGGAAGTGTAGACAAGAAAGGAAATAGGTTACAAAACTCTGATTCGGCCAGTGCTTGATTATTGCTCATTAGTGTGGGTTCCAAATCAGGTAGGGTTAGCAGAAAACATAAAGAAGATCCAACTAAGAGCAGCGCGCTTAGTTACGGGCTCATTCAGAAAGCGCGAAACTGTCACAGGGATGATTTGAAACTCCGATGGAAAACGCTGCAACGATAGGTTCTTTATCGCGATACGGGTTTTTGCCAAAGTACCGAGAGCATACGTGTCATGAAGAGTCAACCAATATGTTGCTTCCTCCTACGTACATCTCGCGAAGCGACCACAAGAATAAAATCGGGGCCCATACGTTGGTATACCGGCAATCATTTTCCCCGCGAAACATTGCGACTGGAATAAGAGGAAGTGAGAATGCTACATAAAGGAACTATCCGCCACGCACCGTATGGTGGCTTAAGGAGTATCGATATAAATGTACACACTGGTACCGAAAGGTACCGGCTACTAACAATATCTGAGCTTTGCATGATGTGTGCCGGCCGCGGTGGCCGAGGTGACTGAGGTGCTCCAGTCACGGTCAGCACGGCCACTACGGTCGGGGGTTCGAATCCCCCCTCGGGCATGGATATTTGTGCCGTCCTAGTTCGTAAGTAGTTCATAAGTAGTTTGTAAGTTTAGGGACTGATGACCCCGTAGTTAAGTCCCATAAGCTTAACAAACATTTGAACATTTTTTTGCATGATGTGTCGCAGATAGCAGGCATACCATTACTGCACTTACTACCTTCTCCTGACCATGTCAGAGGTTTTATTATTGCTCTTGACTCCTGTATTGGCACTTTTAATCCTCTGCCCTTACATACCTACCCTTTGTATACATATCAAGCAGTTCTGTCTCCAAATATGTTCAAATATTTGTCAAATTTAAGGGACTTAACTGCGGGATCATCAGTCAAATGTCAATGTTTGTATAGTCTATGGGACGTAACTACGGGGTCATCAGTCCCTAAACTTACAAACTACATATGAACTACTTACGAACTAGGACGGCACAAATATCCATGCCCGAGGGGGGATTCGAACCCCCGACCGTAGTGGCCGTGCAGACCGTGACTGGAGCGCCTCAGTCTCCTCGGCCACCGCGGCCGGCAGGTCATCAGTCCCTAAACTTACGAACTACCTAAGAACTACTTTATATTAAAGACGACACAAACATCCATGCCCGAGGGGGGATTCGAACCTCCGACGGGGAACAGCCTCGCTCATCGCAGCATACCGCCTCAATGCGCTGGGTCACTCCGCCGCGGCTCTGTCTCATGATAAGACCAAGTTTAATGTGTGATCGTGCCCATGTGTACGGGTACCACCACTGTCCACACATCCTGTGACCCACCTAATCAGAAACTAACGAAACCGGAAGCGACTGTGGAACTTCAGAGTTGGTTAGCTATCTGGTGTCTGCGTGGATGCACCCCATCCCATTAAACTCCCATAAAGAGGGTCATCTGCTCAACGAAGTTCTGTTTCTTGTGTTAGGTGGATTGCAATGTCTTCCTTCACAGGTTTTAACGTCATGTATCGACGACGGGCTGGTACTCATTCCTGCAGCTACAGGGGTCTTTGTATGGCGAAGCTGCCTTCTATCGCATTCACACTACTACGATATCACGTACACAAATCTACATTACGTTGCATTGAACAATTTTCTATTTAATCATGTACGAGATGTATGTCCCATACCATGAACTATGACAATAGTTACCTATTACAGGATGAAGGCTACGGCGACTGTGACATGAAGTAACATTTTGGCAACAGAAATAAGTAGGTGTAAAATGATATGATTCGTCATATTAAATTATGAAATATTGGTAAACCTATTGGACCAAACTGCTATGGTCATCAATCCCTAGACTTGAAAACTACTGAAACTAAATTATACTAAAGTACAAAATAAACTCACACACACACACACATGCCCGAAGGAGTTCCTCTGGAGGGAACGGCTGGCCAGTCCGTAGTATGATGCCTTAGCCCACGCGGCAATTCCGGAGCCGAGACACTGAACACGTTTTCAATAACGCTGTTCGCAATGCCAGCCGAGACGACGGCATATTCGGAATGTTTAATATTTCCGGCGCGAGCCGGTGCCGGCGCAAGCCGATTGGGCTATGGTATTGCTTCTGCAGCACAAGTACCACATGCCTCCTGGCTGCTTTCAACAGAAGCCTCTCTACATGATTTTGTTTTTCAATTACAGTTATGAAAATATGTTTGTTATTCCTTTTATTACTATTAATTCTGTTAAATGAAAAAAAATTAAGAAATGTTTTTAATTGTTCACATAAGGAAAATCTCCCATAATTGTCAGTCGAAATGCATGTGTGCTTAAAATTCGGTGAGACACTACAGTGTGAGAACAATAGAAAAAAATAAATGAATGAACTGTTAGCTGGCAGTGAACAAGTTTTGGTCGCCATCGTGTTTCCTTCGATCTTCAGCTGACTGTGGATGAGGTTACCTTGTTGCTGGGGACAAGCCCACAAAGAACCAAAAAACAAATCAACAAAAAAGTGGCGCACGCTTCTCATCCTTTACTGACCTGACCTGTACTTTCTGAGGCTAAACTAAATCGGCGAATTTTTCTTTCACTTAAAAAAAATCGAAGTAAAAGATCCTTGGAGACAAGGAAAATTCTCATCAGATGATTCATCAAAATGTTCATAGAAACGCAGTCCTTATCAGACAGCTTCTTATGAAAATTAATTTCTAAAAAATCTGAGACCTGTGTAGAGTTCTTTGAAAGTGGAGATGGGTTGAAATATAAAACCGGTAAACCTCAGCATTCCTTATAAGAAGGTAACTACATGTTTTTAATGTTGCTATTATTATCTAATCTTTTTTAATTAGTTTATTCCTTACCTAATCTTGGGTATGAGGTATATAGCTTTTATGTGGAATGTGATGTATACAATTATTTTCACCTTGTGGTACGAGCTTTTGACAGAGCTACAAAATCGAAAAAAGGTATATTACTTAAGCGTAGATTCATCTATAAATGTCAGCATATTCTTGGGCTTCTTCCTTTTATCATCTCCAACTAGAAAGCCATTAAGTACGATGTCAGAAAATTTTATTTCAGTCCATCAACAGCAAAGTCACAGTTTACATAATTTATTCTTTTCTTCTAGTCCTAAACACGAAATATATATTCCATTATTTGATAACGTGGACAAGAAATCAGTTGTATACCTCACATATAGTATGATCTCATGTAAAACAATAGCAGATCCTTGTCCATTGTAATCGGTCGCCATCCAAGAAAAAATAGTTTATACTTGTTTTCTGGTTATGGATCATTAACACCTCACGAGGGATTGACACACGTGGCCAACAATTCATTTTTCCGGTGCTGCAGTGCTTCAACCAACACTCCACACCCACCGAGTTGCGATCTCTGCTGACGCCACTCGGATAACTTGCAATTCCTTGTAAAAGGAGGTAGATGTCAGTGCGACTATGATCTCAAAAACTGTTCTGTACTTTTAGCTCCATTTCACTCGCTGTAATCTATGGTCTAAACTGCATAGAACAGTAAGGTGCCTGCTATCGAACTTTTTCAATACAGGATTTGTAAATCAAGTGCTCATACTTGACAAATGGCGTCATTTGAAAACGACTGTTACGAATTACAGAAAGGTGAATGATTTATTCGACAGTTAAGATCTTTTACTACCATGTGTCCAAAAATCAGATTTTTAACGGCATCAAAATCGACTGAGGAGCGTTACAGAATTAACACTCACGCTGAATAGAAAGTAGACATATTCTTTTCTCCCAGGCAAGACAAAGCTGATAAGGCAATGATAAGAGTATGAAACGATGTGGGATCATCTTATATAGCGTCAAGATTTTTTATTAACTTGAAAATCGGAAAAGTGGGTTTTCCGTCTCGGCCGGGTCAGTGTGAACGCAACCTAGACGTGTGCCGGTCAGGTGCAAGAAATCCCGCGCGGTGAGGGGGCGGGCCGTGCGCATGCGCAATGCTGTCGGCCGCTAGTGTCGAGTTGTGTAACACCTCGTTTGTATTTCAGTTAACATTTTTAATTATTTAGGGACCAGCAGTCAACTTTCGTAATGGGAAAGTTAGAATTCAAACTATCGTGAATATTAATTTAATAGTAGGTCAAAGCGATTACGGGAGTACCAGCATGGAGGGCGAATGAGATCGTAGTTATTTGTTACGTGGGGTCATATAAAAGGAAAATTTTCGCATTGTTAAAGTCAGTCTCATGTTTTAGCCGAATAAATCGATGAAATGTGTGTGATACGCGTTACTATACTTTATTAATGGACTTTGTACGAAGGATTTAGTACCGCGTAATAGTTTTGTGATTGGTACTAACGGTATCGAAATCAGTCATTACGGTCGTTAATTAATATCAGTCGAATGATAGTGTGCTGGTTTAGGCGTGGATTTGACTTGATAATTTTAGAAACTACATTTTGGGACTTGATCGAACTTATCTTGGATATTTGGAACATTTCATCCATATCATTACATTCAAAAGTGACTTAATATATTCTAAGAATCTAAAAAAAGTTACGTGTGTGTACGTTAATTTATTTACATAATATTATCTTTGGCTGAACGAACTGATGTGTGTAAACACTCGATCGGACTGTTTCCACAGGAATTTGACATGCAGTAATATTAAGTGTAGTACTTTCAAGTTTATGAACTACGTAATATTATTCCAGGGCGTGAACTTAAATCAGAAACTTTTAATTATGCTGATCTCGCGGTTTTATGCACTGTTTGATGGATGTTAGCGTTTTGCTAGGCAACGCGTCTGTTTTCTGTGGGTATAATTTATGTAGTAAATTACGGATATAAGTAGTGGAGTCTAATAGTATTTAAATCCAAACCCGTTTACTAAAAGAGGGAACAGTTAGCTAATTTCGATTCTGAGAAAGCGCCTGTTGTGGTATTCCTGCCAATGGAAGCATTAATTTAAAGAAATGAACATTAGCAGCCGAGCTTATCACGCTTCGTACATTGGTTTATGTGTGGTTTAACAAGAGGAATGCCACAGTTACCACGCTCCCGAGAACGCGGTCTCAGCATGGCAGTCTCGCCCGGCGCACTGTGGGAACACTAGGGCTCTTGATAAAATATCGATATAAAACAAAATCGATAAATATCGATATAGTTTCTTCGTCGAATGATCGATATATCTGTATCAACATGCTAATATCAGGTGCCGATATTTTTATTGTACATTACATTTTTTCCCCAATTTCCGGTAAATATTTAAACTTTTCTTTTGAAACTGTAGTGCAATGTAACTTCACTTTCGTTGTGTGAAGGAGTTAGCCATCTGCAGAAGTCGGTACATCAGTGCAAAATGACTTATTACAAGGGAAAATTAACTGATTGGTTCCTCTGAAATAATACATGTTTTTGGCCAAAGCTACAATAATGGATCCACGTTTCAAATGAATGCAGTTTAGTTCTACTTCAGTTGATTCTGAGGCCATTTCAAATCTAGCCAGTGAAATTACCATGGAACATAAAAGGAAAGGAAATCTTCCACCTGCCATAGGAAATAGTCGTCGCAGTGGAGTAACCGGGAGGTCTTAGACGTCTCGCTGCGGAGCGCGCGGTTGCTCGCCATCGGAGGTTTGAGCCCTCCATGGGTCATGGGTGTGTGTGTTGTCCTTAGGCTACTTTATCTTAGTTTAAGTAGTTTGTAAGCTATCGACTGATGAACACGCAGTTTGGTCCGATAGATTTACAAATATTTGGACTTTTTATTTTATTTTTTTGCTCCCTTTGGGGTTGAAGAAGAGTGGTCATCCCTTTGGGATAGACATGAGAAGATTCTTTTAAAATATGTCAAATGAACTGCCTAGCAAGAATTTTGGTACTCTTCCAGCAGAACTGAAGGAATATTTAGATCAGTCTAATATTTCAAGACCTTCCAATGCCCTTAAATTTCGGATAGGAAGCAAAAATGTTTCCATTTGCTGTCAGAAGTAGCTTTACAATATTTGGTCTCTTCAGCAACATCAGTTGCTTCTCAGTGTGCTGCTTTGACACTGAATCTCCAAGTTCCAGGTAATAGGAGCAGCCAAACAGCAGAATATAATACACAAAGAGTGTTTTTAAAAACGCTCCCTGAAAAAATCTGGAATGTGTAATTGCATTTTGTAAGTTAAAAGTATTCCAATAAACTTTCATTTCATTTTATTTCGTTACATATTGTTTCTCTATTAACTGTCATAGACAAATACAAAAGCAATCCTATGATATTGACGATAGTGGTTAGTGAGTAGTTATGCAACAAATGTAAATATTTTATTTACGTTAATCAGAAAATTAAATGATTACCAAATGATAAATGTGTTTCTGAAACCTAACATCCTTATTCCGAAAAGTAAAACTACCTGCCAATTTCCAGACCTGAGGATACTCGATGGAGCACTGGAAAGTTTCTTTTTGCAATGATTTCCCTGTATAAAATAATTTGATTTATCGTACGTCACCGTGAAATAAGGTTTATTTGGACATGTAGCCAATGACAAAGAAACTAAGTTATAAGAGGTTAACTGGAATAAATTATATATAAACCAGAGAGGGGTAGTGGGGCTGCACTCCTGCACCCCCCCCCCTCCAGTACTACACTCGCCTCTTCTTTACGTTTATATATGTATATATATCAGGTCCACTCCCATGAACCACAGACATTGCCGAGGTGGGGTGGCTTGCGTGCCTCAACGATACAGATAGCCGTACCGTAGGTGCAACCACAGCGGAGGGGTATCTGTGGAGAGGCCAGACAAACGTGTGGTTCCTGAAGAGGGGCAGCAGCCTTTTCAGTAGTTACAGGGGCAACAGGCTGGATGACTGACTGAGCTGGCCTTGTAACATCAGCTAATGTGGCTTTGCCACACAGCTACTGCGAACGGCTGAAAGCAAGGGGAAACTACAGCCGTTACCTTTCCCGAGGACATGCAGCTCTACTGTATGAACATATACTCGGGTAAAATATTCGGGAGGTAAAATAGTCCCCCATTCGGATCTCCGGGCGGGGACTACTCAGGAGGATGTGATCATCAGGAAAGACAATACTGGCATTCTACGGATCGGAGCGTGGAATGTTAGATCCCTTAATCGAGTAGGAAAATTAGAAAATTTAAAAAGGGAAATGGATAGGTTGAAGTTAGATATAGTGGGGATTAGTGAATTCGGTAGCAGGATGAACAGGATTTCTGGTCAGGTGAGTACAGGATTATAAATACAAAATCAATTGGGGGTATCACAGGAGTAGGATTGATAATGAATAAGAAAATAGGAATGCGGGTAAACTACTATGACCGGCACAGTGATCGCATTATCATTGTCAAGATAGATACGAAGCCAACACCTACAACAGTAGTACAGGTTTATATGCCAACTAGCTCTGCCGATGATGAGGAAATCGAAGAAATATATGAGGAGCTAAAGGAAATTATTCAGACAATTAAGGGAGAGGAAAATTTAATTGTTATGGGAAACTGGAATTCGGTAGTAGGACAAGGAAAGGAAGGGAAGATAGTAGGTGAATATGGTCTGGGCAAAAGGAATGAAAGAGGAAGCCGCCTGGTAGAATTTTGCACGGAACATAATTTAGTTATAACAAACACCTGGTTCAAGAATCACAAAAGAAGGTTGTATAAGTGGATGAGACCAGGAGACACCGGGAGATACCAGATAGATTTTATAATGGTAAGACATAGACTTCGGAACCAGGTTTTACAGTGTAAGACATACCCAGGGGCAGATATAGACTCTGACCATAACTTGTTGGTTATGAACTGTAGGCTGAAACTGAAGAAACTACAAAAAGGTAGGAAAATAAGGAGATGGGACCTGGATAAATTGAAGGAACCTGAGGTTCTTAAGAATTTCAGAGGGAGCTTTAGGCAACAATTGACAGAAAAAAGGGAAAATAAAACAGTAGAGGAGGAATGGGTAGCATTGAGAGATGAAATAGTGAAGCAGCAGAGGACAAAATAGGTAGGAAGGCAAGACCTACAAAAAATCCTTGGATATCACAGGAGATACTAAATTAAATCAATGAAAGGAGAAAATATAAAAATGCAGTAAATGAAACAGGCAAAATGGAGTACAGACGACTAAGAAATGATATTGACAGGAAGTGCAAAGTAGCTATGCAGGAGTGGCTAGAAGGCAAATGCAAGGATGTAGAAGAATGTATAAATAGGGGAAAATAGATACAGCCGACAGGAAAATAAAAGAAACATTTGGAGATAAGAAAAACAGCTCTATGAATATCAAGGACATGGATGGAAAACCAGTTCTCAGCAAAGAAGGGAAAGCTGAAAGGTGGAAAGAGTATATAGAGGGGCTCTACAAAGGAAATGAACTGAGAGACAATATTGCGGGAAGGGAAGAGGATGTAGATGAAGATGAAATAGGAGATACTGTACTGAGAGAAGAATTTGACAGAGCCCTGAAAGACCTAAGCCGAAACAAGGCCCCTGGAGTAGATGATATTCCCTCAGAGCTACTGAAGTCTCTGGGAGAACCGGCCATGACAAACCTGTTTCACCTGGTGTGTAAGTTGTATGAGACTGGCGAAGTACCCTCAGACTTTAAGAAAAATGTTATAATCCCATTCCAAAGAAAGCAGGTGCAGACAGTTTAATAAGTCATGGTTGCAAAATATTAACACGAATTATATATAGGATGGAAAAACTGGTAGAAGCCGACCTCGGGGACGATCAGTTTGGGTTCAGGAGAAATGTAGGAAATCGGGAGGCAATACTCACTTTACGGCTTATCCTAGAAGATAGATTAAGAAAAGGCAAACCTACATTTCTAGATTTTGTAGATTTGGAGAAGGCTTTTTACAATGTTGATCGGAATAAACTCTTTAAAGTTCTGAAGCAAGCAGGAGTAAAATATAGGGAGCGTAAGGTTATTTACAACTTGTACAAAAACCAGACAGCGGTTGTCAGAGTTGAAGGGCATGAAAGGGATGCAGTGGTTGGGAAGGGAGTGAGACATGGTTGTAGCCTTTCTCCAATGTTACTCAATTTGTACATTGAGCAAGCTATAAAGGAAAGCAAGGAGAAATTTGGTGAAGGAATAAAAGTTCAGGGGGAAGAATTAAAAACATTGCGTTTTGTCGACGACATAGTAATTCTGTCAGATACAGCAAAGGACCTGGAAGAGCAATTGAACGGAATGGACAGTGTGCTGAAAGGTGCATATAAGATGAACATTAACAAGAGCAAAACTAGGGTAATGGAGTGCAGTCTAAGAAAATCAGGTGATGCTGAAGGAATTAGATTGGGAACGAAGCAATAAAGGAGGTAGATGAGTTTTGTTACTTGGGCAGTAAAATAACAAATGATGGTCGCAGTACAGAGGATATAAAATGCAGAATGGCAATGGGTAGAAAAGCGTTTTTGAAAGAGAGAAATTTGTTAGCATCGAATATCGATTTAAGCCTAAGGAAGTCCTTTCTGAGGGCATTTGTAAGGAGTGTTGCCTTGTATGGGAGTGAGACGTGGACGATGAACAGTGCGGACAGGAAGAGGATTGAGGCTTTTGAAATATGGTACTACAGAAGAATGCTGAAGATTAGGTGGGTGGATCGCGTAACTAATGAGGAGGTACTGAACAGAATTGGGGAGAAAAGAAATTTCTGGCATACCTTGACTAAAACAAGGGATAGATTGGTGGGACACATTCTTAGACATCATGAAATTGTGAATTTATCATTAGAGGGAAGTGTGTGGGGTAAAAATCGCAGAGGAAGACCAAGAGATGGATACAGTAAACAGATTCAGACATATGTAGGTTGCCTTTCTTACGTGGAGATGAAGAGGCTTGCTCAGGATAGGGTATTGTGGAGAGCTGCATCAACCAGTCTCCGGAATGAAGACCACAACAACAACATATATCAGGTATAGTTTGGGGCACAAAGAGACAAAATTACCTTAAGCTCAGACACCTCCCGCCCCCCACAATTCAAATGTTTGTTAAGCTTAAGGGACTTAACTGGGGAGGGGGGGGCATCAGTCCCTAAACTTACAAACTACCTATGAACTACCTTATATTAAAGATGATACAAACTTCCATGCCCGAGGGGGGACTCGAACCCCCGACGGCGGACGGCCGTGCGCACCGCAACACGGCGCTCCAGTTATAAGTCGGTGCATCCAAGTTACTCACTATCGGACGTAATCTTTGTGGACCTTCGGTAGGCCGTATAGTCTCGGCGGAATCGCAGCACCAGGGTGAAGTTTTGACCACCTCTTCAGATAATGAACTATTTTTCAAAAACGAAAACGTCTTTTACCCCCTATATGGGGTCAGTTTGCAATTTGCGGTAAGCAGAGTCTAGAAGTAAATCTATTTTGTCTTCATATTCATCACGTATAAGAAGAACTGTAGCATTGCCCTTGTCCCCTAGTAAAACGAATAAATCCGGAACTTGCCTAAGGGATCGGGTAGCCGCTCTCTCAACAGAATGTTGGTGCGTGGTGACGGAGACCGACGTAATATAACTGAAACCTCCTGTCTGAGTTAATCTGCTCTATCTTCGGGAAGTTTAGACACCGCTTGCTCCACAGTACCAGTAAATTAAGCCATGAAAAAAAAAAAACTGTCTATTTTGTACCTGTGCCAACTAGCGCATCTAGTGTTATATATCTTTCCTGCCAGTTTTCTCCATTGAGGCGCTGCACCGACTGCTTGCGAGGGGGCGCAGCCACGACTCTGGCACTCGCGCTGTTAGTACTTCGTGGCGTATGTAAGGCCGTTGATTACAGCAATACTTCCGTTTCCGACGAGACAACACTCGCACCTGAAGATGGAGGCCAGGTCGTCCGCAGAAATGATGGGTGAAGATTACTCGACGATCAGGCTGGGCCGCAGTGGAATGGCCGAGCGTTCTAAGGCGCCTTGCTTCCGAGCGCGCGGTTCCTCGCCGTCGGAGGTTCGAGTCCTCCCTCGGGTATGTGTGTCTATGTTGTCCTTAGCATAAGTTACTTCAAGTTAATTTCAGTAGTTTGTATGCCTAGGGAATACTGATCTCGCCGGCCGCGGTGGCCAAGCGGTCTGCGGTGTGTCAGTCACGTTCTGCACGACCACTACGGTCGGGGGTTCGAATCCCCCCTCAGGCATGGATATTTGTGTCGTCCTTAGTATTAGCTAGTTCATAAGTAGTTTGTAAGCTTAGGGGCTGATGACCCCGTAGTTGAGTCCCATAAGCTCTAAAATCATTTGAACATTTTTTGGCCCACTTTAGGTTACGGTAGTAACACTAAAAGAAAAACGGTTTAACCATTCATCTGACACGAAAATTAAACAACCGAATTTGTAGAGGAGACAATTCTCTACAACTTTGCTCTCTTAGGTTTTTTTCATATCTCGTATCGTTTCAGAGATATTTGGAAAAATAACGGCGATTTTGGGATGTCTGTCTGTCTGTCCGTCTGTCTGTCTGTCTGTAACGTGTTCCCTGTTTTTAAGACGAACAGTTCAACCGATTAGCACCAAATTTTACACACAATTGTAGGCCGTCAGAGGCCAGAACCTCCCTTTTTCAAATTTTTCGGACAAAAAATACGATTCAAATACCTAAAAAAGCCGTTTGTAATATAATTGTAATTGCAAACGAACCGTTCCTCTAACACGAAAATTGAATAACCTAATTGGTAGAGGAGAAAATTCTCTACAACTTCGCTCTATTATGTTTTTTCCATATCTCGCATCGTTGCAGAGATATTTGCAAAAATAACGGCGATTTGACGATGTGTGTCTGGCTGTAAGGTGTTCCCACTTTTGGCTCACTTTAGGTTACGGTAGTAACATTAAAAGTGGGCCTTTGCGATCGTCTTTTGACAGCTCGAAATTTAAATGAAAATAACGGCTTAACTATTCATCTGACACGAAAATTGAATAACCGAATTTGTAGAGGAGAAAATTCTCTACAACTTTGCTCTCTTATGTTTTTTCATATTTCGTAGCGTTTCAAAGATATTTGCAAAAATAACGGCGATTTTGAGATGCATGTCTGTCTGTGTGTCCGTCCGTCTGTCTATCCGTAACGTGTTTCCTGTTTTTAAGACGAACCGTTCAACCCATCAGCACCAAATTTTACACACATGATTGTAGGCCGCCAGAGACCAGAACCTCCTTTTTTCAAATGGTTTTTGACAAAAACTACGGCAGTAATACCAAAAAAGCCGTTTGTAATATAATTGTAATTACAAACGAACCGTTCATCAGACAGGAATATTGAATAACCTAATTGGTAGAGGAGAAAATTCTCTACAACTTAGCTCCCTTGCGTTTTTTTTCATATCTCGTATCGTTTGAGACATATTTGCAAAACTCACGGAGATTTGACACCCTCCATTGAATTAACGAAAACCAGCCGGTCGGAGATGTCACGTGACATTCCTCGCCCAGAACTCTCTCTGGCATACGCCATCCATCTTGCGTTGCGTATTTGATGATTTTCTTATTATAACTTACACGTTGTCATTTCAAAGCAATGGCGCACTGAGGAATTAACAAAAGCACATCGTTCTTCGTACGATAAATGAAAATCTAGTGTCTACAAATGCCATATTAGCATCAGTTAAGAACGGCCATCAATAGTATGAGATTAAAGGACTCATCTTTTGATTGATAGCTGTAGCGTAGTAGGCCAGGCGTTGGACTATGACACTAAAGGTCGGTGGTTCGGAACCCGTCCCTACCTAATTTTTTTTTCCAAAATGGGTTTCAGACACTCTTATTAATTAATTTTTTATTATTTAGGTTATTATTTTGGTCCAAAATGTTTGCAAAAACTTCTAAAAGTACAAACTTAAAGAGGGCCGTAAAACACGCCAGTGCGATTTTTTACTGATGGCCAACGTAGTCAAGTCCCTTAGTTTTACAAACATTTTAACATTTTGATCCGGCTGTAAACCCTACAAAAATATCAACCGTTAATAGACAGGGAAACTCTACATAATCACATCGGGTCTGTCGTTGATTCAGAAGATGTTCTGTCATTGGACAGAGTAAATACAGCAGAGCCACCTAATGGACAAGTAGACTAAACAAAACCTACATCCTTGTTTCCTAATATGAAATAAAAATGTACATATAAAGAAACGTAACAGTTCGTATAAAGCTGTACGTATCTTAGTTTTAAATAAGCTGGAAAACAGTAATTCGAGACAGGGCGGTAGACGAGCATACTTCCATATGTGCTTAATCCGTTTTATCCGACCCCCGTTTCCGTAGCTCAAATTGTCCACTGCAGCATTCTCTCTGTCCTGTCAAACTTTTGCGTGCACTTACGGAAACAGCATGTATAGATGCAGCAGTAATGTACATAAACAGGTACGTACATCAATGACTTTGCAACTTATAGATGCAACCTTATATAAGGTTTTGTGTTGTGACCGAAGAGACTACGTTCTGAACAACAAACTTTATTTTCACCTACAGTACGTACAAGAGGTAGTGAAACACTAATTACAAGGATTAAATTCTGGCCGGCCGCGGTGGCCGAGGGGACTGAGACGCTCCAGTCACGGTCTGCACGGCCACTACGGTCGGGGTCTCGAATCCCCCCTCGGGCATGGATATTTGTGCAGTCCTTAGTAGTAGTTAGTTCATAAGTAGTTCGTAAGTTTAGGGAATGATGACCCCGTAGTTAAGTCCCATAGGCTACACAAACAAGACAAGATTAAATTCTGTAGAAATAGATTTGGACGCAGAGTCCGAGAGAGAGTCCTGAGACAACGTTCGTTCCAGGACTCACTCACTCCAAAGACAGTCCATAGGCAGTCCAATCTCGATATCCAGAAGAAGACGAGTTACCTCCAAACAGAATACCAGAAGTTTATACAGCGCGGCGATGGTCGTCTTCTTGAAGCCGTCCGGTAACGTAGGCAGGAAGAAAATTGTCAAATGTTGTTCAAATGTTTGTATAGTCTATGGGACTTAACTACGGGGTCATCAGTCCCTAAACTTACAAACTACTTATGAACTACTTACGAACTAGGACGGCACAAATATCCATGCCCGAGGGGGGATTCGAACCCGCCGGCCGTAGTGGCCGTGCAGACCGTGACTGAAGCACCTCAGTCCCCGCGGCCACCGCGGCCGGCAAGAGAATTGTCGGCTGTGGCAGTGGCTCAGGCTTAAACAGGCAATTCTGGCCAAGGGCGTAAGCGGAATGATCTTGGTATGTCGTTGTTGTTGTGGCAGCCCTACCTGGGAAATGTAGTTCCCATTATCGTTTGTTGTTGTTGTTGGTTTGGTGGTGGTGGTGGTGGTGGTGGTGTAACTGACTTGCCTTGACGCGCGTTTGGAAGCTGTGGCAATTTCCCGAAACGCCGTATGATTATGCAACTGGTGCATCTCATGTGTTGGTTGGTCTGCAGGCTTTGTGGAGGCAACCAGAGGTCGGAAGAATACTCAGTAACAATTCAAGCACCGTACTACAGGACATCAGCATTGTTGGTCTCTGAGCTGTGGCTGCTACCACACTGGTATGTTGTTGTTGTGGTCTTCACTCCGGAGACTGGTTTGCTGCAGTTCCCACCTTACTCTATCCTGAGTAATCCCCTTCATCTCCTCATAAGAACAACAACGCACATGCTTTTTGCTCCCTCTGCGATTATTTTTACCCCACAGTACTTCCCTCCAATCCTAAATTCACGATTCCTTGAGGTCTAAGCATGTGTCATACCATTCGATCCCTCCTTTTAGTCAAGGTATGTCAAAAATTCCTTTCGTCCCTAATTCTGTTCGGTACCACGTCATTAGTTACGCGATCTACCCATCGAATATTCGGCATTCTTCTGTAGCGCCATATTTCAAAAGCCTCTATCCTCTTCCTGTCTGAACTATTTATACTGCATGTTTCACTCTGTAAAAAGCAACACTCCACACAAATGCCTTCAGAAAAGATTTCCTTATGCTTGAATTAGTATTCGATGTAAATAAATTCATAATTTTGTAAAACGCTTTTCATCCCATTGTCATTCTGCATTTTACATCCTCTGTATTGCGACCATCATATTATTTTACTGCCCAAGCAACGAAACTCACCTTAACTGTTTCATTGCCTAATCTAATTCCTTCAGCATCGCCTGATTTTCTAAGTAAATGCGCATAAATTGTTGTCAGCTGTGCGACTTACCATGTTTTCACTTGCTTGGAAATATACAGATAATGACCGTGGCGCAGCGGATAGAAACGTTTCCCACTAGAGCACCGAAATTAAGCACTTGCATGGGTATCCACCTGGGTTTTCCGGGCGCAGTTGGCAAGTGAGATGCACGCAACCCTAGTGAAGTCAATTGAGAGACTTTTCTGGTCCGGACGATATACCCATTACATTTCTATCTGATTATGCTGAAGAGATAGCTCCTTACTTAACATCTATATACAACCGCTCTCTCAAAGAAGGATCTGTATAAAAGGATTGGAAAGTTGCACAGGTCACACCTATATTCAAGAAAGGCAGTAGGAGTAACCCCCTAAACTACAGACCTATTTCATTGACGTCAGTTTGCAGCAGGATTTTGGAACATATCCTGTATTCAAATATTATGAATTATCTTGAACAGAGGGATCTATTGACCCAAGGTCAACACGGATTTAGAAAATTTCGTTCATGCGAAACACAACTAGTTCTTTACTCACACGAAGTGATGAGAGCTATCGACAAGGGTTCTCAAATTAATTCCGTATTTCTTGATTTCCAGAAGGCTTTTGATACTGTACCTCACAAACGGCTTTTAATCAAATTGCGTGGTTATTGTATATCGCCCCAAATTTGCGACTGGATAGGGGATTTCCTGTCAGAGAGGACACAGTTTGTAGTAATCGATGGTAAGGCATCGACTAAAACAGAGGTGATTTCAGGCGTTCCACAGGATAATGTCCTTGGTCCTCTGCTGTTCCTTATTTACATAAACCATTTGGGAAAAAGTCTAAGTAGATCTCTTAGGTTATTTACAGATGACGCCGTCATGTACCGTCTAGTAAAATCATCTGAGGATCAAAATCAACTGCAGAACGATCTGAATAAGATATCAGTATGGTGTAAAAATTGGCAATTGACTCTAAATAATGAGAAGTGTGGAGTCGTCCAGATGAGTACGAAAAGAAATCCGTTAAACTTTGTTTACAAGATGAATCAATCAAAAGTGAAGACCGTAAACTCCACAAAATACCTAGGAATTACTGTTACTTCAGACTTAAATTGGAAAGAACATGTAGATAATGCCTTGGAAAGGCGAACCAGAGACTGCGTTTTATTGCCAGAACCCTTAAAACATGCAACAGAATTACTAAAGAGACTGCATACACTACGCTTGTCCGTCCATTTTTGGAGTATTGCAGCCCAGTGTGGGATCCTTATCAGGTGGGTTTGACGGAGGACATCGAAAGAGATCAAAGAAGGGCAGCTCGTTTTGTATTGCGCGATCTGTTTGCGAAGTTTCAATCACTGACTTTTACTTCTGAATTTTGATAGCACCCACCTACTTAGGGAGACATGACCATCCCAATAAAATAAGAGAAATCAGATCGAAAACGGAACGATTTAGGTGTTCTTTCTTCCCGCGCGCTATTAGAGAATGGAACGGTAGAGAAAAGTTTTGAAAGTGGTAAATGAACCCTCTGCCAGGCACTTAAATGTCATTTGCAGAGTATCTATGTAAATGCAGATGTAGAATACAGAGGAGACAGCGTCACGGATATGATACAGGACCTGGAATGGGAATCATTACAACAACGGCGCTTATCGCTGCGGCGTGGTCTACTTACGAAACTCCAATCACCAACATTCTCCTCCGAATGCGAAAATATATTGCTGACTCGCACTTACATAGGTAGCAATGATCATCAGAATAAAATACGGGCGGTCGCGGTGGCCGAGGGGACTGAGGCGCTTCAGTCACGGTCTGCACGGCCACTACGGTCGGGGTTTCGAATCCCCCCTCGGGCATGGATATTTGTGCCATCCTTAGTCTTAGGTAGTTCATAAGTAGTTTGTAAGCTTAGGGAATAATGGCCCAGTAGTTAAGTCCCTTAAGCTATACAAACATTTGAACATAAAAAAAAATAAAAAAAATACGAGAAATCAGAGCTCGAACGGAGATTCAGATGTTCTTTCTTGCCGCGCGCTATTCGAGAGTGGAATGGGAGATGAATAGTATAAAGGTGGCAGGCACTTAAATGTGATTCGCAAAGTATCCCATGTAGATGTAGCGGCTGCGGTCGCGAAAATCGACACAACAGCCAGTAGTGCTTGGAGTTGACCAGGTCTCCCTCCCTCCGGTGACGCCTTCGGGTGGAGTATGATACGGCGGCTGGTCGGAAACCGTTGTGCCTTTATGTCTTCGTGGGACGGAGAGAAAGCGCGCGCGAGAGAGAAATATGGTCATTTATCCGAGTATTAAAATATCTTGGTGCACATAAACTTTTAGCAAGATATGCAGGATCATAATCGGAGTCATATGGCTGATGTTATGAGCGGGTGTTGGCGCCAACGCTGCGCACACGTGTGCTTGGGGAGCGACAGCGCTACCGTTAGGACTCGCGCGCTCTGTATTTAGGCGCGAGTCCAGCGCTGAAGCGGCCAGTTCTGGGCTCGCGCTGATATCGTTAGCATCGATTCTCTCTCCCTACCTGGCCTATTCGATACCTAACTGGCTTGTCTGCCGGTCTCTCGCTTTGGTCGCCTCTGAGAATTGTCTTTCGCCGCTCGTAGTCCTGTTACCGTCGTTGTGACTAACTAGCAGACTTTTCACTTTGGGGTCACGGACTATAAAGTCCATTTAGGTTAGCAAAGTACTCGTAACTAAACTAAAGAGCACCTCTCTTGGTTGCTAATGCCCAGTCGTTTGCGAGGACCATCGGTTTGAATAATGTACCGCGATTCGTATACCCTTCCATACCTTGGGATTACCTACCGTCGAGGCTGTATTTTTCACTTTATAAGCGCCCGAATGCTAACTCGATTCTCGTCCAGGATTTATTTTTTCATTTCTTTTCTGTTACTATCTGAAGACGTATTACAATTTCTTCCGCGATTTTGTAGCTTAATTTGAAAGTTATTATTCATCAGTTTTTAGTTTTGACTAATTTCGCTTGGAAATTAATGTACTCTTTGTCTTGGACATCATAAGACACATTATTTCTGCTCGTGAAGTAGCCACACTGGCACTCACTTTGCAGTTGGTATGCTTCCCTATTGACAAATTATTGGTCCTAGAGATACCATGTCGCTACCTTCAGGCTCGAGTTACATCAATTTCACGAACAGCCAAAGGAACATACCGTTCCTTGGTTACAAACATTCAAGTTGCCACCGTAGATGCCGTTTCACTCGACCAATAAAAACTGAAAACATCGTACGCAGACTCTATGATTTGCAATTTTGTGGCTCAGCTCAACCAAACCAAAAGTCCTCATTGTTCCGTTCAAACTAGATAACCCGCCGTTGGAGGACGTTGTGGACATTGCATACTCGTTCTAAATCACACAGGTGGTTAACAAAAGACGTTTGACGAGGCCACAAGTAACGGCCTAGACGTAGGACATACCCCAAGTTATTTCTTCTTTCTGCATCGCCGTTGTCAGATGTCTGTATGGACTCTGTTTTGTGTCTCGTTTCCGCCGGTTGTCGTAGGTGTCGGTGGCCGAGTAGAAAGAGACCGACACAGGAATAAAGGATGCACGCGTGTGCAGGTACGGTGGTGACCAGCCAGTGGGACAGCAGAAACTAGAAACTCTAGACTCAATTAGAACAATATATATATTTCATAGAAACGTTCTAATACTTAACTTTTACAAAGTTGATTACTGCAGAATGCTGATACATAGTTGAAGTAGAAAGATTCTTGCCTACTGATGATTCCTAGTGCCTATCCGATAGCCAAGTCTTAACTGGTGCCTATCTGATTCCCAAGTGGCCGATGCAGTTCAGTGGTGGCCACGAGCGGAGTTGCAACAGAGGGCGCTCGTGGCTGACGTCGTAAGATCGCCAGGCCGTTCTTGCATGGCGGCGCGCGGCGAAAGTACGTGGCGCGCACTTCATATTTGTGCGACCCCACACTCTGAGCCTCAAGTTGCAGCGCATGGGGGGCTGCTACGGTGTTTTTCCACTCACTCCCGAGAAGACTGTCCAGATTGCAGAGAGGGGCTTCTTAGAGTTGCGTTTCTTTGCAACTACACACCCGCATCTATACCGCCATACGAGGTTAACAAGATACCATAAATGGTGCAGTTCTACGGATGCTCTTTTCATACGGCAGTTATTTCTCATGCTTCACATATATAACGAGAATGCCCAGCTTCAAGAGGACACGGTAGCCATCGTTTGTCTTATTAACCCGGAAGCTTATGCAAGACGGAGCTCACCTAATTTGTCTCCACACTTAAGGCGTCTAGTATTCTATGGGGACAGTTCTGTTCCCCTGCATGTTCAGTCGTAATTCACAACAGTCTACAACCATGAGACACGGCTATTTACAATATTTGCTGTCAATCGCCCTTTGCCAAAATGTTCAAATGTTTGTAGAGCTCATGGGACTTAACTACGGGGTCATCAGTCCCTAAGCTTACAAACTACGTATGAACTAGCTAATACTAAGGACGGCACAAATATCCATGCCCGAGGGGGGATTCGAACCCCCGACCGAAGTGGCTGTGCAGACCGTGACTGGCGCGCCACAATTCGCTCGGCCACCGCGGCCGGCCGCCCTTTGCCCACCAACATTTTTTGCCTAGATGCTTTTACAGTATTGGCGTTACCATGGCAGATGAAGTGAAGGTCACCTCCACTACAGTCCCCTTCTAGGAACGAGAAGAGCTTTTATCGTCGTTCGCATCTTCCTTTGTTTCACTAAGTGTGTTTGCCTCCGTAACTTGTAAAATAATAGGCGACGGGAAATTTTAATGCGGTAGGTCAACACAAGAAATGTTACACTTTCTGCGGAGCTATGAACATGGTTTATTGTATCATTTTCCAAAGAGTTACAGCACAAAGATATAATTTTTTTAATGGAACAATAGTTTTTTCTATCGTGCAGTGGATTCGTCGAAACTAGCTGCGTCCAAATCAATTTAAACTACATTCCTATCACTGTTAGTTTGGAAGCTACAACCCTTCAAAGTTTAGGGGGCGGAGGCTTCGACAGCGTAGCTGACTGGCTGGTGGTCATGAGACAGTGGGCCGTGACCCAGGGGATAGCCACTCGGCCAGTTAGCTACGCTATCGCAGCCTCCGACCCCAGAACTTTGAAGGGTTGTAGCTCCCAAACTAAGAGTGATAGTAAATTAGTTTAAATTGATTTCGACGTAGCTGGTTTCAACTATTCCAATGCACGATAGAAAAAACTATTGTTCCATTTAAAAAATTATATCTTTGTGGTGTAACTCTTTGGAAAATGATACAATAAACTATGTTCATAGCTCCGCAGAAAGTGGAACATTTCTTGTGTTGACCTACCGCATTAAAATTTCCCGTCACCTATTATTTTATAAGTTACAGAGGCAAACACACTTAGTGAAACACCCTGTATATATATATATGAAGGAAGATGCGAACGACGATAAAAGCTCCTAAGCTCCTCTCGTTCCTAGAAGGGGACTGTAGTGGATGTGATCTTCACTCCATCTGCCATGGTAACATATTACCTTTTGCTCGGAGGGCATACCGAGTTCAGACCTATTCCAGTAGCATTACATAGTGCGATAAAGCAGAAGTTTGAATGTCTCCAAGTTGCTGGAATTGTTGAGACAATAAAATCTATTGTACCGGTCTCCACGCATCATCATCAAAATATCCGGGGCTCTCTTTGATTATTTGGGGATTTCAAGACCACATGTTTTGGTCACTCACACATTGAAACTTATGCTATCATCCGGCAGGAAAATCTTCGTATAAAACTTCCAGTCGGGGAATACGACTCGACGACTGATATAGTATAACTATAGATGTACTTCACCTGTAAAGGTTACCGCGTATAAAACGCTTGTACGACCACGTTTTGAGTATTGCTCAAGTGTTTGGGACCCGCACCATACCAGTTTAAAGGAAGACATACAGGCGGTTCAGAGGCGAGCAGCTAGATTTGTTACCGGTAGGTTCGACCAATGCGCGAGTGCCACGGAAATGCTCCGGCAACTCAATTGGGAATCGCTGGAAGAAAGACGACGTTCTTTTCGTGAATTTCTGTTAAGTAAATTTAGAGGGCCGGAATTTGAAGCTGAGTGTAGTACGATCTTGCTGCCGCCTACTTAAATTTCGCGTAAAGATCAGAAAGACAAGATAAGAGAAATTAGGGCTCGTACGGAGGCATATAGGCATTCTTTTTTTCCTCGTTCCATTTGGGAGTGAAATAGGAAAGGAAATGCCTAGTAGTGGTACAGTGTACCCTCCGCCACGCACCTTACGGTGAATTGCGCAGTATGTATGTAGATGTAGATGTAAATACATGTAACCTTTGGATAAAGAGCGGAAATTATACGCTTCCAGCCTGCCCAGTTTGTGAAGTAACAATAAAGAAGGGAAAGCCAGAGTGTTCTGCGCTCTTGCTGATGCCGTTAGCATCGATTTCCTCAGGCCTCGCCGTCTTTCCGGTGGTTGTCTTGTCATGTTTTGTTGTCCTATCCGCAGTCCGTTTGTCACAATCGCGTGCCTGTCACTCTAACTCTCCGACAGCACACCAATATCCCGATAGCAATAAGAATAGGCGCCATACTCCGATTCATGCAGCTCGTTCCTTGTGAGCATTTTCTTGGCCCGAACACCGCACATATCATGACTGTTGGCAGCCATGTTTGTGGTAGTTAGTACTGTTTGCTTACACACATTGTGCAGAAGTAGACCTCAGCTAAAATTTCAATTTCGAGACAGATTATGGTGGAAATACCAGCTAAAAGGACTAAAGCACATTACTTGATATGTTTCTCATGTAATAACTCTGTATTCTAACAAGTGTCACCATTATTTACAGATGAAACCTTCATATGAAAACTGAAGAATATACAGCAATGGGGAATGTGGAAAAGTCCAACAACAAGTCAATGCACATTTTACCGAGTGAATGATACAGAATCAGTCAAAAATATGAAATAACTAGCTTAAACCCGCGGCTCCGCTCGCGTGTTGGTTGATTATTGATTGATAGATAATGCGCGAAACGTCAAATAGATTTTTTTAAAGAGATGTATTAAAGGAAATTCCTTTTTTACTGCTTTATTTATTGACTGTTATATTTCCTTATTCGTATGCTTATCCTATACAGAGAAAGAGCCTAAGACATTGCAGCACGCATAGACCAAAGATATGATCTGTGGCATCACGTTTCGCTGTATGTAACCTTTTTGCTATAGAGTCGCAAACGTCATCGCTGGCCTTCATTCCGAATTTTTTTAATAATTTGACGACTTTCATCCACCATATCTTAAACCCACTTATAGCTATCGGCATAGAACTGCTATGGTGTACTACGGGAGACTTCAGACAACAATTACACACAGACCATTCGTTTGCGTTCTGTAGTTTTCGCTGCAGAGCGAAATATTAACACACACACACACACACACACACACACACACACACACACACACACGCGCGCGCGCGTAGAATTTTATATACACCCATAACTTTCCATCCCAATACACCCAACCCTTTTATCATTATCAACTCTCAAGCAAAATGCAACCGATAAAACCATTTTCAAAGAGTAGTTATTGTTCCGCATTTCGCGTTATATTCTTCAAAGTATTAAATATCTATCAGATCGCTACAAAACCGTACTTAAAACCTTCCTCAGGTATAAATTATTAACTGTATAAATATTTAAGTCTCTGCGTCTTGTCGTTCCGACGTGATAAGCGTACACCGAACAGACATTCACATTAATATATATAGATAAATAGCTATTCGATCGTCTTAAAACAGTGCCTAACGCCTTCCCCGGGTAGACATTGGTAACTGTACAAATTTTTAGCTCTTTATGTCTCGTGGTTCACACGTGATAAACGTACACCGAACAAACATTCACATTTATAGATATAGATTTCGAAGACAATAGGGAATCAGTACAACACCGAACGATGTATACAGTATGTCCGTAGTCATGGTGCAGATTTAATCTGTTATATAAAGGCAAAGAAACCGGATAGATATGTGAAACATTCAGTAAATGAAAGAAAAACTCTCAAAGTTTACGTTACATAATTTCCATTAGGCTGATAAAGTTTCATTTCCAGTGCGGTGTATTGCGGCTGTCGTAGATACAAACAATATAAAGCGCAATATTGACTTTTTATTATCGACTTGTTTCGACCCAAAGTTGGGAAATCTTCTGGGTGTTGCTCCTAGATGATGTGGAGCGGGGCAACATCCTGAAAATGGCCCAATATTGGGTCGAAACTAGTCGATAGTAAAAAGCCAGTACTGTGTTCTAGACTTAATTTGTGTCTAAAATATCATAACGACGCTGTTTTCCCAAAGGAAACAAAATTGTTTCCAAAAATATCAGTCGTAGGTACGTACTTGGGATGAGTTCGATACTCACGCCTCGGGGATTCAAAGTACACGATAATAATACTGGACTCTGTAAATTGCCTCAAACTGAAATTAAGTGCCATTTTGAAACAATAAATAGAATCTTTCATACTTTCAGACCGAACGATTCTCTGTTTTATAACTGTACGAGCTGAAAATCCTTCCTTCTCCTGCTCCTCCTTTCTTCCCTCTCTCTGTCCACCCCCTCCTCCCTCCTTTCTCAATCCGTCTTCTCCTCTGTTTCCCTCTCCTCTCCCTCTAGGTACCTCCACCAGCTCCTCCTGTCCCCCACCTTTTGCTGTACACTATGATAAACGTAATAATTCACGGTAACATGTCCTACATATGTGTAAGTTATATATATGTAGTGTCTGGTCTGTTCATCCGAAAAAAAAAAAACAGACGCCATTTTTGATTCTGCAGTCATTATATATTCGTATTCAAGGAATGTATGACATAAACTGTGAATGGATAAAGTTCAAAATGTGAACCCATTCGAGATTCGATCCCGGATATCCTGCTTTCTTGCAGTTGCACTGACCCCTACACAACTGGGGACATAGCGATCACCACACCTGTAAGGAATTACTCAAGTACTCTTCCCGTCAGATACAAATTCTCAACTTTACCCTGCCAACTAGAACTCAAACTCGTACTATTTGTAAACTGGTTTCCGTAAGAGTAAGAGCCTAGTGCGCACTGAAGAAAGAATCATTGCCTTACATCGGCATCATGTATTAGTTATACAATATATCATCATCATTAGTCGTTTTACTCATTGCTGAGTGTCGTGTCCTCATTTCCTCATTCATTCTGAGATAGTTAAAACTTCAGTCAGATGTCTCCATTCACAGCTCTTAATATGATGTGAAGAGGTAGGCTGTTGATCTTCTTCGCTTGATCAAACCATCTGGTTGCTGCTGTCCCTAGTGGTCTACCGCCTTCAACTTTTCCCTGCAAGATGGTCTTCTCTAAATTATCCCCGCTATTTCTCAAGATGTGCACAATGAACTGAAGGTATTTTTGGCTAACACGAGAAGATAACCTTCTGGCGATGTGAAGTTCTTCTAATATTGAAGCATTTGTTCTAGTAAGTTTCCACAGTACATGCAGCATCTTCCGCCAACACCACAACTCGAAGGCTTCAATATGGCTCTTATCACTACCTTTCACTGTCCAGCTCTCGCATCTGTATAAAAATACAGGAAATACCAACGCTTCCGGTAAGCGTATCTTTGCTGTCTTGGTTATTGCCCGGTTCTGTCAGTTCTTGGTGAGTTTGACCATTGCGGCTCGGTCAAAACTGATTCGTCGTTGTATCTGTGTATCACCCTTTCCTGTGTAATTGATCAGGGAGCCTAGATATACATAATCACTCACTATTTCAAGATCCTTTAAACATCAGCTAAGTTGGTGTTGATCCATGCCTTGGCGATTTGTAACCAGCAGTTTAGTTTTTTTACATGTTTATCTCTACACCAAAATTTAGGCCAATTCGTTTTACACTTGAAAGAAGATGGCCAAGTTTTTCCTTATATTATATAACTTATGCAAATTACCGGTGACAGGCAATGATCCTTGATCAATGATCTTAATGATCCCATACAGAATCTCGATTATGGGCATGCCTGGAGAGCTGTCAAGAATTACTTGCGCCGCAGACATCGCTGCAGGTCGACCGATAATTCTGCGAGCCAGAAGTCAAGAGTCCTCGTCGGCACAAATGCAGAAAACTTCATTTCCGTCACTGGCAATGTGGAAGAGGACCACATTCAGAGAATCGCTGAGAAACTCAAATGAAATGTTTGTAAATCTATGAGACTTAACTGCTGCGGTTATTCTTACAAACTACATAAACTAAATTAAACTAACATAAGGACAACAAGAATGAAACTTTCACTCTGCAGCGGAGTGTGCGCTGACATGAAACTTCCTGGCAGATTAAAATTGTGTGCCAAAACCGGGACTCGAACCTGGGACCTTTGCCTTTCGCGGGCAAGCACTCTAACGACCGGGCTATCCCGACATCAAATCACATTTAAGTGACTGGCAGAGGGTTCATTAACCACTTTCAGAACTTTGCATTTTTCTAATAGCGCGCGGGAAGAAAGAACACCTAAATCGTTTCGTTTTTGATCTGATTTCTCTTATTTTATTGGGATGGTCATGTCTCCCAAAGTAGGTGGGTGCTAGTAAAATATTTTCACATTCATAAGTAAAAGTCAGTGATTGAAACTTCGCAAACAGACCACGCCGCAATGAATAACGTCTTTTTTTTTTTAATGATTTCCACCCCAATTCGTGCTACATTTCCGTGACGCTTTGCCCCCCGTAACATGATAAAACAAAACGAGCTGCCCTTCTCTGAACCTTCTCAATATCTTCCGTCAGTCCCACCTGGTGAGGGTCCAAAAATGTTCAAATGTTTGTAAATCTATCGGAACAAACTGCGTGATCATCAGTCCGTAGCTTACAAACTACTTAAACTAAGGTAAACTAACCTAAGGACAACACACACACACACACACACACACACACACACACACACACACACACACACACACACACACGCGCGCGCGCACATGCCCCGGGGAGGACTCGAACCCCCGACGGCGAGCAACCGCGAGCTCCGCAGCGAGGCGCCTTAGACCGCTCGGCTGCTACACCGCGGCAGAGGGTCCCAAAATGAGCAACAGTACTCCAGGAGACGACGCAGAAGTGTGACGTGGGCAGTCTCTTTGATGGAGCTGGTGCATCTTCGAAGCGTTCTGCCAATGAAACGTAATCTTTGGTTCGCCTTCCCCACAATATTTGTTCTCTCCAGTCTAAGTTGTTCGTAATTGTAACTCCTAGGTATTTAGTAGAATTTACGACCTTAAGGTTTGACTGATGTATCGCGTAATCGACGTTCAGCGGATTTCCTTTAGTGGTCATGTGTATTACATGTGTATTACTTCGTCCTTTTCATTATTTAGTGGCAATTGCCAATTTTCGCACCATGTAGAAACTTTGTCTAAATCGCTTTGCAGTTGCTTTTGATCCTCTGTTGACTTCACTAACCGATAAACGACAGCATCATCCGCGAACAGTCGAAGGGAGCTATTCAGTTTGTCTCCTAAATCTTTTATAAACACAAGAAAGAGTTGGGGACCTATAACGCTTCCCTGGGGAACGCCAGATATCACTTCTGTTTTACTCGATGGCTTACCGTCAATTACAACGAACTGTGTCCTTTCTGATAGGAAATCGTGAATCCAATTGCACAACTGGGGAGATATTCCATAAGCACGCAATTTCATTAGAAGCCGTTTGTGGGGTACAGTGTCAAAAGCCTTCCGAAAATCCAGAAATATGGAATCGATTTGAGATCCCTTGTCGATGGCACTTATCACTTCATGTCAATAAAGGGCAAGCTGTGTTTCGAAAGAGCGATACTTTCTGATTTTGCGCGTTAGTTACTATCTCTCTTTGCAGCAGCACCGATATTCTGAAAGCTTTTTCTGTATTTTCTAACAATTCCTAATTAATTTCGTTGTTGGTAAATTAACTCTTAAATCAGCTTGTGCGAAGTTGTTCGAGGTGAAACGATGACTTGTGTTTTAGGGCCCTCAACAGCTAGGTTATCAGCGCCCGTCGAAGTAATATGCAACATATATGGGAAGCAGAATTATAGTGGCAGAGGCGGTACATAGTTGACATGAATTACAGCAGTTTAGCCGCCAGTAAGAGGGCCAGTCGGCCCCCTTTGTGCCGGCAGAGGAACGCACGGGGCGGGCGACGCGGACCGCCGCTCCGTCCTGCCACGAGGGCTGTTAACGCCTAGCGCGGATTCCTGCTTAATCAATATGCAGCGTTCAGCCGACGGCTCCTGCTCCGCTGAGCCACGCCGCGCTCACACAGGACATCGCATGTCACCCGGCTATCCCAAACCTGCCACCGACGACGTCTCGCTCTCATTTCAATAAATATATACTTCTATTCGGACGAAGTCTAGTTCATTGTCAGTCATCTGAGACCACCATTCCCGCAGAAACCAGATTTCACTCACGATGTGTCACTGTTGAATATTTCAAAATACTGTCCTCGTCAGCTTCGTATCGTCGTTTGGCCTCAAAACATTACGTAACTAAACATTTATCTATATTTATCGTGGACTAGAAAGCAGCAGGTCATTCTCAATGGAGAGAAGTCTTCCGAAGTAGGAGTTATGTCAGGCGTGCCACAGGGGAGTGTCGTGGGTCCGTTGCTGTTCACGATATATATATATATATATATATATATATAATGACCTTGCGGATAACATCGGAAGTTTACTGAGGCGTTTTGCGGAACATGCGGTAGTACATAGAGAGGTTGTAACAATGGAAAATTGTATTGAGATGCAGGAGGATCTGCATCGAATTGACGCATGGTGCAGTGAATGGCAATTAAAGCTCAATGTAGACAAGTGTAATGTGCTGCGAATGCACAGAAAGAAAGATCCTTCATCATTTAGCTACACTATAGCAGGTCAGCAACTGGAAGCGGTTAATTCCATAAATTATCTGGGAGTAGTCATTGGGAGGGATTTAAAATGGAACGACCATATAAAATCAATCGTCGGTAATGCAGATGCCAGACATAGATTCATTGGGAGAATTCTAAGGAAATGCAGTCCGAAAACAAAGGAAGTAGGTTACAGTACACTTGTTCGCCCACAGCTTGAATACTGCTCACCGGTGTGGGTTCCGTACCAGGTGGGATTGATAGAGGAAGTGTAGAAGATCCAATGGAGAGCAGCGCGTTTCGTTACAGGATCATTTGCTAATCGTGAAAGCGTTACGGAGATGATCGCTAAACTCCAGTGGAAGACTCTGCAGGAGAGACGCTCTGTCGCTCGGTACGGGCTTTTGTCTAAGTTTCGAGAACTTACCTTTACTGAGGAGTCTAGTAGTATATTGCTCCCTCCTACGTATATCTCGCGAAGAGATCGTGAGGATAAAATCAGAGAGATTAGAGCCCACACAGAGGCATACCGACAATCCTTCTTTCCGCGAACAATACGTGACTTGAATAGGAGGGAAATTCGATAGTGGTACTCAAGGTACCCTCCACCACACACCGTCGGGTGGCTCACGGAGTATGGTTGTAGATGTAGATGTAGAACTCCTAGGACAGAGTAATAAATTTTTCTGGTTTATATTTTTGTGGAGGTAGCTGCATTTTTGAAATAAGGGACCGATGACCGTACTAATTTCGCCCCTTCAAATCACGGACCAACCGACGAACTCCAAGGGAAGCAAAGATGCTGAAAACTGTAGATATTTAAACAATTTTTGTTCCTAATTCCTCATTACTCGCCACTAACAAAACACAACTGGGTCCTAAACACCGCCCTGATGAAAACTGATAAACTGAGTCTCCATGAAAGATAACCGTAATTTCAATACTGATTACTAATAATACACGGTTGGGAGGGGGGGGGGGGTAATAATAGTGTCCTGCACAATTGGATAACTGCTGAAACGATTTGTGGCAGTACTCATCAAGTAGTAAAGTCCTGCAGTACTTCCAACTGGAGTGATCAGCTGCCCATATAGCCGTCCGAACCATGGAGCATATTTACAATAACTTTAGGCCTGACAAATTTATTAGTAGAGGGCAGTGTTGTCGTGGCCCTAGATAGCTACCCAGGTCACCTGATCGGTCAATGTGCCATTACTTTGCGTGGGGAGCCCTCAAGTCTAAGGTCTATCGCAACAACCCTAATAGTCTTCAAGAACTGCAGCACGATACTTCAGATGAGGTGCAGCAATTCAGCAGTCCAGCTTCTATCCCCTTCAGCACCTTGCTTATTAGGGCCCAAAAGTGCCACGAGATGAAAGGCGGGCTCTTTCTACTTTTGCTATAGATATGTTAGTACTGTATGTCTATTCCTCAGCTGTATTCCCTTGCATCCTAAATATCTGTTCTCCGAGCCACTTTTCTTTGGTCCACCGCGTATTTAGGATTAATAAGTTTGTCTTTCTTACAAGAATATTGGGGAACCCATGAAGTATCTGTACAGATTTGTCTCATTCAACATTTTCGCCAGAAAGCGTGCTATGTGAGCTGTACCGTAAAAATTACTTCTTTCCAGAAGAAAACACAGTATTCTCTGGATACATGAAATCACTGAAGTTCGTTTTCTATTATGGAAAGAATGGATCTGTTGTCAAATTAATCAGAAGATGGATGGAAACGTTTTTAGTAACAAACGGACATGAAGCGGCGGAACATCTATTTCGGAGCAGTTTGAGTACGCAGTTAAAACCGCTTATAGTACGGAGCAAAAAGTGCTTCCCAAATGACTTAAGCCGTATGCGCACGAGTTCAAAATTTTTCATCCATCAAACCAGATGATAGCCAAAAAGTGAACTATATGCAATGGATATTCTGAACCACTTTTATGAGAACAGTGGTTTCTTGAAGAGTGTGTGTTTTTCCAATAAAAATATATTTCATGATTGTGGCTCAATTAACTGTCAATAGTGTCCGTATCTGGGAATTCAAAAATCCTCATCTCGTATGAGACTACTTTCTGGACAGTATAATAGTGTGGTGTCCATTAATATATGATCGAGTGACTGACCCATTTTTAATTCTTGAAAGCAACGTATGTATACAGGGTGTTTCACTAAGTGTGTTTGTCTCTGTAACTTATAAAATAATAGGTAACGGGAAATTTTAATGCGGTAGGTCATCACAAGAAATGTTACACTTTCTGCGGAGCTATGAACATAGTTTACTGTATCATTTCCCAAAGAGTTACAACACAAATATATAATTTTTTAAATGGAACAATAGTTTTTCTATCGTGCATTGGAATCGTTGAAACCAGCTGCATCTATTGTTCCATTTAAAAAAAAATTATATCTTTGTGCTGTAACTCTGTGGAAAATGATACAATAAACTATGTTCATAGCTCCGCAGAAAGTGTAACATTTCTTGTGTTGACCTACCGCATTAAAATTTTTCCGTCACCTATTATTTTACAAGTTACAGAGGCAAACACAGTTAGTGAAACACCCTGTATATGCTACCCTATATATGTTGACACATTATGCTGTTCTCCAGCTACAATATATGTATGAAAGCACAAGATGGCGCTACACCTCATTTTCTTAATGACTCCTTCTTCAACAGACTGTTAGGAGAGATGAGAAAATACAATGGCCCCGTAGATCACCTGACGTTTCACATTTCGATTTGTTTGTTTGGGGATATTTGATAGGTATTGCGAACAAAACAGCAGTTCCTCATATTGTGAAATTGCAACAACGTATAAGAGATTCCTTTAGCTCAACCGCAAGTGACATGTTGCAAAATGTGTGGCAAGATGTTGAATACCAGTTTTTATATTTTCCCTTTTCCGAGGGTACATGTTTTGAAGTGACTTAAATATTTATCATCTACATTAAATGTTTAATCAAGGATCAAAACTTAATGGCCAGGGTCATGTGTGGTATAACGATTCTCTTTCATTTACTATACCCAATACAGAGTTTCATCGTCTTGTTATCAGAATAAACCTTTATGGACCCGTCGTACATCGTTTATCATTCTAGCTGACGTCTCACACGTTCTCAGTTAAGTTGCTCCGAGAGACTTGCAGCTTTTGCCAGATATTGTTCAACGTTTTACAATCCATTGAACAAAAATAATATCGTTTGTATTACAAAAGAAATCGCCATAATCAAATCTAAATCGGTGTTCTTCTGTTGGACAATCGGTTCCGAAAATGTCCACAACTGCGAACTTCCTTTCCTGAATGATGTGTTGGATTTAGGTTTCATGATCAGGCTGAAGCGGTTACTTCTAGATCTGTAATGTGCAACTGTATAGATACTTCCCTTTATACTACACTGCTGTTTAATATATATCTGAAGGTAGTCATATTTGTATAAACCGTTTTTTTGGAACATAAAATACGCTGTCAATGTAAACAAATGAGCCCACCATCTTGTATGTAGTTCAACTCAGGGATCAGCATGGTTTGGAAAAGAAATTCAAATCTCTGCCTTGTAGGATATAATAAAGATCTGATTCATGAAGTAAGTTGCAATATATAGAGCTGCAGTACAGTGTAAGACCTTTCGTAAACTATGTAATCGTTTTAGAAGGAAAGTGTACAACTTGAAAAGAATTCAACAACAGCATCTGAAGTCTGGCCTAGGACCGAAATCAGAAACGGTATTTCAAAACAAGTATTATCTAAACATTAATTATAGAATTATACATAATCTGTGACTTTATGGGTCCAATATGCCTTGAGGCTCCAACGCACAACTACCATATCTACTAAACTGACTATGTCACAGAAAATTTTGTGTGAGGACTAAAGAGAAGTCGTAAGCAATAGATAAAGCATTTGGATCCATTTTTGGCGTAAGTTGGCTTATTTGTGGAAAGTTATTAATTCACATATGGGATTGAAAATCATTGAAAAACAACCTCGGGCGTTTCTGTATTGCGCAGTACTGCGATGGGTCAATAACTGTCTTAGTTGGGAGGAACTAGGCTATAATTTTTTTTTCAAATGTATGTTAAGCTTAAGGTAACTTGCTCGTGAATCATCTTAAATAATAGATATTTTGTTTTTCACCTTAAATTAAAGTTTAGACTTTTCTGAACACAATGATGGTTAAAACATTTAAATTGGATCACTCTGTGTGCAGCCATGCCCGTTTTCCTGCTACTCTCATACTTCAATTGTTGTCATTAGACTTCTCTCCCAAAAACATAAGAACAATTGTTTTTCAAGTTCGCAGCGCTGTTGGAAATTTCGATTCTCTTATGTTTTCTCTTGTCTTTCTTTGGTTATAGAGCGTTTCTTTTTTTTTTTTTTTTTTTTTTTTGTTTATTAACATTTCCGTAGTTTGATTTAGTGCTACCTTGACTTTCTCGGAAGTTGTTATGCCTGCTAAAAAGGGTTTTGGTTCTGGAAAACGTAAGTTTTACGGCAATCAGTTTGGGCCAACTTCTTCCACAAAGCCTCTACTGATGACAATTCACAGCATGTGCTTCGTGACACTGGTGTAGGCTCATGGTGTAGGACGAAAAAGAACTCGAAAATGGTCGCGTTTATGTACACCACCACTCCCTACCATTTGCAGAATTGGAGGCAATGAAGCCCATATACAGGGACCAAAGTGACAAAAAACTCTTGTCACGATGCTTACATGGGGAAACACAAAACGTGAACGAATGCTTCAAACATTTGATATGGGAACGCCTGCCAAAAACTCTGTTTGTTGGGTTCAACTAGATAAGATTAGGTGTGTTAGACGCTGTGATTTGTTTTAATGATGATGCAGTAAGCAGATGTGAAGTTTTAGAGTTGCTAGGAACATCTTCTGGGTTCAACATGAAACACTCACTGGTGGCAACTGATAAGTTGAGAGTGGCCGAAGCTGAAAAGGTGGCTCTTAAGGCAACTAAAGAAGGCAGGACAGCAAGGATAAGCAAGAAAAGAAAGAGAGAAGATGAGGAACATATAAATCAAGAAGAATATGGACCTGGAATGCATTAGGAGCAACAGAAGTGACTTGTAGAGAAAATATATACTTCACATATAATTTCCCGACAAATACATTTTCTGATATGTTTATTTTATGCAAAAATAAACTATTTGAGCTAGAGATCCGAAATTTTTCGGAACGTTTGAAGATACTATTTGGAGAAAAGTAGACTACAGACACTAACTTACTATCAACAGGTGCAAAAAAATCTACTGATTAATTATAAAAATGTAGCATTTGTTTTGAATATCAAATGTAAATATTTCTAGAATTAAAACTTGTGAATCAAATTACATAATTGTAGTTTACTTTCTAGATACACATGTTCCTTATATGTATCTAAAGTTTCAAGTGTCTAAGTAAGACGGTTAATCAGTGCATAGAATCGAAGTATGAAGCGGCAAAACAAGAAAATCATTTACAGGCCTTCACAAAAAAAATTCTAAAAAGTTCAATATCTGAATTAGTGAAACTACCTGTATATAGAATTGTTCAGAAAGAGAGACGAAACATTGTCCTGCAATTTTATTTTATTAAGAGTTAGGAATTTTAAGTTACAGCTGTGTAAACTTTATGAAAATTTGTCGCATTTTTCCAGGTACTCACAGGCAAGTTACCTTAAGGGACTTAACTGCGGAGTCATCAGTCCCTAAACTTACGAACTACTTATGAACTACCTTATACTAAAGATGGCACAAACATCCATGCCAGAGGGGGGATTCTAACCCCCGACGGGGAACAGCCTCGCGCATCGTAGCATAGCGCCTCAATGCGCTCGGCCACTTCGCCGCGGCAAAAACGATAGTAATTTATGTAAACGTTGCCGCGGTGACTAGAGATGTGAAGCATTATTATGAGCAATGCAGAACACTAAAAGTATTAATATGCCTGTGAAACAAACAACAACTCATCTGATTTTTTTCGTCCGACACTCTACTCTTTAATTCGAATGTGGTATAAAGTTTGTTTCCACTGTGGGGAAATACGAACACGTTATAAATATTTGGAATTCTTGTGAGTACAACAGGCTACCCGATAGTGACTCAGAACATAACATTAAAACTTCAGTAATCTGTAAATAAGCGATACGAAATAGACGATAACCTCGCGGATAGGGATTTTTTGCATGCTGGTATTGGTACTGCGTTCTACCACAGTACACAAATTATTTTACATAATCTAGCCCTTTTCGGTTTACCTTTAGTAGGCTACACACTACCAGCTTAGTATCTTACTTTCCGCGCGGGAGTATCCGAGCGGTCTGGAGCGCCACGTTGCGGATCGCGCGACCTCCCGCGTCGGAGGTTCGAATCCTCCCTCGGGTATGGATGTTGTGTTGTCTTTAGTACAAGTTAGTTCATAAGTAGTTTGTAACTTAACGGATTGATGACTACGCAGTTAAGACCCATAAGCTTTACAAACATTTGAACATTTTCTTACTTCCTGAAAATGATTAATTCAAACTTTCCTTTGACAGTATTGAAAGAAACAATACTGTAATTGTTGTGTTAAAATTTGCTTACCTTTGAGGTAAAATACAAATAAGCATAGGTTTTACAGTTTTAAGTGGAAAGTTATGCCTACTGTATAATAAAGCAAATCCAGCGAACATCAATAAATGTCGACTGTGAGAAATCGTTTTTGTGTAGACGCAAATTTTTGTACAATGGTAGAAAGGGGTGCTGAGTGTCATGAACAGCGCACTAAAAGTTCTGATCAGTCGAAAGTGAGTCTAGAATAAACATACATTTGAAGGCCATTACTGTCAGTTTTCTTTGAAATACTTGAAAATGGTGACATTCTCCAATACCACATGTCGATCAAAAGTGAACACCATAAAATTTCTCACAAAATTGCGTCCTCTTATCTTTAGAACTTTTGGCGCTGAGAGTGAGGTAGAATTGAGAATATTTGTATCCCCCTCCCCCGTCTCAAGTTTGTAGTATTTTTTCGATCTGATGGACTGCAATACAAAATATTTCGTTTTCATCTCTTTTATACCACTCTGTCTATAATAACTACAGTGTCGTTGGGACGTTACACATAATTTTCTCGTAATGAGTTATCTTCTAGACCGTGTATACGTCTTGGATTACCTTCATTACCATCATATCCCAAGAGAAGTAGGACGTATAATGGCCTTGCATTGAAAGTAAAAGTATCATTCCATTTAGAAGTATTAGAAATTGACTGCTAATTTCGTCAGTGATTTGCAGTGAACATTTTAATGATGTAGATTGTAAATGTCATTAAAAGAGAAAGATTCCCAAAATATGTAGCATTCCCAGCAGATTTCGAAATCAACCACTCAGTAACATACTAGTACCAGCAGTATATAGGCGACAAATTGAAAAGAAGAAACCAGATGATCAGGTGCTTCGAAAACGTAAAATAAGTGCAGACTGAAATGAAGAAACCCGCAAAATATTGTGCCATTAACTGTAGTTACGGGAGCTGCAGTTTAAATAGAAGGCGACGTGTACTTTTTTTTTTTTACAGGTACTGTTACACTTTCATCAATGGCCAATGTCGGTGGGTACATCGCAAGGGAAGTAATAAATGTGATATCCTGTGCAACTTGCAACCAACTCATTTCAACCAGTTCGCACAAATGTACAGTAAAGGATTTGATATATTCACGACATGACCAGGAAACAGCATGTGTTATCTATTGGCGCCCTTTGTAGATTTATTAAAAGCAGTGTCCGATTTTGTGGCAAACTAATTGTGTAAGAATACAATTGGAAATGTATATAGCGCCAGAACCAGAAAAAGCAGCAGGTGATCAGGGAAAGCACTTTCCAATACGAGAATAACAAATGACGTATTCCCTTCTCTCTCTATTTATATATCTTTCTCTCCGATCGTCCGTCTCGCTGAGTCTGGAATTTCTCGAAATAACTTGAAGCAACAGCTTCGTTGTTTCTTCGACAAGGTGTTGAATGAATTCATGTACCATCCTGGTCATTCTTTAATACCTCTTATGTTGACTAGGTCTTCTTCGTTCTTATGAGTCTACCTTGAGGTTTCAACTTGCCTCCAGACACTAGGGTGAAATAATGCTGAAATTCTCCGCATGTCATATGTTTTAGAAATGTGATGCATGCATGACGGGGCAGTGGCACACTGTAATAGTGACATACGATGCATCTTGGTGCCAATGTGATGAGAGGTACGTCGAAGAGCACCTTTACTTTGATTACAGACACGCTGTCTATTCCTTTAGACATGTCCTAAAGGACATACACAATACCTATAATCGAATGTATGACTGCAAGAGGCAAAAGACAGCATTCATACTGATGCACAAACACGCCGGATTCGTTGCGGGGATTACGTGAAAGCTGCAACCAAGAAGTAGTAATCGGAAGGGGACACAGCAGTCGTATTGTACGATAATTTGGACACGAATTATGACGGAAAGTGCGTCTAGATAGCCTCATTATTTAAGGCGGAACCGAAGCGGGAAATCGGGGTTCCAATTCTGCCCATAACAGTTTTTCAACATCACTGAATTTATTTCATTGCCGTTAACAGTCGAGATTTTTGGATGTTTCGAATTCGTACCTAAGCTGGTAGAAGCTGATCTAGGGGAAGATCAGTTTGGATTCAGGAGGAACGTAGGAACACGGGAGGCAATACTCACTTTACGGCTTATCTTAGAAGATAGATTAAGGAAAGGCAAATCTACATTTTTAGCCTTTGTAGATTTGGAGAAAGCGTTTGACAATGTTGACTGGACTACACTCTTTCAAATTCTGAAGTCAGCAGGGGTAAAATGCAGGGAAAGGAGAGTTATCTACAACTTGTACAAAAGCCAGACCGCAGTTATAAGACTCGAAGGGCATGAAAGGGAAGCATCAGTTGGGAAGGGAGTAAGACAGGGTTGTAGCCTTTCTCCGATGTTATTCAATTTGTACATTGAGCAGGCGATGAAGGAAAGCAAGGAAAAATTTGGAATAGGGATTAAAGTTCAGGGGGAAGAAATAAAAACATTGCGTTTTGCTGATGACATTGTAATTCTGTCAGAGACAGCAAAGGACCTGGAAGAGCAGTTGAATGGAATGGACAGTGTGTTGAAGAGAGCGTACAAAATGAACATTAACAAGAGCAAAACAAAAATAATGGAATGCGGTCTTAGAAAATCAGGCGATGGTGAAGGAATTAGATTAGGTAACGAAACAATGAAGGTGGTAGATGAGTTTTGTTACTTGGGTAGTAAAATAACATGCGATGGTCGCAGTACAGAGGATATAAAATGCAGAATGGCAATGGGAAGAAAAGCATTTTTGAAAAAGAGAAATTTGCTAACATCGAATATTAATTTAAGTGTAAGGAAGTCTTTTCTGAAGGCATTTGTGTGGAGTGTTGCCTTGTACGGGAGTGAAACATGGACGATAAGCAGTGCGGACAGGAAGAGAATAGAGGCTTTTGAAATGTGGTGCTACAGAAGAATGCTGAAGATTAGGTGGGTAGATCACATAACTAATGAGGAGGTACTGAACA
The DNA here is from genome assembly GCA_026315105.1 of Locusta migratoria. NCBI lineage: Eukaryota > Metazoa > Arthropoda > Insecta > Orthoptera > Acrididae > Locusta > Locusta migratoria. Next base: position 720,019,379 of record CM048755.1, on the reverse strand, counting down.
GAATTGGCGAGAAAAGGAGTTTTTGGCATACCCTGACTAAAAGAAGGGATCGCTTGGTAGGACACATTCTTAGACATCGAGGAATCGTAAATTTAGCATTGGAGGGAAGTGTGTGGGGTAAAAATCGCAGAGGGAGGCCAAGAGACGCGTATAGTAAGCAGATTCAAATAGATGTGGGTTGTCGTTCTTATGAGGAGATGAAAAGGCTTGCTCAGGATAGAGTAGGGTGGAGAGCTGCATCAAACCAGTCTCCGGACTGAAGACCATAACAACATAACAACCTATACTTCAGCCTACAGTATCACTTGCCCGGAACACCCTGCATTTTTCTGTGTGAGTCATCTCTATTGCATTGGGTGAGGACTGAAGTAGTGAACATTGCAGGCTTCAGAAGATTTGCGCTGTAATCCAGGGCTGTTTCCAAGATTTTCTAAAGTACTGAAGCCATGCTTGTGTTTCATCCAAATGCGTCGATGACAGGTAACAAGTAGGTATGTACAGCAAGTGATCTTATATAATTGCTGTTGAAGTAGTATGGCACTTCCCAATTAAGGTGTACAATGGAAAAAGTTTGAGCTCAGTGAATCAAAAATACTACATTTTAAATATCCTTGTACTACCTACGGAAATTTGTAATACTTAATTAAGAGATGGCTAGTAACTACGAATTCTAAATTACATCACGAAAGATTCGTCTGCATATCCACGTAAAATCGGATGTATTTTCTTTTGTAATTGTTTACAACTTGTATACACTATGTGCACACAAGATCTATTCATCAAATAAGAAACGGCGCTGCTGCTCATTATACTATAATTCTAATCAGTAGTCAGTAACGTGAACATCAGGTTGTGTTAGTTTGTAAGCTGTAACGCTTCCGCTGTGGATAAATTTGAGGACATTGTTGTATCTAGTCCGACGATTGTATGAAACGTAATTAAAAATAAGTGTGCTTGAAAGGTAATATCAGCCTAGTGTCTACCATTAACTTCTCAATCCATGACGTAGTCTACCAAAGGTTAAGACTGTAAAAGTGAATATAAAAAAAAACTATCAAAATATTTATTTGTAACATTTCAAACTACCGAACTGTTTTATTTTTATCATATGCTATCAATCAGGGACATTAAATATTTTACAGCCAATATGACCACCGTGACGCGGGAGCCGTAAACAGGAACACGTGCTACGGCTGTTGACGGAGTACACATGGCGCTGGCTTCTCGGGTGTGCTGACTTTACGAGGTTGCCAAACACAGTGGCACAGCTTGGTTGGCACGGCTACACAGCTCTCGCCGCAAAATCAATGGCTTGAAATCGCTGGCTACGTCCATTACCGACATGGGTATGGCACCAACGACGTCACATCGATGCTTACAGGGCACTCTTTCACAACTCTCTTCACTTATTAATATACCTTCTAAGCGCTTCCAAATTCGGTGGATTCTTTTACTCCACTATTTTTAATCGTAAAATAACTTTATCTAGTTAAACATTCAATGGCGGCTACTTAAAACAATATTATCCACTTGAAGAAACTCATTCTGAAAATACGAGAGGCGTTTAAATGAAAATGTACGAAACAACACTGTGGGTATAACTGAAGTCTTTATTCCAAATTAATCAAAAATGTTCAAATGTTTGTATAGCTTATGGGACTTAACTTCGGGGTCATCAGTCCCTAAACTTACAAACAACTTATGAACTAACTAATACTAAGGACGGCACAAATATCCATGCCCGAGGGGGAATTCGAACCCCCGACCATAGTGGCCGTGCAGACCGTGACTGGAGCGCCTCAGTCCCCTCGGCCGGCTCCAAATTAATCATCCGATGCCTGAGCACAACTGTCCCAACTGTTTAACGAGCCGAAGGATTCCCTGGCTGTGACAACAGCCAGTCCTCTACTGTGTCCTTGAGTTCGTCGTCCGATTTCAAACGCTTCCCTTTGAGATGCATTTTTAGTAGACCATACAGATGGAAGTCAAAATGCGACATGTCCAGGCTGTTGGGCGGATGCTCAAGCTGCTCCCACTTGACCTTAGCCAGTATACTTTGTGTGACCCTGGAGACGTGTGGACGCGCCTTATCGTGGAGCAGAATCACTCCCTTCGTGAGCAGCCAAGGCCGTTGGCTCTTGATGGACATGCGTAGGCCACGGAGTACCTCACAGTACACGTCACTTGGTGGTTTTTCCGTGCTCTAGGAATTAGATGAGTATCGGCTCTCGGACCTCGAAAAAGACGGTGAGCATCACCTTGCCTGAAAGGGCATAGAATTGATTTTTTTTGGGGGGGAGGGGGGAAGTGACGATGCTTCGCGTCCCTAAATGTCGCTCTACGTTATCCCAAATTGGCGTACTCAAATTTCAACCGATTGGGTTGTTCAGACGTTTCGCACCTTTACATGTGAACACCTCTCGTAGAAGTAGTAGCTCGAAATATTTTTTCAAAAGTCTTGTAATGTTAGTTACATATCATGAAGCAGTACATGTTATTAATAAGCTACAAAGAACCGTAAACATTTATGTCAATTTTTCGGTCAGGTGGAATATGTAAAGCTAATAAAAATTCCGTGAAGCTTTTTGACTGATTTTTCGGTCGGTTCTTGGTGGAACATCATCATACTGGGAAAAAATGTGATTTTTAATTCAGTTCCGTCAATCTCTGTTTGTCACAAATCCCTACGTTCAGATAAGAACTGCATTCGTACGAACAAGAATGATTCCAAAATTTAATACTTCCGAGTTAACACATGCCTGGAAAAGTATATTAGTTGTGTATTTAATGGCCTGTTGTTTAAATTTAAAAAGAAACATCCTGCTGGACGAAACCTACCGTTTGCGATATGGATATCAGTAAACGAAATGATTACTGAAATGTTCATATGGACCAAACGTCTATGCTCATCAGTCCGTAGACTTACAAACTATCTAAAGTAACTTACATTGAGGTGAACACACACACACGCGCGCACGCACGCACGCACGCCGGAGAGAGGACTCGAACCTCCGGCGGGCAAGTCTTAGCTCACTCTGACGCAGTTTCGACATTGTCACTATCGATCTGGCATGTTAATTTGTGGGGCGACCTCGGTCCCTTCTTGTCGCCCCATTACCCACCGCGAGGAAGTCTGTGCACCTCAAATGTCTGCGTATAGTGTTAAGACTAGTTTACACAATGACACTACGTTTCATGAAACTGCGCTACTGGCCAGTGCGCATGCGCGGCAGACGTTCGCGCAACTCGTTGATGAAACTAAACAGTTACGGCACATTCCAACTTTGGCGAAACTGACTGCGCGTGTTTTTAGGTTAGGTTATAACCAATACATAGCAAAACACAACATAAAGGGGGAAACAGAAGAAATAATTCAGTTTTTGAACATATATGCGACGCATAGGTGTTTGAGCGATTTTAAGCAGCGGCGTGTTAGTGCTCTTCAAGCAATTATTCTTGAATTAAATATTTATGGGCGGACGATTAGTGAATTGCACACTAAAATACATTCAATTCCAAATACCTATACAAACGGACTATGGCAATTATGGATTTGGGAAAACGGTACAGGTACTGTAGAAACGAATATCTACTTGACAAGGAACGTAATGCAATTTGTAACTTCAGTTCTGGTAACAATGCTTCACGCATAACAGTATCTTGTTTCTTTATTGCATTACTAACTCTGTTTAAAAGGAACGTAAACTGCTCTGGTGACATTCTAAGTTGATTAAAATAGCTTCTAGGGTCTTCAATTACAATTTCTTTCAGCAAGGTCGCTAAGCAACCGAGCTGACGCCTTTTTTTTAATTCAGTCACAAACCCAAACACGTTTCTTATTCTTTTTATGTTTAGTCTTATGCAGCGACTTCACACAGAGAAGCAATAGCTCCGCCATAACTCTTACAGCTACCGAAACTTTCATTATATGTTTATATGTTCGTATAGTCTATGGGACTTAACTACGGGGTCATCAGTCCCTAAACTTACAAACTACTTATGAACTACTTACGAACTAGGACGGCAGAAATATCCATGCCCGAGGGGGATTCGAACCCCCGACCGTAGTGGCCGTGCAGACCGTGACTGAAGCGCCTTAGTCTCCTCGGCCACCGCGGCCGGCGAAACTTTCATTCTACGGTGACTACGGTACTCACAAAACAACGAAACTGAAGTGTATAGTATTGGCGCCGTGTCTACAGACATACACGAAACCAGTTGGGCGCAATTCATTTCATGAAACGAGTGTCGCAGCCTAGTGTCGTCGTGTAGACTAGCCTTTATACGTGTGAAAGTGAACGGAATTTTTCTGAATATTTCCGAGTTGTGTAACTAAGGTGCGACGCGGGTAATAGCCGCGTGGTCTAAAGCGTCTTGTTACGGACTGGGCGGCCGTTCACGCCGTAGGTTCGAGTGCTCCCTCGGGCATGGATTTGTGTCTTTTCCTTAGTGTAAGTTACTTTAAGTTACTTTAAGTTAGTTTAAGTAGTTTGTAAGTCCAGGCACTAATGGCGATAGCAGTTTAGTCCAATAGGCTTACAGGCATTTAAACATTTTGTGACTTTGGTGCATCTTGGAACCAGCCCGATATTCACCTGGAGAGATATGAAAAGCCGCCGAGCTATATCTAGGGTGGAGTGCAGACCCTTCCTCTTCGTTAATCCGCCCGGCGGATTCAGATAATTATATCTTTGCCTGCCGCAAAGCGGCACCTACAACCGCGTGCTTAACCGGAATGGTTCATCTAAATGTAGTCGGAAAGATTAAATGACCGGGGATTGAAAAGTAAAATGTTATATTTAAGGTGCAAATGTTCTGACTTATTCAAAAGATACTAAAGGTATATAGATTTCGAATTATGAAACGGATTCTATTTGCTTCCTTAATGAAACTCTACACTTTTGTTTGAGGCATTCGAAACAACCTTGATACGGCGTTGAAACTATATGTTTTAAACGTGATTAACAAGGTGAAACACCGCAAGCCACAGCTCCTCCCTACTACAGCGAATCCTTTTTGTAATGAACATTATGTATAATGTTGGTGCTGTATCGAAAGAGTCATTATTTAACTTTTTGTAACTTTATTTTTGGAAGCTGCTTCATATCAGTCGGGCTCCGTACGTAGCAGCACCGAAGCGGTGTTGTAGTTTTGCTATTAATTTTACCTGTCAATACCGGAAGACTCTGGTAAACAAACAACTTTACGGATGGATGAGGATTTAATTATCGCTCGGCGTGTGCAAGTTCAGTGACGTAGCCGCAACACTAACTGGCTGGGATATTTTACGTGATTTTTAAAGATTTCGAGATACCATTTTTCACGGTGATATATTGAGGAGCTCGATTAGCGTGGAAATGAACCGTATAAGGCGATGGAACATGTATCAGAATCAAAATTTCTAATACTGAAAATTTTTCGCACACTAGAATAACTTCTCCACCTGCCTTAACGAAGGTCTTCTGATATGTTTATTATATATGGTGTTTATTCTTTGGGAGTCGTCGGAAAGAACGGACATCAGTGACGAATGTAAAAGCCACATACTGATGAACTAAAAATGTGTGATTTATTGGCTGTCTTGTGGCGTTATGGTCGCGGTGCGATGGCCGAGCGCCCTAAGGTGCCTGCTGCGGAGCGCGCGGTTGCTCGCCGTCGGAGATTCGAGTCCTCCGTCGGGCATGGGTGTGTGAGTGTTGTCCTAAGCGTAAGTTACTTTAATTAGTTTCTAAGCCTAGGGACTAATAACCGCACCTGTTAAGTCACTTAGATTTGCAAACATCAAACATTTTTTCACGGCAGTTCAGAATCTGTAGCGGACCGGGACTCAAACCCCAATTATAATGTTCAAATGTTTGTAAATCTATCGGACTCAACTGCTTGGTTATTAGTCCGTAGCTTAGACTAAGGTAAACTAACCTAAGGAAAACACACCCATGCCCGAGGGGGGGATTTGAAACCCCGACGGTGAAGGACGCACGCACCGCAGCACGGCGTCCCAGATCACACGACTAATCCGCTGCGGCAAATTATAAGCCTGTCATAAGTAGTCCCCTTAACCAAAAAAAAAAATAAAAAAAAAATGTTTCAAATGTTTGTATAGTCTATGGGACTTAACTAGGGGGTCATCAGTCCCTAAGCTTACAAACTACTTACGAACTAACTAAGACTTAGTACGGCACAAATATCCATGCCCGAGGGGGGATTCGAACCCCCGACCGTAGTGGCCGTGCAGACCGTAACTGGAGCGCCTCAGTCCCCTCGGCCACCGCGACCGGCCGCATTTTGTTGTCTACCTGTCGAGGCATATATACAGTCATAGCCACGGTCCAAAACACATTAATACTTAGAATTGTATGTGTGTCTCGAAAGCCAGACGGCAGTTTCAAGGCGGGTGTACGAAAATCGACCGACCTCTTCCGAGAATATAGATATAGCTGCGAGGAAGAGGCACAGCGCACGAGGGACGCACTACACTGTGTCAATAACCGGAGCACACTATAGTGGTAGTGGGCAGCGGCAAATTGCAAAATTAGGTAGGAGGAGTTCGTATCCGTTTGTTCGAGGCAGGTAAGACGATCGCTCGTGGAAGGAGGGAAGCTTTGGTTCGAGTGCGGTTAGGCATAAGTTTACAAGTGTTGCCACTGAAAGTAATTCAGCGATCTGGAACAACCTACTAATCATAAACTTTTTTTCAGATTTCAGTTGGTTTTCGAAATAGCCTAGTAGTACCATGTCTGAATCATACATATTACAGTGAGGTCACATAAATCAAGGTATATCTTCTAACGCCGCGCAGAAATTACTGCTCGAAGGGCTTGGAGCAGCCGTAGCGTACGGATCTCCGTGTCGGCGCGTTTCCAGGAGCTCAGTCCGTCAGTTCACCTGATGATGGCGACATGTATGATCGCCGAAATATTGTGCCTTTTGGACACTATAGACCGGCAGTACACCCGCGTATATTTTGATTACCCTATATAATTTCATCAGCAATCTATAGCATGATAGATAACATAAACACTGGCGTTGATTGCATCGCAATACGACAATTACATCCCGATATATTGCGAAGCGAAGTTTTCGCGCACGTCCTTAAACTCTGCCGTGAGCACTGCTTGAGCCTCTGGACGCTCTAGCTGCGTTCTTAAGGTATTTAAAACGTCAACTTCGCTTCGCAATATCTCGGTATGTAATTGTCGTACTGCGATGCAATCAACGCCATTGTTTATGCGTTTTCTCATGCTATAGATTGCAGATGGTATAGTATGGGGTGTCCATTTGAAAACACATAAGGCTGAGTTAAAAAACAAATACGCTTTCGTTTTAGGTAGTTTCAAAATATTTACATTCGTGAGTCCCTGCCTTACATTGATACTGGTGAAAGTCGTTTTACAATAACTGTTGTTGTTCCAGAGATATTTTGAGTGGGAAACGCTGTATATCGCTTTCCCATTAGTTTTATCGATTAGTGTACTAAAGCTCGAGGCTTATGACGTAGTCCTGTGGGAATTTGATCTGATTTTATACACTGTGTGTGTTTTCTATCCATTGTTCCTTGAGCGTCAGACGAAAACGGCCCTCGTTTACAAATCTTTGAAGCCATATTCCATGCGAAATAGGCCCCGATACCGAAAGTCCTCTAGATCCTGTTATTTATTGTCCGTACGACGCTAATACACTGATAGCCATGAAAAAGGCAACACCAAGAAGGACCGGAGCTATCACAGTAAATTTATTTGAGAGATAGCACGTAGTACAATGATCACATTATTGAAAATACAGGCCTGTGTGAAGTAAGGAAGAAGATGAAATGGACATTGAGTGTTGTCGCCATTAGTAGCTATAAGCGCGGATACACACCTCAGCATTAAATGCCGGCCGCGGTGGCCGAGGGGACTAAGGCGCTCCATGCACCTTCTGCACGGCCCCTACGGTCGGGGGTTCGAATCCTCCCTCGGGCATGGATATTTGTGCCGTCCTAGTTCGTAAGTAGTTCATAAGTAGTTTGTAAGTTTAGGAACTGATGACCCCGTAGTTAAGTCCCATAGACTATACAAACATTTTTACAGCATTAAATCGAAGAAACTCTTTATGTCTTGTTAAGGTAGAGCAGTCCATGCGGCTTCCACATATTGATGAAGTTAATGTGGTGTAGTAGCAGATGGTGTATCCCTCGGAAAGTCGTTCCACAGTAATCGAGATATTATTTTCTATAGGGGACATCAGGGAAACATCGAGGCCAAGGTAAAAGTGCAGTCCGATGTGCGATGAAGAAGTTTCGAACACAGCGTGCGGGGTGATCATAAATTATTGTGTTGCAATATGGCTGTCGGTAACCTCGGGTGGTATGGGCGGATCACAGGCTCCAACATTTCAGAGATGAAACGCGGCTGGTAACTGTACAAGCGATGTGTACTAGGGGAGTGCGAGAATGGATCCAGTTTCAGCATGAATCGTAACACCCGGCGCAGGACCGTTATGGTAGTACACAAGACGACAGTCTCTCAAAAGTCTCACAGGTAGCCATTTAGTATTTAAAAAGAAATTAGAAGAATTTCTGAATGGCATCTCCTTTTACACATTAGATGAATTTTTAGATAACTTCGCAAAAAAATAAAAATAAATAAATAAATAAATAAATAAATAAATAAATAAATAAATAAATAAATAAAATAATAATAATAATGATAATAATAAAAAGTAGAACTAAGAAATCCTTAAAATATTGAGTGCCATGTGTAGACACCTTCTATTAAACTGACACGTCCCACATCTTTGCGATGTGTCCTACCTCGATCTATGGAACAAGTAACAACCTAATCTGATCTAATCTAAGCAGTTCAAATGTCTCTCACACGTAACTGTGTAGGGTGCCGTTTTCGGAATCTTTCCAAACAAAAATGCGATATAACAACAGTTGTTCACTGAGACTGGGTGCAACATCCACACTGTCCTCCTCAAAGGAATCATCTCAAAAGGTCAGGGACACAATAGACAATAGACAATTTTAGTCTGATTGCCTAGACAGGGAATTGGACTATAATTTTCCCGAATACGAGGACAGCATCTTAGGAGGAAGGAAGGAAGCTTAGGGCTTAACGCCCCGTCGACAACTTGGACATTAGAGACGGAGCTAACGCTCGGAGTTTTGGCTAAGGAGGGGGAAGGTTATCAGCCGCGCCCATTGAAAGGAACCATCCCGGCATTTGCCTGAAGTGATTTAGGAAAATCACGGGAAATCTAAATATGGACGTCCGGGTGTGGATTTGAACCACCATCCTCCCGAATGGAATTCCAGAGCGGTACCACGGCGTCACCTCGCTCGGTGACAGCGTCTTACCACTGCGTTTATATCGGAGGTTCATGAGAAAGCTCTTATTCTAGTCATGTCGCGATATTGAAATAAGCGAGGAAGTGTCTTAAAAGCATTTAAGGCATCAAAATATCTGTTTATATTCTCTTCATGAAATTATAACAACTACTAAAGAGAACAATATTAGGAAATGAGAGCACATACGTGATGTGTCTAAAACGTTCGGTGAACGGAAATTGGGCTCATGTATGCGTGGTTGCGCAAGTGCGCGTGCCTGCGCATGGGTGTTGTGAGATTTCAGGAGAATCGATAAACAGCATGCGACTGGCAGCGTAAACAGTCTGCGACCGGCTGAACGTCGTCAGTGGGAGGAGGAGTCACAGCGCAGTGAAGCTACATCAAGTTCTGCTGCAACTCTGGGAAGGTTGGTGCAGGTGTACGGGAGCGAAGCCGCAAGCAAAAAATTTGATTACGAATGGTTTGTTGTTGTTGGGCGAATTTTAAAGGGGGGCTAAACGACTGGGTTATCAGTCCCCCGTTCCTATCGAAGAGTTCACTGAGTATGGTTTTCCATTGGAAAACGAGCACTTCATAGCCCATTTTACAGGATGATGAAGTGAAAAGAGGTGCTGAAATTGCAACATAGAAAGGGAAAACCCCTAAAAGTTGTTGCTCCAATAAGCAACATTGTTAAAACAGCACAGCAGAAGATTGAAGCTGGCTGATCACTAGGGTAATAATGGATGAGCCAGCCATTCTGCACGTACAAAAACTGCCAATTAAAAAAGATTAGCAAGACGAAAGTGACAACATATTAAAACTGCTTGAATGGCGGGCGCCAGAAAGATCGAGCTTCAGGTGCCACCATTAAATCATGTGATAAAATCCAGCTGCGCGAATAAAACCTAAAACACGGTTAACCATGAAGGCGTCGTCGGCTAAAATCGAAGAAAGCGCAGAAGGGAGGATAAAAGACTGCCGCAATGCAGCTAAAAGCGGACAGTCCGACAAGATGTGGATTACCGTGAGCAGCGCGCCACAACGGCAGTTCGGTGGGTCCTCACGTCGTAAGAGGTAGCCGTGCGTTAGCCATGTATGGCCTATACACAGGCGACATAGGACAACAGAGTCTCTTCGAGAAGGCAAGAGGGAGGTCTTTCAAGTTGCAGTTGACTGTTTAACTGCATGGAGCTTATTTGGAGTGGTCAACGTTGACCATTGACGGTCCCAGGCCATGGCGATTTTGTGGTGTAGACCCAATCGGATATCCCTTTCTGGGATACCGATTTCCAGGCGCTGTTAGTCGATTGCCTGCTTGGCACGTTCGTTTCCCTGAATGCCAATGTGGCCCGGAGTTCAGATGAAGGTCACAGATCGGCCTAACTTGCCATGAGTGAACACGGAGTTCTGCATGGACCGCACCAAGTGGTGTTTGGGGAAACACTGGTCAAGAGCTTGTAAGCCACTCAAGGAGTCACTGCATATGACATACGACTTCCTGGGGTATGTACGGAGATGGTCAAGGGCTCGAAGTATTGCGACCAGCTCTGCCGTAAAGACTGTGCAGCCAGGTGGCAGCGAGCGTTGTTCACTGTGGTCGCCATGAACGTAGGCGTAACCCACTCTGCCATCTACCTGGGAGCCATCAGTATACATTACTTCTGCATCACCGAACGCGCCAAGTATGTCCTGAAACTGGTGACGAAGTATGTGCGATGGAACCGCCGCCTTTGGGTCGCAGGACAATTGTAGATGGAGCTGTAGGCGAGGGATAGACCAAGGAGGGATATGGAAGTGGCAGGAGAATGCGGTAGGGAGAGGTAGGGCCTCGCGGGAGGAAAGGAGACCACGAACGCGGACTGATACCTGATGACCCGATCTGGGTCGACGCTGTGGAGAGGGTAGGGCAGTATTCGGAAACAACAGCCTGCGATTCGGATGGTGCGGAGTAACGTGGACATGGGCAACGTAGGAAGCCAACAGCTGTTGCCGGCGGTACCGCAAAGGAGGGATGCCAGCTTCGGCAAGGATGCTTAGAACAGGGTTGGTGCGGAAAGCCCCTGTTGATAAACGTACACCACCATGAAGGATCGGATCCAAGATCTGTAAAGCGGAAGGTGCTGCAGAGTCAAACACCTGGCTTCCATAATCCAGGCGTGATTGGATTAAGGCCTTGTAGAGGTGCAGGAGAATTTGACTGCCAGGTCCCCAGGTAGTGTGGCTGAGACAACGCAATATATTTAAAGACCTCCAGCACTTCTGCTTCAACTGACGAAGGTGCGGCCCCCAAGTCAGCCGGTTGTCAAACAGCATGCCGAGAAACCGGTGTGTTTCTTCGACACGAAGCTGTTTCTCAGCTAGATAGAGTTCTGGATCAGGGTGAACAGCCAGACGACGAAAGAAGTGTAGGACCCGGGTTTTGGAAGAGGAGAAGGTGAAGCCATGGGTTGAGGGCCATGACTGTGCCTTGCGAATGGCTCCCTGCAGACGCCTTACAGCGACAACAATGCTAGGAGAGCTGTAATATAAGCAAAAGTCATCGGCAAATAAAGAACAGCTAACCGATGACCCAACAGCCGCTGCTAGACCGTTAATCGCAATTAAAAAGAGCGGTACACTAAGAACGGAGCCTTGTGGGACGCCGTTCTCCTGGACTCGGGAGGGGCTGAGGGCGGCACCAACTCTAACCCTGAATGTGCGGAGTGAAATTGGATAAAAATGGGGAGTGAACCTCGTAAGCCCCAGTCATATAATGTCGCAAGAACGTGGTGACGCCAGGTAGCGTCATACGCCTTCCGGAGGTAAAAAAACCGCAACTAGGTGCTCACGCCTAGAGAAGGCCGTTCGGATGGCGGACTCCAGTGACACTAGATTGTCAATACTGGAGCGACGATGACGGAACCCCCCCCCCCCCTGTTGTGGGGCCAGGAGACGTCGATATTCGAGTAGGAATGGTTTAAACACTTACGTGGATGGAAGGAAACAACTAGGACGAGCCACGTCCAGGTCGCCCATCGACAAACAGAACCCCATAAATGATCGATAAAGTGCGGCTAATGCTAGCACAAGATCGGCGACAGATTTATTTCGAAGGAATGTCCGCGATGGTTTTGGTAGCGAAAGATCTGCGACCGATTTGAGCCCCACAAGTTAAAGACGAGAAGAAAGCAAAGCGGATGGAAACTTCTGGTGATATAATTTTCACAGTTGCAAATGACTGGAAAATGGATGCTACACCATGGAAATGCCTCTGCACACTGCGCCATTTCCTGGCCCAGAAGATGGTAACTGTTCTTGAACACCCTCAGTACTCCCCTGACCTGGCAACTACAGACTTCTTCCTGTTTCCCCTCTTGAAGACGGCCTTGAAAGGTTAAGGTTTTGCGGAAGGGACATCGAACATCGCGTTGTAGCCGTTCTGTGTTCGATTCCACAGGAAGCATTTGAGGTAGTTTGCAGAAGCTGTAAGAACGTTGTCAAAAGTTTTTTCTAGCAGGTGATGACTGTTCTGAATGGCAATTTGTCTTGTTTGTTGTCTGATAGCATTTTTAGAAATTTTCAGTCACACCATGTAGTCATTTACTTTGTAATTTATGTCATCAATTTTACTTACTGAATAACAACAAGAAACATATTTTCTCTCCATAAATGGTGTTTGTTGTATAATTATTAACGCGAATTTAGTAGAAAAATGCTTTTGTAGCGTTTGTGTCCTGAATCAGACCATAGTGCAGACTGTACATTTTAACATATAAATAATATTTCACCTTAGTTCGGTTCCCCCAAAATTAAGCATGCCATATCAGTTAGGGGTCATAACGAGCTTTCGTTGCTGCGGGTCAGAGAGAGAATAAAAATTAGGATTTCACTTTCCGGTACCTTGTCATTTCGCAGGAAAATTCTAGTGGTAAAAGTAAACTATCAGCTTAACTCATTCAGAAGAGAACAGGTCACTGAGATCGAGGTGGAGAATCGAGATACGTGTAATTATATCATCTGCCAAATTCTCGTAGTCTACATAGCATCTTATGGCCCACGCGCCATACCGTTTGCTGCTAGTGGGAATGTTGATTTTTAAATTACAGTGTTTCTCTTGCTAAAAGGATTCAAATTAAATGTCTTATATCGTCATTCAGGATACTGAAGATAGTTGATTCTAGAATGGTTTTGTCATAACTTCAAGCAGGTTCAGAAGTTAGAGCTGAACCATGGTTTCTCCGTTCGTAAGTGTCTACTAAAAGGAGTCAGTCTTTGTTTATTAGATGTAATTGAGATGAATATGACCTGACATTCGTTGAATAGTTTTAAAAAGGGAGAAGAAAATTTGGGTTTTAACGATCAGTCGCCAGCGTGGTCATTAGAGATGTAGTATAAGCTTGGATCGATTTACTTTACTAAGGATGGGGAAAAAAATCCGCCGTGTACTTTCAAAGGAATTATCTCGGAATTTGCGTGGAGTGAATTAGGAAAATCATGGAATACTTAAATCAGGATAGCGGAACGCGTGCCTGAAACGTTATACTCCCGAATGGGAGTCCAGAGTGCCAACCACTCGACCACATCGCTATTTTGAAACGGTTTAAAATTTTATTAATTGTTTTAGTTAAATAACCTTCACTTCCCATTGAATTTTTAGCACTTATGGATCTTTAAGTTAACAGAGTCTGATGACGTGGAAGTTTATTTCCTTTAACCATTAAATGAACCAAGCATTCACTTATGTCATATGAAGTCATTTCTTCAGTCAATTGTCGAGTTAAAGTACCTGTAAAATTAACAGCGAACAAACAGTTTCCTAAAACTGGTAACAAGTCATACAATGAAACCAAACAGTTACACCAAGAAATATTTTGCCTACAAGAGTGTTTACTGCGAAGTAGTATTTACTAATATCCCAAAATGGGTATGTCCCAGAATTTGTAACACCAGTCAACGACACACAGCTATTTAAAGTGTTCAGATAAAAGATTACAGGAGAGTACGTCAATCGCATCAATATATTCGTCAATTTTCTTGATGATTATTGGTAATTTAGAAATATAAGTACTATAAAGTACGAAACACTTAGCTTATATACATTCTCTCTTTCCATAAACTAAGTAAACGTGTTTATTAAAGTTGTGCTAGTCACGATGTGGAGATTCTAAGGAAATGATCTAATATACGGTTATGACTGTTTACAGTGGTGGCTATTACATTTTTCCCATGACTCATCTTTTTTAATACAAACAATACAATCTTTCGATTTTCGTCTAGGCAGTTTAAACGTATTTCACTAACAGTTCCCTTCAGCTCCGACGATCGTCTAACACAATTATATTATCAAAAATGAAACGAAATTGAAAAAAAAATCTCTATAACATTATGCTATTCGAAGACCAATGACACAAAGCGTTTGCAGTGAAATTGTACATATGCACTAGTTTCCTTGCACAGACATTCAGAAACTGAAAGTTTAATTCCTATTTTCTGAGTCTACAAACAGTTCAAGTAACTTTAAAATTTTAATGCCCTTTTACCAAGTTTAAATGGACCGACTAAACTTTATGGGACTTTATGGGACAGTACGATGAGTTAGGGATGGAAATCATATTCAGTCGAATGAGAGTGCCAGTGAGAAACATAATTAATTCAAGTGATTAGATACCTTTGAAGACGGACTGGCCTGAGAGAATGAGTACCCGGTGTAGCAGCGAGTAAATGACATACAGGTGGCTGAAACAAACTTTCTCACTACTACCTGTCGCCGCGGCGGAGTGGCCAAGCGCATTGAGGCGCTATGCTCCGATGTGCGAGGCCCTTCCCCGGCGGGGTTTCGAATCCCCCCTCGGGCATGGATGCTTTTGTTGTCTTTAGTATAAGGTAGTTTGTAAGTTTAGGTACTAATGAGCCCGCGGTTGAGTTCCATAAGATTAACATACATTTGAACATTTATCTACCTGTCGTTGCCACCGCCACTGCAGCCATTCAGGAAAGTTTACACTGCTTTGCCAGGATGTAGCCAAATCGAGTAATTTCAAAGATAAATCGCCATTCTGTTACTGGAACTCTGACAAAGGTGGGAGCGACTTTACCTTCAAAAGAATGAGAATATTGCAAAGTAGTGAATAAAGCGAGACAACATCAACTATCGATTGCCAAAAGTTGACCCACACCTTAATGTCTTCTCTACTCCTCAATGTGTAATAAGCCTTAAGTGCCGGCCGCGGTGGCCGAGGGGACTTCAGTCACGGTCTGCACGGACACTGCGGTCGGGGGTTCGAATCCCCCCTCGGGCATGGATATTTGTGCCGTCCTAGTTCGTAAGTAGTTCATAAGTAGTTTGTAAGTTTAGGGACTGATGACCCCGTAGTTAAGTCCCATAAACTTAACAAACATTTTTTTTTTTCCGGCAGCGGTTTTGCCTAAATTCTGGCAGAACTTGATGTTTGCACGTTGGTCAAATTGTGACACCTGAATGTCGGACTGGCGGAATCAACACACCGTCTTTACAAAGACTGTTCGGCAGTGTATTCACTCAGCTGTCCATTACAGGGGCGGGAGTCTAATCGACTTGGTAGCATGCCACGGCGCCTCCTATGCACTGTAGTGCACCAAAGGCTATCGTGCGGTCAGTCTTAGAACTTAACCGACTGTACGACGTCTATCTATGTCCGCAAGCCACCTCATGATGTCTGACGATATGTACGAGACGGCCGCGGTGGCCGAGGGGACTGAGGCACTCCAGTCACGGTCTGCACGGCCACTACGGTCGGGCGTTCGAATCCCCCCTCGGGCATGGATATTTGTGCCGTCCTTAGTATAAGGTAGTTGATAAGTAGTTTGTAAGTTTAGGGACTGATGACCCCGTAGTTAAGTCCCATAAGCTTAACAAACATTTGAACATTTGATATGTACGAGGGTGGATCAAAAAGGAAGTTCCACTAACTCGCCGCTGGAACCCGCTGTGTGTCGCAGTCTTGGGCAAAGCGGCGAAACGGACATTAACTGCGCAGACGTCAAGTAGAATAGTTTCTGTGGTTGTTCGTTGTGTTTTGTGTGACGAGCGGGATAACAGCAATGGCGCGTCAACTGGATGTTCCCTCCAAATTTGAGGTGTGGGAAACAATCCCATTTCTGCTGGCCAAACGGCTGAATTGCTCAGATATTTATCGTGAAATCACTGCTGTATATGGAGAGCGTACGATTTCCCGGCAATGAATTGTATAGTGGTGTCAACAATTTGAAGCAGGACGCACGGATGTCACAGAATAAGATCGCGAAGCCAGGCCCGCAACGTCCCGTATCACTGAAAATGTTGACTGTGTGGATACGATCATTAGAGAGAATCGGCAAATAAAACTGGGAGAAATTACCAGCATGCAGAGCATTTTGTACGGCAGTGTGTTCTCAATTTTTCACGAGGACGTTGAATATCGTTAGCTCTGTCATAGGAAACTGCCACGTAAAGCACGTAAAGGTTCCCACAGGGGAAGTGTGTGTGTGGGGGGGGGGGGGGGGGGGGGGAGGTCTCATGACGCAAAATGCGTCTTTAAAATTATTTTGGAGGGGGGGAGGGGGTGAAAAATGAGTACTTTTGGCCAGCCTAGGGGAGGGGCGGCCTTTGTAAAACAATTTAAAAAACGTGAAAAAAAGATATTTAATTTTTATGTTAAGTGCAAAAACCATTTTTATTAGATAATAAACTAGGGATCCGGGACCTAATATCTGGGTGTGGAGGAAGGGGAGTTGGTCGCAGTTTCGGAGGGGGGGGAGGGGAAATCATTGGCCAAGGGGGGGGGGGGGTACCTCTGGTGCCACGCTTTCTCGCCGATGATCACAAGGGACAACTTTTCGAATCATCACTGGCATTTTTTTCAACGGTATTCCGCAGAGGGCAACGAGTTTCTGCGACGAATCATCGCAGGTAATAAAACGTGGGTCCACCAATTCACCCCCGAACGATGAGAACATAAGTGGAATGGGTGCACGAAAGAACGCCAAAGTTCAACCTTCAGCAGGAAAAGTTACGGCAACAGTGTAATTTCACATGGAGGATTTGGTGCACATGGAATTTATGCCGAAAGGAACAACATTTAACGCGACCTCGTATTGTCAGGCGTTGAACCGGCTGCGTAAAAAAATAAAATAAGGAGAAGCGCCGGGGGAAATTGAGCGCCGGTGTCATTTTGTTGCATGATAACGCAACACCTCACAAGGCCCGCCAAACGTGCCAACTGCTGCACCGATTCAACTGGGAGTTCATCCTCCATACATTTCCGGCTTAGCGCCACTTTTCGGAAAGCTCAAAACTGTTCTCGGTGGACAACGATTTCGAAATGATGAGGAGGGGAATGTTCAAATGTTTGTAAATCTATCGGACTTAACTTCTAGGTTATCAGTCCGTAGCTTACAAACTACTTAAATGAAGGTAAACTAAGCTAAGGGTGTGTTTATGCTGCCACCTCGCAGTTGGCAGCTGGCTGCTCGCTGCTGGCATCTGGCAGCTCGCTGCTGGCCTGCGTTCACGCTGCAGGCACCTCGCTGCTCGCATTGTATATTCTCCTGCAGCTGTTACATTACACCGGAGTGCACAACTGCAGTGGCTGAAGTGTGAAACATGTTCTCCACATCGTCTAGCGACGGCGATAGTGATTTTTCCGCTCCAAAAATGTAAATGGAAAGGAGGAGGAAGAGGAGGTATGGAGTGCATCCTTTTAATGCTGAACATCCTCACTACGCATACATTCACAAGCACTACGAACAGCTCAAAAACTAGCCAGATCGCTTTTTCAGACATACTAATTATCTGCTTCAGATCTTCACTCATTGTCGCCTGTTCTGAAAGTACCTCTAGCAAACAGTTTGTGCGCGATGGTCACGAGAGTCACACGCGTGCAACAGTCAAACGCCCTCTACTAGCATGACGAAGGAACCAATCACAGCGCAAGTTTCGGGCCGGGTGGCGATGGTCGTAGCGCGAAACACAAACCAGTTTGGTATCATCGCCTGGCAAGGATCGTAGCGAGCAGTGCGCAGTGAGCTGGGCGAGCTGCGGGACCAGTAAGACTCTGTGGGTTTGATTCATCATCGCCATGCCATGTCGGCGAGCAGCAAGCAGCGAGATGGCAGCATAAACGCACCCTAAGGACAACACAAACACCCATGCCCTAGGGGGGACTCAAACCCCTGACGGCGAACGGCGGCGCGCACCGCACCACGGCGCTCCAGTACGCGCGGCTAATCCGCCGCGGCGATGAGGAGGTGAAAGCGGCTGTCTCCGGGTGGTTACGTAACACTGGAAGACATTTCTATTCATCGTGAATAGAAAAGTTTGTTAACCGTTTACAGTCTATTCAGGACTATGCGGAAAAGTGAACTTACATTTCATGTTGTCATAGCCGTGTAGCTTTTGTATAGGTGGTTTAATAAATCGCCATAACGTGGAAGTGGAACTTACTTTTTTGATATTCCCGCGTACTTTGTGTACTGCTATGCCGGCTCCAGGATATCCCTATATAACCGATAAGTGTTCTTAACAGCCTACACCGAAGGCGTACCTCAAGCTACACACATTTATCGACGAAGCCTACCCATTTCAGAATACGCCAAGGACGACGACAACAACAAAATACCCGATGTGCTCTGCTACTTGCAGGAGCAGCTAGATGAAAATCGAGAGCGCTGCAAGACAGCTGTGCAGGAAGGGTCAGCACTCGCACAACGGACGCACTCACGCAGCCGCCCCCTGCATCGGTTTCAAAAAAACGTTTGTATAGTCTATGGGACTTAACTACGGGGTCATCAGTCCCTAAACTTACAAACTACTTATGAACTAGCTAAGACTAAGGACGGCACAAATATCCATGCCCGAGGGGGGATTCGAACCCCCGACCGTAGTGGCCGTGTAGACCGTGACTGAAGCGCCTCAGTCCCCGCGGCCACTCTCGATCTTCGCTCGGCTTCTCGTGAACATGTAAAACTAACGTGTGTAAATAAATTTGTGTTTTGCAACCTGTGGTGTTCTTTCAAATCAAATGTTCAAATATTTGTGAATCTACGTAACTTAACTAGTCTGGTCATCAGTCTTTAGGCCTACAAACTAACTAAACTAACTTATATTAACGACAACAAATACACCCATGCCCGAGGGAGGACTCGAACCTCCGACGGCGAGCGGCGCGCTTTGCGGTTAGGCGCCTTGGAACGCTCGGCCATTCCACCGCAGCTTTGTAGTTCTTTATTCACAGCATTTACCAGTGCCTCTTCCTCAGATTCTTATTCCAGTCATATGTGATTGGGTGGGGGAGGGGGGGAGGACGTTAGTCTTCCAGCCTCCGAGTGGGCTCTAATTTCAAAGTTTCTCCTCACAGTCTTCTCGCGAGATACATGTAAGAAGAAGCAGTCCCCTGGATGAATCTTCGAGAGAAGTACGATCTTGTAAATTTGGCACAGTCCATGCCATGATATAGAACTTCTCTGGAGTTGGTCAGTCATCTCAGTGATTCTTTCATGCTTACCAGCAACGAAGCGTGATGGTTTTCGATTGATTTCCTAAAACTCTTCTACCATTTCCATCTGGCACGGATTCCATTCTCACGTTAAATATTCAAGTCTTGGTCTAACGTGTATTCTCCTTTGATAGCTAATATTATTGAACGAGAAGTTCGTCTAGCTAACTCCCCGCATGAATGATCAAGTCATTTCTTTTAATTGACGAAGTGCAGAGGTTACTCCATTACGCCAAGAGAAGTTTCCCAGGCGTCAGTACGCAAGTAGTGGAAACTGGAATTTATTCCTGTAGGTAGTATAATGTAGAGATGCGTAAGAGGCGAAAGGGAAAGCAACACAAAGCAAATCTTTTTATGCAGTAAATTCCAATGAGTTACATTTGCACTATGAAAACTGAGCAGCAGTGGCCTCTCTATTGCCACGTAGGCAGTAATAAATATGGTTTTAGTTTTATTTTAGGCAGTAATAAATATGGTTTTAGTTTTATTGTAGGTGCGCAAGATGTTCAGACTGTATGCCTTGGAAAGGCTTCGTAACGTACTTGTAGCGTGATATTGTTGCCTCACCTCCTACTAATCATTAACCTGATATCCTTAGCCCCAGATGCTAAACTAAGTTTTGATTAATACCAGTAGCCGTCTAATTGGAGACTGCGGGCTGTGCATAACTTCCACTCCCATTCAAGATTCTGTGTTAATTTGAGTGTGAAACACAAGTTTGACTTGAGGAAGGATATCGGTCATTCGACTTAGACATTTACTTAAATCATGGAAAACTTAAATTTCGATTTCATCTATCGTTCAGCCTCAGAGATCGGATAGTAATATAGTGTGAAATGGAGTAATTGCGTTTAATTAAGCTAGTTTTGGGCATCAGTGCGAGGCTGGTGATTTAAAATAAAAGCTATTTTGCTTAACTCAGTAACGGAGTAACGATTTTCTTAACTGTTCTGCCAGCCACTCCCTTATCCTATTTGTGAATGATAGACAGTTCCTATTGGTTACTATTTCCGAGTGTACTTGTCTTACTGATGGGATTACAATACCACTTACGTTATGGGTATAGTGAACATCGCCAAATAAACCACATTTCGCGAGAAGCAAATGCATTCAAAAGGAGTACAACCACTTACTAACAGCCACAGTTATGCGGCACCTTCCATAGGACTTGCGGATATACACTCGCGTACAAAAGTTAACGAAGAAGTTAACTTTAGAATGTTCAAATGTTAGTAAACATATTGGACGAAACTGTTATGGTCATGAGTCCCTAGGCTTACATACTACTTAAACTAACTTACACTGAGGACAACGCGCACGCACGCACACACACACACACACACACACACACACACACACACACACACACACACACCATACCCATAGGACGATTCGGACCTCCGGTGGAAACGGCCGCCAAGTCCGTAACTTCATTCCTTAGACCACTCGACCATTCCGCGCCGCCACGTTAACTATGTCAAGATGTGTCACTGTCCTGTAACGTACCTTGGCAGAACTTGGATCACACACTAAAAGAACTGATGCAGAAGAATTACGCATTAAGACGGACAGAAACCAGAAAACCAGTATTTACAATAATGGTCCCCTCGTTATTAATGAAGAGATACAGGAATTAAACCTTCACTCTGCAGCGGAGTGTGCGCTGATAAAGAAATCCTGGCAGACTGAAGCTGTTTACTAGACCGGAATTCGAACCCAGCACCTTGTCCCACGAAAGGCAAAAGTCGTAGGTTTGTATTAAGGTCTGCCACATATATTTTATCTGCCAGGAAATTTTAAGTGAAGTGTGGTTATTAATAGTGTGTGTTAGCTGAAGATGTATGGAACCACATGATCTGCTAAGTGCTTCCATGCTGTCCACAATGTTCGTGAGGAGATAGTGTCATAGAGCCTTCTTTTCCTAAACCAACATAATTGACAACTGGTACACGGTATTTGGGGCATGTTGACACATGAGTGATGGGATATTTGTTTAGGAAGTGGGCGATTTGACGAGTATCTTCACATTCCATGTGCTGTTCCATCTGTGCTGCTTTCTTTTGGGTACGGATATAATCGCTGAAACGACTCACAGGGGAAGAAGTAAAGTGCCACAGTAACGATGACCGATGGGTGTAGCGTGTTCAAAGCTTTGGAGACGTGTACGCCCATGTAACATTAGCACTCCCCAGTCGGTAGCTCCTGGTCCAACAGGTCGATCATGTTCAACAATGTTTACGAGTGCACTAGATATTCACACCTCTCGCTCAATCACGTACTATAAACCAGCAATACTTCCCGATCGCAGAGAGATCCTCTCATACTCCAAGTAACAGGATAGTGGGCAGAATGGCCATGACACCCAACCATAATTAGGTTCTGCGCTTTACGTACGATGCGGAAACTCATCATGCAACATTTTTTTTCTGTCGTAATTCATTTAATAATAGGATGTGTCCCATGCAGGAAGATTGACTAACATATATCCTATAATGTAAATACCATAGTATTTGTTATTTTTACAATAAATCTGTACCAACAGAAGAAAATTAAATTCGCTGCCTTTGAAATTAGACACATAGTTTTGTTATAGTTCTGGGAGGGCGTGGAGAGTCGCCAAAACATTTTTAGTTGGAAGGGGGGTCATCACTGCCAGCTCTTGACGTCTAACGGAACTTTGAACAAAACCCTATACTGTGGTTTAGGCAGAGCTTCCTCTCTGTATAAGATATTCTGTGCCTGGAGAGAAGGGAGTTATTGGCACAATGCGTACGACACCACGCCCGCAGCGATTCCCCTTGATTACATATTCAGTTAGGCCAGGCAGGGCGACTTACAGCCACAGGACAGAGAAATGCTTTCATGACCATCGGTGGGCACTTCATCTACGAAATAAAAACAGGTGCCCGCTGTAGTTGTGCCAATGCGGACTTTTGCGTCTGAGGACCCTGTACCCAGTGTAACAGTGGAACAGTGGTAGCTGAAGAAGTAGCGGATGAAACGGGCGTTCTGCTGATGCTGTGATCTTAATACACTGCCACAAACATAGAGTACACCCTCTTAGATGGTTGCAGTACTCAAGATTTATTGTTGAAGCAAAGGATATGGAGTACATGAAATCAATACATTTACAACTCAATAGCTCACGCGGCATCGAGGCGCAAGGTGTTGATCCACGCTCAAACGCCCATGTTAGTATGTGTAAATGCAGGCGTTAATTCTGGTATCCGTTAGTTCATATAGATGGCGATTATTGTCTTGTGATTCATTATTGTTTTCCTGCTCGACCTGTTCATGTAGTTCTGAAAGAGTTGTAGGCTAATGAATCCGGCGTGTCCATTGTCGTCCCATCACGTCTCACACGTGCTTCATTACAGGTAGGTTCGAAGAATGTGTTGGCACGGGAATTAGCTGCTCGTCATGGAAAGCATGCTGAGTTTCCTCTTTCACGAAGGTCAAATGAACGGGTCCTCCTTCTTTCCACAAACACCAAAGTTGTAGCTTGTCGCACGCCACACTATAAGGCTCAGGGTGGGCCAGTGTTCAAATTTCTGTAAAGTTATGGGACCTAACTGCGGTGGTCATCAGCCCCTAAACTTACAAACTACATAACTTAACTTATCCTAAGATCAACACATACACCCATGCCCGAGGGAGGACTCAAACCTCCGTAGAACGGCGGTTCGCAACGTAGCAAGGCGCCTTAGTGCACACGGTGGCCCCAGTGTGTCTTGGACGAATGCACCCTACAAGGCAGCGCTCGCCACGCCTTACAACGACCATCACTTGCGTCAGGCAGAATCTCCCAACATCGTTGAACGGCGCGGCATTCCATTTTACAAACGATCCTCTGACAGCAGCAGTGGAGCCGTGCACGTCGGTGTTGTGTCTTGAGCGAATGACGGGCTACAGGGTACGTGTCCTTAGTCCCACTGCAAGTAACCGGTTGGCAACAGTTGCTATTGACACTTACGGTTTCACAAACGCTCCTACAGGCGCTGTTGATGCTGTACGACCTGTCATCGTTGCCCTTACACTTGGACGATCCCAGCGAACGTCTCTGCTGCTTGAACGTCCAGAACCTGGTCTATGGTCGTGAGAATGTTCACGTGACTATTGCAACCAGGCCGTCTAAATTGTGTGGCAATTATTTGAAAAGACCATCTCACCATTAGGGAGACTACAATTTGACTCCTTTCAAACTTACACAGTTGGCTGTTAGAAGCACAAGTACGTCTCCGTGACGTGGCACGTTTGCTTCCCTCGTACATTGCCTTAGGTTAGTTAAGGTACTTTGTAAGCCTGGGGACTGATGACCACAATAGTTTGGTCCCATAGATTTACAAATATGTGTTTTGGAAATGGTACACACAGATAGCGCTTTTGACAGCTAAGTTACGACACAGTCAGTTGGCGGACGACGTTGAAACCATTATCAGTGCATCTGCAGCCCCCTAGTGGCGTCGGATCAAAATTGCCGTCGTGTTTTAAGGAGTAATATTTTAAAATTTATTTTTCGGGAAATGTATTTTTCGTGCATTCCCCTGAATGGATTCGCTAGTTCCCCAGTTCCCTGAAATTTTGGCAGCCTGCAGAGCACGAATGTGTTGCGTAAAACTGGGATACAATGATAAAACAGAGGGATACAATGGCAGTGTTATTTATAATTCTTTTACAAAATATTAACGACAATTATTTCTTGTTCGTACTGTTTGTCGTCGAGTCCCTTACAAATCTCCCGAAAAACTGCGCTTGGCGGGCATGGATATTTGTGCCGCCCTTAGTATTAGCTAGTTCGTAAGTAGTTTGTAAATTTAGGAACTGATGACCCCGTAGTTGAGTCCCATAAGCTCTACAAACATTTTTTGAAAAAATTTTACCTGTACCACGAACATAGTGGATGTCAGAGATCCATATGTTACAACATAGAGTATTTGGTACCTTTGAACAAACAAATGTTAATTGAATTTAAATACTGTTATCTTTTAAAATTTATTATGTATGATTTCGTGCTATGTGGGCCGTAGCGGTCGCTAAAGAAACTTTACTTGAAACTAGGCGGGCGGTGGGAGCAGATGTCGCACTCGGCGTCCGTCTAATTAAAGTGAAATATTTCCTAGTGCTATAAGATCGTGCAAACTTCGGCAATATTTGTTGCGGGATCATCAACTTGATGGTAAAGTCATCGCTAGGAAGTGCGTGTAATACTACATGATTTCCTGTACGTCTTCTGAATGGAAATATTGTACGTAACAGTTCGGTGTGTAATAGTGGCTGCGGACACAAAAAAAATGTTCAAATGTTTGTACAACTTATGGGACTTAACTACGGGGTCATCAGTCCCTAAGCTTACAAACTACTTATGAACTAGCTAAGACTAAAGACGGCACAAATATCCATGCCCGAGGGGGGATTCGAACCCCCGACCGTAGTGGCCGTGTTGACCGTGACTGGAACGCCTCAGTCACCTCGGCCACCGCGGCCGGCACGCGGACACAAAAGCTCGTTGCCTTTAATCGCGCCAGTATTGAGGCGTGAGGATCTAACCGACAGTCATCAAATAGCTGCAACTGCACTGCATCATGCTCCACGCTCAGGTTAGGAATATTTTTTCAATGTAATTGCGGGGAGTTACAGTCGAGATTTAATTTTTGTTCTTTTAATTAGAATATACGTTCTTAACGTAAAATTATAATTAATGTATTTCTTGATCTCTCGGGAATATTCAATACAATATAATTTCAAGTTGCAAAGTAAAATATGTTTATTTTGCTCCATAAAAGCTCGTACCAGATCTTCTTAGATTTAATTCTCTTCTGTGGAAATATCTGTGGTGAGTGAAACTAGCTATATCCAAGCCTGTAAGAACCATTTTTATAATAACTATGACACTGTAAGCACTAAAGTGTACCACCATCACTATTACAATTATAACATTAGTATTTATTTAATTACAATATATGTTTTTAAATATTGTATAATTAATTACGTATTACACTTATTCTAATTAGTGCTTTGGAAAACGATTCACAAATTTTCAAACTGCATCAACAGAAATTATTAAAATCCGTTACGTATTACAAAGATCATTTATCAGACAAGTTTGCAGGGAGTAAATTTCTCTGCCAAACCAATAATATCAACAAGTAAATGTCGTTAGGATTTAGTACAACTGTTTCCTTGGGTCTACTTTTGTTAAGGGTAAAATCTTTTGTAAGTCGCCCACCACACACGGTGGCAGACACAAAATATGTCTTTGGTCGCGACGTGCCCATTATGCACTTCTCCAAAAAACGCTTTAACAAAATATTACGACGGTATTCTGGCCAACGTATATTAACTATAAAACAGACAACACTTAGCCGTTTGCGTGAGAGATTAGTAAATATATTCCGATCCGTTTCTACACCAAATTTGTACTTCGTTTTTAGACGCGAATTTAAATTGTGATCATTCACATCAAATTCGCAGTAACTGCATGACGACGACACGTTTGATTACGAATCACAGGAAAATAAAACGAGTTATTTATTATAATTAAGTGTAATTATGTGGTAATTTTGGCCGAATTCACTCTCTGGCACGAGGAACAGGCGCGAGGTATGGGAGAGGGCAATGGTGGCGCTGACAGGAAACGAGAGGCACACTGGAAGTTCAAGAATGTGTGTTCAAATGTTTGTAGAGCTTATGGGACTTAACTACGGGGTCATCAGTCCCTAAGCTTACAAACTACTTATGAACTAGCTAATCCTAAGGACGGCACAAATATCCATGCCCGAGGGGGTATTCGAACCCCCGACCGTAGTGGCCGTGCAGATCGTGACTGGAGCGCCTCAGTCCCCTCGGCCACCACGCCCGGCAATATGTGTGTGGGGGTGGGGGGGGGGACTATGCATTCAGCAGTTTCGACATAAATACTCTGCCCAAAATTCAAATTGGTGCTGTGAGCATGCTAATGAACGTGGGTTCTAAAACTAGAGCTAGATAGTTGAATATGCAGACGTCCACCCCATCCATTCCGCCCCCTCCCCTCCGTAGCATAAACAACACGAAAATTAATTCAAAGTAAACATTAACAATTAAATAAGGTGTTAAAAGCTGCAGGAATCCTTTCTCCAGTACCAGGAAAAATTACAATATTAGTTATAAACGCTGTGTTAGTGGTATGGACTATTGTTAACTGAAACAGGGAGATTTCACTGACTGTCGAGATAAGGTTAAAAAATTACTCACATCGTCACAATTTAAATTCTTACTATCATTAACAAGTAGAACTTGTTAGTGATATATTTTCCATGAATGCGCTCAAACCCAACCGCGAAGTGGTGTTTCAGTATAAAATTCGTCGCCGATAGTATTTCCTCTGGAAAATGCAGAGTAAAGGTCGCACAGCCAGTCCTCCAAGGCAGTGCTTTTCAACCATTTTGAAGTCGCGACGCCCCTTCAAATGTTCAACTGGTTGTAAAGCTTATGGGACTTAACTACGGGGTCATCAGTCCCTAAACTTACAAACTACTTATGAACTACTTACGAACTAGGACGGCACAAATATCCATGCCCGAGGGGGGATTCGAACCCCCGACCGTAGTGGCCGTGCTGACCGTGACTGGAGCGCCTCAGTCACCTCGGCCACCGCGGCCGGCGACCCCCCTTCCAAGTAAAAATATTCTGGCAACCCCCTCCCCGATCCTGCCCTCATCGTAATGTAACGCAAGTATGTGCGTGAATTCAAAAACAGAATTTTATATTTTTTTCTGTTGATAAAACATTCTTATTAAAAAAAGGGGGTTACGGTATTCAACATTATAGGGTGAATATTGAAGTATATTTGCTAGAACCGAACAAAAAATTGTTCAAATGTTTGCAAATCTATGGGATTGAACTACTGTCTAGGCTTACAAACTACTTAAACTAACGTAAACTAAAAACAACACATACAGCCGGATTAACCGAGCGTACTGGAGCGCCATGTTGCGATGCGCTAGGCCGTCCGCCGTCGGGGGTTCGAATCCCCCCTTGGGCATGGATGTTTGTGTCGTCTTTATTATAAGGTAGTTCATAAGTAGTTTGTAAGTTTAGGGGCTGATGACCCCGCAGTTAAGTCCAATAATCTTAACAAACATTTGAACAATACCTACATACACACACACACACACACACACACACATAAGAACATGCCCGAAGGAGGACTTGAACCTCTGACTGGGAGCAACCGCACGTTCCACAGCAAGACGCCTTAGAGCGCTCGGTTTTTCCACCACGGCGGAATGGAACACATTATCCTACTTTCACATTAATTTCGACAGAACAATATATGTTGCATGACGAATGTTTCGCGTTGCAGATACGATTAGGAAGTGAATTATGTTCGTTAAGTCCCACTGAATTTGCGATTTCTACAGAAGTTAGTTCTTTTTCCAGATTTATCATAATTACTTGTTGTCTCGCGTTTAATTTAGCTATCGATTCGTTTCTGAAAACAGTTTTAAAGCTTTTCGCTTATTCATCGTTAACATATAAGGTAAGGTAAAGCACTCAACAATTCGAAGATTGGTTTGAACACCACAGTGTTTTACTAGGCATAGTCCTGTTTGGAAGTGGTTTGCCTCCTCCGACCTTTGAACTGACTTACCCAGCCAGTTATAGGGGACCTACAGTTTAACGCGGGTTCCGAACCACGGAGTTACTCGGTATTTTTCACATCAGCAACACTGCCAGAGGTGAAAGAATTGGAAAGTTACAGTTAAAAATTCTAGGATCTGGCGGGATCGATCCCGCGACCTTTTGATTTGTTGTCGGCTCTCTACCACTGTGCTACGGAATTTCTATAAGTAACTTCAATATAAAATAAATTTAACTTTTCATAGGTAATTGTGGTATTGCGGAACACCACGAATCCAAACGTGCACTGGTCTGGCTGACCACGATCCCCCGAACAAGTCTTTGCGAGCCCCGAAGGATCGCAACCCACAGGCTGGAAAACACGGCTCTAAGGTGTATCGCATAATTTTGTTGTCTTCTCACTTGGACCTTCTTTTGTGTTGTTCAAGAACAACTTGTGGTTCCAAGTAGGATTGGCGCTTCAGCAGATGTTTTTCCAGTCAAATGTGTTGACCATCAGCCAATGTGGAGTATGGAAGAGAAATCCCGTGTTCGCTGTAGATCGTTTCTGGACAGTCAGCCCAAAATTTGCTTCTTACTGCTAGGAATTTGTTTCGAACTAAAATTACATCATCCTATGGCCACAATGGCTAACAACCACTGACTCTGACTTGGCTGTACCCAGTTATATTCCGTATACTTAATACAGTTAAGTTTCCAAATAAACATTAACACCCTTACAGTAAGGATTCATTCAGATACCAGCGTCGGCGTGTATTTCGTTCACTACTTACTGCACCTGTAAAACAGTAAATATTCTCTAAAGCACTGGTTCCCAAACTTCTTAAATAGCAGCTCATCATAGGAAAAATTTTTCTTTATTCCCCCTCTTCCCCCATGCGATAATGCTTCTGTGTGCGCGATATCAAAAGTAACGAATGTTATTTCCTGTGCATTATTTTATATTATAGAATGAATTTTTTATATATATTTTTAGAATGGTATGCGTTATTCTATCTTTTTATGATATTCGACAGAGATTTTGCGTAACGAGTGTTTCTTATTTCATGTAACACTCAGAATCGTATTACACTCGTTATGACAGGTTCCACTGTGTAGTCAATTTGTGAAGAACTAGAGCGTATTTTTCGAATTCCTCAAAATTACTTATTGTGACTCATTCTTTTCCGTATCTGTTGATTCCTGGAAACAGTTTTCAGGCTCTAAGTTTATTTAATAATCTACGTTCCATTCAATTTAGAATTAATGTTAACACGAAACTACATAATTTTAATATATTCATTTTTCTGTGGATTATGTTTTTATATTATAGAATGCCTAGCATCCAAACATTCACTGGGACGGCTGTATTATGATGCAGATACACCGAAGAGTCAAAGAAACTGGTATAAGCATACGGAAGCAAACAAACTGATATGTTGGTTTCTCTTGGGCCTGCAGCACTATAAATGTCACTTAAAGACATTATGCAATAAATCCTAAATGCTGCTTTAAATATAATTATTTTTATTACACTATTGGCCTATTTCGGCTTTTAGCGCCGTCGTCAGCTGATGTTTGTTGGTCCTGACATCCATATACATCGATGGTTTTTTTGCTGTCAGTCATTTATTTATTGCTTTGAATTTTAATTATTGCAATATTTCTGATGACTTATCATTTACGTTGTGATGTAACTGCTTTTTGATAACGTAAATGATAAGTCATAAGATATATTGCAGTAATTAAAATTGAAAACAACATAAGTCATCAGAAGTATTGCAATAATTAAAATTCAAAGCAATAAATAGATGACTGACAGCAATAAAACCATCGATGTATATGGATGTCAGGACCAACAGACATCACCTGACGATGGCGCTAAAAGCCGGAATAGGCCTATAGTTAAATAAAAATAATTATATTTAATGTAGCATTTAGGATTTATTGCATAATAAACAGATATGTTACCACTCAGAGAAAGACGCTGCGGTCGGCAACGCGTATGTAAGTCAACAGGTGTCTGCGGAGGTGTTAGATCGGTTACCGCTGCTACAATGGCGGGTTGTCACGATTTGAGTGAGTTTGAACGTGGTGATATAGCTGGCGCACGAAAAATGGGATACAGCGTCTCCAAGGCAGCGATGAGGTGGGTAATTCCCCGTGCTACCATTTCACGAATGCACCGCGAATATCGGGAAGTCGGTAAAACATCAAATCTCCGACATCGCTTCGGCTGGAAAAATATGCTGGGAAAACGGAAACTACGCTGACTAAAGAGAATCGTTCACAGCGACTGAAGTGCAGACGCGCGGAATGGCTGCGTTGTCTAAGGCGTCATGCTACGGACTGGGAGCCGTTTCCGCCGGAGGTTCGAGTCCTCCGTTTGAAATGGGTGTGTGTGTGTGTGTGTTGTTGTTGTTAGTGTGAGTTAGTTTTAAGTAGTTTGTAAGTTTAGGGACTGGTGACCATAGCAGTTTGATACAACAGGTTAAAAACATTTGACTTGTTCAAAAAATGTTCAAATGTTTGTAAATCTATCGGACCAAACTGCGTGGTCATCAGTCCGTAGCTTACAAACTACTTAACCCTAGGTAAACTAACCTACGGACAAACACACACATCCATGCCCCAGGGAGGACTCGAACCTCCACGGCGAGCAACCGCGCGCTCCCCAGCGAGACGCTTTAGACCGCTCGGCTACTCCACCGCGGCCATTTGATTTGAACAGAAGTGCAATCTGTTGTACCTGCGGACGACAGACAGAAAAAAACTGCTTATTTTAAGTTTATTGAGATTATAGAACAGAAACTATTCCATTGACTTATAACAAAATCTTAGCTTTTCCAAACGAACTATAACAACGAAACACAGTTCTGTCACAGTGTCGTGTCGTGACCTACACAGGAAAGAGGGAAGAGGTAGCAAGATCAGTCTGCATATCCCGAGCGGAAAGAAGTGATTGCAGAGAGAGAGTACAGGCATCTACTAGAGATGCGGATTTCGGGACTCGAGAGGATACTTGTTTAGGAAACTTTACGGAACTCCTAGGTACCTTGCATTGAATTTATTGCATCCCATACTAAGTCTACTACACTGGGGTTAGTTATTTAAAAAAAAAAAAAAAAAAAAAAAAAAAAAAAAAAAAAAAAAAACAAGAAGTATAAATCGTTTGCCACAACAGAAACCAGTAATTACATTCCCTAGCAGCATCCCCTACACAGACGCACTCCCCGCGAGAAACAGACTGCCATGCAGCACCCCGAGGCTGACGGCGATAGTCACGGGCTGGCGCGCGACTCGTCTGACTGAGAACTCCCCTCTTGATCCAAAAAGCGGGGGTTTTAACGGCCGATGTGGGCGCACCTCTTTTCCCCACTTTCCGACAGTTAACAATTTCTTATTGGCCGCTGCTTGGTTCAACCAATCGAAATTGTGGCTTTCCCTCTCTCTGAGTCCTCTAGCGAACCACGTTTCAGCCCTGTCCTTTCTGCCATTCCCCGAGTGGGGAGGTGGCTTGTCTGTGAACTAACAAAATCCATGCAACATTGTTCAGCTGAAAGTAAAACGTCACGACGCTACCCAATATGGGCAACAACAACAATGTTTTCCGTCAGTTGGCGCACGCCTTAGGCCACGCCTCAGGGGAGCTGCTATGCTAACTTGCAGTTTTTCTTCTTTACCCTCTCACTCTAGCCTCGTGAAACCACTGACGTTGCTATTCCCAAGTGACTGGTATCAACTTTGCTACGTACATTAAAACGTGCCTGTTGGCCACCAAGTACTAATGTAACGTCTTACAACAGCGTCTAGACGCTATATGAAGTTACGCCCATCTTCTCCGAAAGGTAACCTCCACCCTGGGACGGTGGCAGAGGGCATCAGCAGTTCGCTAGGAGATTTCTTTAGTGCCTACATCCCGTAAGATATACGTGTCTGTTTTAGCCTGTTATCTGCAATGGTCTCTATTTCTCAACCTGGAGTGGGTCTCTGTGGCTCACACAGCCTCTCAACAATTCCAACAGTAAAATCAATATATGACAACAGAGCGTGGAAAATTAACATGAACTGAAAGTCATTTCTGTTATGATTGAACTATCTACAGAGTAGGAAGTTGGCAGTAACCACCAGAGCTCTGGAGCTCCCAGCGGCGAGTTTTGGCCGTGGCCGGCGCAGAGCACGCGTAGAGAGCGCACAGGGCAGGCGGCGGTCCGCTTTGAGAAGTATACATTCATTACATTGCAAAATTTTAACACGAATTATCTACAGGAGAATGGAAAAGCTGGTAGTAGCTGACCTCGGAGAAGATCAGTTTGTATTTAGGAGGAACGTAGGAACCCGGGAGGCAATACTCACTTTACGTCTTATCTTAGAAGATAAATTAAGCAAAGGCAAACCTACATTTTTAGCTTTTGTAGATTTGGAGAAAGCTTTTGCCAATGTTGACTGGAATACACAGTTTCAAATTCTGAAGTCAGCAGGGGTAAAATACAGGGAAAAGAGAGTTATTTACAACTTGTACAAAAGCCAGACCGCAGTTATTAGACTCGAAGGGCATGAAAGGGAAGCATCAGTTGGGAAGGGAGTAAGACATGGTTGTAGCCTTTCTCCAATGTTGTTCAATTTGTACACTGAGCAAGCTATAAAGGAAAGCAAGGAGAAATTTGGTGAAGGAATTAAAGTTAAGGGGGAAGAATTAAAAACATTGCGTTTTGCTGACGACATAGTAATTCTGTCAGATACAGCAAAGGACCTGAAAGAGCAATTGAACGGAATGGACAGTGTGCTGAAAGGTGCTTATAAGGTGAACATTAACAAGAGCAAAACTAGGGTAATGGAGTGTAGTCTAAGAAAATCGGGTAATGCTGAAGGAATTAGATTGGTTAACGAAGCAATAAAGGAGGTAGATGAGTTTTGTTACTTGGGCAGTAAAATAACAAATGATAGTCGCAGTACAGAGGATATAAAATGCAGAGTGGCAATGGGAAGAAAAGCATTTTTGAAAAAGATAAATTTGCTAACATCGAATATTAATTTAAGAGTAAGGAAGTCTTTTCTGAAGGCATTTGTGTGGAGTGTTGCCTTGTATGGGAGTGAAACATGGACGATAAGCTGTGCGGACAGGAAGAGGATAGAGGCTTTTGAAATGTTGTGCTACTGAAGATTGCTGAAGATTAGGTGGGTGGATCGCATAATTATTGAGGAGGTACTGAACAGAACTGGGGAGAAAAGGAATTTTTGGCATACCCTGACTAAAAGAAGGGATCGCTTGGTAAGACACATTCTTACACATCGAGGAATCGTAAATTTAGCATTGGAGGGAAGTGTGTGGGGTAAAAATCGGAGAGGGAGTAAACAGATTCAAGTGGATGTGGGTTGTCGTTCTTATGAGGAGATAAAAAGGCTTAAAGGCTTGCTCAGGATAGGGTATTGTGGAGAGCTGCATCATACCAGTCTCCGGACTGAAGACCATAACAACAACATTCATTACTTCGCAATTTGCGTCAAATTCCGACTTTAGCTGCCCTTCTTCAGTTGGTCTGTCGTATTGTAACATATGAAAATTTCTGCCGGACCGGGACTCGAACCCGGGTCTCACGATTTTCGCGAGCGGTCGTCTTAACCACTCGGCCACCCGGACACGCTCCCCGGCCAGATCCAAGCGAAGTAGAGATGTGTAACATATGGAAGTTCGGGTCTGGTCGGAAAGCGTGTCCGGGTGGCCGAGTGGTTAAGGCGACCGCTCGCGAAAACCAGGAGACCCGGGTTCGAGTCCCGTTCCGGCACAAATTTTCATATGTTGCAATACGATAGACCAACTGATGAAGAGCAGCTAAAGTCGGAAATTCTCGCAAATTGCGAAGTAATGAATGTACATTTAACATTTATAGCTGCGGACCATCAGCAACGTCTGTTCCTTAGGAACAGACGTATCATTGTAGATTTGAGAAGGTTTGCGGGGTAGATCTGTTCGGCTTGCCCCCACTGGGTCAGTGTCATGCCTTACCGTCGTGTCATGGTGGTAGCCGCTGTGGAAGGCGCTCGGCCTCGTCATATTTAAACGCTTCGGCAATTCTTGCGAATTCCAGTGCTGGGCAAACAACAATTTCCGCAATTGCCAATGTGCGAAGGATCCAACGGAACTGCATCGATATGAGCTTTCGAAGCTGAAGGCTGATTCCACGACACAAAGCTTTACTGAACGCTGGACTGTTGATCACTGGAAACATGTAGCCTAGTCTGACGAGTCTTGTTTACAGTTGTATCGAGCAGATGGATGTATCGTTCGGCTGGTATTGTAAAAAAATGTTCAAATCTTTGTAAATCCATCGGACCAAACTGCGTGGTCATCAGTCCGTAGATTACAAACTACGTAAACTAAGCTAAACTATCCTAAGGACAAGACGCACACACCCATGCCCCAGGGAGGACTCGAACCTCCGACGGAGAACAACCGTGCCCTCCGCATCGAGGCGCCTTAGACCGCTCGGCTACTCCACCGCGGCGCAGATGGACGTATATGGGTGCGGAAACAACCTTACGAATCCATGGACCTTGCGTATCAGCAGGGGACTGTTATATCTGGCGGAGATTCTGTATGTGGTGTCGCACAAGTCCAAAGTGCGCGCCACCTACTTTCGCCGCGCGCCGCCATGCACGCACGGCGCGGCGTTCTTACGACGACAGCCACGAGCGCCCTCTGCTGCAACTCCGCTCGTGGCCACCACTGAACGACATCGTTCACTTGGGACTGAGTTAGGAACCAGTAAAGACTTCGGAATCCGATAGGCACCAGTGAAGACTTGGCTATCAGTTAGGCACTAGGCAGGACTCTAGCTCAACTATGTATCAACATTCTGCAGTACTATGTAAAAGTTAAGTATTGTATAAATTCTGTGCAATATATATATCTCGTTCTAATTTACTCTAGTGTTTCTAGTTTCTGGCTGCTCCCCTCCGTACCTGCACCAGCGTGCTATCTTTATTCCTGTGTCGGTGTCATTCCACTCGGCCACAGACACCTACGACGGAAACGAGACTCAAAAGCGGCGACGAGGCTGGGACATAAAACTGTAAGGACGTGGGGCGTATGAAGTTGGGTAGATATGGGACCCCTGATATGTCCACATAGGACTCTCACAGTTTACACACACACACACACACACATATATATATATATATATATATATATATATATATATATATATATATATATACGTAGCTGATGTCATAAATTCTGTGAATATGAAAGTTTACACATATGTACTCATCCTGGCGGTTCACCTGCATCCAGTCATGTTTATTGTGCATTCCATCAGGACAATGCGACAACGCACAAGTACAGAATTGTTACAGAATGGCACCAGGAAAATGCCTCTTAGGTTAAACACTTCGTCTGACTTTCCATACGTGAACACAGAATATCAGGAGCGCCTTGCATCGTGATGTCCAGAAGAGATCTACAGCCCCTCGTCTCTTGAGAATTGATGGAGAGTCCTGCAGGATACAAGGTATCCTTTTCCTCCATAACTGTTTCAGACATTAATCGAGTCCCTGACAGATGTATTTCGGGCCCTTCAGTGTACCCACCTCCTGTGAGGGCAACACCCTAACACGACTTTTCAACCCTCCGTGGGGCTCACGATCCACTGGATTAAAACGACTGTTCTAAAACATTGAAAATCGACGCACCATGATAGGATTATCCCAAATGGATGAATATCGGTAGATGTGATATACATATATAAAATTTCATAAAAAATGGATCATTTATGAAATAGAAAGAGCTAAAAAGTTTGAGAAAATCAGTAACTGGTTAGTCTAAATGAATGTTTCTAAAGCTGTGTGACCAAACATATTTTGTCGAATTGGCAATTCCCAACTAGTTGAAGGGTCCCACCTTTAATGATTCAAACGTCTTAAACGTCTTAAATTGCGAAGAGATATGTGCGTATCTACTTGCCAAGGTAGAGTTTGGAAAGCAGGACTACTAGAAACTAGTTATTTGAGGGAGACCATTATCAAACTGCAATGTAAGTTCAGGATGAGGTGTCGGCGACTGGGGAATGTAACAGCAGCCAGGACAGAAAGGAGTCGAATGTGGAAGCCAAGCTACAACAGCAATACTCATTATTAGAACAATTGAAGAGCGACATCTGTCTGACATAACACTCTGATAAATGTTCTTGTTGAAGGAAGACAGCTGCCTGACATACAACTATGCTAGATTCTTCTCTCGAGTACGGTGTCTGACTTTCTGGGCCGACCACCACTGTGCTGCTGTTTACGTTGGTCGGGGGCGTCTCTCTGCAATTGGCGCACTTTCGGGCGCCTTCTAAATCTCGTGCCGCCGGATCTGGTCGCTGTACAGTCGAAAAAAAAAAAGTTCAAATGTTTGTATAGCTTATGGGACTTAACTACGGGGTCATCAGTCCCTAGACTTACACACTCCTTATGAACTAGCTAATACTAAGGAAGGAACAAATACCCATGCCCGAGGGGGTATTCGGACCCCCGATAGTAGTGGCCGTGCAGACCGTGACTGGCGCGACGCAGACCGCTTGGCCACACGCGGCCGGCCTGTACAGTCGATACGTTAGAACTGCACGCAGGAAGGCTGCTATGAATGGGGCATATCAACTCGGTGTTACACCGCTGTGCTTTATGTGTTGCTCATGATAACTAATGTGATCCTCCTATGAAATGAAATGGCCATTTCTGCCTGTTGTCTGAATGCATGACAGGCGATAACCATGTTAGTCTGCTACCGCTGTTCGTGGCGTCTCTAGATATGTCGTCAGAGGTCATAGGAGCTCAAGTTGAATCTTGAGTCATCACTGAAGACAATTCTACCTCTCTCTAAAACAGTCGCGAAACTCTATAGGGGAGAAAGCGTAGCTGAGTCAGTGCTAGCGATCCAGTTGGACATTAGTAACTGACAAAAGAACTGAATGATACAATGTGAGAAGTTGCTATAGTCAATGCTGTTACAGTTATATTTCCTAGTCATCAAACTTGGTTGTGAATTTTCTAATACAGGTATGAGAACGTCATTCAACTAAAATCAATGCTTCTGTTAATGGCAGTTACATACACGTTAGTGCAGTGTAAAACATATTGCTCACAACAGCAGAGTCGTAGTGGTATCGATCAAAAACGTTTTAAGAACATAAATGAATTGCAACCAGGTATTCTCAAATTAAAAAGGAGCTGATTATGATTACATTCTT
The DNA here is from genome assembly GCA_026315105.1 of Locusta migratoria. Lineage (NCBI taxonomy): Eukaryota > Metazoa > Arthropoda > Insecta > Orthoptera > Acrididae > Locusta > Locusta migratoria. The sequence goes on along the minus strand of CM048755.1, from coordinate 719,981,745 downwards.
GTACTCAGTGCATACTTTCACGTTGCATGCTTTTTGTTTTAACAGATTTCGAACACTGCAATATTTCAGAAGCAGACACGATTTTTAGATTCTTGGAGACTATGTTCTACATCTCCTTAAGAACATTCTTTTCACCTTGTCTTTGCTTCTGTGTCTTTCGTGTGTCTATCATGAATTTTTGTAGCTACTTATCAGGTATGAAACTGAATTTGTTTAAATATGTGACGAGCTAATAACAAAACAATTTAGACACTGACATATTATTTATAACTTCCTGTTCACAATTTCAAACTTGTAAGCAACTGGCAAAGTATGTGTGTATGCGAGTGTCATTAAGAGCCGAAGTTCAGAAGTGAACGAATAGTTAATGATTTTATGCCATGCCTAAAGGTTTGACTATATTTGGATTATATTTTTGACAGTTGCTACAATTTATAGCGCCTAAAAAGCTCGTAAATTTGAGGGGTTGCCGGTGTATGGAGGTCAATGGTTGTCAATGCAAAGGGTAGGTTGAGCTGTGCCTCCTCCCTGTGAGCCTACTGTAAATACTGTTTATGTTCATTGCAGCACCATTTGCAGGTCGTACGAGTGAAAATGGTAAGTCAGGGGTTGTGGGGCCTCTCCGACGATCGCTCCGTCCCCACTGAGTCGCCTCCCTATGTCGACGGCTTCCTTCTAGGCGCTGTGTTGTGATAATGTTCACCCCTTCTGCCAAATAGTCGAATACTTGGATAGCTCCTCTTCAAATGTCGAACTTTTCGTAGAATAATCCAACCGGGTTCTTTCAAGTCCCTCTCAAATGCTGCATCTGCGTATATTATTCAACTGCCCGGCTGAGGTGCTTCGTTACAGTCCAGTACGGAAAGAAACGGGTAAAGTTTTTATGCCCTAATAACGATATGTCCCACTGTATACTATACCTGCAAGCTGCACTGTGAAATTGCACTGCATCGATATATTCGTTCATCGGCAGCCAAAGTTTCCAGCTCCGCAATTTCCGCCGATACCTTTATGAATATCAATTGTGGCCAATTTGCATAACTGCTTCGTGGTACCTTTTTTTTCCTTTGAGTGTATTAGATGCACACGTTGTTTATTCGAGCTTATGAAAAAATACAAAGGAACCTATTACTGGAACCTGTAGAACTAAAACAGCCTAGCTCTGTACACGTTCCATGGAAGTTTTTTTATTGATTTTTCGCTACCACTCAGCCTCTTGTTCTTTCAGTGTTTCTTCCGGTTCCTGTTATTATTAATAATTCTACAGAAAACATCATATTTCCTTATCCATTCGCACACATATAAAAATATGAATAAAAATTAAATAAGAATTTTATGAGAGTGACGGGGTAAAAAGAGTGATATTTCCCATTACCACTGCCACGGCGAAAATACAAATACCCTATGTTTGCAGTATTCTACCATTTAACGAAAAATTCAGTTCCACTGACGTTTAAGTGGTATGAGTGAATTACCAGAAAATATACAGGGTGTTACAAAAAGGTACGGCCAAACTTTCAGGAAACATTCCTCACACACAAAGAAAGAAAATATGTTATGGGGACATGTGTCCGGAAACGCTTAATTTCCATGTTAGAGCTTATTTTATTACTTCTCTTCTAATCACGTTAATCAAGGAATGGAAACACACAGCAACAGGACGTAACAGCGTGACTTCAAACACTTTGTTACAGAAAATGTTCAAAATGTACTCCGTTAGCGAGGATACATGCATCCACCCTCCGTCGCATGGAATCCCTGATGCGCTGATGCAGCCCTGGAGAATTGCGAATTGTATCATAGCCGTCCACAATACGATCATGAAGAATCTCTGCATTTGGTACCGGGGTTGCGTAGACAAGAACTTTCAAACGCCCCCATAAATGAAAGAGGCTTGAGGTCAGGAGAGCATGGAGGCCGTGGACTTGGTCCGCCTCTACCAATCCATCGGTCACCGAATCTGTTGTTCAGAATCGTACGAACACGTCGACTGAAATGTGCAGGAGCTCCAACGTGCATGAACCACATGTTGTGTCGTATTTGTAAAAGCACATGTTCTACCAGCACAGGTGGAGTATCGCGTATGAAATCATGATAACGTGCTCCAGTGAGCGTAGGTGGAAGAACATGAGGCCCAATGAAGACATCACCAACATTTCCTGCCCAAACGTTGACAGAAAATCTGTGTTGATGACGTGATTGCACAATTGTGTGCGGATTCTCGTCAGTCCACACATGTTGATTGTGATAATTTACAATTTGATCTCGTTGGAATGAAGCCTCATCCGTAATCCGAAATACCAAAATGAGCTCTAACATGGAAATTAAGCGTCTCCGGACACATGTCCACATAACGTATTTTCTTTCTTTGTGTATGATGAATATTTCCTGAAAGTTTAGACGTACCTTTTTGTAACACCCTGTATAATGAAGCTTTGATGTACTTCGCGTATCTGCCGCACTTTAACGATACACTTGCAGACAGGCTACAGAGCATGAAAGCAATTTTTAAAATTGTATTTGGTTAAGGATCTTGTAAACATTTTGGGTTACGTGAATGAAAATCCGCATGCGTTTAATCTGCATGGACGTATCAACTGTAGAATAAATATCGCTAATGAAGCGGTTTTGCAGGGAATGTGATATCTGAGCGTGAGATATCAAGTCTAGGAAAGGCAGTGCCTGCAGCACTGGAGAGTTGCAGCTACTAGTGAACCTCTGCACTGCTCTGGCAGCAGATGATGACGCCTCTGCTTTGACTTCCCTTCCTGCGCTCGTCACTTGGAGTCCTGGTAGCAGCCGCCCTTGTAAGAAATTACAAGAGCGCACAGGCAACATTCCCCTCGCTTTCTCATTACACGGCTGCTTTCAAAAAACAAAAGCGACCCTTTATCCAAGAGAAATGCTGCATTACGTCTGATTCCGTCGTCAGCTCCCATGGTGGCACCAGCCGACGTCTCTCAGGATTACGCCTTTGCGCGCAATCGTACCGCAGGTCTCTCTCTCTCTGACATGCACAATCATGTTTTAGTTGCAGAAATTCCTATTAGTAAACTGCAATATGCTTGTTAATGAGAGGAATAATGTTACCCTAAAGATACTCTATTACGAGACTTACTTTACATAAAAAGAACCTATAGTACGTTTCTGTCCATGTACAGGACGACAATTATTAAAGTATTAGCTGAATATCTGAAAACCTGGTTTTGCCCGGGTATTTCTTTATTTGTTCAAGCCTTCACTTAGTACTTCTATCCTTTTTCTCTATATCCACCTCCTTGTTTCTAAAAACAAGTTGTATTTATAGGAGAATATTTTAAGAAATAAGGCTGTCTTGCATAATGTACAAAACAAAGAAAGATAGTAATCTAAATACAAATAACATATAAAATTCGTTCGAGTTAATATTTATTTAGTTACATGTTGTACAATTGCATAATTTTTCAGGTAAATATTCATTTGTATATGTGCTGTACGTCTGTAAAATCTGTTGCGAATACAATTAGTAGTAAAGAAGTAATAGATTAAAACTTGGTGCGTGATGGGGCGGTTTTTCATGACAATTGCTGTTTATGAGCTTATATCTCATGAATTACGTGTCGTACTGTGATACGAGGATGAATGGATGGATGGTTTTATTTTTAAAGGGACTAAACGACTACGGTTATCAGTCCCTTGTTCCAACCGTAGAAATTAGAATAAAAAGCACTACAATGTAGTATAAAACGATCTGTGGAAACTCACCAAGCAGATTGTGTAACACGTCAAGAAATAAAAGAATCAAAGTAAAAACTGATAAAAGAAGAGAAAGGTGGAAAGAAGATACCAGAGTGTCCTGGCCAAGTGACCACAGACAAGGTAGTAGGGCATCTGGCCACTTTCACACATTAAAACGACCTGCCTAAAAGCGGTAGGCGATCGGAGAACACATATATAATGAACACAGTACTACAAATCAAATAGATCGGTACAACCCACTCACACGAATAAAATTTAAAACAGCGTCAGCCATAGGGGCATTGTCAGCTGAAACAAGGTTTAAATCGTCAGGGAGATTAAAATTCCTCCTCTAAGCGGCTAAATCCGGGCAGGCCAAGAAGATGTGGACGACCGTCAGACACACACCGCATCGACACTCGGGAGGATCCTCGCGACGGAGAAGGTGACCGTGCGTAAGCCAAGTATGGCCAATACGCAGCCGGCAGAGAACAACAGAGTCTCTGCGAGGGGCCCGCAGAGAGGTCCTCCACACGTTGGTTGTCTCCTTGATACACCTCAATTTGTTGGGCACCTGTAGGGTGCGGCATTCACTACTCCACAAACTGAGAACTTTACGGCGTAGTGAAGAATGGAGATCAGCGTATGGGATGTCTATATTGAGGACAGGCTTGTGGGTGGCCTCTTTGGCATGCCTGTCAGCCACCTCATTGCTGTGATAAAATTTTCAAGGTACATTCAACTATATGTGTGTGTACTCTCTGTAAAATTTCCTTCGGCTACAATCCTTGGGCTAAAATTTCGTAAGGATTTGAACAAAACTGTAAATTCGTATGCTATGCGTACACACAAACACACGGACACTTTGCTTTATATGTAAAGATATGAAACAAAACTTAAGTCAGTTACAAGCTACGGCGTTTACACACTTTATTCCTCGTCAGAACAGATATTCAGATTTACGTGATGAGTTCGATATGCCTGCCTTTAGTGGCGATGCTGTGGCGCAGACGGATAGCGAAATTCTGCAGGACCCGCTGAGGTGTCGGGACATCGAAGCTGTCGATGACCTGGACACCGTATCTTTAATATAGACCCATAGAAAGGAGTCGCACTTGTCTAGATCCGGAGAATATGGCGACCAATCAAGGCCCATGCCAGTGGCCTCTGGGTACAGGAGAGCCAGAACTCGGTGCCCAAAGTGCTCCTCCAGGACGTCAAACACTCTCCTGCTACGAGTTGAGTCTTGTATGAACCACATATTGTCGAAATCAAGATTAGTTTGGATAATAGGGAAGAAATCATCTTCAAACACCCACACGTACCACCTTTCCATTAAATATTGTCGCACCGATTTTTCCGTGATTGGATATTGCACGTAATCCCTATCACCCGTCTAGAGTTAAGAGCCTTCCCGATCATGATGTGCGGATTCTGCGTCTCGAAGAAGCGCCAATTTTGCTTATTGATGAACTCACCCAAATGAAAGTGGGTTTCGTTGATAAACCAAACCATATCCCACCACGCCACGCGGCCACCTGTGCAGTTTGAACGTCCTAACGCATTAACGCAAATTTCTTATTGTGTATGCTGGACCGCGAAATGTTTTTCAAAATGATTTGGGACCCATCACGGGAAATAGTGTGAACCGCTGCCCTACTGTAGAAGGAAATCATAAAGCTGTACAGCTGTAATTTTTATGAAAGCTTTTGCAGCAGCTTGCTGATAGCGGGAGATTGGATGTTCCTTTGAAACTCTGAATGACACCTTTGTCAACTACAATCCATAACTGGTATGCGAATCAGGCAAAATCAACGTAAGCAGTGAGGTAATTATCCCACAGACGCATCAGGGTGAAGTTACCCGTCTGGTAAAGCACTCCGTCTCACTGCGTGAAGACGTATGGAAGTCCCTGCTGTACATCCTCGTTCAACAGGAATCGTCGACTCTTCAAGGTCTTCTTTACGGAATCGAATGAGCGATAATAGTATGGGAACAGATGATGACAATAGAGGGGGTGCTTGAGTGTGTCTCATCTAATTTGGCGGAACTTCTTATTTGCGACATTTACGCATTTTGCGGACGAAAGTCAGACAGACAGGTACGCCGCACTAATTCCTACCCTATATTGCGGTGCTTTTATACCAGCATCGGAGTCCTGCTGCGTTTTACATACGCAGCAGTATCGTCCTCAAACGGCAACCACTTCAGCGTTCTTCGTTTATGAAATAATAATCGGTGAAAATATAGTGAACTGTGGTTCCCATGCCGGCCGCGGTGGCCGAGGGGCTGAGGCGCTACAGTCACGGTCTGCACGGCCACTACGGTCGGGGGTTCGAATCCCCCCTCGGGCATGGATATTTGTGCCGTCCTTAGTTGTAGCTAGTTCATAAGTAGTTTGTAAGTTTAGGGACTGATGACCCTGTAGTTAAGTCCCATAAGCTCTACAAACCTTTGAACCTTTTTTTGGTTCCCATAACTCCGTGAGGTGGATAGCGCAGTATGAATGTAAATGTAGATTTTTGATAGGAAACCCGGTAACAGTTTACTCCAACATACAAAAATGAAAAGTGCTGCCTTTATATTGAAAGAATGATCCTTCAAATGTTCAAATGTTTGTATATCTAATGGGACTTAACTACGGGCTTATCAGTCCCTAAACTTACAAACTACTTATGAACTAGCTAACACCAAGGACAGCACAAATATCCATGCCCGAGGGGGGATTCGAACCCCCGACCGTAGTGGCCGTGCAGACCGTGACTGGAGCGCTTCAATCCCCTCGGCCACCGCGGTCGGCCCTGATTATATAATCCGAATGCCACCGTACGGTGTGGGACGGAGAGTACCTCGTACCACTACTAGTCATTCTCCTTTCAGATCCAACCCTAAATAGGATGAGGGAAAAACTACTGTTTGTGTGCCTCCGTGACTGGAGCGCCTCAGTCCCCACAGCCTCCGCGGCCGGCGAATGATCCTTTGTTACATAATTGCGCAGTAGCAGTACAAACACTGGAAAGCATTTACTTCCATAAAATATCTTTGAATGGGCTTAAGAACGATTTAAAATGGAACGACCTTATAAAATTAATCTGGGGTAAGATGCAAGACTGAGATTCATTTGAAGTGTAGTCCGTCAATAAAGGAAGTAGGTTACAGAACAATTCTTCGGCTGACGCTGGGGTTTTACTCATCAGTGTGAGATCCGTACCAGACAGGGTTGATAGAAAATGTAAAGAAGATCTAACGGAGAGCAGTACGCTTCGTTACATGGTAATTTAATAAGCGCGCACAGAGTTGCTCTGGAAATTCCAGTGGCAAATACTGCAAGACTGACGTTCCGTAACGCGGTACGTGTGTCAGTTTAAGTTCCGAGAGCATACGTTTCATGCAGAGTCAACTAATATATTGCTTCCTCTTATGCATATCTCGCTAAATGGCCACAAGAATAAAATAACTTAGATTTGACCACCACGGAGGTATAGTGGCAATGTTTACTTCACGAACCATGCGCGATTGGAATAGGAAGAGGAAGTGAGAATTTGGTACACAGAGTACTTCGTTAGGTGGCTTAAGGTGTGTAGGTGTTCACATGTTTGTAAATCTAAGGGACTTAACTACGTCGGTCATCAGTCCCTAGCCTTACAAACTACTTAAACTAATTATATAATTAATATATTTGGTATTTCTTCTAAACCTAGTACAGTAAATCCATAATTGGTCGCAAATTGCGATTCATTTCAATAATGTGAACGCTGTAATGTCGTCAAAATATATAATTGTATACAAGCCGAGGCTGGGCTCCCGACGGCAATTAATTGTATCGATACCTCATGGTTTGTTGTCCCTGATGCGGGAATACAGTATTGTGGCTGCAAGCGTTACAGAACAAAATAGGCTGTAGTTATAGGAAAGAGACAGCGTGGCGAATGGAGATTTGGATGTGGCGGGAGACGTGCAGGAATGAGTCCTCTGCAGTCGGTTTAGTTACTGTGTCCTCGGTGGCGGAATAGTCAACGCGTCTGCCTAGTAAGCAGGAGATCCCAGGTTCAAATCCCGGCCGGGCACAAATTTTCATTCGCCGCACTTTGGTATTTCATCTAAACCTAGTACAATGGAGCCATAACTGATCGCAAATTGCGATTTATTTCAATACTTGAACTAAGTTAAAGTAACTTATGCTTGCTGTGGGGGAGTGGCCGATTGGTCTAAGGTAATATGGTGATAACCGCGCGGTTGCTTAGGTTAGTTTAACTTAGCTTTAGTAGTTTGTAAGGTTAAGGAGTTAAGTTCGTAGATTTACAAACATCTGAACTTTTGCTAAGGACAACACAAACACCCATGCCCGAGGAAAGACTCGAACTTCCGACGGCCAGCAAGCCCGCGCTCCGTAGCAAGGCTTCTTAGGACGCTCGGCCACGCCATCGCGGCTAGTGTGGGTGTAGATGTAGCATGAGATGATAAGACAAGGCGCATCCAGAACGTAAGTATCGCTATTTTCTTTGAGGGCAGACGTAGGCCAAAACGCACACTGATATTTAAAATTTGATATCTCCTACAATGTTACAATTACAAATTTAAATCTTGGAACTATTGTGTATTATATAATGGACAATTTTTGTTTCATCATGTTCATGGAATTTCATTTTAGAAGGATTTGAATTTATAATTACTGGTGTACATTTAATGTACCTTTTCTCATTAATTATTCCAGCATTAAAGTTGAAACTTTACAGTATATTTCTGCATTAATGATCATTAAGACTTGTGCAATAGATTTTTGTTTAAGGCCATGCTTACCTTAAAATAATTTTTCAGTTTCATGTTAACTTAGGCTGATCTAAGTTCCTCATGCAGAAAAGAAGGATTATTGTCACAATATACAGAGAAAGTGGAGCACAGGATTGTTCAATAAGTGATTTTTAAGAACTGTGCCAAATTTCAGGAGGTTAGCTTTTTCAGTTCCTGAGAAAAGGTACACTATATCTCAAAAAAATCACTTTACGGGAAATCTGAATTTAATTTTTTTTTAATTTTTAACAATATTGCCATACCTTTACACACTAATGCTGTCCATATCAATAATCGTCATTCTCTTCCTTGTCTTCTTGAAGTATTCTCTTCCTCTGTCTCTTTTGCCTAGCCATCTTTTGGATATTTTCCTCTGCTGCCTGTTCTCTGTCAAGCCACGCTTCATCGATGCTTCGGCGTAATCTTCAGCTTGAATGCACCAGAATGGAAGCCTAATCTCTGCAAGCACTTAATCCTACCTACATTTGCACTGTTAAACACTAGACAGGCATCATATGCAGCTTTCTTCACAACATTTGAGGACACAAACACTGTTTTTGGACAACGCATCCATATACGGTGACTGTAGCTCTTATTTGTATTTTGTGTTTTGCCATGCACACATTTTTTTTCTGAAATTCAGATTGGCTTTATAACATTTAAAACAGCAAGTGGCAAACCATGCTTATGACTGTATGGCTTTCCACTGGCTTTTGCCTAAATTTATTTGCACCATGATGGGTCACAGAGGGGGTCTTGAGGAGTCTCATCTGTGGAAAGCTTGTGGAAGAATATTGCCTACACTGCTTGCTACATTGCTTTCACACTGTGTACATTGTTCTTGATGGCTTTCCCATAATACATTTGTATTGTGTGAATTTCTTTGTCTGTCAATCTGGTAACACCTCCAAGTGGCTTCCCATCGTCTAATTTTTTCCGTTCATTTCTTTCGTCAGTCTAAGAAGTCTTTGTCACAGCCTTCTAAATACGTCTGCTGTTCGTTTCGATTGTATGACAGAAAAATTAAAACAAAAATATATCTAGTGTAAATAAGGAGTGGAGCACAGAACAGATCAAGGGGACGTGCGATGCGCAGACTGTCGAAGATATGTTGTTCTTCAAAACATTTCTAAGCGTTTTTCAATAACGAAACTGAGATGTCATTCCTAAAACTTCAACCAAATAATTTACGCAATAAAATAAAATTCGGATTTTTCGCTATTTTGCCCAACGTAGGCGCCTAAGAGAACATAGTTACATGAAAAGCTTTATTATCAATACGTGTAGCAATATTTGAGCTAATTGTCGACATAGTCACCGAAACAGTTGAGGCACTTTTCGTAACTTGGGATAAACTTCTGTATTCCTGCGTCGTTGAAGTGCGCTACCTGTGAATGGAAGCAGCATGTGGCAGTTACCAAATCTTCCTCCTTGTCGAAACAGTGACCGTTACTGTGAAACAATGCGGAAACGTGTCATTCAGAACCAGAGACGTGGAATGCTTATTCCAGGTGTGTGCTTTTTCGTGACAATAGTCGCCCCGAACGGATCGGCGCTCAGCAACCGTTTCGCGCAGTTTCGCCTTGGAGCTGTTTGATCATCCACCATACAGCCCAGGACTTGCTCTCAGCGATTTGCAGTTTTTCTTGCACGTAAAGAAACTCCTGTCCTGCGCCCAGATTTTTGAGAACGACGAAGAGCTGAAGACGGCTGTCACACACTAGTTCCATTCACAGGCGGCACACTTCAAAAAAAATGTTTGTTAAGCTTATGGGACTTAACTACGGGGTCATCAGTCCCTAAACTTACAAACTACTTACGAACTACCTTATACTAAGGACGGCACAAATATCCATGCCCGAGGGGGGATTCGAATCCCCGACCGTAGTGGCCGTGCAGACCGTGACTGGAGCGCCTCAGTCCCCGCGGCCACCGCGGCCGGCACGGCACACTTCAACGACACAGCCATACAAAAGTTGATCTCACGATATGATGACAGTCTCAATTTTTCTGATAACTATGTAGAAAACTAGCTCAAACATTGCTGTATCTGTTGCAAGTACAGTTTTTAATTAACGATGTTGTCTTTGTTTAAAAAATAGGGAGACTCACTTTCTCGTTGTACTTCGTAAAACATAAAATTTATGAAAACTGTACGTATGTCTGACTTTCGTGCCCGGAAATATAACATCGAAATTTTGGAAGAAATTAGACAATATTTACGGCCAGTACGTGTGAGAAATGTGGAGAAAAGCTGCTCATAGTTTATCACGTAAAAGTAATGTTTTCTGCGTCACGTATCCCGTGTGGGTCCATCGCAATAAGGTACGGGAAATAAGAGTGCTTGCAGCGACGTACAGACAGCCATTTTCTTTTGTTCCACAAACCAGTGGAAAAAAAAACAGTCGGTTTATAACATTGGTCTTACATATATTCAACGCCTATTCTGGCGCGGCGTTCATGATCATGAATCTGTGTTAATATAACAATGTCTCAGTAAGTCTGCGCTATCAGTCAGAACTACTTTTTTACCAATTTAAATATAAATTCAGAAACCCATAGACGGTTTTTCGTCCCGAATATGTCAAAGACATTAAAGATAAATGTGAAGCAATGAATTAAAATTTGTGATGCGGCCGGGAATTGAGCCCAAACCTCCATGTTTACTAGGCAGACGTCTTACCGTTTCTTTTTTTCTTTCTTTTTTTTTAACTTTGTCCCCGTCGATTTAAGACAATTTTACCTAAATAAACGACGAAAACCATTAAAATAGCAAATCAAAACTTTCTTCTTATAAAATCAAAATAACGCTGCTAGGCGTTCAAACCAGAGCAGACACAAAACAATACTGCTGGATAGGAGGAGCGGTGGAGCCAGCGAAGCCATTGTGGCTGGTGGTGCTTCACCTGACGCCCCCACAACCCACCGTACTGTACACAAATAACAAAACTTTGTCCCCGTGGATTTAAGACAATTTTACCTAAATAAACAAAAAAACCATTAAAATATCAAATCAAAACATTCTTCTTATATAATCAAAATAACGCTGCTAGACGATCAAACCGCAGCAGATACAACATTCTCTCTTTTTATCCATTTACCAGCAAATCAAAATCTGAGCTGCGCTCTCGGACCGTCGCCCACAGAATTCCGAAGCGAACGCTTCTCTTTCCTTTATTATCTAAGGTGATACAAGGCAAACTGTTCTGGAAACGTAAATATGTTTTCCTCTTCGTTCAATAAAGTTACTTTTTCCTTAATCCCTAATCGGTACTTCTTATTTACAAATTTTCTTTCTCGATCTTGGAAAAAGTTTGTGTTTTATTGTAACTAAACTATTTTTTCTAATATTTGTTTTATCCTATTCCTTTCTTTTGAAAGACTATGTCAATCATGTTACCAAATAAAGTTTTATGATTCCCGAATTTCTTCTATTTCCAGTAAGCTGATTCCATGTACATTTTAAATTCAATTTTACTATCACTGCTATTGTTATTGATTACATAGTTGACATAATGGCCTATGAGCCACATCATACTGTTGGTTTTCATTTCCGGATAAAATGTCTGATCAGGTCGTAGGAGTATGTCCGTTGTGTAGTTATTTCCATCACTTCTTGAGAGGAGTCCTAGTTTTTGCATCACCCAGTTCCAATTTTGTGCATGTCCACAGCACATAAATCTGTGCGGTAGCGTGTCTACTAAACTACATTTTAAGCAATTATGTGTATCACAGAGTCATATTCGATTGAGTTTCTGATTAGTTGGGACTATGTCATTTATAACCTTGTACCATGTAGATATTACCTCTGTTGCATAGATTTTCCGGTTTTTACAAGGTCTAAGATTTCGTCTTCTCTAAATTCTGTAAACAGGGAGTTGTTTTCTTGCGTTGTAATCGAATTTGTTAAAGAATTCAGTATTTCAGTACTCGCCTCCTCGTGGATTGTTTTTTCTGTGTAAAGTTTTGTAAAGTACTGGTGGATGGCACGCATTATTTCAGATTGGTTCCTAATTATCGTCCCGTCTTCTGTTGTTATTTCATCAATAAAAGTACGTCTCCGATTGGCCTGATGTTTCATCAAATAATACATTACAGCTGTTTCTTCCTGAATGTATGGTTTAGCTTTTGATTTGATTTTTAGACCATCTAACTGTAGCCGTGTAATACTTAATAATTTGGCTTTAATTTTTTTAATCTGTTCGAGATGAGTTCCTGTACCGTTATTTTTCTCATAAAGTTCTCATAAAACCGTGTAGTAAAATTCTATCGTATTTTTTTCGTCCCGATATTTTTCAAACTTGTAACTCCTTAACACCTGCCTTAGTTTTAGTTTAGCTAATTTGACCCACCACTCAGTTTTAGATCGGTATTTATTTATTGATTTGAGACAGGCCGACCACGTTTCATGGACAATGTGTTCAAGAGCTTCATCGTTTAAATGTGCAACATTTAAAGTCCATTGTCTTCGGTGTACTTTCGTGGGCTGTTTTTCTAGATTGACGGTCACTGAAAGAGCGCAGTGTTCAGAGCAACACGTTGGGATGACTTAAGCGTCTAGCACCTGACATTTGATGTTATCCGATAAACAAATCCTGTCGATCCGACTACGTGACGTAGATGAGAAAAACGTAAATTTGACTAGTGTCGGGAATTTGACTTCCCAGGCATCTTTGTACTTCATGTTCTTAATTAATTCATGTAGTTCTTTGCAATAATTAAAGTTTGGTAGCCGGCCGCGGTGGCCGAGGGGACTAAGGCGCTCCAGTCACGGTCTGCACGGCCACTAAGGTCGGGGGTTCGAATCCCCCCTCGGGCATGGATATTTGTTCCGTCCTAGTTCGTAAGTAGTTCATAAGTAGTTTGTAAGTTTAGGGACTGATGACCCCGTAGTTAAGTCCCATAGACTGTTCAAACATTTGAACATTTTTTTTGGTAAGAATAACAGTACTCACTTTTCCGTTGCGGTGCAGGAATTAGATATTTCCTCCATGTTTCAACAGCAATCTTTCCATGACAACCGGGTTGTGCAGCTTAACGAAGAAACAGTACTGTTCCAGGTCGTAATATGCGGTGTGAATCTGGTCCGAAGTAATTCCAACGATGTCCACTATCCAGTCGTGTATATCATAAGAACTTGGTTGAACGGATCTGGTTGACTTGTCGAACTCGAATCTCAGCGTGTTTTTCCTTGGTATTAACCGTGACATAGCGCTAATTAACCCTATACGAGCTAATAGCTTTCGAAAATAATCCCAATCGAACACACAACACTAATGCACAGCACAGTTACGCGGCACGCTACGAAGACAGACACCAACTTGTAAACAACGCTAGCGATGCGGAGTACGCGGCACTTCCTTGCCCTAGCGCGTCTCAAGCGCGTATGAACAGCTCAACTATTTAAATGTTCAAATGTTTGTATAGCTTATGGGACTTAACTACGGGGTCATCAGTCCCTACACTTACAAACTACTTATGAACTAGCTAATCCTAAGGACGGCACAAATATCCATGCCCGAGGGGGGATTCGAACCCCCGACCGTAGTGGCAGTGAAGACCGTAACTGGAGCGCCTCAGTCCCCTCGGCCATCACGGCCGGCAGCTCAACTATCAGCGCACACTCCGCTGCAGAGTATTAATTAGACCACCGCATCATTAACGATTTCGGCGCCTTGAAATACTCTAACTACGACTTCCCTACAAGTCACAAACCATAATTCAATTTCTGTGTTAGTGGTACGGTGGTCTAACGGTAAGACGTCTGCCTAGTAAGCATTGAAGTCCGGGTTCGATTCCCGGCCGCACCACAAAATTCAAATCATTGCTCTACATTTATGTTTAATGTCTTGGACATATTCGAGACGAAAAACCGTTTCTGGATCTCTGAATTTATATTTAAATTGATATTTATATCATCTTAGCAGGAATGTTCCACTATGTCCATTGCCGAGGTGCTATTCCGCTGTATAGAGAGCTTTGGCAGTATTGGCAATTATCTTTGGAACACAAAAGCTGAATTGAGGTTTATGACGTGGAGGGAAGTCGTACTTAGAGTATTCCAAGGCGCCGTAATCGATAGTGGCGCGGTTGTCTAACGGTAAGACGTCTGCCTAGTAATCATGGAGGTCCGGGTTCGATTGCCGGCCGCACCACAAATTTTAATGCATTGCTTCAGATTTATCTTTAATGACTTTTTTACCGTTTCAATTTGCACGATAATGACTCGTGACCGACGACGACAGCGTGATAAACGAAAAGAAGCACGTGTATAAAGAAGATAATGAAGGTGAATTTTGTAGGTATATGTCAGTATCCGCCAGAAGCAAGGAAACGTGAGAACGAGACAAAGGGACTAGGAACAAATAGGATGCCCTTTTTAACCATGCCGCAAACTGCAGGAAAGCGCGCGTCCATCAAGTCTGCATTCCTCTGTGGCTGGCGTTCCTAGTTCCCCAGGGTCTCTACAAATTCGCTCAGAGGAAAACTAATTTTCATAAAAATGTTTCAGTGGAAAGTGCTTACGGCGTAGCTCGCAGACTTCGTCAGAGCGTTATACGAAAACTGTCTCCGCTGAACTAGATACTAGGGTGTTCTCACGCGACCTAGATCTTCGAAAGAGAGGAGTCGGGGAATGGCTTATGTAAGACCTATCCCTTCCAGAACTATTTACACGAATGAATATCGTTTAATTTGGTCTTTCACTGCAAAGTTCAGAACACAATGAAAGAAGGACGACTAATGGAGGGGTAGAGTTTGAAGGAAATACGCAGCAGCCTCGTTGAACAACGTTCTGTCTTTCATCAGAATTAATGAAAAAACGCTTGAACAAAAATGCTGGATGAATATTTAAATGCCACTACTACTGAACAAACTGCATGTTGAGACGTTGAAAAGAAGTTCTTGGTCAAGTTAATAGCAGCACATTCTCCAAGGTTCTTCTACAAAAATAAAGTCGTTGTTAGATGAGAACGGATTTTTATTGAGTCTTCCGTCACACTACAGCACTGTATACATCTGGTCTAAAGCTTACAACTGCCATCAACTGCCCCTTGCCATCAGTAGCGGCATGTTTAAATACATAGATTTTGGCGCCCAAGTCGCGAATTCGTCACGTCACGTGACGTTTACACATTCTGTTTCAAACAAATTGACTGCAAATTTTGAAGAAATTTATACAGTTCGATTTAGTGGTTTACAAATAATATAACTGGTTACAAAAGTTGGTAGAAACGGTTACAGTTCATGCAATAAATTAATTATTTAAAGATAAGTGTTGCGTATTTCGCTACACGGCCGCTAGGTGATACAATAACTTTGAACTGTCAGTTCATGTAAACAAACGAGTCCGCACCTGACGTCTTATGATTGATCTTCAAATTCAAGATTTTACCAAAATTGTATGGTAACAATAATTTAAATATGAAATAATGTTCATAAAGGTGTATGGTTTATCAAAACTTACTAGATGACAATTCTAGTTTTTAGTAAATAGTTCGAAACTGATATAATCGTTAGACAAACTGTTAGGTTCAAAAAATTTACAATATTCTTGTTTAAAAAAATCTTTGTAGAAATTGTTTGATCTTGAGGTTTTCTAAGTCAGGATCTTTAATATTTCCTATGAAACATCCCACCTTTTTTTTAAGTTCGCTTGTGTAATTAATTCAGCCCAATTTCAATAGTATGTGATTTAAATAAAATTTAGTGGAAAGGGTACATTATATCAATTGGGTCCTTCACCAGTCTCTCCAAACAGCAGTCACCAACGTGGTGGCCATCCGCACTTACTGCTTTCAAATGTTTAAATGTTTGTTAAGCTTATGGAACTTAACTAAATGTTCAAATGTTTGTATAGCTTATGTGACTTAACTACGGGGTCATCAGTCCCTAAACTTGCAAACCACTTATGAACTAGCTAACACTAAGGACGGCACAAATATCCATGCCCGAGTTGGGATTCGAACCCCCGATCGTAGTGGCCGTGCAGACCGTGACTGACGCGCCGCAGTCCCCTCGGCCACCGCGGCCGGGGGGACTTAACTCCTTGGTCATCATTCCCTAAACTTAGAAACTACTTATAAACTAACTTACACTAAAGACACTACAATCATCCACACCCTATGGAGGATTCGAACTCCCGACGGGGAACGGCCTCGCGCATCGGAGCATAGCGCCTCAATGCGCTCGGGCACTCCGCCACGGCTTTGCTGCTTTCAGCGAGAAAATTAGTTTTTATATTACCTTACTGTAAGAAACGGCAAAGAGCAGAGCGTTTTTGATAACATACAACCTCCAACAATAAAGTTCGGTAAAGATTCCTGTAACATTAATGTAATAAAATATGAACTACAGTGACCTTACTGTCTTTAGAAATAGTCATCTCCCATAACTATGCACCACTGATGTCTACGATACATGTCCTTGAAACTTTGCACGAAGTCTTCCTTTGGGATGGTGTTCAAAAGCATCGTCACGATTCGCCTTATGTTAGGAATATCGTTATATCTCTTTCCTTTCAGAGCGAATTTGAGTCGATGGAATAGGAAGATGTTTTGAAGATTGAGATCCGCCATAATATCCATCACCCACCATACAGCCATGTATTATGTACAGCGTGTGGTATCTGCCCCTGAAACTTTGAAGGGTTGTAGCTCCCAAAATAACAGTGATAGGAGTGTAGTTTAAATCGATTTGGACGCAGCTGGTTTCAACTATTCCAATGCATGATAGAAAAAAAAAACTATTGTTCCAATTAAAGAATTATATCTTTGTGCTGTAACTCTTTGGAAAATGATACAAAAAACTATGTTCATAGCTCCGCAGAAAGTGTAACATTTCTTGTGTTGACCTACCGCATTAAAATTTCCCGTCACCTATTATTTTATATGTTACAGAGGCAAACACTTAGTGAAACATCCTATATGTGTTATGGAGAATAGGAAGACTGGGATATGTAGATGGTAAAGGGAACACGTTGTAGCTAGAACCGGTCAAAACGGCCGTCGCTTCCCGCCGGGCTCGCGGCTCGCTTCCGTCGGCTCAGGGCGAGTAGAGGGGGGGGGGGGCGATGACGTCACGCTGCTGAGAGCGCGATGCGTCTGGAGTTCCGATATCCCCGCGTCCACGTCGCGCCGGCCGGGCCGAGCTGAGCCGCCTCAGCCTAGTAGAAGCACACCGCGGCCTGCGAGTTTTTAGTTCCGTAACGCTCCTCACTCGATTTTAATCAAAGTATGACGTTAAAAAATCTGATTTTTCTACACGTGATAGTAGAAAATCTTAACTTGCCAATGAACCATTCTTCTTTTTGTAATTCGTAACAGTCGTTTTCAAATGACCGCTATTTGTCAAGTATGTGCACTTCATTTACAAATCGTGTATTGAAAAACTTTGATAGTGGGCAGCTTACTATCCTATCCATTTTAGACCATCTATTAAAGCGAGTGAAATGGAGCTTTAAGTACAGAAAGGTTTCTGAAATGCTCCTCGCACTGATATCTACCTCCTTTCACAATTAATTGCGAGTTATCATAGCGGCGTCTTGGCGAGATCGCAAGCCTACGAACTCAGCGTCTGTTGAGCGTAGCGTGAAGCACTGCAGTGTTGAAAATTTTGAATTGCTGGTCACGTGTGTCGGTCCCTCGTGATGTGTTAATGATTTATAACCAGAAAACAAATATGAAATAATTTTATTGTGTGGCGACAGATTACAATGGACAACGATCTGCTACAGTTTTACATCAGATCTTACTTGACCTTATGAGAGGTATACAACAATTTTTTGGCCACATCATACAATTTATGGAATATATATATCGTGTTTGGAACTAGAAGAGAGGAATAATGTAAACTGTGACTTCGCTGTTGATGGGGTGAATTAAAATTTTCTGACACTACACTTAACGGCTTTCGAGTTGGAGATGGTGAAGAAGCAAAAAACATATTTATAGTTGAATCTTATCCTAAGTCACAATATATACTTTTTTCAATTTTAGCTTTTGTGGCTTTTGGAAAATGTGGTAACACAAGGTGAAAATAATTGTATGCAGCTTGTCCCACATGAATGCCCTCACGTGTGAGATTAAAGTAAGAATGAACTAAGTTGCTTTTTAGGAACCTGTCTGAGAGAAATAACGTTCCTACAACATTTTGCTGAATTATTTGAAGACAATGTTCTTTGTCCGCATAATGGTACTTCCGAATTGTCTACTTCAATTGAAAGAAAAATACGCTGATTTAGTTTAGCCTCAGATACTGCAGGACAGGTTAGTAAAGGATGAGAAGCGAATGTCACTTTTTTTCTCTTCTTAGTGTGCTTGTCCCTACCAACAAGTGACCCCCACACACTGTCAGCAGTAGATCGAAGGAAACACAGTAGTGACCAAAACTTGTTCACTGTCGTCTATTTCAAGCCAGCTAACAGTTCATTGGTTTCGTTATTTTGTGACTGTTATTCTTGCACTGTAGTGACTCATCGAATTTTATGCCCATAATAAACAGGTGGTAATGGACTCATACTATGAATTTAGACTAACATTTAGGAGAGTTGTTCCTTATATGAACATTCGATATGTTTAATATTCGAGATGCGAGCTGGCACCGTCGTGAACCGGTGGGATATGGTGTTGTTTCTGCTGCACAAGTATCACATGTCTCCATCCTGCTTTCAGAAGAAGGTTCTCTGCATGATTTTGTTTCATTGCACTTATGAAAAAAAGGTTTATTTTTCTTCTATTACTATTAAATCTGTAATATGAATAAAAATTTCAGAAATGTTTTTAGTTGTTCACATAACCAAAACCTCTCTGAAATGTCAAAATTAATGGAACAAGTCCAAACCACATATTTGTAATGTACTTATAATTCTGTGAGTCACTACAGTGTGAAAACAATAGTAATAAAATTACAAAATCAATTAACTGTTAGCTGGCTCGAAGTAGACGGCAGTGAACAACTATTGGTCATCCCTGTGTTTCCTTCGATCTTCCACTGACAGTGCGTGAGGATCCCTTGTTACTGGGGAGAAGCCCACCAAGAATGAAAAAACAAACCACAACAAGAAACTAAATGACACATGCATCTCAACCTTTACTGATCTGCAGTGTCTGAGGCTAAACTAAATCTGCACTATATTTTTTTTTTTCATTGAAAGTAAAAAAAAAAAAAAAAAAAATATCGAATTGAAAGTACCATGGAGACATAGAAAATTGTCATCAGATGATGCGGGAAAATGTTCATAGAAAAGTATTTCCCATCAGACAGCTTCCTAACAAAATAAGTACAAATTCTGAAAACTGTGTAGAGTTCTATGAGGGTGGAGATGAGTTGAAACACAGTACAGCGTGTCTCCCATAAAACCGGCACACCTTACGCACCCCCATGGCTATATGTTGCAGCATCCAAATGTGCAAATGTTTGTTAAGCTTAAGGGACTTAAGATAATTCGTGCTAAAATTTTGCAATCACAACTTATCGAACTGATGGTTCTGTAATTTTCACACCTTTCTGCACCTGATTTCTTTGGAATCGGGATTATTACACTTTTCTTAAAGTATGAGGGTATTTCGCCTGTCTCATACCAGGTGAAACAGTTTTGTCATGGCTGACTCTCCCAGAGACTTTAGTAGCTCTCAGGGAATCTCATCTACTCCCGCAGCCTTCAAATGTTCCAATGTTTGTAGAGCTTATGGGACTTAACTAAGGGGTCATCAGTCCCTAAACTTACAAACTACTTATGAACTACCTTATACTAAAGACGCCACTAACATCCATGACCGAGGAGGGATTCGAACCCCCGACCGTAGCGGCCGTGCAGACTGTGACTGGCGCACCGCAGACCACTCGGCCACTGCGGCCGGCTTGCAGCATCCCTTATCAGGCAGTAACTAAATTTTTTTAATTTTACTGTTTTATTTTTTATTTTTTATTTTTTTACTTAGTCCATTACTACTTTAGTCTTGGGCATGAGGGATAGCCCTTTTATGTGAGACACTGTATACAATTATTTTCATCTTGTGGTACAACATTTTCTGAGAGCTACAAAAGCGAAAATTAAAAGAAGGCTATATAGTGTAATAGTCATCTTAGGTGTATATGCATCAATATGTAATTATATTTTTGGGCTTCTTCCGTTTATCATCTCCAACTAAAAACCATTAAGCAGAATTTCAGAAAATTTTATTTCAGTCCATGAACAGCAAATTCGCAGTTTACATTAATTTATTTTTCTCTTGTAGTTCCAAACACAAAATATGCATTCCATCAACTGTACGATGTGGACAACAAAGTACTTGTATACCTCTTATTAAGTATTACTTGATGTAAAACCGTAGCAGATCATTGTCCATTTTAATCGGTCGCCAACGAATAAAATTAGTTTCTAGTTATTTTCTGGTTATGGATTATTACATCACGATGAACCAACATATGTGGCCAGCAAATCATTGCCGCGGTGGGGTAGCCGAGTGGTCTAAGGTGCGTCGCTGCGGAGCGTGCGGTTGCTCGCCGTCGGGAGATCGAGTCCTCCCTTGGGCATGGTTGTGTGTATTGTCCTTAGGTTAGTCTACCTTAGTTTAAGTAGTTTGTAAGCAACGGACTGATGTCCACGCAGTGTGGTCCGACAGATTTACAAACATTTGATTTGAGCAAATCATTTTTCCGGCGTCATAGTGCTTCACACTACGCCCAACACCCGCCGAGTTCTCAGGCTTGGGATTTTGGCATTGACGCCGTTCAAATAACTCGCAATTACTTGTGAAAGCAAGTAGATATCAGTGGGACTACCATTTCAAAAACTTTTTTATGTTCTTTTAGCTCCATTTCACTCGCTGTAATGTATGGTCTAAAATGCATAGAAAAGTAAGCTGCCGGCTATCGAACTTTTTCAATACACGATTTGCAAATCAAGCGTATGTATCTGACAAATAACGTTGTTTAAAAACGACTGTTATGAACAATGAAAAGGAGAATGGTTTATTCGAAAGCTAAGAAGCTGTACTATCATGAGTCCAAAAATCTGATTTTTAACTGCATCCTTTTATAAAAATCGAGTGAGGAGCGTTACGAAACTAAAACTGGGGCGGAATGAGAAGTAAACATTTTATATTTTTACATACAAAGCAAAGCTTGTAAGAAAAAATAGGTTTATAACACAATGTGGGGTAGCCTTATACACCGTCAACATTTTTTCAAAGTGAAAATCGGAAAGTGGATTCTCCCCCTTTTTTCCGTCTCGGCCTGGTTGGCACTATGGACGCATCCTAGATGTTTGCCAGACGGGCGCAAGAAATCTGGTGTGGTGAGGGAAGCAGGCCTTGCGCATGCGCACTGCTGTCGGCTATTCCATGTGCCAGCCAGGAGTGTCGAGTCACCTCGCTCAAAAATGTTCAAATGTTTGTAGAACTTATGGGACTTAACTACGGGGTCATCAGTCGCTAAGCTTACAAACTACTTATGAACTACCTAACACTAAGGACGGCACAAATATCCATGCCCAAGGGGGGATTCGAACCCCCGACCGTAGTGGTTTGCCGATGACATTATCATTCTTCAGTCAGCAGAAGACCTGGAAGAGCTTTTCTGTGAAGTGTACAGTTTCCCGAAAGAAGAACAAAACAAAAGTAATGAAATGTACTGAAAGTAAATCTGGTTATTATGAGGGAACTAGGGTACGAAACAGACAGTAAAGGTATTAGATGAGTTTAGTTATTTGAGAAGCATAAGGAGTCCCTATGACCGGAGCAGAGAAGATATGAAATGTGGAATGGGACGAAAGTATTTCTGAAGAAGACAAATTTTCAAACATTGAATATTAATTTAAATGTTAGCAAGTATTTTATGGAGGCGTTTGTACTTCATTAACATTCGGAGAATAAACAGTTCAGACGAGAAGGGAACAGAAGCTTTTGAAATGTAGTACTACAGAAGAATACTGAAAATGTTATGGGTGGATCACGGAATTAATTTTGTGGCTCTAAACCGTATTAGGAAGAAAAGAAATTTCTAATCTGTCTTGACTAAAATGAGTGACTTACTGGTAGGACGCATTATGAGATATTAAGGAATCGTCAATATAATATTAGATGGAAGTGGGGAGGGATAAATATCGTAGAGTGAGAGCAAGAGTCGAATGCAGTGAACTGTTTCTGTTCGTAATCTGAGGAAGAGTCTTCCACAGGACACAGTAGCTTTGAGAATTGCATTAAAACTATCTTCTGTCTGAAGACCTTTCCTAGTCGCTTGCGACTTTTCACTGAGCCAGAGCTTTGCCTCAAATATAAGGGGCCAATGGCGACTTAATTGCTTTCAACTATTTCAGTTATTTCTCTACACCAAGCATGCTATCACTAAGGACCCGTTCCAGATCCTGTGTGAACCTCCTGCGTGAACGATTTCTAAAACGTTATAATTTAAACATACGCATTCCTTTTACTGTCTCCTATAGCCATACAAGACTTGTCAACAGGTGACTGAATAAAAGCCTGCAAATGGATGATCTACTTTACATAGAGCAAGAACTTTCCGCGTTCTCGGCAAGATCCATTACTAAGGTATGATGGCGGTATCCGTTGTATACTTCACGCATGTATCTATTCACAGACGCGCTAATATCCACTAATTTTTCCAGTTTGAACCGAGAGTGCAGCTGTCGAAGTATTTTACCAATTTTATTATTAACTCACAGAGTGAGTTGTCCGACCATAATCCACGTATTTCTCACATATTTTTCCAGGGAGAGATCTACTTGGTGTTTAAACTTCGTGCATAATTCGTTTACTTTCACTGCACCGGGACTAAATAATGCCAAATGTTCAAATGTTTGTTAAGCTTATGGGACTTAACTACGGGGTCATCAGTCCCTAAACTTACAAACTACTTACGAACTAGGACGGCACAAATATCCATGCCCGAGGGGGGATTCGAACCCCCGACCGTAGTGGCCGTGCTGACCGTGACTGTAGCGCCTCAGTCACCTCGGCCACCGCGGCCGGCTAAATAATGCCCATTCATTGTATGATCTGCTGTTTATAGCAAATACGTTCTTCAAGCCTTCTTGATTTATTTGTTAAACGAAGAAATCATCGTCACTATGTCTAACCCCCAGCTATGCACTGACATTATCGGTAACGTCAGCCAAACATAAGCGTAAGCTTACGTGGAAATTGACAAAAAGGGCACAAACCATCAAGATTTTATTGAAAAAGTCTGGCCTGTTTTAACTACAAGGTAAGAATTATTTCCAGTGGCAGAGGGCCTACGTTTTTGTTACTCAAGGTCACTATTCCAATATGCATCAGATATTTTCTGTGAGATTACGCTCAGGTTATTTCCTGAGTTTGCAGAATTCTAACACGCTAGCAGAGTGGCATCAGACAAGGAACAATACGTACATTTCCCTGTGAACACAGCAATTGTAAGACGGAAACGGCCACAGTATACTCTTAAGAAAGATGTAGAAGTAAAGATAACACTTAGTCACCGTAAATATTGAATTAAACACGTCTTTCATTGATTTATTCGGGAATTCTTGGATTTCGCTTTATCTAGTGAGTTAAGGATGAAACATGTGTCCGTGAAATTTATTATTTTCTAGTGCTGCAATGATTCCAGAGGGTTTAAATCGCACCTTCAGCTTGACACTTTAACTCTATATTTTTTCAAAAACGGAAGAGTTGCGACCAAACCAGTTTTCAAAGTTTCATTATGAGTCCGTCCATCCTATCCGACTATTTTGGGGATTCTCTTCGAAATGAGCGGTGGATTAAGGTAATCGCCTCTTTACATTTCTTTGTCGCATGTGGAGCGCCATTGCTCTTATACGCCCTTCCTCAGCGCACAGGAAGTCATCAAGAAGTCCGTCAGCTGAGTGTTATACAAACCACTGATTTACTTGCTGGCTTCAGTTTTCAGCGTGCACACAAAGGTGATATTTGCCGCTAAGTTTAGGAATGAATGTGTCATCAGACTAGCAAGTCTATCTTGCTAGTTTCCGCCTACTTTGCCAGAAGAGCGTTGGTCGGCACGGGTAGATTGTGGAGCAAGCTTAAACTCAACTATAATGGAAAAAGTTTCGTAAACAGTTTTCAAGTATTACGCACACACCATCAACGAAGTTTTCGAGCTAGCTATAATCATATCGAGCGAAAGGAAATAAAGAATTCTGTACTAGTTGTGGTGATTATTTTTTCTTTTTGCAGGTGGCGTTCACTGTACAGAAGTTGTCATAATATGTCCCTTCTCGAACTTTAAAATTGTTTCCGGCTACATAAATCAACCAAAGCTTATCGCAAATACTCGGGACAATGTTCCCAGCATTCACTACAATTGGAATGATGCTTTTCCCCAGGATAAAACGAGATTTCGGGACAAAGAATCTAATACCGCTCGTTTTAACTACGAGTAAAGCTAACCTCTGAAATGAAATAATCGAAACTGAAAAGATTATTGAATTCTGATTTTTCACTATAGCTTTTCATGAGCATAAGCATAAAAACCGGTGATCGTATTTCTTTAACTCATATATGCGCACAGCTTTTTGTTTGTAACATGAACTTTCATTTTGTTCCCATGTATCAAAGGTTAGTTAACACAGACAATAGCTGAAACAGTTTTTGGTAATTGTCAGTTGTGAGACATTTTTATCAAAAGGGCGCGATGAACACACATGCTCGTACATTACTAAGAAACAGGAATAATATAAATGCAATATGTTTTACGCTGGTAAGTGTTTATTATTAAGAATTTGACAGTCAATCTCTAGTACTACAGATTATGAACTATTAAGCACGACAATGACATTAAAAATGCAAGGAAAAAGAAACATGTCATTACGCATGAAACTCTGCAATGTACATTTGCGAAATATTTTGACAGTTTGATTTTTCAAATCACTGCCCTTCTTTCTCCTGGTCCGTGAGAATAATAGATTTAGCTACATGTCTTCTTATACAAAGCTACAGTCCTCATTATGCCGCTGTTGCCCAACCTGAGTTTATGGTTGCCAACATTCTAGAGTAAAGGCATACACTGGTGAAATTACTCTGAAGAACCAAAGAAAGTGTTATAGGCATGTGCATGTAAACACAGACATAGGTATAATTATAAATAGAAATTCATAAAACCTGAGACTGTTTGTCGTTTCGAACATGTCAAAGACATTAAAGATGAAGCGTTAAATTAAAATTTGTGACGTGGCCGTGAATCGAACCCGGACCTTCATGCTTCGAGGCCGACATCTTACCCCTCTTCTTTCCTTGTAATGGCATTTAAGCTCTTCTTACTTAACGTTGGTCACCCAAAACAAAAGTTAGGTAAAAACAAATGATTCTTTCTTGGCTTGATTTAAAACAAAGTTTTTCTTGTGAGTGCTTTATTCCACAGATTTAAAAATGTAACACGTGAAACCTAAGAGTACCTTCTTCGGTTGGAAACATAAATATATATTTTTCCTAACGGAAAAAAGTAATTTAAAAAAGATTTCTTTTCTTAAAAAAATGTTCAAATTTTTGTATAGCTTATGGGACTTAACTACGGGGCCATCATTCCCTAAACTTACAAACTACTTATGAACTAGCTAACACTAAGGACGGCACAAATATCTATGCCCAGGGGGGGGGATTCGAACCCCCGACCGTAGTGGCCGTGCAGACCGTGACTGGCGCGCCGCAGTCCCCTCGGCTTTCTTTTTTCTTCTTTTCGATCACTGCTCAGCGACGATTTCAGTGTTGGTCTTCACGAGAGTTGCAATGGAGTGTTTCCATGCACTGTTTTTTCCGTTCCTATGTTCGTTTTCATTACTTTTTCTGGTTTGTTGTTACTATTCTTATTTTATCTTCTCAAACTCGGAACGCGTAAGTTGTCGCGAGATCAGTAAAGAAGAGGATTCGCCGCGGTGGAGTAGCCGAACGGTCTAAAGCGTCTCGCTGCGGAGCGCGCGGCTGCACGCCGTGGATGTTCGAGTCCTCCCTGGGGCATGGGTGTGTGTGTTTGTCCTTACGTTAGTTTACCTAGGTTTAAGTAGTTTGTTAGCTACGGACTGATGACCACGCAGTTTGGTCCGATAGATTTACAAAGATTTGAACATTTTGAAGAGGATACAAATGAAATATCTCGTTTACAAAACTAAGACCGTTTCCAAAATAAATACTGGTAAGACGTCTGCCTAGTAAACATGCCGGTCCGGGTTCGATGCCCAGCAGCATTACAAATTTTAATTTAATGCTTCATCTTTATCTTTAATGACAGACATATGTGAACTCTCAGAGGACGGAGATGCAGTACGCAATGCCAGTGTAAGACAACAGAAGTATTTAACAGGTGGTGAGATCACTGTAAGTTTGTGGTGTTATAGTCAGCGCACGAGATATAGGACACAGAATATACGAGGTAGCGATGAGATGGGTATTTTCCGGTACAACGATTTCACGAGTACGTGAATGTCGGGAATCGAGCAAATATCCGCAGTGGAGTGGCCGAGCGTTCTAAGGCGCCTTGTTGCGGAGAGCGCGGTTGCTCGTCCTCGGATGTTCGAGTTTCCCCTCAGGAATGAGTGTGTGTGTGTCTGTTGCTCGCAGTTTAGTTGAACTTAATATAAGTTGTTTGTAAGCTCAAGGAATAATAACCTAAGAAGTCCCATAGATTTAGAAACATTTGAACATATGAATCCGCCAAAACATCAACTCTTCGACATCACTGCCGCTGTAAAAAGATGCTGAAAGCACGGGCCAGTGGCGACTGAAGATAGTCTTTCAGCGTCACAGAAGTCCAATGCTTCTGCAAATTGCTGCACATTTCAATGCTGGGCCATCAACAAGTGTCCGCGTGTGCACCATTCAACGAAACATTATTGATGTGCGCTTTAGAACCCGAAGACCCAATCGTGTACCCTTGCTGTCTGCGTAACACAGCTTTATGGCTCGCTACGTCTCGTCATCACCAACATTGGATTGTTGATAAGTGGAAATATGTTGCTTGGTCTGACGAGTGTCATATTCAACTGCAGAACGATCGGAATAAAATATCAGTAAGGTGTAAAAATTGGCAATTGGCTCTAAAGTCGTCCACATGAGTACGAAAAGAAATCCGTTACTGAGGCGTGCCAGTCACGGTCTGCACGGCCACTACGGTCGGGGGTTCGAATCCCCCCTCGGGCATTGATATTTGTGCCGTCCTTAGTATTAGCTAGTTCATAAGTATTTTGTAAGTTTAGGGACTTATGACCCCGTAGTTAAGTCCCATAAGCTCAAATATTCATTCAAAGAAATCCGTTAAACTTTGTTTACAAGATAAATCAGTCAAACGTGAAGGCCGTAAACTCCACATAATACCTAGGAATTATTATTACTGCAGACTTAAACGGGAAAGAACACGTAGATAATGTCGTGGGAAAGTCGAACCAGAGACTGCGTTTTATTGGCAGAACCCTTAAAAGATGTAACAGAACTACTAAAGAAACTGCATACACTACGCTTGTCCGTCCATTTTTGGAGTATTGCTGTCCAGTGTGGGATCCTTATCAGGTGGGTTCGACGGAGGATATCGAAAGGGTCCAGAGAGGGCAGCTCGTTTCGTATTGTCACGATACAGGGGATACAGAATTACGGAAATGATACAGGATCTGGGATGGGAATCATTACAACTGCGCTTATCGCTGCGGCATGGGCTACTTACGAAACTACAATCGCCCACATTCTCCTCCGAATGCGAAAATATATTGTTGACTCCCACTTACATAGGCAGAATGACCATCAGAATAAAATACGAGAAATCAGAGCTCAGGTGTTCTTCTTTCCCGCGCGCTATTCGAGAATGGATTGGGAGGTAAATAGTTGGTTCGGTGATCCCACTGCCAGGCACTTAAATGTGATTTGCAGAGTATCCCATGTAGATGTAGATGAACGGATGGACGTGTACGGGTATGAAATCTCATGAATCCATGGACCCTTTGTCATAGAAGGATTTTCACACTGCTGGAAGCTCTGTAATGGAGTGGGGCGTCTGCAGGTGTGAGACCCTTGATCCATCTAGATACGATTCTGAGAGGTGAAACGTACGTACGCATCCTAGCTGATCACCTGTATCCGTGTCCATTGTGCATTCCAACGGACTTGGGCAATTTCAACAGGACACTGTGACACTCTAAACATCCAGAATTGCCACAGAGAGGCTCCAGAAACACTCTTCTGAGTTAAACACCTCTTCTGGCTATCAACGTACTCAGATATGAACATCATTGAGTATATCTGGGATGGCAAGCAACGTGCTTTTCAGAAGAGATCTCCCGCCATCCCCTCGAAGTCATATTGGTTTGCGGACAACCCTGCTGCAGTATGCATGGTGCCAGTTCCCTCCAGCGCTACTTCAGACATCAGTCCAGTCCTTGCCACATCTTGCTGTGGTAGTTTTTCGTGCTCGCGGGGGACCTACAAACGTGTAGCTGTATTTTGCTCTTCATTGTATGACGTGCTTGCTCCGCGGGGAATGGATGGCCGCGCGATCTGAGGAGTCATGCCACGGACTTAGTGGCTGCTCCCGCCGATGGTTCGAGTTTAAGTAGTTAAATTAGTGTGTATGTCTACGGACCGATGAGCTAGCACTTTGTTCCCTTAGTTACACAAACTTGGATCTTTTTGCTCCGAGTGATCTGCCAAGAAACGTATAATTGTTGAAAGCGACGTCAACTACTGACATCAAAGTTGTAATATACCACTTTCTGCCGCTTATCGTTATCCACAAACCTCAATAACAACATCTAATTTGTATGCTTCATCCATAAATCCGTTGTACTAATCTACAATTTATGGCTAATCAGTATGAATTTCCTGTTTACCTGCAACGAATATCGACGCACTTTTTGAATGATGTGAACTTCAAAATTCATTAGATGACAGTGCAGTAACGCTATTGTCATTCCATCATACAATGCCCATATTATCGTTTGTGTAAACCTCTAATCATTATCGTGTGGCTTTATGGCACCTTTGTTGAAAAACATCTCAAATAACTCGATCGGTTCAGTACTTTTATTGCCTGTAAACAGTACATGTGAAAGCAGCGATGTATTTTCATCTTGCCAGGGTAGCAAATCTCTATCCATTTGCGTAGCTTAATGTTGCGCCGTCGTCCCTGACGTATAGAAAGACGAGCTGAATAGTTGCTAGCTTGTCAGCCAGTGCCTGCCATAATGTTAATTGCTACACGTTTGACACGTGTGTGATGCGGGTTAGCGTGTCCAGGCGACCTTGTCGGATAGCAATACTGTCGTTTCCAACGGCATATTCAAGTCTGGGCCGGGGAAATGTGTGTGTAGTAAATGGCGAATTTAATGCAAAATGTTCTGATAATATTTGATGTAATAAAATATTCTCCGTTTGAAATTGAGCCAAATAATTAGATTTATGTTATCCTAGTACCGCCTATGATATAATATTCTATGCTTGTAGGATTTTTGTCAGGTTCGACTATTTCCAAATAAAATGTTCAAATGTTTGTAATCCTAATGGACTAAACTGATGTGATCGTCAGTACATAGACTTACAAAATACTTAAACTAAGTTACACTAAGGACATGACACACACATATGCCCGAGGAAGGACTCGAACCTCCGGCGGCAGTGACCACCCAGTCGAAGCATGATGCCTCAGATCAAGCGGCCGCTCCCGCGCGGCGACTATTTCCGACAATATGCCACCATATTGCACCGAGATTTGTAATTCACATTTAATTGCATGCTTTCCTATATGCCGTCTGATTCAATTACATCAAAATCCGGATCAACACATAAGCAAAAGCAGCAGGTTCCGGTCTAATACAATCACGTGAATGAGTTTAAACATAACGTTTCCGTGCGTTATTTCCAATATTGATAAAACTGTAATGAGTATATGGTATGCAAAAAATAATGTGTAATGAAGTGTGTCGAAGAATTAACGTATGGATACGTGAATAACTCGATAGAACGCCACTCTACGTAATTGCTGTTGTTTCACAGTACTGCAGCTAAAAATTAATAAAATTAAGCTCACTGGGATGTAATTGTGGCGAAATGTTCGGTATCTGTCCATAACGATGGCTAAACGTACGCTCCATCCGTTTTCCACGGACAGAAATTATCAAAGCTCGTTTTTGTGGAAATGTCTACCAGAATGTTAGGATAGTGGTTCAAATGTTTGTAAATCTATCGGACCGAACTGCGTGGTCATCAGTCCGTAGCTTACAAACTACTTAAACCTAGGAAAACTAACCTAAGGACAAACACACACACACACACACACACACACACACCCATGCCCGAAGGAGGACTCGAACCTCCGACGGCGAACAATCGCGCGCTCCGCAGCGAGGCGCCTTAGACCGTTCGGCTACTCCACAGCGACTAGGACAGTGGTGAACGACAGTGTACAAAATGATACGATATGCAGCATGGGCATCTGCGTATTCGTTACATTTTTCATACCTGAAAATAGTTGATATTTGGCACTATAAGTGGTGAGGAAGTTCTGCAACTTCGATAGTTATGTAATGAGTGGAGTGTGAATTTCCAAGTGTTAAATCGCTCTATAGCGTTATGACTAATGAATGCGATTTTGCGCAGCAGACGAACAAACCATCTATTACTTGAGAAAGCTTGCTCCCTGCTCCACTCACATAAACTTCGCCCTGAGCCCATTGAAATATCCAAACAATCCGGTGCATAAGATATTTGTGCGTATCCTTGTCAGACTGAGCCGTGCTTTATGACGACGTCGATATGATTAATCATCCATTACAGTAGAACGTGAAGTAGTTATCACAAAACTTGAGTCTGCAGTGTATTATGATATTGTAGCTATACTTTTGTTACTTACTTAAGATAAACTAAATCATAAATCAAGAAGATAATATTAGAGACTATCAAGAGGAGAACACATTTTTCCCATCACGGATCTCTTTCAAACTATGTACACTTATGATGTGAAAATAGTAAGGCGTACTACTTTGGAATTCGAGAAAATCGCAAGAGACGTTTTACGAGTTATCCCTGTGCCTGTGAATTGCCCTTGTGTATGCGACACAGCCACTACTATGTGGTTAGTGTTCAACTTTGATAATGTGCAGATAGCCTCATTGAAACCCACAAATGTTATTTCGCTTTTATCCGCTTGTGTTTTTGTACTGATCATACCAATTCACATATATCTATATCACATTTTAAATGTTGTTATAGTCTTCAGTACGCAGATTAGTTTGATGGAGCTCTCCACGCTATTCTGTCCTGTACAAGCCTCTTCATCTGAGCATACGAACGATACCTACATCTTTTTGAATCTCCTTACTGTGTTCTTCCCTCGGTCTTCCTCTACGATTTTTACCCCACACACTTCCTTCTAATGCTAACTTGATGTTTCCTTGATGTCTCAGAATGTGTCCCACCAACCTTTCCCTTCTCTTAGTCAGGATATGCCATAAACTCCTTTTATCAAATGTTCAAATGTTTGTATAGCTTATGGGACGTAACTACGGGGTCATCAGTCCCTAAACTTACAAACTACTTATGAACTAGCTAACACTAAGGACGGCACATATATCCATGCCCGAAGGGGGGGATTCGAACCCCCGACCGTAGTGACCGTGCAGACCGTGACTGGAGCGCCTCAGTCCCCTTGGCCACCGCGGCCGGCAAACTCATTTTATCTCCAATTCTGTTGAGCACCTCCGCATTAGTTATGTGATCCACCCATGTAAACTTCATCAATCGTCTGTAGCGTCACATTTCGAAATCTTCTATCATCGTTTTGTCTTAATTCCTCATCATCCACGTTTCACTCCCATACAATACTACACTCCAAACAAATGCTTTTAGAAAGGATTTCCTGAAATTTAAACTAATATTGGATGTCAACAAATTTCACTTATTCAGAAACGCTTTTCTTCCTATAGTCATTCTGTATTTTGTATCTTCTTTACTTCGGCCATTATAAGTTATCTTTCTACCCAAATAACAAAACTCATCTACTACTCTTATCGTCTCATTACCTAATCTGATTCCTTTAGCATCGTCTGATTTTCTGACACGAGATTCCATTATTTTCGTTTTACTCTTGTTAATGTTCATCTTATTTTTTCTTTGCAAGACACTGTCCACTCCACTTAATTGCTCTTCCATGTCCTTTTGCTATCACCGGCAGAATTACTATGTCATCAGCAAACCGCAAGGTTTTTATTCCCTCTCCCTGGACTTTAATTCCCTCTCCAAATTGGTTCTTGCATTCCTTTGCAGATTGCTCATTGTATAGATTAAACAACTTTGGGGAAAGCCTGCAACCCTGTCTTACTTTCTTCCCAACCACTGCGACCCTTTCATGCCCTTCGACTATAATAATTGCCGTCTGGTTGTTGAATAAATATAACACTTCTCTCCCTATATTTTATCCCTGCTACCTTCAGAATTTGAAAGAGTGTATTCCAGGCAACATTGCCAAAAGCTTTCTCCAGATTTACAAATGTGAATAAGTAGGTTTCCCTTTCCTTAACCTATATTCTAAGATAAGTCGTAATGTGAGTATTGCCTCGCGTGTTCCTACATTTCTCCTGAATCGAAACTGATCTTTCCCAAAGTCGGATTACACCAGTTTTTTCATTCGTCTGTAAATAATTCGTGTTAGTATTTTGCAACCATGATTTATTAAACTTATAGTTCTTTAATTTTCACAATTGTCAGCACTTGCTTTCTTCGGAATTGTAATCACTACATTCTTCTTGAAGTCTGAGGGTATTTCCCCTGTCTTATACATCTTGCATACCAGGTGGATCAATTTCTTCATCACTGGCTCTCCTAACAATAACAGCAGTGCAGACGGAACAGCATCTACTCCAAGAGCTTTGTTTCTACTCAAATCTTTTAGTGCTCTTTCAAATTCTTCTCGCAGTATAGTATCTCCTATCTCATCTTCCTCTACTCTTCTAGACTACTGCCTTAAAGTTTATTTCCTTTGTACAGGCCCCATATATATTCCTTCCACCTTCCTGCTTTCCTTTCTTTTCTTAGTAGTGGTTTTCAATCCGAGTTCTTGATATTCATACCGCTGCTTTTCTTGCCCCCATTTCTCATTTCAACAATTTAGTTCTGTATTTCCTGTGTTATCCAAGGATTTCTATTAGGCGTTGTCCTTCTGCCTATACGATTCTCTGCTGCCTTCACTACTCTATCTCTCAGAGATACCCATTCTTCTTCTGCTGTATTACTTTCCCCGTTTCACACAATCCTTGCCTAATGCCCCATCTAAAACTCCTCACCATCTCTGGTTCCTTCAATTTCTCCAGATTCCATCTCCTTACTTTCTACCATTTTGCGGTCTCTTAAGTTTTAATCTACACTTCACAACCAATAAGTTATGGTCAGAGTCTATATCTGGCCCTTGATACGCCTTACAGTTTAAAACCTGGTTTCTAAACCTTTGTCTTACCATTATAAAGTAAATCTGGTACCTTACAGTGTCTCCTGGCCTCTTCCAGGTATATAACCTTCTTTCATGATGATTAAACCAAGTGTTTGTGATGATTAAATTGTGCTCTGCACAAAATTCAACCAGGCGATCTCCTCCTTCATTCCTTTTACCCAGTCCATATTCACCTACTACATTTCCATATCTTCCCTTTCCTACTACCGAGTTCCAGTCCCCTTCACATAATTTCTTTTATCTCCTAATAAATTTCTTTGATCTCATCCTCATCGGCAGAGCTAGTTGGCATATAAACTTTTACTACTGTGGTCGGTGTTGGCTTCGTGTCTATCGTTGCCACAATAATGCGTTCACTATGCTGTTAATAGTAACTTATCCGCATTCCTATTTTCTTATTCATTATCAGACCTACTCCGGCGTTACCACCAACTGATTTTGTATTTGTAATCCTGCACTCACCTGATCAAAAATCCTGTTCATCCTGTCACCGAACTTCATTAATTCCCACCATATTTAACTTTAACCTATCTATTTCTGTTTTCAAATTTTCTAACTTACCTAATCGATTATAAAAGTAAAACAATGAAAATCACGTATATTTGCATAACGTTTTATTGAATAATGTCAGGCTATTCATTAAGTATATACATGTGGCGTCTGTTCCGAAAGAACAGATGTCACTTCTGATCCTGAAGTTGTTATTGTTTCATATTCACAGAATATATGACATCCACTGCGAATGGGCAAAGCTGCAAATGTGTACGCAGCCGGGATTCGAATCCAGGTCTCCTGCTTTCTAGGCAGTTGCGCTGACACCTATACCACTGGGGACACAGTAATCACCGCACCTGCAAGGACTACCTAAGTACTCGGCTGGGTACACATTTTCAGTTTTGCCCATTCGCAGTTGATGTCATATATTCTGTGAATATGAAACAATAACAACTGCAGGATCGGAACAGACGCTATATATATATATTGCCGGTGACGGGCAATGATCCTTTCGTTAGTGGGGAGGGTGGGCAAGTTTGTGGCCCTTACTCTTACGGGAACTAGTTTCATAACTACGAGTTTGAGTACTGTGGGCAGGGTTAAGCTGGGAACTTGTATCTGACAAGCTTAGAAACTTCAATCACACATCGAAAAACAAAGGTATAAGGTATTCATTAATATAATGAGTAACGTAAAGAGAGATATTTTTTCATGATATTACCATTAAATTGTAATATATATGAAATAATATGACCAGACATGAAAATATATTATAAATACGGAAACAAAAAATAACGAGCGGGATCCGATCCAACAACCCAGTGATTACGAAACTTTAACGGTAAGATAAACGCACAATCACTGCCATCTCGTGCAAAGAGCTCCAGCGAACAGGTACGTGAAACTGCTTGAATAGTACGCCTTAGTACTTGTATATTATGTTGTCCTCATGGACTAATAGAAATGTACAAAGTTTGAAGGAAGTACGTTATACGAACGTCGTGGTTTCTAGTTATCAGTACAACAGCTTCTTTACAAGAGCGTTACCTTGGGAAACGACACAACGAAAGTATAAACTATGATTTAAGCGTCGAGATCAGGATTCTATTCCTATCAACCGTTCCGTTTCGATTTGTTCAAATGTTTGCAAATCTATGGGTCTTAATAACTCTGGTTATCAGTCCCTAGGCTTACAAACGAGGTAAACTAGCTTAAACTAACCTAAGGAGACACACACACACCCATACCCGCGGGAGGACTCGAACATCAGACGGCGAACAACCGCGGGCTCTGCAGCAAGGCGCCTTAGGGCGCTCGGCCACTCCACCGCGGCTTTCGTTTTGGCAAGACGATTCACTAAAGCGTGTAATCCACTGCAGTGTAACAATTAAGTATGGAAAGTATGCTTGAGTAATAGTTAACTTATTTTTCACAATGTTCTTCATCTCAGCGATGCAAGCGCACTTAAGATACGAAAATCACTTCTGTGTATTTTCGGAAGTGGGGTACTGGAATCAGGTGGAAGCTATGATTCAAGACGTGTCAGGTATCAGTATCTGGTGTCAGAACATTACCTGCGTAACGGAAGAATCAGTGTTATAATTCCGGCCAGGAACGCTGGTTAAATTTGTCAGGAGGCTATATCTTATTCAGGTATACTTTGATGAACGTGAAGAGTGTACAGCCCTCTGACTTCAAAGAGAATGAGCGTCGTCTGTAGTTGGCTTCACATAAAAGAAACTTGGACAGGTTTCGTCAGCAACGATTACCAAAGGAACAATCTGCTGAATTGGCGTCGCGTGTATCCATCCACCGACGCATTAGTGCAGAACACTGCTGTCCACATTTTCAGAATGAGATGTATCATGTTAAGTAAAGGTCACATTTACCTGATCAAGAGCTGCACGTTCCTGATTGCATATTCATTCACTAATTATTGCGAAAGGTTCTACTATAATCGTTTGCGAGTGTACAAATCTGTTTCTGATTGCGTATTCATTCGCCAATAACTACGAATGATTCTACTGCAATCGTTTAGGATTATATCGGCGGAAAGAAAAGCAAGAAAGCTCTGTCAGGAGAGATACAATACTCAGGGTGTTAACCCTCTATTGCAATGTGTGTATTTAAATATACATGTTTTCATAACTCTCTACTAGCTCACGTAATGTAACTGTGCAATTCAAGCACAGTGTTTACTTCGATATACAGCTGTGCTTCTCGCCGCGCTGGAGTAGCCGAGCGGTCTAAAGCGTCTCGCTGCGGAGCGCGCGGTTTCTCGCCGTGGAGGTTCTAGTCCTCCCTGGGGCATGGGTGTGGGTGTTTGTCCTTAGGTTAGTTTACCTAGGTTTAAGTAGTTTGTACGCTACGGACTGATGACCACGCAGTTTGGTCCGATAGATTTACAAACATTTGAACATTTTTGAACTTCATATGGCAGAAAATGCTTACAGCAGTTAAGTAAAAGTTCGCAGAACTCTTGGTATGTCTAGAAGACTGTGAGTCTCCCGGCGTGCATTGTTTGAATTTCTTAATTCAAGAGTGAAGTCTCCCAGAGCTTTTCTTTTGCTGTTTCTCTAGTAAGGCTCTACACAATCTATAAATGTATTGTTTCTTTTGAAACAATTGATTCTTTTGTCTTTATACCAACTTTTGTGTGTGTAGAATGAATAGTGTGGAGTAAAGGTAAAAGCGAACTATACCTGAAGGAAATCTGGATACACAGCACAATTGAAGAGAGTGAGAAACAATAAGATGCCATCCGATGCTGACAGGAAAGAGCAGGGAAGAGGCACATCTGTTGAATTGACTGCATCAGCTTCTGGACATGACTTGATTCTTGCGAAATGGCAAGATAACAGGTGCGTCTCAGGTACATACCCAGAAAGGTAGGTTGCAAGATATGACAAAAAACAAAGCAAATGTCCAAATACAATACCAAAAGATTGCGAAGGTGTACAACAAGTTTATGGGAGGTGCTGACACTATCGACTCCTTATTCGCTCTGTACAGAACGAAAATGAGCTCAAAGAAATATTACATGAGACTTTTCTTCCATTTACTGGACATGAGTTGTGTTGTTGCTTGGCTACTTTAGAAGAGAGCCTGCATTGAAAATAGTATTTAAGAGAAAACGCAGATGGCTTTGTTTGATTTCAAGTTTGATATTGCAGTAAAACCATCGGAGAGACCATCGCTAGTTAGCTCACCAGGCAATAGCACAAAAGAAGAAGGCAACCAAATACTGCAGATGCTGATATCAGGAAGGGCCGAGTCCATCATTGGCCTAACTACAGTGGAAAATCTACCAGATGTAAATAAAATAAATGTCAAAAAAAAAAAAAAAAGTAATGTGTACGAAATGTGACACCTATTTGTGTTTTGTACCAGATAGATATTGTTTCTACACTTTTCACAATGTATAAATTCTGAAATTATGTAATTGCAAAGCAGTAACATTTTGCCAACTGATGTATACCCAACCTTTCTAATGTTTTCCATTTTCAAAATAAATAAATTGTACTTTAAAGTCTTAATTTGCTGATGTACCATAAATTTTGAACGTTGTTTCCCGAAAATTTAGTATCTTCTACTAATAGGCAAGTTCTCACAACATCCGTATGTGCGCAGTGTATATTTGAATATACGAAGTGATCAAATGTTCAAATGTTTGTAGAGTGTATGGGACTTAACTACGGGGTCATCAGTCCCTAAACTTACAAACTACTTATGAACTACTTACAACTAAGGACGGCACAAATATCCATGCCCGAGGGGGGATTCGAACCCCCGACCATAGTGGCCGTGCAGACCGTGACTGAAGCGCCTCAGTCCCCTCGGCCACCGAGGCCGGCTACGAAGTGATATTTTTAGAAATATGTATATATACTAGAAAGTTTATGATCATCTATTTTACATTCACAGCCACCATTAAGTGTATTCCAATGTTATTACTGGAAAATTCTTACTTTAATTATTCTTGTGCAGTAGAGTGTAAAAATAAGGTGCGGTGCGGTGTGCATACGTAAGCCCCTACAATGTTGGCTGCGGCTTTAATACCGCAATGCTGAAGTTTCTGTTGGTTGCCCAGGTGCAAGACTCCTCGGAAAGCACACAAGCTTATCGCCGGACTGCCTTTCGTGGCAAGGAAGGACTACGAAAGGTGCAGCTGACGTCGTGCTTTCAAGGAACGATCCGCCCATCATAAATTCAATAGCCGTCACCAGCAGCAACATGTGCGGTATCTAAATTGAGCGCGGATTTAATTTCCTTATTTTTTGCCGGAGCCGATCGATGATCCTTTCAGCGAGGCTAGGCTCCTGTAATGGCTGATAAACGTGGCTACACCAGCCGTCCAACAGCTAAAGACGACGTACACTGACATATCTCCCCTTCCACAGACGAACAGGTAGCACTGGTTCTTTGAACAGAACACAATTTAAGGTTTTTATGCAAATCAAAGGATGAGATATTATTTGTTACCCCAATAAGAGAAAAGGCTGAAAATTGCACGGCCTGTCAGCACGTAACAATGAAGGAAGGGAAAAATTTTCTGATATAATTCCAGTTGACAGTAAAGTGATTAAAATTGAACTAAAAACTATACTGAAGCGGAAAGGTCCAGATAGTAGTCTATCCTTCTTAAAGAATCCATTCTGGTTTGTGCTTTAAAAGCTGCAGGAAAGTCACGAAAATCGTTAAATCTGGATAATTGGACGGTGAATGGAATCCTGGTCTTCCTGGATACAAATTCAATTTATTATGTACCGCGCCACTTCAGTCAGTAGCATCAAAAGTGTACGGTATATTGACCTATTTAGCACTAAAGCGTAAATCAGGAGTAAGCTTCATTTACAGAATACTTCCGTTCAAACAACTTTTTCGCCGGCCGCGGTGACCGAGGGGACTGAGGCGCTCCAGACACGGTCTGCACAGCCACTACGGTCGGGGGTTCGAATCCCCGTCCTAGTTCGTAAGTAGTTCATAAGTAGTTTGTAAGTTTAGGGACTGATGACCCCGTAGTTAAGTCCCATAAATTATACAAACATTTGAACATTTGAACAACTTTTTCGAAGCAGTCGTCTGTACGTATTTAGTTTATACTATCTGCAATATAGGCGTTGCACGGTTGATGGAATGAGGCTCACTGTAGCTATCAGATTATATACACAAATCAATATTCCATTAAACGTATGATATATACAGTAAATTGTAAACTGATTAATGAACGATGCGATGAAATACTGTTAATTAAATGACACAAGTAATGACAGGAAATTCCTTGGTTTAATGGTAATTTGTGTAGGACGCATTTTACATGTCATGTCGTATCTCCAGAATTATGAGTCGTACAATGACGAAATTTCTTTACTAACACTTGGACACCAGCGGTTATCTACTACCACAATAACCAGTTTGTGGAAGTGGGCAGTCATCGAGAAACAAACATTAAGATGACAAAAGTCGTGGAATTCCTCCTAATTTGTTGTCACACTTCTTTGTGTCTGTAGAAAAAGCAGGAAGTAGACACGTGGTAGTACCGTGCGGTAATGTTGACCCTTTTTGCTCAAAAATGTTCAAATGTTTGTAGAACTTATGGGACTTAACTACGGGGTCATCAGTCCTTAAGCTTACAAACTACTTATGAACTAGCTAAGACTAAGGACGGCACAAATATCCATGCCCGAGGGGGGATTCGAACCCCCGACCGTAGTGGCCGTGCAGACCGTGACTGGAGCGCCTCAGTCCCCTCGGCCACCGCGGCCGGCACCCATTTCGCCTCTTATAGCCGTCCCTAACTGCGGAAGTGTTGCCGTTATCTGATTTTGTTCACTGACTCCTCTATTATATTCCATAAATTTTAAACAAGGTCCGTGTCGGTTGTTGTTGTTCTCTAGAACTGCTCAAAATGGTCTAAAAATAATAACCCAGAAAGTATGATCTGTGAATAACAGGCAAGCTTCCGCCCACATCGATCTTGCGCGGAGCAAATCTCGAACCTGAAGATAATACTGCAACACCGTCAGTCGAACCACACAGTAGTCAGCTTCGTAGATTTCAAGAAATCATATGACTCGATTCATCGCACCAGTCTGTTCAATACGCTTCGTGAATTTGATGTAGATAAAACTACTTCGTTAAATGAGCAGACTTTACCAGACATAACCTCCAAAGTAAAATTTTTGGGATAAGTCTCTGAACCTTTTCAAATTAGGACTGGATAAGATTATGAAGACGAGGGAGAAAGATATACCAGGAATAAATATAGGAATAAAGGACATACAAATGAAAATAAAATGCATTGCCTTTGTTGACGACCTAGCAATAATAACGCGGGATTCCGAGGAAACCAAAACGCCATCCACAAACTTCATGAGTTTACCATCAAAAGCGGACTTACGAGAAAACACAATTCATGGAGTCCAAAAGTTCAAATCTGAAACAACTTGTGACAAAATATGGTGACATAAAACGAGTACTTGAAGTATTTCTGTGAAATCATTAGTAGCACTGGCTACGGAAAAGTAGCTCACAAAATACGAACAGAGAAATTATGTACTGCATACACAATTACGTGGAACATATATAATAAGAAATCGCTATCCACCCAACCCAAACTTCACCACTATCACACAGTCATACTTCCAGAAGCGCTCTACGCAACTGAAACATCATCATTAACTATCAAGGACATAGAGAAAATGGAAAGCCAGACACTCAAGAAAATATTTTAACCAAAAAATTCAAGATCGTATCTGCATGCGCAGATACTCAGAGGAATTGTACTCAATGATAGAACGTTTCACGTCAGCTGCAATGAAAAGACGAGTCAAATTCTACGGACAATTCTCTACAGTACATCCTGGTTAGTTACGCGACCTACATACCTGATTTTCAGCATTCTTCTGTAGCGCCCTATTTCCAAAGCCTCTATCCTCTTCCTGTTCGAACTATTTATCGTCCGTGTTTCACTTCCGTACAAGGCAACACGCCACACAAATGCCTTCAGATAAGACCTCCTTACACTTATATATATATTGGAAGTAGCGAATCTCCGTTTTTGAAAACTATTTTCTTCCCATTGTTATTCTGCATTTTATATATTCTGTACTGCGACCATCATACAAAACTCATCTGACACCTTTATTGTTTCGTTACCTAATCAAATTTTCCTTCAGCATCGACTGATTTTCTTGGGCTGTATTCCATTGCT
The DNA here is from genome assembly GCA_026315105.1 of Locusta migratoria. Lineage (NCBI taxonomy): Eukaryota > Metazoa > Arthropoda > Insecta > Orthoptera > Acrididae > Locusta > Locusta migratoria. The sequence continues at coordinate 719,940,092 of CM048755.1, read as the reverse complement.
CTTGTTTTGTTATATTTAATTTCCATTTTATACGCTCCCTTCAGCAAACTGTCCATTCCGTTGAACTGATCTTCCAGAACCTTTGCCGTCTCTGAATTACATTGTCTGCAAATTTCACCTTGGTTTCCTCCACAGCTTGCTCAATCTGAACAATATTGGAGAAGGGCTACGACCCTGTCTTACTTCCTTACCATCCAATCCCTCCCTTTCATACTCTTCGACTCTAAAAACTGCTATCTTGTTCTTGTACAAGTTGTAAATAACTTATATTTTACCCTGCTGACTTCAGAATTTGAAGTAGTGTGAAAGAGTGTATATATGTCCATATTGACAGAAAAATGGGTTAGATGTAGTTGTAAAACGTTTTTATCGGTTCATCGTTAACGGTATTAATCAAAAGTTTTCCGCGAGAAAGTCTAAATGGAAGGATGGAAGGAAGATTATGGTTTAACACACCGCCAGAGGAAGTTCTGTGTATGGTACTCCATCTGTCGCAAATTGGGAAATCAGAAAGAGGAAGACGATACATTTTTGAATTCTCATTCAATTACAATCATAGTGAAAGCTTCGCTTCTTGTTGCGACATTACTTATGTGCTGATGTTTCTGTTAGTCACTGGGAGTTAATACAATGATAGTGGTAGTTGTTAATCATAAAACAAATAAAAAGATGACATTCACCACTTGCTGGCATGTTAAAGGAGTACAATAAAATGTATCATTATTATTTTGCAAAATGGTCTCTTTTCGGCCAAAAGTGGATGTAGAACAGATATCCAAAACCAATTCACAGAATTTAGTTATTGCTTTAGAAAGGGAATAATTTCAGGAGAACTGCTGCTGTATTTTGTCTTCTGACAGGAAGCACCAGGCGACAGTAACACCTGGGAGGCCAAGTTTCTGTGCGCAAAGGTGGCTGCCAAACACAGCCAAATATCTGGCTCAGAACTTGTCATTGCACTCAGAATCAAAGTGCATTTCCAGACAGAAGTAAAAGGGAGGGAGACAGGGAGAGAGAAATAGTTATTGTGGTAGGAAGATGTGGATGTGGTATTTTGTTGGATAGAACAATGTACATTTCATTGATAGTTGACGTTCAATAAGCAAACAAATGCTACTGATGATAATAATAATTTGCATTACGTAAGTACAGCCTTTGTTTAAATTGTATACAACATACTTCAGAGTAGGAAATAGATATTAGTTGAAGTGAATAAGATCAGGCGAGCATTACAGTGTTGCACAGAAGGCGCAACTCTCTCTCATGCAAAGTTATGTCTGCATCTAAATACATATTAGGCAAGACACCATACGGTGTAAGGTGGAGGGTACTTCGTAACGCTGCTAGGCATTTCCTTTCCTGTTATACTAACGAAGAGGGCGATGGAAAACGACTGTTCGTTCCACAGACCCGTAATGAGGAGATCATCGCGGATGTGGAACGTGTCAATATATACATTTTTTAATTTTTTTTATTACAAGCTGAAATAAAATAATAATAGTAGACCTATTAATATATACAATACACAATTTCGTTCTATTCAAAAATTCGTCATTGGAGTAAAAGGACTTGCCCAGTCATTCAGACTGCTCTTAAACTGGTGTTTGTTTGCAATTAATTTTTTTTTACGGTTGCAGGAAAAATATTGAAATTTTGTGTTTCTTAGAAGTGGACCCCTTTCTGAAGTAAAGTAACTGCTTTCAAGTCCTTGTGTAGATCGTTTTTGTGCCAAGTATTGTATGTATGAACTGAGATATTTGTTGCAAAAAGGGGTACATTATTTATGACGCATTTCATTAAGGAATAAATATACTGAGAGGCAGAAATTCGTATACTCAGTTCCTTGAAGAAGCTTCTACAGGCTGTCCGTGAACTTATTCCACAGATAATATTGTGACAGTATCACCCAACGAGTAGCACTCAGTCATTGTGTTTGGAGAAATTTATCAAAAAATGTTTAAATGTTTGTAGAGCTTATGGGAATTAACTACGGGGTCATCAGTCCCTAAACTTACAAACAACTTACGAACTAGCTAATACTAAGGACGGCACAAATATCCATGCCCGATGGGGGATTCGAGCCCCCGACAGTAGTGGCCGTGCAGACCGTGACTGACGCGCCGCAGACGGCTCGGCAACTGCGAGAAATTTATCAATATAGATTATATGCACCACAAACACTGGCCATGCCAATGCACAAAAAGTGTTACACTCTTTACTTTTATTAATTTTGGTAGTATTATATCTATGTAGACAGGTGATATTGATGGGATTGCATTATCTGTATAACTCTGTAATTTGGAAAAAATCGCCTGCCGAGGGGACTGAGGCACTCCAGTCACGGTCTGCACGGCCACTACGGCTGGGGGTTCGAATCCCCCCTCGGGCATGGATATTTGTACCGTCCTTAGTTGTAGGTAGTTCATAAGTAGTTTGTAAGTTTAGGGACTGATGACCCCGAAGTTAAGTCCCATAAGCTCTACAAACATTTGAACATTTTTTTGGAAAAAATCATGTTATGCAGCCGTGAAGCTAGGGCTCATAGTGGGCTGGCCAACGAAGTGCTGGTGTGTGTGTGTGTGTGTGTGTGTGTGTAAGGCGGAAACGGCCGGCCGGGGAATGAGCTTACCGCTCGCTTGGAAATGCCGTGACGTCAGAAGGAATTCACCGCGCAGCTAGCGCGGCGACAGTGTATTGTATACGATAAAGTTAAATTTAAAAGTAAAACATAATTAAGACAGAGAAGTGCGACACAGTTTGTGAAAGGATATCATATGACACTTATAGTAACGCACAGACATCCCTCCTATCGAGTACATATAGAAAGTTTTAATAGAATGAATATACGGCAATTTACTGTTTGTTTTTAAAAAAATCATAACTTGTAAACCATTTAAGATACAGAAGCGAGCAAGGGCTCATATAAAAGGTCTCAACAAGGTGCATCACCTGATATGCTTACGCGCTCCAGTCATGGTCTGCACGGCCACTACGGAGTTCGAATCCCCCCTCGGGCATGGATATTTGTGCCGTCCTTAGTATTAGTTAGTTCATAAGTAGTTTGTAAGTTTCGGGACTGGTGACCCCGCAGTTAAGTCCCTTAAGCTTAACAAACTTTTTTTTTATTACAATTGTTTGTAAATCTATCGGACCAATCTGCGTGGTCATCAGTCCGTAGCTTACTAACTACTTAAACCTTGGTAAACTAACCTAAGGACAACACACACACACCCATGCCACAGGGAGGACTCGAACCTCCACGACGAGTAACCGCTCGCTTCGCAGCGAGGCGCTTTAGACCGCTCGGCTACTCCACCGCGGCAACAAACATTTGAACATTTGTACATTGGCGAGGGGTCAGGAAGTGTTAACTGAGTTCTCATAAACATTCATTCATTCATTCGATATCTGTTGTTGAACATTGTTTTTGTCAAATAAACTGTGAATATAAAGACGAAGTATTCGTGGTCAGGCACAGAGTAATGGAACGTTTTTCATGCAATGAGCCGGCCGCGGTGGCCGAGGGGACTGAGGCGCTTCAGTCACGGTCTGCACGGCCACTGCGGTCGGGGGTTCGAATCCCCCCTCGGGCATGGATATTTGTGCCGTCCTTAGTCTTAGCTAGTTCATAAGTAGTTCGTAAGCTTAGGGACTGATGACACCGTAGTTAAGTCCCATAAGTTCTACAAACATTTGAACATTTTTTTCATGCATGAACAGTAGCCTGGTAGGCTAATTCAAAATATTTTCGGCAAAGTAAATATTGTCTGAGGACTCACGAGCTATATTAGATACGCCAACGTACAGTGCTTATACCGGTTACAGTGTTTCATGATAAATAAACAGATTACTTAAAAATTTAAACGAAAGTGTTGTGAAAGTTATTTGTATGTAAAGCATTCTTCTTCTTAATTTTGGTAGTGTTTTAATCAATCATCTGCAGGTGGGGACTGTGGACGAATTTTTATCATCCCCTAGACAGAGCAGAACTTAAAGTGCAGTGAAATTGTTAGTGTTAATACACGATTCTCCACAGGCAGCCCTCATTAAATAACCTCGCAATATACATTACAGCTTTTGGACTCTAAACTTCTGTTTCACTTGAAGAGTTACCCCAAAATATTATACCATATGATGTTAGGGATTGACAGTAAGAAAAATATGCGAGGATCTTTTTCAAGTTTTATGTTGCCTTTCTCTGATAACACTCAAATTGCAAATAAAGATTTGTTAAGGCGTTTATGCAGTTCTCTGGTGTGATCCTTCCAACTGAATTCATTATAAGGTTGTAGTCCCAGGGAGTTAATATTTTCAACGTATCATATTTGTTCTTCTTCATAGTTTATGTATATACTGGAAGGAAACCCCTTACATGTACTGAACTGCATGTAGCGAAACTTTTCGAAGTTTAATATTGATGAGTTAGCCTTAAACCATTTATTAATGTCCATGAAAACATCATTAGCAGTCCTTTCTAGAACTATGCTCGACGTAATATTTATTGCAATACTAATATCATCTGCACTCAAAACTAACTCTGCTTCTGGCAATGTAACTGGCGCAACTCTGACGTCATCGCGGCAGCCAACGTGTTAAAGTACACAAGAAAAAGCAATGGCTTAAGACGGATGCTTGTGGGACACCACAAGTAATTTCTTGCCAATATTGTAATGACTGACGGCTAAATTCACTAGTCCCTTGTACTGACACCCTTTATTTCCTGTTAGCGACGTATTACTTGAACCATTATGAATCATCAAGGAATCGTTTATTGAACATTGGAGGGAAGTGTGCGAGGTAAAAATAGCAGAGGGAGATGAAGAGACGAATACAGCAAGCAGATTCAAATTGATGTGGTTTGACGTTCGTATTCAGAGATGAAGAGGGTTGCACAGGATAGGGTAGCGTGGAGAGCTGCTAGTCTCCGCACTGAAGACACCACAACAACGCCTCACGGTGCGGCGGAAGATGCTGAACCATCTTTTCTTGGTCAACTTTCACGAGTAACATTTGCCTCTCCTATGGGTAACAACTACTCTCTGGATCCACCTGGTAATTTGGCCGAATGTGAAGGCTCACATATGAGGCGGTGCGGTATGAAGGCTGATGTGAGGTCTATGAAGGCGTTCTGTGGGGTGTAGCAGGTTCAGTAGTGTGCGGGATCGGCTCTCTTGTATGATCTCAGCTCGGCAACCTCCATTCACGAGGGAACTGGTTAGAACATCCCTTGTTTTACCCAACGTCGTAATTTTCTTCAGCTGTTTCTTCAACGTCCTGGCCCATCACTGGGCTTCTGAATTGGACGCCGAGCGAAATGGGAAAGTGGTGAAGTTTTCAGTGCCATTACATCTACGAAAGTCCTGTTACAAAAGAAGCCGTAAACCACGCGCCATTTCTGAAACCCATGTAGCTCTAGTCGCCTCTATGGGTAAAAGACAACTTCAAACAATGAAGTTCGGTGAAATGAAGTCAGAACGGTCGATCGGGCAACACAGAGACTCACATCGCTGCATTTGCGAAGCGGCCCCAACCTGCCCCAACTGTAATTCAGTTGAGCATCTTGTGTGTTACGTGTTAGACCTGTTGGACTAAGTGCTTGTTTCGTATATCCGTTCTCAACAGAAACATGACAATGAACGAGCAAACGATCATTTAGTGTTCTGTTTTAAGCTTGGCACGACGCCTATGGACATGAAGCACTGATCGTTTAGTGTGCTTACGAGTGACTCGCCCTCTTTCGAGGAGACCGGGAAAGTGTTTCTGACAATCCCCGTAGCGGACGACTGGCGACCGCCGTCAGTGACGAAAACATTGAGAAAGTGAGGACATTAATCACCAACGATCGTCGATTAACTGTGCGCATGATGGCAGATGATCTGCAGACCAACCGTAAAACCGTGCGAAAAATCCTTACCTAAAACGAAGGAAAGAATAAAATGTGTGGTCGCCTTGTGCCACATCACTCGACTGACGATCAGAAACAGGCGCTTTTACAGGCTTTACAGGATTTAATCGAAACTGTGGATGCGACACCTAATTTCTTAAACTGTATTCTCACTGAGGATGAAACCTGGTCTCTCCGGTACGACATGAAACGAAACGGCAAAACATGGAATGTCGGTCTTCCGCACAACCTCGTCGGTAAAAGGTCAGAGCTGAAAAATCACGCATCATAACGATGCTCATCACCTTTTTCGATAGTGAAAGAGTGCCTGAGGGAGCGACGTTGAACGCTGAAAGGTACGTTGAAACTTTGACCCGTTCCATGTAACGTCCAGGCAGAGTACGGCACCAATACGCAGAAAAAGGTTCCTCGTTTTTGTTGACGACAACGCTCGCTCACCCACAGCCCACTCTACAGATCTCACAACGATCAAAGAGCGAGTTACCTCTGTGGTTAGCACTCTGGACTCCCACTGGTACTCTTTCGCCCCTCTATCAGCATATTCCCCGGTCACTTCATGTACACATGCTTTACTCCTCACCCACATCAGCCGCCTGCTCTTACCTGACTATAAAAGCAACCCATTTACCAGTAGATGGAGACCATGCAGAAGCCTGTGCTATTTTGATACAGATAATTATTTTCCATTCGAGACGTCATTGCTGCATCAACTGCTTCGCACTTTACGCAATTCAGAGTCAGTTTGAAACAATACATTTGTGAAGACACCGATTCTCTCCGAAAATACGTCACCACCATATATTCTGCACACAGTATTTTGGAAATAAAATCACAGATAATGTTAAAATTATTTACAGTATTTCCAGATTCCTGTTCATCTTCACAACCTTGAAAGTAGCCTGTTAAATAATTGAAGCGAGATCTCAGGCAGTTGAGATCTGCAAATGTAAGTTAAAACGCTCACTTCTGCCCTAAATTACTTTACGAGTGGCTACAGTACTTGCGCAATGGAAATTTATCTAACTGCTCACTCCTTAAGGGAGCAGCCAACGTTTTAACAGACACAAAATTAATGTAAAAAATAAAATGAATAGATAATTAAACATGGGATGGGGAGCATGAAATTGTAAAGCAGAGATTTGATACTTTAAATCATAATTTATTCAATGACATGAACAACAAAATAAATGTGGGAAGACCAAATTAAGCACACACCTTGACCAATAGTGAATTAAATCATAAAGTTACTGCACATAATAAAATTGTTTCTGCCCTTTATAAATCTGGAGGTAATGTGGGAGGAAAATTGCCAACACACAATGGATAGATGAAAGCAAAATTATTCATTCAAAGCCAGACACGCATAATGCTTGCAACACTTTACTCATTCAGGATCACTTGATAGTAGCGACATACGAAGCGGTGGCAACGTTTTGACAAGATGGCGGGTGTCTTGAAACAAAAATTTAAAAATGACTATGCACCAAACTAACTCATGTTCAGGGAGGCAGGGCATCCTATTCTTAAGTACCACATGGTGTGTGACCACAGCGAACAGAATTTACAAAAACAAATTAATTTAAAATAAGTGAGTAAAGCACACATGAGAATTCATATAGAAGAAAGCTAGTATTAATAGAAGCACAACGTGATGATACAGGTTGTTAGCGGCATGAACCTGTTTGTAATTGATAAAAAGAAGTTTTAAGATACAATAAAAGGAGAATCTGAATTATATTTACTTACTTTCTCGGATCCAGTATCTCACTAATTTCAAGAAACAAAAGTCGGCAACCTCAGAGGAACACCCAGTTGTCATGAGATGAGAAGTTATTTTCAGTTTCCCTCACTGGCTGCATTTATCCATTCCGTTGTCTACCAACGTACGTTATCTTCGTGTTAACCGTGGATAAATTCTGAGCGGCAAGAAAATGAGATAAATGTGCTAGCCTGAAACGTGCGTTAGTCGCTGGCTCTTTGTGAAACATAGACAATGGAGCTGCCGACCCCTCTGGCTTCCGGGCCTGGAAGCGACAAAGAGCCGAGAGGGCCAAAGTTAACACGAACGCGAGCGAGAGGTGTACGCTGATAACACGGCCGAAACAGCCAGCCGCGCTACATAGCTCAACCTCCATGAATTTACGACAACGCTCTTTTAGTGGAAAATATAATCGGTGTTTATTTCGGATTACTTTATAATGATTAATTTTTTGAATAGGAGTTGAGAAAATTTATATATTTTACTATATATTATACTATATTATTTCTTTCTATATTTATGAAGTATGGCCAATTTTGGATTATTTTATCCTAGTAGTAAACGTCTGTTTTATCGTAACAGATTAGAGGTATTTATGATGTAAAAGTATTTTACGTCAACGACATATATTCACTACTAGCTTAAACCCGCGGCTCCGCTCGCGTGTTGGTTGATTATGATAGATAATGCGCGAAACGTGAAATCGAGTTTTTTAAAGAGATTTCTTAAAAGAAATATCTTTTTTACTGCTTTATTTATTTATTCTTATATTTTCTTATTCGTATGCTTATCCTTACAGAGAAACAGCTGAAGACATTGTAGCACGCATAGACCAAAGATATGGTCTGTGGCATCACGTTTCGCTGTATGTAACCTCCTTGCTATAGCGTCTCATACGTCATCGCTGGTCTTCTGTCCGATTTTTTTCATAATTTGACGATTTTCAACCACCCCCTTGTAGCTATCGACATGGAGCTGCTATTGTGTACAACAGGAGACTTCGGACAACAATTACACACAGACCATTTGTTTGCGTTCTGTAGTTTTCGCATCAGAGCGAAATATTAACACACACACGCGTAGAATTTTATATACACCGATAACTTTCCATCCCAATATACTCCACCCTTTTATCATAATCAACCCTCGAGCAACAATGCAACCAATAAAACCATTTTCAAAGAGTAAATATAATTTTCAACCAGTAATTATTGTTCCGCATTTCGCGTTATATTCTTCAGATATCTATCAGATCGCTATAAAACCGTGCCTAAAACATTCCTCAGGTATAAATTAGTAACTGTACAAATATTTAAGTCTCTGCGTCTTGTCGTTCGGATGTGATAAGTGTACACCGAACAGACATTCACATTAATATATATAGATAAATAGCTATTCGATCGCCATAAAACCGTGCCTACAGCCTTCCCCAGGTAGACATTAGTAACTGTACAAATTTTTTGCTGATTATGTCTTGTGGTTAAGTCGTGATAAACGCACACCGAACAGACATTCACATTTATAGATATAGATTGCACTGGAAATTTCAAGGTCACCTGTGTCGTCGCCGAGTCAGTCTTACACGACGCTTTGAATGCTGCTCTGCGGTTTCTTTGCAAACTCGCATCACAGGCATTTATCAGATTATATATAATCATTATAAACGTACAAACGCGATACACATATCGCGTTGAATTATTACAAGTAACAAGCGTATCTTATGATAAGTCACATTTATCTCTCAATGGGAAAAGCAGACAATAGTGAAGTAATGTTATTAGGAATCTAACTCATACGTAAACGCAACATCGTGATGAAGAAACTTTGAATAAAAACAGGATAAATGTAAGAAGAGCTACACAACAAGAGATTCATCAATTCTGAAGAAAGATCTTAACTGAAGAATTGGATAAAATAAATACAAACCTATATGCCAAAGTTATCAACAGAACAAGGTCATCTTCCGTAACGTTTGCAGACCCTGACAGATCCGAAATGGAAGATAAAAGAAATAATGGTAGAAACATGCTACTTTCTTCTCTGTAATTGCTTCGTTGAAGAAGACAAACGCGTATTGTTAACGTTCGACCGTCCCACGGATGTAATAATGGTATGTAGGATGAACCACTTTAGCTTTTCAGATCATCTCGGGAATAACAGTATGTGCTAAAAGACGACATTCAGAGTGTAAAGAAAGATATCCATTGTCGGTTTGTAAGGAAGACTGTTACAAATATTAAATAAGGTGTTTTGTTCATTATTAAATGGTACTAAATAATATTGTTTCTTCTCTAGTTCTTCACATGAATGATTTCAGTTTACACTGTCATCGCAACATTACTTATCTTCTTCTTTCTTGGTTAGTAGGGTGATTCTAACATTTTACATGTTGAGGCCTGTGGGTTTGAGAAATAAGGGCTTTAAAACATTAACATTTAGCTTGAAACAAACTCATTTGTATTACAAATTCACTCTGCTGCAAATCATTCTGCCACGGACAGAAAATAAAGCATTATTTCAAGACAACATATGTGATATGTCTTGCCGACTTGCAACCAAGAATAAGATTCGTCTTTTCCAGTCCAACCACATTTCATAGAATATTTAATTGCGAATATGACAATTTCACAAATAATAGTTGGTACAAAATCGTGTAATAGACTAAAAATATAATTTCTGTTATTACGTTTATTTCGAATATTTCACAAAAAATATAAAATTTCATGAGTATGTGGAAAAAATTCAAAGGAAATGATTTTAATATAATCATTCTGCACCATAAAATAGAACCCGGTATTTTCCTGACATCTGTCTTTGAAAAATTAATTATCCTTGTATTAAAAGGTAAGAACAAAGCATTTAAAATTGTCTACATATTGTTTTAAGTACGGATTCAGCTAAAGTTTCAGACAGTTCAAAAAATGTTTGTATAGCTTGTGGGACTTAACTAGGGGGTCATCAGTCCCTAAACTTACAAACTACTTATAAACTAGCTAAGACTAAGGACGGCACAAATATCCATGCCCGATGGGGGATTCGAACCCCCGACCGTAGTGGCCGTGCGGACTGTGACTGGCACGCCGCAGAGCACTCGGCCAACACGGTCGGCTTCGGACAGTTGAATGCAGTATTACAGAATTGTCGGTAAGTTTCATTTGTACGATGGTATCAGATACTCCAATACAAGGGAATTCTCGTAATTTCCTTACAATGGGTTTGAATCGAAGGCAGAGGCTAAGGAACGTGAGTATTACGACCAATTCTATACAGCAAATAAATATATTTTCAATACAAACTTAAGTTTCCTTGATTGGACGCACCGTTATATGACTGACATGTAAAGTCAGAGAGATTGTGACGTTGGTTGCATCGCAATACGTCAATTACATCCCAAAAAATTGAACCGAAGTCGCTACATGAGCGGAACGAAATCTGGCCCAATTGAGGTACCAGGTGGAAATTGTATGGCAGTCCATTCCACATAACCACATTCGGAACTTTTACGATCGTTTCCATTAAAGTATTACAGCTTACACTGCTGCAAAAGGAGGGTATACACGGTACTAACGCCAACATTGCGGACGCTCTGGTGACTGTACTCAGCTGCATACGGCTCCATGTGATCGTGTGTTGTATACAACTTCAGGAATGTGTCAATGAAATTTCCCTCTGCTGGGTCGACAAATTAATGTTATTTTTTCATTTTCCAGGAGAGTATTTGCCTACGTTATGTCTGAATATCTGCTCTAACGAGCCCCAGCCTTCCATTCATACTTGTTAAAGTCAACGTTGTTACAGAGATATTTGCAATGCAGCGTTTACGTGGGCCACCGTGTATATATACTTTTGTGTCTCGTCCTCATCGCCACTTTTGTATCCCATCCTCGTCGCCACTTTTGTATCCCCCATCCTCGTCGCCACTTTTGTGTCTCGTTTCCACCGGTTGTCCTGGGTGTCGGTGGCCGAGTAGAGAGAGACCGACACAGGGAAATAGGATGCACGCATGTGCGGGTACAGAGTCTGAGGTGACCAGCCAGTGGGACAGCAGAAACTAGAAACACTAAGCTAGATTAAAACAAGTTGTATATTTCGTATCAATCTGGATAATACTTAACTTTTACAAAGTTCATGACTGCCAACTAAGTGTAACCTGCCTATTGATGAGACCTTGTGCCTGTCCTAATCCCAAGTGTTAACTGGTGTCTATCTGATTCCCAAGTGGCCGAACGAGTTCAGTGGTGGCCAGAGCGGAGTTTCAGCAAAGGACGCTCGTGGCTGACGTCGTAAGAACGCCGCGCCCTTCGACCATAGATAATGGTAGACTGGGCACGGCATCGTATTCATGGCACCAACATCTCTGCAGCTAAACCATTATTTTGCCAACAGTCACGTGGAAAGGAACAGATGTGATACAGCTTTGCCTAGGATTATACAGAGCTTTTTGAGAAGGCAAGTAACATTAAATTCCAAGTGAAAGTATTATTAGTTTAAAATAATGACATTTCTTTAAAACTGACGCGTTGTTTATTATATCTGGCTAATGTTTGCCAACAGTCACATGGTCATATGTTTGAACCACGCCATATGTATAGCCGCTCTGGTGTTTGGCCGGTCTGTTAGTATCTATGGTCGAAGGCCGCGCCGTGCTTGCATGGCGGCGCGCGGCGAAAGTACGTGGCGCGCACTTCAGACTTGTGCGACACCACTGCCACGAGCGCCCTCTGCTGAAACTCCGCTGGTGGCCACGACTGCTGCATCGGCCACTTGGGAATCAGATAGGCACCAGTTCAGACTTGGCTATCGGATAGGCACTAGGAATCATTAGTAGGCAGGCCTCTATCTAAACTATGTATCAGCATTCTGCAGTCAAGAACTATGTAAAAGTTAAGTATTACCAAGACTCCACGAAATATATATGTTGTTCTAATTTAGCCTAGCGTTCTAGTTTCTACTGTCTCACTGGCTGGTCACCTCCGTACTTGCACATGCGTGCATCCTTTATTCCTGTGTCGGTCACTTTTTACTCGGCCACCGACACCTACAACAACCGGCGGAAACGAGACACAAAAGTGGCGACGAGGCTGGGATACAAAAACCACATATACACTATTTGCCATCCATTATATCACGCCAACAAGGACTGAAGAGGTCACATCCAAATTTATTTGGGAGATAACACGTTGTACCATCATCACATGATAAAAAATACAGCCCCGTGTGAAGTGAGAAAAATGGTTATATCAGTTTTTTCTGTTATCCCCACTGCTGGTTATAACCATTGTTATAAACCTCGACATTGAATGAAAAAGCCTCTGGATGTGTTGTTGGGATATAGCGTGCAATGCTACTTCTATATATTGCCAAAGGTGATCTGGTGTAGCAACGAGTGGTGTATTCCAGGCAAGTTGGTCCGCAGTCAGTTACCAGACGTTTCCAATTGGAAAGAGATTTGGAAACAAGGAAGAACAAAGACATAAGTCTAATCCAATGGGCGATGAATAGTTCTTCATTTCTTTTAGTGCTACGTCAAAGAAATTTCGGCTATATTTGATGAAATTTCTTTGTCAGAGATATGATCAAAAGTATGATCGTGTAATGCAAGCCTAATGAGCACCCCTTCTTTAAAGTACACCTCAGTAACTGATTATCACTTTGTCAAAAAACAATTAAGAAATTGTGAAGCTATGGGAGAAAACTGCTGAGGTCATTGGTCCCTACAAACAACTTAAATTCACTTATGCTAAATCACGCCAATGCCCGAGGGAGGACACGAACGTCAAACGGGAGTGGCCGTGCAATCCTTTAGATGGCGTGTCAGACCTCGCGGCCAATACCGATCTGCGCTCCGTGAAATAAACAAGAAACATTTCACATGATGATACTCACAAACAGATTTAGCTAAAAAGGCTTGCAGCCACAAGAACAGTGATTAAAAAACTTTTTTAAATAAGTAGAAGAGACACTATTTTGGGCTCATAACAACAACACGATTTACTGGAAACAAATCTGTTATGCATATAGCTTGATTTCCAATAATTATTCGTAGGCAATTATCGATTTCCACAGTTTATGCATAAATACGAAGTGTAATACACATACTGTCTGGTACGCATGCCACATACAACGTTGGTACTGTGTTGCTCTCCACTTGACACGAATTCCAACAACATACTGTACTTGGAAATAAATTTGTTTGCCGTCGAAACGGGTGTGGTGAGTAACTTTATACACAGTAGTGATTCCCTCGAGCATGTGTCATGAGAGAGACGGAATTTGATGGTCAAGTGCTCCGTAATTCGAACGTAGGCTGCCGGCGCGGCGCTGTGTCAATAAGCAGCAGGGGATTAGTGTGAGGGATTAGAGTGCGTTGCTCACACGCAGTCAGCCTGAAGCGGCCACTCCCCTCCCACGGGCCTCTGCTGACGTCATTAGGGTTTTCCCACCCCCAGCCAGGGAATTCACCACGTGGCCCACAAGCTATAAGTAATACCGCCCAAACTGTAGGCGACGATTAAGTGAATTACAGCTGACTAGATTAAAGCTGACCGGCCGTAACGTTTCTGCAACACAATTAGCAGACTATCAACAATAATTACCTCCACGCTGTCGCGAACAACTGACTAGGATGCAGGTCTCTTTTCATACTTCGGAACAGGAGCTTTACTCACATTGTAAGAGCGCAGCACTTATTTCTCAAAAAGAGAAATAGGAATTGAATGTATTCCACATTTTATGATGCCGAACACTCGTTAATAACGGAAGACGCAGTGTGACAATCGCTCTGAGTCTTGCCAGCCGCGGCGGCCGAGAGGACTGAGGCGCTCCAAAAAAAAATGTTCAAATGTTTGTTAAGCTTATGGGACTTAACTACGGGGTCATCAGTCCCTAAACTTACAAACTACTTATGAACTACTTACAAACTAGGACGGCACAAATATCTATGCCTGAGGGGGGATTCGAACCCCCGACCGTAGTGGCCGTGCTGACCGTGACTGGAGCGCCTCAGTCACCTCGGCCACCGCGGCCGGCGAGGCGCTCCAGTCACGGTCTGCACGGCCACTGCGGTCGGGGGTTCGAATCCCCCTTCGGGCATGGATATTTGTGCCGTCCTTAGTCTTAGCTAGTTCATAAGTAGTTTGTAAGCTTAGGGACTGATGACCCCGTAGTTAAGTCCCATAAGTTCTACAAACACTTTTTGAGGTCTGAGTCTGGAAGTGAAATACTATTATTGTTGTTAGGTAAAAATGCAATACACTATCTACATTTCTCAGAGGCATGTCTCTTCTATAAACACTTAAATGTACCCTAAAATTTTACTATTGTCAATTTCGAGATTCTACTAGCATATTCTACACAGTATTTCAGGAGCTCTATTCTTTAGGATGGATAATTCAGTAGTCTCATTTGTTGAGGGAGAGTGTATGAGGTTTTTGTTTCGTCTTACACATATAATTTGGGGTCTCCCACAACTGTAATTATTTGAACTGGACGAGAAACGCATATCCTAAAAAAAAACTTTTGCATACCAATCGCGAGCCAGTTAACGGTTGTGTAGGCTTTCCCGGCGTAATAACTGATGATTTTCTTCTCGGGTCTGCAGCCGGATAACGTCATCATCTTGACACAACATTTCAACAGACCGACTGGCGGCTATCTTCAGGTGAGTAAGCCGAATGCACTGACTCGCAGGAAAGCCAGAGCATTCCCGCGAGTCAGTGCATTCGGCTTACTCACCTGAAGATGGCAGCCAGTTGGTCTGTTGAAATATTGTACCAAGATGACGATGTTATCCGTTTGCAGACGCGAGAAGAAAATCACGAGTCAGTTACCTCGTTAGCACCCCTGGTGTGTGGTGCACGACTGACTCTTTCAGGGGATCGGTTAGCTCAAGTCGAGGAAGTTTAGGCTCAGCTAATTACGTAACTTTCCAAGTCTCATGTTCTCTCCTTTCACGCGACTGAAATACGGAGCCATGATCTCCCTCGGCGAGTAACAATGCAGACTGTGAGCTTCGATTACCATCCACTAACAAGGATGATCTCCTTACCCCCCTCCGCCTGGCGGTGAAACTATCCGCATATGGCGTTCCCCGGGTGACAAGTACAGTAGAGTCTCGATTATCCGATCTTCGGGTATCCGACCTTCCATGTTATCCGACCCTTTCATCGCCCCGGGACCGTATGAAAAGAAGTGCTTGGATGAGCTCAGACATTTGTAAAGAATGGTTTTTTAACGACTTCGAGCCACAAAGTGAAAAGTGTTTGAAAGCTGACAACCTGCCTCGCAAAGCACTGGTGCTTATAGACAGTGCCACGTGTCATCATAATGAGGATGAACTTCAAGATGAAGATATAACCAAATTTCACATCCTTATGTCAGCCTATGGACCAAGAGACCTAAGAGACACTGAAGAGAAACTACCGCAGAAGTTTGCTTTCCTCTTTAATTAAAATTATGGATGAGAGAGCAGACAAGGTAGAGAAGTTGCGCCGTATTAATTTTTAAGACTGTGCTTATGGTGTGGTCCAATCCTATGAGGGTGTTAAGGCAAATACAACTGCGAAATCCCGGAAAATGTTGCTACTGGAAAATCAAGATGATGAAAATCTACAGCAGCAGACTAAAGCTGATAATACACCCCTGCTTTCATTGTTACGAAAACTTCCGGGATATGCTGACGCCACAGAAGATTAATTAAATGAATAGATTGGCCAAGATGAAGAATTTGAAGTGACAGATGAAGATATAGTCAACATGGTAAGTGAAAAGTAAAAAGAAGACGAAGAGGATGTACAGCAGGAAAGATCGTCTGCGGAGGTTTTACGCTTTAATAGACTACCTGATTTAACGTCAAAAAAGGCAAACAGCAGGCAAACAAAACACACTAACTTCTTTGCCACGCGGAAGTAGCCAAGCGTTCTGGAGCGCCACGTTGCGGTTCGCGCGGCCTCCCGCGTCGGAGGTTCGAATCCTCCCTGGGGCATGGATGTTTGTGTTGTCTTTTGTATAAGTTAAGTCCCATAAGCTTTACAAAAATTTGAACTAATTTCTTTATACAGATTGAAATATGTTTTTGTAGTTCAATAAAGTTTTTCATATACATAACAACGAACAGCTCAACGTAAGGAAATACCTATTCAGTCTATTTGATTTGTACTGTATTAAATTTTTAACTCACCTGGCCTACTTTAGTTTAATTTTTTGTGTAACGTACTATCTTATCTCTTTTCTTTGAGTGCCGTCTAATGTATTTCAACGTTATACTCAGTTCTTTTCACGTATTTTTAATAAGTTTTCTAAGTCCAAACAAATTTTGTCAAACCTTTTTTTTATTATTATTTTCCGTGTTATCCGACCTTCCCGCTTGTCCGACCTTTCT
Source organism: Locusta migratoria (assembly GCA_026315105.1). Lineage (NCBI taxonomy): Eukaryota > Metazoa > Arthropoda > Insecta > Orthoptera > Acrididae > Locusta > Locusta migratoria. The sequence goes on along the minus strand of CM048755.1, from coordinate 719,923,049 downwards.
GTGGCCGGTTTAGGTCGGATAATCGAGACTCTACTGTATCTTTCGTTCCAACATGCACCACATTATTATGCACAACGTTCCCTTAGTGGCTACTAAAATGTTCAAATGTTTGTAATTCTTATGGGACCAAACTACGTTGGTCATCAGTCCCTAGACTTACAAACTACTTACACTAAATTAAACTAACGTAAGGACAACACACACATCCATGCCCGAGGGGGGATTCGAACCACCGACGACGGACGGCCGCGCGCACCGCAATACGACGCTCCAGTACGCGCGGCTAATCCGCCGCGGCTTTAGTGGCTACCGAAATAGCTTCTTCAGCTTGTTGAATGATCACTCCAGAAATACACACTGAGTGCATGTGTTGTTGATATTGCCCTAAATTTTACTATTAAATACCTGACCACCACGGTCGGGGGTTCGAATCCCCCCTCGGGCATGGATATTTGTGCCGTCCTAGTTCGTAAGTAGTTCATAAGTAGTTTGTAAGTTTAGGGACTGATGACCCCGTAGTTAAGTCCCATAAGATTTACAAACATTTGAACATTTTGAATTACTTGCATTCGAACTGTTGACAATCAGATCGCAGTTGCTTTACCTTGAAACAGAACACAGCAGAATTTTCAAAAGGTAAAATGGGGCTTCTCAGTACGAATGGAGTTTGTTGTTGTGGCGTTGTTTCTGCTGCTGTTGTGGCCTTCAGTTGAAGATTGGTTTGATGCAGCTCTATTTTCCATCATGTGGAAATCTTTTCCTCTTAACATAACTGTTGCAATCTAAATCCACTTGAATATAAACTGCTAATACACCCAGAAGGAGTGGTGAAATATCATAACACACATGTATACCACTGATATGTGAGTAAATGATTTAGAGTTACATGCATTTCTATTTTGTAGTACACTCACAAGAATGAATTCGTGATGATACCGCCCTGTTGTTTCAATGTTGTTACCTATCATCTTCCATGAGTCAGATAGTGAAGTGAGACGTTAACGTACAGTACAAAACACTAGTGGTACCATCCACATGCATTAGATAACATAAGCACGAAATTTTTTCGTCAGAGGCCACGTCGTTGAACTGCATGAAGATCGTCGATTGTATTATCCAGTTGTCAGGCATGTGGGCTATACAGCCGTCACAGTGGACCGATCGTGGAATCAATGGATATATGAGATTACCCATTTACGGCACGGAGATTCAGATCGACTAAGAAACACTATCCTGATGGAAGACCGTGAATATGGTGTACTACGCTATGTGGAATCACAGACCTCGTCACTTGTTGTGGAGATACTACAACATCCAGTGTCTCGACGACTTGCATCTGCCGGACCGTACCGCGCATGCGTTGGTTTCTGTTGACACCAAAACACCAGCGGCAGGGTTTGGAGTGTTGCTGTGATCGAGAGACATGGCCAGAGAAAGAATGTTCACTGGTCAAAACAATTGAGGGAGATAGTGGTAATAACAGAAAGTTGCTGCAGATTGGTTGGCGTTTACTTGTGTGTACCAAACGAATTACACAGGAGTTAGCTTCAGATAGCTTAGTGAGCAGGTAGTGGAATGCAACAACTACGTGACTTACCCGAAGCTATCGGATCGAACAGCCACAGGAAAGTGATGGACAACATGCTTGGAGCTGAGGGTATTCAACGAATAGAGTGGCCAGCTTATTTACTGGTCTTAAACCCAAACGTATCTGGGATGCACTTGGCAGACACATTGTAGCCAGACCATCACCTCCCACAACGGTTGCAGAGCTGGATGTTCCAATCATGGAAGAATGGCCAAATATCCCACAGGAGGTGACTGATAACCTCATACTGTCCATGCCTCCCAGGTGTGCAAATGTACTGTGCCGTTCGAGGTGCTCACAAACCCGAGAATTTTTTTCACTATTATCCCTATGGTGCCCCTATCTACGTAAACGCCTTGTAAACCTCAAGTAAAGAGTCGAGACTGCAAATTATCGTACTGTATTACACCCAAATCACAACTGTAACGAATACCCGAATAAAATAAATTACCGTATGTATATTGTGTATGATGTCTCACCTGATCCCGTAATTGTTCTGAGCAGTGTAAATGAACTACCATCTAGATGTGAGAAAACTCTCATTCTGATTTGTTAATTGCTACGGAAATACAGAATTTAATTTTTATAGTTGTCTAGTTAAAGCAAGTTCACCAACTGCTGACATTCGAAACACTGGGCTATGGACGGAGTAGCAACTATGCTCTAAATGCGAAATGAGTGAGTACGTAATTATAATATTTGGCTTTCTGAAGAAGTCGTCTTTTTGTACAAACTTTGTCTTGGTTAAAAAAAAGTTACAGATACTGTAGGATGAAGTAGATGATAACCTTTCATGCTGTTGATAGAAATTTTATGCGGTCGTCCTTCAACGGGAAGTACTGATTCCAGGGAGTGGTCGACTTTGGTGTACTCAAACTATATTTGATACTCGATTAATAAGTAATATCTAACCACCTTGGATGTTTCGGGGCACTGAATGAAATTTGACGACGAATTTGAAAGTTCCCAAACCCGATTTCCCGCTTTGGATTAATTGTTGGCTTAACTATTAGGCTAGGCGGACTCTCTTTTCGTACTGCCAAATTCTCAACGTACTTCACATTACTATTGTAGTGCCCCCTGTACATTAATCCACTTGCTTGCAGCTTTATCTGAATTCCCGCAAGGGATCGGACCCTATAATGAATGTTGGCTCAAGTATGTATGTTCTCGTAGTACCATGTGGTACATGGTGGCGGGTGCTTCACAATAAAAGTTGCACCGTTTCGCCGAACACCTTGGAAGTTGGCGCATATTTTTCATGTTTCATAGACAGGGAAGGATGTTATGGAGTGAGAGAGATGGGCAGTGAGAGGGAGAGAGAGAGAGGAGGTTATTCGAGGAGGTGGGGGAGCAGGTGTAGTCAGAGAATGGAGAACGAGATGAAGAGACTGAACTGAAGAGATTGAAAGAGAGTGGGAGGAACAAATGATGGACAAGCTAGAGGAGCAGATGAAAAGAGCGTAGTGGAAGAAGGAAACACTCTATGGGAAAATTATGACATATACTGAAGAGTAATTATGAATAATAATTAATATTCAATATACTGAAAAACCAAAGAAACTGGTACACCTGCCTAGTATCGTGTGGCGCCCCCACGATCACGTATAAGTGCCGCAACACGACGCTTCATGACTGGAATGATGCACTAAGTAGTGCTGGAGGAAACTGACACCATGCAACCTGCAGCGTTGTCCATTTGTCTTCAAGAGTACGATGGGATGGAGATGTTTTTTGAACGGCACATTGCAAGGCATTCGAGACATGCTCAGTAGTGTACATATATGTGGAGTTTCGTCGCCAGCAGAGGTGTTTTCCTCCGTAGAATGTTCTTTGAGGCACTCTGTAGCAATTCTGGATATGTGGGGTGTCTTATTGTCCTGCTGGAATTGCCCAAGTCCGTCGGAATCCATAATGGACATGACTGGATGCAGGTGATCAGCCAAGATATGTACGTACTTGTCACCAGTCAGAGTCGTATCTAGAACAAAGAGGGGTCTCATTTCATTCCTACTGCCCTCGTACTACACCATTCCAGAATCTTCACCAGAATAAACAGTTTCCTTCTGACATGCAGGGTCCATGGATTCAAGAGGTTGTCTATGTGGTGTCGCACACGTCCAAAGTGCGCGCCACCTACTTTCGGCGTGCGCCGCCATGCACGCACGACGCGGCGTTCTTACGACGACAGCCACGAGCGCCCTCTGCTGCAACTCCGCTCGTGGCCACCACTGAACGACATCAATCACTTGGGACTGAGATAGGAAACAGTAAAGACTTCGGCATCAGATAGGCACCAGTGAAGACTTGGCTATCAGTTAGGCACTAGGCAGGCCTCTAGCTCAACTATGTATCTGCAGTACTGAGCAATGTAAAAGTTAAGTATTGTATAAATTCTGTGCAATATATATATATCGTTCTAATTTACTCTAGTGTTTCTAGTTTCTGGCTGCTCCCCTCCGTACCTGCACCAGCGTGCTATCTTTATTCCTGTGTCGGTCTCATTCCACTCGGCCACCGACACCTACGACGGAAACGAGACACAAAAGCGGCGACGAGGCTGGGACACAAAAGTGGCGACGAGGAGTGATAGAACCGTGGACAAGCCCGCTTGCAGCAGCCAGACAGCAGTAGTCGGAGCACGTAGAAATTGCTCCCGCCCACCCACCCTTATTATAAGATTTTTGGAGGAACATATTCAGTTACGTGTTTTGTGGACATTTTTGTTGCAGAGCGTCTTCTTTCATATTGCTTTTGTTTTGTGATCATTTACTTGTATGCGCGGTGCCTAATCGGTCAGCATGGCAAATACCCCGAACCCAAACTTAATGGAAATTATTCAGTTACAGACGGCGCAAATCACACAACTCCTGCAAGCAGTGGCCCAGCTCACAGCGCAAGCAGCTAATCAACAACAACAGCCGCCGCTTCAGCAGCCCACACCTGCCGCCGCAACGCTTCCTACGTTTCGCCAGTACAACGAACGTGAGGAAGAATGGAGCGACTATTTCGCACAGTTTCAAGAACTCGTCGCGGCTCATCAACTAACAGGTCTGACAATTAAACACTTCTTTCTCGCCGTAGTTGGCACCAAGACTTTTGTGTTACTGCAGAAACTTTTCCCGCAAGCATCTCCTCGTGATGTAGACTTTGAACAAATAGTAGAGGCACTAAATGCTCATTATGAGAGAAAAGTTCTTATAGCCGCTGCACTGTACCGATTTTTCAGACTGAAAAATTTACCGCCGCAGTCACACCAAGAGTGGATTACGGAATTGAAGGGCTTAACCCGCAAATGTAAATTTACTTGCTCTTGTGGACTTTCGTGTAGTGACGTGATGTTGAGAGACGCTATTACGCAGAACATTCAGGACCCCAGAATTAGGGCAGCAATTCTAAAACAATCTGACCCCTCATTAGACAGTGTACTGCAGCTTATAGAAGCGCATGATACTTTTGACTTAGCAGATGTAGAAATGCAAAGCCACAGTGTTAATTCAGTGCGCCACAACGGACGCTTTCCTAGCCGTAGTTCTCAGTGTAGCACTAGTGATTCTTACAATAGTACAGGCCGTGCTGAACAGACATTGAACAGTAGACAGTGTAAAAGTGCGACACAAAGGTCGCCCTGTCGTGTTCGAAACAGTAATTTGTATAACGGGCGTCAACGCTCATTTCAGAAAAACGTTCGTAAGTCTTGCCCCCAGTTTGTATCACGCCACAAACCTGTTATCAATGTGGCAAATCGGGACATGTACAATCTGTGTGTATGCAAAACAAAATTTCTAAGAACGGTGCCGTTAGAAACAGTGCTTCGCAGAGTGCGAGAACAATTCATTCCGTGAATGTCATACACGCTGTGAACTTGGACAGTGTTTCTCTTGATTATAAAATGCAAGAAAATTCTTCTGTACCTATTGAAAAACTATGTAGTGAGCCACGCCGCAAGTGCCGACGAGCGCGTAAAACTGTGCAACGGAAACGGGTTCGGGACAAGCAAAATGACTATGTTCAGTGTAATCCTGTAGTGAACCTAGTGCCTTCTTCAACTTTTCCTTGTAAGAGTGCCCAGTACTGTGTAGATAGTGACAGTAGACTTGGTGTAGATACTCAAAGTAATATTATTGCAGTAGCCTCGCATTGCGCGGACGCCGATCCGGCGGTAGTGCCATCTAGTGACAGCGATATTAATCTATGTGCCGATTCTGCGCCGCTTCCTACCGCACGCAGCCGGCGCATGCGCAAACGCAGCAAACAAACCGTAGTAGACGTTGCCCACATTCGCGCACCTGTCGTGTGCCAGAAGCACAAACTTTTTGTAAATCTCTCCATAGAAAATAAAACGGTGCAATTTCAGCTTGATACTGGTTCCACTGTCACTTTAATGAATAAAGAGACTTATGAACTTCTGGGTTCGCCAAAATTGTCGCCGTGTCAACAAGTGTTAACAGCATATACAGGTCAAAATATTCCCGTGCTAGGAACATGTAGCCTGCCCGCCTCTTTACAGGGTGTAACAAAAACAGTTGCTTTTGTTGTTCTTCAGGCCAAATCTATGCAGAACATTTTCGGATTAGATGCATTTGACTTGTTTGGTTTGTCAATTCAAAGAGATGTGCTTCAAATTTCGTCAGTAGTGCCACAGGACAAAATCAATGCATTGTGTGAAAAATACAGTGACTTGTTTTCGCCGGAACTAGGTTGTGCAAAAGACTTCGTGGCACATGTAACTTTAAAAGAATCTGCAGTTCCAAAATTTCGTAAAGCTAGACCAGTGCCTATCGCAATTCGCGATAAAGTTGCAGACGAACTTAAACGTTGGCAAGATAGTGGGGTGATTTCTCCTATTTCTGCGAGTCAGTGGGCCTCGCCTATAGTAATCACACCCAAGCCGTCTGGAAAACTTCGTCTCTGTGCGAACTTCAAATCAATAGTGAATAGTCAAAAGAGTTGTAGACACTTATCCCCTGCCCAGACCTGAGGAACTTATGGATAAATTAGGACAGTCTCTCTTCTTTTCTAAGATTGATTTAGCAGAGGCATACTTACAGATTCCGCTTGATGACGAGTCCAAAAAGTTTTTCGTCATTAATACTCACATAGGCCTTTTTCAATTTCAACGCCTACCCTTTGGCAGTTCTTCCGCCCCCGCTATTTTTCAGCGCTTTTTGGAACAGCTGACAATTTCTGTACCGTGTTGCTCAAACTATTTAGATGATATTGTGGTATCCGGACGTACAGTTGAAGAACATTTAGCAAACCTGGAGTGCCTTTTCAAAGTGTTGTCTGCTGGAAGTCTCCGTTGCAATAAAGCAAAGTGTTCATTTTTTCAAACTGAAATAGAGTACCTAGGCCATGTGATTAATGCCCAAGGAATTCATCCCTTACAGTCACATCTTCGAGCAATCAAAGACTTGCCTCCTCCTAAGAATGTGCAGGAATTGCAAGCAGTAATGGGAAAGCTTAACTATTATTTCAGGTTTATTCCCAATGCCTCTCAGATTGCAGGTCCACTGCATCACTTACGTAGGAAGAATGTTCCTTTTGTATGGTCCAAAGATTGCCAGGTTGCCTTTGACAAATTAAAGTCTGCACTACTCAGTGATGCATGTTTGATTCCCTTTGACCCACAGAAGCCTGTAGTGCTAGCAGTTGATGCCTCGTCGTACGGTCTGGGTGCAGTTTTGTCACATCGTATTGGATCTCACGATCGACCTATTGCCTTTGCATCCAAGCTACTGACGCCAACGCAACAGAATTATAGTCAGATAGAAAAGGAGGCCTTAGCAATAATTTACGGCGTCACAAAGTTTCATCATTATCTCTATGGCAGAAAATTATATTTGTTGACAGACCACAAGCCTCTTACGTCGTTGTTCTCACCCACAAAGCCAATTCCGCCACGAACGGCACAAAAGCTTCAAAGATGGTCCTTAATACTGTCTAATTATCAGTATGAGATTTTGTACCGACCTACCACTAAACAAGCCAACGCGGACACACTTTCCCGACTTCCGGTTGGCCAGGAGGTGTCGTTTGATTCTTCAGAAATGGCATGTTGTCAGATAGACTCCATACATGCTTCTGCTGTCGCAGACTTCCCTTTGAACTATCGTCGGGTTGCACAGGAAACAGCTGCGGATGCAGACCTAAGTGTGGTAGCACGTTTTGTTCGCTTTGGGTGGCCTGCCAGAGCCAAAAACATTCAACGGCCTCTGGTTCGACGTTATTTTGCACAACGTCATGCATTATCTTTAAGTCAGGGTTTCATGTTGTTACATACGGACAACAACCAAACAAGAGTGATTGTTCCTTGTTCCCTGCAACGAGAAGTGTTACGCCTCCTGCATCAAGGACATTGGGGTATTGTTAGGACAAAGCAATTGGCCAGACGTCATTGTACCTGGGTTGGTATGGACGCCCAGATAGAGAGCATGACGTCACAGTGTACAGTTTGTGCGGAGCATCAGGCGGCTCCTCCGCAACGTTTCTCAGACTGCCCACGCCTCAAGGGACCATGGCAACGTTTACACATTGACTTTGCCGGACCTTTCTGAAATACGTGCTGGTTAATTGTTGTAGACGCTTTCAGCAAGTTTCCTTTTGTGATTCCCATGAACTCAACGACGGCGTCTAGTACAATCAGTGTCTTAACATCAGTGTTTTGCATCGAAGGGTTGCCTGAAACTATCGTCAGTGACAATGGACCTCAGTTTGTTAGAGCGGAATTTCAACAGTTTTGTCGTGTGAATGGCATTCAGCATATCACCACCGCACGTTTTCACCCTCAGTCCAATGGTGAAGCGGAACGTTTCGTTCGAACATTCAAGTCTCACATGGAAAAGATGAAAGGTCAGCACTCCAGGCAGCAAGCTCTTCAAATTTTCCTGTCTACGTATCGGTGCATGCCACGTGACGGCCCGTCTCCTGCCGAGCTGCTACACGACCGCCGTCACCGCACTCTCCTTCACCTGCTGCAACCTCCCACGCACCGAGTCGGTTAGTATGGCGCTACGCGTTTTCAGGTTTCGACGCCGGTGCTGTACAGGGTGTTTGCTGGCAACAAGACAAGATGGTTGCCAGGCATCATTCAACGCGTGCTTGGTCGCAATATGTATGGTGTACGTGCTTCCACAGGGTCGGAGCTGCGGCGCCACGCAAACCAATTGCGCCTGCACAGGCCGCGCGATCCTATCTCGGGTCTCTTGATTCCATACCCAGTTCACCGCCAGGGAGCACAGCCACATCGTTCGTTCCCGGTCTACGAGATCCCTATGGACGTCGACGCACCTCCGACGCAGTCGTCGCCGCCGCTGTCGCCGCCGCAGATGACAGCGTCACCGAGAGGGACTCCGGGACCGTGCGGGCCCCCCCAGCTTGGGCCACGCACCTCAGAAGAAGATGACCTGCTCCCTCTGGGCGGGGGTGTGCGCCCTTCCCCAGGCTTCGGCGGGTTTCCTGGAGGATCGCAAGGCGGATGCCGGGGCGCGGACGGCGTCTCGATCCCAGCCTCAGCTACGACGCCCGTCCCACCAGTAACGCCCCCGCCCAGGCCCTCCTCCCAGTGCCGTCGCCGTGGCCCTCAGCCCTACGCCACGACGGCGCGGCGGTTTGGGTGGGAGGAGTATGGTGTCGCACACGTCCAAAGTGCGCGCCACCTACTTTCGCCGCGCGCCGCCATGCACGCACGGCGCGGCGTTCTTACGACGACAGTCACGAGCGCCCTCTGCTGCAACTCCGCTCGTGGCCACCACTGAACGACATCGTTCACTTGGGACTGAGATAGGAACCAGTAAAGACTTCGGCATCAGATAGGCACCAGTGAAGACTTGGCTATCAGTTAGGCACTAGGCAGGCCTCTAGCTCAACTATGTATCTGCAGTACTGAGCAATGTAAAAGTTAAGTATTGTATAAATTCTGTGCAATATATATCTCGTTCTAATTTACTCTAGTGTTTCTAGTTTCTGGCTGCTCCCCTCCGTACCTGCACCAGCGTGCTATCTTTATTCCTGTGTCGGTCTCATTCCACTCGGCCACCGACACGGAAACGAGACACAAAAGCGGCGACAAGTCTGGGACAAAAAAGTCTACACACCCGTACACGTTCATCCGCTCGATACAATTGGAAACGAAACTCATCAGACGAAACAACATGTGTCCATTCATCAACAGTCAAATGTCTATGCCGAAGGGTCCAAGCGAGGTGTAAATCTTTGTTTCGTGCAGTCAGCAAGGGTACACACGTAGGTCTTCGGTTCAGAAAGCCCACATCGATGTTTCGTTGAATGGTTCGAACACTGACACTTGTTGATGGCACTGAATTCCACAGCAATTTTCGTAGGGGTTGCACTTCTCTCGCGTTGAATAATTCCCTTCAGTTATCGTTGGTCTCGTTCTTGAGGTATATTTTTACGGCCGCAGCGATATGACGATTTACCGGAGTCTCTTTATTTACGGTGCATTCGCGGAATGGTCGTACGGGATTATCCACACCTCATCGTTACCACGGAAATACTATGTCCCGTCCCTCGTGCGTCGACTATTACACCGCGTTCGAACTCACTTACATCGTGATAACCTGCCACTGCAGCAGCAGCAATCCATCCAACGCCTACGCCAAACACCTGTTGCCTTATGTAAGCGTTGCCGACAGCAGTGCCGTACTGTGTGTTTAAATATCTCTGTGTAAACGTATGCATGCCTGTATCCTTTGGAGGAGCAGTGAAAAAGGAAATGTTAATTTTGTGAAATTTTTCATCGTAGTTTAATTCTAATATGACTATGATACCCTTCTGGAGACTTTGCGAAAGACCCACTTCTGAAGGATTCATGGCGGTAGATTTGGTTCTCAGCCAACCCTGACTCTGACGGAATTATCGTCTTCAGAACACGTGCCCCTCCTGGATTTCACCTATCGTGGATCACCGTAAATCACATACGACCAATCACGGAAGATGCCAGGTCTTGAATCACAAGTGGGGTTCGCTGAAATGGCTAGTGAGACTACGTTCAAATACGACAATCAATAGCACACGTAATCACAGAATGTCCTCTACAGGAGCATGATGGAACCCTTTCCAGCATACGTAAGGCATCTGAGGATCTGTATCCGGGATGGAGTCTTTAGATATAAACGTGTAAATCATTGCTTCCAAATACTTAGAGACCTGTTCTTACCCATTAAAATTTTAAACGAAGTATTCCATTGTATAATAAAAAGTATGTTTTTCTTATTTCGTGTATAAATCATCAAAATAATTTTTTTATTCACATTGTCATTATACTCGTTTTTTCACCCAACCCAAGACTTTCCTAACCAGGAATGGATGTAATTGTCAACGGCCGTGCCGCAGTGGATATACCGGGTCCCGATAGATCACCGAAGTTAAGCGCTGTCGTGCTTGCCAGCACTTGGCTGGCTGCCCGCCTGTCCACACCTCGGTGCGGCGGACGGATTGTTTACGTCGAGTGTTTGCTTCGGCTGGCGGCGTCGTTGCGACAGCCTGCTTCCTCGCCGTCGTTGTTGTTTTCAGTGGTAAGTACAATGAATTATGATAATAGTGAAGAGCGAGAAAATAACGTACAGTGCGAGTTCGGTAAAAGTGTAGCACGGCCTTCAAATGTTCAAATGTTTGTAGAACTTATGGGACTTAACTACGGGGTCATCAGTCCCTAAGCTTACAAACTACTTATGAACTAGCTAAGACTAAGGACGGCACAAATATCCATGCTCAAGGGGGGATTCGAAACCCCGACCGTAGTGGCCGTGCAGACCGTCACTGGAGCGCCTCAGTCCCCTCGGCCACCGCGACCGGTGCACGGCCTTCGCCCTATGATATTCACCGTTGGTTCCTCGAAGATTGTCATTTAACGTCAGATGATATTCTCGGCATTCAACTTTATACTTTCCTGAACTCTATGTTCTTAAAGCTTCAAACCACCGGAATTTATTACATTCTTGTTAATGTTTCCGAAGGTATACGTAAATTTAGGCACCTCGCCGGAAGTATCAGTAACGTAAACATGATCCGTGCAGGCAAGTGCGGCAAGTTCGTGTTTTTAATTTACCGTTCGAGGTTCGAACTGAGACTATGTTGTCCCCGTATGGAACTGTTATGTCGGTAGAGAAATAAAAGTGTGCCTCCGCATATATTTTCAAGTTTAGAACGGCGTGCGAAAAAAATCAAATGTTTTTAAAGCTTATGGGACTTAACTGTGGGGTCATCAGTGCCTAAACTTACCAACTACTTATGAACTAACTTATACTAAAGACAGCAGAAACATCCATGCCTGAGGAGGGGATTCGAACCCCCGATGAGGAACGGCTTCGCGCATCGTAGCATTGCGCTCTCAATGCCCTAGGCGACTCTGTCGCGGCCAGCGGCGTGCGAAGTGTGAAAATGGTTGTTGAAAAGCACATTCCGTCGTTTCTCCTTCTTAATAGGCGCCGCGCTTACGTAACGTACAGCGGCCATTCTTTATTTATTTATTTATTTATTTTTTGCCAGCCCCAAACGTGCTCGCGCTGCAACGGCAACGGCAGCGGCCACTACCGCCCAGCCGGCCGCGGTGGCTGAGGGGAGGGGACTGAGGCTCTCCAGTCACGGTCTGCGCGGCTACTACGGTCGGGGGTTCGAACCCCCCTCGGGCAGGGATATTTGTGCCGTCCTTAGTGTTAGCTAGTTCATAAGTAGTTTGTAAGTTTAGGGACTGATGACCCCGTAGTTAAGTCCCATAAGCTATACAAACATTTGAACATTTTGAACAACCGCCCAGCGCCACCGCCGGCCCCTCCTCCTTCGCTGCAGAGGCGGCCTCGGAGCAAGGAACCATCCTTCCGTCTCCGACTCATCGCACAGCCGACGCTATGGATACTTCACCTGTCGTCGAACACCCCGTCTTAGCATCTCAGACCTTAGGAAGTACTCAGACGATTGCAGCAGAGGTGTCTTCCTCTAATCGAAACGTCACGCAAGACTCACTGCATGAACCTGTTTAGGAAGTCTCCACGCCGCCCAAGTCACATCTTGTACTGCCGTCTAATTCGTTAGTAACGCCTGCAGTAGTTGCTTCGCCTCCCCCGCACAGCGTAACACCGACAACCTCGGTCGTTGCTCCAGGTGTAGCTTCTGAGACTGTCGCTGCCAGTGTTACTGCTCCTGTTACGGAAGCTTCCACGGGCGTGGTGTCCGAACCCACTCCCGAGTTCCGAAGTCCCACAGCACCTGCAACAGTTCTGATGCATCTGCATCGAAATCAGCGAGCCTCGATTGATGTTCGGCTATATCTCTGGCCGAATTTCTCTGGGAGTGTGATCTTTGGAGCGGTGGAGAGAACGGCCTCGCCGGCAGACATAAATTTGGCCGAGAGCCGTGGTAGTTGGACTCCGGAAGCCTATAGTAGTGAGAAGGCATGGACGGCCGCGCGGTGCGTCGACTGCCGGCGAGCGAGTGTGGCTCATTTTTTTTATTTTATTTTTATTTTTTTTTAATCTATCGGACCAAATTGCGTCGTTATCAGTCGGTAGCTCACAAACTACTTAAACCTAGGTAAACTAACCTACGGACAAACACACACACCCATGCTCAGGGAGGACTCGAACCTCCACGGCGAGCAACCGCGCGCTCCACAGCGAGGTGCTTTAGACCGCTCGGCTACTCCACCGCGGCGTGTTGCTCATTGGTGATGTTGCGGGTGAGGCGAACTTTGAAAAGTGTGAGACTGTAAAGGCGCTTCGAATTGCCGAACTACATAGTGCATCCTCTAGCACGGGTTGTAAGAGGTTATCAAAAGTCTTTTGTGAGCCCGAACGTTTTGATTCTAATTATGAATGTTGACTGTTCTGGTGGTCGTGTTGACCCGGCCTAGGTTGAATTGTTTCTTATATTGGCTGTTGTCGGGAAGAGGTGCTGAATGCACTGGTATTGTCTGCGGTTAACGTAACTTCACCTGGGCCATTGGTACTAAATCTGTGCGCCTCACTACGTTATTGGATCGGCCACGTTCGAACTGTTAACGGCTTGGAATTCTGTTGCCTGAGACAAGGTGCGAATCGACGGCAGATTTATTGAAGTAATTACCGTCTCTGTGTGTTCTAGAACCTGTTGTTCTCTGTGTACCCGCTGTGAGCTCCGTCGTGTTTTATCTCCTGGTGAGCGGCCCAGACAGTTTCCGCCGCGCTGGGCTTTGGGAGGAGGAAACACGCACCTACAAAGCGAGCTGCACTGGAAGTTCAAGAAGCCGTCACTGTTTATACGCTGCTTGGCGGTTGTTATTTACGTAAAGAACTATTGTGAATCTAAATTACTACCTTCCCTTGAAGGAGAGAAAGGGAACTATGTTGTAGCTAGGAGATTTAAATTCTGTTGTGGTTGGTTCTGTAAAATACGTTTTGGATAGGTCCCTTTGGTATCGCAGGAGACTTTAACTAGCCATAGAGCACTTTCGTTTAAATGTTTATTTACGATGATGTATCAATTTGATGCTTGGTTGTGCTATTAACGTTGCGGCTTTGGTAATTGTTCGAGATCTTTTATCAACTTAAAGCGAACATTTTCTTCTAAAGGTGTAATAAGTGCTCATGTCTTTTAATTTAATTATTGGTCTCTGATTCAAAATTCATGTTCGGACTACTTCAGTTAGTATTGACTAGTTATACAAAGGTTAAAACCCAATTTAATTTAATTTGCCTTAACGTTAATGTTCTTGAAGGAGTAATAAGTATTTTAACGTCTTTTTAAATCAGATGAACTTAGGTTTGTCATGGAATGCCAGTGTTTCGTAATTGTAACTAGGAATTCAAACGACCTTGTAATAAAGGAGTAAAAGTGATTAATTTGGTCTAGCAGCATCCGTTACTGGAACCTTGTTTCCTTTTCCTTACAAACGGAGTGATCCGTATCAAGTACCCGCAGAGGACCCGAACTCCGCGCTGAAGCCGCCTAGTGAACTTAACGTCTCCCGCCGTAGCTACGGGCAACGCGTTCGCAAAACTGGAAACGCAGGGCTTCTCTCTGAGGAATCGTAGCCCGTCTCCGATGGCAAGATCGCAGTCTCGACACCACCTGGACATGCACGAGCATGGAACAGGAACGTAGACTTGGAGCGACGGTACACTTCGGGTGCCGACTACTCGAACCGACACGTAGTCCTTAGGAGTCGGCAGTCATCGGGCGACGCGTAGACCTGCAGCAACGGCGCTGAGCGCCACTAGAACACCGATCCACATCGCGCGACAAACCCGACAGCACCGCGAGTGTTGCCGCCGAAAGGCGTGACGTCACCGTTCGACACCTGCAGACTCTCTTGCGTAAAAAGGACGGTAGCGAAGACTCGGACTACACGATGGACAGGTCAGATCGGCGTCTGTGCCACTGTCTGTTAAACCCAAAGTGGGAGACAGCCACCAACGCCGCCATTACCCCCTTGCACATGACCCTCTACTGACGTCGACTGGGATTCAAAATGTTCAAATGTTTGTATAGCTTATGGGACTTAACTACGGGGTCATCAGTCCCTAAACTTACAAACTACTTATGAACTACTTACGAACTAGGACGGCACAAATATCCATGCCCGAGGGGGGATTCGAACCCCCGACCGTAGTGGCCGTGCAGACCGTGACGGGAGCGCCTCAGTCTCCTCGGCCACCGCGGCCGGCGACTGGGTTTAAGGAGAGTTGACACGATCATGTTTACGTGCGCCAATGGACTTCAACTTGCGCAAGTGATCGTTCACACGCCCACGTAAGTTTTCAGTCCAAGCAAGTCCAGTGTAGCTTTTCAAAATGGCGCCAAATGATTTGATACGTGCGAGCATCCGCGTTGTTGCCTTAATTGCAATACAAAAAATCACCGAATGCTTAGATCGAAAGAAGAGAAGACGCAGATATTGGGTGCGAAAGTGGATCGCGAGGAGGAATGAGTTGGGAGCTTCCACAGTTCAGATTAGGGAGTTAGAAAATGAGGAGGAAGCATCATTCGAAAATCAGTTTATAATGAACTTGATCAAGTTACGGCATTTATTGAGTCTGGTGGGCCCAACTATTCAGAGGAAAAATTGTTTCTCTTTCTGCCACAATATTATTTAAAAACCGATCAGCAATGTTAAACCACGGCAATGTAGGTACATAAATTTCACTTTTTGATTAGTCAATTTTCATATAATTTCTAACTTTGTTCTTCTCTATGAGGTAAGCGTTCCTTAAACTCCTTATTTTTGCCTTCACCGCATTTTCATCTATCCGTGGCACGTTTTCTCGCATTCCGTTGATGATTGATTTTATTGCGTCCTCTTTCATTTTTCTATCTTTATAAATTGGAAGAAGTATGTTCCATAAACACGGACGTTCTTCGTAGAGCTCCAGAAACTGGATTGTAAATTTCTTGTAACTAACATTGCGTTTCATAATAATAATATAAACCAACACGCAAACGTAAAAACAGAGACTACAGATGTTATTCGATACCAGCGGCCATCTTGCGGAAACGATGGAAAAGTAGTCGGGGAAAGCCAACTTGCGCAAGTAAGTTGACTCGTGCTCAACTTTCATTTTTATTTGCGTAAGTTGCGAATTTGGGTGTTCACACGTACATTTCGATGTGCGAAAGTCAACGTGCGCCAACGATACATGTCCGTGTCAACCCCCCTTTACAGCTTGATAATAAATTTAGTTCGGAGGAGCACGCCACAGAACTGCAGAAACGACTCAACAGATCTGTATTTTCAATACGAGTGTTATCAGACATAGGAGACATAAAAATAACAAAGCTTGCATACTTTGCTTACTTTCATTCTCTAATGTCATATTGTATAATATTTTGGGGTAACTCTTCAAGTCAGTCAAAAGTCTGAAGAGTCCAAAAACGTGTAATACGTATTATTTGTGGAGTAAATTCACGGACGTCCTGTAGAAGCCTCTTCAAAGAACTGGGTATATTAACTACTGCCTCTCAGTATATTTATTCCTTAATGAAATTTGTCATAAATAATATATCCCTTTTCTCAACAAACAGCTCGGTTCATATATACAATACTAGGAATAAAAATTATCTACACAAGCACTTAAAAGCACTTACTTTAGTTCAAAAAGGGGTCCACTACTCAGGAACACACATTTTCAATAATTTGCCATCAATAATAAAAAATTTAGCTACAAATAAAGATCAGTTTAAGAGGAACCTGAAAGACTTTCTAGTGGCCAACTCCTTCTACTCCATTAGTGAATTTCTAAATAGTACCAAATGATGCACGCACTCTTATTATATTAGTGTTATTATACTATAAGCAAAAAAACCTTAAAAATTTATGTATCAGTATTTATATTATTAGTATTATCTATTAATCAACTTGTAAATTTTGTTTACTGATTTGTTCCACATCCACGAGGATACCCTCAACATGGATCTACGAAACGAATAACTAATCTAATCTAATCTAGATG
Source organism: Locusta migratoria (assembly GCA_026315105.1). Lineage (NCBI taxonomy): Eukaryota > Metazoa > Arthropoda > Insecta > Orthoptera > Acrididae > Locusta > Locusta migratoria. The sequence goes on along the minus strand of CM048755.1, from coordinate 719,906,018 downwards.
TTCGCTCCGTCGTTCTCGTGAGATGTGTCGGCCGCCCTCCACCCCCGCAGTCTGACCAGCATGTGGATTGGTCTGAGTGTACGGACAAAGGCGGAGGAACGTAAAGTCAAGCCAGTAGTGATGGCGTCACCCCCTCTTCTCTGTACGGAACGTTTTATCTTGTTTTATTGTATTAAGTGGATTTTCTTGTGTTTCGTGTTACCATGGTGTCTGACCTTTGTCGGTGAAATATTTTAACGCTGAATGTGAACAAGATGCGCAATCAGTACAAAGATTTAGCCCTGAACACCTTTTTGCGGGACAATGCATGTCATGCTGTGTTTTTACAAGAAGTTACCCGTGATGTTTTACTGTTTATGTAAGATTTTATCGTAAATGATTACATTGTGGCGGGGAAGACATGGGAACTGCAATTTTAGTTCGTTCGGAGCTCGAGGTTGCTAACGATGCAATCTTACCTAACGGCCGCGCCATTGCTTGTGAGATACAGGGGATATTATCTGTGAACGTTTATGCTCCGTCAGGCACTAACAAAGCAGCAAAAGCCATCTTCTATAGACAGTAATGTGCCGTCTTCTTACCCGGCGTAATGATATTATTTTAGGCGGGGATTTCAACGCCGTTCTGGATGATAGAGACCAGGTGCCGCGGCCGAATAATTGCCAGGAACTCCGTACGATTGTCGCAAGTCTTCGACTTCGTGACGCGTGGCGAGTACAGTACCCGGATGTGACTCATTTTACTTACTTCTACCTAATCGGGTGCAACCGCTTAGATCGAATCTATGTCTCCGCGCAGCTTGCAGTTCATATTACGACGAACGCAATAAAGCATCTAATTTTCTCCTACCACAGTAATTTTTTGTGTCAGGTTGTTTTACCAAATTTAAGTCTGCCACATCGCAAAAATCTATGGACATTTAATTGTAGTTATTTACGAGAGGCTCATTTTAGTGACAGTGTTACCCTTATGTGGCAAAAGCTTGTGCAAACAAAGCGCGATAACAACAACTCCGCCGGCCGCGGTGGCTGAGGAGACTGCGGCGCGTCAGTCACGGTCTGCACGGCTACTACGGTCGGGGTTTCGAATCCTCCCTCGGGCATGGATATTTGTGCCGTTCTTATTGTTAGCTAGTTCATACGTAGTCTGTAAGTTTAGGGACTGATGACCAGGTAGTTAAGTGCCATAAGGTATACAAACATTTGAACATTTGAACACCAACTCCCTCGACTGGTGGCTCCACGTGACGTTAGTAGAGTTTAGCCGTGAAGGGATACGCTGTCGCCGGGTGATGGCGTGCTTTCAACAGAGCTGGTTACAAGATTTAGCCCAGCGCGTACGTCACACCCTGGACTCTTGCCCGAGTAAAAACAATTTCAGGCACAACAAGTCGCAGAACTGAAAGTGTCATCGTACGAATCCAGCCTATCGGTGTTGTCGTTGGGGAGCCCCTTTATATTTATCATTTAAATCGAGAAATGAAACGACGTCAGCAGTTGTCAATCACGTCGTGGTGTCGGCCAAATGGCTCCAGGACTTCTGCCCAGGCAGACATGGAGCACGAGCTGCCGGCCGCAGTGGCCGAGCGGTCTGCAGCGCGCCAGTCACAGTCTGCACGGCCGCTACGGTCGGGAGTTCGAATCCCCCCTCGGACATGGATGTTTGTGTCGTCTTCAGTATAAGGTAGTTCATAGGTAGTTTGTAAGTTTAGGGACTGATGCCCCCCCCCCCTCCCCAGTTAAGTCCCTTAAGCTTAACAAACATTTGAACACGACATGGTTGCAATTTTTACTGCACTCTTTCAAGATCTTACTATTAACGATGATGAGCTTCGTCGTATTTTTTCAATCTATTCTGCATGTCTTAAGATGCCTCGACAGGGCTCACCTGAACTCCGCATTTACACTCGATGATTTGGCAGATGCCGTTCGTCGGAGTGCGAAAGGAAAATCTCCCGGACCCGATGGGATGCCTTCAGAATTTTATTTTAAGTTTTTTAGTCTTTTTAGTGGTATTGTCGTTGAAATGATTACTGACATTCAAAATAGTGCTCCGATTCTTCATGAGTTTGAGGAGGGGTGTATCATCCCATTACCAAAAAATCGACTGCGACATCTAGTGTTGATACTATCCGCCCAATAACATTGCTCAACGCAGACTGTAAGGTTATAACGCGTTGTGTGGCACACACGCTCAAGAGTGTCCTGCATATAGTTCTTAGTGAGAATCAGACTTGTCCTATACGCGACAGGTACATATTTGATGCTCTCTTGGTATATAGCGATTGTGTCGGCTACGTCAATAGTGTGCGACTTCGAGCGGCAGCCATACTGATGGTGGAATTTAAAAATGCCTTTGATGAAATAAGTCATATGTAAGTTGCTGGTCAAGATGGGCTTTGGATCTAAGTTTACCAGAATGGTGCGGAATATATTACGTCATGCAACGTCCAGAGTGTGTGTCAATGGTCACCTCAGTCCGTTTTTTCGTATTGGCCGTTATGTGCGACAGGGGTGCTCCCTATCGATGGCCCTCTACGCCATCGCACTTGCCCCGTAGCTGCGACGCATTCAGACGCATCTTGTAACAACGATAGATAACATCATTTAAAACATCACAGTCTAATCTGGAATAGTTATAAATTACATTAGTACCATAAACATCATGGGGTATGGTCTCTTGCAAGTTTTGGTTTAACAGTCAGGCGCTTTATAGCATGTCTCAACCTATGTTCTCCTTGTTGGGCATTAGTAATTAGTTTCAAAAGAACGTCTAGTTCTCTTCTCACTGCACGATTTTGTAAGGTGTGGGGGTGAGAAAAAAATGAAATGGATAGGAATGTTTCCGCCTGGGCAAGGTTAATTTGGGTTAATACAATAGGAAGACAGGAGCGGCTGACCTTGAATTAATTACTGATATTTATCATCACATCAAATAATTTGCATGATTTGACCTGTTTCAGTTGTAATTGTAATGAGACTCTTCCACTTCCTGCAAGTGGCATAAAATATAATTAATAATTTGTCCCCACCAAAACTCTAATGAACTAACTGGGATCTGACGACTAATAATGTTGAAAAAACATCTTTCAAATCCAGCAATACTTATTACACCTTTTTTTAAGCAGGATAAAACACACAATGATAAATCCAATACTAAAATCATAAACAACAAGAATACATTTATAACCAAATAAGAAAGAACAATCTAATGCATATGAAGTTACTCAAATTGTTACGAAACTGGAAATTAGTAACGACTGGCAAGTCAGAAACCCCTATCATGAAATAATATAATGTTCTTAGCGGGATAATCGAGTCGGAATACCAGTGCAGGGTTGACTTTCCTAACTACACAATCCCCACTATAAGGCAGAACCTGATGTATCGACTATATGTTGCTGGCGAGCGCTTTGCCATACATTACCAAACTGACGACTTGCGTGTGAAGGTGCTGCGCTGCAGTGGCGTGGGGGCAGGGCGACTGTGAGCTGAAAATTTGCGGACCACGAAATAAAAATGAAAACTCGCTCCGTCGCTCGGAAGCTGTACTCCCTGATATCAGCCTCTGTGCGCTCGGCAGTACACAGTGCCAAACAATTCTGCCAAGTCAGGACCACTTCAGTGAGCGTAGACAAGTACGCACGAGTACTGAAGGTCTAAATGACTCCAGAAGTTGAGTATATCGCAACTAGTGTTTCGGTGCACTAGTATTGATTGGCTGACCTTATTCAAACCGAAAACAAGAACAATCCGCTCAAGTATAAATCTCAGAGTGTACGCTGAAACTTATACAAGGTCACTCGTCCAAGTATCGGCTCAATAAGCAAAATCTCCAAGTCCGCACACTGGGAGGACAGGACGCCACCAGACGCGTCGGTACTCCAGTTCTACAAAACCCGAAGTTCCCTTCTATCATCGCGTCTCTGCGCAAGCCCCCCCCCCCCCCCCCCCGAGAAACGCCATTTTTACGTAAAGCCAATCAGCGTCAAGTTCTCGAATTCCAGCCAGTAAAATCTCACAAGACAACCGCTGATTTCGAAAATTTGGCGATTTAAACATCAGCCAATGAAAGACGGCATCCCTTCCACACACACATTCGGCGCGATTCTCACTAAAAGGCTCTAACCGTCGCCCGTGGGAGCGGATACCTAGCCTCCAGCAAAATTCCGCCGCTTTCCCTTTCGGACCCTTGGCCACAGCCGTGTGCCCTGTTATCTTCTTCTAAAAAGGGCAGACGACGCCTCTCCTTCACAGTTTGGGACATAAGGCTACATTTTTACGACCTACTGCCCTGCCAGTGCGCCACCCAAAGCACAGACAAATATCAGCGCGCCCGCAGGGCGCAGGTAGGAAGGAATTCGCCCCCTCAGGCCCCAGTCAGCTCTACATCTCAACTTAACAAAAATATTCCCTGCATCGTATTCCCGACAGCAGAAGAAAATTGTATGTACAGGACTCATTAAGACAATACGCCAACAATAAACATCGATAATAAATATGAGAGGTGGACTGCCATCTCTCAATGTCTTTATGGCCTACTAATCAAATGTAAGGAATTCATTTTGGCTACTTGGTTGTCGGATTCATGTACGCGTTTTTCAAAATGTTGAAATGTTTGTAAATCTATCGGACCAAACTGCGTGGTCATCAGTCCGTAGCTTACAAACTACTTAAACCTAAAACTTGAAACTTCTTTCATTCTACTTAAACCTAGGTAAACTAACCTAAGGACAAACACACACACCCATGCCCCAGGGAGGACTCATACCTCCACGGTGAGCAACCGCGCGCTCCGCAGCGAGACGGTTTAGACCGCTCGGCTACTCCACCGCGGCTCCGCGTTTTAAAGTAAATGTTTAATCCAATACAATTTCTCGGCAATCTACACTTTCTAACTGGCTGTGTTATTTTTCTTCAGCCCTAGCATCAGTCCTGAAACACGAGTATCTTTTGTTTCTAAAATAACTGAAATGTCTCAGATAAGAAGAAAGGTATTTGCTAGAACGAAGTTACAAATGTAATTTACCATAGAAAGCTGAAGATTTTTATACAAATAGGGATTTTACGGGCAGTATGTTTCTATTTATTGTTCGGCACTGACAACGAGTGATAAATATAAGGTAACATAAAATTACTTTCACACTAAAAAAGAAATACGAGCGTGAATAAGGCTGATTTTACCAGTTTCCGATAATTACGTCATATAATTGATCGCACAACTTTCATTAGCAAGTAGGATATGATACAGGAAAGCGAAACTCAGTGTTTAAGAATCAGTTTCATTAGTATGGGCTAGGGCGCGGTCGCCGAGGCGGCAGCGGAGTTCTCGGGGACGTGTAAAGCGTTAATTTAACTCTGCGGAAGTTGCTTGTTTACTCGTGCCCTGCCGGCCCTGTCCTCGGGCAAGTCCTTTCATCTCAGCCGCAGTGAAAGCAGTCTCCCTCTCCCTCAATCTCATCACTCGTGAAATACGTTTGTCGATAATTCCGTGATGTTCTATAGTACTGTGAAACACCATTTTAACTGCTTTTGTTTACATATTTTTGGAAACATTTTTGTTTCACTTATGGAGAACAGCACTCTTATTTAAATTTATATATAAAGAACAGTCTAGAGTGCAAAAGAAATTTTTTTTACTAGTTTCGGTCTTATTTTAGACCATTTTCAGGAAATTAAGCTCTGAAATTTATATCTATAAATATGAATGTCTGTTCGGTGTACGTTTATCATGTCTGAACCACAAGACATAAAGAGCTAAAAATTTGTACAGGGGAAGGCTTTAGGCACGGTTTTATGACGATCGGAAAGCTATTGATATATATATATATATATATATATATATATATATATATATATATATATATATATATATACGTGAATGACTGTTTGGTGTACGCTTATCACGTCCAAACGACAAGACGTAGAGACTTAAATATTAGTACAGTTACTAATTTATACCTGAGGAAGGTTTTAGGCACAGTTTTATAGCGATCTGACAGATATTTAGTAATTTGAAGAATATAACGTGAAATGCGGAACAATAATGACTCTTTGAAAATTATATTTACTCTTACACAGCGAATATTTTATCCTTATAGCTACAGTCAAATTCGGATCAGGATGTAGATTGCATTAGAAATCGGTCTTAGTAATACAAAAAGTACAGAAAACCGTTAATATTGTCAAATATGACGACGTTCTATGACTGTTCCTTAGAATACGGGATAATCAAATACCGGCAGGTCAGTTCTTCATTATGAGAATAATCTGTGTTTCCCGTTGGTGAGATGATTTAGGAATACCAGGATTGTCCATAACAGACTACAGGCGAGTTTATACTCCAATGCTGCATAGCCAAATTAAACCTTACGCACTCCCAAAAATAGTCAGACCGATAACCAGATTTGCAGAAAGGAAGGAAAGAAGTAAAAAAGTTGTTAATATCTCACTAATTGTCGTAAAGGGCCAGGAAAGTATGGGGTGAGTTTACTTCGTGACGGACCACAATCGTAATTACGCCAGATAATTAAATAACAGCATGCGATTCAATTATTATTTGTTCGTTAAGTAGAAACATATAACTCAAAGCCACACAAGGAAACCTGTAAACCAAATATACGATGCTATCGAATGAAAAATGTAAAAGATTAGAAAGAGATTTTGTGTAACTGGTGTATTAACCCTGCATCAGGGTGTTATTAATAAATTTATCGCACAGTAGACCTATACGAAAACACCTATAAATAGAACAGTAATTTGGAAGGCATACTGTAAAGAAGGGTATATTCACGGGAAGTAACCGCTTCTTTTGAGTTATATATCTACGTTCGAACTGTCGAGATTCAATGAACATAAACTTAAAGCCGTTAATCAATACGCATGAAAAAATGGATAAATCAAAATGCCTTCCTGTTCTGTAGACGTGACTGAAGAAGTAATGAGATAGCAGAGCAAAGCAAAACCGGATATACATACAGTGAAAACAACAAGAGAATTATACATCTGGCTCTTTGACGTGAAAAACACAGCTACAGTTGATAATGCTAACAAAATTTTTCATTTTAATGCTGGTAGGTTTGTGAAATATTCACCATTTTTTTGTCAGCATTCCAAATATTCTTTCCACATGTCTCCGAATGCCACTTACACGATAGTTAAAGATTAGTTTGTTTTATAAAAGTTCCAGTGAACGGTCTTATGTGAGAACGTGACAGAGTAGATGGTATTGGAAATCTCAAATGTTCAAATGTTTGTATAGCTAGCGGGGTCATCAGTCCCTAAACTTACAAACTACTTAAGAACTAACACTAAGGACGGCACAAATATCCATGCCCGAGGGGGGATTCGAACCCCCCACCCGAGTGGCCGTGCAGACCGTGACTGGAGCGCCTCAGTCCCCTCGGCCACCACGGCCGGCTGGAAATCTCACCGAATAATCCTCAGTTGTGGTGCATGATTACGGTTCATGAAACTACTGCTAAATAGTCTGTTATAATATCTCTAATCGTATGTATTCACCCAAGAGGAAAATGAGAATTTCTGCGCGGATACACAATCCCTATCGGAAATTCAGCCGCGGTGGAGTAGCCGAGCGGTCTAAAGCGTCTCGCTGCGGAGCGCGCGGTTGCTCGCCGTTGAGGTTCGAGTCCTCCCTGGGGCATGGGTGTGTGTGTGTTTGTCCTTAGGTTAGTTTACCTAGGTTTAAGTTGTTTGTAAGCTACGGACTGATTGACCACGCAGTTTGGTCCAATAGATTTACAAACATTTTATTTTATTCGGAAATTCAGTCAAAGCTGTGAGCCAGAGGATTTATTGGGCAAGAGACGCTACTATCGTAGTGTATATGTTGAGTATTAGGGTAGCACGTGAAGCGTGTTCAACAGCGAAACTGCCTGTGGGGCGGCTCAGCGCGTTCGGTGAAAAGGCGGGATACGCCCTCTAAGAGTAATAATAATATTAACTGATCTAAGAACTTGTCGATCAACTTAGAACAAGCACGTACGCAAGGAACCGATCCAGCCCAAATACGAAAACAAATCACTCAAGCAAAATTGAATAAGGCGACCGCTTACCCGAAGCGGGAAATCCAGATTCGAATCTAGGTCCAGTAAAAATTTTCCACTTCACTCACTGAATTTATTTCATTGCCCTGTATCAGCTGTGATGTTGGAATATTTCGAAATAACTTGTTTTCATCTAGCCTCGAATTCAAAAACTCCGACAGGAGCGCACTTTCGAGCAGTAGTGAACCTAGTGGAAGAGTCCAAAGCCGCCTTTTCCGTTTTTTAGTGTGTTCATAGAATAAACGGAACTCATAAATGAAATAAACGAAGACTGCGTGCTTTCATCCGCCTCCGTACACACGGGCTGGCTCCTAATCGCGAACTGCCTCGCGATGCACGTTGCGATGGCTGCGTGTGTGCAGCGAAACGATTTCTGACTCCGCGAACTGGCACGGCTGTTATTCGCTCGTCTGCGCCGAGCTTCACGTGTGACTGCGCTGCCTTCCTCGACTCCGGCGCACGGGTAGGAAGACGCAACGCAGCACCCACTGGCCGACGGAAGCCCGTATTAGTTCTTGCTCGATGAATGACTTCTTCCTGAGTCCCGTCTGCCTTGCCACGGCCACCTTCACCTGATACGTTCCTGTAGTCTTTGCAGACCTTTCTAACCGACAATGTTCGGGTGGAAGAGCAGCTGGGCCATCCTGCCAATTTAAAGAACAGCTTCCACTCCTTCATACATACATACTCCGCAATCCACCCAAAGGTGTGTGGCGGAGGGTACTCACTACCATTACTGGTTACTTGCTTTCCTGTTCCACTCCCATAGAGAACGGGGGAGAAAGGCATGCTTTGCATGCATCTGTATGAGTCCTAATCTCTTTGATCATACCTTTGTGGTCATTACGTGAAATGCGGGTTGGCCGCAGTAGAACCGTTCTATAGGCCGCCTCAAATCCGGCCCTCTAAGTTTCTTCAACAGTGTTTCTCGAAAAGAACGTCGCATACCCTCCAGCAAATCCTATTTGAGTTCCCGAAGCATTTCCATAACACTCGCGCATTGATCGAATCTACCAGTTACAAACATAGCCGCCAGAATCTGAATTGCCTCTATGTCTTCCTTTAAATCGATCTTGTGGGATCCCAAACACTTGAGCAATATTCAAGACGTGATCGCAGGTGCGTTTTATATGCGGTCTCCTATACAGATGAATCACATTTTCCCGAAATTGTCGCGATAAACCGAAGTCGACCATCGCCTTCCTCACGACTGTCCTTGTATGCTCGTTCCATTTCATATTGCTGTGCAGAATTACGGTTTAGATATTTAATTGACGCGACTCTGGCAAACAGCACATTACTAATGCTGTATTCGAACATTACGGGGTTGTTTCTCCTACACATTTGCATCACCGTACATTTATTTACATTTAGCGCTAGTTGCCATTCCTCACAGCAACTAAAATGTTCAAATGTTTGTACATGTATCGGACCAAACTGCGTGGTCATCAGTCCGTAGCTTACAAACTACTTAAACTAAGGTAAACTAACCTAAGGACAACACACACACACCCATGGCATAGGGAGAACTCGAACCTCCGACTGCAAGCAACCGCGCGCTCCGGAGCGAGGCGCCTTAGACCGCTCGGCTACTCCACCGCGGCACACAGCACCTAGAAATTTGCTCAAAGTGATCCTTCATCCTACAACAGTCGTTCAATGATGACAACCTCCTGCACACTACAGCATCATCAGAAAACAACCGCAGATTGGAACTTACTCTGCCGTGTCGGAATAGTCGATCACACAAAGGCGCCTTGCTGCTGTGCGCGCGGACCTTCACTGTCGGAGGTTCGAGTCCTCCCTCGGGCATGGGTGTATTTTTCGTCCTTACTTTAAGTTAGTCTATGTAGTTTGGAAGTCTACGGACTGATAACCTAAGTCGCTGAGTCCCATAGAATTACAAACATTTATTTGGAACTATTCTGTTCTTCAGATCATTTATATAGATAGAAAATAATATCGGTCCTATCACACTTCCTTGGGGCACCCCTGATGATACCCTAATCTCTGAGGAACACTCGCCATCGAGGACAACGTACTGAGTTCTATTACTGAAGTAATCTTCGATCCACTCACGTATTTAGGAATCCATTTCGTAAGATCATACCTTCGTTAGCAATCTGTAGTCCGGTACCGTGTCAAACGCCTTTCGAAAATCGAGAAATATGCAGTCTGTCTGTTGCCCTTCTTCCATAGCATGCTAGATATCATGAGAGAAAAGAGCACGCTGTCTTTCCCTCGATCGATGCTTCCTAAAGTCGTGCTAATGCATGGAGAGAAGATGTTCCATCTCAAGAAAATGTATTATATTAGAACTGAGAACATGTTCAAGGTTTATACATTATTTATTTATTTACCCTTCTTGCGGACCAGCTGCCTTTGGGTATATAGCTGGTCGTGATTACAAAATCTATGTGATACATTTAAGCGACTATGATACATTATTTTCTTTATACATTTACAGTAATTAGATAAAAAAACAAAGAAAAGCGGACAAAACTTATCATAATGAAAATGGAAAGGCAACGTAAAAACATCAACTATTTTAAGAAGACAATAATAGAAGATAGGAAAGTTTACACAGTAAACTTATGTTACTGATATAAGTCTGTTATTTCTTTGGCCCGTTCTTTTGCCTTTCTTATACACGGGAGTTACTGCGTCTTTTGCCAGTGGCTTGGAACTTTGCGCTGGATCAAAGATTCGCGATAAATGCAAGCTAAGTAAGAGGCCCATGCCGCAGAGTGCTCGTTGTAAACCCGCACTGGTACCCAATCTGGACCTGTCGACTTGTTTGTTTTCAACTCTTTCAGCTGCTTATCTACACTAGCTACGCCTATTACCATGTCCTCCATTTGCGAGTTAGTGCGACCATCAAGTGAAGGAATGTCTTCATGGTGCTCCTGCGCGAATTATTTGTTATATTTTAAACTAGCTTAAACCCGCGGCTCCGCTCGCGTGTTGGTAGATCGAAACACACTTAAAAATGCACTCGTTTCGAATAATCCAATCAATGTGTGTTTGTCCTTAGGTTAGTTTACCTAGGTTTAAGTTGTTTGTAAGCTACGGACTGATTGACCACGCAGTTTGGTCCAATAGATTTACAAACATTTTATTTTATTCGGAAATTCAGTCAAAGCTGTGAGCCAGAGGATTTATTGGGCAAGAGACGCTACTATCGTAGTGTATATGTTGAGTATTAGGGTAGCACGTGAAGCGTGTTCAACAGCGAAACTGCCTGTGGGGCGGCTCAGCGCGTTCGGTGAAAAGGCGGGATACGCCCTCTAAGAGTAATAATAATAATAATAATAATAATATTAACTGATCTAAGAACTTGTCGATCAACTTAGAACAAGCACGTACGCAAGGAACCGATCCAGCCCAAATACGAAAACAAATCACTCAAGCAAAATTGAATAAGGCGACCGCTTACCCGAAGCGGGAAATCCAGATTCGAATCTAGGTCCAGTAAAAATTTTCCACTTCACTCACTGAATTTATTTCATTGCCCTGTATCAGCTGTGATGTTGGAATATTTCGAAATAACTTGTTTTCATCTAGCCTCGAATTCAAAAACTCCGACAGGAGCGCACTTTCGAGCAGTAGTGAACCTAGTGGAAGAGTCCAAAGCCGCCTTTTCCGTTTTTTAGTGTGTTCATAGAATAAACGGAACTCATAAATGAAATAAACGAAGACTGCGTGCTTTCATCCGCCTCCGTACACACGGGCTGGCTCCTAATCGCGAACTGCCTCGCGATGCACGTTGCGATGGCTGCGTGTGTGCAGCGAAACGATTTCTGACTCCGCGAACTGGCACGGCTGTTATTCGCTCGTCTGCGCCGAGCTTCACGTGTGACTGCGCTGCCTTCCTCGACTCCGGCGCACGGGTAGGAAGACGCAACGCAGCACCCACTGGCCGACGGAAGCCCGTATTAGTTCTTGCTCGATGAATGACTTCTTCCTGAGTCCCGTCTGCCTTGCCGCGGCCACCTTCACCTGATACGTTCCTGTAGTCTTTGCAGACCTTTCTAACCGACAATGTTCGGGTGGAAGAGCAGCTGGGCCATCCTGCCAATTTAAAGAACAGCTTCCACTCCTTCATACATACATACTCCGCAATCCACCCAAAGGTGTGTGGCGGAGGGTACTCACTACCATTACTGGTTACTTGCTTTCCTGTTCCACTCCCATAGAGAACGGAGGAGAAAGGCATGCTTTGCATGCATCCGTATGAGTCCTAATCTCTTTGATCATACCTTTGTGGTCATTACGTGAAATGCGGGTTGGCCGCAGTAGAACCGTTCTATAGGCCGCCTCAAATCCGGCCCTCTAAGTTTCTTCAACAGTGTTTCTCGAAAAGAACGTCGCATACCCTCCAGCAAATCCTATTTGAGTTCCCGAAGCATTTCCATAACACTCGCGCATTGATCGAATCTACCAGTTACAAACATAGCCGCCAGAATCTGAATTGCCTCTATGTCTTCCTTTAAATCGATCTTGTGGGATCCCAAACACTTGAGCAATACTCAAGACGTGATCGCATGTGCGTTTTATATGCGGTCTCCTATACAGATGAATCACATTTTCCCGAAATTGTCGCAATAAACCGAAGTCGACCATCGCCTTCCTCATGACTGTCCTTGTATGCTCGTTCCATTTCATATTGCTGTGCAGAATTACGGTTTAGATATTTAATTGACGCGACTCTGGCAAACAGCACATTACTAATGCTGTATTCGAACATTACGGGGTTGTTTCTCCTACACATTTGCATCACCGTACATTTATTTACATTTAGCGCTAGTTGCCATTCCTCACAGCAACTAAAATGTTCAAATGTTTGTACATCTATCGGACCAAACTGCGTGGTCATCAGTCCGTAGCTTACAAAGGTAAACTAACCTAAGGACAACACACACACACCCATGGCCTAGGGAGAACTCGAACCTCCGACTGCAAGCAACCGCGCGCTCCGCAGCGAGGCGCCTTAGACCGCTCGGCTACTCCACCGCGGCACACAGCACCTAGAAATTTGCTCAAAGTGATCCTTCATCCTACAACAGTCGTTCAATGATGACAACCTCCTGCACACTACAGCATCATCAGAAAACAACCGCAGATTGGAACTTACTCTGCCGTGTCGGAATAGTCGATCACACAAAGGCGCCTTGCTGCTGTGCGCGCGGATCTTCACTGTCGGAGGTTCGAGTCCTCCCTCGAGCATGGGTGTATTTTTCGTCCTTACTTTAAGTTAGTCTATGTAGTTTGGAAGTCTACGGACTGATAACCTAAGTCGCTGAGTCCCATAGAATTACAAACATTTATTTGGAACTATTCTGTTCTTCAGATCATTTATATAGATAGAAAATAATATCGGTCCTATCACACTTCCTTGGGGCACCCCTGATGATACCCTAATCTCTGAGGAACACTCGCCATCGAGGACAACGTACTGAGTTCTATTACTGAAGTAATCTTCGATCCACTCACGTATTTAGGAATCCATTTCGTAAGATCATACCTTTGTTAGCAATCTGTAGTCCGGTACCGTGTCAAACGCCTTTCGAAAATCGAGAAATATGCAGTCTGTCTGTTGCCCTTCTTCCATAGCAGGCTAGATATCACGAGAGAAAAGAGCACGCTGTCTTTCCCTCGATCGATGCTTCCTAAAGTCGTGCTAATGCATGGACAGAAGATGTTCCATCTCAAGAAAATGTATTATATTAGAACTAAGAACATGTTCAAGGTTTATACATTATTTATTTATTTATTTACCCTTCTTGCGGACCAGCTGCCTTTGGGTATATAGCTGGTCGTGATTACAAAATCTATGTGATACATTTAAGCGACTATGATACATTATTTTCTTTATACATTTACAGTAATTAGATAAAAAATACAAAGAAAAGGGTACAAAACTTATCATAATGAAAATGGAAAGGCAACGTAAAAACATCAACTATTTTAAGAAGACAATAATAGAAGATAGGTAAGTTTATACAGTAAACTTATGTTACTGATATAAGTCTGTTATTTCTTTGGCCCGTTCTTTTGCCTTTCTTATACACGGGAGTTACTGCGTCTTTTGCCAGTCGCTTGGAACTTTGCGCTGGATCAAAGATTCGCGATAAATGCAAGCTAAGTAAGAGGCCCATGCCGCAGAGTGCTCTTTGTAAACCCGCACTGGTACCCAATCTGGACCTGTCGACTTGTTTGTTTTCAACTCTTTCAGCTGCTTATCTACACTAGCTACGCCTATTAACATGTCCTCCATTTGCGAGTTAGTGCGACCATCAAGTGAAGGAATGTCTTCGTGGTGCTCCTGCGCGAATGATTTGTTATATTTTAAACTAGCTTAAACCTGCGGCTCCGCTCGCGTGTTGGTAGATCGAAACACACTTAAAAATGCACTCGTTTCGAATAATCCAATCACGAAATTCAACAATAATGATTGTAATAATATCACAGATCGATCACGTGATGTAATGCGCGAAAAGTCAAATAGATTTTTTAAAAGAGATGTATTAAAAGAAATTTCTTTTTACTGCTTTATTTATTTATTCTTATATATCCTTATTCGTATGCTTATCCTTACAGAGAAAGAGCTGAAGACATTGTAGCACGCAGAGACCAAAGATATGGTCTGTGGTATCACGTTTCGTTGTATGTCAACTCCTTGCTATAGAGTCGCAAACGTCATCGCTGGCCTTCAGTCCGAATTTTTTTATAATTTGACGACTTTCAACCACGATATCTTCCACCCCCTTATAGCTATCGACTTGGAACTGCTGTGGTGTTCAACGGGAGACTTCGGACTACAATTACACATAGACCATTCGTTTGTGTTCTGTAGTTTTCGCTGCAGAGCGAAATATTAACACACACTCACGTAGAATTTTATACACAGCGATAACTTTCCATCCCAATATACTCCACCCTTTTATTATTATCAACCCTCAAGCAACAATGGAACCAACAAAACCATTTTCAAAGAGTAAAATAATTTTCAAAGAGTAATTATTGTTCCGCATTTCGCGTTGTATTCTTAAAATTACTAAATATCTATCAGATCACTATAAAACCGTGCCTAAAACCTTCGTCAGGTATAAATTAGTAACTGTACAAATATTTACGTCTATGCGTCTTGTCGTTCGGATGTGATAAGCGTACACCGAACAAATATTCACATTAATATATATAGATGAATAGATATCCGATCGTTATAAAACCGTGCCTAAAGCCTTCTCCGGGTAGACATTAGTAACGGTACAAATTTTTAGCTCTTTATGTCTTGTGGTTCAGACGTGATAAGCGTACACCGAAAAGACATACACATTTATAGATATAGATTTAAAACTTCGTCCTTCATCCATCACCACCCCAGAAAGACCAACAACTGACAGGATAGAAAACTTAGATCCGCTTTCCGATTTTACACTGGACGAGACTTTTAGCGGGATTTCGTAAGAACTTTTGCTAAGGTATGACGGCGGTAGTTATGGTACAGAATTATCTCTGCTTCATTAGCGTGTCAGCACCAATACATCAAAGGACAGTGACAGTTGTATCTGCGGGAGGCAGACAGAGAAAAACTATCTACTTATATTGAATTTATTGAGGTTCAAGAGCAAACTATTGCACTGACTTATAATACAACAAAATGCTTGACTTTCCAAGCGAGGTATAACAACGAAACATAATTGTTCACAGAGCACGGGGCCGGCGCAGTGCACTCGGCGATGCGGTGGAGGGCAGGTGACGGTCTAGCTGCTGCGGGAAACCCCATGTGCGGGCTCGGCAATGAACTGCCTTCTGGCTTAGGCGCGGCCCAATTTAAGCCGACGCGCTAGGATGCTGCGTGGTTCTGTTTCTCTCTCACGAGTCCGGTGGGAGCACAATAGCTCCCTGTATGTCGCGAACCCTCATGACGGCAACGCTGCCGTCTGTTGGAAGCCGATTTGAGAATGTTTTCGGGTAAACCTGTTCGGCTTCTCCCTACTAGGTACCGGGCCCGGTCACGGTTATGTCATAGTGGTGGCCGCAGGTGCAGGTGCTCGACATAGTCATATCACTGACGATAACTGAATTCGAGGCCATACTACTAATCTCGCTGTATATCTAGTCCCATTAAATTATCAAACGAAACTACCGGCCTATATCAGCACAGGCTACTTTGATCAAAATAGACCTAATGTGAACAAATACTGCCGCGGTAGACTGGCTGAGCGTTCTAAGGCGCCTTTCTGTGGAGCGCGCAGTTGCTTGCCGTCGGAGTTTCGAGTCCTCCCTCGGACATGGGTGTATTTGTTGCCCTTAGCATAAGTTAGTTTCAGTAGCTTGTAAGACTAGGGACTGATGACCAGAGTAGCCAAGTCCCATACATTTACAAACATTTCAATTTAAATAATGAGAAAATTGATTTGTCTTTTTTAAAATAATTAATAATTACCACATGTGCCGATAATTGTACAAGAAATAAACTGCCATGAAGTTATCCCTTAATTGATTCCTACTTTTCGAGTTAAAATTCGATGAAGTTAGTGTTATTTTCTGAACGCGACACTTTGTGCGGTGTGTAACTCAAGAACCTCAGTTAACTACGGCTCATTCTGAAGCTCAATATCTAAACTTGATGTAGGTATATAACAATAACATGTCAAAAAATTTTCAACTTTTTAGTACTTCAAACTTTAGGCAGCAAAATAAGTATGTTCTTTTTACATGCCTTCGATGTCTCAAAACTTTGGTGACTTGAATTAACTATCCAGCCATTAATTAAGAAGCACAACATGTGCGACGTGCTACAGGGATGCTGGAAAGGGTACTGTTTATTGTATTTCAATTCCCAGTGTGCCGTGAAGTTTGATAGGTACACAAAGGAAATTTAACAGCTCGGCCACCACGTCGGCTACGAGGTCTGTCACACGTTTGTCACTATTGTGCAAAGGGTAGAGTACATGTCAATGTCGTAGTCAGTTCGGTGCAGACAGACTCGTTGACATTCTGCTTTGTAGTCGCCAACCTTCAGTCAGGCAGCCGAGTCAATCAACACCACCTGTCACGTCACACGGAGAACGCCGCGAACGCGTAGCTCACTAGCTAGCGCAGCTCACTGCCTTGCAGCGGCCAGCCCCTCAGCTACGCCATCGGAGCCTACTCTATGCGACTTCATAGGACAGCGCTGACGCCTCCTCTATAGGTGTAGTTTGGTCAATAAAGACTCGTGTTGTATACACTCAATTAATTCTCCAGTATAGCAGTATCAATAGTGACTGACTCTAATTGCTACAGCTTTTAAACACAGAACAGATCTAAAAATCCGCAAGTCACAGCGAGAGACTGCATTTATCTGTATGAATGAAACGCCAGGACTGTTCAAAAGTTTGTAAATCTATGGGACTTAACTATTCTAGTTATCAAAATGTTCAAATGTTTGTTAACCTTAAGGGACATAACTGCGGGGTCATCAGTCCCTAAACTTACAAACTACTTATGAACTATCTTATACTAAAGACGAAACAAACACCCATGCACGAGGGGGCACTCGAACCTCCGACGGCGAGGAACCGTGCGCTCCGCAGCAAGGCGCATTAGAACGCTCGGCCACTCCACAGCGGCCACCAGAACTGTCACAAACGAATTGCAGAACATAAGTTGTATATAGGTCTTCAAATAATCTTAGAGTGTCTATAATTAATTCCTGTACGCGTCTGCGTCATCGGCCACAATCTCATATTCGAGGGAAGCCTTCATAAGAACTCACTTATTATAAAGCGTAGGTAAAAACAGAGACGCCGAGGATATCAGTACCACTCTAACCCAAATTTACTAATTTGTCATCACTTTCAGCATTAAATTTGTATTCTAGTTGTATAATAGTTCTGTCACCAACATAGATTGTTGAGTTACAAGGGTAGAGTATTAACTTCTGCTACACGTGTTGCTATGATCGTTACGACTACAATGCCACAGCCACAACCACAGCACCCTCCACGCTCGGATGAACCAGTATTACAAGTAGCTTGGGCACCAAAATTTTGAGAATTCGTGAGCGGCGTTGTATCCTGGTCTGAATATTTGGCACAGATGCGGGCACATTTCCACATCCACTACATGATAGGCCGCTAGGGTGTTTTTCATTTCTTGTCCATAGTCAAGCGGCAAGTCTGACTTGCTTTTAACTTATCCGAAAAGTCAGCCACATCGACCACCTACCCACGGATAGCAAAATTCAGCGGACGGACGCCAGATAATAGTCTTGTGTAGTTCGCTAGTTCGGAAGAGCGCTCCCACAGGCGAATTACGCGAACTAGTTTGCAGATCCCTCACCTCTTACTTCGTCCGTTCCTTTTCCGAACACTGACGGGGAAGAGTAGCCGTCTGGTTAAAAACATCGCATTGCGCCCAAAAATACGGGTATTTGCACACTCTTGGGCAACACTAATCATTATATAAAAAAAGCTGTCATAACAAGAGAAAGTGCTCTTTTAGTAGCGGTACCAAAAGCCAAAAATATCGGCCGAACTAAAAAGAGCGTCCTATCTGCGAACTAAAAGGAGAGCTACCGGTCGCGAACTAAAATATGCGCCATCGGTCGCGAACTAAAATACGCGCGATCTGTTGCGATATAAAAGCTCGATCGGTCGCGAACTAAAATATATGCAATGGGTCGCGAACTAAAACATGCGTTACTGGTCGCGAACTGTTATGCCAAATATATCTCGCTTCTTAGTTCGTTGGATTCTTTTCCGAAGACCGACGGGCAATAGCGAGAGGGCGCGCAGCAGAATTAAAAATCACGTGTTTGCCTTCTGCTGATGAGAGCCTTTTCGAGGTGAGCGTCTGCCTGTTAGATTACATAGTTCAGTGCTACAAAATTTCTGTTTTGAAGTACTCCGCACTCTGCAATATCTGACTAATAAATAAAACTAATGTGAGCGCTCCCGATCGCGAACTATTATGCGCAAGTCTACCAGATAATGCCAAGTGGATGAGTGCTCCGCCCTCCCTCAACCCCTGTATCTCAAATGTTCAAATGTTTGTAGAGTCTATGGGACTTAACTGCGGGGTCATCAGTCCCTAAACCTACAAACTACTTATGAACTACTTACGAACTAGGACGGCACAAATATCCATGCCCGAAGGGGGATTCGAACCCCCGACCGTAGTGGCCGTGAAGACTGTGACTGGAGCGCCTTAGTCCCCTCGGCCACCGCGGCCGGCCCCCTGTATCTGCTTTTGTGCTCAAGTTCGATACCCTTCCAAGAGTCCCGTCTATCTAGCTCCAGGCACCGTCAACTTCGACGGATTCCATTAGTCCTGGAAACACCATTCTAACACAATTTGCCTAACAAGACAGTACCCATTTAACTATTATTGTTGCCGCGCGAGAATGGCCGTGTGTTCTAAGAAGCTATTCCACGGATTGCGTGACTGCTCCCCGTCAGAAGTTCGAGTCCTCCCTCGGGCATCGGTGTATTTTATTCTTAGCGTAAGTTAGTTTGAGCAATTTTTAGTCTATGAACCGATGACCTCAGTAGTTTTGTTTCTTGCGTTAACAAACATTTTTGAACTATTATAACGCATTAGGGCATCTACTCTGCACTTCCGAATCTTGACATCCCAACATAGTTGTCAGTGAGTAAATCCCTGAACATTCTGGACGTCATTGAATTCGACATGCCAGCTACTCATGTTTCTACATCTATATGTCTACTTTGCTATTCGCACTGGTAAATGGTTCAGCGATCAACTTTCATACTATTTCTCTACCGTTCCACCCTTGAATGCCACGTGGAAAAAAGATCTTTCCATTCGAGCTCTGGTTTGTCCCTGTGTAGGTGGGGGTCAACAAAATGTTCAAATGTTTGTATAGTCTATGGGACTTAACTACGGGGTCATCAGTCCCTAAACTTACAAACTACTTATGAACTACTTACGAACTAGGACGGCACAAATATCCATGCCCGAGGGGGGATTCGAACGCCCGACCGTAGTGGCCGTGCGGACCGTGACTGGAGCGCCTTAGTCCCCTCGGCCACCTCGCCCGGCGGGGGTCAACAAAATATATTTGCATTCGATGATGAAAGATGGTGACTGAAATTTCGTAAATAGAAGTCGCCTCAACGAAACATGTATTTGTTTCCTATATATTTTATTCCAGATAATAATGGCAGGTACAGCAACAATGGAGGAATAATTCGAATAGATTGTAGTGTCTGTTGCAAACTATAATTGTTTATTTATTCAAATACGCGTACTGCACCATTAGTGCATCAAACTGGAACAATAACGAAAATATTACGTAACTTAGGTTTCAAACTCCGACTTTATTCGTAAGCCATCTTCAAGAAATGAACTGTACTTATCACAGAATGTACTAACAAGAACATGCGGCTGAGTTGAATTTAGTTTGCCATCAACTAAAAAGTCGAATATATAAAAAGAGTCCACAGCAAAAGTACTTGAACTGTAGTATAAACGCGAAACATGGAAAATAACTGTTCTGGTAGTCTCACGGAAAGTACCGGACAGTACAACCAAAAGCTTGCCATGTCTCTCACACGAAAATGCAAATAATTACTGCAATAGTAAGGTTATGAAGCCGTTAAACCAATATCAGCAATCCAGTGCCTATTCCCCCCTGGATTTTATAACGAAGTCACCAGATAGGCAGACTTGAAAGATACAGTCAGTTAAAAAAATTATTATTTCTTTCTTTCCGTTGCTCTGCCGGAGCAGTTAAGGAAGGAACTTGACTAAGACATCCGTGGAATTTATGTCTTGACTGATTGATTTACAAATGTTCGGATAGCTTATGGGACTTAACTACGGGGTCATCAGTCCCTAAACTTACAAACTACTTATGAACTAGCTAACACCAAGGAAGGCACAAATGTCCATGCCCGAGGGGGATTTGAACCTCCGACCGTAGTGGCCGTGCAGACAGTGACTGGCGCGCCGCAGTCCCCTCGGCCACCGCGGACGGCGATTGATTTACATAATATATTAAGACACACATATAATATGAAATTTACTCAGAAAATAAATAGAATTTGTAGGAAAAAATAGAAAAAAGGGAAAAAAGTAGAATAAGGGTGAAATTTAATCATACCCCTGAACTCCAAATACGCAGATACGTGAATACGTGAAACCACCGAAACAAGGTATCGAAATTAATAAAAGGTCACAGCAGTGTTGTTGAAACTTAACTTACAGTG
The DNA here is from genome assembly GCA_026315105.1 of Locusta migratoria. Taxonomy (NCBI): domain Eukaryota; kingdom Metazoa; phylum Arthropoda; class Insecta; order Orthoptera; family Acrididae; genus Locusta; species Locusta migratoria. The sequence continues at coordinate 719,884,730 of CM048755.1, read as the reverse complement.
TCCTTTAAAAAAATTATAATCAACATCCGCCAGAAAATGTTCCTGTTTCAAGGACTAGCATTCAGTATTGTGCTAGCTTAAAAAAATTTTCCAGTAATTTTAAGGCAATGACTGCAAATGCGTAGTAAGATGATAATTTCTAAAATGGCATAGTTGTCTCCAACCACATACCTGTTGAAAATTACAAATTCATGAAGTATTTTTCTAAATGTATATAGAGGAGGTTTCAAATCTAATCGTTCGAAGTATTTATTTTTCAACACCGAGATGCAGTGATGATTCACACGCAAGGCAATTGTCCACCAATCACCTTTTGTGTGCAATTCGAGACTTCCCTGCCCCATAAATGTCACTGAACTCCACGTAGTAATTGCGAAGTGAACATATATTAAATTCGTTTCCATCGCCAAACATATAATAATTTCATTGACCACTTTCGTCACAATGGTGTTCCACTGGTTAGGACAAACGAATGCCGCAACTCATTTCAGCGCCTAAAGGATTTCCTGTGTGGCGTCTGTTTCGAAAGAACAGACGTCACTTCTGATCCTGCAGTTGTTATTGTTCTCATATTCACAGAATATATGACTTCAACTGCGAAGGGGCAAACCTGAAAATGTGTAGCCTGCCGGGATTCGAACGCGGGTCTCCTGCTTTCTAGGCAGATGCGCTGACTCCTACACCACTGGGTACGCAGTGGTCACCGCACCTGCAAGGACTACCTAAGCACGCCTCCCGTCAGGTGATTAAAAAGTCAGTATAAATTTGAAAACTTAATAAATCACGGAATAATGTAGATATAGAGGTAAAAATGACACAATTGCTTGGAATGACTTGAGGTTTTATTAGAACAATAAAAAGTTCAAAAAATGTGCGACAGATGGCGCTGGATAGCAAAACGTCAGTCACTGCGCATGAAAATCGTGTATAAAAGGAACTGTAAGGAGAGAGAGAATCAGATGCATCAGAAGTCGCAGCATGTTGACGTTACCTGGAAACGCGCTTTTAGTGAACATGTATTATCAGAATGGGGAATGTGTTAGTTCAGCCTTACGATCCTATCGCCATAGGAAGGGGATTCGAACGGGTAAAGGTCCTTTGACAAATGCAGCTGTGGCGAGAATGATTTCGAAGTTCGAAGCCATGGGTTGTTTAGACGATAGACCCCGTAGTGGCCGATCGAGCACAAGGCGTAATGCTGCTGAGACAGTTCAGGAGGAAACGGAGACAGTAGCGGCCTAGTCTATGCACGGGGAAGTCAGCGCTCGTGCAGTCGCACTTCGCACCGGCATTCCATACACTACTGTTTGGTTGGCACTTAGGCGTACCCTCCAATGCTGTCCTTAAAAAATCCGTCGGCATCATGAACTGTTACCTGGCGATTTAGTGAAGCGGAGGGCATTTGCGGCGTTGGCGTTTCAAAAGATGGCGGTAGATGACGATTGGGTGAGTAACGCGTTGTGGACCGACGAAGCTCATTTCACGCTCCGAGGTTCTGTCAACGCCCACAACTGCAAAATTTGAGCAACTGAAATTCCTAGAACTGTCGTGGAAACTCCATTGCACGACGAGATGGTCACGGTATGGGTTGGATTTACCGCATTTACCGTTATCGGGCCTTTTTTCTTCGAGAAACTGCGTGATTCTGGTTTTGTAACTGCTACCCTAACGGGTGAGAGGTACGGCGATATGTTACAAAGCCGCATCATCCCCAGCCTGGGTGATAAACACCTGCTGTATCTTACGATTTTTATGCAGGATGGCGCTCCACCCCATATTGCTAGGCGCGTGAATGTTCTCTTGCACGCGTCGTTCGGTGACGATCGTGTGCTCAGCCGCCACTTTCGTCATGCTTGGCCTCCCAGGTCCCCAGACCTCAGTCCGTGCGATTATTGGCTTTGGGGTTACCTGAAGTCGCAAGTGTATCGTGATCGACCGACATCTCTAGGGATGCTGAAAGACAACAGCCGACGCCAATGCCTCACCATAACTCCGGGTATGCTTTACACCTATTGTTGAGGAATGATGGTGAACATACTGAGCATTTCCTTTAAAGAACATAATTTTTGGTTTGTCTTAATTTGTTATGCTAATTATTGCTTTTCTGATTAAATGAAGCGCCATCTGTCGGACATTTTTTGAACATTTTTTTTCTTTTTGTTCTAATAAAACCCCATGTCATTCCAAGCATGTGTGTCAATTTTTACCTCTCTATCCACATTATTCCGGATTTATTAAGTTTTCTAATTTATACTGATTTTTTGATCACTCGGTATTTTGTCTGAGTACCTTACAGAAATGCAAAAATAACAAATGCGATTCCATTGTACTTTGAAGCGTTGCTTCGGTGCGTTTATTTTGCATTCTACACTTAAGTAATAGTAGTACATCTGTAACGTGTGTAATATGCAATTCTTAGTCACTGGGAGTAGAGGATGTAGGAAACCAACAAAGAGAACTTCAGAGGGTAGTGGCTAGTGTAATAATTGGGTTGGGAATTTTTGTACTTCGATGGAAGAACAAAGAGAAGGATATACCAGAAACTGTACTGAAGAACGAAAAGCTATAGGGTTCGAGTGTGACGGTCAACTCACAATCTTTTGGGAGAGCTCTAAGACTATATCGAAGTGTACAGTAAGTGTAACTTCGTTAGGAAGGGCGTAGAAAAATGTGAATCATCATCATCATCATCATTGGAGACTGATTATGCCTTTCAGCGTTCAGTCTGGAGCATCGTACCTCTAATAAAATTCCTCCATGATCCCCTATTCAATGCTAACATTGATGTCTCGTCTGATATTATGCCTTTTACTTCAAAATCATTCTGCACCGATTCTAAGTACTTTCTTCTTGGTCTACCTCGACTCCTCTTGGCTCTTACCCTCCGCTGCCGAGCTCATGAGTCTCTGAGGTAACCTTGCTTCTCCCATGAGTGTAACATGACCCCACCATATCAGTCTGTTTGCTCTAACTGCTTCATCTATGGTGTTTATTCCCAGTTTTTCTTTGATTTCCTCATTATGGACACCCTCCCGCCATTGTTCCCATCTATTAGTACCTGCAATCATTCTTGCTACTTTCATATTTGTAACCTCTACCTTATGAATACGGTAACCTGTATCCACCCAACTTTCACTCCCATACAACAAAGTTGGTCGAAAGATAGAGCGGTGCACTGCTAACTTAGTCTTGGTACTTACTTCCTTCTTGCAGAAGAGAGTAGATCTTAGCTGAGCACTCACTGCATTAGCATTGCTGCACCTCGATTCCAGGTCTTTGACTATGTTGCCATCCTGAGAGAAAATACATCCCAGATACTTGAAACTGTCTACCTGTTCTTTGTTCCTCCTATTTGGTACCCAATCTGTTTCAATCTCTTTCCCACAGACATTACTTTCGTTTTGGAGATGCTGATCTTCATATCATTATCCTTGCACCTCCGATCGAGCTCTGAAATATTAGTTTGCAACCTTTCAATCGAATCGGCCATTACAACTAAGTCATCCGCATATGCAAGACTGCTTATTTTGTTTTGACCTATTTTAATCCCGCCCTGCCAGTCTACTGTTTTCAACATATAATCCATGAATAGTATAAACAACAGTGGTGACAGGTTACAGCCTTGTCTTACCCCTGAATCTACCCTGAACCATGAGCTTAATTTGCCATCTACTCTAATTGCTGCCTGACAGTCTACGTAAAGCCCTTTAGTTGCTTGCAGAAGTTTGCCTCCTATACCATAATCTTGTAGAACTGACAGTGAAAGCTAGAAATAACGGAAGTATAATACAGGACTTTCTGAAAGAAACTAGACTATTTGTTCGTGCTTGAAGTGAGGTAACCTGTCGCTATCTTAGACGACAGTATGGGGTCTACGATTCTGATATTGTCTGTTGTTTTTCAAACTTGTTTGATAAAATATGGAAATAGATACAAGTTTCCGCCTCTGATACACAATGTTTAAAAAAAAAAGTCATGTGTCTTATAGAAACGTCAGAATTGGTGGGATTTCCGCTATCATTTCAATCTATTACAAAGAAAAATGTCATAGTGTTGAAACATTGCTGAGGAAGAAGGGACGTGAAAGAGAGTAAATTTTGTGAATAAATAGTAGTGTGCAAAAAGGGAGAAGGTTAATAAAAATTGAAGAAGAGAATATTGGTTTAGTGTCCCGTCGACAGCGTGGCCACTAGAAACGGAAAAATCGATGATTTTTCTTAACTTTGTGTGCGAGTCCCATGTATATGGTGTTACTGCTTACATTATTTTGTTAGCCACTTACCCCACTGCAAAGTGTGCTTACTCATGGTCATCCAACATGAAGCAATATCTCTCGGTACTCACCTGCAAAGAAACAAAAACAGTTCGTCACAACAATGAAATTTTTTCCCGTTTACATTATTTACCTTACATTCAGTGTCTTAGAAATTTAACTTCTTTAATGATACGGCTAAGCAGAAGGTGCATTTCAAGGCTGTAGAAACTGCCTTCGGAATAAAATTAAACGATTTTATAGAATAAAGAGTGTAACCTACTTCCAGAAATTTATACTGGTGTATCCTACTATTTGTACTTCGAGCAATGAGCACTAAATACATAGGGGAAACGTGAATTCGTAATACTCACTTAATATAACGTATTTAACTGTGATTTGTTTTGGAGAAGAGTTTCCGGTCCTTTATGAAATTACTAGGCATTAGCGAGAAAATAAGTTGGACGATCCCTCCATATATTTGTGATCTGATCATGGACGGACGAAACTGACATACAAGTGGCTCATACTGTTCACTGGAAAATATATTTCAACTGACCTACCGTCTGACTGGTAGGCCGACAGAGAGACCGTGCGATATCTTTTCCTAATTAAACGTGTTTAAGTTATTGCACTGAATATGTGGATGGCTCTGTTAGTACTGCGTGTTGTTATTTGGAAGAAGCCGAGCTGGACATAGGGTATCTGTCGGAACACTTGCACAATGCGCCAGTCACGTACTGGGTGAATTAATCCGTTTGTGTCAAACTGAAACAAGTGATAGTGGGTCCACAACCCATCGCATTGGGAAACGGAACCAATGAACGGAAATGAATATTGATTTTGTTAAAAAGAGTTTGTTAAGTTTAAGGGACTTAGCTGCGGGGTTATCCGTCCCTAAACGTACAAAATACTTATCAACTTACTTATACTAAAGATGACACAAACATCCATGCCCGAGGGGTTATTCGAACCCCTGACGGCGAACGGCCTGGCGCATCGGAGCATAGCTCCTCAAAGCGCTCGGCCGCTCCGCCGCGGCTATTGATTGTGTTATGGACTTACAACGCGTACACAGCTTAGCAACAAAAGATCTCAGTATTGACAGCAACGATGTAATGTAATGTAATGTATAGCATGTTAGGAGTGAGGACGATTCCCAAGTCAATGACATTCAAATGTTTGTAAATCTAAGGTCCTTAACTACGCTGGTCATCAGTTCAAATGTTCAAATGTTTGTATAGCTTATGGGACTTAACTACGGGGTCATCTGTCCCTAAGCTTACAAACTACTTAAACTAACTCAAAGTAACTTACGCTAAGGTCAGCACAAACACTCATGGACGAGGGAGGACTGGGACCACCGACGGAGAGCAACTGCTTGCTCCACAGCAAGTTGCCTTACAACGCCCGCCACACCACCGCGGCTCCACTGACATCTTTGGCCACCATCAACGAGTAACTCTCGATGTAGTGTACGATACTGTCACGTGATAGAACCTTGCTTTCTGCCCTCCCGTCTGACTGGTCCACATCATTTAGTGTTATTGCGAGAAATTTAAGCCACTCGTTGAAATATTTCTGAATATTGAATTTTAAAATAAAGCTATTGAAGATACAAGCAATAAAAAGAAGGAACAGCTTACATCTTTGTCACAATATCTATCATTAAATGTGCGCCTCCAAACATACAAATATTACACAATCGCATTTCAAGCAAAAAGTGTCAATTTCTCCTGAACATTATTTTTAAGAAGAAAAGTATCAGTATCTTTTTAAAAAGAGAATGAAACGTTATAGGAGAAGTCCGAGGCCAACATCCATGGCCGTCTTTACCAAGGGTGCAAGGGATGCCGGTACCCAGGAGGCGCCACAGGGCATGACCGCGAGGTCTAAGGCTCCATGTCGTCGTGAGGGCGCGGCCGCTCTCGCCGGAGGTTCGAGTCCTTCCTCGAACTTGGGTATTTGTGTCGTCTTTAGAATAAGTCATAAGTCGTTGTACGCTAATTTAATTGTTGTGTAAGAGTAGGCGCCGATTTTTTTAATTAATTTATTTATTTTTTAAGCTTATGGGACTTAACTACGGGGTCATCAGTCCCTAAACTTACAAATTACTTATCAACTAGCTTATCCTAAGGACGCCACAAATATCCATGCCCGAGGGGGGATTCGAACTCCCGACCGTAGTGGCCGTGCAGACCGTGACTGGAGCGCCTCAGTCCCCTCGGCCACCGCGGTCGACAGGCGCCGATTACCTTAGCAGTTTGATTTCGTAAGTACTCACACATATTTCGCCTGCAAAGCGCCTTATACGATATGCAATCTGCCAGTTTTGATAATTAGTGAACAAACATTCATTGCACCTGTAAAAATGTAGGCACCGATACAGTTTACAAAAACGCCTGATGGAGCTTTCGTCACAGATTCGACATTCGATAGGCAGTGATATGTGGAAACAAAACAAAACAAAGACGCTTTCACGTAGGAGTGAATGTATTAACTTGACTGCCGTTGCGGCAAGGGAAGGTATGTGACAGAAGATGTTAACATAATACATACTCTGTGCTAATGACAAAAACAGCAACGCTTAAGTTAGCCACGCAGTAATAATACTGCAACTACTACTCATTGGGTGTGAATTGTTGCTGAGACATTGAAACGGACTTTATGTTAGTACTTCGTAATTCAGATTTTCTGCAGTTGAATGTCACTTGCGAAGGAATAATATATTGCAACCGTACTTTTTGCCTTTATACTGTGTGACAGATTTCTCATTATCACAGCCAGGTATTTTAAGACGACACTTTACACCGCAAAAACACCAGAAACTAAAAATTTAAAAAAGAAAAATGTGAACACCATCCTGTTGTTGCAGGGAACTGGACAGAGAGTAAATAAAACACAATGTATCAACCTTGAACGAAAGTTAACACATCGGACATTGGAGAAGAACTGTTTAATGAGTGTGAATTGCTCCCTTTATTTACTTTTTTAAGAAAAACTCAGCGCGACTTGTGTTAAAGTTTATTTATTTCAATAATTTAATGTCTGTGTTCCCAGATGTTTCATGATCTTTTCACATATACTTAACACTTGCTGTGACAGTAGCAGAAGGCAAAAGATCATTTTCCAACTAAAAATAATAAAATACAATTTAGGATCAACCATGATCCAAGATAGACTGACAAATTGGCCTTCATAATAATCGAACCAAAAGTAGGTACCACAACAAATGATAACATACAAAGCTGGCGGATTTAAAATCCAGAGAAATGGAATGCAATGGCTAAAAAATCTATATTTTTATGTAAGTATTAAATAAATAAATGGAACATAAAAATTAAATTTTGTGTGGTTTCTTTTTTCTTTTTTTTTTTTTTTTCAAAAATCAAATGTTCAAATGTTTGTATAGCTTATGAGACTTAACTACGGGATCATCAGTCCCTAAACTTAAAACTACTTATGAACAAGCTACTACTAAGGACGGCACAAATATTCATACCCGATGGGGGATTCGAACCCCCGACCGTAGTGGCCGTGCAGACCGTGACTGGAGCGCCTCAGTCCCCTCGGCCACCGCAGCCGGCGATTTTTGCTGGAAAGAGTGGGAGGGGGAGGGGCGATAGTTGATTTTTTGCACCCCGGCGCCCAATATCATTAAGGCGGTCCTACCAACATCTATGGGTTATCATTTCGGAATAAGAATCAAAGAGAGAGCAAATGGAATACAATTATTCAAAGTGTCATTAGAAAATGAAACTGAAATTTAATAGAAAATCAAGACTATGACTAACAGTTGGTCTATATGAAAACAGGATTAAACTAAATATTAACAAATTTATATGGATTGCGGAAAACAGCATAAAATTCTGAACTATATGTGAAGACGATAAAAGGACCAGGGTGTTTTTCATATAACCTTTAAGAACTCCAAGTAAACCAATAAGGAAGTTAAAGGAGACGAGAGTAACTTCGTCTTAATCGAAAATATTAGCTGATGATTTTCAATGAAAGAGAGATTGGTTGAAGGGAAGATCAAGCAACGTTTGTAAGTACTTTACGCACTCCAAGCAATAACAAAACATACACATTTTATGAACTTGCTTTATTTCAGAAATCGTAATAATAGACATAAAGAGTGGAAGTTGAGTCCGACGTTCTGCTTCTGACATGATAAACACAGGATGGTGAGTCCTCGAAAGTAAAATCACCGAATAGAAGTAAGAAACAAACTTTCGTCGTATTCAAGATATTTGAGATGCACACTAAGCACTCGCAGTCACTAATGTAAAGGTAAATAAACAAATGTGAATGGATTCAACAAAGATCAATTTATGAACCATTCGACTGACTAGATACCTTTATGATTACTTTAATATGTTGGTGTTGCTTTTATCAGCTGCAACAAAGTAATACTTGATAATTGAAAGAGATTTAAATGCCCACATTGAACACATGTCTTTGATAGAGAGGCTCACACGGTAGTTTATAAACCATCAGTCAATGCTTCACTGGGACGACTGAAATATCGTTATTCTTAGGATGATATACTCAGCCGTATAAAAGCGATGACGAGACAAAAATATCTAATACGTTGTTGACAACTTACCTCATCTGATAAATTCAAGTAAAGTGTTTGAATAACACTACTAAAGAATCATAGTATCAGGATTTGCCTCAAACTCATCCGAATCACCAACTTTAAACGAACATGTTGTCGTAATATTAATTTAAAAAAATTATTTACATCACGAGAACTGGGGTGCAAATCGAGAGTCTGGGTATCTTCATTCAGAATTTTCAAATCCTTTTAGTCAACTTTTCAGATAGGTTATGGGCATCTAAGAAAATTCATTACCAGTTTTCAGTTTATATTCTGTGACAGGACATTTCACCCTTGTTTTTGTTATTAGTTAAATCTGTTAGATGATTACTGAAGGAACAGCGGGAAACTTTCTTGAAAAATTGGTGGCAGTTCCCGTAGCTGATGGTCTCATCTGCTTGAGGCGCGGCAACGCTATACGAGCTGTTGCGAGGTATTGAACAGCCGCTACACTGAAGAACAATGCGCCACCTGGAACCACACCCCACCGGCTACAATATAGCCGTCTCCACGACAGATCAATAGACTTCGCCGAGGGACTATGTGGTGTAGCAGAACTTTAGCACAATGCCCGTAAAGGATAACCTTGCGATAATTAAACAACTAATTGACAAGGCACCTCTGTAGTGAACGAGGGGATATAAATTTCTCCAAATCTTTCTTTTTCCCTAGATTTACAATGCATAATGTTGATTAAGAAAGATATCTCCTTAAATTGCTGTACAGTTATTTACCTTGGAAAGCATGCCAAGAATACAGAAGTATAACGTTTCATAACTGGACGCATAGGCCAATCTTTCTCAATAAGGAAGAGACGTTATTTGGAATAGAATAAGAAAGAAAGAAAATCAAGTTCATTTATGAATCAAACAAGAGATGTAAACATATAGCTGTCTAGAACATTAATGCTTCTGCTATTGGTGGTTGTAACTCAAGATGATTACGGCGTATAAGTTTCATACGTTTCATAAACTGTTCTTTTCTTCTGATATGTGACATGCTGCATAAACGATACAGATATATACCAGCAAACATTTACTGTATAATAGGAATACAAGTACATATTCTCTTTGTTATTTTATGTCACCCGTTGTTTATTTAATGAATATACATTTTTATTATTAAAATATAAAAAATAATTATTACTATTAACAGTTGTATTACTATATTTTTATTTATTTATTTCGTTTCAGGTAAAAAATGAATATGTGAAGATTTATCTCTCTTTTCCTTCCTCGCTTTTCAAAACTCTTTAATTTCCTCAGAATTATCCCTGTTCCCCTCGTCTGACCATTTGACCCCAGTGGGGTTTCCGATTTCTGATAGCCTTAGCTTTCTTATTTTCCACTGAATTTTTCCCCACTGAGTATGTCTTCCAATTCTGTTTACTGATTCCTCTTGACGTTTCCTTTGCCCGTTTTGTTTTGAAAAACAATGTATAAGTCGTTTTCCTTTAATCTGTCTTCCTTCATTGTCTCTAAACCCACAATAGGTCGAATACTTCTTCCCCGATCTCAAATTTTTAATGGAAAAAGAAGCTTATTTCCTTAGTTGGTCACGAAATTTGTATTTCTCTTTTTTCTTGATTGCGGTGTTTCCGATACATAGAGAACTTCCAGCTGTGTATTTGTATCAAAGTGCAATAATTTAACATCTTTAGAAGAGCATTTCTACTGTACTGATTTACAGTTGCATGTATGACATTCTGAATTTTTCACTTCTGACTTCAAAGCTTTTTTTTTTACATCTATATCTATAGTTTCATCCAGCTATTAAAAATTTCCTGTTCTCTTCATATTGCAGTACCTGTTTCTTTAATAAGTGACTAATCTTTTAAATTTGATTTTATTATGTCTTTTCAAATATAAGTGTAGACCTACGTATTCATATTTCACTCTTTTATTTCTTTTACGTCCCAGCGATTAATACGTGAAGGTATAGAGAAGACCAAACAATTTATTGCTCTTTTCGATCTATCTACCGTTATGTAGTTAGTAACATTTTGTTATTGCCCTCTGTTTTTAAAATTTTTTCCAGCTTACAGTTGGTTAATAGTGGTAACAAACCGTCTCCTTGTCGGGCTTCTAGTACATTTTGGAAGGAACTCTAAATTCTTATAAGAAATTTAACTTTAGATACGTAAAAGTTCGTTTAGTTATTTCCAGACCTTCTTTAGGAACTGAAAATCTCCACAACATTTTGAGGAAGAATTGTATGCTTATCGAATCATAATCATTTATAAAATCTAAGTACACTCTAGTTCATTTGATATTTTCATATATTTTATTATTTGATTACAGTTTAAATTTGATTTGGAGAATATCTTGTACTCCAGAATCCAGGCGATTCGTCTCAATTTGCTTATCTAGTTTGGAATTTAAAGTCTCCACTTGTGTATTTGATAATATCTGGTAATCTGGGAGAAGTAATGACATCTCTCGGTAATAAATTATGTCTAACTTGTCTCCCATTACATGAGATGAGTAAATTAACGCAACCCTCGAATTTTCTACAATGGGTTCAGTGTCCCGGACTATGCAGTTTTTCGTAACACCTGGAAATTACTAAAATGATTTTACACTTAATAAGGCCACAACATTATTTTGTAACTTGTGATAAAGTGGATCACTGTCGGTATATAAATTCACAGCTTGTGGCATCGTATACTACAACAGATTACCGTTTAAAAGTCAGCTGCGGAATTCATTCACTTGCTCTGTACTGAAATCTTATACGACAAGAGCTTTTGGTGCTTGACATTTATACAGTCGGAAAAATTCATATTTATGGCACATTAACCGTCGTGCAGAAAACACGCGAAGGTAACACTGGGTACTCATAGTAGCAACGTGCAGTTACAACGTTAAGCTAAACTCATTCCTGCGAGTAATAAGAAGGGCGTTAGCGCCAGCAAAGAGGCAAAGGAGATTTACTTTGTGGCCGCCTGCGGCAGGCTCGACGACGCAACAAGTATGTGCGGCCTCGCCGCACCGCGCCGTGGAAACGCCGAGCTAGATGCCAGCCTGCCCCACACAAGGCGACGCTTTCTCTCAGCTAAGGTTTTAGAACTTTATTATTAGTGTCGATTAATTGTATGTGTATTTGTGACACTACTAGCACGTAGAAACGGTACGAATGCAACAAGAAAGACAGCGTAACAGCGACACACTTTGCTTTCAAGTTTAAATCATAGTTAACAAATGGTGTAGTCGCCTTCTGTTTCCATATCTTTTGCGCAAATTTAACCAATGAGTAGATGTTCATGTTATTGTGGTCTTCAGATCGAAGACTGGTTTGATGCAACTCTCCCCACTACCCTGTCCTGTGCAAGCCTCTTCATCTCTGAGTAAGAGCCGGCCGCGGGGACTGAGGCGCTCCAGTCACGGTCTGCACGGCCACTACGGTCGGGGGTTCGAATCCCCCCTCGGGCATGGATATTTGTGCCGTCCTTAGTATAAGGTAGTTTGTAAGTAGTTTATAAGTTTAGGGACTGATGACCCCGTAGTTAAGTCCCATAAGCTTAACAAACATTTAAACATTTTCTGAGTAAGAACGGCAACCCACATCCATTTGAACCTGCTTGCTGTATTCGTATCTCAGTCTCCCACTGTGATTTTTACTCCCCCATAGACACACACACACACACACACACACACACACACACACACACGTTCCTCCAACATTAAATTCACGGTTCCTTGGTGCCTCAAAAAGTGTCCTACGAGCCGATCCCTTCTTGTAGTCAAGATTTCCGCTGAGAGTTGCATTAAATTTCGATTGGTGCGTTACGTCTACATCTACTTCCATACTCCGCAAGCCACCCGATGGTGTGTGGCCGAGGGTACCTTGAGTACCACTATCGGTTTTGCCTCCTATTCCAGTCACGTATTGTTCGCGGAAAGAAGGATTGTCGGTATGCCTCTGTGTGGGCTCTAATCTCTCTGATTTTATCTTCATGATCTCTTCGCGAGATGTACGTAGGCGGGGGTAATATACTGCTAGACTCCTCGGTAAAGGTATGTTCTCTAAACTTCGACAAAAGCCCGTACCGAGCAACAGAGCGTCTCTCCTACAGAGTCTTCCACTGGAGTTTATCGATCATCTCTGTAACGCTTTCTCGATTACTAAATGATCCTGTAACGAAGCGCGCTGCTCTCCGTTGGATCTTTACTGCTTCATCTATCAACCCCACCTGGTACGGATCCCACACCAGTGAGCAGTATTAAAGCTGTGGGCGAACAAGTTTACTGTAATATACTTCCTTTGTTTTCGGACTGCATTTCCTTAGGATTCTTCCAATGAATCGAAGTCTGACATCTGCTTTACCGACGATTGATTTTATATGGTCGTTCAATTTTAAATCCCTCCTAATGACTACTCCCAGATAATTTATGAAATTAAATGCTTCCAGTTGCTAACCTGCTATATTGTAGCTAAATGATACAGGATCTTTCCTTCTATGTATTCGCAGCACATTACACTTGTCTACATTGACATTCAATTGCCATTCCCTGGACCATGCGTCGATCCGAAGCAGATCCTCCTGCATTTCAATACAATTTTCCATTGTTACAACCTCTTTATATACTACAGCATCATCCGCAAAAGCCTCAGTGAACTTCCGATGTTATCCGCAAGGTCATATAATATATATGTGAACAGTAACGGTCCCACGACACTCCCCTGTGGCACACCCGACATCACTCTTACTTCAAAAGACTTCTCTCCATTGAGAATGACATGCTGCATTCTTTTATCTAGGAACTCCTCAATCCAATCACACGATTGGTATGATAGACCATATGCTCTTACTTTGTTCATTAACACGTTCGCTGCCGTTCATGCTCTGGCGCGTGAAAACGTCACTTGAGTTAGGTGCCGCTCACGCTGTGGCGCGTGCTGCGACCTAGCGTCCTATTATGGGTTGTTGTAAACTGGCATCGTCTAATAAAGCTGTATACTCTGGTACGCACTCGGGGAACAGTATAAGTGATATGCACACGTACATGGTTCCAGAATTCCGCGTCTGCATTGCCGGCTACGAGCCACACACGCTTCTCATGATGTCATGATAGATTTATTGGATTCTTATGTAAACAAGCAAGCAAGCTTTTGATTATTTTAATTTTATTTCGATTAGTTACCAGTTTATAAAAAATAATTCTTAGTTTTGATATTATTTATCCTTATATTGCTGATGATATAGAAATAAGCATATGTTTCATGAAATACTTTGTACGTACTGTTTATATTGTTCATTTTTTGTTTTCACAAAAATACAAATGCAAATAAAAAACCATATAAAAAAACTGAAAACTAAAACCAAAACATTCAGCGGCTCAAAACTATGAAAAGATACTGTCAAAATACGATCACGCGCCAGAGCGTGAAGTGGCACCTTGCATCATCGCGCCAGAGCGTGAACGGCAGCGAACGTGTTAAACGTCTGTGGGGAACTTGTACCAAAACGCCTTGCGGAAGTCAAGAAACACAGAATCTACCTGAGAACCCGTGTCTATGGCCCTCTGAGTCTCGTGGACGAATAGCGCGAGCTGGTTTTCATACGATCGCCTTTTTCGAAACCCATGCTGATTCCTAAAGAGCAGTTTACTAGTCTCCAGAAATGTCATTATACTCAAACATAATACATGTTCCAAAACTCTATAAATGACCGACGTTAGAGATATAGGCCTATAGTTCTGCACATCTGTTCAACGTCCCTTCTTAAAAACGGGGATGACCTGCGCCATTTTCCAATATTTCGGAACGCTACGCTCTTCTAGAGACCTACGGTACACCACTGCAAGTAGGGGGGGCAAGTTCCTTCGCGTACTCTGTGTAAAAACGAACTCGTATCCCATCTGATCCTGCGGTCTTTCCTCTTTTGAGTGATTTTAACTATTTTTTTATCCCTCTGTCAATTATTTCGATATATGCCATTTTGTAATCTGTGCGGCAATTTAGAGAAGAAACTCCAGTGCAATCTTCCTCTGTGAAACAGCTTTGAAAAAACTCATTTAGTAATTCAGCCTTTAGAGTGTCATCCTCTGTTTCAAAGCCATTTTCGTCACAGAGTGTCTGGAGATTTTGTTTTGATCCACCTACCGCTTTGACATAAGACCAAAATTTCTTAGGATTTTCAGTCAAGTCAGTACATAGACTTTTACTTTAGAACTCGTTGAACGCCTCACGCTACATTTCGCTTCGTGCAATTTCTGTAGTACTACAAGGCTTTGGCTATGTTTATGCTTGCAGTGAAGTTCCCTTTGCTTCCGTAGCAGGTTTCCAATTCGTTTGTTGTACCACCGTGGCTCCTTTCCATCTCTTACGATCCAGCTTGGTACATACTCATCTAATGCATATTGTATGATGGCTTTGAACTTTGACCACTGATCCTCAACACTATCTGTACTTGAGATAAAACTTCTGTGTTGAGCCGTCAAGTACTCTGAAATTAGCGTTTTGTCACTTTTTCCGAACAGAAAAATCTTCCTACATTTTTTAATATTTGTATTTATGGCTGAAATTATCGACAGTGTAACCGCTTTATGATTGCTGATTTCCTGTTCTGCGTTAACTGTTTCGAATAGTTCGGGTCTGTTTGTCACCAGAAGGTCTAATATGTTGTCGCCACGAGTCGGTTCTGTGTTTAACTGCTCAAGGTAATTTTCAGATAATGCACTCAAAACAATTTCACTGGATTCTTTGTCCCTGCCACCCGTCATAAACGATTGGGTCTCCCAGTCTATATCCGGTAAATTAAAATCTCCTCCCAAAACTGTAACATGATAGGCAAATCTACTCGAAATATTTTCCAAATTTTCCTTTAGGTGTTCTGCCACAACAGCTGCTGAGCCAGGAGGCCTATAGAAACATCCAGTTACCATGTTCGTGCCTGCTTTAACCGTGAACTTCACCCAAATTATTTCACACTTCGGATCTCCGTCTATTTTATTCGGCACTAGTGCACTTTTTATCGCTATAAACATGCCTCCCCCTTCACTGTGCAGTCTATCTCTGCGGTATACATTCCATTCTGAGTTTAGAATCTCATTACTGTTTACATCTGGTTTCAGCAAACTTTCCACCCTAGTACTATGTGGACATTGTGACCGATTATTAATGAGAGCCGGCCGCGGTGGTCGCGGGGACTAAGGCGCTTCAGTCACGGTCTGCACGGCCACTGAGGTCGGGGGTTCGAATCCCTCCTCGGGCATGGATATTTGTGCCGTCCTTAGTCTTAGTTAGTTCATAAGTAGAGTGTAAGTTTAGGGACTGATGACCCCGTAGTTAAGTCCCATAGACTTTACAAACATTTGAACATTTTTTATTAATGAGAGCAGTTCTGGGACCATTCTATAGACGCTCCTGCAGTTAACTACTACTACATTGATCTTTTGATCTTTTCAATAACTGTTGTGTTCTGCCTAATGCTACCTTGTTGCGACTCAGGAGCAGTCTTGTCGGGTCTAGGGAGGGAATTCTCTAACCTAAAAAAAAAAAAAAAAAAAAAAAAAAAGTGCACTCCACACGTACTCCGCTACCCTTGTAGCCGCTTCCTGCGTGTAGTGCACGCCTGACCTATTCAGGAGAACCCTACATTTCACCACCCGATAGCGGAGGTCTAGGAATTTGCACCCTAGAACTCCGCAGAATCGTCTGAGCCTCTGGTTTAAGCCTTCCACTCGGCTCCAAACCAGAGGACCGCGATCGGTTCTGGGAACGACACTACAAATAGTTAGCTCAGATTCCACCCCGCGAGCGAGGCTTTCAGCCTTCACCAACCGCCTGTATGAACTGAGGATGGCCTCTGAAAGCAGCCGACAAGAGTCATTGTTGCCGACATGAGCAACAATTTGCAGTCGGGTGCACCCAGTGCTCTCTATCGCCGCCGGAAGGGCCTCCTCCACATCTTGGATGAGACCCCCAGAGTGCACGCTGGCCTTCTTCCCCGACCTTTCCGCTATTTCCCTACGGGGCTCCATCACCCGCCTAACATTGGAGCTCCCAATCACTAATAAACCCCTCCCCCGTGTGCCTGCTCGGACCCTGCTGAAGGAACGGCCACATGTCCACTCACAGGCAGAGCGGGCGACGCCGCACGGCCAGCCTCCACATTGACCTTTCGCCCCGAGCGACGCGAACGCCGTTGAGCCCTCCACACCCCTTGAGGAGAGGGTGGCTCAACCGCGTCCGGCATGCGCGAAGATGTCCCGACAGCAGGGACCGTGGGTGAAGCATGTAACATCTGTGGTGTCCCATGCGACGCACCAGAGCCCCCACTGCCGCAACACTCCGAGGCAGCTGCCTGAACACGGCTGACGGCAGCCAACAGTATGCTCAGCTGCTCGCGAACAGCGGCCAGCACCTCCTGCGTCCGTACGCAGCAGTCACACATCCTATCCATCCTATCAAATTAACAATTGCTTGTAGAGAGTTAAGTATCTTGTTACTAGCGCGAGATTATAGAAATTGACACTGCTCAGCCCACAAATAAATCACAATAGTTCGCTCCTGCTTAGCTGTAACTCTGCTGGTGCTACTGTGAGTGCTGCTGATGCGCCCATCACTACCGATCAAATACGCGAGAATCAACTATTGAAACAGTAGCACACAGTAAATCTGCCAAGTACGCGGGAATAAACCTCTTAAAACAGAAGTACTAACGAAAATGAAGAACTAGACTGGCGAATTAAATTTGACACAAATTAAATTTAGATACTTAGCGCTGTTTACGACGTGACACTGGCAACAGCTGGCCCTGGACTCGCCAAAATAACTACTGAAAATCTTAATTTGTGAATGTTTTTCAATCTCCATGATTAACAAGTTTAAGGAAACACTATTATCTCTTTCTTATATTAAACTTGCGGTTATTCTTTTAACTCCTACGGAAGAGGAAAAGAGGAAGATTACAGTGTAACGTTTCTCTGACTATTGGTTCATTAGAGACGGGTCACATTCTCGAATAAAGAAAGGAAAGGGAAGGAATTTAACTGTATCATTTCCAAAGTAGCTCTCTCAGCTTATGATTTTACAGTTTGTTTTCGCTCAATCGATAGATAGGGTTTGTCCGAAGGGAATTTGTTCATCGGTTCTCCTAAGTCTTTGTCCAATGAATTAAGAAGCACAACTGCACGGCTTTGCCACACACACACACACACACACACACACACACACACACACACACACACGCACATGCACAGAGAGAAGATTGAGAGTGAGACAGACAGACTGTCACATCAAATAATTTAACGTTTAAAGTTAACAGCCATTTCACAATGGCCTTCCATCATTGAACTCAATTGGGGGGGGGGGGGGATTTCTGGCGGATTTAACTTCATGCACATATCTGAAAATTATTGTAGAACTGATTTAGCAAATCATCATGAAAGCTAATTTCATACGACCGCAGACGCAATCAGAATTATCAGTTCGACATCGGCTCAGTTCTTCTTGCACATCAATAATACGTAATATAGAAATTCCTATTTGCAGATTAACGGCTATTTACTTCACACAAAATGGCAACGTATCTCGTTGATTTTCAGATCTACTGCCAAATGAGTGTACTCACAAAGGGACAAAGAAATGTGCATAGTCATAACCAATGCCATTGTGCTCCATTAGTCAGTAAATTGCAATGTAGCGAAATGTTTAACACTGTGGTGTTGACAGTGTAAGACTTGCTGATTTTCAACTGTTTCATGTGGCTTTTATCGGTGACATTTCTAAATGAGCTTCACTGCCTGTTAATTTGCGGGACAATGGAAATTGGTCACTTTGTTACGACTCCGATATAATGAGGTAACCGTCTACTGCATTATGTCCCATGTATAAAATTTATGATATTTGGCTGAGATATGGATGCAATTTCTTCAACAGTGACAATGGACAATGCTAAAAGTGAGTAGCTAATTAGTTGCGTGAACAAAGGATCTGCAGTAAAGTAGAACTTTATTTTAAAATAATCATCTTAGCTAATCGTGATTGTAACGCGTTCATCACATTCATATATGTTGCGACCTTCCTATCGGTAGTCACCAATAAGAATTGGGTAATACTTAACTCGGGGTAGTAAAAAGGTTTATGGCTCGTTGCCTCTGTTCATATAGGTGAGTTATGTATGTCAGCTTCTATGCCCTAAACAGCTACCCAATCTGTTTAAACAACACCAATAATTAATCTGTAGTTTAGCCAGTCTATCAATCTGCATATGATGACGCGAAAATATATTTAAACAAACATTAATTAAACCTCTGAATAACCAACAAAATGGATTCTAAGATAAGGAAGTGATTCACTCACGAAGTAATTCTTTATTAATGGAGTTTATTTACTCTTTTTGGACTTGAAAATGCGGAGGTGGTCCTACTTTAGACATCGGTAAATAACTTAATATTTCCCCAATTATTGTTCATAAGAGGCACAATAAATATCACACGCACTCGAGAGTGAAAGTTCCAAATTATCACTCGAAAACTAATTAAGACCATCGAATATTGCAGCTCCAAATTAATCGGTGATTAATTACAGAATTTGTTATAAAACACAGTTTGTCATCACACGAGTACAGGATTACTGAATTATCACAGTTCCACAGCTCTACTATCGTGCACAGTTTACCATTTTTCATCAGAGACTAACTTCTTCAGTCACCGCCCAGCGTCACAACCTTTCACCACCACGTCCAAGTTACGAGTCCCTTCCCAAGCGTTCGAAAGCGGCTCTACTTGCTTCCAAAATTGTATCCTTCCGCGCATCCTAACGACTCATCTTTAAAATACAATTTCCCTTTCAAAATATTATACATTTGAATATCACAGAATGATATGCTTTGACCACGTCCCTAAAAATGTTGTTTACATTGAACAAATACATATTTAACAATACCAAAATCGGTTACGACTGAAGTTCTTTGCTCAGGTAGCTATTAAGCGTGGCGTCTCACTGTTCAAATATACTGCCGCCGTCGAAATATAGTTACACACTTAATATTTAATTTATCATTGCTTTTTATGCAATTATATTCAGTTCTTGTCCACAAATACATATAATTGTTTACATATAAATTGTCTGCTGCATATCTACTATTTTTAGTCAGCCATGAAATATTTAAGTGGCAGTCTACAACATAAAACGAACGTTACTAAGAATAATATTAAATATAATAAAATACATATATAAATGTAATGCGCTTTGCTAGGTTCATTTTTTGTGTTTCTGTGGTGGGATCTATCTGTGTTCTGACACAAGAATATTACTCCCTCAACGAAAAGCAGAACAAGAGAGTAAAATAAAGTTTATTGAAAGAATAAGGAAATAACGTGGTACGTCTTAAGATAGGTAGCGTGGTGCAATGCTGCTCATTTGCTCTTAATCTGTTATTGATAAACGCTACGTATCAATAATTGTAAATATAAGTCTTATTTTTATTATAGTACTGAAATTTGTCGGCTTTTTATCTGTAAGGGATATGGAAATTGTAATTACGGAGTTTGATTCTCACAAGTCTCCTGAATCCATTCATATAATTACATTTGCCGTATGATCATTCCCTGATTTTATATGGATTTTTAGAATAATGTGCGTGACTATATTGTATTTCAGTTGCAATATGGAAAAGCCGCTCTCGCTCAGCCAAGAGCACCGTTTCCGGTTTCTTTGCAGATTAGGGAAAACCTAACTACCTGTATTCCATTCACTGGGTCCAAACTGTTAGCCGGCCGGCTGGGAAACCCAACAGCCTGATAAAACCCGCCTTTCACGTGGAAACAATCAGCTTCCCCCTCTATCTGTAATGTCACAATGTATAGCTAACTAAGGAGTTATAATCATTAATATTTAAGGGTCATAGAATACGAAATAAAGGTAATTTTTTACTTTTCAACGATGGAAATTGACACTCTGGCAGAAAACCCAAATAAGTGCAAACAAGTGAACAAGCCTCTTGACTGTGTACATAGCAGGCAATAAGAACATCCAAGGAACAACAGGACAAAAAAATTAGAAGAGAAACTGGAACGGAAGAAAACTAATGAAACTTTCACAAGTAGGGACATTTGTTCACAAATGATCAACAGGGCAAAAAAATTAGAAGAGAAACTGGAACGGAAGAAAACTAATGAAACTTTCACAAGTCGGGACATTTGTTCACAAATGATCAAATGTTTGTAGATCTAAGGGACTTATCAGATGCGGTTACCTAGACTTACAAACTAAGTAAATTAACTTATGCTAAGGGCAAAGCACGCACCCATTCCGGAGGGAGAACTCGAACCTCCGACAGCGAGCAACCGCGCGCTCTGCAACAAAGCATCTTAGAGCACTCGGCCATTCCATCGAGGTCGGGACATTTCATTTCGTTTTCACCCGTCTTACGTTATGTTTACAAAGAAATATAATAGGAACAGTAACTGTATAGATGGTCTGACAGATTCAGCTCCAAATTCTGTACGTTTCGCCGGCCGCGGTGGCCGAGGGGACTGCGGCGCTCCAGTCACGGTCTGCACGGCCACTACGGTCGGGGGATCGAATCCTCCCTCGGGCATGGATATTTATGCCGTCCTTAGTTGTAGCTAGTTCATAAGTTGTTTGTAAGATTAGGGACTGATGACCCCGTAGTTGGGTCCCATAAACTCTACAAACATTTGAACATTTTTTTTCTGTACGTTTCCTGACAATGTTTATCAAAAACATCTTTGTGAAACATCTAAATCTACTATATCTACATGGATACTCTGCAAGTCACATGACAGAGGGTTCACCGAACCTTTTTATGATATTTCTTTAAAGTTCCATTCTGTAATAACTCGCGAGAAAAAGGAACACCTAAAGCTTTCTGTTTTCGATCTGATTTCTCTTATTTTCTTGTGATGATCATGTCTCCCTATTTAGGTGAGTTCTAAAAATGTGTGTTCGCATTCTGAATAGAAAGTTGGTGAAAGAAATTTCGCAAATAGATCTCGCCGTAACAAATAACGCCTTTCTTTTTATGATTTCCAGACCTACTCGTACCTGATTTCCGTGACACTCTCTCCCCTATATCGCCATAATACAAAACGAGCTGTCTTTCTCTGAATTTTTTTCTGAATCGTCCGTCAATCCCACCTGGTGCGGATCCCTCAATGCGCAGCAGTAATCCAAAATAGGACGCACAAGTGTTGTGTAGGTATTTTCTATAGTAGAACAGTTGCACATTCTAAGTGTTTTACCAATGAAACGTAGTCTTTGCTTCGCCTTCCCTACAGTGTTTTCTATGTGTTCTTTCCAGTTTAAGTTGTTCGTAATTGTTGCTCGTAGGTATTTAGTAGAACTGACGGCCTGTAGGTCTGACTGATTTATCGTGTAACTGAAGTGTAACGCATTTCTTTTAGTGGTCATATGGATGACCTCACACTTATCATTATTGAGGGTCAATTAGCAATTTTTGCACCATGCAGATATCTAAAGCTATTTGCAGATGCATTTGGTTTTCTGGTGACTTTACTAACTAATAAATGACAGCATCACCCGCGAACAGTCTAAGAGACCTATTCAGATTGTCTCCTAAATCGTTTATAAAAATAAGGAACAGTAGGGGTCCTATAACACTTCACTTGGAAACGCCAGCTATCACTTCTGTTCTACTCCGTGACTTTCCGTCAGCTACAACGTACTGTGTCCTATCTGTCAGGAAATCACGAATCCAATCGCACAACTGTGGCAATATTCCATAGGCACGCAGTTACATTAGAAGACGCTTGTGAGGTACAGTGTCAAAAGCCTTCCGGAAATCTAAAAATACGGAATCTATTTGACATCCCGGTATGCGTGTGTTACTGCAAATCAACCTTTTAAACCTGAGCGTTTATAGTTACGATTTCGGAAACATTTTGACTTTCGTGTATCATTTTCGGCAACACCACCTGTTCGGTAAGCAGATAAGAATCCGGTAAAACATTCCATTTGTTACTGGTTAATAATACTTGATAAGGAGGGTAGCATCTGAGTTGAAGCAAGCATCTACTTCCTTAAAAAATATAAAACAGTCAACAATCCATAGATTGGTTTGAACTTCCTACTGCTTTACTCGACACGGGACTGTTCTCAGATTGTCTTCCACTGGCCTTCGAACTGACTTACCTAGCTAGTTATAGGGGGCCATACAGGTTTACGTGGATTCCGAACCATTTTTCACAACAGCAACACTGCCAGAGGTGAAAGTAGTGGAAAGTACAAGAGCGGGGATCTAATCCGCAACCTTAACATTCATGATCTGGAATTCTACCACTGTGATACCGAGCCACTACTTCCTTAAACTGCTCTTAATGCTACATACACACATGATTTTGATTTTATGCACAACTAGGACAAATTTTCGTGTTCACATCTTTATATAATGTTATTTTGCCAATTACCCTCACTCCACCTATTACTAAACTCGTAAATGCAGATTTCATGAAGACATACGTAGATATAACAGTTTAAGTTTAAAAAATACCAGAGTGCGTTATTTGAACAAATAAACTATTACAGAATAAACTTTCCACCTTCCAGTGGAGTGTGCACTGATACGAAACTTCCTGGCCAATCATAGGTGTGTGCCAGGCAGATATACGAGCTCGGGATCTCTTCCTTTCGCAGGAACACAACTGCCCTACCACCAGCCCCGAGCCAGCTTCACTTCTCCTATATATCAAACTTAACTGAACTTCTCCTGCAAATCTTGGATAGAGGGAGAAAGGGAAGGAGTGCTTAATTATTACCTGACAAAGGTTATCGAATATTACCGGAGAATACGACGAAAATTTTGTCGTACAAGTAGACGTGAAGACACGTAAGAAGATAAATAGCTTGAAGAAAATCATTCGTGCATCTACGCATAAAGGTGCTTTGTCATTAGAGTAGTATAAGTATTATCCTGTTCAGCACGTTTGTCACCTTTTAATCACCAACAGTCCACATATAGTAAGTTATTTCTCATAAATTTATCCATGTTATTTGGATTTTTCTGAGGTCTGCGACTGTATTATAAACTTTTTTGGAATAATTAATGCTGCAGCAGTCACTTTTTACTGATATTTTTATTGGTACGACGCGTTTCGGCAGCACGCTGCCATCATTGTGCGCATTTTTACAGTTACTGGTTCATTATTGACTTATTATGTTTTGTGTTGTGGATGCCACTGAGGTTATGTTCGGACATTTTAACAGTTTTGATAATCTTGATAATCTTGTTGTCTGGCACACACAACACAAGAACACAGTTACATATACACTTACAGCACATGTAGACATTTTGTATTTGAAGATTGATGTGTATATGAAATACAAAATGTATACATGTGCTGTAAGTGTATATGTAACTGTGTTCTTGTGTTATGTGTGCCAGACAACAAGATGATCAAGATTATCAAAACTGTTATAATGTCCAAACATAACCTCACTGGCATCCACAACACAAAACATAATACGTCAATAATGAACCAGTTACTGTAAAAATGTACCCGATGATGGCAGCATGCTGCCGAAATGCGTCGAGCCAATAAAAATACCAGTAAAAAGTGACTGCTGCAGCATTAATTATTTCAAAAAAGTTATTTCTCGCTGTATATGTTTCCAGTCCAGTAAACTGGTTACAGTTGCCACTGATGGTTAATTTGCGGTTTCTTTAGAATCGCACACCAGGGATATAATTTACTTGACCGGAAAACGTTTGAAAAAGTACATTTACCTAACAATTCAAATGTTTTCTAGGTTCGGAATTCTTCATCTTGAAATCGAAAAAGTTTGACATACTACAGAGAAACGTAGGAGCGGTGGCTGTGCGCAAGGTGTTGGTGCAGTGTCATTTCAGTGGACGCGACTGCTGCCCCTTTGTGAGACGGAGCCCACGTTCTGAGAGCAGCCTCATATCCCCTGGAGACCACAGAAAGCCTCTTCTCAGAACGAAGCCACACAGTGCCTCAAGCACACTCCTGTGCCAGCTACGACTCCTAAACGCACAAGTCTCAACATACGAACTTTCAGCATCACCACTTGCAATACATTAAAATAGGAGAGACAAGCATTTGCAAACACGAATCAATACAAGTATCTCTAAAGTTAAAGTATTGTGGAATGTAAGGTAATTCTCATTCCAGTAAAATTTCGGAAGTTATTTAGTCACATTTTTGAGTACTTAGGGATGAGGACGTATACTTGCGTTAGTTCTGTAAAATTTAACACTCGGATTTAGAATAGAGGCAGAAATGAAACTGACGGGCATGCAAGGGTTCTACTTTTTATTTCCTTAAATCATCATCACATTGGTTAAAATAAATGTTTTTCTCTGCTATCATATTCTATGAACAATCTCTCAGATTGCCGCGGTGGCCGAGGTGTCTGAGGCGCTCCAGTCACGGTCAGCACAGCCACTACGGTCGGGGGTTCGAATACCCCCCTCGGGCATGGATATTTGTGCCGTCTTTAGTCTTAGGTAGTTCATAAGTAGTTTGTAAGCTTAGGGACTGATGACCCCGTAGTTAAGTCCCATAAGTTGTACAAACATTTGAACATTTGAACATTCTTTCAGATTGTAGCTAAATAATGTTTTACTCAATCTGACTTTACGTTAGAAATCTTGACAACAAAATATTTTTTCTTGGCAGGAGGGGGGGCTGGGGGTATGGAGGTATAATGACGGTCAGCAGAAGTAAGGGGGAAGAGAATCCTTGACTCACGCAAGGAGATAAGTATCTATGTCGAGTAGTAACTAATTTATATTTTCTGCAAACTTTGTTCGTTAGTTTAGTCATCTTTTCATGTGTTGTCGTATGTCGAAAGAATTGTAAATCATGCAGGTGAAAAATTCATTCTCCAACGTTCTATGATTATTTATGTAGTATACAAATGAGGTGCCTCTGGACACGATCATTATCCACGAACAGTATTTAGATATTCAGCGCAGCCTATGAAACATTAGAAGTGTACTTGATATGTGAAAGCTCCGCGTTTTCTAATACTACACCTCAGTCAAAGTAATAACTTGAGAGAGCTGTCGAATAACTAAATCTGCAAACAATTCAGTCGCTTAAAGTCGGGTTTGACGGAAAGCAACATAAATAGTTTCAGTATTGCCTTCATTCGATTTAGAATTGTGTTCTGGTTCCAGACAACCCACCCCTTTAGACGATCGGGCGCTCCTATATGTTATAGACATTTGTATGGTTATCTGTAATTATATTCGACAGCTACGTTGGAAATAGGCAGAAATAGTACATTGGAAACACAGAAAAATCATAGTGACACAAACATGTCATCATTTTGGTTTGCAACGCAGTTACGCTACGGGGAAATCCTCTTTGTCAACACACATACGGGGTACGGATTAATTTCATATACACATCAAGGAATAACAATTAAAGAAAAACTACATTGTCGGGAAGTGAGTAATACGTTTCTGTACACTGAAAATGAAACCTCGTGGACACAATGTAGTAAGCAGTCTGCGAACAATTAAGAGAGGTATAATTCTATGCCGGTCGCGGTGGCCGAGGGGACAGGCGCTCCAGTCACGGTCTGCACGGCCGCTACGGTCGGGGGTTCGAATCCCCCCTCGGGCATGGATATTTGTGCCGTCCTTAGTGTTAGCTAGCTCATAAGTATTTTGTAAGTTTCGGGACTGATGACCCTGTAGTTAAGTCCCATAAGCTTAACAAACATTTGAACATTTAATATAATTCTATGATTACCATTGCTAAACCAAATATAACCTCATTGGCCATAGTGAGATTAAAAGAAATACCTACCTGAATTTTCAAGTAATTGGCGTTTCTTTCTGAGTCCAACGCTGAAAAAAGTGCCGTTGAAGATAGTTGATTACCTCATAGTTTGATGGTGTTATTTCCACTATCACTTCAGGCTTTTCGCCCAATATAGGCTACGTCATGATTTCCAAGAGATGAAATGAAAGGTTGGAATTTTACAGTTCAATGTCCCGTCCACATCTAAGGCGTCGAAAACGGACGCGGACTAGGTTCGTGAACAACATCTTCTCATACTTAATGTAAAAATCATTCCGGCATTCGTTCTACTTTCTAAATGAACTATGCAAGATGGTGGTAAACAGGCATCCGGTTTGAGGAGGACTATACCCGTGCTGCTGAACTAGGCCTTGGTTTAAAGCTGCTACTGAATCTCACTAGGTTCACCTTCTTTCCGTCTTTTCCCTCATTTTTACTTACTTACTCATTCTTCTGCAAGAAGACAAAAAACACACAAGAAAATTAAAGTAAATGTTTGTTGCCTTGATATAAAAACTGCAGGTTACTTTGTCTTTAACACTTCTTACTGACATATGACCACGTGAGAAACAATATTGTATGTTAAAAACATATGTACTTCCAGAAGAAATTTATTCCATCATAGGTCCTCAGTTCTTGTAAGCATTGTAATGTTGCTGTATAACTGCATGACATTGTAGTGTCACAGCTGAATTTTATTAAGAGAATATTTACTTTGACAGTCAGGACTTGATTGCACCTCTTTCTGAGTATCCTAAAATTATGTAAAATTTCTAAGCTGGTCGAAGGCTTCCGTTCAGTCGCTTGTAGATCATTATGGTGTGTAATCCAAGACATCGAAAAGGAAAGGTGAAGTTTTGAGTTTAAATAATCATTTACTTAGGAGGATCGTGCCGGCATACTATAGTCTGATTGCCACATAATGTTCAATATGGAGAACATAGAAGTAAGTATACTCGGCGCTGAGGAACTACTGAAAGAGTAGAAAAAATTACCAGACTGGAAGCAATCTCAATTCGGTTATACAAACAGTACTGTTCGGCATTTACCTATGTATTTAGCTGTTATTTATAGTGAATCTCTCACCAGTGGAAAGTCTCAAGAGATTGCAAAATGTCACAGGTGACTTCCGCACATAGACGAGTAAAAGAGCAGGCCTACAAAATTACAGACCAGTATCCTTGACATTAATTTGCTGCAGAATTCTCGAGAATGTTGTAAGTTTGAATATAATAAATTTGTTTGACAGAGAAGAGCTTCTACGCACAAATCAACACGGAAATTGAAAGTATCGCAGTTTCGCAAGTTTTCCCTTTTCTAATATGGTGTCCTCCTAAACATTGATGAAGGGCAACAGACAGAATCCATATTCTTGTATTCCTCGAATGTGTTTGATACAACGCCGTAGTGTAGACTACTAAAGATTTCCCAAATAGACGGAAAATGTTCTCAGACATGTGTGAGATCCAAAGATTTTTTTTAGTAATAGAACACAGTACTTTGGTATGAACGGCGAGTGTTCATCAGATAGAAGACATCGTCAGAAACGCCCCAGAAAAAATATAACAGAACCGCTCTTGTGCTTTATTTATAAGACAGTACTGACGGATAGTATAAGCACCAATCTACACCCGAGTAATACGACAATAATGCGCTAACTCGAATGGGAATCCATAGAGAGAACTTGATATCGTTCCGTAATTTACGCTTGTACTATCGAAGATGTTTATACAAACGGCGTTTACCTCAGATAATGGAAATATTCCACTGCTACCAAGGTACACCTCCTGCAGAAATAATGAAGACAAGAAAAATAAGGGCCCGTACGGAAGCATATATTTACTTATTCCTCTTTCGCTTCATGTTCCATTTGAACAGGAAAAAGGAATGTCTAGCAATAGTGGTACAGTGTACCAGCCCTCCTCCATCCCGATAATCCCTCCCTCCCCCTACCACGCCCTATAGAGTTCAACATAGGACATTCCTAGCACGTGGTGATGCCATTATCTCGGCCAACAACGATCATATGTTTTCAGTAACTGTGAGATCGGGAACTTGTAATGCCCAAAAAACATTCGAACTTCATGTGTATTCTGGTTATAATTGGTTCTGCAGTTATGGTTTTGAATGTGACTGTCACTAAGATCTCTAAAATATGGGGCAGACATGGTACAACTGTGTAACAGGTAACAATGTAACAGTTCTTGTTGATAGTTACCGGCGATTTATACTCTACTGACCATCAAAACTGCAACCACAAGAAGACCCGGAGAGAGGACAGCCAGATGTATTTGGGATGTAACGTGTTATAGGAAAATCGCATAACCGAGCCTTATATTTCCTTTTGGGATTCAGTGATTACAGAATCTGTGGAAATACGTTGGCACCAAGTCTTATTAATCGTGACGGTGGTTGCGGACTGGACAGAGTTTGAGACCCGGTGTTATCTTCAATAACTTCAAGGCGATAACAACTTATTCACAACGATACGTTGACCGACAATTACAGATTTTACTTTTCGTATCTGCGTTTCAACGCCACGAACGTGCCTTCCGACAGAGGGTGGACATGTACAATCACCTTTACGCATGTTTGTGCACGCACATTTGGAGCTATATTCGTAGAGAGCGCAGATTTCCAGAAATGACGTTCGTGTAAATGCCGCTTATGCACATGCGTCTACACCAGTTATTACTATGAGGTCGTCGCCGTAAACTAAGAGAATCCACCGGTGGATATTCACCTGATGATGGCTAACAAGTTGTCAGCCGAAATACCGTCAACGTCATTCGGCTGCAGTCCCGGAACTTCACAGAATATCATGCTGGACTGATCGCTAACAAGAACAGAATTGACAGACATTTTGTAGACGTCGGTTCTTCGAGTACCGAGCGAGGTGGCGCAGTGGTAATACAATAGACTCGCATTCCGAAGGACGGTGGTTGAAATCCACCAAGGCCCAACCAGATTTAGGTTTTCCGTGATCACTCCCGGCAAATATAGGGGCGGTTCCTTTGAAAGGCCATGGCCGATTTCCTGAGCTCCGTCCCTAATGACCACGTTATCGACTGGACCTTAAACACTAACCTTCCTTCCTTCCTTTTGGTTCCTCGACTCACATCCTGACCCACAGAAGGCGGTAAGTTTACTTAGAGCCGTTGTCATGAAAATGGCGACCACGTACTTGGTGGCACTGTACTCATAATGCCAAAAAAAAATCTAGGGGTCTGTAAGCTGGGGGATGTAGCGATGAAGGATAGGACAGTTGGTGAGAGACCACGAAAGCAAGAAGAGATGGAAATTCTTCCTTCCACAGTCAACAGAGCTCTCCGACTTTGATTCCCGGGGCCTGGAAGCAATCCTGCGGAGCACAGGCGAACGCCGCCGCCCCGCTTCCGCCGCCGCGCAGCCACGCCGTATCGGCTATCCAATGTCACGCGAAACCCGACGGAAAATAATGGTTACGTCATTTATTACCTCCTCCTGCCCCTATGTAACTGAGACACGTCCACAGGCAGTCAGTTCGGTCAGGAGATTTACATTTTTGAAACGTAGATACCGAAAGAAACTGTCATGTGGTAACCAGTGTTTAATCTGTTCCAGTTTAACATCAATTGCTGAAATTAAATCTGAATATCAGACTAAAAACTTTCATAATTTTCAGTCTTTTAATTTCACTTTGGCAGTTACAGATCAAAGAGAGGTTTCTAGTCTTTATAACAGTACTACTTAAACCCGCGGCTCCGCTCGCGTATTGGTTGATTATGATAGATAATGAGCGAACCGTGAAATTGATTTT
The DNA here is from genome assembly GCA_026315105.1 of Locusta migratoria. Taxonomy (NCBI): domain Eukaryota; kingdom Metazoa; phylum Arthropoda; class Insecta; order Orthoptera; family Acrididae; genus Locusta; species Locusta migratoria. Next base: position 719,854,311 of record CM048755.1, on the reverse strand, counting down.
TTTAGAGATGTATTAAAAAATTTCTTTTTTACTCCTTTCTTTATTTATTCTTATATTTCCTTATTCGTATGCTTATCCTTACAGAGAAAGAGCTGAAGACATTGTAGCACGCATAGACCAAAGATAAGGTCTATGGCATCACTTTCGCTGTATGTAACCTCCTTGCTATAGAGTCGCAAACGTCATCGCTGGCTTTCAGTCCGAACTTTTTTTTTTATAATTTCACGACTTTCAAACACCATATCTTCCACCCCTTCATAGCTATCGACATGGAACTGCTATATTGTACAACGGTAGACTTCGGACAACAATTACATACAGACTATTCGTTTGCGTTCTGTAGTTTTCGCTGCAGAGCGTAATATTTAACACACACACACACACACACACACACACACACGTAGAATTTTATATACGCCGATAATTTTCCATCCCAATATACTCCACCCTTTTATCATTATCAACCCTGAAGCAACAATGCAACCAATAAAACCATTTTCAAAGAGTAAATAAATTTTCAAAGAGTAATTATTGTTTCGCATTTCCGCGTTATATTCTTCAAATTACTAAATATCTATCAGATCGCTATAAAACCGTGCCTAAAACCTTCCTCAGGTATAAATTAGTAACTGTACAAATATTTAAGTCGTTCGGACGTGATAAGCGTACACCGAACAGACATTCACATTAATATATATATATATATATATATATATATATATATATATATATATATATATATATATATATATATAGCTATCCGATCGCCATAAAACCGTGTCTAAAGCCTTCCCAGTGTAGACATTAGTAACTGTACAAATTTTTAGCTCTCTATTTCTTGTGGTTCAGACGTGATAAACGTACACCGAACAGACATTCAAATTTATAGATATATAGATTGTAGTTGGTAAATTCCGCTAAATTCTGGTAGGAATTTCTCCATTTATATGAGACATGACATGCTCCTACTGCAGACAATAAAGAGTCAATGCGATTTTCTCAATGAGTAAAGCATAATCTGCTCTTATATAAAATACCTATATGAAGCTACTCCTAGACAGTGCCCTGACGTACTGATAACTGAAAATCCTTCAATGTAGTATACTTCATTCACTTTTTCGTACATCACTGCCATGATATTTCAATTTAAATGACCAACAGTAGGGAAAACTGCATATATTTGAGGCTACTGTCTAATAGGGTATTGGAATGTTTTCGCCGCGGTGGAGTAGCCGAGCGGTCTGAGGCGCCTCACTGCGGATCGCGCGGCTGCTCGCCGTCGGAGGTTCGAGTCCTCTCTGGGCGATGAGTGTGTGTGTTTGTCCTTAGATTAGTTCACCCAGGTTTAAGTAGTTTGTAAGCTACGGACTGATGACCACGGAGTTTGGCCCGATAGATTTACAAACATTTGAACATTTGAATTTTTGAATGTTTTCTGGAAATCAATCTAAATGGTTACTTATTTCATCTTATTCTCATAAAATGTGTTTTTTCTCTCCTAACTCTTTTAAGAAAACGGAAACAGAATTAAATAATTTGAAAGTCCGCTAGAACTCTCATGTAATGCCTGTTGCGTCAACACAAACGATGCTGCCCCTGATGCAAACTTCACTAACAGTGATATATTGTGTGAGCGTTCATGTTGCGGAAAGTGTTCTGCAGCTAATACATACAATCGCACTGTAAAAAATGCCGGTACAAGAGCTTAAGAAAATTTACTTTTGCACGTTTCAAGCAATGAGAAATGCGTAAAATATGGTTTAAACTGGGTCTTTGAGTTCAGTTGAAGATAGCGGTCACTTTGAGAATTTATTTTCTACAAAGTTCATTTTGATGTAAGTAAACACTCCACATGACGATTATTATTCTATTAGTTCACCATTATGTATTACGCTCTGCGGCTGCTAAAGTTAAAGGATTGTTATGTATAGATTATTTCGAAACAAGTTTCCATTGTATGACTCGCCAATGATTTGTGTTTAAAGTCGTTGGTGGAAGTACAAATTTCATGTCGACTGTCAGTTTTAATATAGACATCAATAATGCAGTTTTTAGTTACATCAAAGATTTTTATCTCAAAAGCGCCTTTTGGGTCTATTTCGGTAATGCAACTAAATTTAATAAAATCGTAATTGACTGCTAATTTCGTCAGTAATTCCTTACGTTTTAACAGTATCACTTTCTTCTGTGACAACAAAAGAGAGAAACAATAATAACATAGGGTTGGATGTGAACACGGAACGCAAAAGTTATAAAACTACGTCGCAAACCGTTACGCCACAAAGCAATAATTTTCAAAGTCGTTCGTGCAGATAAAATCACAGCAAAACTTCGATTAGAAAATATTTAATGTTGGTGCCCATAAGCGAATAGTTCTTATATTCAACCTTGTGTAGCCTCCCACGCTCCGACTTAATCTGACGACTTTCTTTGTAGACAATGAGCACAGATAAGTACATAACGTTGTGTGGAAAATGATTAGTGCGCTAAATTTATGTGTAAGCACGAATTCGAACTGAACTACATAGTTGCGCACTCACCATATAGTTTTCCCAGTGGCCACCAATAACAGCATTTATTTACAAATGAAATGCATTTGATATACAAACGAAGATATAATCCAAGACTCTGTAATTATTTGCCCATGTTTAAACTGTGCAATATATTGTATTTACAAATCAGAGACAGTCTGTTGACATAAACAAGCAGCAGTTAGCTTTAAATGTAGGTTTATTTTATTTTAATGTTCCTGATTACCGACACATAAAAATCTCCGTTGTTTTCTAAAAACTACGATGCCATAAAAGCGTCAACTTTCGGAACGTTTTCACTGTCGGCCTTCTTTTCCATTCTTTCATTTAACCTGTAAATATTTTTACCATCACAAAGAAAACCAAACTACGCAGGAAAAGTAAGGAAAAATCTAGTAACTGTCGCTAACACACATGTAGTTTTGTCTACCTCTTCTTGTGTAACGTCACTAGAGCTTCAGCCAAGTACAGAGCGTGTTCGATCACGTGAACTAATTTTGAAATTTAATTGTATCTAATCTTTAATATCAGAAAGACAAAGGATGTTTTGTCAAAATAGTGACCTAAAATGCAATTACAACGTCATAATCATTCGGAATAACAACAATCCGAATCATATATTTAACATAGGAGAACTGCCTATTTCAGGTAGCTGAATATCTCGCTTGATAGGTGCTCCACTCAGTAGCTCTTTTCGACAACCAGTAGCAATGGTCATTCTTTTCGTCATCGTGAGTTTGGTGGTGGCGCGGTTAAGATAAACATTTTCTTCGAATTTTTAAGCAGAGCTCTGTAATCTGTATTCTGTACATTTGGTGTTAATACAACGGCTATGTTAATGATACATTAAATTTTAGCTACTATTCCGAATCCGTACTTAGAAAACCCGAATAGGAACCCACTCGTTCCCCGTCGGATGTTCCAATCCTCCCTCGGGCATGGATGTTTGTGCTGTCTTTAGTATAAGTTAGTTTATATGTATTTTGTAACTTTGGGGACTGATGACCCCGCAGTTAAATCCTGTAAGCTTAAAAAACATTTGAACATTTTAGGGGCCAATTTTTTCAAAGGTAAATATCATAGATTTTAATTCTTTGTCTTGTTCTTTTGAATGAGTAAATATAAAGAATGTTTTAGTATTTAAATATTCCTATCAGTAGCGTAGCTATTTTTCTAAAGTTATAGACTTCTAGTTTACTAGAAATCTTAAATTAAAAAGCGATACCGGATATTACGGCATTTTTCTTCCATATATGACGACGAAATTTTGGCGTTATCCCTTGTATGTAACCTAACGACGAAATTTTGATGCGACCTAATATTTGACAAGTGAACTGTGCCTTCGCTTCTGATATAGCGTCGGCAATGACATGGTATGCTTTCTCTCTCGACAGCACGTTAAAAGAGAGACAGATAACACGACTCTCCACTTCCGTGCTTCTACAATTTTACCCAAAAAATATTTTTGCCGCCCGAATCAATATTTTATAAGTACTGGACAGTCTGGATGACTGACGCGGTTCGATAAAGGGTCGCAGCGAATCGATTTACGAACACGGTGTGTCAATATCCCTAAGTGCTGCTTTTGTGGGCTTCCTCCCTATTTCCAGGAATACACAGCGTAACTTCGTGAACATCCTCTAGTACACAACATAAATGATTCAAATGTTCAAATGTTTGTGTAGTCTATGGGACTTAACTACGGGGTCATCAGTCCTTAAACTTACAAACTACTTATGAACTACTTACGAACTAGGACGGCACAAATATCCATGCCCGAGGGGGGATTCGAACCCCCGACCGTAGTGGCCGTGCAGACCGTGACTGGAGCGCCTTAGTCCCCTCGGCCACCGCGGTCGGCCAACATAAATGTATGAAAGGCACCGCTGTTCACGTGTTCAAGTACACACGAATCTATCTTCATTGTGAGAGTCACTCTCTGTAGAACGACTATAGTTTTAGTATCAAACTAAAATATCTCTCGGAACGAAGCCATAAATGTATACATTCCTCGTCTATTAAAAAAAAAGAAAGAAATGAGCAGGTCCCACTTGTAAACGCATTTGCTTCATTTAATTCAAGAAGCCGGAACATCGTACTAGGAAAATATGAAGCCTAATTTCAATAGAAACAATCACGAGCGGCCGCGACGGAGTGGCAGAACGCATTGAGACGCTATGCTCTGATGGCGAGGCCGTTCCCCGTCGGGGGTTCGAATCCCCCCTCGGGCATGGATGCTTGTGCTGTCTTCAGTATAAGTTAGTTTGTAAGTTTAGGGACTGATGATCCCACAGTTAAGCCCCGTAAGTTTAACAAACATTTGATTTGAGTCACGAGCGTGTATGTTCTTCATCTGAAGATGAACACATTGGATCTCGTATCAGACCATCATCAGACATTTAGACTCATTGGTAACAGCATTATACGATGACGTGAAGCATTTCACTCTGGGTATTCGTGAAAATGGTCTAGTAACATAAACAGGTCACCTATAATTAAACAACTTATACGTCATCAAGACCGTGTTTATTTGGATTATGGTATTTTCTTCACTTTTTCCACAACACTTTCTTAGTGTGGTCACTTGAAGTATATCTCTTACCTGTTATCAACAACCATTATTAAAGAGCTGCCGTATTAAATAATGATCATATCTATCTCTTGTAAACTCCACTGAAGGAAAATTGAGACTTCGCCGCAAGGGAGTGGCCGTGCAATGTAAGGCGCGTGGCCACTGAGTCTACGGCTGCTCCCCATCGGAGGTTCGAATCATCACTCGGGCAAGTTTATCGTGAGACAAATAACATTCTATCATTGGAACGTATATTAATGACAGTAAAGAGACAAAGTAATAATGAACAGTTCACTGCAGTTTACAGTGTACAATTAATACAACATACTCATTTCTGCTTGAACCAGTTTTGGATTTGTTTGCAGCAGCGAGCGTTGAGAATTAAGAAATCAACAAGCGATCAGTCGCGAGACATATATTTGTCAGTTGTAAGCTTTGTAGAAACTTCTGTGTGTACCGTTGCATGTGAACCTGAGTGTAATGTGTGATTTCACTTGTTAATGAAAGCTGAAAGCTCAAACACTAATAATAGCTATCGTGTGGCGGAAATCGCGTTTCAGTAAATCTGAATGTTACGCGAGTGATTGCTGGTTTCTTTCATACGCCAGTTACAACTCTCGGTTCTAGTACAAAATCACTCTTCCTGTCTTTGGTTCCAAAATTTATTTTAATACGGTTGACACTCCTCGAAATATACTGATACTATGCTGAATTCGATTATACCCCTTGACAAACCTCGCCGTCGACGGAACGTTAAAACCTAAGCTTCCCTCCTTATTTTCAAACGACTACTCAATGTTCCACTCGCAGGAATGTTGAATTTTGTCCGTGAATGTGTGTTCATATTGCACAGAAAGTATAAATCGGAGATACTACGTCAGTATTATACATTTTTGCAACAGACCTGAGGAGTAAACTCATTGACAACATACTGGAAACCCTGTGTATTGCATATAAATTGGAAAGGAAAGTCATTGACAAGACACGGCCTTTATTCGGAATCAGTTATTTAATTAAATCTCGATTGTTTTCAATCATCGATTCCGCTCTCGTCACTTATCGCAGTACAAGCGATTACAAGAGAACGCCGCCCCTCCAGCTGATGGAATTCAGGAGCGTACACCAGGCAAATTCAATCATCCCAAAAATGTCACATTTTATGACCGTTTATCTGGAACTTCCATTTTATGTCAGCTATTGAAATTTAGCAAATGGAATTTTAACAGATGTCGACTATGAGAATGGGAGAAAAATCGAGGCAGGTTTTGCAGGTCTCTTGTAAACCGAGTGGTAAAAGGAAAAGAAAAATAAACAAATATATTTTAACAAATATATAATCTATTAATACTACGACTGACGTTAAAGAAACTTTAATAATCGAAGGCACGCCTTGATTTATATTTTCTATTCTCACTGTCGTTAACACTCCATTGCCACTCAGTATAGCTCATTTAGAACGCATCATGTCTGTTTTTTCAAATGTCGTTACGTAGAATGCTTAAGAACTGTTTCGCTGGAATCAAAGCAGACTCTTGCTTCGTATATCCTGCCAGCTTAACTCCCAGGCGCACCTGTCGGTCGTTCGGTCTGACGTCAAAGCCTGACCTCATGCTAATCCTGGATCCGAAGTATTGCGTTCCCAATAGTAGCACACAATCACTTAAGAGTGTTCCTATCGAGATACCGCTGATCCTTCGTTAAGAAACTGTATCACGTTTCTACGTAATAAATTATATTGTGTCTTTCTCCCGCGATTTATTGGTTCACGAGCTTTTGCGTATCAAAAATGTGATGAACAATAAAAAAAGTTTTGATTATCATACAACGGAATTAACGACGTCAGGTCCCAGTTGGCATTGCAATAAATCGATCGGAAAAATTGAAAATTTGTGCCCAGCCGGAATTCGAACCCGAAACCTCTTGCCTACTTAGCAATCATACTAACCACTAAGCCACTTTTTTTTTTTTATTCTAGGCTCCAGAACTGGAGACAGGAACCGGGAACACAGTGATCATCACAGCCGCGTTAGCTATCCTTGTACAACTCTTGTCAGACGCAAATTTCCAACATATCAACACGCTAATAACGTAGTGCCCCTGTGCATTATCACTTATTACTGTATCATTTCACCGATTTCCACAAGAGTTCGGTACTAGTGCACAAGCACTGAAGAATAGATCGATGCCCGTCTTCATATATTGTGTCTTTTCAGCAGCATATGCGTATTAAGCCGGCCGTGGTGGCCGAGGGGACTGAGGCGCTTTAGTCACGGTCTGCACGGCCACTACGGTCGGGGGTTCGAATCCCCCCTCGGGCATGGATATTTGTGCCGTCCTAGTTCGTAAGTAGTTGATAAGTAGTTTGTAAGTTTAGGGACTGATGACCCCGTAGTTAAGTCCCATAAGATTTACAAACATTTGAACATTTGATGCGTATTAAAAGAATTCCATTCGAAGGACGTATAGCCCAGAATAGGTATGCCAATCTCGTCTTGAGCATGAGACAATCATCCAACCTAGGTACCAGATTTAAGATACACATTTGGTAAAACACCGTGTCGTGGTCCGTGATGATGTCTGTGACTGCCTGATACAGATTTCCCCCCCAACAGGACAAGACAATTTAAAAGAACTGAAGAAATAATAGTACTTTCGGCAGAGTTAAGGATTATAGTTCCAGTGTCTCCTTCTTGATTTATCATAATATGTGAGCTTACGATATTTCAGATATGGGGACGTTTATTATCACGAAGCAGTAGCACCCTTGTCGCAGTTTTCTACAGATATGTTACTCGGTACACATTCTTCTTTCTCCGATAGTGCCTGCTACTGTTTGTCCTTCAGCTGTCAGTTTGGACGTATTTGGTAATAACGTTGTTATAGTTAACTGTAAGCATGTCGGAAAGACACGAATACCATAGTAATCCCTCGCCTACGCATCGGTGCTTATATACTCGCGTCGGAGTCCCGTTCAGTTACATATGCGCTGCATAAATACCCACAAACGGAATCGTTTCGATCACCAATTGTGTACTCTGATACAGTAATATTAGAAGCGAGAGGAGGTATGAAGAAGAGACGCATCGGTAAGATAAAGAAATGATGATCAAGGGAACCTGTCCCTGAACGGACTTTTTTTTACATTGTCTATCATGTCACAGTATTACTACTCTATGAATCAGAGGTTGTTGAAAATATGAACACACAATTACAGTTATTTGTTAAAGCATATCAGTTGGATATTTATCATATTACGCTGTTGACAACAATATTTGTAATTGGTGAAAAACAGAACCCTGTTTAACTGTGGGACAATTTTTATTTGGTGACACTGATAACACAAGGAAGGAAGGAAGATTAGGGTTTAACGTCTCGTCGATGGAGACGGACTGACAGCACAGTTTCGGAAAACATTCACCGTTCAGAGGCGTATCGTAGGCTTTCGGATTTTTATTGTGATGCTAATCTGTGAGAAACATACAAATTTAATTTTACTACGAGAAAAATATTTTAAAATTTGGATCAATAAATTACACTTCTCATCATCATTTTTTTAAAGAATTTTCTGAAAATAGTAGGCAAATGATGTTAAAAAGGTGCCAATTTTGGTGAATTTAACTTCATCTAGCAGAACAGTGTTCCGGTTAAGCGCAAGAGAAGATCTAAGAACTTACTATCTTACCAGTGTGTAGTTTTAAAACATTTTAGATAGGTATTTTTGTTGGTCGCCTGCTTATTTGTCCTCCAGAAACTTTCCTTTCGTTCTTGTATGTATCACAGCCTTCTTGGCATCAGCTTTCGCAGCTCTCTCCGCTTCGGTTACTCGCAGCCGATCAATAGTTAAGAGCTGAGACAATATTACTTTCATTCTGGATATCGAGTTTCTGCAGAAAGTGAATACTCGAAACTGCACCATCATTAAAATTTGTTACTGCATCCGTTACGTGTCTCTACAATACTGTCAGCCTGAAAATGCAGTTTCTGGTAGTCGCTCTCTCACTGCTGCATTCGTTGGGAATCTCTGATAGTCCATGAAGATATCTCCAAAGAAGATTTCTATTTCTCAGATCCGTTTCTTAAGTTTTATTATACTCCACAACAGCAACGAATGCTTGACACGGAATTGCATGCTTGTGTATCTTATTTTTATAGGTAACCGTTGAACCAAATAGGGTGAATGTATTATTCTATGCTACTTTGAACTGGTTGCCTCGAGAACTCTATATTTGCTGTTAAGTTTCTTTATTTCGGCATTTCTAACTCAGAAAATACATATAATCAATTAGAATAAAACAGCAGTAACTACGAAACGCACCTGTTTCAAATTCAGAAATCAACGAGTAAATAAATATATCACAATTACTTTGATTTCAACTAAGCCACAGACTTCTAAATGCGCCTGTATTTAGGTTCCGATTCTCATTGGCTTATGGAATGTATCTATTTGCAATCCATAATCAAACTCCATTGAGAAATGGAAAAAGGGAAATATATATATTCTGACGCACTTTATGACAGAGGGACGTCGTACTTGTGCAATATCATGTACAAACTAAATAAATGAAGGAGCGGGAACTGAAAGGGTGCAAAACCATCCAAATTTCGTAATCGACATCGTATGCGCTTTTATAGGGCACAAATATTTTTTTTCTAATTTTTTAGTCATTTGTCAGTATCACGTCTCCATAAACTGATGATAATGATAATTCTGTTACTGAAATACGTATATTGGAGTGTTCCAAAATTACACTTCTGAGCTGCAGAAACTAAGGTAGTTAACTTCATTTTTGAAATACGATTTTTAACAAATGTTTTGTAGTGCAGTTTAAATTTATTTGTAACGTTTCAGTATTTACTTGCAACTACGCACTCAGGATCTGTCCAAGGACCTTTCCGGAAGATATTAACCGTATTGGGTCTTTTCTTGTTTCCAGGCTTCTTTTGAGTGTTATGAGCCTATAAATGAATGACGGCTGTTGGGAACAGGAATTAACATGGAGAAACTGTATGTGCTATCATTATTCATGGCAAAGCGAAGAAACAATCTTGGGCATACCCTTATCAAAGATCGCTTATATGAAGGCAGTCTTATCAAAAATAATTATCATAATGCGAGATGCGAGTCAATGAACTAAAATTTTATCTCCGACCGGTATGTGAATACAGGTGTACAGAAGTATATATATTTTTCTTTGGGTAGGTCCGTTCCTTACGTACGTGGTACCGTGTTTTTTATGTCAATCGTTGAGTTCGTGGCTCAGTCTTTTTTTTAAATTTTTATTAGAGCGGGCATGTAGCCATTTTACCGAACGCGCTGTGCCACACCGGCGACTTCCCTCGTTACTAGGAAATAGCTCCACCCACTCTTCCACCGTGGCATTATGGATAACAAGAATGCGAGGAATATCGAAGCACGTCTCCCTCCACAACATAAACTTCAGTCGTGCCTCCACGTTCCCCTATGCAATTCACATCAATATTGCCGACGCTTTCCAATAGCGGAGAAGCATCCAATATTGAACGTAAGGGGGGAAATTCTGCCTGTACCTGAGGCGTAGGTGATATTAAGGTCAAACAAATACCAATTCCTGAGACATATCTACTCGTAATATGCCGCAGATAGTGATTGTGTGTGATACACTGACATCACGCCTGTCTCGGAAATACGTATTTATTTAATCTTAGTATCACCAACGACTGAGGTACAGCTAGGCTTGACGCCATTACGTTCGATTGTGGGGTGGTAATCATCTATTGGGAAGCCTCGGCTGTTGATGCTAGTAACACAGATGTAATGGTTAGAAGTAATATTTTAAGCTGAATTACAACACAGGTAGCCGACTTTCCATACACAAGAGATCTTCAAATCTCTAAAGCAATTACAGTTAGAAATAATTAAAACCTAAGCGGAAAATGAAACAATATTGTCGCGTTAAAATGGGAGCAGGCTTGACTTCGAAGGCAACTGAACACAGCACTTATACTCAAAGCACATTTATTACGAACTCAACATACACGCACCAGTGACTGCCTCTCAGGCAGAGTGCTCTGCTATTTATACACAGGCAGAATTTACCAGAAATTAGAAGAACAGTTAACATAAGAAACAAGTAGAATTTACAAGTGAACATAAGAAAGATGTAGAACATCCTGGAAGTGTTAATTACAAAAAAATAAATTTTTGCCGGTGGGCGGGATTGAACTGGCGACCTTCAGCACCGCAGTCCGTGACGCTATCCCCTGCGCCACGCCGGCAGTCGGTGTTCGTGGTCTCTCGCGGCAATATTGATCTTAGAGTTCAGTAATAAGAGAATGTATACAGTCTTAGGTACTGTACCGTCTTCGATAGATGGTTCCTTGTTACGAAAACGAGTTCACATGGTACAGAGAAACATTTCATTCATTCCCGTCCCATCTTACATTATGTACACTACTTGATGTATCGCGTCCAGTGCTCCTTATGTAAAGCGGAATTGACCCCTAGAAGCCGTGATAGGCAGACTGTCGGCATAAAAGGAGACGACACTTATCTTAATGTTAATAGAGAAGCAGCTAACGTAGAATTAGTCGGTCAGGACATAAGACTGATTTAAAATATGGCCCATCCATTAGACGTTAGATGAGTAACAAATTAATCAGTGATATTTAAATCCTCCTAAAGTTGTCCAAGTATACTACTGGTGATGTGCTGGTGAATTGGAAATGTGGTGTCGCACAAGTCCAAAGTGCGCGCCACCTACTTTCGCCGCGCGCCGCCATGCACGTACGGCGCGGCGTTCTTACGACGTCAGCCACGAGCGCCCTCTGCTACAACTCCGCTCGTGGCCACCACTGAACGACATCGTTCACTTGGGACCGAGATAGGAATCAGTGAACACTTCGGAATCAGATAGGCACCAGTGAAGACTTGGCTATCGGATACGCACTAGGCAGGCCTTAATTATGTATCAGCATTCTGCCGTACTGAGCTATGTAAACGTTAAGTATTGTATAAATTCTGTGCAATATATATCTCGTTCTAATTTACTCTAGTGTTTCTAGTTTCTGCTGTCCCACTGGCTGCTCCCCTCCGTACCTGCACAAGCGTGCTACCTTTATTCCTTTGTCGGTCTTCCTACTCGGCCACCGACACCTACGATGGAAACGAGACACAAAAGCGGCGACGAGGCTGGGACACAAAAGGAAACGCTTATTCGCAATCACAGCGAAGCCAACATTGGGCAGACCACCTAAATTGGCAGACAGGGTGCATCAAGCATTGCGGAGGAAGGTTGTAAAAAATATCTTGAAATCATCTGAAAGCATCAGTCGTGAATTAAAAGTTACTACCAGAAGTTCATTTATTAGAATGACAGTTCTTAGTGTGTTAAAAACAATTGGCAGCAGGTAGTCGAGCCACCAACACACCACTGTTATAACAGATCATAGTGCAGTACTTCACTTGGCAGTTCTATACTGGTCGTCAGCCACAGGAGGACATTCGTACCATCCAAAATCACTTCGTTGCAATGGGTCACAGATCACTTTCTTTAACTCTGCTAATCAGAAATCACATTACAGAGAGAGTATTATAACTACAGGGGCATCGAAGTATTAGATAACATGACCTCGTCTACAAGGAGGGGATCACGTTAGTGAACCGTGTTGGAAAGGTACGAGCATAGCATTCACTGATGCCGGCCGCAGTGGCCTAGCGGTCTGCGGCGTGCCAGTCACGGTCTGCACAGCCACTGCGGTCGGGGGTTCAAATTCCCCCTTGGGCATGGATGTTTGTGCCGTCTTTAGTATAAGCTAGTTCATAAGTATTTTGTAAGTTTAGGGACTGATGACCCCGTAGTTAAGTCCCATAAGCAATACAAACATTTGAACATTTTTGAACATTCACTGATGGCCATACAAAATATAACACCCTGAAGGAACCATACAAATCACGTAAAATTTGCTGTATGCGTATGCACATCATAAGTATTTCAACGCAGACGCACGTCACGTGTGCCAGCAGCGCCTCCTACAAGCGCTATATGAAGGACGAACAGACGGCCGTGTGGACGTACTGGAATTGTTCTGTCACGCGGTGTTTTGCGTAAGAAACTTTTACATGCGTCGTAGGAAAAAACAAGCATCATTCGAGCACGTTTCGATGTACGACCGATGAAAAATAGTTACCTATATTGCGGATTACCCCTGAGAGAAATCGGTGATCGTGTTATATTGTCGCGTTGAAATGGAAGCAGGCTTGACTTCGAATGCAGGGTTTTCGACTAAACACAGCACTTACACTGAAAGCAGGTTTATTGCGAACTGAAATGTACACGCAGCACTGACTGCCTCTCGGGCAGAGTGCTCTGCTATTTATACACAGACAGAATGTACCAGAAATTAAAAGGACACTTAACATAAGAAACAAGTAGAAATTACAAGTGAACATAACAAACATCCAGAACATTCTGGAAATGTTAATTGCAAAGAAATAAATTTCTGCCGGTGGACGGGATTGGACCGGCGACCTTCATCACCACAGTCGATGACGCTATCCCCTGCGCCACGCCGTCAGTTTGTTTCCACGGGGCCTCGCGCCAATATATAGCGAAGTAGCGATATGGACAATATGTAATAGCTGGATGCATCAGAGAACGACAGACCTTGACACACTACTAGACGTGATGACAGGCATATTGTGCGTATGTCAGTAATGGATCGCTCTTCCAGATCACGGACTATTTTGAAACAAATTCGGTCGGTTGGGCAACAAGCAGATTCCGAGCAGAGGCATTCGACGTCGTTTTGCAGCCGAGTGCACGGTCTGCAAAGCTTTCATTGCTACGTTTACCGCTGCGTTAACGCGATTGGCATTAACGCAGGCACGACAGACACGGAGAAACGAATGCAGCGACATTGATTTTGCCGACGAATCCCGATTCAGCCTGCACCAGCACAATGTGTAGAGAGTGTAGAATGGTTGCCTTATACTGGTCCTGCGGCCTGTGTTACGGTTAATGGCAGTACTGGATTCCACTCCCGCAAGCCCCTAATAGGCCTATGCATTTTAGATGTACTAATGAAGCAGCGTTATTTTTCTGAAGTGTTGCAAAAAAAAATGTTTAAATGTTTGTTAAGCTTATGGGACTTAACTACGGGGTCATCAGTCCCTAAACTTACAAACTACTTATGAACTACTTACGAACTAGGACGGCACAAATATCCATGCCCGAGGGGGGATTCGAACCCCCGACCGCAGTGACCGTGCAGACCGTGGCTGAAGCGTCTCAGTCCCCTCGGCCACCGCGGCCGGCTGAAGTGTTGCCCTCCTGCATATCCATAGCTTGTCGACGGTCACACTGCAACAGGATATGCGCGCCCACATGTAGAACGCAATGTTACTGAGTTTTCGTCGCCCACCGTTTTGTGTCCCGGCCTCGTCGCCGCTTTTGTGTCTCGTTTCAGTCGTAGGTGTCGGTGGCCGAGTAGAAAGACCGACACAGAAATAAAGGATGCACGCTTGTGCAGGTAGGAGGTGACCAGCCAGTGGGACAGCAGAAACTAGAAACACTAGAGTAAATTAGAACGAGATATATATTTCTTAGAGACTTAGTAATACTTAACTTATACATAGCTCAGTACTGCAAAATGCTGATACATAGTTGAGCTAGAGGCCTGCCTAGTGCCTATCCGATAGCCAAGTCTTCACTGGTGCCTATCTGATTCCGAAGTGTTAGCTGGTTCCTATCTCAGTTCCAAGTGAACGATGTCGTTCAGTGGTGGCCACGAGCGGAGTTGTAGCAGAGGGCGCTCGTGGCTGACGTCGTAAGAACACCGCGCCGTGCGTGCATGGCGGCGAGCGGCGAAAGTAGATGGCGGGCACTTTAGACTTGTGCGACACCATACGCCGGGTTGGATTACTTGGCTTCCTTGTTCTCCCGATCTCTTGTCTGTCGGAATGGGTGGTCGAGGACTGCGACACAACTGGCCACGGATGCACTATTCGCAACTTCGCCAGACCCACTTTGGTTTACACGTGGAAGTAGCATGGACTGCTATACCTCAACAATACATCCAGAGTCATTTTAGTCAATGGCGAGGCCTGTAGGAGCGGTTATACCCAGCTATAGAGGTAACAATACTGAATTCATCAACTTCCCTACTTTACATGTGATCTTTGTACAACGTGTTATCTCCAAAATAAATTTTACTATTATTTCTTCGATTCTTGTAGTGTTACAGTTTGGGTGGCCAGTAGTGTAGACACGTACATGTTCCAATACATCTTTCTCGTCAATAGAGAAAAACTGAGAACTTTATACATATAAGTATTCCATCTTTTCTCACACATCTATACCGAAGTATGAAATGAAGACATTGGATTTGCATCAGGACTAATGTCATTTCTTCGTCTTTAAATATCACCTTTAAGGCATCATTAAACTGAAAATCACACTAGAGTACTCAGAAATCGCTCTAGCGGAAGGCTCCATTAAGAAATGTTCCACAGTTTCTTTCTTTTGTAACAATAGAAAAAAACAACTAACGCTTTCCACAGATTTATGAATCGCTTACTAAGCAGTTTTCCTCTTGACTGTCTCAATTTACAGATAGCAAATGTAAACTATGAAAACTATCAAAACCACAAACGAAGTATAGAATACGTCTCGGGAGGGATAAATGCTAAAGAACTATCATGCTGTAAAGTAGTTTTTATTACATTAATAGCACATTTTTCATTATTTTTGCGTGTAACCACCTTGAAAACTTCACACTCTTCTGATTTATACTGTAGAGGTTCAAAGGACGTATAGATGAGGGAAGATAGTTTTAACGCAACTCGTAAAAATTTTGTACACAGAGTGCATCTGATATATCAACAGACAACTTGAAAATATAATATTTGAGGCAACCTAATACTAATGTTGTGGTTAATAGGTGGAAACGCGACGAGGTGGAATCCGTTTTCCGTTCATAGCGACTAACCGAGCCTGAATCCGCTGCCACGCCGTCTATGTTCGCGTGTAGCACGCCAGGAACATCCCGATTTCGCGGTCCACGTCGGTCGACTGCATTGCATGAAAGGTCGCAAAGGTTAGTAGAGCGAAAATAAAAGAAATTGCTAACGTCTACAGGACTGGCTGTTGCAACACGTTTTCACACCACGCTTCAAATGAAACAAGGCCGGGAAAGTGGATTAACCCTCAATCGACATCGAGTTCATTACAGTTAAATGAAATAAGACGTCCTCTTTGCTCTTCAGTGAATAGATCCTATTAAAGATAGGATTTTAGGCATTTTATGCACACCAATTCAGCTTCATATTGTTAATACAAAGGTTATTAAATATGCTAGCGGCTTCAAACACAATACAATTTTACTCTTCGGTAACAGTTGTAATTTCTTAATGACTCACTGTCGTGAGTTAATATATTCAGGTTCATTTGAAATAAAATTATCATTTTGAAGAATGAGGTAAGCGGAACTATGTAGTTGTCAATCAATAAGAGTACAAATGTTGAAATGTTTGTAAATCTATCGGACCAAACTGCGCGGTCATCAGTCCGTAGCTTACAAACTACTTAAACCTAGGTAAACTAACCTAAGGACAAACACACACACACACACCCATGCCCCAGGGAGGACTCGAACATTCACGGCGAGCAACCGCGCGTTCCGCAGCGAGACGCTTTAGACCGCTCGGCTATTCCACCGCGGCAATCAATAAGAGTAGCAAATGCATCTAATTCTGTCGGTATTTTATGCTAAAACTACTGTAGACGATTTGTATGAGTTTAAACTGTCACCAGTACTGTCATCTACGTGGCAGGTTATTACGACAGTTATCTTTGGTTTGGCTGTACTTGGTGAATGGTATTGTTGGCAAACCAGTAGACCACCATTTTGCATAATATGCCACAACGTCATTTCTACATCTACATGGGATACTCTGCAAATCACATTTAGGTGCCTGGCAGAGGATTCATCGAACCACCGTTATACTATTTAATATCCCATTTCATTCTCGAATAGCGCGCGGGAAGAATGAACACCTGAATCTCTCCGTTCGGACTCTTATTTCTCGTATTTTATTATCATGATCATTTCTACCTATCTAAGTGGGAGTCAACAATATATTTTCGCATTCGGAGGAGAATGTTGGCGATTGTAGTTTCGTAAGTAGCCCACGCCGCCGTTGTTGTAATGATTCCCATCCCAGATTCTGTATCATTTCCGTAACGCTGTCTCCCCTGCATCGTGACAATACGAAACGAGCTGCCCTCCTTTGGACTGCCGGCCGCTGTGGCCGAGGGGACTGAGGCGCTCCAGTCACGGTCTGCACGGTCACTACGGTCGAGGGTTCGAATCCCCCTCGGGCATGGATATTTGTGCCGTCCTTAGTCTTAGTTAGTTCATAAGTAGTTTTTAAGTTTAGGGACTGATGACCCCGTAGTTAAGTCCCGTAAGCTATACAAACATTTGAACATTTTTTTGACTCTTTCTTCCTTGTTGTTAAAGCTACAGCCTTGAGATGCACATTATGTTAGTGTTTCATAACAGATGCATGTGTGGGTTTTCTCTTTTACATTAAATTTTTGTTTCTGTCTTTTAATCACATTTTAGTGTGACACTCTTCTCTGATTTTTCGCAAGTGGGCACATATAACCTAGCTCTTGAGCACACTAATAATCTAATAATCAGATCATCGTCATTATCTCCTTGCTTCTCATATTCGTGCCGGAACTATTGAGACTATGATTTCCTATGACAGTAAATGTTCTAAAATACTAACCGGTCTTAGCATCAGGCGGGTGTAATGTATTTTCAGCTGATTCTATAAATTCCTGAGCGTGGCCTTCGGTAAATAACCTAGTTACAAAATGCTTTAAGAAAACTGAGACTAGGAAACTATATGTCAAGTTGGCAGATATTAATCGCCAGTAGGATACTGCACATATTACTGCGGACAGACGGTAGAATTTCAGTCGTGTGTGTGGGATGTTCGTTTTCAGAAACAGCCCCGAATGCCGCAAGCAGAGCGACACGACCCTGTAACGGCGCCAGCTGGTGACGCCATGCTAATATAGGGCGTGTCAGTAACTCAAGGCGATTTAGGATGCAGTGTTAACGTGCGTAACTTAAATTATAAGCTATTTACTTCGATATTCCGTCCACACATTTCAGTATATAAAAGTAATGCGATACCTACAATGGAAAATATTTTAGTTGCGTTTATAATACGATATGTCGAGATTCGAATTCGAAAGTAATCTTATGTTAATGTAGATGAATTCATAGGAAGTTATCTTTGTTTATTACTAGCCGTTCGTGATAAATATGCTTTATTTAAGACTAACTATTTCTGCATTTATCGCCATTTTCAAGTATTTACGAATGCAATTTTTGTGAGATATTTTATAGATGTAATGGTGTTAACTTCAATTATATCAATTATATTGCACTTGGTTCTAGAATGGAATTACGTCCATATTAGGTTGTTAGTGATTCATCTTTTATCTACAAATGTTATTTTGATCGTAAATCTCGTAAGATATTGCAATTCATACCTTAGATAGAGTTTGACAGTAATTTGACAGTTCAGCTCATATACAATGTTATATATTGAAAAGAGTACGCTCATTTTATAAAATCAATTTTGTCACGATTATCTTTGGCTGCAGCGTATGTGATTTCCGATCCATCCGTTTTAGTGTTCAAAAAGTTCAATGAAATATTCGAGAGAGTAATCTTTTTAAACTTTAAAGTCTCGTCAAATATGCCATGTGGGTAGTTTTAGAACACGTAAAAGGATAAATCGGATTTAACATTTGCTGCAGCCAAAGAAAATTGTGACGAAAGTTAGTAAAATAATAACGGTGTTTCCGTATAATATTTGTAAGAAACACACTCTTCATGCAGAACATTATGACGAGTTACATAGAAGCCGGTATGTCTACCTTTGGCACGGGTAACATCAACGGGACTTCTTGCCATTAAAGCGATGTGACCTCCGTAGGTTGCTGGAGGGAGCTGGTGCACCATTTGCACTCAGAGTCACATAATTCCCGTAAATTACGTGGAGGGACGATGAGCTTTGATGAGCTTTGATGCCATGTTTAGTCATGTCCTAGATTTGTTCGTCAGGGTTCACGTGTGGTGAGTTGCGGGAGAGGGTGATTTGGGGGGGGGGGGGCAGCACATCAATTGTGGCTTGATACTGCGTTCCTCCTCGAACCACTCCAGTACTCTCCTGGCATTATGAGATGGCGCATTATCATGTTGAAAAATTCCAGCGCCGTTACGTAACATTATCGTAATGATGAAGTGTACCTGGTCTGCAACTAACCTATTGGCCGTCATGGTTTAGTACAGGTGTAGCAGACGACAGATTGTGACCATCCCATTGGCACGGTAAAGAAGGCATCGGGATTCATCAGCCCCTGCAACACACACTATGCCATTCCATCAACGCCGACAATGGTCACGCGACTATTTCAGTCGTAGTTGCTGAAGTCGTCGTGTTGCCATTTGCACATGTATGGCTCGTCGACTCCGGCGTCCCATCGTTAGAAATGTTTGGTGCACCTCCTCTTCAGACACACTTGTACTCTACCCAGGATTAAAGTCTGATGTCATATCCGCCACAGGTCGCCGCCTGTTTTAATTTACCAGTGTGCCCAGCCTACAACGTCTGACATCTGTAATGAGTGTCCGCCGAAACTCTCAACCTTTGGACAGGGTTTCACCTGGGTTTCGCTACTTGTTGAAGACATTCACCACGGCACTCCTTCAACGCCCGAAAGGTCTTGCAGTTTCCGAAAAGCTGGTGCCGCGCTTTCACAATCTGCCTTAGGTAAAACTCTGATAGATCACACGTCTTTCCGTTCTATACGGTGACATCCCGCTAGTAGACTATAACAACTAATTCATTCAAAGTCAATCCACGCAACCGTCTTATCCTTGGATACGTTAGAAATATAATAAAGGAACAGTAGTGTTATAGAGTAAAGCACCTGATGCATCATGCCAAAACAAAATTATGGACTCATATGTGTATAACTCATAAGAGAGCCGTTAAAACCTGATCATCAACGGGAAGTAAGGTGCTCATGTTTCTTTCTCCGCTGTTCGTATGGAAATCAATATCAAAAATTCTAAACGGCCACGCTTACTGCTTGTGACGAGTGTTGAACAATAAGAAAATGTTGTGGCGTAGTCAGCGCCACATGCCAGAGGGAGCAACCGAGAAGCGCGCCCTCTACAAACAGCTTTATCAAAATGTTCAAATGTTTGTATAGCTTATGGGACTTAACTACGGGGTCATCAGTCCCTAAACTTACAAACTACTTATGAACTAGCTAATACTAAGGACGGCACAAATATCCATGCCCCAGGGGGGATTCGAACCCCCGACCGTAGTGGCCGTGCAGACCGTGACTGGAGCGCCTCAGTCCCCTCGGCCACCGCGGCCGGTGCAGCTTTATCTAGGCCGACATGCATCTCGAAGGGCACCCCGAAATCGACTCCGAACTAGGCAGTTACTATGTTTCATCGTGCAAGAAGACGCCGCCGCGAGAACAGACATACTTTGTCCTTAAGCCAAAGTTTGAGTATTTCCTATACCTTAGTAAATAAAACTTGTATTACTAATCATTATAGCTGTTTTAGCTGTCCATGCGTCCTGATTAGATCCTTTCCCCAAAGATAGGCTGACGAGGACGAAACAGAAAACGCCAAGTGAGCACCCAGTTATAGTCAGTTACCATAGGGCTGCATCTCTGGCTCGAAGAAGTTAAAAGGAATTGTTTTTTCTCCCCTAAGGGGCCAAACTTATCTGGTCATCGGTGCTTAGACTTACGCACTACTTTAACTTCAGCTAAGGGCAATACACACACGCCCAGCCCGACGGAGGACTCGAACCTGCGGCCGGAGCGTCTCAGACTGCGCGGCTTAAGTAAATTTGTCCCCTAAGTTGTCAGATAGGGTGGGCGGGAACGCGGGAGCCACAAACGTCTGATACATTAGCGTACTTCTAATCAAGTCATGTGAGTAAGGACTTTTCAATATCCTCATGCGTGACATACGATGATGTACCCTGAGGTGGCAATAGCCTTTGGATAATGATATACACGCATACAAATGGTACTAGTGTGGTGTACACAAGAATGAAGTGCGCGCCACGTACTTTCGCCGCGCGCCCCCATGCACGCACGGCGCGGCGTTCTTACGACGTCAGCCACGAGCGCCCTCTGCAGCTACTTCGCTCGTGGCCACGACTGCTGCATCGTTCACTTGGGACAGAGATAGGAACCAGTTAACACTTGAGACTCAGATAGGCACCAGTTAAGACTTGGCTATCGGATAGGCACTAGGAGCCGGCCGCGGTGGCCGAGGGGACTGAGGCGCTTCAGTCACGGTCTGCACGGCCACCAAGGCCGGGGGTTCGAATCCCCCCTCGGGCATGGATATTTGTGCCGTCCTAGTTCGTAAGTAGTTCATAAGTAGCTTGTAAGTTTATGGACTGATGACCTCGTAGTTAAGTCCCATAAGCTTTACAAACATTTGAACACTTTTTTTTCCTTCTTTTTTTGAAAGCACTAGGATTCATCAGTAGGCAGGCCTCTCTCTAGTTTAACTATGTATCTGCGTTCTGCAGTCTTGAACTTTGTAAAAGATAAGTATTATCTTATTTCTACAAAATATACAACCTAATTTAGCCTAGTGTTTCTAGTTTCTGCTGTCCCACTGGCTGGTCACCTCCGTACCTGCACACGCGTGCATCCTACTTTCCTGTGTCGGTCTCTCTCTACTCGGCCACCGACACCCAGGACAACCGGCGTAAACGAGACACAAAAGTGGCGACGAGGATGGGATACAAAAACCAGTATAGCATACACAAGGTGTAACAGGGCGTTACATTAGCACAGCTGTCATTTGTTCTCTAGTCATCCATGTGAGAAGTTTCTCACGTGATTACGATTTCACGAGGGGAATGAACAGAATTTAATCGCAGAATGCTTGTTGCAGTCGGACGCATGATACATTCCTTTCCGAACTCATTAGGAAATTAAGTAATCCAAGATCCGCAGTGTCAAGAGTGTGCCCAGAATACCAAATTTCAGAATTTACTCACATCGCGGTCAACGCGGTGGGTGATCTGCACTTAATGACTGAGAGCTGCTATGCTGCGTAGATATTGCAGTGCCAAAACTAAAACAACACTGACAGAAATTATCGCATAAATGGATAGTTAGCGTTAATCAGCTCTAGCGGGATACGATCGACTTGAGTGCTTTTGCAGCCATTTCATGTGCTTTATGTTTCCAAACAAGGGTGAAATTTTTGTGGATGAAAATGTGTCATGCCACCAGGGTGAAACTGTTCGCGATTGGTTAGCAGAACATTCAAGGCAATTCCAACGAATAATTGAGCCACCCAGAACACACGAAATGAACACCATCGGACATTTATCGGATATAATTGAGATGTGAGCTGGTGTGCAAAATCGTGCGCGGACGAAACTTTCGTAATAATGGACGGCTATAGAGGAAGCATGGCTCAATATTTCTGAAGGGGCTCCCTACAACTTGTTGATTCCATGGCACGGTCGAGCTGCTGCATTTCACTGGTTACAATGAGAGACGACACGATATTGGGCTGCATCCTATCACTTATGTCTGTTGTACCATTATTTGAAAGCACAAAATTGTTATTATTTATTTACATTAGTGGAATTTCAGAAAAATTAGAGTGCATCATACATTCTTGGGGATAAATTCTGGTGACTGCAGCTGTGATAGGACAAGATTATCAGTTTTACACTTCCTCATGATAGGCGATTTTTTGCGACAGGCTTGAGGATCAATAAGAATCTTAGTTTTCTTTCGACGCCAGATATCCGTGTACATTTTACAATCGCATAAATAATTATGAATTATTTGTTCAGATTATCAGGTACATAGCTAGGTAATGTCAGATGTGTGAAGTGAACTGTGCATCGGCCATTCACTTATTGTGTATTACGAAACTATGGTTACGAAGGCAGTGAATGATAACACCATGGTTAAGAAAATCAAATGTTCAAATGTTTGTAAATCTTACGGACTCAACTGCTGGGTTATTTGTCCGTAGCTTACAAACTACTTAAACTAAGGTAAACTAACGTAACGACAACACAAACACCCATGCCCGAGAGGAGACTCGAACGAACCCCCGACGGCGAACGGCTGCACGCACCGCAGCATGGCGCCCCAATGCACACGGCTAATCCGCCGCGGCGTTGGTTAAGAGCCCTAGGTTTCACGTCAACAATTTGAACTGATAACTGTCGTATGAACTTCTTTCCCTTAAAGATATATTATGTCTCCAACGGAAAACCAAGATGTAAAAAGTTAACGCCTAATGGAAACTTCATCTTTTCTATTTTCATGCGTAGTTATGGTTGGCCGCGGCGGAATAGACGAGCGTACCAAGGCGCCTTGCTGCGGTGTGAGCGGCCGTTCCCCTTCGGAGGTTCGAGTCCTCCCTCGAGCATGGGTGTATTTCTCGTCCTCAGTTTAAGTTAGTTTAAGTAGTTTGTAGGACCTGATAACCTAAGTCGTTGAGTCCCATAGGATTACAAACATTTGAACATTTAGTTACGGTTGCCCGGGAATTTTCTTGGGATCTGTTGCAATAGCCTTACACCTCGCAATGTGTCAGCATTTTGCATTAGCAGTACTGTGTGAGAAGAGCTAGGTCGAATCTATGATATGACAGGACACGGCGTATCTTGTATGTACTCCAGTTTTCATACGTACTCGATTTCTGGCACAATGATCGATAGCAATTACAGTCAGTCACATTTGTCCGGCTAGTGGCCCAGTAATATTTTTTTTTCGATCTTTTCATCCCGTCGGAATCCCTTCATTCCACTTTTAGCCAGTATCCTGTGATGGAACATCGCTTTTGTTCCGTTGGCGGAAGCACACTACATCCCTGTATTACTGGTGGTTTCTGCTGTTCAGAAACACAATCTCTGCTTAATAGCTACAATATGTTTTCAGAACAAAATAGTTTGCGGCCAATGTACAAAGAATACGTAAGACTAGAAAACGAACAAAACTATGAAAATACACTAGATGTACGTCGACAAAATTATTTGTAGAAATTATACAAAAACAAAATGAGGGAGGACGAACGGGTACCCAAATCCTGTTTACATTGATTGTGACTACAGTGCATTTATCACTGTAACAAATAGTGGATGATGTTTCACAAAAAGAGATGGAAAGTTAGACTACTAATAAGCAGTGTTATCTTTATGAAAATGATGGCATACGTTCGGCATTAAGACGTAATGTCTGTATGCTTCTCTAAATTGTCTAATTAACTCATCCACATTCGGTTTATAATACCACAGTTCTTGAAACACTCTAACTGCAGCTGACTAATTTATTTTATTCCCATAGAATCTAATGACCAATCTGTCAATCTTCTGTTGATTTCATGAAGAAGGAAGCCGAGCCGCAACTCGTTCAAATTCAAATGTTTGTAAATCTATCGGACCAAACTGCGTGGTCATCAGTCCGTTGCTTACAAACTACTTAAACCTAGGTAAACTAACCTAAGGACAATCATACACACCCATGCCCCAGGGAGGACTCGAACCTCCACGGCGAGCAACCGCGCGCTCTACAGCGAGACGCTTTAGACCGCTCGGCTACTCCACAGCGGCATCCGAAACTCGTCAGGATAGTACCGGATGTGATCCCAATTTGAATAAAAGAACTGTAACGTCGACCTAGACTGCAAAGAAAGCCTTTATTTAGAATTAAAGATTACTTTTACGTTTACAAAAAGGCATATACACTCTATTTCTCAAAACAAAGGTAACATATTTAACTTCCGACTGTACAACGTCTGTTTTATCTGGTTCATCGTCATACATTTGCACAGACTCCAGTACATCGTACACTCTGTCAGGAAAGAAAGAAGGGGAGGATTTGACATGTGGGTCACCGATTTCGATCACATTTTGCATAGACGTTCTGTATTGAATATCAAGTGACACTTGTTTCGGCCTTTTCCTAGACACTCAGAAGTTCTTAAAAACAATCAAAGTCAAAGTTGATGATGGAAAATCGCGTATTCAGTACTATACATCAAACGATCGTCTGAAGATGAGCATTTCCTACTAGTATATTTGGAGACAAAAGTTAATGACCGTGGAGTAATTAACGTTTTTGTTTTGTCTTGTTGTAGCTATTGTGACCGAAGACCTGACTGGGTCGGGAGCTACTAGCGACGACCGACCGATCAAGCGTCGCCGCTAACGAGAAACACTCCACGAAACCACAGAGACGACAATCACAACAACTAATCGAAAAAACAAAGATCCAAACGAAAGCCAAATCGGAACCGTGACAGAGCAGAGTACGAAGCCAGATAACCAATGAATAGCGAAAGTAAACGGAGCGCAGTCAACACAAGACTGAGGAGCGAGCTGTGCCTCCGGCCCTATGTAGTGCGGCGCGGTAGGCGCGCCACGGCGTGCAGCGCTCTAGTGGCGATGGCAGCGCTAGTAGGTTGTGCGCGCCGCCTAACGGCTGCTGTCATAGTCCATGTGGTCCGGCGGGCTCTCAAACATGTCGTCCCGGGATACCAGATCCCTCCCCCCTGAAATGGGCGCGTAGGGACGGAAGCGCCCAGGACGGTGCTTTGGAAGGTGGACCGATGGCACGAGTGGTGTCATGGGTGGAGAGCCCGCTAAGTCAAGGTACGGATGTGGGGCCTCCGTAGAGGTACAAGGATGCGGTGGTGTGGAAGGCGATTGCCGAGAGGGTGAATGTGGAGGCGAGGTCTCTACTTCCATGCCCGTGTCCCTTGGGGTTGCTGATGCCGCCCTGAGGTGCACATGGGTCCCCAGTGGTGGGGGTGTGTCAGAGGGTGATCTGCCCTGTGAGCACCGTTGCGGCTGAGAGTGTGCCATCTCTGGGTCTGCATCGACTGGAGCCGTGGACAACGCCCGAGAGTGCAGATTGCAGCCAAGTGATCGAGGAATTGCCGATAGCAGGGGCTCCGGGTCTGGCTGTGCTACTGGTTGGGATGAGGCAGGGAAACGAGGGCAAAGTTGGTTAGTATGTCGGCGCTCCAAACCCCTCTGAGTGTTGACAGAGAGGAGGCATCGCCCGTGAGTGGCCACTACGGTAGCCGGCACCCATTAGGGCTTCGTACCATATGAACTGGCCCACACAGCGGATCCTGGTGCATATTGCCCAGTGTACCTCGTCCTTGGTTCCGAGGGCTGTGGGGCCAAGAGATGGAGAAGGGTGCGGCCATGGAGGAGTTCTGCCAGGCTACGATCCTGGATAGGGGTAGTCCTGTAGGTACTCAGGAATAATGTGAGGGCTGCTGTGGTGGTGGAGGTGCCCACAGATTTCAGCATTTGTTGTTTAAAAGTCCGCACCATCCGCTCAGCAGTACCATTAGAGGCTGGGTGGAATGGCGGACTAAACAGGTGTTTGATGCCATTTGCATCACAAAACTGCTCAAAGGCTGCCGCTGTAAACTGGGGCCCACTGTCAGAGACGATGGTACGGGGAAGACCTTCGATAGCAAGAATTTGTGTGAAGGCATTGAGTGTGGCAGTCGTGGTGGTGGACGCCATGCTGACTACATAGGGGTAGTGGGAATAGGCATCAATGACAATAAGCCACATAGATCCCAGAAAGGGGCCCGCAAAGTCAAGATGGATGCGGTCCCAAGGGCGATGTGGAGCAGGCCAGGGAGAGAAAGATTGGGCCAGAGCAGCCTGGTGCTGAGCACAAGTGGAGCAATTGCGGACGATGGCCTCCACGTCTTTGTTCAGACCTGGCCAATAAACGTGTCTCCTGGCCAGGGAATTCATACGTGACATACCCCAATGTCCCCGATGGAGAAGATCCAGAACCTGAGGGCGTAAAGCAGGTGGGATAACCACCCGGTGGGTATCGCCCTCAGCATCGAGGAGGAGAACACCATCAATGACAGACAATCGACGAGAGAGATGGGACCAGGCACGTAGCTGGGAGGCTGTCGACATCGGGAAGTAAGTGGGCCACCCATGAAGTACATGATGAATGACCCGTCGTAAGAGGGGGTCCTGGCGTGTGTCTGCAGCAATGCGCGTGGCTGTGATAGGGAACCCATCTAAGGTATTTTGCCGTTCCAGATCAATGTGGAAACAGGAGACTTCATGTTGGTCAAGTGCTGGATCAGGTCCTGAAGGCAGACGAGAAAGAGCGTCTGCATTGGCGTGTTGTGTAGTAGGCTTGTACTTAATGGTGTAATTATAGGAACTAAGAAATAGAGCCCAACGCTGGAGTCTTTGGGCCGTACGTTCTGGGAGCCGACAGTGTGGCCCAAATAGAGCGACCAATGGTTTGTGGTCAGTAATGAGGGTAAAATTGGCCCCAAAAAGATACACATGGAATTTCTTAACCGCATAGACGATCGCCAACGCCTCCTTTTCTATCTGAGAGTAGTTCTTTTGAGCAGGCGTCAGGGTCTTGGACGCATAGGCTATCGGTTGTTCAGTACCATCATCATTGCGGTGTGCCAACACCGCACTAATGCCATATGGAGATGCGTCCGCTGCCAGAACAAGGGGACGTGATGCAGAAAAGGGCGTAAGGCAGGGTGCCGAACGCAACAGGCGCTTTAGCCGCTGAAAGGAATGCTCACAAGCATCCGACCACCAGAATTGCACACCTTTCTTCCGGAGACAGTTGAGGGGGTGCATAATGTGGGCCGCTTGTGGGAGGAACTTTGCATAATAGTTCACCTTTCCCAAAAACGCCTGTAACTCCTGTAGGTTTTGAGGGCGTGGTAGAGCATCGACCGCCGATACATTGCGATCTGTGGGCTGGATTCCGTCTTTGGAGAGCAAGTAGCCAAGGTATTCGACCCGTTCCTGGAAAAACTGGCATTTATGGAGGCGGCACCTGAGCCCGGCGTCCCACAATGTGGTGAAGAGAGTGCGGAGGTTATGCAAGTGCTCCTGGCGTGTAGCCCCACTAACGATGACATCATCAAGATAGTTGGCACAACCGGGTATAGGCATGGTTAATTGTTCGAGATACCTCTGGAAGATGGCTGGAGCCGAAGAAATCCCTAAAGGTAAACGTTTGTATTTGTAAAGACCAAAAGGGATATTGATGACCACGATTCGTTGAGATTCCTCATCGAGCGGGATTTGCAAATAGGCGTCAGCCAGGTCTATCTTAGAAAAGTATTCGCCGCCAACAAGCTTCGTGAGGAGGTCCTCTTGCCGTGGAATTGGGTAGGTTTCGACCTGTGCCTAGGCATTGATGGTGGATTTCAAATCGCCACAAAGGCGGAGGGCGCCATTAGGCTTGAGGACCACTACCAGTGGTGTGGCCCAGACACTCGTTTGACTCCTGCGCCGTGCAGACGGTCGAGTTCCAGCTTTACTGCCATCCGTAGGGAGACCGGAAGAGGGCGTGCACGGCAGAAACGGGGCACCGCATCGGGGCGTAAAGTAATAGGTGCCTCAAAATTGGTTGCACACCCTGGACCCGGTTCTAACAGAGACGCAAAAGAGGCACAAAGGTCGTCGAGTTCCTGGAAAGGAACAGTGTCAGAAATGACCTGCACCTCATCGGAGATGGAGAACCCAAACAGTGAGAACGCATCAAGGCCGAAAATGTTGCCAGCTGAGTGGCTATTGACCACAAAAAGTGTTACAGGACGTGTAACCGTTTTGTAAGTTGCCAAAGTGGTACACTGACCTTTCAGAGGAATCACACTGTCACCATATGCTACCAACCTGCGGGAGGGCAGGTCCAATTCTGGGTAGCCGAGACGGGCATATGTCGGGAGGTTCACCAGGGAGACTGTCGCCCCTGTGTCCACCTGGAAGCGGACGTCATGGTTAGCTATTCTGAGATCAATAAACAATTTGGTAGCGGGAGAATCACCCTGGGGAACAGTAGCCTGCAGTTCATGAACTGTCCCTTGACGCCAATAAGAATTCGGAGAAGACTGTCCTGCCGTTTGCTGACAAACCGAATTGAGATGCCCATCTTTTCTACAACGACTACAGTGGGCCCAGCGGTCTGGACAGTCCGCCCGTTGGTGCGCCGTAAAACAGTCGGGACAGGACGGTAAACCACGTTGCCTACGCCGACGAGAAGTGACCGGTCGTTCAGAGGCCATGGACACGTCAGAGAGGGAAGGATCACGACGCTGCCGGCGGGGCAAGACCTTCCGAACTTTACGTCCCCTTGGCGGCGGTTGTACAGTTGCTACCTGAGGACGAGCCATGAGGCGCTCATTCACCGCCTGTGCAATCTCGAAAGAATGTGAAATCTTCAGGATGTCCTCCAGAGACGGGTCGTCCAGCTTGAGGGCCGCCGTCCGCACTTCTGGATCTGGAGCCAACTGAACGACATCACGGATGAGAGAGTCAGCATAGGAGGTTTTACAAGACGGGTTGGAGCACGTGAATTCGCAACGCCGACTCAGTCCTTGCAAATCTGTCACCCATGACCGATATGATTGACCTGGCTGTTTGTGATACTGATGGAATTCGAGGCGCGATGTGACAACGTGAAATCGCTGGGAATAATAATTCGAAAGCAATGCGCACATCTCCTCGAACGTCAGTGCCACCGGATTGGAGAGGGGGGCCAACTTCTTTAGTAAGAAAAACGTTTCGGGGGAAGCCCAAGAAAGAAAAAGCGACCGTTGGAGAGCGTCATCAGAGACATGAAAGGCGACAAAGTGCTGTTTCAGCCGCTGTAAGTAAGTATCCCAATCCTCTTTGGCGTCGTTAAAGGGCGGAAACGCAGGGGGTCGGAAATCCGTCGACGACGTGACAACCGCTTGGACGGGTTGGGAACCCTGAACCTGTAAGCGTTCCGCCAACAGTTGAATTTCCTGTCGTAACAAATCGGTTTGCTGTTGCTGTAGGAGCAGGTGTTGTTGTTGCTGCTCCACGAGTTGCACAAGTCGTTCGTCCATGAAACGTGATGGAACCTTTTACCTCGTCGCCAATTATTGTGACCGAAGACCTGACTGGGTCGGGAGCTACTAGCGACGACCGACCGATCAAGCGTCGCCGCTAACGAGAAACACTCCACGAAACCACAGAGACGACAATCACAACAACTAGTCGATAAAACAAAGATTCAAACGAAAGCCAAATCGGAACCGTGACAGAGCAGAGTACGAAGCCAGATAACCAATGAATAGCGAAAGTAAACGGAGCGCAGTCAACACAAGACTGAGGAGCGAGCTGTGGCTCCGGCCCTATATAGTGCGGCGCGGTAGGCGCGTCACGGCGTGCAGCGCTCTAGTGGCGAAGGCAGCGCTAGTAGGTTGTGCGCGCCGCCTAACGGCTGCTGTCATAGTCCATGTGGTCTGGCGGGCTCTCAAACATGTCGTTCCGGGATACCAGAGTAGCTTGGATACCTGTAAAGCTGAGAGATTATCTGAGCGCCGTCGCCGGTTGAGCGATCCAGGGCTTGGGCTATAAAACTGTGGACCCAGGTTCGAACCTCCATCATGCCAATTTTCTGTTAGCATCTTTTGATTTATTAGATAATATTCTCATATTTTAATACCTTTTCTGGTTTTACTTTGATGCAGAGTTGTGGGAAGTGTGATTAATATTAAATTAAGAATATAAGTTGTTTAGAACTGTCTTATTTGTGACTCACAGTGCAAAACAGTAAAAATTAGAAATAAAATTTTAAATAAGTCTAAAGTATATTATTACGTAATTACAACTAAGAACCGTGTATTTGTCGGCGTTCTCATAGCCAGTATGGTGAAACGTATCATAAAAACAACCAGAATCCAAACATTTCTGGCAACATGCACAACAGAGGATCGACGTATTGCCACATTCACTTGCTGTCGGAGATATTGTTCCTGGAAAATATACGAGATTTATATAGTTGAAGGCAGGTCTATCTGATATTAATTTCGATGCGTACCAAGAGTATGCATATCTTGAAAGACAGACGCGGACAGTTGAGTATGGACCAAGCATGAATTTTAATAGCATCTGCTCTATCATGAATTGCTTTTCTCTCGTGTAATGTAGCGTGATTTTAGAGTCTCGCGATAAAATTCTTGAACTGTCGAAATAAGTTACAAGCTTGAAAGACGGTTGTCTTCCGTCTTCGCTAGGTTTTTAACTTTGTAATTTATCTAAGTTCACTAGACGGGCTTTTTTGCTAACGAGAACCCCTTTCGTTCGGAGGCATGAGGAATAGCATTTCATTTCATGTTTTTTAGTTTCTGTAATACTGTGTTAATATTGCTGGGATTTTATCATGCTAATAATTTATCATTGTGTCTATGAATGTGGCAACATGAACGGTTTCTCCGTGACGCCACTGTCCCTGTGAGAATGTGTACTTGCTTTATTCTGTATGTGCATGTATGAGAATCTTCTAGGATTGGAGGCCCCACCCCTAGCACAAGCTAGTGACAATCTCCTGCAGTTGATCGTCACTTGACCAACTTGATAGGAAAGGAGCACGTCCATTCTGAAGTTCGTGTTCTAAGGTAAATTTGGTGATCCTTCTATCAACCAAGTGCTTAGTGTTGTAAATTTATGCTGTATTTTGTATGCCTTTTGCAGTGTTTTCTTTAAGTGGTTTGTTTTAGTTGTGTATTTTGTTACGTGTGTCCCTTGTGTATGTGTTTGTTGTGCGATTTTCACTTCGCAACAATACGTTTTCAGGTTGTTTGCGTGTCTTGTGTATAATATGGTGCACGCCATTATTGGCGAAGTTAACAGCAACTTGCTAGTTCCACCTGGTCATTTGTTCGAAGCGGGTTATCTTGATACTCCGTTTTGTTTAAGGAATTATTAGTGTTACACATCATTGTGTCTGTTGGCTAATAAGTCTGTCCACCTCACGAAATCGCTTGTTGTACTTGCTGTCCATGTCATTAGTATGTTTCCCATCGTGAATTGATGGAGTGTAATTTAAGTTGTGTAGGCCATGCTTAGGTATATTATTTTGTAATTTTGTTTGCGTAATTTGTTTCCTCTTTATCGTTTAAATTGTGGTTGCTCTTCTTCACTGGGAGTGGAGCACGAATGAAGGGGTTCACCTAAATTTCATTTGACAATATATACCCTGGCCTGTTAATAGAACCAACTTGCATTATTTCAGATACGTTTTGCAGGACAATTTCGTAAATTAAAGGACAGAGCGTGATCTGTGGAAGAGGCCAACATCACATTCAGAAGAGGAAATATATTAGACGAAGAACAATGAGATAAAGGAGTTCAACGAGAGCAAACTCCATGTCAAGTGACTGACTGTTTCAGATGAACAACCGAAGATATATGTTGCCCAACATCACTAGGACAGTAAATCCAAACGTTTGTCAACCATTAATTTGTCATTCTTAATTTTACAGCATCACAGGGGTAAGATTGTATGAGTCCATTGTAAGTTATTAATACCTTAGATCTTACTAGATCAATTTAGGACTGTTTAATATGTATGGATTTGTATGGTTTACTTTATATGTTTCTCTTTGTGTTTTCTCTTTTGCCATTTGCAAGGTGATTACAGTGAAAAATTCACCACACATGGGTGTTATCTTTCTCTCACAAACTTGTTGACAGCTAACATTTTAGCAGAATTTAAATGATATGCTTGTGTATAAT
This sequence comes from Locusta migratoria, assembly GCA_026315105.1. Taxonomy (NCBI): domain Eukaryota; kingdom Metazoa; phylum Arthropoda; class Insecta; order Orthoptera; family Acrididae; genus Locusta; species Locusta migratoria. Next base: position 719,821,550 of record CM048755.1, on the reverse strand, counting down.
TACGGGATGTTAGTTTACGTTATCTGATATGGTATCTTCTCATTTTATTCTGTTTAGAGTATCGCGTGTAACATGTTTACTCGCCTCTGCGAGAGAGACTTGTCTAGGGTATGTTTACAAGAACCACTCTAGAACTTGCACGGTGAGGAATCAGGTCACCAGTCGCACCCAAGTGACTCGCGCCTCGCGCAGTAGTTAGAGCAAATTGCGCCCAAGCTGTACATAGTGGTTTTGTAGTTAATCTCTGCATAGCTTTGCATGCTGCGTGGTTACCCTAACTTCCTGGCCAAATGCCCGTCTCTAAAACTAACAGACTGTTTCTTGACATTGTTGACATGCCCTATGGGCTAAATTATGATAGCTAAGACAATGTTGTTTATATAGGACCTAGGTTTGTTTATTATAACTATTACTCTTGATGTTCCATTACGTTATAGCTTTATGAGGTTTCGATTTTATTATTGACATGTATCACTGTGTAATGTGACTTATAAGGACTTAGAACCTTGCAGTTCTATTCACCATTTCGCTATGTAAAATGTTAATTTTAAGATCGTGTGCATTAACCTAATGTGAGTAGGGGGATTTAAAACTGTTTTTCAAGTCAACTAGTTGAAAAACTTGTGTGTCAACTTTTACTTATGAGTGTGTGTAAATTTAAATACTATGAACTTGGAACCAAAAAGTTCCATTTAATGATTGCTTTTGCTATGTCAGTTAATATTAATATTGGACTTTAAATTTTAAAATGATTTTTGTGAACATCTGTAATGTCAGTTGACCCCTAGGTGACCAAGCTCACTCTTGTGGACCCGAAATTACGGGGTCTTGTTTTTATTAATTTTTATTTGTGAATCTATTTCTATTGTATGAATTTGGGGAGCCTTGTGTAAAGTCCTACTCCCATATAGGTTATAAGTCTGGTCTCTCCATAAAATTGAAGCATTGGAGTTCTTTATAAGTTTAGTGTTTCTTTTAGTAATGGTGTGTGCCAAAGTGTTAACAGATAGTGAGAGTGACTGTGCCCACGATGGAGCAATGCGTCAGTCAGACTCCACGCCGCCCATGCAATGTAGCAGTCCGTACAAACACATCGCGGACTTCCAAGGGCGTCAGCTGGGCTGCGAGACATGTACGGCTAGTTCCATTTGCAGGCGACGGTACGGCGTGGGCCGAACAGGTGACCGTGGTTGAAAGGACTACCAGCGGCAAATCGACCCATTAGGTGCACACAGAGGCGGCCGCGCGGCCAGGAGCCGACGGTCACAATAGCTGCTCCTGTCACTGCCGGGGGGTTTTCCCTCTACAGTAGCAACACGCTAATCTCTCCACTCCACCTGCCTAAGAAACAGGGGCCGGAAGGCCTAAAAACAGGTGTACTGACCACACCCTTCACCTTACTCTGGGAAACATTTGAATAGCTGGGGAAGGAAAGAAAACACACGCAGTGTGTGGACTAGACCACTCACTTGTGCTGAGCCCAATGGCATGAATGAGATGACAAAAGAATTTATTTCTCTGACCCCGATGCCCCTATCGGGTCAGGGACCCTTGTTAAACGACTAAATCAGTAATTCCTCACACCAGAGGTCCACATCTCAACGCTGCGGCGTACTGTCTTTCATTTTTGTGCTCAGCACACAACCCCACTCCATGCTGCGTATGCAGGAAACGGGCATTGGAAAGACAGTGTTACGAACCTGCTTCTACAAATGAAGTGGTCAACCTGCATGTGAGTACCAAGCCCAATGGTAGTCACGGACGGTCGAATCCTAACATGATGGGCAGTGTTGCAAAATGCACCATACCACCTTGAAGAAAAAGGCGAGGAAAGTAGCCTCATTACTAGGGGCTAACCATTCTCTGGAGGAGGAGACAAGGAGTAATCCTGAGAGCCTTGGAACAAAAGCCGCAGCCCAGGAAGAAACAAAAAGCAAAGCTATCTTCTTGTATGGGCGGGTGTAGTGTCCTCCAAGTCGCCTATGGAAGATTGTCTCCCTCCCCCTTCTAAGGACCTAGTCCACAATTCTATCCGAGAAAAACAGTGTTTATTTCTTAAAAACAGTGTTCAGTGGACGACAATGACAAAACGTGCGTCAATGAGTGTTAAAGTGGTGTGAGCAGTCGAAATCCTGAACGCTCTAAGAGTGCGAAGTACAACTCACCTGCTAAGATCCTCTTAATGAAGGTATCAATTTTGGTCACCCTCAGCAATTCCATGCAAACAAATTATTCATTAAATATGAAGGACTGAAGCTCTTTGACACAGAGCGGTGCTGACTTTTGCCATCTGCAAATTTTTTAAAAGAAAATATAAGCTTTCTTAACTATTTTGGTTAAATTAAGAAAATGAAAGACTGATGCTATCACTGCAGTTTTAACTATGTTTCACTATTTTATTTGGTTCTAGAGGCATTTCATATATTTTGTTTGTCATTTTGTTTAAGTGTCATTCTATGAATTTGTGTTTTTGAGTATTTCTGACATGTTGAATTTTCACTTTGCCTTCAGCAACTTATCACGTGAATTTTTTTTATCTATTTTACGCTTGCTGTTATTGTTGCATATGGAATGATATGTGTGTTTTCATTTTCAATTAATCTTACAGTTGTGTGTTATTTTCAATGGCGTGTATGTTCTGTATTTATGATTAGTTTATCTAGGTTTCTTTGTAATTTTGGTTTGTGTATTTATGTTGCCCCAACCCTGTGGTGTCACCAGCCACATGTGCATCTCCATTGACTTTGTATTTAAATGTAATCTCATTTGTGTATAATGTGTAAATTTTGAGTGACATCCCCAAGCTTTTCTGTTTTGGTCATAAGGAAACCAGATGTTAGATTAAAATAGTTTGCTCTCAATGTGTCAATAAAATTACCTCATCCTTCAAAATTTTCAATTGATGAGGGGGTGATGAAAGATGGTTGTCTGCTGTCTTCCCTAGGTTTTTAAATTTGTAATTTTTCTAAGTTCACTAGACGGGCTTTTTTGCTAACGAGAACCCCTTTCGTTCAGAGGCATGACGAATAGCATTTCATTTCATGTTTTTAAATGTTAGTTTCTGTAATACTGTGTTAATATTGCTGGGATTTTATTATGCTAATAATTTATCATTGTGTCTATGAATGTGGCAATATGAAAGGTCTCTCCGTGACGCCACTGTTCAAATTTTCAAATGTTTGTATAGTCTATGGGACTTAACTAAGGGGTCATCAGTCCCTAAACTTACAAACTACTTATGAACTAACTAAGACTAAGGACGGCACAAATATCCATGCCCGAGGGGGGATTCGAACCCCCGACCGTGACTGGAGTGCCTCAGTCCCCTCGGCCAACGCGGCCGTCTGACGCCACTGTCCCTGTGAGAATGTGTACATGCTTTATTATGTATGTGCATGTATGAGCACCTGCTAGCGTGGCAGTCTGAGTATATGTATGAGAATTTTCGTCGTCGGCTTCTGGCTCCTCGCTACTAGTGTTTCTGTGGCTTCGTGCCGATAGGTAGTCGTTACCAACCTCTGGTTTTGATGCTATCAAAGAGGTTCCTTCACCCTTTGATTACAAGTTGAGTTGGCTGTGACCGGTAGTGAACCTCTGTAGGACATGCGAAACTAACCTCTCCCCACCACCATCTTTTTCTGGGGTTTTACCTATTTCCGTTGGTGGCAGGGACTCGCTGGCCGACTACTCACTCCGTGGCTGCGCTTCAACCTGGTAAAATGTTCTGATTTTCTTTCCTCCCTTGAGATGGTAGCGATTCACTGTCTGGTTTGTTCAATTTAGACTTCAGAATTTAGGTTCACTTTTCGGAATAAGTATCCTCGATCATGTACGGAAGTATATTCAATTTCATTTCGGTGATTTTGCATAAGTAAACGCAGTGAATATGTAACTAATTCGGTTTGATAACGGCTTGGTATCGATAACCTTTGTGAGACTAGCTGTTTAATTTCTTTTTAGCTTTGTGGAATGCGACTAATATGCGGGAATATTTTTATTCTGTGTAGTGCATGTGAAATATTCCTTTCCGTTATCTCTTTTCATGGGTGATATGTACACCACGTGTTGTGTTCTTAGAACAAAGCCTTCAGCTACCCCTTTGTCTGTTTCTATGCCCTTCAGGCAAGAAATCATGCATGTATCTTTCTGATTTCCCTTAGTACATTGCGATCTCCTCTCCATCTAATTTAAATTTCTGTTTCGTTTCCAAACTTGTATTTTGCGTTCAGACTCCGTCAGTAAATTCTCTTCTACCCTTATACGACCCCCTTTATTAGCTTGCTTATGAAATACTAGGGGATCCATGCCGTATTTCTTGGTTGATTTATTACGACTTTGAATTTATTCCATTTTTCTGTTTTTGAAGACTGAACTTCGTCAATCCGTGTAAAACCTGCCCAAACGCGTCTAACTGTATTTCGTTAGCTTCCTTATGATATCCTACGCATTACTAAGGGTTTCATGCCGTAAGTATTTTTCTTTATTTTTCGTAAATTGAATTTTTGTATTTTTTACTGGTTTTCGGAACCATGTGGTTCCGATCTCCGACTTCAAGGGTTTGAAGCTAGTTACTTGAGTTCTCGCCACTGCTCACATACCAGTGCCTTACTATTGTATATTCTTGCTTCGTAATCTACGATTCCGTTGACTTTTGTTGAAATGAATACGACCTTTAAGCACTTCGCCCTCAGTAGGGTGCGAATATGTAATGTAGCAGACACGGGCCCTCTTGTCTCAGTAAGTCGGCCGCGGTGGCCGAGCCGTTTGCGGCGATCCAGTCATGTTCTACACGGCCACTACGGTCGGCGATTCGAATCCCCCCTCGGACGTGGATATTTGTGCCGTCCTTAGTATTAGCTAGTTCATAAGTAGTTTGTATGTTTAGGGACTGATGACCCCGTAGTTAAATCCCATAAGCTCTACAAACATTTGAACATTTGGTCTCAGTAAGCTTGCATGATCATGGTTTGATTTAAATGGATATTAATCCCGGTATTATCGCGTACCATCTCAAGTAAAGAAAGACAGACCAGACCCTCCTACGAAGTTTCTTTTCCTTGTCTTGTGTGGTACATCCTGGTTCACTGAATTTTGCCTACGACAGCGGCGCCTGCTTCTGCTTCCAATCAGCACGCTGAGTTGGGTGAGTTTCGTTTTGCTTCGCGCGTGTGAGTGGCTTAATGCTTGTTGATTGTAAATCCCTCTTCCGACGATGTTCATTTCAGATTACTTTAAATTAATTTTCAATGAGATGCATATTTATTGTTTAACAAAATTAGTTCACTCATTTGCTCATGTTTGAACTGAATAAATAATTTATTGTCAGTGAAATTTTATTTCTACTTATGAATAATAGTTAATGAATACACTCCCTTTTATTTAATGTTGATTTTCACCAGTGCTGAGAACAAATTCAGATGCAAATTATCATATTTTTAATTCCGTTGCACCATAAATGTTCTCGGCCACCTTCATGAAATGGTTAGTTCGCGGTGGCTTGTATATTTTTGATTGTGTGTATTTATCGTGATCTACGACGTGTGTCGGCCACCATCTCTTTGTCTTCCTGCTGCTAAAGTAAATTTTGAGTCAGTTCTAAATTTTGGCCCGTGGAACAAGATTCTGTTGCAGGAAGTAGTCAGTAGTTCACGGGAACCCTTTAACTTACGGCGAGAATTATACGTTTGTAGTAAGCTTTTAACTGGATCCTTTCAGTTAGAATTAATTTTACCAATAACGGTGGTCTTACAAGTTTGACAAAGACAGGTGCATTTCGGTGGTATCACTTTAAAACTGTAGGTCTATTGAGCATCACCATCCACAAAAATCCTGTCGGAGCGCGTCATGTTGGTTTGGCAACCCCATGAAAGCAAAATTTATTTTTCTGCACATAAGTTTTAATAACATGATCCAAATATAATGATACAGTTCGGAGGTCAGCTTTCCAGATTTTGAACACGTGACGAAAACATTTCCAAATATTCTCTGTATATCACAAAACAGCTGTAAACACATAATACAATTAATTAAATATTAATTTCATTTCACGATGGTCTACTTCAAAATAAGACAAGAAAAGGTATTGAAAATATGAGAATATTAAGAAATACACTGAAAAAACTCCGACAAAAATCGCCTATGATGGAGGTTCGAACCTGCATCCAAGGATTGACAGTCCAAGACGTGGACCGCTGATGGCGCTCAGAATGTCGTTCAAGTTTCCGAGTACCCAAGCTACAGCATGCAAACACAGTAACGTTAATTACTCCAAGGTCATTAAATTTGCACCCCACACATATTAGTAAAATATGCTCATCTTCAGACGATATTTCGGTGTATAGCATCGAAAACGCGATTTTCTATCATCAACTTTGAACTTCACAGAAGTTCTCCTGCGAAACTTGCAAGACTAACACTCTTGGAAGAAAGGATATGGTGGAGGCATGGCTTAGCCACAGCCTAAGGGATGTTTCCAGAATGAAAGTCTGAAAAGTAGAAGGCGAGGTCCTCGCAGAATTGAAGTTGTGGGGCGGCACTGCGGTAGAGAGCTTGCCCGCGAAAGGCAAGGGTTCAAGGTTCGAGTTTCGGTTCCGGCACACAATTTTAATCTGTCAGGAAGTTTCACATCAGCGCACACTCCGCTGCAGATTGAAAGTTTCATTCTGGAAACATCCTTTAGGCTGTGGTTAAGCCATGCCTCCACCATATCCTTTCTTCCAAGTCTTGCAAGTTTCGCAGAACGTCTGTGAAGTTCAAAGTTGATGATAGAAAATCGCGTTTTCGATGCTAAGACGGTTTCATTTGCATTTCCTGATTATTCAAGCTGTTAGTTCGTTAGTTTATTGATTAAAGGAATTAAATTACTTGATCATCAGTCCCTCCTAACTTCAACAGGAAAGTCAGCAGAGCTACGTTGTCAGAAATAAAAAATTTGTACATCCTATTTGATTGCAATAAATATTTATTTCTGAAACAGTGCAAACTGGATACATGAAATAATTATATTTACAGATCAATATCCGAAGCGGTACTGCGGTAGAAATTGTCCATCTACGCTGAAATACCTGTTACGACGTCGCCATTCGCCACAACGTCGACGGTATACACAAGTCGTGACGCCACTAGAAGACGAAGATGCGATATCTCGCGTCACAGTACGTCGACCGTTGGGGGCGCCTCAAGTCTCGTACCTCTCTGCCTTGCGCTGCGCGCCGGCCAATCAGAAAAAGAGGGTAGGCCAAGATATGCCGGTGCACCGACAGCCACGACAGGGGTATAGCGGAAGACAACGTTCAGACTAGCAGTCAACGGAGCAAGTACAACCAGTCAGCCGTCTACCTCAGCTCAACCCGGAACACTCCTATTGACTGTAGCTACGATATTATATCAGAACTCTGTGCTATGTAATAGGCAGAACTGAACCACAAGCACATCACATAAAGCTGGGAATTCCTCTCTATTGTAATAAAAGTATATGTGAACTAATCGCTTCTTTCAGCTGCAGACCTTGTCCACAATCCTTCCTAGCCACGGCCCACCTCCCGAACTTACCGTACAGAGAGCAGCATCCCGAGACGAGGACACAAAAATACCCATATCAGTACCTGGTGTAGCCTTCACGGGTAGCAATACAGGTACTGCCTCACACATCCATTCGACCATTTAGATGGCGAATATTGTCTTGTGATACAACCTATTCATGTAATTCTCAAAACGGTGTGGGTTGACGAGTTGCACGAGTCAGCTGTTACCCCACCATATACCACACGTTCTCGATTGGAGACAAGTCCGGACATCGTGCTTGCCAGAGAGGTTGCGACACGTCTTGAAGAGAACGCTGTATTTCATTCGCAATGTATGGCTGAACGATATCCTACGGGAACTACACACCACCTTCCTGTTGCATGAATAGCACTGGTCACCTATCCCTTTTCAAAAATCAAAGTTAAACGAGAGGGTAGTTTATTGCATCCCACGCCATAAGGCCTAGGAGTGCTAAGGTATCTAGGACAAATGCACTATACGAGGCATCGATCACCATGTCTACGTAGTACCATCACTTGCGTGCAGGAAGAATATTCTTTCATCGCTTATGACCGCGGCCCGCCATTCGATCCTCCAAGTGTTATTCTGACTTTGTGTTGGACTCATAAACCATCTTATCTGTGCCGTGTGACTGTAAGTCCTGCCAGTGCCTCCCTTACCATACGATCTTGGCGCCTGGCTAGCAACGTTCTGGCCTCTTCTAACGCAGGACACAGTTCTTTGCTACTTAAGGCCGAACGTCATGCCCTAGCCCCAGCGACCACCTACTAAACTGACGCAACTGAGGTACAGGATGTACTGCGAAGGAATCCCCGATTTCAAAATTAAATATCTAGAAAACTAACAGCGATAGACGAGTGTACATAAAGCATTTGTATTTTGAAACTTGAAGTAGAAACAAGATTCGAAATAGAGAAACTGCCTACATATGGCACTGTAGCGCATTACGGCGTGCCTACAAACAGTGCGCCGCAGATCCGAGCGATCAGTTCCATCTTTGCAACAGCAGGAAAGTTGGTTAGCGTACTGAAGTTGGAGGTTGCAATCATGTATTCCAACGAACTAGGCGTTTTTCTGGTACTGTAATACCACAAGATACAACACAGTTCTACAGCGACATGGCGAAGTTTCCAAACAGGGTTTTAACTGTCAAAAAGGACACGATACGAAAACATTTCGCAAGTTCTTCGGGGAATTCCAACGAACAGAAACGTCGTTGTGATCTGGAGGAGAATTTTGGGCCTAGGGCAACGTGCATAATCCTGCAAATGTCGCCACGGTTTCTGGACGTATTCAGCAAAATCGAAGCTAATCTGTCAGAAGAATAGCGGCAGAGGCTTGGCCGCGGTGGAGTAGCCGAGCGGTCTAAAGCGTCTCGCTGCGGAGCGCGCGGTTGCTCGCCGTGGAGGTTCGAGACCTCCCTGGGGCATGGGTGTGTGTGTTTGTCCTTAAGTTAGTTTACCTAGGTTTAAGTAGTTTGTAAGCTACGGACTGATGACCACGCAGTTTGGTCCGATAGATTTACAAACATTTGAATTTGGCAGAGGCTTGTCTGAAGCGTTTCAGCACACAGCAAATATTTCGACACAACCTACACCTATTCCCATTCAAAATCCAATGCCCAACAATGGTTGATAATGCAGGATTTGATTTTGATGTTGGCTACATCACACTTATCACAATGGTTGATAATGAAGGAAAAAAAAAGTTCAAATGTTTGTTAAGCTTATGGGACTTAACTACGGGGTCATCAGTCCCTAAACTTACAAACTACTTATGAACTACTTACGAACTTGGACGGCACAAATATCCATGCCCGAGGGGGGATTCGAACCCCCGACCGTAGTGGCCGTGCTGACCGTGACTGGAGCGCCTCAGTCACCTCGGCCACCGCAGCCGGCTTGTCGCGCCACTAATGGCGTTGGAGGCTCGACCAGCCATCGAGGGATTCACGTACAATGGTGCAAGACCGCATTGCACCGATCAAGTGTTTCTTATTATTAATGAATAATTCGGAAATAGGGCCATTGCGTGGAATTATTGGAAATTTATTTGAGCAAGGATGGACTGTCCTCCATATTTGTCCGATCTGACTGCGTGTGACTACTTTTTTGTGGGCCACATCGAAAAACGCTGCCTTCCTGAACCATCACACGACTCTGGACGAGCCTCAGTCGGCGAAGTGTGAATAACGCCATCCGTTGACATCCTCAAGAACGTTTTACTGTTCGTTTGCTCCATCTTCGTAATGCGGGCAGTGGACATTTCGAAAGGACTCTGCTGCGATTGCAACGACAGAGTGCGACGAACGAGTTTCATTATGCGCGCTTATATCATACCAGCTGTGCTGCGTGCAGCGCCATCTCTTATCAGCTTATCGATCTATTTGGTACCTTTTGTGAAATTCTCTATATCATTCTTGTAACTTTCACAATAAAACTGCTTTTTATACCCTCGTCTATCGACCTTTGTTTTCTAGATATTTTATTTTGAAATCAGGGATTCCTTCAATTGGCAAACTGTATGTAACGAACGGCTGTTCCTGGATCGTCTGTTTCTTCGGCCGCCCAGGAGTTCCACGGAGTGGATACCAAGAGAAGCCTTGAGGTGAATATGGATGAGGCACCTCTCACCTACCGCCACCACCATGCGCGTAGCTTGAGCTTCCTCCTGTGGAACCACCGGGCGAGTAATATTTATGGAATTTTCTGTGATATTTTTGTGAATCTGGACATATAATTGCGTTACGGTTAGATTTGATATGTAAAATTCATCTATTATACGCTTCGATAATCTAAGTTGATGTTTGTAACCACTGCACACGATAATATCTTTGTAACTGCGAGGTAGCATCTGCGCTACAGCAGCATCTTTGACGGCTGAGGCGGGCAGTGGACAGTAGGCTAGTAGAGAGTCGAATGGAAGCTAGGCTAAAGTACAGTCGCACGGTAGTCACCATGTTGTACGGTTCGGATGATCGGCTACGATTCACGTGCCGAGTTTGATTGATTGGTTTATATACCTATGAATGTATCCCGCCAGAGGGTGATGAAATTTCATTTGATACTGGAAGAGGAATTTTTTATTAAGAGGACGAGAATATTTGTATGGATCGGTATTGTACAAAACCGTTGTAATCAACATTATTGACAAGTCAACAACAAAGGTATGTTTCCTTAGCAAAAATAAATAATATAATGATTACTAATTTTCTTATTTCAACTCAACCTAATCCCTCATTTCCCTGATTGTGGGATGTTTCATTTTTTTTTTTTTTTCTTTTTCTTGCATGGTACGTGTCGAGTTTGAGATTTTCTTTAAATGTAAATGTTCACGTGCCAGTAAAGTAATCAGTTCTTGCCACTGAAATCTAATTTCCAGAAGTAATGCTCACAGAAGCACAGATGATTTTATGAGTATAAAATTACAGGTGGACAGACGCAGAGTCGCAGCTCCCATTGTTTCATTTTTGTGTGTGAAGAAAATAGTATTATAGGGCCTAATGAACTTAGTACGTTGCGCATATATGTTTAGAAAGACTGGTGATTTTATAGAGAGTTTACAAGTGTTTAATATTTGTTGGCAAACGGGAAGCAAGGAAATAACGCTGTTCCAGCTCTGTGCTATATTTTTTTTATAAGTTCAGTTTCTGACAGTCTCTCACCAGTTTCTTTCAGGCAGATTTGATTAGAGCCTTTAAATAGCAACCTTCAAACGAGAAACTTTCACCAGTTTTAGATTCAGTCCCACTTGCTTGAATTAGAAACTTTCAACTAGTTACCACCAATTACAAACTTTCACCTTCAATAAGAAACTTTCAGTTGGCACTTTCAATTAGAAGCTTTCAACCTACCAACACTTACTCTTATCCAGCTCGTCGTCTCCGTCCTGTCTCGGACTTATCCAGCTATACCAGCTGACTGAGGGAGCGGGAGACTGATCTACTCGGACTGGATAATGACGTCGATTCCGCCATACTAGGTATCAGTCCGATGTAGGCACGGTACTTCCAGAAAAATTATCTGGACCTGCCACCTAGAAGCCATTTACATGCAGTTATCGGGATATCCGCTGACATATACTTCGGTCAAAACAGTTAGACGATCAAAGGTATTAAACATAAGGAGAGGGATTGAATTAAAATTTTTGCGGTGGCCGGGATTCGAAGCCAGGACCTCCTACTTACTAGGTAGGTGTTTTAGACCATTTTTTCCCTTTTAACTCTGGGTAGTTCTGTTCCTTGCGGTCGATGATCTTGATCGTTCGTTGTTGTTCTATCTCTTCTTGGATCAGCTTTTTTATTACAGAGGGCGTGGCGCGCTGAGCCACGGCGCCCGGCTGACCACTCAGCTAACACCGCGTTGTAGCCAAAGCAACTACACGGACTGTCTTAAAGCACGTCTCCCTCCACACCATATACTTTAATTCTGCCTCATGTTCCCTGTGAAATGCGTATTGTAGTCCGTGTAGTTGCTTTGTCTTCAATGCGGTGTTAGCTGAGTAGTCTAAAGCTCCTACGTAGTAAGTAGGAGGTACCGAGTTCGAATCCCAGCCACCGCATAAATTTTAATTCAATGCCTCTCCTTATGTTTAATACTTTTGGTATAATGAGGCAATGTTGTCTCAAGGGATTGTATTATTTGTTGATATTTTTAGTTAGACGATAAGTTGATATACCTAGGTTCTGAAGTATTGTCATCGGTGAAATGAACTAAACTAGTTCTACGTCTATCTCTCGGATCTACGGAGTGGAGACAACAGTGCACAAGCAGTTGAGTTCAGATAGTGTGGTGAGCAGGTAGTGCAGTGCAACAACAACGTGACTTACCCGACGCTATGCCATGGAGAACGGTAGGAAGGTTGGAAGCGGAGCAGACACAGAGGGAGGTGGCTGCAGCTATTGCAGTGTCCGAAAGTGTCATTTCCATGACCTGGACGCGAGTTCAGGCAAGGAGGCTTAATAAGATCGTCTACGCGTAACATCAGCAAGACATGACCATTATCTCTGGTTAACAGCTCGTCCATACAGGAGGCTGAATGCAACTCAGCTGCAACGCACCCTCCTGGCAGGAAGAGGATGCGCAATATCAACAAAAAATCTCCGAAATCACCTTAGGGAATGTGGTCAATACGTACGGAGGCACATGGCGCGTGTCCCATTAAAACCACTACATTAAAACTGGGCGGAGGAATATCGAGATTGGAGTCGTACGGAATGGTGCCGGGTTCTGTTCACAGACGAGTAAAGATTTTGTGTTCAGCCTGACGGTCTCTCTCTCATCTGGAGATAACGTGGAACTTTGAAAAATCCTTCTTATGTGCAGGAAACATCACCATATCATGGTGCTGGAGAGTGTTGGAGAGACGGTGTGGGCAAGAGTCAGTATTGGCGGACTTAGAGACCCCTATGTTGTGCATAATGTAGCTTTGACTGTGCAGAGGTACAGAGACGAGATGCTTCGACCCTTTGTTGTTCCCTACGCTGGTCGTATAGGAGATGGGTTCCTTCTGATGGACGATAATGCTAGTCCCTACAGAGCTGCACTGGCGGACAACATGTTTAAAGCTGAGGACATTGAAAGAATGATTCACCGGACTTAAACCCGATTGAGCATGTCTGGGATGCACTTTTCAGACGTATTTCAGCCAGACCAACACCACCCACAACAGTTTTCGGATATTGTTACCAATATCTGAATGGAAAACATTCTCTCTTCTCTTTGTCTTGACCCATGTTCACGCACTTGCAGTGTCGGCTTTATTAATCGGATTTGGCGTGTTACTAGTTACCGTGTGGCCGGATGCCCTTCCTTTCGCCACCCCATACCCAGGGAGAAAATGTGAACCCTAAATGTCTGCGTCTAATGTTATATGGGTGAAAGTGTTACGAAATGTTTGCGAATCGCATAAGTGAGGCAGCACTTGGGGACCAGCCCGGTATTCACCTAGGGAGTTGAGAAAAACCGCCTAAAAACCACATCCAGGCTGGCCGGCACTCCGACCCCCTTAGATAATCCACCGGGCGGATTCGAACCGTGGCTGGTACGCCTCCCCGTCTCGGAAAGCGGTGCGTTAGACCACACGGCTAGCCGAGCGGGTCTGAAAGAAATATATTACCATATGTATATTGTTTAGCCGCAGCGGATTAGCCGTGCGCAACCCTCGGGAATGTGTGTTTGTGTTGTCCTTAGTTTATTTTACCTTAGTCTAAGTAGTTTGTAAGCTATGAGCTAATAACCCAACAGTTTAGTCCGACAGATTTACAAACATTTATATTGTGTATGATATCTCAACTGATTCCCTAATTATTTTGAGCATTGTAGTTTATCAAGTGAAGACTATAAATATTTTTGGTGCGCTACCAGAACCTGGCTGAACTCTACTGTATTGGACTACGGATTGCAATTTGACTTGTCATTTAGTGTTAGCACAGGGACCGAAAAGCTGTATAACAGAGACACGTTCGTCTTCCAGGTCACAACAGTGAAATAGCATTAGAGTCTCTTGAGGAATAGTTTGTTGCTGTAGCATGTCTGATTTACGTTTTCTATTGATTTCCTGTACCAACCATGACACGATGAACGGTAATTATTTACACCCTTTCATGGCCACTGTCTTCAGTACCGGTAATAAGTGCCTTATATGAAAAGACACTGTATGATGAATATCTGACAAGTTGCTTTCCAGTTACGGCATTGACTACTATTCTGATAAGCAAGTTAAACTAGGTTTCAGTTGATTCATAATTTTATAGATTCTCCGTCTCAGGATATAATGCTGAAGAATACGATAACTAACTGGAAGCAAATCAAGGAGGAAAATAAAACACTGAATTATAAAACTCAAAAAAGGAAAATAACACTAGAAGAAGTAATAGTAATTATACTGCAGTAGAGACAGAAGAGAATGGCTAGAAGGCGTAAGTCATAGTCAGTAACAATCATCCACCAGTGATGTGAAATAATGGTGAAAATTATGTCCGACTCTTACAATGAGATGATAAAGTAAGTGAAACTTTCATCCTGTATTCATAAGGATCTGTCATCGTTCCCTTTCCACCAGAGCCCACACGATCGTGCTGGTTCAGTAGTTCGATGCGCCATTACTTTATCATCTCAGAATCAAGCAAGCCTAAAGTACTCACACATTAATAGTAACAGTATCCTACCCATCTCAACGAATGTCTTTCTCGTACACAGATAAGAAGACCTAAGATAATATTGCCTCTAACATAGATTTCAAAACCTGCTTTTTACCAATAAATGCCCTTATTTCTGCAGGATTCCTTTCAAAGCAAATTAGAAAACACTCTTTTGAAGACAGCAATAGATGTTTTGCACTCACTAAATGAAGAATGCTCCATTTCTTTTCTAATAATTTCACGTTATAATTAAAAACACACGTTAGCAGCTGTTCTGATATTTTGTTATAAAATGCCGAGATTTTTAACTCAGTTATGGTGAATGCCAACATCATTCCATGTAAGTGCCGCAACAAAATCCCTGTCACACTGCAGACAGTTCAGATGTTGATGTCAACGAGTGCTTAGCTTTCTAACTCTTTTGAGGTGTCTTTCGCCGTAAAGGATACAAATGTTAAAGGCCAGTACCAGCGTGTT
This sequence comes from Locusta migratoria, assembly GCA_026315105.1. Classification (NCBI taxonomy): domain Eukaryota; kingdom Metazoa; phylum Arthropoda; class Insecta; order Orthoptera; family Acrididae; genus Locusta; species Locusta migratoria. The sequence continues at coordinate 719,806,387 of CM048755.1, read as the reverse complement.
TTATGGTAAGGCATGCCGTTTTGTGCCAGGCGAAACCACTGGTAGGCAACTATATGGATAGCGAACAGGTCATTTTCATTCGACTAACGAGCTATGTTACTTATCCTTGGCCGCTGCACGTGTATTCGTCCAATAACTGGTTTTTTCCAGCAATATTGAATTCCACTAGTCGATAAAGCAGCGAGCGAGCTGCTCTCGGTGCCACATGGTAGAGGCCAGTCGTCTGAGCATACCGTCCGCACTGCTCGTTGAAAGGAATCACCCGATGGAAATTGCAAATATAGAACTTGGGGAGTGATTAGAAATACTGTTGTTTTAAAAGTTTCCTACGATAAAGTAAGGTAATTCTGATACTGAATCTTAAAAAAATATTGAAAAAGAATTTCTGCCAGTTTATGTCTAAAATATGACGAGAGGCGGAAAGAGGTCTGCAATGATAACTAATAGCTTAATTACACTACTGGCCATTAAAACTGCTACAGCAAGAAGAAATACAAATGATAAACGGGTATTCATTGGACAAATATATTATACTAGAACTGATTACATTTTCACGCAATTTAGGTGCATAGATACTGAGAAATCAGTACCCAGAACAACCACCTCTGGCCGTAATAACTGCCTTGATACGCCTGGGCATTGAGTCAAACGGAGCTTGGATGGCGTGTACAGGTACAGATGCCCACGCAGCTTCAACACGATACCACAGTTCATCAAGAGTCGTGACTGGCGTATTGTGACGAGCCAGTTGCTCGCCCACCATTGACCAGACGTATTCAATTGGTGAAGGTCTGGAGTATGTGGTGGCCAGGGCAGCAGTAGAACATTTTCCGCATCCAGAAAGGCCCGTACAGGACGTGCAACATGCGGTCGTGCATTATCCTGTTGAAATGTAGGGTTTCGCATGGACCGAATGAAGGGTAGAGCTGCGGGTCGATACAGATCTGAAACGTAACGGCCACTGTTCAAAGTGCCGTCGATGTGAACAAGAGGTGACCGAGACGTGCAACCAACGGCACCCCATACTATCACGCCGGGTGATACGCCAGTATGGCGATGACGAATACACCCTTGCAATGTGTGTTCACCGCGATGTCGCCAAACACGCATGCGCCCATCATGATGCTGTAAACAGAACCTGGATTCACCCGAAAACATGACTTTTGCCATTCGTGCACCCAGGTTCGTCATTGCGTACACCATCGCAAGCGCTTATGTCTGTGATGCAGCGTCAAGAGTAATAGCAGCCATGGTCTCCGAGCTGATAGTCCATGCTGCTTCAAACGTCGTCGAACTGTTCGAGCAGATGGTTGTTGTCTTGCAAACGTCCCCATCTGTTGATTCAGGGGTCGAGAAGTGGTAACACGATCCTGTACAGCCATGCGGATAAGATGCCTGTCATCTCGACTGCTAGTGGTACGAGGTCGTTGGGATCCAGCAAGGCGTCCCTTATTGCCCTACTGAACCCACCGATTCCATATTCTGCTAACAGTCATTGGATCGCGACCAACTCGAGCAGCAATGTCACGATACGATAAACCCCAATCGCAATAGGGTACAATATGTCCTTTATCAAAGTCGGAAACGTAATGGTACGCATTTCTCCTCCTTACACGAGGCATTATAACAACGTTTCACCAGGCAACGCCGGTCAACTGCTGTTTGTGTATGAGAAATCGGTTGGAAACTTTCCTCGTGTCAGCACGTTGTAGGTGTCGCCCCCGGTGCCTACCTTGTGCGAATGCTCTGAAAAGCTAATTATTTGCATATCACAGCATCTTCTTCCTGTCGGTTAAATTTCACGTCTGTAGCACGTCATCTTCGTGGTGTTGCAAGTTTAATGGCCAGGAGTGTAATAAATTTAACTGGGAGGAGTAGACCACACAACTGTTAAAGCACCTAAACAAATCCTATTTTTATTCAAATATTATCAGGCGAAACTGATATAAAATTTGAAGAGCTTGTGTACTATGCATACTTCCATTTTGTTTTACGGGATTAGTTTTGAAGTAACTAATCAGACCAAACTAATGTATTGAGAACCCAAAAACCTGTAATACGAATTACTTGTGGTGTGAACGCAAGAATGTCTAGCGGAGTCTTAGTGTTTCCTATTATATTTATTCCTCAATGAAATTTGTCATTAAAATACATCTTTTTGATTTCATGGTTACTATAAATAGGAATCACATTGGAAAAAATTTGAAGTGAATTGATTTGGTTCCTGAAGGTGCCCTCTGTTCAACAGTATACAATATCAATAACATGCGAGTACCTATAAAATGGTTACCTCAAAATCAAGTTCACTTTAAGAAAACTCTAAAGGATCTATTGGTAGCCAACTCATACTACTCCATTCATAAATTTCTTAACAGAAATTATTTATGCGTTTATGTTATTAATATCACATAATGTGATATACTGCAGTGATGCGATAATTGTAAATGTGTTTGTTAAGCTTAAGGAACTTAACTACGGGGTCATCAGTCCCTAAACTTACATACTACTTATGAACTACCTTATATTAAAGACAACACAAACATCCATGCCCGAGGCGGGATTCTAACCCCCGACGGGGAACGGCCCCGCGCATCGGAACATAGCGCCTCAATGCGCTGGGTTGCTCCGCTGCGGTGATAATTGTAAATAAGTATTATTTTATAGTCGTTTGAGCCTGCTGCGTTATAAATGTCCTGTAATCACATTATGTAAAGTCAGTCCTAAACGCTGCTAATTATTTTCTTTATGTATACTGTAGGCCTGTTTCGGAAATACTTCCATCATCAGGTATCTTTAAGTAATATAAGATATAATATTTAAAAATTTTGCATAAGGAATACTCATTATATATTACATTACTTACAGATACTTGATGATGGAAGTATTTCGGAATAATCCTGTAGTATATATAAAGAATATAATTAGCAGCGTTTGGGGTTTATTTTACATAATTATTATTTTATTTTGTTATGATTATGTGTGGTTACAATAGCCTAAGAATTATCATGTGCATCAAAGTACACTGAACACTGATATTTAGTAGCAGGATTCATGTCTTTTGAAATGTAAATATGCTTATGATTTTGTTTTCTAGAACGATTCCACATTTTCATTTGGGATCTGTCAAATGTATATTAGCAAATTTGTTTTTATTTCGTAAGTATTTATTGCTTACTCATGTTTTGAAACGTGATTCACAACAACTCTATCTCTTCATTTGGATAAATTAGACCGAAAAGTACATCCAGTCTTACTTCTGTACGGTAAACACTTTGAGAGAATAACCTGTGCTGTGTTTGGACTCAAATGTGTTAAAAGGAAGATAAAAACAACAGCAGTAAACTAGGAGTAAGTTGGGAAGAAGGATGAGAAAAGCTTCAGTTTTTTATCTCGTGAATGTTCAGGTTACCAGAGGCACGCTGTAGAAGAACTATACGGGTTATTTGCGGTTTTGTTATTAGACCACCGCATACAAGCGTACGCGCACGTGCACATATGCGCACACACACACACACACACACACACACACACACACACACAACAACAACAACAACAACAACAACACACACACACCACTAAACATTATGACAATTAAAACTTTTATTTACAGGTGACACTAGTATCACGGAAAATGTAGAATTAGTGTGGTGGATAACAGCGCTTCATGTGTTACTGGGAACAGATGATCGCTTATATGCAAAGGCTATGTTTATCAGAGAAAACGGTCATGAGGATCGTTGGCGGCGTCAGTTTTCACGTTTCAATCCAGATTATTATTTTTTCATACAATTTGTAATTAATCTCGTGGTCGCTCTTTGTCATTGCTGATGTCAGCTTCCCGATACAATTTCTCGACACTTTCTTTCCCATACAAAGTGTGGTTGATATATTTTCTTAACACTGGACAATCACCTCGGCACCGCACCTGTTGCTCTTTTACAAAGCTTCTGTATATATAAAAAAAGTTCAAATGTTTGTATAGCTTATGGGACTTAACTACGGGGTCATCAGTCCCTAAACTTACAAACTACTTACGAACTAGTTAATACTAAGGACGGCACAAATATTCATGCCCGAGGGGGGATTCGAACCACCGACCGTAGTGGGCTTCTGTATCCCCACTACTCAAGAGCACCTCTTCTCTAAATTATAGGAATATAAAAAATAAGACAATATTTTTCACCGATACCTTACGTACCTATATTGCTTATGTTGTTATATCATTATGAGGCGATAAAGTATAGTGATTTGGGACAAACACAATTAAACCAACTATAACATAAGATTTCTTTAATTTACGGTCACCTGCACTTTTCCCTACCCTAGTTGTTTTCATTGGTTTACCCTGAAACGGTTAAGATAAGGGCATATTTTTATTAGAAATTTTGTCTTAGAATCACCAGTAGTATCAACTCCCCCCCCCCCCTCCCAAATCATGTACCTTTCCTTCTAATTCACACGGTACATAGATTCTCTGTATGCCACATAATTTAAATCAAGTTTTTCGTGACTGAAGTAACCAGTATTTCGCTGATTCCCGAAAGAGTTAGTGTGCATCCATCTGAAATGAAGGGATCACCGCATGTCTTTACCTGTGTGCTGTTCGCTCCATCGGACATTTCCGAGTGCCGTAATCGACAGCGCAACTGCTTAGTAATCAGGACACCTGCGTTTGAATCCCTATCTGGCCAATATTTTCAACTTTTTCAATCAATAAAATTCAATGTCTCTGACAGACAATTCATACAATTTCCTTTGCGTCTTATTCAGAATGTCTGCAAATTCAAAATGGAAGAATGCACGAAACTGAGGGTTTAGCGTCCAGTCGACAGCGTGTTCATTAGATACGGAGCATAAACTCGGATTACTTTTGAGAAGGATATCGGCTGTGCCCTTAGAAACAAACATTCCGGAATTTTCTCAGATGTTCAAATGCGTGTGAGGTCTTATGCGACCAAACTTCGTGGTCATCAGTCGCTACACTTACACACTAATTACTTAACTATCTTAAACTAATTTAGGCTAAGTACAACAAAAACACCCATACTTGACGGAGGATTCGAACCCCCGACCGTAGCGTCCGTACAGACCGTGACTGGTGCGCCGCAGACCGCTCAGCCACTGCGGCCGGCAAATTTGCTTAGAGCGATTTAGAGAAAAAAATAGAGGAAAACTTATACCTGGGTGACAGAGCGAGGTGGCGCACTAGTAGCACATTGGAGAGAACATTGTGGAGAAGGTGGTTCAGATCCCCTCTCCTGATTTAAGTTTCTAACACCACCCCACTTTTCCAATTTCCAAATTAGTTTTATTTTAATTAGAACCATTTTTCCCTAACCGATAATTAAATTCAATATAAATATACCAAACTATCAATAAATATACTAATCAGTCTAATATTGTTTATGTAAGAATTATTGTGCTTAGATAAGAAGAGAACAAATTGTGATATACTAAATCGAATGTAAATATTGGCCATAATTCACGACCAGCTTTATACCCACAGGCAGCTGGTCTAAATGAAGGTTTCAATAAATAAATAAATTTTCGTAAATTTCTTGTCACTCCAGAAAAAGGCCGGGAAGGTCACTGACAAAAAACTATTTGAGCGTGTGCTCCGTGTCTAATTGACCCCAATATCGACGGGACGTTCAGTCCAGTATTTTCCTTCCTTACATTGGATGTCCTGAGGCGGATTTGAACCAACATCCTCCCGCATGCGAATTGAGTTTGCTACACATTGCGCCACATCCCTCGGTATATCACGTTGGTTTCGGATCTTTCTGACAAGTCCAAAAGAACGGGCACCACACAAATATAAAATAATGTTTACCAATTGTACAAGTAATTAACTTCAGTAATTTCATTGGTTTGTGGTATCGCTAGAAACGACACCTACAGAGTGGGTTCATATCGCTAGTATATGAAATCCTTTCGAAATTGGTCCTACCTTAAAGGTACAATAAACTAACGCTGTTATAACATATAGTATAGTAACTTAGTAATTGATATTGTAATGTGACAGGCAACACCTAAACTACAGAATTAGAGGATACCATAACTACACTGTAATATCTGATACCAGTTGTCAACACTGTAAACTGTAGATTACAATTTTGTTCATAATGGTGCATAGAATTCCAAGTAGATACTTTCTACATCGTTCTGTTTTCATATGTAAACCTGAAATGACGAAAAATTGTAAAATACCACAATATTTAAATTCAAAAGGTCAGTTTCCAGAAGTCTCTATATTAAGAAAGAAAGGCATTTGAAATTTTTGCTATTCAAAAATCTCTTGCTGTAAAACTACCTTTGTAATTTAAATGTACTTGAAGTCCTAACACTGTGTAAATGTTAGTAATGAAAAGCATCACTTACTTTCTGTGTAAATCAATATTATTACGATCAAATTGTTTTAACAGGCAATTCGATAACTTCTGTTGGTAAATCTCTTTACACAAATTATGTTCGTTATATCAGTTTCACCATTCGAATATCTGTTTTTTCTCAACTCAATATTTTTTTAATGGAACATTGATTTTAACAACTTCAAACGAAGCATTCTGTTCTTTCCATTGTTCATGTAATGTAAATATACGACGTCTACGTCGGACGCAAATTCCAGTTTCTGATAAACTTTTAGCATGAGATCTGTACTACTTTGGATTTAAAATATTCCGAAGTCCACCAAAGTAACACCTGGTTTCTGTATACGCATTTTAATAAATACGGAATCCACAAATGCTTATTATTCCAGACAGCATGCAGGTTTCACCCCGAAATCGTCGAATTCGTCAACAAATATTATATGAGTCTCAATGTTCGCAACTGTTACGTACGTTGCGCTGTACCACTTTGAGTCTGCCTGAGGAGTTAGGCATTGTTACTAATTTCTTACATTCTAGTTTGGAAATGTCTCTTCCTTTCGGTACTAGCGGGACGTTACCATATACACTTACTTATTTTCTTGTCGAATGAGTCCGTAGCATATATAAGTTCGAAGCACGAAATATTTTAATATGGTACCGTGTTTGACGGATATTTATATGAAGCAAAAATAAAAATGATGTGATGATTGCTGAAAGCGGTAATATATATATGCAACCGTTAACAGCGTGGATCAGTTGCACAGAGATATGTACATTCCGAATCATTTAATTAAAATATTCAATCTGACCACAGACTGAGAACTTGATCGCATTCGGTTGTGGGAGGTGTCACATGATAGCATTCTCGAAATTATCAAAAAAATTGCTTTGATTGTTTTAATAGTATGTGTATTTGTTTCAGATATTACCGTTTTCCGACAAAATTTTATTTTTGCTGATGATAAAAAGAAAAAAATCAGTTTCATAAAAAAGTTAAATATTTTTTTCACGGAGAATCGGAATCTGCAATAAAATATAGGGGTTCCTATATAAGATTTCAAAGTCAACCCCCATCCGCCCCCGGGACTAATGCAGTGGATCAATCTGTGTGTTAATAGATGGCCCTGTTGGAGGCGACAACTTTTATTCTAACGTTTTTTAATACGATTTTTATTTTGAGATATATTCCTAAATACAGTTTTAAGTACCTCACGCTTTGTGAGCTATACGTAGCAGAAAACCTGAAAGAGAATTGAAAAGAATTATGTTACATCAAAATCGCAGTAATGAAGTGAATACAAGAAATGGCCAGGCATTATAAATTCGCTGTATTTTGCACGCCAGTTTAGGCGATAACCTCTGTGTGGCTTCAGAATACGTTGACATGCTTTCGTCGCGCTACGTAGCTAACAAATGTTCAAATGTCTGTAAATCTATCGGACAAAAATGCGTGGTCATCAGTCCGTAGCTTACAAACTGCTTAAACCTAGGTAAACTAACCTACGGACAAACAAAGATACCCATGCCCCAGGGAGACTCGAACCTCCACGGTGAGCAACCGCAGCGAGGTTAAAAGCTGTATGTGTGTTGTTTAATGTTGAACCTATCGTTAAATCAGACAACAAATTGTTCATTAACACAGTAATTTGGTTTAATTATGGCCCTGATATTGATGTACATACTGTTAAATAACAACAGTGCATTAAACTGATTATGTGCGCAACGGATCTTTTAACAAAACAACTGTGGCAATTCACCATATAAAACAGACACTGACTATACTAAAAATATTTGACTGCGAGAAAGATATAAAAAACCACAAACCACTTACTTAATGTTTGACTGCGAGAATTTTATGCAGATCAGTACCTGATTATCAAAATCAATACTGCACTTTAAATCCACATATAACTAATTATCAAATAAAGGAAGTAGGTTAATCTTCTAACTACGTAAATGAAACAGGAAAGAAAGGTCAACTTTGTTACTTATTATTAATAATCACCATTACATTACCCACATAATACAACTTTTTCCTAGTGATATCAAATGCAATTACCTTCATTCCAGCGGTGGTACAACGTTTTCATAGTAATAAAAAATACAATATATATTCCAAATACAATCAAATCAACTTGCTGGCACTGCAGCCTCTGCTCTACATCGGAGCCATACACACAACTCAACCGCTCTCTAAGTGAGCTAAACCACAAGCCCCACTCTCTTTGCGCGAGCTACAATGCTATGCAATGCATAATCTTTGCCAAAGATGAAACTTCACAGAATTAAGTACACATATCTATACACACAGTAGAAGCAATATAATACATTTTCTTGCAAGCAAGTTAGTCGACACAAAATAGGAGGCACAATATTAGACATTTTCTCTATAGACACGTTTCAAGGTGCTTTAGAGCGCTCGGCTACTCCACGTAGCTAACCCCTCCTGAGGTTTCACCAGACACGTCAGCCGCCCCCACGTTCCGGGCAGAGCTCTGGGCGACTCCAGTAGGCCACTCGCGACGTGACGAGAGAGCTTTAGCGTGATGAGGTTTTATGAAGTCCGCAGGAACGTCCCAGCGGATCGGAAGGGCAATTAAGAGCGGAAGCGCGCACTTTTGCGGCGCGCGGGCGGATGTTTTCGGCTGCAGAGGGATACGGCTCATCGATTGTGCGGGGGCGGCCCGGCCCAGATACAGCTGCAACGCGGAGGCGAGGCGTGCGTGCTGAGGCGCCGATAAACGCCGCGATTAGCGCCACGCCGAGAACCCGCGGCCTGCCGCCGCGCGCTGCTGACGACGCCAAGGCCGCCTCACGGCTGTCGGCTGCACAAAAACAGGCCTATTTTACAAGTGTTTATTCATTTTAAATCACTCATTTTGTTCGGTTGTTACTGCACTCTAACCGCAAGATCTTTCTTGGCCCACTTTAGGTTACGATAGTAACTCTAAAAGTGGATCGTCTTTCGACAGCTCGAAATTTAAATGAAAATAACAGCTTAACTATTTATCTCAAACGAAAATAGAATAACCGAATTTGTAGAGGGGAAAATTCTCTACAACTTTGCTCTGTCATGTTCTTTTTTTTTTCATATCTCGTAGCGTTTCAAAGGTATTTGCAAAAATAACGGCGATTTTGAGATGTATGTCTGTCCGTCTGTCCGTATCGTGTTCCCTGTTTTTAAGACGAACCGTTCAACCGATCAGCACCAAATTTTACAGACACGATTGTAGGCCGCCAGAGACCAGAACCTCCCTTTTTCAAATTTTTCGGACAAAAAATACGGCAGTAAAACTAAAAAAAGCCGTTTGTAATATAATCGTTATTGCAAATGAACCGTTCATCTGACACGAAAATTGAATAACTTAATTGGTAGAGGAGAAAATTCTCTACAACTTATCTCCCTTATGTTTTTTCATATCTCGTATCATTTGAGTCATATTTGCAAAAATAACGGAGATTTGACACCCTCCATTGAATTAACGAAAACTAGCCGTTCGGGGATGTCACGTGACATTCCTCGCGAATTTGATGATTTTCTTATTGTAACTTACACGTAGTCATTTCAAAGCAACGGCACACTGAGGAATTAACAAAAACACATCGTTCTTCGTACGATAAATGATAATCTAATGTCAACAAATGCCATATTAACATCAGTTAACAACGGCCATCAATAGTATGAGATTAAAGAACCCCTGGTTTGATTTATAGCCGTAGCGTAGAGGGCAAGGTGCTGGACTGTGATGCGAAACCCACCACTACCTAATTTTTCTTTCCCAAAAGCGTTTCAGACACTCTTATTAATTAATTTATTAATATTTTGGTCCAAAATGTTTGCAAAAACTTATAAAACTACAAATCTAAAGTGCACCGTAAAACACGTCAGTGCGATTTTTTCATTTTATTTTTTTTTTTTTTTTTTTTTTTTGTGCTCCAAAAGAAGAACGTGTTCTTCAGCTGTCAAGCACGTACCAGTATCAAGCCGCACTAGCCCACTATAATTCCATTATAAAAAAAATGAAAAAAAGGTTACCCCGGGTGTAAGGCTGTTATGACAAGGGTTGAAATGCAAACAAGAAAGAAATTATTGCAGCCTGCTCCAAGAGTGGTGTCGGGCTATAATAGGACATAGGTGGTCAAATACTTTTCAGCAGGACAACACTTATTAGATAGTAAAAATATAAATTATTTACAGAATACTTAAGTTCAAATATTTTAACAGTAGACAGGTATATAGACTGACATAAAACATCTACACTGAAGACATGACGACTATAAAAGTGATTGACTATATACAGGGTGTTTCACTAAGTGTGTTTGCCTCTGTAACTTATAAAATAATAGGTGACGGGAAATTTTAATGTGGTAGATCAACACAAGAAATGTTACACTTTCTGCGGAGCTATGAACATAGCTTCTTGCATCATTTTCCAAACAGTTACAGCACAAAGATATAATTTTTTAGAGGTAACAATAGTTTTTTTCTATCGTGTATTGGATTCGTTGAAACCAGCTGCGTCCAAATCAATTTAAACTACATTCCTATCACTGTTAGTTTGGGAGCAACAACCCTTCAAAGTATCAGGGGCAGATACCACACGCTGTACATAATACATGGCTGTGTATTAAGCAGAAGCGTGGCCTAGTCCATTGGAATCATTGCTAGGAACACTTTCAGCGAGTGTGTCGATACAGTGTCTCGATTTGTGTTTCCAACTGCCGTAACGCCACACGCTATCACTGTACGTATCCCAAATGTTCAATTGTTTGTAAACCTGTGCCGCGGTGGAGTGACCAAGCGCATTGAGGCGCTATGCTCCGATGCGCGAGGCCGTTCCTCGTCGTCGGTTCGAATCCTCCCTCAGGCATGGATGTTTGTACTGTCTTTAGTATAAGTTAATCCATACGTAGTTTGTAAGTTTAGGGACTGATGACCCCGCAGTTAGGTTCCCATAAGCTTAACGAACATTTGAAATTTTTTTGTAAACCTGTTGGACCGAACTATTATGGTCAACAGTTCCAGGACTTACAAACTACTTTAACATACGCTAACAACAACACATACACCCACACACCGACCCACCCACACACACAACACATGCCCGAGGGGCTGATTCTGAACCTCCGGCGGAAGTGACAGCCCAGTCCGTAGCATGATACCTTAGGTCACGCAGCCACTCCCGAGCGGCAAAGACATACAAAGGAGGAAGATTGTTTTCAGTAAAAGCGCGCACTCCGCTGCAGGCAGAAAATATCATTCTGGAGACATGCCGCAGGCCAATTGCTCCAGACACCACTTTGAGTCCTTTGTCGTAAAGCAGGGACCACATGATTCAAGAAAAATAAAATCTGTCAATCTAAATATGAACTTTAATCAAATCTGGTAACATATTATTAAACTCAGGGAATAATACGGTACCCTTTGTGGAAATTACAACACCAAGAAGGAAACGCACGAATTCAATGAATTTAATATCACAGGTTAAGTACGTGACAAATAATAAACGATTACCTTTTCAAATCTGCACTTATCGTCTTAGCCATGCTATTCAGTATGTCGTGTGACCACCATGCGGTGCAAATACAGCTGCTATATGCCGTGGCAGTGAATCAATAAGGTTCTGAATACTTTCCTGTGTGATTTCTCTCCACGCAGTTTGTATGCAAGCCCACAAATCCGTGACAGTAGTTACTGGAGGACCGTGACGCACAGGTGCCGAGTTCGATGGGCGACCTGTCTGTCGAATGTGCAGGACAGGGATGCAATGGTACCCATCGCTCTTCGATGAAGGCCTTTACATTTCTCGCAGTATGTGTCAGGGCATTTTCCTGTTGAAGCGTGGCCTGAGAAGATGCCTGAAGCAGGAGGAGTACCTCAGGCTCCACAACCCCCGTTAGGTACTGCTTGCTATTCAAAGTGCTCTAAATACGTAGGAGGCGAGATCGGGTGTTGTAACCTGTGGCACCCAAACCATCACACCTGGTGTTTGTCAGCTATGCCGCCCCACAATGCAGCCCTCCAGGCAGCGCCGGAGACGTATGCGGCCATCACTGTAGGACACCTTGAAGCGGGACTCGTCAAAAAGATTACATTTTGCCACATAGCACCCCAGTGACGGTGTTCACGTGCCCATTGCAGTCGGAGGAGCTTGTGGTTTCTGGACAATGGAAGCCGACGTAATGGTATGCGTGCAACCAGTCCAAACTGCAGCACACATCGACGAACCGTCGATACAGACAAGCAGTGCTCCAGAGATGAGCCAACACTGTGGACGACGCTGTACGATCCATTATGATCATATGGACAAGATGACGGTCATCCAGTGTTGTGGCCATGTTCTGTGGTCCAGTTCCCTCTTGGCGTTGCATACTACCTTCCTCTATCCACTGCTTCCACAGACGCATCAGTGTCATAGCAGCTTGTTCTGTGCGAACTGAAATGTCGCGGTATTACAACCCCATTTCACGGAGATCGATCATTCCGTCCCGTTCGAACGTGCTCACATGCCAATATAGTTCCCTCTGACGTCGACGAGGCATACTGGCACTCACTGTATTGTTTCCACCTCGTGTAACAGTTTTGCATCGTCTACACTAGACGCAACACCGACATGAGAGGGCTCTGCTCGGCCTACGTGTACCCCATCGCACTGAGAAATATATCAGTTATTGCTTCCACACCCGTCAGCACGTCCACCAAGTGTGGCACAATTCGGATAATTCCTGATCGGTTTTGCACTTTTCACAAACAGCAGTGTATTAACAATGTTACTATAACACAATATTTTACTAGAGAATTAAAGGAGAGACTGACCGCATAAGAAGGAATTAGTAGTTGAAAAGACTAAAACTATGGATTCTTATTTCTTTCACGAGCCATATTTTAGCTCTTGAGGGCAGCTTATGGTCTGCGGATCATAGGTTGGCCGCGAGGAATGACTGTGTGTTCTAAGGCATCATGCTATGGACTGGGCTGCCATTTACTGCATGAGATTCGACTCCTCCCTCAGGCATGGGTGTGTTGTACTTACTGTAAGTTAGTTTAAGTAGCTTGTAAGTCTAGGGACTAATGATCAGAGCAGTTTGGTCCATTAGGGTTACAAACATCGGATTTTTATCAGAGATTGGTAGACACTGCCCTCGGCTATGACTAAAGCTGGTGGCAGACGTGGCATGTGTCTCATAGTGTAGGGTCAACGTGCCGAGCCCAACAACGGAAGCCGACGTAATGGTATGCGTGCAACCAGTCCAGCACCGGGACTCGCCCTGTGCCGACACGTCTTGCTCTCGGCAGTGTAACGATAAAAGTAGTGTGTGTTTGTTTCAAATGAAAAGTAGTATGTGTTTGTGGGGCGAGGGTGTCATTGTTTTTGTTAAGAGACCGTCCCCGCTAAAATTCCCAAATAAATGTTCTGTTGTGGTTTTGGTTACAAAATAATTTGACTAAGCAATGAGACTTAGTACCTTCCTTTGCAGTGTTAGAATAAATTGCAACTGACATGGGATACAATGATCTTACGTAAATGTGGTATTGTTTGATGCGCAACGGATAACACTTTGAATTGTACAGTAGTTAATAAGTTGACAGTAATTAAAACTCGTGATTGGTCTACACAATAATCTCGTGTGTGAGAAACAGTGTGAGCAAATGAAATGTTCTGATCTGTTAGCGTTCACCATATACCAGTAGCCAGACTATACAAGCACAATTGGACTGCGAGAGCCAACACAAAGAGCGTGCTACTACAGTGATAATTTTGTTACTTGAATTAACAGGATGCCAAACAAAGATATTTGATATTAATTAGATACCAAAATCACTGCACTTGATAATGTGCCTATCTGAACAACAATTACGATACTGATTCAACGTAATAAAAATGTCCTGCAAATCTGGTAATGGTTTCAAGTCTCACTCACTGCAAATATTTCTCATCTCTTTACGTGATCTACTTCTCTTCTGATCAGACAAATCACTTTAACTGTTACTAACATTAACTGACTTAATAATCTGAACTTTCATTAAGACTGAGAAAATCTCTAACTGTGAACTTTACTGGATTTATGAAGAAACTATTTCCTGCTCTCATAAACAGACCAATTGATCATGACAAAATCCCTACACTGAACTGTTATAATTAGCACATAAATTTACAAACACAATAATTATGCAACACTATCATAACACACAATGATCAGAACGGATAGCAATTCAGATTGGTGAAAGGAACGAGGAAATGGTAAAATGACTCAGGGTTAAATGACAAATGCAAGCTGCACTAAATAGTATTCATTAACAAAAAACGAAACACCAACTACAATAGTTCAAATACAGGCTACCATACATAACAATAGAAAAGTACAAGTTTACCTTATTTGAGACTTGGCTGCGACTCTTCAAAACTGTCAGAATTTATACTCTTCGAGTCTAACACACAGACAGACTAACTCGACAGTTTCACGATTACTACTCATCGACTCAACTCTACCATAATCAGACATTGACTCTCCTTCACGAAGGTCACACACCGACCTCTTAAACGCAACAACTGCGAGAGCAAGACACACTCCAAAGATAAAACAAAGCGTTTGCTTTCCAGCAAAGATATGAAATTAAGTACAGTATGTCATATCGATTAGTATGCCATAAATTTGTTTTCTACAGAATTATAGCTTAGGTTTTTGTAACAAAACATGCTCAAGGCCTTATGACAGGCAAAAATTAAGTGAAAATTATTTTGCGTACTCCTTTCAACGTCATCGCACCCCCTCTACCCGCCGTCAGCCAGCAAGGGCGAGCCGCGAGCGCGGAGGAAAGCGAGCGGGAGTAGCGGCTGGTTTGACCAGCTCCAGTGTGGCGGAGGGTACATTTCGCAGGAAAAAAAGTTGAATTGTTTGTAAATCTACAGGGAATAACTAGGTTGGTCATCAATTCCTAGGATTACAAACTACTTACAATAATGTAGATTAACTTACTAAGGGCAACACAAAGAGCAATGCCTGACGGAGGACTCAATTCCCCGACAGCGCAGGGCTGCGCGCACCGCAGCAGGGCTCCTTAGTGCACACAGATATTTTGCCGCAGTTTCACATGAAATATATATTCCATGAATTGTATGATGTGGACTAATAACCAGATGTATGACATTCATAAAGTCAAGTATATGATGTAAAACCGTAGCAGAACATTGTCCTTTGCATTCGGTCGCCACCCAAGAAAAATTAGTTCATAATAGTTTTATGTTTATGGATCATTAACACATCACAAGGGACCATCAAACATAGCCAGCAATTCAGATTTTTCGACCCTGCAGTGCTTCATGCTACGCTCGAGTTCGTAGGCTTCCGATCGCGGCATGACACCGATCAGATAAGTCACAATTACTTGTAAAAGGAAGTAGAGTATGCAACGCCAAGAGGGAACTGGACCTCACGCGATTTTGATGAAAGTATACAGTGTGAAAAACTGAATTGTGGAGACATTGTCATAAAAGATCTTAGGTTTAGAATAAACGTTCGGAAATGGTACAGCTTGTGCAAACGAGATGTGTATTTAAAAGTGAGACGCACGGACGTAGTGCGGTCCAGCGACATATTCTGCAATCACAATGCTTACGAAATTAATGGAGTGAATTTCCTGCTTTATATCTTTCAACAGAGATGTTTTGTATGGCAGTACGAGCTACTGTTAAATTTCTGAGAGTGTACGTTTCCTGAAGAGTCAACCAATATATTGTTTCCTCCTACGCATATCTTGCGAAGCAACTACAAGTATAAAATTAGAGAGATTAGGGCCCACACGGAGGCATACAGGCAATCATTTATCCCGTGAAACCGTGGCAAAATAGCTGTGTGCACTAAGGTGCCGTGTTGCGCCGTCGGGGATTATATATATATATGTTTGTAGAGCTTATGGGTCTTAACTACGGGGTCATCAGTCCCTAAACTTACAAACTACTTATGAACTAACTAATACTAAGGACGGCACAAATATCCATGCCCAAGGGGGGATTCGAACCCCCGACCGTAGTGGCCGTGCAGACCGTGACTGGAGCGCCTCAGTCCCCCCGGCCACCGCGACCGGCTCCGTCGGGGATTCGACTCCTCCCTCGGGCATTGGTGTTTGTGTTGTCCTTAGCATAAGTTAATATAAATTAGTGTAAGTAGTTTGTAAGCCTATGGATTGATAACCAACCTAGTTATGTCCTGTAGATTTAGAAACAATTCACCTTTTTTGCCTGCGAAATGTACCCTCCGCCACACTAGAGCTGGTCAAAACGGCCGCTACTCCCGCTCGCTTTCCGCCGCGCTCCCGGCTCGCTCTCGCTGGCTGACGGCGGGTAGAGGGGGTGCGATGACGTCACACTGCCGGGAGCAAGACGAGTAAGCACAGGGCGAGTCCCGGTGCTCCCGCGTTCACGACATGCCGGCCGGGCACAGCTGAGCTGCCTAAGCCTAGTCGGCGCATGCCACCAGCCTGCGTGTTCACATTGTGCGCCAGGTCGGGCCAAGACGAAAAAAGAGGGAAAATGCACTTTTTCGATTTTCAGGTTGTAAATTCAAATCTATCTATATAAATAAATGTGATTGTCTGTTCGGTGTACGTTTATCACGTCTCAACCACAAGACATAAAGAGCTAAAAATTTGTACAGTTACTAATGTCTATCCAGGAAAGCTTTAGGCACGGTTCTATGGCGATCGGATAGCTATTTATCTATATCTATAAATGTGAATGTCTGTTCGGTATACATTTATCAAGTCTGAATGACAAGACGCAGAGACTTAAATATTTGTACAGTTACTGATTTATAACTGAGGAACGTTTTAGCCACGGTTTTATAACGATCTGATACATACTTAGTAATTTGAAGAATGTAACGCAAAATGCAGAACAATAATTACTCTTTGAAAATTATTATTACTCTTTGAAATTGGTTTTATTGGTTGCATTGTTGTTTGAGGGTTGATAATGAAAAAAGGGTGGAGTATATTGTGATGGAAAGTTGTGTGTGTGTGTGTGTGTGTGTGTGTGTGTGTGTGTGTGTGTGTGTGTCTCTGTGTGTGTGTGTGTCTGTGTGTGTGTGTGTATGTGTTAATATTTCGCTTTGCAGGGAAAACTACAGAACGCAAACGAATGGTCTGTGTGTAATTGTTGTTCGAAGTCTCCTGTTGTACACCATAGCAGTTCCATGCCGATAGCTATAAGGGGGTGGAAGATATGGTGGTTGAAAGTCGTCAAATTATAAGAAAATGCGGACTGAAGGCTAGCGATGACGTTTGTGACTCTATAGCAAGGAGGTTACATACAGAGAAACGTGATGCCATAGACCATATCATTAGTCTATGCGTGGTAGAAAGTGTTCAGCTCTTTCTCTGTAAGAATAAGCATACGAATAAGGAAATATCAGAATAAATAAAGCAGTAAAAAAGAAATTTCTTTTAATACATCTCTTTAAAAAATCGATTTGACGTTTCGCGCATTATCTATCATTATCAACCAACACGCGAGCGGAGCCGCGGGGTTAAACTAGTGTTCAAATGTTGGTAGAGCTTATGGAACTTGACTACGGGGTCATCAGTCCCTAAACTTACAAACTACTTATGAACTACCTGATACTAAGGACGGCCCAAATATCCATGCCCGAGGGGGGATTCAAACCCCCTAACGTAGTGGTCATGCAGAACGTGACTGGCGCGCCGCAGACCGCTCGGCCACTGCGGCCGGCTTTCAGGTTGTAAAAATTGTTGATCGTATACAAGACCATGCTACATCGTTCTTTGAAATTATTTTTTTCTTACAAGTATACAGTGTAAAAATCTGAATTGTGGAGACATTGTAGTAAAAGATCTTAGGTTTTGAGTAAAACATCTCCTTTTTGTAAATCGTAACAGTCGTTTTGAAATGACTCTATTTGTGAAGTATGTGCACTTGATTTACAATTCGTGTATTGAAAATGTAAGATAGCGAGCAGCTTACTGTTCTATACTTTTTAGTCCATATATTAAAGCGAATCAAATGGAGCTAAAAGAACAGAAAAGTTTTTGAAATGGTACTCACACTGATATCCACTTCCTTTTACAAGTAATTGCGACTTATCTAAGCGGTGTCATGCCGCGAGCGGAAGCCTATGAACTCAGCCCGTGTTGAGAGTAGGGTGAAGCATTACAGTGTCGGAAAATTTGAATTGCTGGCTATGTTTGATGGTCCCTTGTGATGTGTTAGTGATCCATAACCAGAAAACAATTATGAACTAAGTTTTCTTGGGTGGCAACGGATTGCAAAGGGCAATTTTCTGCTACGGTTTTACATCAGATCGTACTTGACTTTATGAAAGTCATACATCTGGTTATTAGTCCACATCATACAATTCATGGAATATAGATTTCATGTTTGGAAATAGAAGAAAACAAATTAATGTAAACTGCAACTTTGCTGTTGATGGACTGATATAAAATTTTCTGACATAATAGTTAACAGTTTTTTAGTTGTAGATGCAGAAGTAGCCCAAAACACTTAAATTTATAGATGCATCTACTACGAATAAACAATAGATACCTTTCTGAAAATTTTAGCTTTTGTAGCTTTCAGAAAATATGGTACCACAAGGTGAAAATAATTGTATACAGCATGTCTCACATAACTGTTGTACCTACACACCTGAGATTAAAGTAAGAAAGAACTACGTTGCTGTTAGGTACTTGTCTGAGAGGAATAACATTTCTACGAACATTTTGCTGAATCATTTGAAGCCAATTTTCTTTGTCTGCAAGATGGTACTTTCGAATATTCTACATATGCAGGTTTAGTTTAGCCTCAGACACTGAAGGACTGTTCAATAAAGGATGAGAAGCGTGTGTCATTTCTTTTCTTTTATATATTCATGAGATGAGTCCATTACCACCTATTTCTTAAGTGTATAAAATTCGACGAGTCATTACAGTGGGAGAACAACAGATATAAAATAATAAAATCAATGAACTGTTTTGCAGGCTTGTAGAAGTAGACAGTAATCGATGTTCTGCTGTCAGTGCGCGGGAATTCCTTATTGCTGGGGATACGCCCCCCCCCCTCACAAAAAAAATTATATATATATAAATAATATATATATATATATATATATATATATATATATATATATATTTATTTATATATATATAATTTTTTTGTGAGGGGGGGGGGGGCATATCCCCAGCAATAAGGAATTCCCACGCACTGACAGCAGAACATCGATTACTGTCTACTTCTACAAGCCTGCAAAACAGTTCATTGATTTTATTATTTTATATCTGTTGTTCTCCCACTGTAATGACTCGTCGAATTTTATACACTTAAGAAATAGGTGGTAATGGACTCATCTCATGAATGTGGAGTAACATTTCGCAGAGTCTTTCCTTAAATGAATATTCGATATGTAGTCCAGGACCTTTATGCAAAATTCCTGAGTAGGAAAAAATTAGGGGAGAGATAAAACCTCTTTCAACAGTCTTAGTTTGATGGCCTAGTTAACATACGAAAAGTCCCCGCAGCTCGGGGCTGTGAAGTCGCTGTTATGACGTCATCAATATGGCGGCTGTGGCCAGCGAGAGAGACGGGCGTGGGCACTCAGCTAGGTGACGTGACAAGAGTAGCGCTGCGCCGACGCGATCGCGAATTTGACTGGTTAGCCGCTAACAGGCAGTGGGCCGTGCCCCAGCGGCTAACCAGTCAAATCCGCGATCACATCGGCGCAGCACTACTCTTGTCACGTCACCTGGCTGAGTGCCCAGGCCTGTCTCTCTCGCTGGCCACGTATGGCGGCCTAAGATAGTGTAGGGTAATCTTTGGACGGCTATAAATTCTCACAGGATTGACATAAAATGGTCCTCTTCTCACCAAATTACAGAGGAAGAGCTGACAAATGTTTATATAGCAATATCACATGTGTATATAACATTTCATCTGAGTCATACTAACAAAAACGGAAGAAATATAATTCTTCGATACTTTTTTGAAGTTTCTCTATTAATAACAGTGCAATCATGCAATGTAATCATGATTATTTAAATTAATTATGTAACACATTCTTAGATATTTAAAGCAATAGTAGCACGTTTTCCTATTATTAATAATAAGGATTTATCTAAAATTGTTTACTGTAAGGTGTGATTATTCGCTAGTCAGACCGCATGTTAGAATTGTATGGAGATATTTCTTAGACCGTCAGGTACATGTGAATATTCGCAAAGGATAGTGAAACGACTATTCCTATAAACATTGCACACATCTAGGCATTTCTTTTTACAAAAATAAGTAATATATATCTAAATATACAATGCGCAGATTTGTATTAATAATTTACAGGAATGATTTGGATTCATTCATTTATAATTACATATATGTGTTTGTGTTTAGCAGCTTTACTGTCTGGTTAAAGGTGAGACGTAAATCATTTTGTCAAAATGGAACCATTACTAACAATATTATTTTGTCATTGAATCAGCTAATAAGGGTGCACTCTGACGAGCAATAATTAACACATTCGTCCAAAAAATGAATAGATTGCACACTGAACGCCAAGACAGAGTGCCCACACACGAACACGGTTGTTACAATATAAGTAGCTGAAAATGTTCAAATGTTTGTTAAGCTTAAGGGACTTAACTACGGGGTCATCAGTCCCTAAACTTACAAACTGCTTATGAACTACCTACAACTAAGGCACAAATATCCATGCCCGAGGGGGGATTCGAACCCCCGACCGTAGTGACAGTGCAGACCGTGACTGAAGCGCCTCAGTCCTCTCGGCCACCGCGGCCGGCTAAGTAGCTGAAAGTCTTCATAATTTTGCTGTTAAAAATATGAATCAAATATTAAAGATCTGAATAATCTTTCTCATCACACTCCTGCACAGAAGGTTATCATCATCCTCATCAAAATCGGGAATATTTGAGTTGCTACACCCACTGCCATTGAAGTATACACACAAAAAAGAACACTGTGAACCAAAACTGCTATAATGGCAATTTCGTTCACATCCAGATTCACACTTGCAAGATATTAACTTTAAGTCGGGGGCAGAAGGTTCTTGATTTAAAACTGGCTGAAGAGAACCAATTTTAGAGACCCATACCTATGAAGTGGGTAGCAACGCTTTCCTCCTCCACTGCTGCACCTGAAGATAAACACATTTTGAATGTTCTCTTGCTGCCGCAGATGTTGGAGGAAGTCGAGCAGGATCTATCTGAGAGGTGACTGGACGTGTTGCCACAGCTTTTACGAAACGTTGATATCTAAGACTATTTAATGATGTCGTTCCTTTAGGTGCACCATACAATGCTAAAAGAAACTGTTCTCGTGCTACAGTTACTTCTTTAGCATTTACGTTGTCAGTTTTGAATACATAAGTAATTTTCCATAGATGAGACTGTGTCTGGAGGAGCCTGAATGCTTTTTTCTTCCCTTGGCCAAACAAGGACGACGTCGTGTCACATACGGATACAGCATGCAAAATTAACAGACCATGACATAAATCTCCAAGTGCTTCTTGGAAGGATGTAATATGATAAGTCCGTGAAGGGCCTTTTCCCGCAGACGACTTCTGAAAGTAAATGGGCGCGTTACCAGGAGCAAGTGCAATTAGAAGGACAAGTAAATCGGCATCTGTTCCACCATAGTTGCCTTCTCCATTGCCATCTCCAGTGCTGTTCCAACAATCAGTTTATCAGCATCAGCCTGTGTTTGCCGCATCAAAATATTACCAAATTCCAGATGACTTTTTAACAAGCAATAAATCGTTCCTTATTTCCAGAATTGTTCAGAAATTTTTCTTGGCACAGTGTGAACATCATATTTGGATAAGTGGATGTCAACTGACTGACATTTTGTCTGACGTCGTCTCTGCTCTCCGTTTTTTGTGCTGGGCATGGAATAACCATCAAAAACGACAACGCAGTTATTACCAAGATGTTTCCTCATTTAATTTATGTACAGTCCATATAATTCTTTGTAAGGCAAACGCTGTGAACAAACAACGCTTCGCAATAAATATCCACCATCTACAAAAGTGAGAGATGTTTGTCACTTGATATACAGTTATCTAATATATCATACTGTTCTGGTCGGTCACTGGCGTAGCCACTTGGATACCAAGCGTACGGGAACGCTGACCTAAACACTGCTTGTGAATAAGCGGCTGCATTTGCAGGATGGTATTATGCTGACCGAAGTTCGTACTGACACCCAGAAGACGTACGGAATTGGTAAACCTCCGGACAAAACCTTTAAGAACATGGAAGCCAAATACATCTAGTGCTGACAGTATCTTATGCCACTGGGTAGTATTGTCAATATGAAAACTGCGGTGTCTTCAACTTCATGTCCTTTATCCACTGACAAACCTTTATGCCCAGAAAACAAGTCCACTATTAAAACTGATCTGTTATCATCTCGGATGATTTTATTAAACACCTCTGCTGTAAGTGTTCCTTGTTCACTTTTCCTGAAGATGAGGCGACTACGACAATATTGCATGCGCTAAACAAATTTTGTCTGATTCGTGGCCCAAACGATCCGTCAGCTCTTTGTTTTAAAAGAGGTGAATGCGAATGTCCGTCTGCAGATATCGTTGGCATTATTGTGCAGCTATGAGTCGTATATCTGACGAACTGCACGATTGTGACGAAATCTTCTGTCCCCTTTCTTGCAATAGATCGACGTGACGTCATTTCTAAATTAAATTAAGTTTGATCCGTATTGTAAACATTACGTGTACCGACCACTTCAATAACAGCACTGGTGTTGGCGACGAATTTTTCACAGGCATTAATTTTGGCTGTTTCGTTACGTAACTTTTTTGTTGTTGTAGAATGAGTTATCTTTCGTGACACAATACCTTATTTCATTTTGAAACCGTAAACCCATCCAGCAGACGCCTTGAAATTTTTTAGGCCCACCTCCACTGCGGCTTGAACGCCCCACTGCTGTATGTTAACGCCGTGGATCGTCAACTTATCGCTGTATGCATTATCAAAGTTATCTAGGCAGATTAAATTTACTTTTGCAAGCTTTTGACGATACGTACCACAGTTTTCAAAGTATTTGTTCCATACGTTTCCACTTTTCCAAAACTCAACGATCCGTTACATATATTGTTCTGTTACGGAGACAGACATAGTAGTATTACACGATTTAAAATCATCAAAGCAGCTTTCACCATCACTGACGACCTCAATTCCAAACCCAAGACCCCTTGAAGCAATGAAAGTGCTCGACGAATCGGACGGTGGGGAAATAGCAGCGTCGTCATCGACGTCACCCTCTTGTAAATGTGCACCAAAAGTCAACCCGCTATTTTCTTCTATATCCAGCACGTCTTCTTCTCAAAATGTTCAAATGTTTGTTAAGCTTATGGGACTTAACTACGGGGTCATCAGTCCCTAAACTTACAAACTACTTATGAACTACTTACGAACTAGGACGGCACAAATATCCATGCCCGAGGGGGGATTCGAACCCCCGACCGTAGTGACCGTGCTGACCGTGACTGGAGCGCCTCAGTCACCTCGGCCACCGCGGCCGGCCGTCTTCTTCTGTGCAATTACCTATGATAACTACAACGCAGTTGAAAGATATAAGGAAAAGCATAAAGAAAGCACCATGAATTTTCTTTTAGTGTGTATAGTACATCTAACAACTGTAAATTATAATGAAACTTCCTGGCAGATTAAAATTGGGTGCCGGCACCGGGACTCGAACCTGGGACCTTTGCCTTTCGCGGGCAAGCGCTCTACCGACTGAGCTATCCCGACACGACTCACGATGCCGCCTCACAAATTTACTTCCGCCAGTACCTCGTCTCCTACGATCCAAATTTCACAGAAGCTCTCCTGCGAAACATGCAAGACATGTAAATTATAATGCTTACCGGTGACGACATTAAAGAGCTCTAATTCTTTGACATTTCATCGTTGCAGATTAGTCATTATTTCATACTGTTCCCGGAGGTGTCGCAAGACGGCCTGTGGGTTAATTGACATCGCGAATACAAACATCTTACTGGACTCTGGTCACAGCGCTAAACGTGCTGGCATTAAGCGGCCGCAGTGAAGCGGGCCGAGTGAGGACCAAACCGAGCGCGCGAATGTTAAAAAGCTGTACTCTGAGGAGGCCGTAACTGCGTAGTATCTGAATAATGGCCCAAATTTTAAGGTGATATCGATTTCTGGGGTTGATATCTAGCTTACGTATTTTTTGCTCAAGAAAATATGAGGTCGAGTTGATGCTGTTCCCTTGTCAGAAGGAATGTTATATATACGTGATATACTGCTACATAAAACATTTCCACCCCTTGCTCTGTAATATGGTGCAAAAATGACCTATTTATGTTAATTCTGTGGGAACCTATAGCCGTTCTAAGATTACTTTTTCTTAAGCCGCCATATTGATGACGTCATAACCGTGATTCCACAGCCCGGAGGTTCGGGGACTTTTAGTATGTTAACTAGGCCATTAAACTAAGACTATCGCAAGAAGTTTCATCTCTCCCCTAATTTGTTCCTATTCTATGCATAAAGGTCCCGGACTAATGTTTAATATTCCCGGCACGAGTCGGCGCCGGCACGAACCTATTGGTGTACTGTGTTGCTTCTGCTGCACAAGTATCACACGTCTCCAGCCTGCTTTCAGCAGAAGCTTCTCTACATGATATTGTTTCAATTATATTTATGAAAATATGTTTGTTTTTGTTCTATTACTATTAATACTGTAATATGAATAAAACAATTAGGAATCGTTTAGTTGTTTACATAAGGAAAAACTCTCCTAAATGTTAGTCGAAATTAATGGGATAAGTCCATACCGCATATTTCTAAAGTGCTTATAATTCTATGAGTCACTACAGTGTGCAAACAATAGTTCAAATGTTCAAATGTTTGTAAATCTATCGGACCAAACTGCGTGGTCATCAGTCCGTAACTTACAAACTACTTAAACCTAGGTAAACTAACATAAGGACAAACACACACACCCATGCCCCAGGGAGGACTCTAACCTCCACGGCGAGCAATCGCGCACTCCGCAGCGAGACGCTTTAGACCGCTTGGCTACTCCACCGCTGCCGAACAATAGTAATAAAATAACAAAATCAGTTAACAGTTGGCTGGCTCGAAGTAGACGGCAGTGACAATTATTGGTCACCCCTGTGTTTCCTTTGATCTTCCACTGACAGTGGGTGACGATCCTTTATTGCTGGCCACAAGCCCACCAAGAAGGAAAAAATATTCACAACATGAAACAAAATGACACCTGCTTCTCATCCTGATCTGCATTGCTTCAGGCTAAACTACATTTGCGCTTTCTTCTTTTATTTAAAGTAGAAAAATCGAAATGAAAGTACCATTGTCATCAGGTGATTCAGGAAATGTTCATAGAAAATCAGTTCCCATTAGACAGTTTCCTGACAAAATAAATAAAAATTATGAGAATCATGTAGAATTCTTTGAAAGTGGAGATGAATTGAAACATAGCACAGCGTGTCTCATACAAAACCGGCTCACCTCACGTACCGCCATGACCATAAGATGCAGCATCCGTTACAAGGAAGTAACTAAATGTCTTTAATTTTATTGTTCTGTATTCCTTTTTTACTTAGTTCATTCCTACTTTCGTCCTGGGCCTTAGGGATAGCGCTTTTATATGAGACACTGTATACAAATTGTTTCACCTTTGGTGCAAGATTTTCTGAGAGCTACAAAATCAAAAATTAAAAGAAGGCTAAATAGTGTAATAGTCATCTTAGGGGTAGATGCATCAATAAATGCAAGTATATTTTTGTGCTTATTCCGTTCATCATCTCCAACTAAAAACCATTAAGCAGAATTTCACAAAATTTTATTTCAGTCTATCAACAGAAAATTCGAAATTTACATTAATTTATTCTTCTCTTGTAGTTCTAAACACAAAAATTTGTATTCCATCAACTGTATGATGTGGACAACAAACTGTTTGTAGACCTTTTATGAAGTGAAGTAAAACCATAGCTGATCATTGTCCATTGTATTCGCTCGCCACCCAGGAAAATTGGTGTATAGTTATTTTCTGGTTATGGATTATTAACACATAACGAGAGAACAACATACGTGGCCAGCAAATAATTTTTCCGGCGCTGCAGTGCTTCACGCTACGCTTAACACACCCTGAGATCATAGGCTTGCAGACGCGTCGTTACGCCGCTCAGATAACTCGCAGTTACCTGTGAAACGAGGCACATAGCAATGTGACTACCATTTCAAAAACTTTCCTGTTCTTTTAGCTCCATTTTACTCGCTGCATGTATGGTCTAAAATACATAGAACACTAAGCTGCTCGCTACCTAACTTTTTCAATAAACGATTTGTAAATCAAGTGCACACGCTTGACAAATAGCATCATGTGAAAATTATGTAAAGGTGAATGATTTATTCGAAAACTAAAATTATGTACTACTATGAGTCAAAAATCAGATTTTTTACCGCACACTATCATCAGAATCGAGTGAGAAGCGTTACAAAATTAAAAACATGGGTGCAATGAAAAGTAGCCTCTTTTTTCTTTCTATCTTCTCTCTCTCTCTCTCTTTTTTTTTTTTTTTTTTTTTTTTTTTTTTACATTCAAAGCACAGCTTGTTAGGAAATACTTCATTGATAAAACATTGTTGGATGGTCTTTTATATCGTCACCATATTTTTCATCCTTCAGTCTTGGCCGGGCCGGCCGCGGTGGCCGAGGGGGCTGAGGCGCTCCAGTCACGCTCTGCACGGCCACTACGGTCGGGGGTTCGAATCCCCCCTCGGGCATGGTATTTGTGCCGTCCTTAGGATAAGCTAGTTGATAAGTAGTTTGTAAGTTTAGGGACTGATGACCCCGTAGTTAAGTCCCATAAGTTTTACAAACATTTGAACATTTTTGAGTCCTGGCCGGGCCGGCAGTGTGAACGCAACCTAAATTTAGACATGTGCAGACGGATGTAATAATTACGGCGCAGTGAGGGGGCTGGTCGTGCGCATGCGCACTGCCGTCGGCTGTTCCACATGCATGCTGGGAGTACCGAGTCGTCTTGCTTCCGGGACCGCGTTCCCGGCACGGCCGACTCCCGGGCGCAGCAGTCTCACCAGGCTGGTTGCTTGGTGTTGGGTGTTTAAAGGGGACTAAACTGCCGGGTCATCAGTCCCCTGTTCCCAGCTAAGAGATCACAGGATTTCATGTATGGTTAAAAATAAGTACCCTGCAACCAGTACACAAGGCGTACAGGAAGACAGTGTTGGCCATAATTACAACGTAAAAAAGAAAAAGGGAACCACAATAGAGGTGGAACTAATAATCAACTATACTTAAAATTACAGCAGATGTTGGCTGGCTGATCACTAGGATAATAATGGATGAGCCAGCCATTCTGCACATACTACAACTAGGTGACAACAGATTAAAACTATAAGCGGTGTGTACCTGAAGATCAGGCATACGAACCCACCGTTAAAGCTTGTGATAAAAACCAGCTGCGCGAATAAAACCTAAAACACAGTCAGCCATAAAGGCCTCGTCAGATAAAATCGAAGGAAGTGCAGTAGGCAGGTTAAAAGACTGCAGCAGTGCAGCTAAAAGTGGACAGTCCAACAAGATGTGGACTACAGTCAACACAGCGCCACAATGGCATTCTGGCGGTTCCTCTCGACATAAGAGGAGGCCGTGCGTTAGCCACGCATGGCCTATACGCAGGCGACAGAAGACGACTGAGTCCATTCGAGAAGGCCTTAGGGACGTCTTCCAAGCTGCTGTCGTAGGCTTGATTGCACGGAGCTTATTGGGCATACTCATTGTTGCCCATTCCGAATTCCAGACCTCAAAGATATTTCGGTGTAGACCCAAGCGGATATCCCCTTCTGGGGTAGCGATATCCAGGCGCTGGCATGCGATGGCCTGCTTGGCCAGCTGATCAGCGCGTTCGTTCCCTGGAATTCCAATGTGGCCTGGGGTCGAGATGAAAGCCACAGAACGGGCTAACTTGCCAAGATTAAACACCATGACTTGGATGGATCGCACGAAATGGTGTTTGGAGAAAAAAGTGGTCGAGACCGTGCAAGGCACTTAGGGAGTCACTGCAGATAAGATATGACCTCCTGGGGCATGCTCTGAGATGGTCGAGTGCACGGGTTATTGCGATCAGCTCCGCCGTAAAGACAGTACAGCCAGGGGGAAGTTCAAATGTTCAAATGTTTGTAAAGCTTATGGGACTTAACTACGGGGTTATCCGTCCCTAAACTTACAAACTACTTATCAACTAGCTTATCCTAAGGACGGCACAAATATCCATGCTCGAGGGGGGATTCGAACCCCCGACCGTAGTGACCGTGCAGACCGTGACTGAAGCGCCTCAGTCCCCTCGGCCACCGCTGCCGGCCCAGGGGGAAGGGAGCGCTGTTCAGTGTGGGGTCTCACCAGGCGCTCTTGTTCGCCGGACCGAGGCCACGTTTGACGGCCTCTACACCACACACCATGAAAGGACTTGCGGAGTATAGACGTAGATATTTCCGCTGTTGTTCAAATGTTTGTAAATCTATCGGACCAAACTGCGTGGTCATCAGTCCGTAGCTTACCAACTACTTAAACCTAGGTAAACTAACCTACGGACAAACACACACACCCATGCCCCAGGGAGGACTCCGCAGCGAGACGCCTTAGACCGCTCGGCTACTCCACCGCGGCACAGGTAATTACAACATATCATATAAAGAGCAATCCGTTTTGATGCATGTTCAGTGCGCTGTTGCCTGAAACGGCAAATTTTCACATTACTAACTACCTTTAAGCACATATAAGACGTTTCCAATCAATTTATTACCACAAATAGTACCTATGACGACCTAGAGATCTTCCTTTTTTGTCATTTACTTTGACGTGCTTTGAAAAGACAGATATTCATAAGATCTAAGTTATATATACAAAACCCAACCAAATTGGAGCTTCTCCTAACAGCCAATATGGTGTTTTTATTTCTGTACAGAAATAAGCTGCTCCCCTCTAGCGAATAGCCTGGTGTAACGTAGGTTGCTTTGTCCCATCTCATTGGTGAACGTTCAGGCGCACGTTGAGAATTTCTGACATGCTCGATAATGCCGCACACGTTATGCGAGCGTCCCCAACATGTAGGTCGCACTATGTGACGTCAGAAACTCGGCACGTTGGTCGCAGACGTTGAGATAGACTCTCCATGTGGCTACGGCTTCAGCTGGGTCTGGACAGTATCTCTTCTTCCAGGAGTACTGGTCTTACAAGGTTCGCAGGAGAGCTTCTGTGAAGCATGGATGGTAAGAGGGGAGTTACTGGCGGAAGAAAGCTTTGAGGACGGGCAGTGAGGCGTGCCAGGATAGCTCAGTCGGTTGAGCTTTCGCTGTGATTCAGCGCGTGAAAATAAAGGAAAGAAAAAAAGACGGTCGTTACAGCCCTTGCCCGCGATAGGTAAACTTAGAGTTCGAATCCCTGTCTGGCATACAGCTTTAATCAGGCAGGAACTTTTCAAGCCACAGAGAAATTTGCAACATTAGCTGTCAGTGTGCACTGAATTAAATCACTGGGGAAACTAGGAAATATGTGCTGAGCCGGGATTCGAACTCGGGTCACCTGCTTACTAGGCAACTGCCATGGGCAGTACGGCATTCGGACATGTCCGAAAGAACATAAGTCACATATGTATGAATAAAAGCGGAGCCGCGGCGAATTAGCCGTGCGCACTGGGGCGCCGTGCTGCGGTGCGCACGTCCGTTCGCCGTCGGGGGTTCGAGTCCCCCCTCGGGCATGGGTGTTGGTGTTCTCCGTAGATTAGTTTACCTTCGTTTAAAGTAGTTTATAAACTACGGACTAATAACCAATCAGTTGAGTCCAATAGGGAAAAAAAACCATTTTTCAATAAAATCGGAGACAAGAATTGAGTCAACGTTCAATTGAGATGGACACCGGGCTCGAACTCACGGGAATCATTGAAATGTCACAAGTAAGGCTGACAATGTCCATAGGGGCACCAGCGTGTGGTCAAGTTGAGAATTTGGGTCTGGCAGGAGGCGAGCTAGGGTACTCCCTGCTGTCGTGGCGATCACTGTGTCCAAGTGGCGTAGTGATAAGCCTAACTGCCTAGTAAGGTCGAGTCCTGGGATAAACTCCCGGATCGACACATATTTTCAATTTCCCCATTGATAAAGTTCGGTGCCCACTGGACGCTCTCATAAATTCAATTTTGTCTGATAGATAATACCTGCAGGATCAAAAGTGGTGTCTGTTCCATCAACTGGTCATTCTTACAGAAGAAATATTTAACAGAATAATACCCATTCACTTAGGGTACAATAATAATAGGCACGTTATTAGTTTTGTTAATATCTTTGAATCATAGATTGCTTTATCATTATATCAACTAAATTTAGCAATAATCGACCAAGCTTAAAATAATTATTGATCTGTATCCTCGTGCACCATACATTCGTAGGCAGGATTGGGTAAGAATGCGTCACAGATGACACAAATCCGATTTTTACAAATGATGCATCAAATACAGTTAGCAACATGGTGGTACAACCAAAAGTCACGTTTATAAAAGTAACAGAGGTTTTTCGTCCTTCTTGTTCCAAGTTATTTATTTCTTGCGAAACAAGTCACTTTCAGTTCTCCCCTCATACCCCACAAGGTCAAGCGAGTTCCTCGCGCGATAAAACCGCTTTTTGCGATCTACTAAAGGAGCCAGAAAACGTTGAAGGTGTCCTTAAATTCAAAGTATTACCATTATACGGTACAGGCCCGAGTAAAGTGAAGGGCATAACAATGTTATCTATCTTCAGCTGTAACGCTAATACATGAAAGTTTATCTTTCTTATCAGAATGCAATATGCTCCTATCAGGACGCAACAAAACAAGAGTCAAAAACATAAGCGAGAACAAATGGCTACTCGACGTATCTGGGACCTCCATAAACGGTTAAATAAAACAGAACTTGGCATATACGAGTATAGGTAAACTATAGCTATTTTTAGTGTCACAATCTCTACATTTCTTACGTCGTACAATGGACACTACATGCCATTTAGGTATAGTATAGAGGCATCCCTACTGAGAGGTACTTACTGTGGTGTCGCACAAGTACAAAGTGCGCGCCACCTACTTTCGCCGCGCGCCGCCATGCATGCACGGCGCGGCGTTCTTCCGACGACAGCCACGAGCGCCCTCTGCTGGAACCCCGCTCGTGGCCACCACGGAAATATATAGCACTTCGGACTGAGAGAGGAACGGGTCGGCACTTCGGACTGAGATAGCAACGAGTTAGGACCTTCGTAATCCGATAGGCACGAGTGAAGACTTTGCTATTGTACAGGCACTAGGCAGGCCTCTAACAACTATGTATCAACATTCTGCAGTACTATGTAAAAGTTAAGTATTGTTACATTCTGTGCAATATATCTCTTTCTAATTTACTCGGGTGTTTATGGTTTCTGGCTGCTCCCCTACGTACCTGCACCAGCGTGTCGGATTCGTTCCACTCGGCCACCGACACCTACGACGAGGCTGGGACACAAAAGCGGCGACGAAGTCGGGACACAAAACTTACTATTCCAGATGCACCTGCCCGAAAACTGACTGCGCTGCTAAAAAAAGAATTAACTCGTACCAAAGATCGTATACTTCATGCTTAAATGCTTTTGAAGCTGCCAGACAATTCGAGATGTGAGTTCTCCTCTTTTAAATCTTTTACTCTGGTCAGCACATTTTCGCCGTTAGTTTGTTGTAACATGCTCCCAACTTTTTTTCGACCACGCTTCATTACCTGTGGTAGATGACAGAAGCTATGAATTACGCCTTGAAAGTTTCTTCACGAAAAATTAAATAAACGGAGTCGTTGCGACTACTTTACTGTTCAAATGTTCAAATGTTTGTATAGCTTATGGGACTTAACTACGGGGTCATCAGTCCCTAAACTTACAAACTTCTTATGAACTAGCTAATACTGAGGGCGGCACAATATCCATGCCCGAGGGAGGATTCTAACCCCCGACCGTAGTGGCCGTGCAGACCGTGACTGGAGCGCCTCAGTCCCCTCGGCCACCGCGGCCGGCTGCTTTACTGTGTTTACTTAAAATATTACAGCGATAAAAGTATTAACAACAAAACAAAGATTAATATTTAATTGACAAAACATCAACTTTCCAGGACACCGTTATTCGGACGGCCAGCGAGCCTCATTGTATACTAAATTTAACTGGACTTCAAACAGTAGTATCTCGACAAAAGGATGATAAGTATTGGATAACAATTATATTCGTTTTTGTCAATTTAACTAACATTGCAAAACGTTTTATCAGACTCATAGAAT
Source organism: Locusta migratoria (assembly GCA_026315105.1). NCBI lineage: Eukaryota > Metazoa > Arthropoda > Insecta > Orthoptera > Acrididae > Locusta > Locusta migratoria. Next base: position 719,773,647 of record CM048755.1, on the reverse strand, counting down.
TTTACAGGGTGGAAAAGATGCTCTGCAAACACCTCCAAGGGAAAAAGATTTGTGTGTGTGTTTTTTTTGTTTTTTTGTTGTTTTTTTTTCTTCTTCACGTACAACCAAATAATATCCAAATGGTGCACCTAAAATTGGTGCAATTAGCTGAGCATTAATTTAAGCCCAATTCACATCTTTTGGAAGGAATTAATTAGTTCACATAATTTTCCTTGGACCTAACTCCGGTTTGTTGTTAGACGTTACTTACATTCTGTACCATAGCTACAGTAAAACAAATTTTCAAATGGTCATAAAAATAGGATATCTAACTGTCTTTTGGAAAAAAATTTATGTTATCTTATGATAATAACATGCTTTCTTTCCCCTTGAATATCAGTACTTAAAGAAATTAAATTCACATAAATTGAAATCCCACGAAATGTCCTGTTTGAGTCATGGTTGCCTATGATGTCAGCTGCTCCTACTGCTTCATTAACACCAATTGTTTGATCATTCATGTTACTTAAAATGGGCTACAATATTGCCCACTGTACAAAATACAACTATAAAGACGCCAAAAGCACGGTTTTTAAGGATTACAAACAATAAGAAAATCCGTAAAATGTGTTTCAAACTTGTTGGTAGAGAACCACATGAGATAGCGGACCCGCCGTTCGTTTATTTCTATCCGGATTACTATGATGTAAGTAAACACTCCCATGATCATTATTATTCTGTTACGTCAGTATTAAGTATCATGCTCTGCATCGGTACGTGGACGACTGAAAAAAATGGATAAGTGTGTATTCTAAAGTGTAATGAGACATTCGTAACAAAGCAAATATTGTCTATTGCAGGAAAGTAGCGATATACCTGGGAGAGAGTATGACACACAGTCGCAAACATCAACTCGGTAAAGTACCAAACCAGTAAATCGCTTTAATGCCAAAGCTATAAACGCTTTTAAGCTTTGTCGCCTCTCATTAGTTATGTGAAATCGAGGTTAAATTTTACTCCCCGTCCAGGCTACTTCACGTGATAATGAAATTGACATGCTTTGGCTAAGCTTAGTATGCGTTGCCAATCTATGTACGATAGGAAAGCGTTGCCGATGATGTCCTGGCCATATTATAGACGTCACTTCATACTGCATGACAACACACGCTGTATTTCAGTTTTTGGTGTTAGAACTTGCAATCAATATCAGAGAACGTAAAAATGAAAATACCCCCTGAACAGCAAATTTTATTGCATAATTTGAAGACTTTACGGCCAGTCTGTTGACACGATTAAATAATTTAAAAAAAAAACGCTTAAAACATCTCTAGTAATGTTGTTGTGGTGGTCTTCAGTCCGCAGACTGGTTTGATGCAGCTCTCAACGCTACCCTGTCCTGTGCAAGTCTCTTCATCCGAGAATACGTTCGGCAACCTACATCCTTTTGGATCTGCTTACTGTATTCCTCCCACGGTCTCACCGAGCGAGGTGGCACAGTGGTAACGCACTGGACTCGTATTCGAGAGGGCGGTGGTTCAAATCCACCCCCGGCCATCCAGATTTAGGTTTTCCTTGATTTCCCTAAATCACTCCAGGCAAATGCCGGGATGGTTCCTTTCAAAGGGCACGGCCGTTTTCCTTCACCATCCTTACCTTAAAACTCCGAGCGTAAGCTCCGTCTGCAATGACCAAGCTGTCGACGGGACGTTAAACCCTAAGCTTCCTTCCATCTCCCACGGTCTCCCTCTACGATTCTTACCTCACATACTTCCTTCTAATGCTAAGTTGACAATTCTTTGATGTCTCAGAATGTGTCCAACCAATCTATTCCTTCTCTTAGTCAGGATATACCAGAGACTCCTTTTCTCCCCGATTCGGTTAAGCACCTCCTCGTTAGTTACGTGATCAACCAATCTAATTTTCATCATTCGTCTGTAGCACCACATTTCAAAAGCTTCTATCATCCTTTTATCTGAACTCATTGTTCACGTTTCACTCCCATACAGTGCTCCACTCCAGACAAATGCTTTCAGAAAGGACTTCCTAACATTTAAAATAATATTGGATGTTAACAAGATTCGCTTCTTTAGAAACGCTTTTCCTCCCATAGCCATTCTGCATTTTGTATCTTCTTTACTTCGGCCTTCAGAATTTATTTTGCTACCCAAATAACAAAATTCATCTACTACTTTTACTGTCTCATTACCTAATCTAATTCCCTCAGCATCGCCTGATTTTCTGACATTACATTCCATTACCTTGTTTCACTCTTGTTAATGTTCATCTTATATCTTCCTTTCAAGACACTGCCCATTCCATTCAATTGCTCTTCCAGATCTTTTGCGGTCTCCGACAGAATTACTATGTCATCGGCAAACAGCAATGTTTTTATTTCTTCTCCCTGCACTTTAATGCCCTCTCCAAATTTCTCCTTCCATTCCTTCACTGCCTGCTCAATGTACAGATTGAACAACATTGGGGAAAGGCTACAACCCTGTCTTACTTCCTTCCCAACCTCTGCGTCCCTTTCTTGCCATTCGACTCTAATAACCGCTGTCTGGTTTTTGTATAGGTTGAATATAACTCTTCATTCTCTATATTTTACCCCTCCTACCTTCATAATTTGGATAATCAACTTTAAAATGTACGTAGTTTTCACGTTTCTTATTTCCGGTTCTTTAAAATCTGGATTGCTTTTGAATAAAGCAGATACCACAAACTCATCAACTTTTGGAAAGAATCCACTACCTGCCATCACAAAATAATTTTCCATTCTTATGCATAAATTTTAAATGCGTTTTACGCTACAAGAAAAGTAAACCACACACAGAGAAGGTAAGAGAAAGTAAGAGAAAGTATTGTAGCATTCGCTAACATGCTATGATACATTTACAACTATAGTTTTTTTAATGTCATGTTACATCAACGGAGCTTCAGCCAATAACAGGGCGATTTCGATCACGTGATCTAATCTTGAACTTTTACGGTTTTTGCCGCGGTGGAGTGGCCAAGCGCATTGAGGCGCTATGCTCCGATGCGCGAGGCCGTTCCCCGTCGGGGTTTCGAATCACCCCTCGGGCATGGATGTTTCTATCGACTTTAGTTCATACGTAGGGACTGATGCCCCGCAGTTAAGTCCTATTAATCTGTAATTTCATAAAATAACAGATGTTTTATAAGAATAATGATCGAAAATACTATTTGTATGTTATAATCATTCAGAATAACAACAATTACAACTATATTATTAACAATGGAAAATAACGTATTTGCGCTGATAAGAGCTAAACCTAAAACGTTTCACTTGAAGCTGGTGCCTCTAAAACGCGCTGAGCCAAAGAACCCCAAAATCGCAATTTAGCAATCGGAATTTTTAGGTATATCCATAAGACTCTTACCTCGCTCTAATGATTGAAGTAACAGTCTAGTTCACGCGACAGCGCGATTCAGCTAGAGGGTGGGTACGTCATACTGGGTAGATTTCATTCACGACCTAAAGAGTTAAAAGTGTCTCAGAAGCGTCATAGCTTCTCTTTCCTTGATACTGTGTTCAAGTTTTCTGCCCTTCTACGTATATCGCGTATTTGTATATATAAAGGGTGAATAACCTAAAATTTGACTCCAGATATTGCGGAAACGGAAATTGATATTGATATGCGGTTTTAACAGGAAACAAGTACTAAAATCAGTGACACATCCGCTAAAATTCCTGGAGTATGCTTACATTTAAAGCGGAACGACTACAAGGAACGGATTGCAGGACAGTAAGATGACAGACTCAGATTCATTTGGTATACTCATCAGATAATGTAATCCAGTATTATAAAATTTAGCTTACATGACTCTAGTGCGATTCATAAGTGAGTATGTATCTCAGTCTGCAAATCATGGCAGAACAGATTAATAAAGAAAGTTGACGGTAGTCGACAATTATCCGAAAGAGGACAACGTGTTTCTTTACAGGAACGGAATATGGGCGATATATATATTCTTGAAGTGCATATGTGTCAACGGAATCGAATCAAAACGGCATTTCGTCAGTTCCAATAATGGCTGAGGTAGTACATTATGCTTTATTATAAATCGTAAGTACTGCTTTGGAAGATTAATGACATCCTGATTAATTATGATGGTGTGTGAATTAACTCTGTGTAACGCTTGTGTCCCAGGAAATCGTAGAATGCACACAACAGTACTGTGAGATGAGTCAAATTTTATGTTGTGTGCAGTTTTATTGTTTTCTGCCACGAAAATATACGTGATTTGTACCAATTGGTTGTATTTTTTCCACATGTCTCTCAGTTCAGTTGGCTTCTGCGTTACGACACGGGAGCATGCGTTTCCATGTGGAAGCAACGCCCCTTGTCGCAGTTTTCCTGATGTCTCTCCTTATTTGACCCGTGCACATTCTCCTTTTTCCGACTGATGTATGTCCGTAATTGTTCTTCAACAACCGAGAAAAGAATAGCATCACATTGGTCCTGTTTTAACGCATTTGATAATAAAGTCTCCATAGTGAAAGGTAGTCCAAGCTTCCTCATTTACTCTACACACGTCGGAAAGACACGAGTGCTAGAAAAATCTCTTTCCCACATGACGGTACTTATATATCTGCATCGGACTTGTTATTTTTAGAAAACACTGCAGCAAGGTCCCCAGACGGAAGTTATTTGATCGCCTCTAGAGGTTGCAGATGGGTATTAGCAGATCAAGTTTTGCATAGAAACCGAGGTCAGGAAATGACATCAAATCTCCCAATCAGCGCTTATTCATTCATTATTATGAAACAAATCCCTTCTACTACAATATATTTGCTTTCCATAGTTTAGGAGGACGTATTACGGACCAAAACAGTGAACATGGCCTGAAAACTGTATATCATATGAACTATGACCAGTTTTCCATCACTGCTCCTGAGGAATACATCTCTTCTACTGGGCAAGTGCTGATAGCTTTTAAGATATGCATTTTAGAACCCACGTTTCCAAGGCGTTTTTGGTTGTTTTGATTTATGCTACCTCCATCCAAAACATAAAAAGCAAAGTGTTTATAATAGATTGAAATTCATATTCACTGAAGAAATAACATTTAAAGCGAATGGGTAATGTTTGAAAACGTGTACCCTGCCGGTATTGGAACCCGGGCTTCCTGCTTGCTAAGCAGTTCCGCTGACCCCTAAACCAGTGGGGACACAGCGATCACCATAGCCGCACGGACTACTCAAGCACGCCTCCAGTCAGATACAAATTCTCAACATTCCCCTGGCCACTATTACTCTAACACGCGTTTTTTTAACTGATTCCCGTAAGAGTGCGGGCCTAGGAGTGCCTCCGCACTGAAGAAAAGATCATTGCCCGTCATCGCCATAATGGATAAGATATACAGGGTGTTTCACTAAGTGTGTTTGCTTCTGTAACTTATAAAATAATAGGTGACGGGAAATTTCAATGCGGTAGGTGAACACAAGAAGTGTTACACTTTCTGCGGAGCTATGAACATAGCTTCTTGCATCATTTTCCAAACAGTTACAGCACAAAGATATAATTTTTTAAATGGAACAATAGTTTTTTTCTATCGTGTATTGGATTCGTTTAAACCAGCTGCTTCCAAATCAATTTAATCTACATTCCTATCACTGTTAGTTTGGGAGCTACAACCCTTCAAATTTCCGGGGGCCGAGACTGCGATAGCGTAGCTGACTGGCCGAGCGGCTATCCCCTGGGGCACGGCCCACTGTCTCATGACCACCAGCCAGTCAGGTACGCTGTCGTAGCCTCCGCCCCCTAAACTTTGAAGGGTTGTAGCTCCCAAACTAACAGTGATAAGAATGTAGTTTAAATTGATTTGGACGCAGCTGGTTTCAACGAATCCAATGCACGATAGAAAAAACTATTGTTCCATTTAAAAATTATATCTTTGTGGCGTAACTCTTTGGAAAATGATGTTCATAGCTCCGCAGAAAGTGAAACATTTCTTGTGTTGACCTACCGCATTAAAATTTCCCGTCACCTATTATTTTATAAGTTACAGAGGCAAACACACTTAGTGAAACACCCTGTATATTTCGGAAAGAATAGTTACCGCATATATAACTTGAAGAATAAAATAGTTTGACAGCACCAAAGCTGAAGAACAGCTCAATGTATGACCTTCCGCAGATGGATCCTTATGTAAAAGTTAATGTACTACGTTCTATCTACAAGCTCTATAAGAGCGTAACATGAATGCTTGTGAGACACCCCGTATAATATCCGACCATCAAAATATGTTCGAATTTTTGTTTCGCTTATGGGACTTAGCTGCGGGGTCATCAGTGGCTAAAATTACAAACTACTTATGAACTACCTCATACTAAACACAGCACAAACATCGATGCCCGAGAGGGGATTGCAACCCCCGACGGGGACCGGTCTCGCGCATAGCGCCTCAATGCGCTTGGCCACTACGCCGCGGCTATCCGACCATTCATCGGCCTCGTCTGCTTGCTGCACAACGTCCTCGACCAGTGCGTAGTCTGGTTCCACGCCGCAGGCGCTGCTCCACTAGTGACAGTACATACCGCGAAGAAGTAACGTACGCGCCGTATTTTGGAAACATAATGGTCGAGAGACGGAGGTACACCTATTATTTTTTTTATCCACCTTCAATCACTGTTCAGCGAGCGTTCAATGTATGAGAGGAAATTTATGAAAACTCAGCTCTCAATGTGGTAACCTTCAGCAGACGCTATTCGACGTTGGTCCGTAAGACGCGCGTGTGTCGACGTTATAGGGACGGAGACAATTGCAGCCCTGTTTCACGTTTCCACTAAGCGCCACGCAGGCCTTGCGCCTGCTGGCTATTCAAGACGCTGCAGGCAGCTTAGCCCCACGTCAGGGCCTGCGCCGCCAGCCCATCAACCGCAGCTGCAGCTCAGGCCGTTCTGCCCAGCAAGCAGCCCGGCACTACCCTCGGGGCCTTTACCTCATATTTGCTAGCCTCCCGGGGATTTACAGCGATATTTTTGCATGCGAGTTCGAACTCTAGTAACGCTCATTTGAAAGTGTCGTTTAAAACTGTTATAGCACGAGAAACACGCACATGTCCAGAAGAAAAACATAGCACTCATAATTAAATACATAATACACACTATCTTTCTCAATAACCCAGTTTTGTACATACCAAGTAGAGCGTAACATCAGGCTCAGCATTAAATAGCCTGACTGCTTGTACATAAATCAGGGTAAGGAGTGTCCACAATTGCGCGCCACGAACCCCAAGCGGTGTGCGACCGGCAAGCGCGCCGATCGCCTTTGGTTCGTTAGAATTGTTAATTGCAGCGAAGCTCCGGTCATCCATAGCAAATCCACGAATATACACCGCTCAAAATAATTAGGGGATCACGTTAGATATCATACACAATATACATATGGTAACGAATTTAATTGAGATATTGGTTACAATTGTAATTTGTGTGCGATACAGTACAATATTTTGCTGTCTCAACTCCTCACTTGATGTTTACATGGCATTTCCTTACAGTGAGGCACGTTGGGGCTACCATAATACTGGAAAAGTCGATCTTGTTACCCTGTAATATAGTGAGTGATCACCTAGAACGGCCAGTACAGTTACACACCTGCGTGACATGTATAGTATGAAGTTATCAGTCAGCTCTTGAGGGATATTTGACTATTCTTCCATGCGTGCAATAACCAGCTATCCAAGCGTTGTCAGAGGCGTCGGTCTGGCTGCAATCCGTCTGCCAAGTGCATCCCAGACATGATCAGTCGGGTTTAAGTCCGGTGAACAAGCTGGCCACCGCATTCTTTCAATTCCCTCAGCTTGAAGCAAGTTGTCAACCAGCGAAGCTCTGTGGGGACGAGCGTTATCGTCCTATGACACCAGCGTAGGGCGCAACAAAAGGTCGAAGACTCTCATCTCCATACGTCTGAGCAGTCAAAGCGCAATTCTCAACGAGATAAAGGTCCCTACGTCCGTCAATAGTGACTGGTATACATCCATGACCATGGTATGGTGATGTTTCCTGCGGGATAAATGTTGTAGCGGTTTTAACTGGAGACATACTATATGTCACCATGCGTAAAGGCCACATTTCCGAAGACAACTACGGAACGTTTGAGTTGAAATTTCGGGTCCTGTTGCTGCCTGCGTTTCAGCCGAGTTTCTGTCTCGTCGGGCTGTTAACCAGAAATAACGTTAATCTCATTCTGATGTTACTTGTGGACGACCTTGGCCTGTCTTTCTCTTAATGGTTCCTGTTGTTTGAAATCTCGTTCAGGTACTGGAAATGACACTATGGGAGACTCGATGCAGCTACCTTCCTCTGTGTCTTTCCAACACCACCTAAAGACAAGGCCTCATAACAGCCCGTGCCACGTTACTCCTTGCAGGTCCCGGCCGCCAACCGAATCGCTGGCTGCTGGGGCACAGCTCACTGCCTCGTAGCGGCCAGCCAGTAAGCTGGCGGTCGCGGCCAGGTCGGTGTGACGTCGCACGGGCTGTTGTGAGGCCTTGTCTCTAGGTGGTGTTGGTCTGTCCAACTTCCAACCTTCTTATGGCTCTCCATGCCATAGCTTTCGGTGAATCACGTTTTAGTTTCATTGGACTGCCTGATCAGTACACTATCTGAACCCAACTGTTTGTCTATTTCGTTTCCTAGAGTAAACACAAGTCAACATCAACCTCCTCTGCAACAAATTTCTTATTACTATTTTCTCCGTTGTCGTAATGTTGTTGTTTCCACTCTGTAGAAACTACAGATGGACGTCGAACCATTTTAGTTGATTCTGCTGATAACAATACTTCAGAACCTAGATAATCTCATCTGATTCTCTAATTGTTTTGGCCGGTGTACTAATTAGCGTGTAGTGAAGTGGTAAACATGTCTACGGGACGGGAAAATCTCGTGATTAAGGTGATGAGTGGTGTCTCATTATCAATAGAATTTTTATTGAATAACAAAACTAAACGTCGGCATTGGTGGCACTCTGAACCCTATAAATCAGAGAAATATTGCAGAAGTCACAAGTGAGTGGCCAATATACAAAAGATTGTCGAATGTCACTTTCTGACTTTGAAAAGCTGCTGCAGAAGATTGGACCGCATATTGTGAAAGAGGACATATATGCATCTTAATTGTCAGGTGATCTGAAATTCGAAATATTTAAACATTTCGATCGTTTCAGGGCATTGAAATTAATCCATTGACAACGATGAAAATTTGTGCTAGACCGGGATTCAAACCTGGATTTCCCGCTTTGAGTCAGCGGTTACCTTAACCAATTAGACTATCCAGGCACGCTTCCCATCCAACCCAAATTCTCATCTTGTAGCATACTACGATTGTAGTGCCACCTGCCCATTTGAAACCACTTACTCGCAGCCTATACTGGATGCCCGCAAGGGATCGAGCATATCCGCATTGAAATTGTCAACTGCCTGTTTGGGGCGGATATACAATTATTTGTATAGTGTCTTTCCGACATGTCCGAAAAGAACAGACACCATGAAAATAATTGATCTGAAATTGCTGGCCATTTAGGAGTGTAAGATAAACTGGAATACCAGACAAAACTCAAACGTTTGTGAATAATTTGTGTTAAACAGTGTGAAATATGTTCATTAAAAAGTCATTAAGGATTTTAATGTAGAAGAAGAAAGAAGGATAAGGTGCAAATGCTACCTCTAAGCAGTATGAACTTTAGAGTAATACCAGTTCTTCAAAACAGTGAAAATTTTATGCCTGTCGTTGTAGGTGATGAAGGTCTTCTGTAAGAAATTTGTGGCAAGTACTATGGACAACCGCCGCCGCTGCTGCTGCGAGAGCGTCTCCGTATTGGGAACATTCATCACCTATCAACACTGCAACTTTCTTTGATCTTGGGTTGCGTTCGAACTGTTCGTGGCCGAGCATTCCGCACATCATCTTGCAAAGTGTTCGGTTCTTGCACAAAATGTCGATGCCACCGAAACAAAACTCTGCGACTCGATGCGTCCTCACTGTACACCTGCTGCATCATTGCCGGCCGCGGTGGCCGAGGGGACTAAGGCGCTCCAGTCACGGTCTGCACGGCCACTACGGTCGGGGGTTCGAATCCCCCCTCGGGCATGGCTATTTGTGCCGTCCTAGTTCGTAAGTAGTTGATAAGTAGTTTGTAAGTTTAGGGACTGATGACCCCGTAGTTAAGTCCCATAGACTTTACAAACATTTGAACATTTTTGCTGCATCATTTCAAGTGTTGCGGGAGTGGTTTTGCCTAATTTCTGGCAGATCTTGATGCTTGCCGTTGCTCAAACCGTGACTTGTTGAGGTCCGACTGGTGCATTCAGCTGACCGTCACAACAATGACAGTGCGTATGCTTCCAGTGCAACGAGCTTAAATTTCGAGTCATGTGTGCATGGGAGTGTGTGTGTTGTCCTTAGGTTCAAATGTTCAAATGTTTGTAAATCTATTGGACCTAACTGAGTGGTCATCAGTCCGTAGCTGACAAACTACTTAAACTAACGTAAACTAACCTACGGACAAAAAAACACACCTATGTTCCAGGGAGAACTCGAACCTCCGACGGCGAGCGACCGCGCGCTCTGCAGCGAGGCGCCTTAGACCGCTCGGTACTCAACCGCGGCTCTCCTTAGGTCGGTTTACCTTAGTTTAAGTAGTTTGTAAAGTACGGACTGATGACCACACAGTTTGGACCGATAGATTTACAAACATTTGAACATTTAGCTTAAATTTCATAGAGTTGCTGACACACGAGATACAGCGCTCTTCGCGGTAACCTGTGTAAACTCACCGCCATATTTTTGGTGGTCAGTACACTTGAGAGTAGTCTGTCAATCGTATGTTCTTGTTGTGCTGAGGTGCTGTATTTAGTATATACTGTATTTTGTGTGTATTGTCTGTACAATATTTCAGCTGAAATATGCCTAAAGTGCATTTAACTGCGCAAATCGAAGTGATAAAACGGCAAGTACTGTGTGTGACAATACCAAATATTTTGCCTTGTTTGATCTCAGTCTGACTATACTCAAACAAAATTCGTGACTAATGGCACTCAGCTGCCAAAGAGTGGAGCTTCAGACGAAGTACTCTGCAATTCCCTTGAAGTACACACCATAAAAAATGCTCAGTTTTCTACCTAGTGTTAGCGTGTTTCTGAGATATTTCTTATTCTGTTGCTACTGTGTTTGATGAAACTACACATTTGAGTGTCTATACCTTCTTTAAAAATATTTTCATTTTTGTTGATAATACTTGATCGAGCATGGTAGTCATGCAACTAGTGCAAAGTGTGGAAAGCAGTAGTGACAGCCAGAACTTTTTCACTTGTATATGTCTGTGTTCTTTGCAACAAATCTGTACTTATTTCATCGTGCCAACAACGAAAATTATTAATGATATGTTATTTCGACGTGGAATGATTTTGTGGCAACTGAACTAGGCGCATCGTTGTTGCAAAATTCTGTTGTCACTTTCGTCTTTGTACTGAAATTTCACGTACCATACGTTACTTGTTTCAGTATGGCAACAAGGGAAGTTCTTAACCACACCTTATTACGACGTGGAATGCTTTTGTGGCAGATGACCTAGGTGCATTTTTAACTGCAGTATTTTGTTGTCACTTTCATCTTTGTACTCAAATTTCGCCCACCAAAATTTACAAAAAAAAAAAAAAAAAAAAAAAAAAAAAAAAAAAAAAAAAGCATGTTTGTTAAGCTTATGGGACTTAATTACGGGGTTATCAGTCCCTAAACTTACAAACTACTTATGAACTAACTAATACTAAGGACGGCACAAATATCCATGCCCGAGGGGGGATTCAAACCCCCGACCGTAGTGGCCGGGCAGACCGTGACTGGAGCGCCTCAGTCCCCTCGGCCACCGCGGCCGGCAAAATTTACAACGAAACCCTTTAATAGCAATTTTAAAAGATTGTAGAGTTAATAGTTTTAGTAAACACAAATGTATACTAGACTTTATGAAAGCAGTTGTTGCAACTCATTAAGAGCAGATGTCAAGATTGTTCGTCATAAACATGTTCACATGTTTGTAATTTTATCGGACCAAACTGCGTGGTCATCAGTCCGTAGCTTACAAACTACTTAAACCTAGGTAAACTAACCTACGGACAACACACACACACACCCATGTCCCAGGGAGGACTCGAACCTCCACGGCGAGCAATCGCGCGCTCCGCAGCGAGACGCTTTAGACCGCTCGGCTACTCCACCGCGGCGTTCGTCATAACAATTATTGTTCACTTTACGTTTCACAAATCGTTTAGACCACGTATTTGCATTATAAGCAAGGCAAATATTTTCACAGTGACACTTTCGTTATTACTGTAAACCTTGTCTAACTATTATACTTGGAACTGGAACTGTAATACTGATAGGTTGGTGATATTTCATTATCACAATTTTAGGAAATTTACTACTACGCTCGTCAATTCGCAGCTTCAGGAAAGTCTGACAGAACTTGATCCACATCCGTATACAATAGTCAATCTTTATTTAAAACTTGGAAATAACATGGCGGACGCCAGTTCAATTTGCCCCAAACATGGCGGATCTATCGCCACTCTAAGAAATTTAAGATCGTTGTTCCAGTGCATGCACTGAACTGTCCCGTAGACGCACGAGAGGCTGACATGGTAACATAACGCGTCGCCTGCTATGAGCTGCAGTGCACCACAGTGCCCTCTTGCGGTCAGTCTCAGAACTTACTAACTGTACCACTTACAACCGCTCTTTGTACCTGGACCATCTGTTGAACCTGTAATTTTATGTTACTGTATCGTTTGTATATATATATATATATATATATATATATATATATATATATATATATATATATATATATATATATATTTTTTTTTTTTTTTTGAACCTCTGTAGGCCTGGCTTGATGAGTTCAATATGGCAGTAAAGTGACGTTGATTTTGACTTGTGGCAGTTTTAATAATATGTCAAACAATAAGCTAATGCAATAAGCACTTATATCCTCACAGAAAAACTTTCATACAAGTGCAAAAATAATTATGGAATTTCGTATATCCAAGCCTGTAAGAGCGAAATGTGAGCTATATCCTCACAGTCGATGGAAGCTATGATAATAGGGCTGTGAGGTTTAAAAATTAACTTAGCTGTTGAATTACGGGGAGAGTAAAAATACGCAAGGTTTTCAGAAAATAGGTGAAGCACATCGTCTCACGCTAAGGCCATAGCTTAATAAGAGTATCGCATTGCCAGAAGAGACTACATGTTGTTGATTTCCTGCCCACACTTGTGATGCAATGTGGATAACAAATAGAACATTATTTCTAGAGCCGGTCAAAACGGCCTCCACTCCCGCTCGGTTCCCGCAGCGCTCGCGCCCCGCTCTCGACAGCTGGCGGCGGGTAAAGGGTTGGTAGAGGGGGAGCGATGACGTCACACTCGCGAGAGCGAGACGTTTCGGGCAGGGCGAGTCACGACACTCCCGGGTTCTCGTCGCGCCCGCCGGGACGAGCTGAACTTGGCTGAGACGCCTCAGCCTAGTCGGCGCACGCCGCCGGCTGCGTGTTGACACAACGCGCCGACGTACCCGAGACAAAAAAAGGGGGAAGTACACTTTTTAGATTTTCACGTTGTAAAAATTGTTGATGGTATACACGATCACGCTGCATCGTTTTATGAAATTAGTTTTTCCTTACTAGCTTTGCATTGCCTGTGAAAAAATAAAAAGGCTAATTCTCATTCCGCACGAGATTTTAGTTCCGTAACGCTCCTCACTCGATTTTGATGAAAGTATGCATTTAAAAAATCTTATTTTTTGGACACATTATAGTAAAACATCTAAGCTTTCGTATAAGACATTCACCTTTTCGTAATTCCTAACAGTCGTTTTCAAATGACGCTATTTCTCAAGTATATGCACTTGATTTACAAATTGTGTATTGAAAAAGTTAGATAGCGGGCAGGTTACTGTTCTATGATTTTTAGACCATATATTACAGCGAGTGAAATGGAGCTAAAAGAACAAAAAAGTTTTTGAAATGGTAATCACACTGATATCTACCACCTTTCACAAGTAATTGCAAGTTATCTGAGCGCCCTCGGGCCGCGACCATAAGTCTACGAACTCAGCCTGTGTTGAGCGTAGCGTGAAGCACTGCAGTGCCGAAAAATCTGAATTGCTGGCTACGTTTGTCGGTCCCTTGTGATGTGTTAAAGATCCATAATCAGAGAACAATAATGAACTAATTTTTCTTGGGTGGCAACCGATTTCAATGGACAACTATCTGCTACGGTTTTACAACAGATCATATTTGACTTTGAGAGGCATACATCTGGTTTTTTCCACACAATACAATTCATGGAATTTATATTTCGTGTTTGGAACTATAAGAGAAGAACAAAGTAATGTAAACTGCGACTTTGCTCTTAATGGACTGAAATAAAATTGTGACATTACAGTTAACGGCTTTCTAGTTGCAGATGAACGAGAAAGTCAAAAGATATTTATATTTATTGATGCATCTACTCCTAAGACACAATATAAACCTTTTCGCTTTTGTAGCTTTCGGAAAATGTGTTCCCACAGGGTAAAAATAATTGTATACAGTGTGTCCGACATAAATGCGGTACTTTCACGTCTGAGATGAAAGTAAGAATGAACTGAGTTGCTTTTAGTTACCTGTCTGAGACGAACAACGTTTCTACGAACATTTTGCTGTATCATTTGAAGACAATTTTCTTTGTCTGCAAGATGGTACTTTCGAATTTTCAACATACGCTGGTTTACTTTAGCCTCAGACACTGCTGGACAGGTCAGTATAGGATGAGACGCGTCTGTCACTTTTTTCTAACTTTTTTCCGAGGGAAGGGGAGAGCTTGTCCCCAGCTAAAAGGAATCCCAACCCACTGTATGCAGAAGATCGATGGCTGGCCACTTCAAGAATTCAGCTAACAGTTCATTGATTTTATTATATTATATATTAAAAGAATCTACTAAAACTAAAGCCAGTCGGACAGACTAAACTACCCAGCTGATTTCTTTCATTTTTGTGTAAAACTAAAGGTATTCATCCACTTTTTCTACACTCAAACGAGATTTTCTTCTGTATATTTCTTATGGAGATGTTCTGGCTTTAAACTAAAGTCATTCTGTCAGGCTGTTCTATCCGACCCATTTCCTTCATTTTCGCTTTAAACGACAGTTATTTATTCGCAGATTGGTCATCAAGTATCATAATTAACTTAAGTCTCTCCTTCCTTTACTTTCATTCAAACGCGGGATCCTTCTGTCCTTGCATTGAATATTTTAATCGGTTTGATTTAGGATATCTTCGGTTCTAAATAAAGTACACAGTTTTCTTTGACCTAACAACGCTCAACGGATCAAGATCTTTCATTTGTGCTTTTAAACACTTGCACGGATTGATTCTGAAGAAAGCTATGCGTGAACATTCAACTTTACTTCCATGTCTTCCCAACGTTTTAGTCATTCCACTAACGGTGCGAAGTATTCGCACGGGTCCTCTATCTTTCTTATATATTAAAATAATCTATTTTATAAGTATAAATGATTTTAAATAAGTGTTTTCATATGAATTTAAGAAAACACAAGCTTATATAATATTCTGTATACTGTTACTATATATAATAAATATTTTTAAATGATAAATATTTAATTTTACTTATTTCCATTTCAGATGAATGGCCACTAATGCTGCGAAGTATTTGCACAGGTCGCCTAGTTTTATTACTATTGTTCTTACACTGTAGTGAACCGTCGAATTTTATGAACATAAGAAATAGGTGGTAATGTAGTCGTCCATCCATGTAGACTAACATTTAAGAGAGTATTTCCTTCCTTTAACATTCGATATCTTTAATATTCCCGGCGCGAGTCGGCGCCGGCACGAACCGATTGTGGTATGGTGTTGCTTCTGCAGCACAAGTATCACAAGTCTCCAGCCTGCTTTCAGCTGAAGCTCCTCTGCATGATTTTTTTCAATGATACTTATGATAATATGTTTATTTTTCTTCTATTACTATTAATTCTTTAATATGACTTTAAAAAATTAAGAAATGTTTAGTTTTTCACATAAGGAAAAACTTTCCTAAATGTTAGTCGAAATTAATGGGATGAGTCCATACCACATATTTCTAATGTGTTTATAATTCTATGAGTCACTACAGTGTGCAAACAATAGTAATAAAATTACAAAATCAATTAACAGTTAGCTGGCTCAAAGTAGATGGCAGTGAACAAGTACTGGTCACACCCGTGTTTCCTTCGATCTTCCAGTGACAGTGGGTGACGATCCCTTGTTGCTGGCCACAAGCCCACTAAGAACGAAAAAACAAATCACAACATGAAACAAATGACACCTGCTTCTCATCCTCTACTGATCTGCAGTGTCTGAGTCTAAACTAAATCTGCGCGTTTTCCTTTCATTTAAAGTATAAAAATCGATATGAAAGTACCGTGGAGAAAAGGAAAATTGTGAGACTCAGGAAATCTTCATAGAAAAGCAATTCCCATCAGACAGCTTCCTAACATAATAAATAAAAATTCTGAGAACCGTGTAGAGTTCTTTGAAAGTGGAGATGAGCTGAAACATGAACAGCGTGTACCACATAAATCTGGCACACCTGACGTACCCCCCATGGCTGTAAGTTGCAGCATCCCTTATCAGGAGGTAACTAAATGTCTTTAATTTTACTGTTATGTACTCCTACTTTAGTCTCGGTGTGAGGGATAGCGCTTTTATGTGAGACACTGCATATAAATTGTTTCACCTTGTGGTAGAACATTTTCTGGGAGTTACAAAAGCGAAAATTAAGAGATGGTTCAAATGTTTGTTAAGCTTAAGGGACTTAACAGTGGGATCCCTAAACTTACAAACTACTTATGAACTACCTTATACTAAAGACGACACAAATATCCATGCCCGAGGGGGGGGGGGGGGCATTTGAACTCCCGGCCGTAGCGGCCGTGCAGACTGTGACTGGCGCGCCGCAGTCCCCTCGGCCACCGCGGCCGGCTTAAGAGAAGGCTAAATAGCGTAATCTTAGGTGTAGATGCATCAATAAATGTAAGTCTATTTTTGGGTTTCTTCCGTTTATTATCCTGAACTAGAAAGTCATTGAGTAGAATTTCAGAAATTTTATTTCAGTCCATCAACTGCAAATTCGCAGTTTACATTGTTTCTTCTCTTGTAGTTTGAAACACGAAATATGTATTCCATTAATTGTACAATGTGGACAACAAAGGACTTGTATACCTCTTTAGTGAAGTATTACCTTACATAAAACCGTAGCAGATCATTGTCCTCTATAATCGGTTGCCACCCAAGAAAAATTAGGGTATAGCTATTTTCTGGCTATGAATTATTAACACATCACGAGGGACCAACGTACGTGGACAGCAAATAATTTTTCCGGCGTTGCAGTGCTGCCGAGTTCGTAGGCTTGCAGTCGCGGCCTGATGCCGCTCAGATAACTCGCAAGTACTTGTGAAAGGAGGTAGATATCAGTGCGATAACCATTTCAAAAACTTTTCTGTTCCTTTAGCTCAATTTCACTCGCTATAATGTATGACTAAAATGCATAGTACAGTAAGCTGCCCGCTATCGAACTTTTTCAATACACGATTTGTAAATCAAGTACGCATACCTGACAAAAAGCATCATTTGAAAACGATTGTTACGAATTTCGAAAAGGTGAATGTTTTATTGGAAAGCTAAGATGTCGTACTACCCTGTGTCCAAAAATGAGATTTTTTAACCGAATACTTTCATCAAACTCGAGTGAGGAGCTTTACGAAACTGAAAACTCGTGCGGAATGAAAAGTAGACTTTCTTATTTTTCACAGGCAAGGCAAAGTCTCTAAGGAAAAAATAAGTTGATAAAACGATGCGATGTGGTCTTCTATACCATCAAAATTTCTTGCAATTTGAAAATCGAAAAAGTTGTTTTTCCCCCTCTTTTTCGTCTTGGCATATCCCCGCTCGGCTCGGCCCGGCCGGCTGTGTGAACGCACCGTAATAGACGTGTGCCGGACGGGCGCAATATTTAACGGCGTCGTGAGGAGGGCTGGCCGTGCGCATGCGCACTGCTGTCGGCTGTTCCACATGCCAGCCGGGAGTACCGAGACTTCTCGCTCCCGAGACTGTGTTATCGGTACTGCCAGCTCCCGGGTGCGGCGGTCTCGCTGGCCGCTCACGCTGGCGGGAACAAGCGGGAGCCAGGCCGCGTTTGACGGCCTCTAATTATTTCTCTATACACTTTAGGAGGTACTACAACCGTATATTAAAATTAAACGGCACATCCAGGATGTGAGTCGAACGCAGTATCCTTTGCTTCAACATCAAACACTTTATCCACCACACCAAACATTTGCTCTTTCTCAGATTTAATAGAAAAAACGCTGGCCGAATTTCTTGACGTCCAGTTGTGTCAAAAACAGTGAAACAGTACAGGAATGTCAGAAATGCAGTACTGGAAGACAACACACGTCTGCTGTCTTCCAGAGCTTCATTTGCGACAAAATTAGAATCATATAACATCAGCCTTAGTTTTTAAAAACAACAAGGAATAGTTACTACTGGTAATGTGCAAGAAATGATGTTACAGCACAGTGACGATCGACATCCTCAATTTGGCCACGTCAGGATAACTAGAGATTTGGCGTTTATCTAGGTCATTTATAACACCCAGGAATCCATTTTCCTGACTTAAAATAGATAACTAAATGAGTCTCAGATTACTCTACAGCGAAAATAATAAACACACATCTCAGAAATCCTTTCTGTAATGCGTAGCAGGATGAAAACTTCGCAATTTGTAAGAAAGAAAAATACCAGCACGCGGTTTTTATAGATACATATATGTACTATTTCCGCCCTGCGGTGTTACCGGCAGTTCAACAGTTATTTATATAACAAAAGTCAATGCGACCTTCGACCTACGCGTACGCGCCATCAGAAACTTCTCTCTTGGAACTCTTGCGGTGCGAGCCATTCGTGTCCCAACAAATAGCGCGACATGGAAAAAGAATTCTGAGACGGTGGAAAAAGCTGTCGCTTGCAATTCTCTCGTTACTAAACAGAAAATGATTTTCTGTGACCGAGTTGCGAATTACAAATTGTCAGAAAAGAGAGTAAATAATTCCATCACTTTTTCCGCCTCTCTTTACACCTCTTCCACGCTCTCTGTGTACCTCTGTCTCCTGCCACCTCCTCTTCTTCCTCAGCCATCTTTTATCTCTCTCTGTCCCTCACGTCATCCCCTCTCTCTTACGCTACGTGTAATGCACTACGCCATGTCCTCCTGCACGCTCACTTGCACCTCCCCCCTTACACTGTTCATCTCCTCCCCTCCCTGTCTATATTCAACTCGTGTAACCTTTCTCTCACCTCTTCCCCCATCTCTCTCTCTCTGACCAACACTTCGCCCGCCTCTTTCTCCTCGCCCCGTATATTTGAAGAATAATGTATATCGTGCCAACTTTCATCGTCATCGATCAAACGGCATCAAAGTAGGCCGCGGTGGAATAGCCGAGCGGTCTAAAGCGTCTAGCTGCGGAGCGCGCGGTTGCTCGCCGTGGAGGTTCGAGTCCTCCCTGGGGCATGGTTGTGTGTGTTGTTCTTAGGTTAGTTTAGTTTAAGTAGTTTGTAAGCTACGGACTGATGACAACGCAGTTTGGTCCGCTAGAATTACAAACATTTGAAAATGTTTTTGCATCAAAGTAGATTTTACAGTTCTTTCCGACATGCACCGTACTGTGGCTTACGGAAGGTAGCCCATTTTTTAATGCAGCGAATAACCTGATTACTTTGAAGTTTCATCCACATCCATCCTACGTATCAAACGTACAGGAATGACATACTAATTCAACATAAACGAATTTTCTGATTTATAAAAAAGCATTTGATCTTCAAAAATCATTGTGTCATTATGAGTCATGAGTGGAAAAGAAAAAAAAATATATTTATCATAAAAGAAAATATTAGGGTAATATCGTTCGTAACTCTGTTTTACTATACTAAAGCAGCAGTGACTAAAAGAAGATGGATAAAATCTTTTTGACGTTTCAAACAATCAATTTACGAATAGATCATCAGAGCAAAACTAGCCCAGAGAGCATATTTTTAGTTGAGTTTAATTTCTCCCCCCTATCTATACCATTTTGAAGCCAAAGAACTTTCCAAATGGAATATCCTTCACAATAATGGCCTTTTCTACGTCGTGAAGCACTATTAGAATCACTTTGTTCTAATTACTTAACAAGTTTATACTGTATCTTTTGTTATTTATGCATTACTAATATAAATTTTTAGTTCGATGTTGTATATGAAATCGTAACTAATACCATTATTCTTCCAGACGTTCTGCACATCTGCTCCTCTTGAACAAATAAGGGCAATGTACAATTTTACGGAGGTTTGATGTATAAGTTAAATTTTGCATTAATATTCATGTTGAAGCAGAATGTCGTGTGTCTATGTTCGCCTACAAATGAATTTGCTTTTGGACGGAATCTGCTGTTGACAAAGTAAAACATTTCTCCTATAAGCCAGCTATACAACCTCTGACAATAGTCCCGTAAGATTAACGTAGATAAACAATGAAATACAGTTACCTTACTATCCTTCGAAATTGTCGCCCCTTAAAACTATGCACCGCTGAGCTCTGCGATACATGTCCTGGAAACTTTACACGAAGTCCTTTTTTGGGACGGTTTTCCAAAGCCTCGTCACGTTTCGTTGGATGTCTTGAATATTGACAAATCTCTTTCCTTTCAAAGCGAGTTTGAGTCGAGGTAATAGGAAGAGGTCTGTAGGATTGAGATCCGGCGAGTATGGTCAGTGTTCGAAATGCACCCCCCTATTTTTTGGCAGCAAATGTTTGACGATATTGAGCGAGCATAGTCGTGCGTGTCCTCCACATCCGAACGTCATCGCTTTGCTTCACTCCGAGACATCTGGAAACTTCCATTGAATTGACCTTTGGGCATGGCAGAACTACCGTCAACAAAGGCAGTATAGATTGTGCCTCATGTTATGCCTGGAATTGATCGGCCGTCTTACCCCCTCCGCCGCAGTGGAATTACTTATGCATGTGTGTTTACAACTTGCGCCGGTTGAGCGACATCTATGGACAATCTATGAGCTGTGTTATTACTGCAGTAAAACATTCAATGTCATTGTTCACGAGACCTTGTAACAAGCGTGATGCAAAATTTTTTTTTGATGTATGTATAAAATCAAGTCAAAAGCTAAAAACTGTGTAACACGCAACATAACTGTATGATATGTAAATTGAGTGAAGTAGTTATATATGTTCGGAAATACCGTGAATATGTACTGTACGTTTCATATTTAACTGCCATTAATTGTAACAGCGCATAACAACATGGGAAGCCTCCTACGTAGTCTGATGCTAAAAGAAACAACATTCAGTCAAGTTAAGCAAGCCGCGGCGGAGTGACCGAACGCATTGAGGCGCTATGCTGCGATGCGCGAGGCCGTTCCCCGTCGGATGTTCGAATCCTCCCCTGTGCATGGATATTTGTGTTGTCTTTGGTATAAGTTAGTTTATAACTTTAGGGACTGATGACCCCGCAGTTATGTCCTATCAGCTTAACAAACATTTAAACATTTTGAAATTAAGCAATTTCACTGTATTTTGTCGTTTGTGGGTATTATTCAAAAGTGACATTAACTAATACTATTGACCTTCGTTTTTGTGGCAGTAGCAATTCTACAGGTAAGAAAATCACTGAAAAAGCAACAACACTGCAGGAAGAAGACTGCCTCACAAATATCCGCTTAGTCTCATTGTTAGTTTCCTTTTGTCTTTCCTCAGTTGCTTTTTCATATGATAATGGAGATATTTATGTAATCAGTCTATGCAACTGAATAATAAAAGTTTTATAATGCCATACGCATTTCGCCTTTATTTGTAAGGCACCACAGTGGTCTGTAACATAGAGATAATTGTTTTACACTATTTCGTTTTTACGTATTTAGTATTAAAGGTTAGTTGCAAAGGCGGATTACATAAATATCTCCATTATAATATATCCACTTAGTCTTTTTAAAATAATATAGAAACTAGTTCTACGCCAAATAAAGTAATGCAATATTCTGCTTTCAGGCAATTAAGTGATGAATTCCTCGTCGTTGATCTCACTAAAGACCAAAAGACGCTCGCTGGTATTTTGTAGTCACTAGTTCACTGCTGGACGAATAATTATCGAATTTTACTTCATCGAGGCTACCAGAAAAAATTACACAAATAACAGGAAGATAATGGAGTGAAACACAACTTTAAACTAGGAGAATGTGGACAAATTTTCGTGATGTTGTTTATTCTGGAATGTTCAAATGTTTGTGAAGCTTAAGGGACATAACTGCGGGGTCATCAGTCCCTAAACTTACAAACTACTTATGAACTACCTTACACTAAAGACGACACAAACATCCACGCCCGAGGGTGGATTCGAACCCCCGACGGAGGGCGACCGCGCGCACCGCAACACGGCGCTCCAGTATGCGCGACTAATCCGCCGCGGCAATTTATTCTGGAAATAGCCGTTATTTCTGGAGGCCATTCGATACGTTTCGTGACTGTTACACTTAGGATGTAAGTATTTAATGCCGTCAGAAATACCCCACTTTGGATCCAATGCTTTATTTTACGAATCAAAATGTTCAAATGTTTGTAAATCTGTGTGACTAAATTACTGTGGTTAACAGTTCATAGGCTTACACACTACTTTAATTAAAATAACCTAAGGGCAATACTAGGGTGACCAACTTCTAATTAAGGGTTTAAGGGAGATGACCAAAATCTCATCATGATTATAAGGGAGAAGAAGGGAGATTTAGTCACAGTAAATTTCAACTGCACAACTATAGACATTTCCTTGGATAAAATAGGGATGTAAACATTATAAAATCGTACGTAATTTGGTTATTTTTACTCTTGTTTTGGGGTGGCACTACAACCTGAAGGTGAGTTTTTAAGAGAGCAATAGCATTAATAAGACTCATTTGTGGAGAAAATTCAAGAATAGTAACCCAAAACCTATTGGATTCTCATTTTATATTATACTAGCTTAAACCCGCGGCTCCGCTCACGTGTTGGTTGATTATAATAGATAATGTGCGAAACGTCAGATCGATTTTTTAGAAAGAGATGTATTAAAATAAATTTCTTTTTTACTGCTTTATTTATTTATTCTTATATTTCCTTATTCCTATGCTTATCCTTACAGAGAAAGAGCCGAAGACATTGTAGCACGCATAGACCAAAGATATGCTCTGTGGCATCACGTTTCGCTGTATGCTATAGAGTCGAAAAAGTCATCGCTCGCCTTCAGTCCGAACTTTTTTTATAATTTGACGAGTTTCAACCTCCATATCTTCCACCCCCTTATAGGTATTGGCATGGAACTGCTATTACACACAGACCATTCGTTTGCGATCTGTAGTTTTCGCTGCAGAGCGAAATATTAAGACACACACACACACACAGACAGACAAACGTAGAATGTTATACACCCCGATAACTTTCCATCACAATACACTCCACCCTTTTATCATTATGAACCCTCAAGCAACAATGCAAGAAATAAAACCAATTTCAAAGAGTAAATATAATTTTCAAAGAGTAATTATTGTTCCGCATTTCGCGTTATATTCTTCAAATTACTAAATATCTATCAGATTGCTATAAAACCGTGCTTAAAACCTTCCTCAGGTATAAATTAGTAACTGTACAAATATTTAAGTCCGTGCGTCTTGTCGTTCGGACGTTATAAGCGTACACCGAACAGACATTCATATATATATATATATTTCCTCTGTTTTCGGTAGCTGAGAAGCGTTGCGAAATGTTGCGTGGGTGAACTGGGAAATAACTAACGATACGGTTCTTTTTCATCTCCATAATCCACTTTCTCGAGGCATTAGTTCCGCGTCTTGTTGTGGTATAAAAATGTTAACTGCTGATAGGTACGACGCGATCGCATCCTTGAGCTACCAGTACAGGCCAAAAAACAGATGAGCATTACGTCACAGCCCCCTGAATTCCGGAGGCCGTAGAAGCACCAACAGTAATCGGAAATAGTATCGATTATAATAAGAAAAGTTGTTCGAGATATTCCACTGAGAGAATTTCAAGTATCGACAATACTTCACGCATTTCAGGTATAACAGTGATCAGTGACGAAATATACGGGAGAAAGAAGCAGAGAATAAAGAAGACGGAAGAATTAAAAAAAAAAAAAAAAAACTACCAAAATACGGGAGAACCCGTATAATACGGGAAGGTTGGTTGTCCTAGGCAAGGCAAAGCAAGGACTCGAACCTCCGACGGGGAGCAATCAGGCCATCATCAGCAATGTTCCTTAGAGCACACAGTCCTTACACCGGGGCTCTTAAGAATCTACCATCTCAGGAGTCTCAAACAGTAAGAAGCTGGATAAAATTCTCCTGAAAAGTTTAACTTCGGCAACTATACAATCATTGAAACTAAATTTTCGCTATTTATTCTTATATTATATAAACGATGAAACATCTGCAAGAAATTTCTGTACGAGGAGCTGATATTTACAGGTGGAAGAAACATATTGCCGTCCTTGTTGGAGATCAACATAATACAGGTTCGAGTCCCGGTTCCGGCACACAATTTTAATCTGCCAGAAAGTTTCATATCAGCGTACACTCCGCTGCAGAGTGAAAGTTTCATTCTGGAAACATAATACAAAATTTATATAGTAAAACAAGATCGAATGCATTTTGAAAATACACATACGAAAACGTGGTGACAACGCTATCATATCGTTCAGCATATAGAAAATAGTAGTGCCCACCGTAGGAGTGTCAATATCCAGTACATTACAAAAAAGAGAAGAATAGAAGTACAGGAGGCATTCTATTAGTTCATTTCAAAAATGTTCAAATGTTTGTACAACTTATGGGACTTAACTACGGGGTCATCAGTCCCTAAGCTTACAAACTACTTATGAACTAGCTAAGACTAAAAACGGCACAAATATCCATGCCCGAGGGGGGATTCGAACCCCCGACCGTAGTGGCCGTGCTGACCGTGACTGGAGCGCCTCAGTCACCTCGGCCACCGCGGCCGGCATTAGTTCAGTGAAATGAGGAGATGCTGAGAGACTGATGAGCAGATTGCCTATGTTCTAGACGAGCTCACGCCTGTCTTCGAAAATAAAGTTTGATCGTCAGACATTTAAATTGGAATTTTTGCGTCTAGTATAATGTGCGAACTCGTGCAGCCTACCTATTGTGTGTACAGAGTTGATGCCACTTATTGTTGGCCATTCTGCACACGTCCACATTTTCTGGGTCTCGTATTTCTGTTAAACTTTATTAGCGGGGCTAGGTTTTGCCACACACAATTATATCTTGAATTTGGAAGAGGAATCCAAATTCGCGTTGTATTTTTTTTTCTTTCTTCGTCATGTGTACGTACTACCTCTTCTCGACGAAATACCTAACGAGCGGACGTTTACATGTTCAGAATTACGGCACTTTGCGAAATGCAACCATGAATGGCGGTAGCAGGAGGTGTATATCTACCAAATTTCTCTTTTCGAGACTCCTGTGTCTTAAACACAGAGCCAATTCGTTGGATGCGAAAAGTATAATGACTTCGGAAGTATATGTACAGAGTGTAGTAATACGAACCCGCCGCGGTGGAGTAGCCCAGCGGTCTAAAGCGTCTCGCTGCGGAGCGCGCGGTTGCTCGCCGTGGAGGTTCGAGTCCTCCTTGGGGCATGGGTGTGTGTGTTTGTCCTTAGGTTACTTTACCTAGGTTTAAGTAGTTTGTAAGCTACGGACTGATGACCACACAGTTTGGTCCGATAGATTTACAATCATTAATACGAACCTGGCGGTTAGAAAGCAGTAACGGCACTATTTAAAAGAATACAGTAATCATCTGCGAAACGTCAATGTTATTTACAGCAAATGTTTTATAGGCCTATGGTAACGACCTTACAGTATAGTTTCTGTAAACAATACAGCAAGTTGTAGATTTACGAAAACAGAATGTGATAATTTCTATGGTGTTTTGATGAGAAATTAAGTTCTGATTTCAGTATTCGTTAAGAAATGTAGTGTCAGTGTTGACAGCTCCTGTGCCAACATTAAATGCATAGATTTAAACACGTCTGGCGTAAACCTAGAATAAAAAAAGAAATAATTACAACAATGCGAGTTCTTAAACATAAGTGTCCCGTAACGGTATAAAAAGATTAATTGATAATTTTTAGAGTTAATATTTGCACACAAAAAAATCAGAAGGTCGTGGCTACACAGAGCGAAGAGAATGATTGTCCGGTGAGTTGTCGCAGTGCATATGATGGCGGTGGCTATGGGTCCACGCAGTGCGTGCTTAGTGCACTGGGGCCGGCGTCACGACAAGCCCGTGCGGTGTCCCGGCGTTGTAGGCAACGGAATGTTTTATCTGGAGTCCGGGTTTCACCGCAGCCGAGTCGATAACGTGGACGTGGAGGCTGCAACGGCCGGCGCGCTCCTACCTCCCCTGTGGCCGAGGGAGCCACGCTCCAAACCGCGCAGCAATTTAAACCATTCACCAACTGCTGACCACTGACCACTGCCTGCAAAGTCACAAATAGACATTCCCTTGCGGATTAAAACCGTGCGCCACGTCGGGCTTCGAACCCAGGCTTTTTTCCCTTCGCGGAAAAATGTCCTGGGTTCGAATCCCGACACAGCACACAAGTCATACCACGGTACACTCTGCTGCAGAGTCTAGTTTCATTCTAGAATCCTTTGTTTTTGACTGCTCACTTCGAGGCATATTTTCAGAAATTCGTACTCATTGCGTGCAAAGACGTCTAGCAATGAAAGTTCTGAGTGCTGTCGACAAGAAACTTCACATTGATTCTACATTTACAGATTTTCAGAAGGAATATTGACATAGTGCCTCACGAACTTATTTGGAACAAGCTGCGTGCTTATGGGACAGCGTCTCTGTTAACCCGTTCAGTTCCGCATAACAAAAGCAGCTTTGGAAAAAAAAACAATTCAGTGTTTCCTGTATTAATACAATGTAATAAACATTATAATATATGTTTTAATTTTTTTTTGTCGAACTATTGATTTTTTATGTCATGTATTTCATGCACAACACAGATGTTTGTATCAAGGTATTTTATTACTTAGACGTTATTTTGTTGACAGTTAACACTGTTAGGTCAATAATGCTAGCATAATGTTCACCGCAGCATCAAAGACATGACAATTCACTGCTGGAATAAAATGAAAGAAACCACACTCACGCTCACACTCTCAACCACGTACAGACGGAAGCGCAACACAACCTCAAAGACGGATAGTTTAATGCCTCAGAAGTGACTACACGCCTTAACGAGCGAGAAAATGTCGTACTAGAAGCATATTGTTGATCAACCAGATTGCGACTTTAAGGATTGATACACAAAATACGGTATAAATAAACTTTTAGTGCGTTGTTGCCCAGGAACAACACTGGAAATGAAAGGGTTAAGTGAATAGAAACTAAATTACCTCTCAGGAATGTTACAGTTCGTAATAAGTGATGGAAAGGCATCGACTAAAACAGAAGTAACGTAGGGTCTTGCCCAGAGTAGTTTATACGTCATCTGCTGTTCCTTGTCTATATAAACGACTGAGGAGAAAATCTGTTTGAAGATAATATTATCAGTTATCGTCTATACAGTCATCGAAAGATCAAAACAAACTATAGTACGCTTTAGTTGCAAAAATTTACAGTTGACCCTAGATAAAGTGTGATGTCATCCACACGAGTAACTTTAAACTTCGTTTCAAAGATCAGTAAACCAAATGTAAATATGATAAATTCAACTAACAACCTTGGAATTACAATTACGACCGATTTCAATGTGAAAGAACACTTGGAAAATGACTTCTGAAACTCTAACTGAAGTAAGAGTTTAATTGGCAGAACACTCGGAAGATACAACGTAACTACTAAAGAGACTGTATTCAATAGGCCTTTCCGATATCCTTTGGAATACTGTCGTGAGTTGTAGAATCCTTATGAAATGGCATTGACGGAAGCCGTAGAGAAAATCGAAGGAGGACAGCTCGTTTTGTACTATCTTGATGGAAGAGCGCAGAATTCAGTGAAACGTATGTGGCCGGCAATAATAATATGGCTGCCAGTGGGTAATTATAAAAATCAATGGAGAAAGTTCAAAATTTGTGCCAGGCCGGGATTCGAATATGGAGATTCTGCTTATTAGGTAGTTCATTTGTCCGTTACGCCACCTGCACACAGTTATTACCACTGCTGAGTAGAGCTCACGGAAAGTCGTTCAAAAATTATCTTATTTGCCGGACTAACTTCATTACTAAATTAGTCACTATAATATACTTTCTTCAAATTCATATTCCATTTGTGGTTTTCAGCCATCTCTTCTTCTTGTATCATACATTTTGCTTTTTCTCAGCCTTTTTAAGCTTTATTTGCTCCTTTCACCTTTTTGCAGGTCTTCCAATGCATCTTTTACTTTACGGAATATATCGACGAAAATGTAGTGGTAATCGGGACTCTTCCATTCGCATCGGATGGGATATTCATTTTGTCTATGTTCTTCAACCATACTATCTATGTCAAAACATCTTAATTCCTTCCTAGTATTTTTACTTCTTTCGTAATCTAACTTCGTGTTTCCTGTTATGTTGCTAAGGAAATTCATTTCATTGGTCTGTTATCTTATAATACCTATATTTTCCTTAATGTAACATTCACTTGCATGCAGCATCGTTATTCAAATGCTCAAATGATTGTAAATCTATGGAACTTAAGCGCATGTTTATTATTCCCTATCTTAAAGTTAAACTAACCTAAGGACAACACACACACACACACACACACACACACACACACACACACACACACACACACACATGCCTGAGGGAGGATTCAACACCCGACGACGAACTGCGGCGTGCACTACAGCACAGCGCCTCAGAGCGTACGGCTATTCCGTCGTGGCGGCATTGTTGTTACCGACAAAACTTTACAGAATTGATGATATGTTTCTCTCTATATGTTTGTAGAATATATTCCAAATATTACGACCATGATCGCTTCCTAGGTTTCCTAGAAGCGAGTAGCCTGTTTTTATCTCCAATACCATACGGACGATTGCGAAAACTGATATGCCTAAGTGATTTTAAAATCTGTCATTCCTTCATACATGAAACGAGAAAAACTTGATTTTTATGATTTATTCGAGAGGATGGCAGAGTGAACATACACATACATCAACCCTTTCTTCGTGCAAGAAAAGAATGAACCTGCACCGAAATGTTCTCCACTTTTCCATACAAGTCACTTTTATTACGGGTTAAAATTTCTGTGAAAATAATTAAATTGCTCTCGATGCTCTAAATACAAACAGATAAATGGCTTTCAGGAAAGATTCTGTATCCGTTTAGTGCGGCTACCTTCACAGAAATTATAAAAGATATACGCATGGTTTGCAACGAAACAGATGAGCGAACGAACAATCTTTCTCAGTTTAAATGAACTGTGTTTCCCGGTATCGCTTCTGGAGACTCCGATTGGAGGTGAATACGTGTCTTCATTCAAAAATCCACGAATATCTACAATCATTTTACTTATAAAATACATAGGTTTGAACCCAACTGGTAGTCGAGATCCTTAGTCATTGGGGTAAACTGCCTTCATCTTACAGGAATGGCCGATATGCATAAAGAACATTGATTATCTCTAAAATTAGGAGCTGTTGCATGAAAAGCAGCTAGTAAGGCACTATGGACAGTTACCTGCAGAATATACATAAAACTCACCGAGATCCACGACCAAAAGCTCTGGTGGTATTATTATAAGTCTTCGCGCACTCTGGGACAATCTGTCACATGAGCAGCATGTTCATGATGCGAATGGGAGTTGTTTCGTATTTTGAATAAGTCAAATTTCAAACCAACCTCAGTAAAAAGAAATATATATATATATATATATATATATATATATATATATATATATATATATTGTGAGGTTTGTCTGCGATTAATTATCTAATCCGTAAAACGTTTGTGCTGTAGATGTTACGTTATTTAGGGTGCAAGTAATTTCATAATTGAAATACCCTCGAAATTATTTATATGCAGTTTCTTAATGCCAACAAACACTTGTGATGACGATTTCCACATACTTCATTGCCGGAAATAAGAAGTGAACGTTATCGCTTCACAAGCTTGGGGTGGGTCCGGTGTGCCTTGGACAAATGCTGTCCACGAGACAGCACTCACCAGGTCTACAAGGCCCCATCGACCGTCACTTGCTTCAAGGCTTAATCTGCTTTCATCGCTGAACTCTACGGCAGTCACTGCATCTTCGAATGAGCCGCCTGGATTGGCAGCTTGATATAAGGCGTCAACTGACCGGGCATTCCAAATTCAAATCTTCAAATGTTTGTGAAGCTTATGGGGCTTAACTGCGGGGTCGTCAGTCCGTAAACTTACCAACTACTTATAAACTACCTTATACTAAGACAGCACAAACATGCATGCTCGAGGGGGGATTCGAACCCCCGACGGGTAACGGCCTCGCACATCGCAGCGTAGGACCTCAATGCACTCAAAGCAATGCACTCGGCATTCCCGCCGAAGATTCGGGTCCTCCTTTGGACATGTGTGTGTGTGATGTCCATATTGTACGTTAGTTTAAGTAGCTTCTAAGTCTCTGGACTGAGGATCACAGCAGTTTGGCCCAATAGGTTTACAACCGTTCGTGTTCTTTCAAGTGATCCTCTGACAGCATCAGTGGAGCCGCGCACGTCGATGGTTTGGCGTGGGTGGAAGACGGGCTACAGGTGTACGTACCCGTAGTCCCATTGATAGTAACTATGTGCTACGTGCACTAGTAGCTACGTGCTGCTCGGCAGATTCCCTGTTGCGTCACATCGATGAGAATTTTGGACGTGACTTACCATGTTTTATTTTGACTGGCTAAGCATATGTGGTACTTCTTGTGAGGCACTGGTCTGATGATGGATGTAAAATCCGAAACTAGTAACCAATAAGAAAAACAATGCGATGGACAATCAAGTAAACAAATTAAATGTAGTTGCTGATCCTGCTCCACACAATGGAATTCAGCCACAATGTAAAAAGATGTTCCATATCATTAACTGTTTTATATATCAATGTAAATTCAATTTATTTATGGATCCATTAAAACTGATAATACTTTTTTGGCGGGGCCTTATTGTCACCCGGCAGACGGAGGAGTTGGTGTGCGCCGTGGATGATAGGCTGGAGTGTGTACACGAGGAGAATGTAGAAACATTATGTGGCTACCTCCATCCACTGACAATGTACAGAAGGGTAACCACAATGAGGAAGACACGAATATCTATTCACTGCGTGAAAGAAGAGAGAAGTTGATGTTGCAGTCGACATCTGCCTCTGAGTGAAACAAGAAAGAAGCTGAAATTGCAGCTGGCATCTGCCTATGCGTGAATACTCTGCAATTCACATTTGAGTCCCTAGTGGAGGGTTCATCGAATCTTTTTCTGACTCTTTCTCTACCATTAGGAGCTCGAATAACCCGTGGGAAAAATAAACACATCTTTCGATTCGAGCACTGATTTATCTTATTTATTAAGACGATAATTTCTCCTTATGTTGATTGCGGTCAACAAAACATTTCGCATTCGGAGCAGAAATATAGTGTTTTTTAAAATAGTAAATTTAACGGAAAAAGTTTTCGTTTTAATGATTTCCACCCCAAATGGCATACTATATCTGTGAAACTCTCGCCTCTATAGCGTGATAACCAAAATGAGCTTTCTTTCTTAGTCTTGTTACGATAACCTCCGTCTATCCTACCTAGCAAGGACCCAACATCGCACAGCAACATTCCGTTACATGATCGAAAATGGTAGTGTAGGCTGTCTCTTTAATGGTTTGTTGCAACTTCTGAGTGCTCGGCCATTAAAGTACAGCATTATCCGCAGTTGCCCTACAATACTGTCTGCGGGGTAAAAGTAATTCCTACGTATTTGGTTAAACTGACAGCCTCGAGGTTTAAGCGATTTATCGTGTTACATAAATTTAACAGATTATCTTTTGGTAATCAAGTAGATATCCCAACACTTTTCTTTATTTATGGACAACTGCCACTTTTCTCATCGTAGAGATATCTTTTATACTTCGTTTTTGTAAGTGGTATTGATTTCATAACTACTTCACTAAACGGTGAACGACAGCAAGAGCTGTAAACAACTTGAGAGAGCTGATCAGATTCTCTCAAAACGCATTTATATTTACTAAATTGCTTATTTTCAAAACCCACGACACACAGAGAAATAAAGCTGGCAGCTTTCAAGACAATTAATTTAATGAAATATAAAGTTCATGTATAGTATAATTTAAATTATTTGCTAGCTGACAATTCACGCGTTGGAGCTGCCGTCGTCCAGTCGGAGCGCTCGATGTCAAACCCAGACAGTTCGCTGTAGCCAAGCTGCAGTAATAAATGGTTAGATCACTTCCATTGTTTGGTTAGTACTGTGTGGAAGCGTGTATTTTTCGTGGTGTCGTTATGCGTGTGTGTTGCTTGTGGTGTCGTCGTCATACCTGGCGAAATGCGAAACAAAAGGCTTAGGCCCCGAAATATTCAAATGTTTGTTAAACTTAGGGGACTTAACTGCGGGGTCATCAGTCCCTAAACTTACAAACTACTAATGAACTATCTTATACTAAAGACGATACAAACATCCATGCCCGAGTGGGGATTCGAACCCCCGACCGTAGTGGCCGTGCAGACTGTGATTGGCGTGCCGCAGACCGCTCGGCCACTGCGGCCGGCTTTAAACCCCGAATTCGGGATAAAAACACATCAAGAAAGAAATGCGGAAAAACAATTGCGTTTAAAGGATAATCGTGACAACTCGTGTATAATGTGCGGAACACTTTGAGAGGGAGGCAGAAAATGGAACTATGATTTCCAGAGTAGTAGCGTAAACCGCAGCCGCGATTGAAGTTAGTGAAGCTGCTGTAATGCATACTGGTAAGGAAAACCGACGCGGGATTGGCCGTCGCTCTAAGGCGCCTTGGTGTGGACAGCGTCGGAGGTTCGAATCCTTCCTCGGGCATGGATGTGTGTGTTGCCCTTACGGTAGTTCATCTTAGTTTAAGTAGTTTGTAAGTCTAGGGACTTACGACCAAAGTAGTTTGGTCCATAGAATTAGAAACATATACGGTAATGATTATAACGACATC
Source organism: Locusta migratoria (assembly GCA_026315105.1). Taxonomy (NCBI): domain Eukaryota; kingdom Metazoa; phylum Arthropoda; class Insecta; order Orthoptera; family Acrididae; genus Locusta; species Locusta migratoria. Next base: position 719,740,353 of record CM048755.1, on the reverse strand, counting down.
AACAATGTGAACCTTAACTTGTTCGTACTCGTAATGAATGAAACGGTGTTGCCGACTTCAGCATGTCTGACAGAGCTTGCCGCGGTGGAGTGGCCGAGCGCTCTAAGGCGCACCGCTGCGGAGATTTACATACATTTGAACGTTTTATGACAGAGCTTCAAGCAAACGACCGCAAGAATCATAACAATGGTGTTGATGAAGTCATCAGAAAAACTCTTTGAATAACATAGTAAACCTACGGAAGTATCCCTATCCGATTTTTCGTTAATTTGCATATGTTAAAATACATGAAAAGCTAAGGAACACGTAATTTATTAGCGGAGGTAAAACATATTTAAAGGGTGAAACTGTTCCTCCAAAATGGGGACTAAAATGGAAAAAAATTGCGATAACTTATAGATTAGTGAAGCTATTTTAATTATCTTTGTTATGAAAGTATCTTCCGATAAAAGACGGAAAAGGCCTGGGTATATTGGAGGGGAAGTGAAAATCAGGGGGCAAACTAACGGAAAGTGACCATTTTTTGAAGCAAAAATTAGTTTTGATTTAATCGATGTAGAATGCATTAAAACTTCAAAGGGAAAGCTAATTAAGGAACAGGGGTAAACAACATTTACATTGCCGCACTCGTTTGATACTGCCCATTTATCATCTTGCGAACCCATATTTTTGAAGTGTTTCAACTCTTTAATGTACCTGCATTTGATGTCGCTGTATCCGGCAGGATCTCAAAATTCAATATGGCTGATCCAGCTTAGCCGACGAAAAAATGCTTGCTAGACAGTAACTCGGCATGCGAATTTCAAAATACTGTAAAGTATAAATTTGAAATAACAGCAAATAAATATACCTAGGCCGATTTTCGTCATTTACCAAAATATACTTCCATTTTAAAAAATCATTAAAATCGCTTCACTAATGTCTAAGTTATCGCAATTTTTCCATTTGAGCCCCCATTTTGAATGACCCTTTCACTTCTTAAATATGTTTTCAGGTACTATAACATTTCCAAATTTCAGAAAAATCGGAGAGTTACACTTCCGTAGGTTTCCTAGTCAGATAAGAAATCACAAGCGTTTCAAAATGCTCACATGTTTGTAGAGCTTATGGGACTTAACTACGGGGTCATCAGTCCCTAAACTTAAAAACTACTTATGAACTACCTGATACTAAGGACGACACTAATATCCATGCCCCAGGGGAGATTCGAACCCCTGGCCGTAGTGGCCGTGCAGAACGTTGACTGGCGCGCCGCAGACTGCTCGGCCACCGCGGGCGGCACACAAGCGTTTGTAAAGGCCATCGTAGCACAACAGTGGGACACAAATCATTATGCATGGATAAGGCTCACTCCTAACAAAAAATAGAGTACATGGGACATCTGTCAACAATTTCTTTTGCGATTCAAATTTGACGGTGTTGGTTCCTGTGACAGGTGATGAAAGAAGGGCTCATAGTCTGCACTCAGAAAAGAAAACAGGAATCAATAGAGCTCCACGACAAAGAATGAGTGACATGAAAAAAGTTCAAGACCATGCCACCAAAATGAAAGGTGATGCTCAGCTCGATGTGACATATTCAAGGTGGGGTGCACATACCTAATGACACCCGCGTTAACTCCGAAACGTACTGCTAAGATCTCTGAAACGGAATGTACGAATTCTAAGAGTTCTTCCGCCTGCAGAGCGCCCTCCCGTTCAACACTACAATGCCAAACCACACAAGAGCCCTGCGACATCTCCAGCAATTCGGTGCCTCGGGTAAAGTGTCATCCATCATCCTCCATACAGTCCTGACCTAGTCCCATCCGGTTTTTATCTGCTTCCAAAACTTAAACACCATGTTCAAGGACCTGACTATGACAGTGATGAAGCAGTTCGAGCAGACGGCAGGAGTGGTTCCGTCAACAGCGTCAAACATTCCGCAGTGACGATACCAAGAAATTAAAATACCGACATCTCGTTACGAGAAATGTGTTACTAGGTAGTTTGACTATAACGAGAATATGTAAACATGTACTATAAAGACGTGGAATATTATTAAAGTTTACTTTATTATAAAGGCTTTCAGATTTTATACATAAAAAATTCGGAGGCACAGCCTCGCAGCAGTAAGTACGTTCCATTGTTTCTGAATTAAGGAACCCAGAGTGTTTGCCCACGGTGGTAAACATGTTATGAACTGTTTCTCGCCTGCTTTCCTAAAAGCAACAAGCAATTGTAAATTAGCTTCACTTCAGTAGTTTCCGACGTGAATATGTTTTGTGCCGTAGCTATGATGGCAAGGAAGGGCAAAATTATGAACAATGGTGAGCTATGGAAATAAACACACAGCGAGATATAAGTTGAAATAATTAAAATGTGTCGGCCGCGGTGGCCGAGGGGACTGAGGCGCGCCATTCACGGTCTGCATGGCCACTACGGTCGGGGGTTCGAATCCCCCCTCGGGCATGGATAATTGTGCCGTCCTTAGAATAAGCTAGTTGATAAGTACTTTGTAAGTTTAGGGACTGATGACCCCGTAGTTAAGTCCCATAAGCTATACAAAACATTTGAACATTTTTGAATTAAAATGTAAGCAGTTATTGAGCAACGTACTGATATAAAACAAAATCATCATGTAGTTTTTGGGTTAAAATTGAATTATCTCTAAATATTATAAATGATCATCGCCTTATTCGGACCACAAATAAAGTACTGAAGAAATGAACGACCGAACAGCCACAACGAATTTTCTTGAAGTGACGTGCAATGAACACAATATGATGTTGTGTCAGTTGTGTGTTACTTCACTGCTGCAGTGAACTGATGCAATGCACTTTCAGTAATTTCTTGAAAGAGCTACAGCTTACATCTTTACCCAATCCTTGATTTCTATATTTATCTTTAAATTATAAACTCGATACACTCCTGCAACATTTTCCTTTCAGACGTTACAGTTTATGTGACACAATTATAATTTAAGTTCTTTCGAATAAAATGTATTGTTATGGAAATCTTTCATAGTATTATCCTGTTTTATTACAGTATGATGTTTCGAATTATCAGCGTTCTCTACTTCTTGTCTAAATTATCGTTTCGGAGGCTCTAATGTTAATAAGAAAATTCTCCAGAGGATGGTAACTCTATAAAAATATGGTTTCAATAAAAAAAATTGTATTGGATGTTGGTGATAAATGTGTATTATAGATTTTAATTTCTTGACGCAGTCTCTGATTAACTCATTACAGAAGACTATTTTACAAAATGAGACCGACTTCTCGAAGTATTTTGGAACAATACGAAATTCTCTCCAAAAGAAACACTTGAGATCGCAAAACAATAAAAGAAAAAAGAAAAAAAACACAAACTGTAAATGTTCCTGATTAGCAGTGTGGGTGTCTCTATAAAAAAGCAAATACATATTTTTTACACGTTGATGCAGTGACTAGATTAAATCTCAGAAACGCGTTAACGGGAATAAGCAAAATACATTCACATTTTCTGACCATTTTTGCAATATACTTCTGTAAGAGCTATTGAAGGGAAGGAAGGAAGATTAGGGTAACGTCCCGTCGACACCGTAGTCGTTAGAGACGGAAGAACTACTGTACATTAGTCATATTTCATAGTATTCGTATGCAATGCCCAATACTTTGCTTCAAATAGTATCTACTGAAAACGCCAACAAATGAAAATACTCTGCAAATGATAGCCAGTATAGAAATTATCAACATTTTATTCTTGATTTAAAGCCATTGGCAGATGCGTAACGTGTTTGCTTATTGACCGTAGCTCGTGTTTAAAATCGGCACTTCCTATAATCAAATTAAGAACTTTTCTTTGCGTCTGAGGAAAGGTTGTACCGAACTGTTACTGAGAATAGGATAGGTAATAAGGATAATGAGAGAAGTTAGTGAATCAGAGCAAAAGAAATAAGTAAAATAATAAAACGAAATAAAATATATTTTGAATGCTTATATGATGGTGTAATAAGCCACGGAGTAAACGTGAATGCAGTTGCAATTTTGGGTGATATGTTAGAGATGGTCGGGCATAAACCGTAAGACATACCGTGAACCACCTCCACGGCAGCGAATTCCAATTACATGTGAGTCGCAGGCCAGAGAACGCTGTAAACTGTCAACTCTGTTAATGAAGCTCTCCAGAGCATTTACGATCGGACCTACGAATTATGCTCGCAGGCCAGCTTACGAAATTACATGTGACGCTCACACCTCTTCAACGACACACCGGTTTACAGCTGGCGGTGTATGCTCCAACCATATTTCTAAGTGGAGAGATAAAATACTGTCTTCCCCCCACACTGATAATTATGTGTTGGAAGAGATAAGTATCAAACTTACTAAACTTACGTTTGCTGTCGGATGTAATGCATTTCCGTTCTGATGCACCTTGTGTAATCACAAACAGGAGAAGAAATGACATTGTCCCAGGTATCTCGCATTAGGACTACCTACGTACGAATGTATACGTAACCAGGATGGTTGTACCTAGGACGTAGGTGTGTTGTACGTAAGTAGACTTTCGTCTCACGCCAAAACATTTGTTCTATAATATAGCGTTCCAACCAATAAGATCCGGGAGTCTTTATGGAAGAAACAAGAAAAAATACATTCAAATACTTCAATCAATCATTACAGATACAGCACGCACGTTTACTACGCTAAATGATACGTGAAAGAATGAGTTCAGGACCGAAACTGTATTGAAAAGGAAACGAAGTTAGATACTGCCTGAAATTAAAAAAAGAAGAAATTAAAAAAATGATGTTCCCGGAAAAGTGGTCGAATATATCGCATTTCGCTATACATGCCTACCATTTATGTCGTTTTACACAGCTCTGTTACAATGCAGGACGCCTACCAGATTGAAATCGTGATGTCCCAACCTTGTAGTTGTCACGCTCGTAGCAGACAACTGCCGTGAGTCACATCACGAAGTCATTTACGTACAGTACGAAGCATTTTACGAGGCCTCCATTCCAATACCAATCCGTGGAATCAGGAAGGACAGCAGCAACAACGTGCCTCAGAGGAACATACGGCTGTCTGACGCCATTCCGAACCGGCCAGAGACGGCACTACGCCTTCCTGACATGGCGCCAACGTTCCACCTATAACTGCCAACCGCCTTGTTTCTTTCATATCATACTGAAATCAGTTCGATAAAATTACAAGATTTTTCATTATATGAAAACAACTTGAAGCTCAGACGTAATAAATATCTACACTTTTCAACTGAGTGCATGTACGTTACATTGCACTGTAAATGATAGTTATACTTTTGGATCTTCCGTTTCTATCAGAAAGCGTTAATCCTATAGCTTTTTATTACGACACTAGCTTAAACCCGCGGCTCCGCTCGCGTATTGGTTGATTATGAGAGATAAGCTATCTTTCAGTAGTGTGCTATGAGACTGGTTTTGAAGGATGAAATGAAATACAATACCTTCTTTAGAAACGAACATTTTAATCACTTTATTTAATGCACGAAACGTCAAATCGATTTTTTAAAGAGATGTATTAACAGAAATTTCTTTTTTACTGCTTTATTTATTTATTCTTATATTTCCTTATTCGTATGCTTATCCTTACAGAGAAAGAGCTGAAGACATTGTAGCACGCATAGACCAAAGATATGGTATGTGGCATCACGTTTCGCCGTATGTATCCTCCTTGCTATAGAGTTGCAAATGTCATCGCTGGCCTTCAGTCCTAATTTTTTTATAATTTGATGACTTTCAACCACCCTATTTTCCACCCCTCATAGCTATCGGCATGGAACTGCTAAGGTGTACAGTGGGAGACTTCGGACAACAATTACACACACACCATTCGCGTTCTGTAGTTTTCGCTGCAGAGCGAAATAATAATACACACACGTAGTATTTTATATACACCGATAACTTTCCATCCCAATATGCTCCACCCTTTTATCATTATCAACCCTCAAGCAACAATGCAACCAATAAAACAATTTTCAAAGAGTAAATATAATTTTCAAAGAGTAATTATTGTTCCGCATTTCGCATTATATGCTTCAAATTACTAAATATCTATCAGATCGCTATAAAACCGTGCCGAAAACCTTCCCCAGGTATAAATTAGTAACTGTACAAATATTTAAGTCTCTGCGTCTTGTCGTTCGGACGTGATAAGCGTACACCGAACGGAAATTCACATTAATATATATAGATAAATAGCTATCCGATCCTCATAAAACCTAAAGCCTTCCCCGGGTAGACATTAGTAACTGTACAAATTTTTAGCTCTTTATGTTTTGTGGTTCAGACGTGATAAACGTACACCGAACAGACATTCACATTTATAGATATACATGAACCTTCTCTTTAAAATACACGATATTTAGATTACAGATGAATGGTAGTGTACATCCTTAATCAGGGCTGATCTTCTGTGCGGTTCGACTGCACAATTAGCCGAATGCAGTTTCGTCTGTGGCGTTGGCAATGGCGCCAATCTGCCTGGAGCCGAGCCAATGCGGAACAGGCATTTAACTCTGTCTGCACCGAGCCAGGCAGTCGCGCTATCCCTACGTACTGGCGGCGCTTGTGCGGATCAAAAGTAGTAATTGGCCAGTTCATTTCCTTTTACACTTATGCTAACACTGACCAGAATCTACCGAATGGTCTCTATCTTTCTCATTTTGCAATTATGTTTAAGATGATGACAACAATTAATATCAAAGGAAAATTAGGAATTAGAAACGCGTCGATGACAAGGTCATGAGACACAATTTCCACACGCAGACGGGACAGGGATGACGGAGGATATCTATAGTTCCATTATCCAATGTGGCCTTACGGAATTCACGAAATACCTAAAAATTAAGTTACAAACTCGTAGCTGAACATCGACCGTCTCGAAAATGAATCTAGGTAAAAACTGTGAGACATCGCTCGGGCGCAGCAACACGTAAGGAGAAATAATTTTGTTTATCATGCTATGTGACGACGAATAACTTACTGTTAATTTTATGCCTCACTGATCAGGATGTGACATTCGGTCGATGTCGTCGGTTGCGCTTATGATACATGATACTCTTCAAAAATGATCTCAAGAGTTCGTAGTACAGTTTCTAATATAAAAATTATTCTGGAACCGCAGTGCTCCGTGGAGACATTTCTACATAACTTGCTCCGCCGAGCGTTCCCAATAGTCACATTGCCGACTGGACTTCAAAAAAGTAATTTTCTTTCCTTAAGCACTGTGGTGACTTCCGCGGTCATACAGTTCTTTACAAAAATATGTGATTGGCTAAAGTCATTATCTGCGTGTACGTGCCATCATAAAAGTTATCTCCTAAGACTCACGCAGCACGAGACTCGTGCGTTTCAGAAAACAGCGCAAATTCGAACAATAGACACCAGTTTTTTAGACCACGGGAACAACTTACAGAACTCGCCACTCAATCGTTTATTTCACGAAAAATATTATCAAGCGACTGGGTATGGAGATAAAGTGTGCCATAATAGAGATTAAATAACCTCTACCATTCTTCGCTGTTGTCTGTCCATCTCAGCTTCCGCGTCTCGCTTTTCATCTGCTCCTACTCCCTCTCAATCTCGGTCTAATCTTCCCCCTCTCTCCTTGTCCTACGTCTCCATCACCTCTTCCATCATACCCTCTCTTTGTCAGTTTTCTCCTCTCCACTATCTCTCTCCGTCTCCTCCTTCCCTCTCTCGACCCATCTCCTTCTCCTCTCTATCAATGAAAAATTACGTATATCTGCCAGATTTAATGGTGATATTATAGAAACGTGGGAAAACGGAATGCATCTCGACAGTGGCGTCGGACAGAACATGACAAACCGCTATAACAAATAACCATTGTGAAAAAACTGTATTTTAGCTGAATACTAACTCTTATCAAAAATTTATATAGCCTTTAGAAAAAGCTGGGCCGAACAAATCTTTTTCAAACAATTTGCTGTAGTTATATCCATGTTTTTTATTTACACTCCAATGAAATCAAATTTAGGCAACAAAACTATTGATGCTGCAAAATTTATTGTCTGTCTAGCTCAGTTATTGTGACGATCAAATTATAGTATCTTTCTCTGTGGCTACGAAATTATTCGAGATGAATTCATTGGATACTGTGTTCTCGATGTTCTCAGTAAACTTAGTGTCTAAAATAATCGGTCACTTTATTTCATTATGGCTGCGATAAGATAGATTACATCAGATAAATACTTGTTCCATTGACCATGAATACGAGATTTCTTAATGATGTGGAATGTGTCAGTTTAGTACTAGATAACATTACATGACAAACAAGTTTTACTTTTTATTTATTTTTTTCCTTTTTTATTAATTTCTTTCTTTTTGTAAAATTATTATTTTCTATGTAAATTTTCATCTACTGACTAGAAGGAATTGTCATTCAGAAAATCTTTCAATTTGTCTTTAAATGTTGGTTGGCTAAATGTCACGTTATTTAGTAAGTGACCAAAGACTGTTGTGGCAGCAGAATTTACGCCCTTCTGTGCCAAAGTTTAACCTTGAATAGTGCAGATCATCCTTTCTCCTAGAGTTGTATCTATGCATATCGCTATTGCTTTTGAATTGGTTTGGGCTATTAATAACAAATATTTCAAGTGAATACATATATTGGGTGAGTAATGTGAAGCTAACTAGAGCTTTAAGTAAGTGTCTGCAGGAAGATCTTGTGTGGCTCCAGAAATTATTGTAATTACACACATTTGTGCAATGAGTACTTTTGCTCAATGATAATTAACCCCAAAACATAATGCCATATGAAAGCAGTGAATGAAAATAGTCACAGTAAACTAATTTGCTGGGATGATTGACACCAAAATTTGCAATGATCCTAATGGCATAAGTTGCTGTACTCAAAATGTTTCACTAGATCATCAATGTGTTCGTTCCAATTCAATTTTTCATCAATGCACAAACCTGAAAACTTCGAATATTCTACCGTAGCTACAGACTTCTGTTCACAGACTATATTTATTAATGGCGTCATGCCATTTACTGTATGGAACTGTATAATTATACTGCGTTCTTTCAAAATTTAATAACAGTCCATTTGCAGAGAACCACTTAATTATTTTCTGAAAGACATTATTTAGAATTTGATTGTCGGAAGTGGTAGCTATACTTGTATCGTCAGCAAAAGAATTGGTTTTGCTTTATTGTGAATATAAAATGGCAAATCATGAATATATATCAAGAACTGCAGACGGAACACTGTGGAACCCCATTCTTGATGGTCCCCCGTTTGAGGAATCAGATGATTTTTTCAGTTTACCTCAACCACTTGTTAAGTACGAATTAAGCCATTCGTGCTCTGCTCTACAAATACCGAATGCTTAAGATTATATAGTAGAATTCCTTTAAGAGATCATAAAATATCCCAACGGGTGATGTCTTTTTATTCAGAGTACTTAATATTCGATCAGGGAAAGCATATATAGCATTTTCTGTTGAAACGTTTAGCTGAAGTTTCTCACGACGGATTCCTTAGAAACAATGTTCTCGGTGTTTTCATTAAACTTAATGCCTAAAACTAGTATAAGATCCAGTATCTGACGCGGCAAGTTAACCGAGAATTCTATATACAGTTTCTATCTTAGGTCGTAATATTATTAACAGATCAAGCACCCGATTCCATGAAATGAAGTAGAAAACGTTTCAATAAATTGAACAACATTTTTCACGAATTTGGTTACAATACAATTTTTTTATCTTAATTTTCCAATAAGTTTTCGTATTGACCACTGTGTATTTTGTGTTTCCTTTCTTCATCGTAAGCTGCTCTTGGCAAGCTGTATGAGCATCTTCACTATTTGAGGCGTAAGAATTTTTCATGAAGTCCTACAGGTTCCATCTGAAAATCTGTTAAAACCATTTTCCATGGTCAAAATAAATTGGATGACTGTAGAAGCTACTCGTGTTCCCTGGAGTTTCATCTGTTGAGTCAGTCGGATAACGAGGTGGCTAGACTCTTCACCTTCTTCCACATGTTTACAATTCGAGCAAAATTTTTTTATACTACTTACGATGTATGTATGACGAACATGTAACTTTGAAGCCATCGATGGTTACAAATCAGCCCAATACCTTGGATCTCTGGATGACAGTCTGAATTCTAATTGCGTCTTTCTAGTTTATTAAAATTGACTTACCGAAAGTCTCGCATAATACGGAGTGGACATCTTTTTCTTTATCTTTAGTTTTAATCCCTGAGGGGTGGAGAGGGGTCTTCGAGATCAACGGTTGTTGTGCTGTTCATCAGGTTATCAGAGAAGCTGATGGTGGGGCAGATGCGGATCCCATTTGGGAATAAATGGGAAGGGTTATCATTTCCGGGATATCCCTTCAATCAAGTGAAAAGTTAGTAAAATCTTGGTCGGAACTGGGATATTGAAGCCATATTAATTTATTATTGGGACATTGTGCTTCGTTGAATTCACTGTCCGAGCCAAAAAATTATGTGTTATGTGAATACATGATGTTCACTTCGGTATGTGCGGGTACGTCTGACTGAAAGAAGTAGTGATCAAGTTTTTTGGTATAGGGTGGGGAGGGAGTGTTGAAACTCGGCATGCGACGTCATAGAAAGAGGTGTGCATTTGCTTGCATTGAGTCGAAGCATACACGGCGTCATCTGGTGGTGTCTGTGGCGCCAGCCATCGGAGCGATGGGCAGCTCTCGAGAAAGAAAGAAACTCGAAGCCGTGCGCTAGCGTCCACACTGCTTCCACTACCATATGTGGGACGAGCGCCGCGCCGTGTGAGATATACAAAAGACAGCGTCCCTACCACAACGTAATCTGTTTTCTATAATAATTCAAGAAAGTGATAAAATTCTCTATTCAGAAAATTACAGAGAGGCATTTGAACTTTGCCAATAAATAATGACAAAATACTTTAGAAATTTATAACTGTTTTCCTAGCTCCTTGAAGTAGCTGCAGCATAACTGTCTTGAAAAAGTGTGCCAAATAAAATACACCGTTCTTTACTATTTCTAAATTTCGACAGTTATTGGTTTCATTATTTCTTTAAAAATTTTATGACACAGTCTTCTAATGCTAAGAAATGAGACAAGGCAATACCATTTGACATAGACAAATCTTCCATGTGAAAACTAACCTAATGTAACAAACTCTGCTTTAGTAATAAATCTGTTGAAATAATGTACTGCTTTTTTAACTTTATCTGATCTTGTTTTTCGCTCGATTTATTATGCACACATCAAATAAAGTTTTACTTCAGACGTTTTCTTTTCACAGTACTCCTGCAAGTACTTGGTCGAATGTTCCCCAACTCAGAAGCAGGCTTCAGTCGATCGTGTTAACCATCGATGAGACCATCCGAGTCAGCCCTTGACCCGATAGTCCCAGTCATCCGTAACAAATAGTTCAGATTACATGATAACTGTCTTCGTTCAAAAAGCAACTCGTTTTAATGAATTCTATTGCGTTGATGATCGGGGAAAAGCAGGCTATTAAATTCTGGTGATTCATACACGAGTAACAAGTTAACGTGAACAGAATGACGAACACCTGATGTATAATCCATCAAGATGAAATTGAGCTGGCCGCGGTGGCCAAGCGGTCTGCGGCGCGCCAGTCACGGTCTGCACGGCCACTACGGTCGGGGGTTCGAATCCCCCCTCGAGCGTGGATATTTGTACCGTCCTTAGTAATAGCTAGTTCATAAGCAGTTTGTAAGTTTAGGGACTGATGACCCCATAGTTAAGTCCCATAAGCTCTACAAAAATTTGAACATTTGATGAAATTGACACCGAAGTGTTGACGATACGGTCATGCCGTTCCTTTGCCGTAAAACAGTGAGAGTGCCCTCAACAGCCACAAAGTCCCATTTATGCCCCAGAACATCACTCCACCAGCAACCTGTTGCACATAAATTCTAGGACTGAGTATTGGAAGCATTATATGTTCCCAGGATGTCTCCAATCACGTTGTCTGCGGTTAACAGTGTACAAAAAGAATCGAGTTTCGCCAGAAACCACCATCCGTGACCAATCGTAGATCGTTTTTACTATGGTTTTTGTTGCCATTTTCAAATGAGTCCATTGTGGTATGGGGTACGTGGTGTTACCTATTGCATAGAGAATGTATATTGACATCTTGCAGTCGTCTAATAATTGTTTGATGCGGTGTATGACGCCCTGCTATCAGAGCTCAACATTTGTGTAACTAAGGGACTGAACTGAAAGATTCATCGGTCCCTAGAGTTACACAGTACTTCAAAGAACTAAAATTAATTTATAATAGCTATGACATACACCCATGACCGAAGGAGGAGTCGCACCTCGTGCGCAACGCCTTCTACCTCTTAGAACGCCGTATTCAATTCAGGAGCATTACATCCATGGTTTATTTGAATCAAAAGTCGTAGAAGTATTGCGCGTGTTTAAAGTGGGCGGCCTGTGTGGTTTAAGTCATCAACACTACCTATTAGTTGGAATCGATTCCATGTCCGCAGCACATATATTTAATTTCGATGCACACGTCGAACTACATTCCTGTAAGACAAGCCTCTTGCACGTAGCGTGATGATGCTTATACGAGAAATGATGGCGACTGTCCTTCGTGACATCATGGATGTTAACTCTAATTTAGTACAGGTGTCTCCAGCGCGTCACTATTCGTTTCTTACTGTCAAATGAAATCTGCAATGCATTCAAATGCGTTTGTTTTTTGTGTCCGCAATTGGCACTACTAGTAGCACTAAGGTATGTTTAGAAACATCACGCTTAACCCTCCGAAGCGTGAACGAAGTCTCAAAAAAACGTTGCCGGCCGCGGTGGCCGAGGGGACTGAGGCGCTCCAGTCACGGTCTGCACGGCCACTACGATCGGGGGTTAGAATCCCCCCTCGGGCATGGATATTTGTGCCGTCCTTAGTATAAGGTAGTTGATAAGTAGTTTGTAAGTTTAGGGACTTATGACCCCGTAGTTACGTCCCATAAGCTTAACAAACATTTGAACATTTTCAAAAAACGTTCAAATGTTTTTAAACCTCTTGTACCAAACTGCTGTGGGTTATCAATCATTAGACTTACAAACTTACACTGAAGACGACACACACACACCCATGTCCGAGGGAGGACTCGTATCTCCGGCGGGAATAGCCGAACAGTCTGGAGCACAATGCCTTAGACCACGCGGCTACTCCCGCAGGAGGTTCGAGTCCTCAATAGCGACAAACCTATCCGAGTGATGTAAAAATTTGTTGCCGTGCGTAATTAATGATGGAGAACTTGGACGTTTCCCACAAAACATAAACCGTATGGCACTTCTATTTTCAAATGAGGAATAAGTCTAACATTGTTGGTACAACATTCAAGGGAATATAAATTTTGTAAAATATGTTTTCACAATATTAAATGTAGATAATCACGTTACATCGGTAATGAGTTTCAACGTGATTATTATTTTTCCAGTAATGCACTGCTTCCATCAAACTAACGTACTTAATCCTTCAATAAAGCTTTATCATGTACAATGTATTGAAAGTGAATCGTTCTATAGGATACAAGTGTTTTTTAATTAAATAACATTTAATCAATTAATCGTTTAACTGTGCGTCTGTTTTAGTGCAACTTTTGTTTAACTTGGTGTATTGCGGTTGAGAAAATTCATCAACGCTTTTGATGTTTCATGTATGTCGTGCACATTCTGTTGAGATAAATTATTGTATAGGTTGTATTATTGCAGTTCTCTAGTGTTGTGGTTTTACCCGGTTCTGCAGTTAATCTCTGTAATGCAGTAAGTGCGAGTTTACCATCTCCGTTTGCTATTCGTTTTTCTTTAAATATGATTCATCCGCGGTAGAGTAGCCGAGCGGTCTCAGGCGCCTCGCTGCGGAGCGCGTGGTTGCTCGCCGTCGGAGGTTCGAGTCCTTCCTGGGGCATGGGTGTGTGTGTTGTCCTTAGGTTAGTTTACCTTAGTTTAAGTAGTTTGTAAGCTAGGACTGATGACCACGCACTTTGGTCCGATAGATTTACAAACATTTGAACATTTTTTTATGATTCAATTATTGTTGAACGATTTTGAACATTTTGGAATTTTTTCTGGAAATATGCAATGGTATTGTCCTTATCATTTGGATTATATGGAGAAAGATGTTCTCGCAATCCACTTTGCTTCACTGCCTCATTAGATACTCTTTTTGAAAAAAATGTTAAAATGTTTGTCAATCTATCGGGCTCAATTTCTTGGTAATTATTCCGTAGCTTACAAACTATTTAAACTAAGGTAAACTAACCTAAGGATAACACAAGCACCCATGCCCGAGGGGGACTCGAGCCTCCGATGGCGAACGGCCGCGCGCACCGCAGCACGACGCACCACTGTGCACGGCTAGTCCGCCGCCGGTACTCTTTTTGACACAAAAAACACATACCATACTCTTTATATAAAATAGATTCAATAAAACCCACCTGTAGAAACTGGGGCAAATAGTCACATAAATATATCTTGGAGACATACATATATATGATCATACCCCCCTCGGGCATGGATATTTGTGCCGCCCTAGTTCGTAAGTAGTTCATAAGTAGTTTGTAAGTTTAGGGACTGATGACCCCGTAGTTAAGTCCCATAAGCTTAACAAACATTTGAACATTTTTTATGATCATATGTTTGTAAATCTATCGGACCAAATTGCGTGTTCATCAGTCCGCAGCTTACAAACTACTTAAACTAAGATAAACTAACCTAAGGACAACACACACACCGATGCCCCAGGGAGGACTCGAACTTCCGACGGCGAGCAACCGCGCGCTCCGCAGCGAGGCGTCTTAGACCGCTCGGCTACCCCACCGCGGCTGCAGACATACCGTACTCTCACAATGTTTCGCAGTGTAACGCCTTGTGGTTATCATCACGAATCTAAAAGCGCAACGACAAGTACAACTGCAAACCAAATGGTGACTAATATGTATCGTCGCTTGCGCATGCATCTCTCGCATGGTGAATTAAAATCATACAGCAAGTGAGTAGGCTAAAAAACAAGTAAAACGAAGTCACATTAATCTGGGTCAAAGGCCGCAGTGTAATTCACGGCAACGAATACGCCAATCAAGTGACTAAACAAGCCCCCGCGATACGAACGCAATGGCATTCAAAGTACCCCACACTGGCTTCATACGACTTCAAAGGCCGATGCAAATGAAATGGGACGAGGACTGGAGCAGACGAATCATCAAAAAAGGGAAACATTACAGAGCATTACACCCTGTCATCGCAGTGGTATACACTGGTCAGATAGAACAATATGAAATCCCTTCAATAGCCGGAATGTCTACATTTGGCATGGGTAACAGTGGCGCGCGTCTTGAAATGGAAGTAGTCAGGTCCTGATTAGTCGTTGAAGGAAGGTCACGCCACAGCTGCACAAGGCACCGACTTCTACTTCTCGGGCTTTATAGTGCTTATCACGAGTTCTACTGGACAAACGGAGGTCAACGTGAAAGACATACCTCTGGTCATACATGTAATGCAAAAACAGGGCGTTATAGCTGTTGTGACCAGTTTGCGACTGAACATAGAGTGTAGTGTGTAACGTTAAACAACTCAAAAATCCATGACCGAGGGAGGATTCGAACTCCCGACGGGGAACTGCCTCGCGCATCAGAGCATAGCGCCTCAATGCGCTCGGCCACACCGCAGCGGCCCTCCGTCAGACATACCTGATGAGGATCCCACAATGGGCAGTAAAACTCCAAAATAAGATGTACACGTATAGTGTAGTCATTCTGTTTAGTACGACTGTTGCATCTTTTAAGTGTTCTCCAATGAAACGCAGCCTTCGGTTCGCCTACCCCACGGTATATTGCGTGTGTTTCTCCCGACTTACGTTGCTGATAACGGTAATTCCTAGTTATTTAGTTATTTAGATGAATTTACAGCTTTTATATTTGACTGATTTATCGTATAAATTATATTTAACGGATTTATTTTAGTGCTCATGTAGATGACTTCACACTTATTTTTTAGGGTCAATTGAGAATTTTTCCACCATGCAGATAAGTCGTTTTGATCGTCTTGGGAGTTTACTAACCGGTAAATGACAGCATCATTTGCGAACAGGGCAAGACAGCTGCTCAGAATGTCTCCTAAGTCATTTATAAAGACAGGGAACAGTACGATCCCGGTAACAATTCGCTGGTGAACGGAAGATATCATTTCCATTTTACTCTACATCTACATAAATACTCCACAAATTCATCGTAGTGAATGGCAGAGAATTCACGGAACCGCTTTTATGATATTTCTCTTGCGTTCCATTCGCTAATGGCACGAAGGAAAAAGCAACACGTAAATCTTTCCGTTTTCGATCTGATTTTTCTTATTTTATTAAACGACCATGTCTCCGTATGTAGGTGAGTGCTAAAAGGTATTTTCGCATTCGGAAGAGAAAGTTGGTGAAAGAAATTTCGAAACTAAATCTCGACTCAACGAATAATGTCTTTCTTCCAATAATTTTCGGGACACACTATCCCATATATCGCGATAATACAAAACGAGGTGCCCTTCTCTGATCTCTCTCTGTATCGTCTGTCAGTCCCACTTGGTGGGGATCCTGCAATGGGCAGCAGGATTCCAAAATAGGAAGCACAATTATCGTGTAGGTAGTCTCTTTCGCAGAACTGTTTCATCTTCTTATTGTTCTGCCTTACCTACATAATTTCTGTGTGTTCTCAATGATTTCCGGTCTATCACTATAAATCGTGTCATTTCTGACAAGAATTGACGAATCCAGTTACACATTTGAGACGATATTCAATAGGCGCACAATGTGATTAATGTTTGTGAGGTACAGTGTCAAAAGCCTCACGGAAATCTAAAAATATGGAATACATGTGAGATCCCTTGTCGATAGCCCTTATTACTTCATGTAACACTCCAGTCATCTATAGCTACCAAAGTACAACCAAAGCAGTTGCGCCATCTCATATTTTGGTCAGATTACCACGACTGTGGGACGCCGACGTACTGGGCATAAACGTCACACATGTTTACAACAACCTAGCAAATCAGCTCCTGAAGGACATTGCCTTGACACAAGTCGCCCTATGGAATGTAAGTACACGAACGTTCTAGTTGCTTTTCCAGCTATTACAATACTGTTATTAAGGAAGCAGTTGAAATTAAACCAGTCAATAAACGTTTGAATGGAGATGGAGGTTTTCGCTTAAATTCTGTGCGGAATTCTCTCTCTCTCTCTCTCTCTCTCTCTCTCTCAAGTAACAGAATTAATGCCACCTCATTAATCGATTACCGGTATTCACTATAGATATTTCGGACCTTTGCTGTCTTTGGTTCTGTGTTAGCGCTGCTGTTTACTTAGTTCGTTTGAAATCTTTCCTGTTTCCGTTTGCAAACAGAGTCATTAAAACCTCGTGCACAGTGCTTCCTCTTTGCAGCTGTGTCTCGGAAATGGCAGGTTTTACTTTTGTCGAAATACCGGTCTTTGTCGACATTGTCACATGGCTGTATGTCTGTAAGTAATTCTAACAAGTTTAATTACTGTTACTGTCTCTTCTCTTTTAATTATTCTGCGTTCTAGAGTGAAAGAGATGTCTGTTTATTGTTAAAACGGTTTGAAAAGTTTTTACAAGAGTAATAAGTGTTTCACAGTTAGTTATATCTGCTACTAAATGCCCGTGTCTCTCACAAATGCCGAAGTTCGCCTCCTGTGTTAGCGCTTACGGAACGGAATTCGCGTGTGACGTCACCCGTGCCGGCTGCACGCACCGAATGCGTTTCCCACTCGACAGTACGGCTGCATTTTTCGCTGATAAACTCTTACGGTTCGTTCCAGTAAACGCGGATCTCAATACTAGCTATAGCAGTTATTTCGATATTCCTCACGCTTAACTTCGTTTGACTCAATGCTTCCTTTCTCAATACCTATTTCTACAGACTTTTAGAAACAGAGTCAAAAGCATTCCCAGATCTATGAATTCCATATAAAATTGCAATTAGCAGTCATCGCTCCGTTCTATAATTTCGTTCACGACTATGAAATAGTGTAGCTCGTTATTGAATATCAAAAATCTGTGGCTTGATAATAATTTACTAAAACTGGCGAGCCGTGGAGGATTAGCCGTGCGTACTGGGGCGACGTGCTGCGGTGCGCGCGGCCGATAGCCGTCAGGGGTTCGAGTCCTCCCTCTGGCCTGCGTGTTTGTGTTGTCCTTAGGTTAGTTTACCTTAGTTTATGTAGTTTGTAAGCTACGGACTAATGACCACGTAACCGGCCGCGGTGGCCGAGGGGACTGAGGCGCTCCAGTCACGGTCTGCACGGCCACTTCGGTCAGGGGTTCGAATCCCCCCTCGAGCATGGATGTTTGTGCCGTCCTTAGGATAATCTAGTTGATAAGCAGTTTGTAAGTTTAGGGACTGATGACCCCGTAGTTAAGTCCCATAAAAAATGACCACGTAGTTGGAGTTATCTAAATGTTCAAATGTTTTTACAGCTTAAGGGGCTTAACTACGGGGTCATTAATCCCTAAACTTACAAACTACTTATGAACTACTTACGAACTAGGACGGCACAAATATCCATGCCCGAGGGGGATTCGAACCCCCGACCGTAGTGGCCGTGCAGACCGTGACTGAAGCGCCTCAGTCCCCTCGGCCACCGCGGCCGGCATAAATTTTTGCCGGTAGGCGAGGAGTTATCTCGTACCGGTAATGTAGAGACAGTAAATTTGCAAAACCTTATGCAATAATGCTGCTATAAGGTGAGAGATCATCTGTATTTAATAATTTGTGTGCAGCCACGATCACAGATATGCACGTTTCGATTCATATACCTCCAATGGCTGCTTACAAAGTTTTGCCTGGTCGTAGTTCCTGAATATTTTTACTTTGAATATCAAACAGTAGTGACTTTTCTTTATTTCGTAGGCTATTCCAACTCAACCTTTTAATGCATAGTGTAGCTCATCAGCTACATATCTTATTTTTCTCATTATCTCTCAAACTGATCAAAATTTTACCACAAATTCATTTGTAGCTGCTTCTACACATAGTGATTCATATGCTAGTAGCTCGTCCTAGAAATTATAAATTGCAGAGTGCTACTGAATCAGTTCGAAAGTTAGCTGCGTTGAGTTACTACTAACATGTACGTTTGCTTACTTTAGTATTCCTCCTTTGCCATGTAAAAGTATTCAATCACATACTACTGTTGCATTATGAGTTAATTTCTGGAAAGAATAGAGGCATAATAGTGACATTTACTGCATCGGGTACGTCATGGAAGCATTAAATAGCTGACTAGCTATGAATTTTTTTTTTCTTTTTTTTGCTAGTAGCGCATGAAAATTTTAAGGAATTTTTTCAATATCTTTCAGTATATACGCGCTATACATTAATAGTGGAATTTTTTGTAGCTCCAAATAAAAAGTCATGCATTAAAGGGTTAAATATATGAGACGTTGTAAAATATTTTCTCTGTTTTTTTGGAACTTTACCCTCCATCTTTATAACTAACGGATTTTTCAAAAAATTTCGTCATAAAATATCAATTTAGAATCTCAAATTCTGTATCACAAATTTACGAATAGTTGTTTTTCATTTAGCATGCACTAACAAGTTTCAGTTACCGTTTGACTAATGCTCCCGCCTTGTCATTAAATTAGATTTTGTCTTCTTTAAATTTTCATACCTGCCACGTATTAATATACAACCTTCATAAGTAGCTTTGGTATATAATTATCTAACATGCGGAACATATTATTTACACAGTTTATTCTGGTATGACACTCTGTTCTTACATAAATTCCATTAAACCTCATCTCTGATTTATTTGACGGATTAGTTTAAGTCTTTTCAGGTTTGTCTCCATTACACTCTGAAATTGTCAAGTCAAAGACTAACTGGAACTCTATAGATGTTTAAGAGTGTACAACCTTGTAGAGATTATTTACTGACTGTTCAAATGCATTTTAAAGTTTAATTCCATTTGTTTATTTCAAAATCAATTTTGAACTTGTTTCGTCTGAAGTAATGTATTAAATACATACAATTTATCCTCCTCAGAAAATTTTAGTTGTATTCCATACCACTCATAATTTTACTAGCTTACTAAAATGTTAATATGCCTGCAAACGAATAGGCAGTAGATTTCATTGAAGTGAACTGCTAATGTAGATCAAAATTGGTCATTTAATTCCTAATTGAGTAATGAACTCCAATCACCCCTTTGTTCCACATATCTGGTTTCAAAAAATAAAGGAATCTTTCGTGATACTTCCGTTCGAAGATGTTGACACAACTAAACTGATCTAAAAATAAAGATAGTAATTGGTTTGAAAATCTTTAGAATTATATCACTGCATATTACTGTATTTGTTAGGTAAACAGATGCTCTAAAGGTATTGTACAGTGCTCTTCGAGTGTAATGACGCTACATAATCAAAATTAACCAGGGTCAATTTCCTGTTTATCACGCATATATGGGAACGTATTTCCCTCCTGCTTGAAAGAAAGGTATTACCATTCTCAAACACCATGAAATCATGGTGATCATTCTTTACAGAGATGAGAGAGCTGTGTCAGCACTTACATTAATTTTACTTGGAGTTCAGTTTTCATGGGTAGCACTATTCTACCCTCTACCACTTTTTCGGTACGGTAACGCTAGGGACCGAGTATCGCGGTTGATTTCTCAACAAAGACATTCAGTAGCTCCGGAACTGCTTCATTAGGAAAAGGAAAATTTGAACACAAACATGTCATATTTCTTTGTGTTGGAAGGCTGGGCATCTACTGTAAGGTACAAACTAGTAATGAAATGTTTGAAACCAAATAAAACAACGCAAGTGACGTACTCCATTTCATTTGGTTAATATCTGTGCTGTATGTGAGTTCGCACTGTTGAAGTTCTATAGAAACATCATCAGAGCGTCCAGAACTATCATTACGGGTAACACTTCACGTATTATTCTACTGGGTCATACCAGCGCTAATATCTCTGTCATGAAGATAGCTCTAAATGGTTCGACGTTTGGTTTGTAAACCTAATACAGTGAACTATTGGCAGACTTTGCCACTTTAATATATTTGACATTGGAAAATAACACGCAGTCTTGTGCTACTACGCATTACGACAAATCACTATCGCACAGACATACTCATATACGTCTGTCGCTGCGTCAAATGTTTTTCAGGTATCTATAGAAGGTGTAACTTACCATTTACTGGTAGGAAGGAAAGAGAAGAAGCAAAGGAATCACTTTGGCTGCGTAAGAGATTTGAATTAATGGGCACAAGTGAAAATTGTGCCGGACAGTGATTCAAATGTTCAAATGTTTGTTAAGCTTACGGGACTTAACTACGGGGTCATCAGTCCCTAAACTTACAAACTACTTATCAACTATCTTATACTAAAGACGGCACAAATATCCATGCCCGAGGGGGGATTCGAACCCCCGACCGTAGTGGCCTTGCAGACCGTGACTGGAGCGCCTCAGTCTCCTCGGCCACCGCGGCCGGCGGACAGTGATTATAAGCCGTGTTATTCGCTTTTTGCCAACAAACACTTGGCTCTCCGATCCACACCTCACACATCACGAAAGTAGGGCCATTACGGCACACATACTTTTACGCTCACTATTTGGAGTCCTGCCGGAAGCTGAACGGTATTACCATAGCTGCGATCAAGAAATGTACCATACGCGATCGTCACGTAGAAACAGATATAGTGGTAGATGCTATCCGTCTCTAACCCTTAAACCATGATTCGCAGGATGTCGTACGAGATTACAGAAAACTGAATTTTGCACTCTTGAGGCTTTCTACAACCGTGCTGAACTGTGCTTTTCTCTGTCATTCAAATTTATTCTATTCGAACTCAGCAGATGCTAGGGTTCTTGTTGTGTAATTTTGCGGGTCTGTTCTTTTACAGTTCTTGTAAAAGATAACTTTCTACATGCACATAAACACCCCCCTCCCCCTCCCCCATACACACACACGAACATGCGAAACGTCTCATCAATTTGTTCCATAAATCTTTACATATTACGAGCTGAAAACAATGCTCGGTTACAAATGCAAAGTTAGAGTCGCCAGTTACCGTTCACACATCTGTATAGACGACACAATTCTGAAGATTGGAGATAGCACACATCCACCTGTTGTTATTCCATCAATAGATTGCAATTTTATGTTCCAAGATCGAAATGCATACTGAACTCTTGATGTGTTCCTCTGTTTTTTCCTGTCTTCACATTTTTGCCAAGTAAGCTCGTCAGTAACTATACAGTATTACTTCTAAGTCTCTAAATTTTTTGATAAAAATGGAACAGTGATACCATGCTTGGGTATCGTTGTCTAATACTGTGCAAATATAGATCGTGTTTAATAGACACTTCACCAGAAACATTAAGCGTTTGGAAAATGTCGAAACGAATCGAACTAGTCTTATACTTGTATGCAAAAGATATTTCATGGTTCCGTTAATCCCGCCAAGACGTATCCACCCAACGAAACAGAAAAATGGTGTTTACTCTGAATGTGTACGATTTATTTGTAGAAATACATCTACGATACACGTGCTTCATTGCTTACAGTTCTGTAATGTTACATAACACTAGAAAAATTAAATAGATTTGCAGTTAACCCATTTTTATTGCCAGGATAATTGAGACTCGTATGCATTTACATCTATTTCATGCAAACTATTCCAAGGCTTATGAAGAGAAATAATTGACAGCAAACTTGAATACTCATAACATATCCCCATTACGAAATTCATTAAGACTTACAATACACTATTTCTGTTTTTCTTTCTTTTCATTTATACATATTAAAGCGGAAAATAAGTGGGTCTATAAACGTGGTATATAGTGTCCCTTCATACCCCAAACCAACCAACCAAACGTCGGTCTACATTACAAGGCAGGCTGTATTAAATGTAACTTGGAACAAAGTATTACTTGCAAATTACGATGGTGGAGTCATCTTCTGATCGAATTAAAATATGACGATACTACAATTACAATGGTCCAAATTGTTGGAGTCCTATAAATTAATCTTCGTGTTTCGTCCGACTTTCAGTGACTAAGCAAAAAGTTGAATGTGGACAGATAGGGTATCAAATTGACAAATGTGAAATCCCATTCTCCCAAAAAAAAACATCTGATTACTTGAAAGTAGTTATGGTAACTAAAAAGGTCATTAGTTATTTGAAGAATGGTTGAATACAATACAAATAGAAATGAAGTTCGAATAGTTCATCTCTTCAGTTGGCGGATAATAAGATGCACGACTGTGGCATTAAACTGTCAAAGAGCTTCTTTCTTATCAAATTATAAGTGTAGGGCATTTCGGAAACAAAACTCACCAGGAAGGCAGTTGAGGTGTAAAAAAGAAAAAAAATCTGTTTAAGGGGTAGCTATTTTACGCAAGAAAATAGGCATTGGTTTGATAATTGATTTTTTAAATTATTAAATCGATTAGTAAATTTAAGACATCTTGACACCACAGATAGTAGGAAGACTGATGAGGTGGCAAAAGTGTAGCATTTCATGGAGCAGTAATTTTGTGCATAGGAAGTTACACTGCTATGGTAATTAACTCTAAAAACGCTTTCCGTAGAATCGACTAGTAAATTCTTCTTTTAGACAATTCATATCACTAAACGTTTTCCCAATTTTTTGTCAAAATTTTATTTTTGTCCTTAAGTCAAAACTCTTACAACAGTCGTAAAGAGTTCTCGGAACAAAATACCAGTTCAGCAAGTATAGTGGAGCGTATGTAAATTCGGTGAAGGGAGAATTCATGTTGCTGACGTCATTACTGTTCCTGTTGCGACTAGAATCAGCTATTGTCCTGCACGCCACACGCTTGCTCTACTTTGCAGGCAGCCATACAAAAAGGAAATGGAATATTGTACAACCAGCTATTGCAGGGAGCGCCGAAATAAAGGAGAAACTCTGTGCTATTACCACTACAGAATATTAGCTATACAGAGACTGTTTCATGTTTCCAGATTCACTGTGTATTACGCGAAGTTAAGCCACTGCAACATACTGAGCTTTGCATGTCACTCGGCAAATGGCCCAGTTTCAGTTTCAGTCCAGCTACAGGAATTTGTAAGGTAGGTTTTAAGAAACATAGATTGTCCAGTTGCATTAACGTATCGGTTGTCAGCATCTTTTCACGGTGGACACCGCAATCTTAAATTTTCTGAGAAGCATAAAATACTTTAAAGTAGCCTCAGTATGTTGTATGATCCCTTCATAGCTAACGAGCAAAGGTCTTCTACAAAAGACTTTTCGAATGTTTTATCAAGAAAGATACCATACGTCTTATAACTGATACATTACTCGACTGCCGCGGCGGAGCGGCCAAGCACATTGAAGCGCTATGCTGCGATGCGCGAGGGCGTTCCCCGTCGGAGGTTCGAATGCCCCCTCGGGCATAGATGTTTGTGCTGTGTTTAGTATAAGGTAGGTCAAAACTAGTCTGTAAGTTTAGGGACTAATGACCCTCCAAATTAAGTCCCTTAAGCTTCACAAATATTTGAACATTAATCGACTATCTAAGAAGAAGTCATAATATAAATACACGTTACCTTTATTGATTTGGTCTATTGACAACGTTTTTCTTCTCCGTGTGCATGTCAAACAAATTTATGAACTTATACAGCCGTGGAATGAAAAGTAGATTACATTTCCGTATTCCTCAAACTTGGTTCTCTAAACTTAACGACCAGCTTCATGCCATACGGGACATTTCTTTCTGCAATAGCAAGTTAAATACTCTAGGGAGTTTTCGAAGTGAATGTGCCCCTTAGTTAGATTCCAGCCGCGTGCATTCGAATTAATTTCAGTTTTTGTTTTAGCCAGTCTCATGACAATTATAAATATAATAGTACTCAAGAGTTAGTAACACATGAGCTTTCTATGCCGTTATTTTGCAAATATATTAAACTTTCACAGAGTAATCTTAATGCGCCCAGATCACCTATCCTCAAAAATGTTAAAATTGTTTGTAAAGCTTATGGGACTTAACTGCGGGGTCATCGTTCCCTAAACTTACAAACTACGTATGAACTAACTTATACTAAAAACAACACAAATATTCTTGCCCGAGGGAGGATTCGAACCTCCGACGCGAGAGGCCGCGCGATCCGTAACTATCCTCCATGGAGCTGACGTTATTTGAACATTATATCACATTCCATTTCTCAACTATGAGTAGACAGCTAGTCGACAAGAAGGTTATTTGTCGTGAGTATGGTAGATACTTTTACCTCATACCTGCCCATAATCTATAAATGTCAATGTCTGTTCGGTGTACGTTTATCATGTCTGAACCACAAGACATAAAGAGCTAAAAATTTGTACAGTTACTAATGTCTACCCGGGGAAGGCTTTAGGCACGGTTTTATGGTGATCGCATAGCTGTTTAACTATATATATATATATATATATATATATATATATATATATATATATATATATATATATTAATGTGAATGTCTGTTCGGTGTACGCTTATCACGACCGAACAACTAGACGCGGAGTCTTAAATATTTGTACAGTTACTAATTTATACCTGAGGAAAGTTTTAGGCACGGTTTTATAGCGATCTGATAGATATTTAGTAATTTGAAGAATATAACGCGAAATGCGGAACAATAATTGCTCTTTGAAAATTGTATTTACTCTTTGAAAATGGTTTTATTGGTTGCATTGTTGCTTGAGGGTTGATAATGATAAAATGGTGGAGTATATTAGGATAGAAAGTTATCAGTGTATATAAAATTCTACTTGTGTGTGTGTGTGTGTGTGTGTGTGTGTGTGTGTGTGTGTGTGTGTGTGTTAATATTTCGCTCTGCAGCGAAAACTACAGAAGGCAAACGAATGGTTTGTGTGTAATTGTTGTCCGAAGTCTCTCGTTGTACACCATAACAGTTCCATGCCGATAGCTATAATGGGGTGGAAGATGTGGTGATGCCGATAGTTATAAGGGGGTGGAAGATATGGTGGTTGAAAGTCGTCAACTTATTTAAAAAAAAAATTCGGACTGAAGGCCAGCGATGACGTTTGCGACTCTATAGCAAGGAGGTTACATACAGCGAAACGTGATGCCACAGACCATATGTTTAGTCTTCAGCTCTTTCTCTGTAAGGATAAGCATACGAATAAGGAAATATAAGAATAAATAAATAAATGTGTAAAAAAGAAACTTTTTTTAATACATCTCTTTAAAAAAATCGATTGTTGAATTTCGTGATTGGGTTCTTCAAAACGAGTGCATTTCTTCGTCTGATTTGATCTACCAACACGCGAGCGGAGCCGCGGGTTTAAGCTAGTTTAATATAATACAAAAAAATTGAAATTTGTATGTTTGTTATAGAAGCAATTCAGACTCGGATGGCTAGGTTTGTTACTGGTAGGTTCGACCATGCGCAAGTTTTACTGAGATGCGTCCGGAACTCAAATGGGAGTAGCTGGAGGGAAGGTGACGTTCTTACCGAGAAACACATTTGAAGAAATTTAGTGGGCCGGAATTGGAAGCAGACTGTAGAAAGATTCTACTGCCGCCAACATATATTTCGCATAAATACCACAAAGGCTACATCAGAGAGATTAGGGCTCGTACTGATGCATACAATCATTCGTGTTTCCATCGTGCTATATGGGAGTGGAACAGGAAAGCAAGTAACTAGTAATAGTACTAGGTACCCTCCCCAACGCACCTTTGGATGGATTGTGGAGTATGTATGTTGATGACATTTAAAACAGTGGGATGCCTTTCCCACAAATCGACTGCCCACTGAGGTTATCTCTCTTTTTCTGGGACCTGCAGGATTTTGCCACATAAATTCGGGAAGATGCAAAATGTTTTGTGTGTGCGCTAACTGATGTAGTATTGCTATCGGTTTATTCCGCGTAGAAGCTAGAGCTGCTCGAACTACACTTTGCAGTTGACAGCGTGGAACGTTTTCTTACTAGGGGAATGATTCCGACTCCGATGACATCTCCTCAGGCAGGGCAGTAGCCAGCGGCGCATCTGGCGGACTGCAGTTCATTGAAAATTCTATCCCTGGCCGTTATCTCGTGAAGCTGAGGTGGATCCTTTCCCGCCCCACGACCGCAGACTTGGTAAACACAGTCACGTGGCACCGCCTCTCAGGGGTGAAACCTGCCTGTGTTTGCCTGCCGCCGAGTAAGAAAGTAAACCATCACCAAATTACTGCCGTGTTTCCAGGCTTGCTCGGTTCATCATTTGTAATTGTTTTTGATACGTATTCGTTTCGCCTTCTGCATCGCATTCATGTTACCGTGCAAGGGACTGTCTCTTCTTTTTGTCTTCGCCGTTCCGATGCAGCTAACTGCTCTCCGTGAACATTTCGGATAAATTCTAGTGCCCGATACCACCCCTCAGCTTTGAACAACGACGTCATACCTGATCCACAGACAGTGAGTATATGATGTATTTGGCGAATGTTAGGCTGAATATCAAACAATTGAAAGTGGCATGTAAAACAACTTATTACAATGTTCAAATAATTGAAATGAAACTGAATTAAGGAATGAAAAAGAAAGAAATGAAAAATAAAATTACGTAATACTACTTATAAAAACCAAAGTATACATTTTAAAAACATGGCGCCTCCAAAAATCAGATTATTATAAAATACTGAAAATGGAAAATGGTCGACAATGTTAATCGAATGTAACGGGACTACCGCGGGAATATGGAGTTTTTGGGTGAGTACTAAATAAATTGAAATATATAAAAAATGTCGAAAATATTGGATTCGCTAAGGGTAGTACAAAAAAAAAAAAAAAAAAAAAAAAAATACACATTCAAAATAAGCAAAATAACAATTCCAACGATACCTGCATAACATAACGAACAAGAAGAGCTGTATCGGTAACTAGAACTGAGGTATATAGGCCACTTCTACTTAATGATAACAATCATTCCCTTAGAAAATAAGAAGCGCTTTTATTCGTAAGCAGAATTGAGCTACACAGATCAATTTCAGTCACCGATATCAAACGTTCCTGTAGAAAGTACGAAGTGATGGTATCGGTAACTAGGTATATAGGTCAGTTCTAGTTACCGATTCCGACCATTCCTTTAGGAAATACGAGGAGCTGGTATGGGTAACTAGAACTGATATATATATGCAGCCGGCCGCGGTGGCCGAGAGGCGCTCCAGTCACGGTCTGCACGGCCACCACGATCGGGGGTTCGAAACCCCATCGGGCATGGATATTTGTGCCGTCCTTAGGATTAGCTAGTTCATAAGTAGTTTGTAAGTTTAGGGGCTGATGACCCCGTAGATAAGTCCCATAAGCTATACAAACATTTGAACATTTCAATTCTGCAAAAGTGGTGGTGTAGTCTACTGAAACTGGCAACGACCATTAATTGCTATGTGCAAATCCCGTCACATAAAAGGAGAGGCATAGTCTTTATTGTTGACCATGAAATAGATAATTAATGCTGTTCTTATTCTGTTGTTGACAGGT
Organism: Locusta migratoria; assembly: GCA_026315105.1. Lineage (NCBI taxonomy): Eukaryota > Metazoa > Arthropoda > Insecta > Orthoptera > Acrididae > Locusta > Locusta migratoria. The sequence continues at coordinate 719,711,826 of CM048755.1, read as the reverse complement.
TGTTTCATGTACCCTTGCCCAGTCAGTAAAATTACTTATCCTAATAAAGAGAACATTTTGTTTCAACATTACCACCCAGCACCGCCGCTACAATAAGTATAATTTAGCCCCTTCTCCAGCAGTAAAGCATATTTCGGATGCCGACACAGATATTACAAGTTACCCATGCTTGTCACGATTTATGAGACTGTGGGTAGGTAGAAAACTAAAAGCACAGCTTATGTTTATGTCAAAATGCAGTTACATTGCGTGATGTAAATATGAATACTGTAATATTATCTCTGACTTGAAATAACCACAAATATAATCGGTGACGGGTACAATGACGTAACATTCGACGTTTTTGGTCAAAGCCGACGGGTTGTATCGGACACTAGACCTGACGGGGATGGCCGCGTGGTCTGAGGTGCCATGTCATTTTCTGCGCGGTCACTCCCGCCGGAGATTCGAGTCTTCCCTGTTGTCCTTAGCATAAGTTAGTATATGTAGTGTGGAAGTTTAGTGAGCGATGGCCTCAGTAGTTTGGACCTTTAAAAAAATCGCAGTTTCACGAGAAGAGCCTCGACGGGTGATACCTGCAGGTATACGGGCTTTAGAATATAACACACAACGGATTTCGAAATTTGTAAAGCGCTGTGACAAATGATGGAATGTGTGTGTAAATTGTGTTGAAAAATGTCTGAAACGGTATTTTGTTCAATGGTATTTAATGAAAGCCTCAGACTAAAGATTTTTTCCAAGAAAAGTGTCAGATCCTATCTTGCGATTCGCCCTCGTAGTATTGTCTGATGATTAACGATTACGATTATTGTAAACTTATGCAGTGCGTCGATTTAACACTGCCTAAAGAGAAGGCCGTGACAGCGTAGCTTACTAGCTGGCCGCTGAAGCACAGCCCACTGTCCCATGGCGGCGAGCCAGTGAGCTAAGCGACCGTAACCTGTGTGGCGTGCAACGACAGAGCTTAGGCCTTCTCTTCAGGCGTTGTTGGCCGAATGCAATGACGGAAATATGCGGCGTTTTTTTGCGGTTTTTCGAAGTTGTTGTTTATATCTGGAGGGAGTTCGTAAATTCATGGGCTTTCTTCATAAAATGCTTTGAGGATACGTGTTTAGTTTACTTTGAATACGATCCCTCACAAGAATTGCAACATTCCTGGTGACAGTTGATCCTTGTTCTAAATATTTCTAATGAGTGGTCCAAGGAGACTCTCGTCTTGACAGAGGGTACCAGCTATGTACGTAGTGGTAGATGCATATCATATTTTTGTAAACAATTTGTTTCTTTGGGATGATAGCGCCTTTTTGATAATTTTATATATAAAAACAGTCTAGATGGCACCTGAGGACTCGCAGCTCCTGCGTCGCTCCACACCATCTTGGAGAAACACTCTGAAGATGCCAACATTGGGTTGAAACTAGATGGTAATAAATAACCAATATTGCGCTATAGTCCGTTCCTAAATATTAGATTCATATGCTTGGACTGCCTTTCACTGCTCAACTGTCAAGTTAAACCATCCGATATTTGACTTTGTTTATATTGTGAGAAGCTGATCCAATATTATGATACGTTTCAAAAATGGTAAAGCCAAGATCGCTGGTACATAATTTTATTTGGACGAACTGTTTTGATGGTCTCTGCCATCATCATCTGGTCCAAAAAGTGTTTTACATGGCTGTCATCTTGTAATGTCTACAGTTGTTGTATAAAATAATTTAAAGCGCATAGGTGCACTATGTCATTGTAATGAAAGTTTACATGTCCTGATAAGAGACAGTAGGATACCAGATGATAATGGCAGAGACCATCGAAACCGGTCGTCCAAATAAAATTATATACCAGCTATCTTCGCTTTACCATTTTTGAAACGTATTATCCGATATTTACTTCGCAGGAAATGTCTGGGTCCGCTTTCAACAGCAGATAAAACGTGTCGACCATCTGCCACGAAAATTAGTCGTCCTACTCGACAGTGTAAGAAATGGAAAATCTGGTAGAATCTGACATCGGGGAAGATCACTTTGGATATAAGAGAGATGTCGGAACATTAGAGGCAAAACTCATCTTACAGCTTACCTCAGATGATAGATTAAGGAAAGGCAAAGCAACATTTCTAGATTTCATAGATTTGGAGAACGCTTTTGACAATGATGACTGAAATATAACCTCTCAAATTCTGAAGTCAGCACAGGTAACATATAGGTTACGGAATGATGTTAAAAACTCGTACAAAAACGAGATAGCAGGAGTCGAGGAGTCGAAGGGTACGAAAGAGAAGCACTGGTTGGGAAGGTGTAAGCTATGACTGTAGCCTTTCTCCTATGTTATTCCATTTGCACATAGAGAAAGCTATGAAATCTATGAAAGGAAGCAAGGAGAAAATTAGAGATGGAGCTTAAGTGCAGGGTGAAGAAATAAAAACATTGCGTTTTGCTGATGACATTGTAATTCTGTCAGAGACAGCAAAGGACCTGGAAAAGCAATTGAACGAAATGGACAGCGTGTTGAAAGGAGCGTATAAAATGAACATTAACAAGAACAAAACAAGGGTACTGGAATGTAGTCTAAGAAAATCAGGTGACGCTGAAGGAATTAGATTAGGTAACGAAACGATAGAGGTGAAAGATGAGTTTTGTTACTTGGGCAGTAAAATAACGTTTGATGATGGTAGTATAGAGGATATAAAAGCAGAATGGCAATGAGAAGGAAAGCGTATTCGAAATAGAGAAATTTGTTAACATCGAATATTTATTTAAGAGTTAGGAAGTCTTTTCTGGAGGCATTCGTATGGAATCTTATCTTGTGCGGGAGTGAAACATGGAACGATAAATAGTTGAGATAGGGAGAGGATAGAGGCTTTTGAAATGTGGTGCTACAGATGAATGCTGAAGATTGGGTGGGTATATCATGTAACTAATGAGGAAGTACTGAACAGAATTGGGAAAAAAAGGAACTTCTGGCAGACCTTGAGTAGAAAAAGGCATCGATTGGTAGTACACACTCTTACACATCAAGAAATTATGTCTTAATCACTGGTGGGAAGTGTGTGGGGTAAAAATCTCAGAGGGCAGAGAGAGACCAAGAGACGAATACAGTAAGCAGATTCAAACAGATACAAATGGATGTGGATTGGCTTTCTTATGAGGAGATAAAGAGGCTCGCTCAGGATACGGAAGGGTGGAAAGCTGAACCAAACCAGTCTCCGGACTCAATTCCACACCAACAACGTGATGCAATAATCAATAAGTGTCTTCACCTAGATGTTACGTTTCCGAATCAACTTGTAGAATATCATTATCTACAAGTGAGGTCGCCATCAAGGACAGAGACAATGTTGCATCCGCCTTGGAGGGGAGTAGTTGCTTGGGCGTGGGCTTTGTTTCTTAAATTGCTTATCGATTTTAGCAAAGTATCAAGCGACTTTTCGTAACACTTACCTCGTGGTCACCATAATATTGCATAGGGATGCGGAAAAGGAACAATTTCAGCCGCAATAATATGACGTCACGCAACACAGCACGCAGACAGAAATCCCGCTAAAACCCATTTGTTCTTGAATGCTTTCACAGACCAGCCTAACTAAATATCTTGGCCTGGTTATGGACCGATCATTAACTTATAAACAGCACTGCATCAAAACGAGACAGAAAATAACAACCAGAAATAATATTCTTAGAAAGATAGCAGGTAGCAAATGGGGTGCATGTCATGGTGTGCTACGAAGAACGGCACAGGCACTATTTTTCTCAACGGCTGAATACGCATGTCCCGTCTGGAGGCTGACACCAAACAAGTAGACGTGGCCGTCAATGTGATCTGCAGGGTAGTGACGGGGTGCACGAAGCTAGCATATGCCAGAAATGTATACACATCAGCAATATCTGGAGATCCTGCAACTCGCAGAAGTGCTGTAGAACATACAGAGAAGATAAAACAAATCGTAGCTAAGCGGCATGCCCTCTACAAAGCTCGACCACCACATAAACAACTAAAGTGTAGGAAATGATTTTTTGGAACCGTCCAGGTTACACAACCTGAAAATTTCACTCTCCTGAGGCTCGATGGACCAGCCAAATCCTAAATTTTTAAATCTGTAAAACCCTGAATAGGATCAGGACGGGTGTCTCTCCAATAAAATCAAATAAGTATGTGGGCTATAATCCACCAAGATGATGTAAACTGCGACTTTGGAGAAATTCAAGATTTGAACACCTTTCCACATGTCAAAAATATCCACACTAGTGTACTCTATAAGATTTGTGGTTCGTGAATATTAATGCGATTGACGCAAATCATTAAAACAATTAGTCCGCCCACGATAGAGTAAGTGAATGCTTTAGGTTCATTATTTTAGCGCTGGGTCGCAAGACCTCAAAGGGTAAAACGATATATCGATATACATTTTTTTCTGTGCTGCTCTGGTACTTTTACCGTTGTTTTTGGCACTGGTATTGTTGGTCATCATTTAATCAAATTGGAGTCATAAGGATCTAAAATTTCAAAACTTATTGTACGACTGCTTGCTGTAACGGCTGATAACGATGTTTTTTCGGCTTTCAGTACTGACAATAAATAGTAAATTCCTTAAAATAACTAAAGACCTGGTGAAATTAACACTTTTCTAAATCAACGCGTAACAGCGAATCAACTTTACTTGGAAGGCCGAGAGAAATGATAACTCCATTTATATAGTGAATGTGATGCAGGTTTCGTGTGTCACCCCCAAATTATGACGTGTAGTTGATTGTAATTATGTATGATGTGCAAATGCTTCTAAAAATGTTCAAATGTTTGTAGAGTCTATGGGACTTAACTACGGGGTCATCAGTCCCTAAACTTACAAACTACTTATGAACTAGCTACAACTAAGGACGGCACAAATATCCATGCCCGAGGGAGGGTTCGAACCCCCGACCGTAGTGGCCGTGCAGACCGTGACTGAAGCGCCTCAGTCCCCTCGGTCACCGCGGCCGGCGCAAATGCTTCTCAGTATCTTATTATCAATATCTAAATTTAATCACTTATTTGAAGCTGAAAGATTGACGAAAATAGTGGAAATAAGCCAATGTACAGGGAGTGGAATGCCTCTACAGACTCAGCATGGTAAGTGTTAAGTGTTAACTATAAACTAAGATGAATGAGATTTACAAACAATGAAGTCAGCCGTAGTTGATATGCAGGATATTATTTCTAAAAGCTCATATGGAGACCCATGTTTACTGAGATGTTAAAGCTTCTGGTGTTGTGCACGTTGAACTGTTTCAATTCGCGCCATTATGAGACTCTCTTGATAAACTGCGATGTTTGTGTCAGCTGAAAATATCTGTCACAGATGCTAGGACGCCGTAGAAGTACGTAACTCCGGAAGTAGTACAGACGACGCTGCGTACAGAGACTTATTTATAATGTATGCTTTTCGTCGCGCCCGGTTTAATTTGTCTGATGAACAGGCATCTGGGTAATTTGAACTTATAATAGTAAACTAATGTAAGCAGCTTGGCAGGGATCGGTGGCGCCGCGCCAGCGTAGAGTCCACGGCCATGCCTAAGGGGCACAAGAGGCAGCTGACGCCTATAAACTAGCGCGCGACACACGATGGATGCAAAGTTTGTCTCACGAGCAACTAAGCGTAATATATCTGGTTATCAACTGTGAAAACTCGCCTGCACAACATAAATATACCTGCTCTTACGGTGCGTCTCTTATACATCGTATCATAATATCTAAAAGGTAAAGCAGTCAACAATCCAAAGATTGGTTTGAGCACCACAGTGCTTTACTAGGCATGGTCCTGTTTGGAGGTGGTATGCCATTGCCTTCCTCCGACCTTCAAACTGATTTACCCAGCCAGTTATAGGGGGACATACAGTTTAACGTGGGTTCCGAACGACGGTGCTACTAGGTATTTTTCACATGAGCAATACTTCCGGAGGTGAAAGAAGTGGAATGTGACAGATAAAAATCATGGGAACAGGCGGTGATCGAACCCGCGACCTTTGAATTGGTAGTCTGGCATTCTACCACTGTGCAACCGAGGCGCACTCAGCTATCGTCTCACAATACCAGATATTCAGTACTTGAGGGATTAGGCCACTCTAGAGGTCGGGAAATTAGGCTTTTTGTGGATTTCTTGTCAGAAAAACTGCCAAATAAATCGAGAGTAAAAAAAAGGCATGTATCATTCATATCAGTGAGTGTATATGATAATTCTTGTAAAGTGTTAAATTTCAAACTGGCAACTGTGAGCTGATTTTGCAATGGCGTCTCCATTTTCCCAGGGTCCACGGGCGGACAAACAGCTCTTGTAAGTTTGGAATTGTAATAAACAAATTAATGTCGTTCGGTAATATATATAATAATAGCTACAGAAATCTTCAATACAATGCTTTTTGGCCGTATGGCGCAGTTCTAAAGTGGAATGTGAAAACGTTGTCTACAAACTCGTTATATAATAACACAAGAACGATGCAGTATAAAACAAAACTCCTACATACTTCCATGTTGACAATTTGAAGCGAATCGGTTGATTATTACCTGAGGTATGTTGCCGGCGACCTTGAAAAATTTTAATGAAGTGTAAGAAATATTATATTTGCATATAGCTTTCTCCTTACAGGTATTACCATTCCTAATGAAAGCATCCTTCAACAGTTAATCAACTTTCGTGGTCTCAGCGAAACAATGCAGTTAAAAACACGTAGAAATGTTTTTTTCCAAGAAGGTCGGAAAGTCAGTGATCTTTTTTTGTTAATTATTGTAGAAAATACATGTCCATCAGTAGTGTGAACAAAATTTACTGTTTTCGGTGATGCTCCACCTTTCGCTGAATTTCGCAAACATTCCTTAGGAAAAATAAATTATTTGATCTATAGGACAAGAGACTTTTTTAAATATGCTTAGCTAAAAGATTCCACAAACAGGTGTTAAATTGATCTGTATTTCAGAACAACAATATTCATCAGCGAAAACGGCCTTACTTTAGTTATGACGTAAGGAGGCTTCCAAATAACTACATTCCTATTATATCTATAAATATAAGGAGAGATCTAGAAGCTGATTAAGCATTTAATCCAGTGGGTTTTTGAGAGTACAAGTTGATTATGAGAACTTTAAAATACCGTCTATTTCAAACGGGAGTAAAAGTTTATCATCATGCTTGCATAGGAAACGAGCAGCAAATTCGAAATTACGGTCATATCGGGTTTTCGCTTAGATGCTTGTCTGGAGAATTATTTAGCATCTTATTTCTATTCCTCCAGTAAACTTCAAAGGATTTTCAATGAGTTCTCTTCTTATGCAGATGAATAACAACACAGTTAAGAACAGTTTTACACGGTTCCAAAGAGACTGCAGATCTTGAAATACCTAAGAAATTATGATTTGGCGGTTTATATATAACGCATTTGTAAAGGAAAGAGCTTTGTAAAGAAAAGAAATTTCTGTGTGGCGACTTTCTTGGGGGTGTTTGTGAGGTCGTACTACGTACCAAAATCTTCAGTTTCGATATTTTTATCGCCAGAGGTTCCGATACAGCTTACCTGTCATAAATCAAGCCCCATGAAGAAGAATCACATTGTAAGTTGGCCTCTGAGACAAAGGAATTATATCAGCTCGTTCGCAGAAAAGACTGATAATTTCATAAACGAAACACATTAAACTCATCTGAAAATAGAGTTACTAAATTCGTCCTGCAAATCATCGTTCCTCCATATGTAGTACATCTCTTTATATCGTATTGAAAAACAGATGTAGCATTTCCCAGATCAGAAGTACATGATCTATATTCATTAGTTCCCCTGAATGGGGATTACACTGATCTCTGCCGCATCTTGAACTGATTCAGTACTATTAGTTCCAGATTTTTTTTAAAACATCTTTCCTATCTAATACTGAAATAAAATTTGCCACTTGACAAACTGTGTCTGAGATTCTTCAAAACCTGACGTAATTGTATTAAGGAATATGAAGGTTTAAATCTCCGTCAGGCCATCTAGATTAAAGTTTCCCGTGATTTACAAAAATCACTAATACGACACTGAAAACAAATCTTAGCAATAATGATAGTTTTGTTTCTTACATGTTGTGGTAGTCTGAACACTTATGAGGGAGTGCAATGATGAAATAAGGAAGGGAATTCGAGATATTTTGCCATGATAGGTTATTTTTCACTGGATAATGCACTCCGAAGAAAAAAGAAAAGTAAATCAGTACACTGGTTCACTGGATCCTGATTCAGAAATTCATGTCTACAACTTCCGAATCCGTTTCAGCTACAGTTTCTTTCACAATAAAAATCTAGAAAGCCGCACTTAAAGTACTTGAAAACTGAACTGCTGTGATTTAGTACCCCATTTCACTATTTCTAATATGGAGGGAAATAACTTACAAAGAGTCACAAACCGACATCGTAAACGACAATAAAACGACAAGTGAAGGAGCACACACTGTCACCTTGCGAATCTACATGCTTCAGTGGCGGGTCAAGGTGCAGGGGTCGAAGGAACCGAGATACATATTTCCGCGATAATGCTTTCAAGTTAGTTCAGTTCATAAAGTACGGATACGACATTTTATTACAAGAGTATTTAAAATTTGGTATTCAGTCGCATCTACATCTACATGGGATACTCTGCAAATCACATTTAAGTGCCTGGCAGAGGGTTCATCGAACCACCGTTATACTATTTTATCTCCCATTCCATTCTCGAATAGCGCGCGGGAAGAATGAACACCTGAATCTCTCCGTTCGGGCTATGATTTCTCGTATTTTATTATCATGATCATTTCTACCTATGTAAGTGGGAGTCAACAATATATTTTCGCATTCGGAGGAGAATGTTGGCGATTGTAGTTTCGTAAGTAGCCCATGCCGCAGCGATAAGTGCCGTTGTTGGAATGATTCCCATCCCAGATCCTGTATTATTTCCGTAACGCTGTCTCCCGTGTATCGCGACAATACGAAACGAGCTGCCCTTCTTTGGACTCTTTCGATGTCCTCCGTCAAACCCACCTGATAAGGATCACACACTGGGCAGCAATACCCCATAAAAGACGGACAAGCGTAGTGTATGCAGTTTCTGTAGTAGTTATGTTGCATCTTTTAAGGGTTCTGCCAATAAAACGCAGTCTCTGCTTCACCTTTCCCCCGACATTATCTACGTGTTCTTTCCAATTTAAATCAGAAATAATTGTAATTCCTAGGTATTTTGTGAAGTTTACGGCCTTCACATTTGATTGATTTATCATGTAAACAAAGTTTAACGGATTTATTTTCGTACTCATGTGGACGACTTCACATTTCTCACTATTTAGAGTCAACTGCCAGTTTTTACACCATACTGCTTTCTTATTCAAATAGTTCTGCCGTTGGTTTTGATCTTCTGATGATTTTACTAGACGGTAAATGACGGCGTCATCTGCAAACAACTTAAGAGAGGTACTTCGATTTTCCCCTAAATCGTTTATGTAAATAAGGAACAGCAGAGGACCAATTACACTAACCTGTGGAACGCCCGATATCACCTCTGTTTTAGTTGATGCCTTACCATCGATTACTACGAACTGTGTCCTCTTTATTTGGAAATCCCCTATCCAGTCGCAAATTTGGGGCGATATACCGTAACCACACAATTTGATTAAAAGCCATTTGTGAGGTACGGTGTCAACTGCCTTATGGAAATGAAGGAATACGGAATCAATTTGCGAACCCTTGTCGATAGCACACATCACATCGTGTATGTATAGTAGCATGTATAGTAATCATCTATTTGTTTGTATGGGTGATGCCTTAAAATTATCTCATGTAAATGACTTTCAGTTAATAATGAATCAGAAAATGTTACCACCTGTTATGATTAAGTGATAATTTGCCGTACATTACACTATGGGTTTTCCGAGAAGTGGTCGGTGAACTGTCCGTTAAGGAAGAACACTCGGCTCCATTGATTAAGTTCGAGAGTAAATGATGAAGAATGTTAGTACGCTGCAACCACAAATTCTCAGCCATGTTTGCACTTCCATGGTTGGCAGAGACTGGAGTTCAAATGAAACTTCAGTGCTGTGCCGCGAAAGACGACATTTGGATCTTGTAATGGGAAAATAAAACTGTAATACGTTTCAAAGCAGATTTAAGCGTTATTATGCGACTGATCAGTTATATAAATTACCAAAAAACCACAAGAACAGAAAAACGCTCAACAGTAGTAATACAAGTAAAACTGACGTTTCCCATCCAAGTAAATAGTGTGCATTTCTCTGGTATATAAAATTTGTCAGTCTGGAGATTAGTAGCAGCGGTAACAACAGAAAAAAAGAGACATTCGTCACGATGGTGTAGGGATATTCCTAAAAGCAGCAGACTACTATATGTCATTTAATCTAATAAGTACCCAAATCAGCTTCAGACAATCATCAAAACGACATCAATAGTAGCGAAGGACCCTGCTACTCTTGATATGTTCGTCCAAGAGACCTAGAATGCAGTACATACTGGCAACCACGTTTGTGTGGTTCTCTGATACTTCAGTAGCGTTTTCCCTATGGATCTGCACTACGCCTAATAAACAAAGTGATATTGTTCAGAATATCATGACACCTTTGTAAAGTAATTGAAGAGTTTCACTAAAATGGTTCACCATATATTGTTATCAATAGAAAATATCTCCAAGATGTTAAGATATATTCGATAGTATACAAAGTGAGTGCTACAGTAGATTTCTTGTTTTCAATGACCTGCCGGATAACTCCTCAATCTCCTTGAGGCTGCCGTGAGGTAAAAGTATGTCAAGACCTGCAGAGGACTGGCCTGTGTTACTGTCATTCATAGTGGACTTTCAACGTTGCAGCGTATTGAGCATAAATAAACCTAAAGACATGTTCTTACTTCATTACACTATACCCAAACAATCACTGGAATTATTTACATTCGTTAAAAATGTTGGAGAATCCATTCGGAGCTTTTTCATGTGAAATGCAAGACTGAAATTGATTCCAAGACATTAGAGCATTGTTCCTCATTATAGGACCCTCATGAGGTAGGATTCATTAACGAAAACTGGAAGAAAGGAGGGTGTTTCGTCAGCAGCGGGACAGTACTGACTAAAACTAACTGCAACAGCATTGCAGCTATCTTGAAGTAGAGAAGACTGCGCTGGCTGGGACACGTATACCGTATGGACCCTGAGCGATTGCCACGTGAGGTGATGCTTGGAGAAATTTATACAGCCAAAAGATCCATAGAACGTCCTTTATTGAAATTCAAGGACTCTTGTAAACGAGATAGGGAAGTTTTGGAATCAAAACCAACAGGTGAGAGGCACGGCCATTATGAGACAAGTGTGGTGTCAAGATATATCATCTGGAATGTCGAAGCATGACAAAAATTATTTAGACAGCTTAAGGCAGGAAAAGCTTCGCAATTATACCACTGCTTCTTCCTCAGCAGCTAAATATACTAGTAGCAAGTGCAGCACGGGATGCCATGCTGTCATTGGTTTGATAAGTCATACGGGAAAATGTGACTCATAGCCACATAGACACTGCAACACTCATCTTCAAGGGGTTGTGACCAACGAATGAATGAATGAATAGCGTGTACTGGCATATAGTGTACAAACGTAGATGTCCAAGGTTTGAACACAGATGTGGGAACACCACGAGAAATACGTGATGAAAGGGCAGCCCAGCCTGCTGGTCGAACACTTCTATTTGACCGAGTGACGTAGCGGAGTGGTTAATGCGGTGGACTCGAGTCCGGGAGGATGCCGCCTGAAATCCGCCTCCCTACATCATTCTACGAAAATTCCAGGATAGTTCCTTTAAAAAGGCACGGCGAATTTCCTTCTTACACAGTTGTAGGTTGTGCTCCGTATCTAATGAACTCGTTCACGACGAGACGAACTATAATCTTCGTTCATCCTGCTTTTTATATTTGACTTAGAACAACATCTGTACATTTAATTAAATACTTCATTCATCGTCAGAACAATGTCCAGCATAGTTGGAAGGGTATTATGTCGGTGCTAAGTGAATTAGAATGTGGTTCTCGTTTCGTGGTGCTTCCGAAACCAACGTTGTCAAAGTGTTTGGTATCTGAAGAGGCGAACTATCGAAGATTTGTACCGCATACAGGCAAATCGGAAAAATATCAACCACTAAGTCACAACGCGGCTGAAGGTGTGCATCTAGTAGTCTCTTAAAAGTACGAAGAGAAAAAATTAGAGATCAACAGCTGGAAACACAGAGGAACTAGATGTCGCACTTACCAAACCTATCAGAACCATGCAACAGTAATGAAGCTCCATAATCATGGAACTACAGAACGAGCTAGAAATTAAAAACCAGTTATCTGTGAGCAAATTCCAGGATCAGAAAGACAAGGGCGCCAACGATATAAATCGTGGACTACGGGACAATAGATAAAAGTAATTTATTGGGAAGCATCTTATTTCACGATGTTACATCTTCTGGCCGATCAAAGCCTACAACGAAGAATGCTTGCTGCCAATATTAAAACGTGGCCTGGGTTAGGGAATGTTTTGGGCAGCCATATCAGTGGTATTCCATGTTTATAGTCTCTTCAGTTCTTGCTCTATTATTTTTTCCACGCAGATGTTGACGTTTCGGACTGTTAGTATGATGTCGCGGTGCTATAGCGAAGGGTGGCAGAAAACGGAGCCACCATACACCCGAATGAACAACCTATTCTAAAGCGCAAAAATAGCGCACCGGATATCGGCGGAATTAAATAAAAGAAGTGAAGGAAGATTAGGTTAAGCGTCTCGTCGACAGCGGGGTCATTAAGGACGGAGCACGCGCCGGACTGATGTTTGCTGATGATAGGGAAGGAAATATTCCGTGCTCTCTGGAAGGAACCTTACTGGCATTTGCTTGGAGTGATATAGGGAAATCACGGAAACCAGAATCAGGATAGTCGGAGGCGTCTTTGAACCGCTTTCCTTCCGAATGAAAGTACAGTGTGTTATCACCGCGCCACCTTGCGCGGTGGAAGCAAATAAATAAAAGTTAGACTAGCAATCAAAGCTTAAAACACTGCAACATTCGACCCTAACCTCATACAAGATATCTACGTGTTGGGACAAAGTTAAAATCTCTTGCTCCCGATAATGGGATACCCCACTATATAATCCATTATCTAACCGTCCTGTAATCCTACTCCAGGTAATTCTGAAGTGCGTCGAAATGATTGCTAAGGTACACTCATATTAATCAGAAAAGCTAACCTCTTGCCGAAATGTCAAGTATTCGTCAGGTAAAACCAAACTGCCTTCAATCGTAAACATCACATTCGCAGTGGAGCAAGACGAGGCCGAGCGTAAGAAAATGCCCCTCTGGTCACTTCATGGACATCGAACGTGTCTGATACAATGTGGCGTGACCATTGATACTAAAAAAAAACTGATAATGAACAGAACATCGAAAACTGACGACACTTTTACCAAATATACGCAACAATCGGTTAACGGGAGTGTTTGTAGAAGACGCATCATCTCACACATTCAGCCGAATAGCAAAGTGTATCACAAACAATGGTTATCACTACTCTGTTGTGAACCCTGTACACATGCAACATAAAACTGGCTAAAAAATGAAATGCCTGTCTAGAACTATGTGAAGATTACTTTGCGTAATGTTTCCATGTGACAAATGACAAATCAACAGACGAACAACTACACCAGCACACTAGAATAATGACTCTCCATATGGAAAATCAAACTGAATACCGGAAAACCCATTTCGTTATTTTCAAGCACTAGAGAGCAACACAAAACGAAAGACAGATGCCTTAATACGGAATAAATATTCCGACGATCAAAACCAACGGTAAGTAGCTACAAATAACATTGGACAAACATCTTTCTTTCGTTGAACCAACATTGAAAAGATATTGCGACAAGAGACAAATTTAGTTTAATCCGGCTCATGATACTTACAGGTAGAGCAAATGGAGCCTAAAGTACACCGTAATATACACTTACAATTCATTCATTCGCCCCATAACTGAATGTGGTGGCCCATTCTGGATAGAAAAAGAAAGAAAAAATAATGTTCAAATGTTTGTTAAGCTAAACTTACAAACTACTTATGAACTACTTACGAACTAAGACGGCACAAATATCCATGCCCGTGGGGGGATTCGAACCCCCGACCGTAGTGGCTGTGCAGGCCGTGACTGGCCACCGCGGCCGGCAAAAAGAAAGAAAGAAAATTCCCTACAGCTAACGGCAACAGGACGAAGAATTCTAGACAGTCACCAGAATGAGCCCTATTACGACAAACAACGTGGTCTACAAACAATGACTTTTAATCAATATGCAAGCAATGGATTGAAGTTACAGCTGCCGCGGCGGAGTAGCCGAGCGGTCTAAAGCGTCTCGCTGCGGAGCACGCGGTTGCTCGCCGTGGAGGTTCGAGTCCTCCCTGGGGCATGGGTGTGTGTGTTGTCCTTAGGTTAGTTTACCTAGGTTTAAGTAGTTTGTAAGCTACGGACTGATGACCACGCAGTTTGGTCCGATAGATTTACAAACATTTTAAAAAATAAAAAAAAAGGAAAGGAAGTTACAGCTAAACCAATTGACAGTAAACTCAGCGAACATAAAGCAATGAAAAATTGCTGCAAAATAACTAAATGCCACACCCGTAGACGAGGAAAATTTACAACTCCTAAAAAGGGTAACAGAGCGAGATAGTGCAGTAACTAACGAATTGGACTCGCATTTGAGGGAATGCTGGTTCAAATCTACCTTCGGCCACCCACATGTAGGTAGGTAGTCTGTGATTTCTGTAAAAGACTTCAGGCAATTTCCGGGATTGTTCCTTCAAAGGGCACGGCCGATACTCTTCCCAATTCTGTCTGAAATAATCTTAGCGTGAGCTCCGTCTCTAATGAACACTGAGTCGATGGGACGTTACATTACAATTTTTACTTCTTCCTTCCGCTTATACAGAGGAACGATACAGGTAGAACATCAAAACGAAAAAAGTCAGAAAACGATATAAGTGCAAATTTATCTGACATTTTCAGGGGGTTGCCTCAACACCAGGACAAATTTGTAGGTCGAATCGCCCTCCAATGCAAAAACCGAAGAACAGCACTAGAAAAGAAGAATAAAAATGTGATACCTCACAAAATAAATAAATAAGTGACACATCTAAAAACCTAAGTTTCATTTGAGGTAGTAGAGAAAATTAGTTCCTTTATGTGATCGGACTTGTCCCTTGTGAGGAAGGAGTGAAAGAAGGAAAGTAATGTGAAGGCGGCCACGTATAAGCGCTGAAGTCTGGCGCAGGTGGGTCGGCGCCCGTTCCGTATTTTCCGCCACTCACCGCAAGACCGATGGTCTGCATTATATACGGAGATAGGCCATCCTCCCCAGCCCCTTTACAAGTTTCCGGCAGAACGCACGCAGAAGACACGCCCAAGTTTGGAAGCTTCTATCGACACATCGTCCACTACCATCCATTACAAGAAGCAGCCAATCAGAACCAAGTACACTGTACAGTAGGTGAAGCATTGTAAATCCAACATAAGAAGTAAAGTATCTGTCTTTATAATGTAGCAGTAATATTTTTGTCAAAGGGAAAAGAACTACATGTAATTTTTGTAGATCTGTGAAAGGCTTTTGAGTTCGTCCCAGTCCAGATATATTGCACGTTTTGGAGAAATTAGAATAAGTGAAACATGGATAAAAGCAGTTTAAATCATGTATAGAGATAATAAAGCCACATTACAAATCGGAAATTGTACCTCTGACCCATTTTAACAACAATATGGGTGAAGTAAGGATGCTGTCTTTCACTCACTTAAAATGTACTTAATACGAGGCGCGTCCAGAAAGTAAGTTCCGTTTCAATTTATCTCGGCTGCAGCGCTGCGATTGCAGTTCCGCACATGCGCTGTAGACGATGTGTGTCAAGGAGAAGAACGTGCGCCATTTGGAGATCGCTGTCAGTTACGTACGCTTCGTTGTGCTTGTTTGAAATGTCGGCGTTGATTGAAAATCCCGCCACCTGTGAAATCAGGTCGGTGATTCTGTTTCTGAATGCGAGGAAAGTGAAACCAAGTGAAATTTATCGGCAAATTTGCGATGTTTACGGACCAAATGAGATGAGTGATTCGATGGTGAGAAGATGGGTCCGACAGTTCAATGGCGGGCGTAGTGATGTGCACGATGAAGAACGAAGTGGGCGTCCACCTTTGGTTACAGAAGAACTGGTTCTCGCGAATGATGACAAGATCCAGGAAAACCGTAGGTTTACAATTAGTGCTCTCGCTATGGACTTCCCCAAAATTTCACTGTTTCCAACTGGTTGAAGATACAGGCGGCAGATTTCTATGAAGAAGAAATACAAAACCTGGTTCCACGCTATGACAAACGCCTGCAAAATTTCGGCAGTTGTATGGAAAAGTAGTTTAAGAGTTGTAGAATTTTGTGCAATAAAATTTTCTTCTGTATCTGTGTACAATTTCATTTTATTACCAAACGGAACTTACTTTTTGGACGCGCCTCGTATAATTTGACAATGTCAGTTAGGAGTGCAACTGGAATAATTCATATACTAGGAAATACAAGTGTGTTATAAGCCACAGTTGCTTGTTGAAAAAGGAAATCTTTTTAATATTTTATATGTAATGCACAACCAGTTTCGATGCACTGTGGCATCATTTTCAAGTGCTCCACAGTAAAGATATGTTTTATAAAAGTACAAAGTAAAGACAAAAAGTAAGATACATTACAATTTTTGAAATGGTCATAAGAGTGTTATAACATATAATCTTATATGTATCATTTTGTCCAGCAGCTGTTTTAGGACCAAGTTATACAGAAGCCTGTGCTTGAGAGAGATGGTCAGTCCAATTCAACCTAAAAATAAAATAAATTGTGTACTACCTTTCTTTCTATTATTTAAATGGTAATGCATAGTCATATTAAAAAAATACCTCCCCTTTTTTATTTATATATATTTATAAAACTGGATAAGATTCAAAAATTTAAAATTACCTAGAAGTCAAATTGTTCCAATCAAGGAAAATAGTCAAGCAACTTTCGTTACATTGATAGTGCTTCTGTGTAAGGAGCTCCATATGTCTATCTGTAATTAAGTACAAAGTACTGTTTAAAATGCTGAGAGTAACTAATATAACTCATTTTAGCATGTGAATTCACTCTCATACCTGAGCAGGCGGAAGATACATTCAACATTAATTGTAACACAGTGTAAAACCACACTGTTTTCAGCTCATAGGTACTAATACCTTTCATTGGTGACGGTTAGTAGAAGACTGATCAGCTAATTTGCAGCTATACCTCATATTTACAATATAAGCCAACAGATAGCACCATCGTTCTACAAGATTTTGTTTACAATGTATTTCTGCATTTATACCCTAGATGGCACTCCCTTACAGTTTTAATCCATGTTTACGTTTGTGCCCTAAAACTATTATTTGTGTTTCCACATACATTGATAAACATTCTGGTTTAAGCAGTTAATTGGGCTTAGAACCAGAGAAATCTGATCGGTTCTGTGATGGCGAGCCGCAGTGGAGTAGCTGAGCGTTATAAGGTGCCTCGCTGCGGAGCGCGCGGTTGCTCGCCATCGGAGGTTTGAGTTCTCCCTTGGGCATGGGTGTGTAGCGTGTCCTTAGCTTACTTTACCTTAGTTTAAGTAGTTTGTAAGCTACAGACTGATGACCATGCAGATTGGTCCAATAGATTTACAAACATTTTTTGTGATGAAGTTCTCTTTGCACCCGTAAATTGAGATCATTTATCTTCAACAATTCAGCAAGATGCTGCAAGGAACTTGGGAGTCTTCTGAACTGGGGGCACAACTGATTCTCAACAGTCAGAGTCTCAGCTTGCAGATAGCTGCACCCACTGAGCTCAGCAGGCACCGGAAGAGTCTTCTCCACATCTCGGTCTAGAATCTCTGGCAAGCATCCCAGATAGCACCACCTCCCTTCGCGACCTGTATTCCGTTTCCCTATGGGCCTCTATCAGCAGTCTAATGGTGGAAAATATATGAATTAGAGCGAAGACACTTAGTGATCACTTCTTCAGGGTGAATGCACTCTCTGTTCGAACTGTCATGGAAGTTGGTAAAATGCCGCGACTCATTGATATGGGTAGAGCCACTACGTCAGTAGCGTTGTAAGTTTTATATAATAATTTTCCGTATTAATCTATATCTATGAAAATGGAATTGTGTATATATCTGTGTATGTACCCTATAGACTCTAAGACGAGTCGAGCAATTTTGATGAAATATTCAGGTAATATTTATGTCTGTTTCGCCGGGGATCCTGTGAAGGGTGATAGCGATCAGGTCAAGATATTTATTAACGTTTACGTAAAAGGTAACGTTTCGCTCTTGGAATTTCAGTTGCCCCCTAGCGGATAAAGAGACAACCGTTCGTTTAACGCCATTCTTCTGTGCTGTCGCGCGCCAGCGTGGCTTCCGTCACGGTGCTGATGGTGCCTCTACGATTGAGGCGAGATGGAATAGCGGAACGTTCTAAGGTGCCTTGCTGGGGAGCGCGCGATTGCTCGCCGTCAGAAGTTAGAGTCTTTCCTCGGGCATTGGTGTTTGTGTTGTCCTTAGCATAAGCTAGTTTAAGTAGTTTGCAAGCCGAGGGACTAATGACCAATGTTTTCAAGTCCCTTAGATTTAAAAAAATTTCATACATTTTTTTGCTACTGTCGTTCCAAAAGCAAGACGAAAACTTTTAAATGCACGTTACACTGTTGTATTAGTGTGTAAATGTAGACTGAACACACTGAGGAATGTATAAGCATGTCAGGCATTATGTTCAGTCATATTACATAGAACATGACAACTAATAAAATACACACACACATCGATTTTATAAACTTAGAATATAAATTCACACAGGCGAAATCGGGGCGGTTCGCTGGTAATGTATATTTTGTATCCAGTTTCCCCATAACCCCGTAAAATGGGCTTATTTATAATTTCGTACGTTAAATATCTGTCGGAACCATAGTATATATTTGGTACTATACTATTTCTTTGCGCAGAGACTCGCCAGTTAGTTGTTGCTATTCGTAGTGGTAAATTGACGGTTGTGGTAGCTGACAGCAGGCAGCGGTAGACAGTGTGATTGCCGCGGCGGAGCGGCCGAGCGCATTGAGGCGCTATGCTACGATGCGCGAGGTCGCTCCACGTCGGGGGTTCGAATCCCCCCAGGGCATGGATGTTTCTGCCGTCTTTAGTATAAGGTAGTGCATAAGTAGTTTGTAACTTTAGGGAGTGATGACCCCGCAGTTAAGTCCCATAAGCTTTACAAACATTTGAACATTTGACACTGTTCAGAACAGTTGAGAACAGTAACTAGTTGAGGTAAATACGCACTCGCTGCCATTGTAGCTGCGCTAGTGTAGAGGACAATTTTGTATTCAGCATTTATGAGCATAAAGAGGGCTAGACCCAATTCAAAGGAAACTTTGTGATTACGTATTGTCACCGTAAACGTCAGTGTATTAACGATCGATGTCCTTTTTAAATTTTGTGGAAGATGTCCACAGATAATTTCAAGCATTCATTATAGACTGTTATTACTCAATGTAATTTTTAACAGCATACAAGACCTTTTGTTACAGAAAATGAGATAATGTGTATACGTCTAAATCATTTACAGTCACGTAGTTAGATTTTCGCAAATTTTTTTTCATCCTCATTTGCTCATTTTCAGTTCCGCGTTGTCGCGGTACAGAATGCTAGACAAAATTACCTTTTAATTATGTGTCGATTAAAATAATGCTTGTCTACTGCTGCTGCTGCTGCTGTGATGAAACTGTTTCGAAAGAAACACGTTATCCATTGTAGAGGTAAGGGCAAAGTCAGGGCCAAAAAATTCGGCTACAAAAGGTATACGATTCTCTGAGACGATAAGTTAATTTCATTGTGGTTTAAAAGGAGAGGATCATATGTAAATAGAAAGTTTCATTACCTAAATGTCACTGGCCTGTTCAATTACAACTCAGACACTTGCGCGTGTAAAAAGCTTTACCTCAGGTTCAGTGCAACGAAGTTCATTCATGATAGTAAGTCAAACAATTTTAAAGTGAAACCTTTTACCAAAAAATTTTAAAGAGAAACCTTTTAGGTGCGAATTCGTTGACTATTTGCGTCTAGCGGGTGGTGTGCTAGAGTAATCCGTGCAGGTGTGGCGACCATTGTGCCATAAAAAGATTGAATATAATCAATAATAGATATGAATTTAAACTCTGACCACTAAATAATTCACCGCAACCATAATCAAAAGATTTTGATGAATTATAACGAAACCTTACAGGTACATATCTAATATAATTAGTTGAAAGAAAAGGTATAAATCACATAGTTCCAGTAAATCTAACAAAAGATAGAAAACTTAAAGAAACAATTCATGGGAATAACCCGAAACAAGAAATAAGATATCCAAATTATGAACCTAACATAATAACAAATAAAGTCAAAAATTTTAAATATCATGGTAAAACACACAAGGAATAGAAACAATTAATCAAGAAAATATCTAACACCAAAAAACAGAAATAAATACTTAGCCATTTATACCTAAAGAAATAAAATAAATTTTATCATGAGAGAAATAACGAGGATAAATGTTATTATAGCCAAATACTGACTAATAAAACAAACGAAAAGAATAAGAAGCTGTTACACCAGTATTAACTTAAAGAAACAGAATCAAGAATTAAATTCTTAGAATAAAACTAGCCAAAAATGTATACCACGTAAAGATGGACAGTGCAACTGCCTAGTAAGTAGGACAGCCAGGTTTGAATTCCAGCCAAGGCATACGGTTTGGCATGTCAACGATTATCACTCAGCGCCTGATGGCATCTGACGAAATCGTTTCACAGGTTCACAGTCTGCCGTAATAAGAAAATGTAAACCGTCCTACAGGCCTCTAAAAGCCCAACAGGTACCTACCGGCCGCCGTGTCATCCTCCGCTTAAGGGCGTCAACGGATGTAGTATGAAGAAGAACGTAGTAAGCGCCCCACACTGGCGGCTGCTGTGTCGGTTTTCTTGAGCGGAGCTGCTACCTCTCATTCGAGTAAATGCTCAATTGGTCTCAGACAGGCTGAGTGCACCATGCTTGCCAACAGCGCTCGGTAGACCCGAAAGGTGCACCATCCAACAGCTAGACACGCCCAACAGTGCTTAACTTCGGTTAACTAGTGGGAACCGGTATATCGATTGTGACACGGTAGTGGGTCGTAAGTTAACGTTAATGTTTGTGTCATACATCGCAACTCCTGCCGGTTAGGCTACTCTCCTGACACCGCGGCGTTTCTGAGTGCATACATCTAAACAGGGCTAAGAACGCTGAAGATATAGCGTTTATCCTCAGAAGCACCCGGCGGAGAGTTGCATTATTTCGCCAAGCCTTCACACGTGTGCCAGCAGCAAGTAACGATCAGTCCAGCCCACTAGTGGAGCCAACATGCGGGGCCTAAGTTATCGGATGCTGCAACAGCGGTTGCACTGATTCACTGACCGGTTCCACGCAGCTTCGTAATTCGCTATCCAGCGAGTCACTGACATTTCATCAGCATTCATCAGTGGAGAAAAGAGTTCGGACTGCTCTGCAATCAAGAGGTCTTTATCTGCAGCGAGGAGTCATCATCAACAATTTTCAGTCATTGGGCATCTACTACGTAGCGAGCTCTAACAGAAGTTAGAATGGATTCATCATCAGTTTAGAACATTCCACCAACAGTAGGCAGCCTGAAGGATAAACATAAAATTATTTCGCAATTTGTGTATCAGACATAAAGGCACGACATAGTGTCATAATTTGAGCTGCATCGTTCTTATTAAACTTGAAGGAACACGCCATATATACGAAAGTAAAAATTCGTCATTGGCTCAGTAAATTGACAAACCAGTTACACACAGTTCTTGTTCGTATAGTCACACTTGTACGTTAATAAATAAAGGGCTTGAAAGAGGCACGAATTACGTAGTGCAAGCATAAATGTAAACACAACGTATGACTCGTAATACTTGCTATAGAAACGAAATAATACCTGGACTCCCAATGAGAGAGAATTGCAACTGCATCTGTGTTTGATAACTGTTTACCAAAAGACAGCTTTAAATAGTACATTGTACTACAATAGTAATTACAATAGTAAATAATCATACGTTTCTTTAGTTTTGAAAAGAGGGATAGACGGCGAGAAAAACAGAAAGGAACTTACTCTATTTACCTTATCAAAACAAATCATCTTCTAGTAACACAAAGTCATGCATACTTCAATACAAAATAAAAATACCGATTTTTGTCTTGCAGATAGTCTCAATTTTGTTCTGGTATTATTAGTAGCGAACGGGCTATACTGTTCAGCTGGCAGAGTCAGCTAAGCTTAAGTTTTAGCTTAGGCATTGTCTTCAGTCGCTAGCGGTTGAGAAGCAGAAGAACGATGGTTCGTAACTGCTTTCTTGTAACTTAATCTGCAGTATTATTTATTCCTGACAGCAACAAAGACTGCAACTAATTTTGATAGCGCTGCTTCGCACAAATTTGCTTTATATGCAGTCAGACTACATTTCGTTAACTTCAGCTGAAATAAAGGTTTAAAATTTATTGCGTAACCTCCTCGCGCATTGTGTATACATACTGCCTTGATATGTGTGGAGAGTGTGATTTGTAGTAATTCAATTAATAAAACAATGTAGTATTTTAAACATCTTCTGAGGCCTCTCATTTTACATTTAGCACTGTGAAATTTACCATTGCAGAATTGTCGCATTGCAGAATTGAAAGTAAGAGTATTTCGTTTCTCATGATATTCTTCTGTTTCTGTGAGACGTTACGGGACATAGATGAACGCGGTCATTCGCAGGACTGTACGCTTTACTTTGTGGTAGTGTGTGCACAGTCGTGCTCAAAAGAATCAGAACGACCTGAATTGCATTTCGTCTGATTTGCATGCAACCCAACTAACGTACCTGTCTTGCGGGCACTCTAGTCACTCCTAGGTACCGTCGTTAGACTATTGAAAATGCTTCCAACAAGTTACCACTAGAAAACGCTGCTCTTCATCGCAATAACTCAAGATGTGAATTAATACCACGATACTACAAATATCAGGAAACACCTTATCACAGATAAGACTGTCCTTAAGGCTTGTAAGCTCACATTTATTACAAGAAATGACATACCTGAAACGTTACCACTCTCATTATTACGTCAGATAGGTAATGCACTTAGTAAGTTCGTCGTATTCATGATTTCTTGTTCAAAGTAACATACACTACTTATTATTTAACACAAATTGACATTAAAATTGTCTCTCACGAGCAGCTAGTTGTTAATATGTATGAACTTCAAATGACACGACGAACCGTCTCGTTCTGCATATGGATTCAAACCCAGGTCATGCTGACTGAGCACAGATTTCGTGACTGATGGAAACTGACAGTCATTCCTGACTAAGCATACGGAGAATGATAGACCTCGATTTTAGACTATATCAGTTAGCAAATATTAACTTAAAATTACATAACGAAACATTTTTCATGGACGGGAATTCCTACCCAGCATCTATTGTCCCTGTTAACGAACTTCGAGAGATGTTAAATATTGCTTCTTCACAAGTAACTTACTTGAAATGCCGTGAGGTAAAGCTTTATGTTGGACAGGGATTCGAACCCACAACCTAATCGGATTGGTATCAAAACACAATTAACTATGGCTTATCGGATTTTCTCGGCAGTATCAACATCTTTTAACTGAAATGACGAGACGAAACATTAATTTTTTTTTTCCTTTCCAGGACTCCAACCCGGCACCTATCGCTGTTATATTCTAGAGAAAACGAACGTTAAATATGGGTTTATTACACCAGCAGCGAAACGTAAGCACTAGAAATAATATGAAGAAGAGTTCAGTGCTCCCTCTGAATCGAACGCCCACACTTATCGTTGTTGTCTACACCAAAATAGACGTCAGCTGCCAAATTTTTCTCCACCAGCAAATCGGAATAACATCCTTGAACTTACAGTGATTTCGCAAATAGTTCTGTGACTCACTGGGAGTCAAAAACGTCAGATATCGTTAGTGTTGGCAACGAATGAAAATATTGAAAATCAAAATTATTATCCACCAGCAGATAGGTGTTCTCATGCTAGAGCTTGATAATGCATAATGAAAACTTTCGTGCCGGGCCAGGATTCGAACCCATTCAAGCGCGGCGGATTATCCGTGCGTACTGTGCGCCGTGCTGCGGGCGCCGTCGGGAGTTCGAGTCCTCCCTCGGGTATGGGTGTACGTGTTGTCCTTAGGTTAGTTTACCTTAGTTTAAGTAGTCTGTAAGCTAGGGACTAAAAACAAAACACTTGTGTCCCATAGATTTACAAATAGAGAGGCATGTTAAGCCAAAGAAAATATTTCCATTTTCAAAAATTCCATATAAGCCTGATATTTTCAGTGGTGTGCAAATTAAGAGCATAAGACATGAGGATGTGTGCTGGTTCATTATAGTTCTAGCACAATGTTACTATGAATAAGTACTTTGTATCTTTACCGCCGGCGGCGGTGGCCGAGGGGACTGAGGCACGCCAGTCACTGTTTGCACGGCCACTACGGTCGGAGGTTCCAATCCCCCCTCGGACATGGATATTTGTGCCGTCCTTAGTATTAGCTAGTTCATAAGTAATTTGTAAGTTTAGGGACTGAGGACCCCGTAGTTAAGTCCCTTAAGCTCTACAAACATTTGAACATTATCTTTACCATGAGAAAAACATTTATATGTAGTCGTTGGTCTTACTTAATTGAAAGTCAAGAAAATAATAACTTTTTGCATCATCAGTCTCAAAATATCTTATAGTAGTGTAATTAGATTCATTCGCTCACTCTGTTTGACATTAAAAAGTCTTTTACTTACTAATGCCCTGTCAAAGAAAATTAAAACAAGTGTTTCTTAGTCTTCTGTTTTATTGGATAAATAAATGCATAAAGATAGCTTCGACGAACGCACTGAGCTCAAAATCGCAAGCAAAGCTTCCAACGTTATCTGTTTGAACTGCTTTATAAGCTGTTACCAGAGGGGGGAAGCAAGTTATAAGGGACAGAGCAAAGTCACAGAAGCCGCAGGGCGGCGGACCAGCTATACACTCTCTCCCTTCCCCCTTCTCCCTCCCTCCCTCTCTCTCTCTCACTCTTTCTCTCTCTCTCTCTCTCTCTCTCTACTTCTCCAACACTCTCTCTCTCTCTCTCTCTCTCTCTCTCTCTCTCTCTCTCTCTCTCTCTCTCTCTGTCTGAGTGTGTGTGTGTGTGTGTGTGTCGTCCTCTTCGCCAGGAAGCCATCATCCGAGCTGAGGCGAGCTGCAGAACTGTTAGCGCGAAATGCGACCTGATTCATCAGCGTAATACAATTGTTTAAAATACCTGAAAGAACTTGCACGGGAATCCACAATACAAAATTTTTGTTGCGTTTTTTAAGTGAGTGCAAATACGTTATGAATAAAATAAGAGCACTTTCCGGATGAGCGCTAGATAGGTAATTACAAGGAAAAGCAGTAACCAAGTACGCAAATGTCTTTCATATTACAAAAGGTAAATATTGTAAGTGTGAGTCACATTTGAACGTCAGGAATTTTCTATTGTAGCTCGCTTTCCACGCATGCTTTGGGGTTTATTTCTTTTACTAGTGCAACATCGATTACGAATTTTGTCGCGTATTCTGATACGGTGTACGAGGTGAGGAAAGACGTTGCAGGCTAAAATCTTTCCGACATCAGGTCAGAAACATAATTTCGCGGTATGTATAATGTGAAAAAGGAATTGATTGTCATCTAAATGAAGAAACCCCTCAGGTACACTCCTGCCGTAATTCAAAGGAATCGCAGTTTATTGTCTCTACATAACAGATGCTGTTCTTATATTCGTTCCTCAAGTATTGGATTACAGTGCTTTAACCATTGCTCCTTCTCGCTCCACTAATAGTACTTGCCTGCATTAAAAGGATTCACTATCACATTACAACAGTTACAGTTATATTTTTATTTGTCATATACCACATTACAACTCCGTTTAGTTCGTATAAAGTGAAACATGATGATTCCGTGTGACATTTTTGTCCGTTAAAACCTTGTTGCGACCGTGTTTGGCGTGCCTGATCCAAATCTTTAGGTGACACCACTGCGGCGACTTGTGCGTCGATGATGATGAAAGTATGACGAGGACAACACAACGACCAGTCCCCGAAAGAAGAAAATCTGCGATCCGCCCAGGAATCGAATACAGGTCCCCTACGTGGCAATCTACCACGATGTTTTCTAGACTATGAAGGCGGACATGCGTAACATAATATACACAGACGCAAACATAAACACACGAACACACACACACACACACACACACACACACACACACACACACACACACACACATACTTTGTCATAATATGTGTAAGTAATTATTTTGAAGATACCTATTTGGCTACGCTGAAAAATACTCTTTACCTTCAGATAAAGTATTGACAAAGAAAAACTATTTCACGGTGGCCGAGGGACTGCGGCGCGTCAGTCACGGTCTGCACGGCCACTACGGTCGGGGATTCGAATCCCTCCTCGGGCATGGATATTTGTGCCGTCCTTAGTATTAGCTAATTCATAAGTAATTTGTAAGTTTAGGGACTGATGGCCCCATAGTTAAGTCCCATAAGCTCTACCAACAACACAACTATTTCGGAGTATATCATAAGAGCAATGATTTCTATAATTCAGGAACATTATGAAACATTAAGAGATCTTTGTACAACTTCTGGGAAGAATATTTACATTTTAATATTTTCAACTTCCTTTACTATCTCAAAATACAAACCGCAAAATACGAATTAAAACACAAAAAGGATACTTAAAAGTAATTTTGAAGTGTGGTCATTTATTTTTAATTTTATTAAATAGTATTCATCATCGTTATGTATTTACAATATTTAGAAACATTTATTGTAAATCAATACATCTTCTACCGATAGAGGGAACTTTTCTGCGTTGCAGCATTGCACCAATAGGTTTCTTAAAAATAGTTATAGGATGACTTACGATCCTTTTAATTCTTTAGTTAAGCCAGGGAACTTGGAATTCAGTGTTGACATGGTGCAAGGTAAGAGGAGAAAATGTAGTTTGGCGTTAGACCTTTATTCTAAAAATTCAGAAATTCTGTAAATGTATGTATTGAATAAACTACTATTTATTTTTTGTCAAACACATATGAACTTGCACAGCTGATCGAAAACCGATTATGTGGAAATAAAGGGAAGGAATCCAAAGACCGTCATGGAATCAGGGTCTGATCCGTGAAGATTGCAGACTGGAGCATGAAGTTTTACTTTTTCTCTTTTTTTGGAAGTACTGATCGATGCCACCAGTGTCACTAAGCACAAGTTCTATTGTCATAGAGTCGTACATCGCGCGACGTATGCCCTAGTTGCCTTCAGATGAAACCTCCAAAATTCACACTTGGAAATTCACGATAATGGCGATTAGAAAGCTCTGATTTAACGGGCAGCCTCAGCAATTGTTTTGTAATTAGATGGCGTAAGCCGAGCGCACTGACGCTACTCTGAAAGGATGGTTAGAGCTTCTCATCCCATCGACATCGTGGCCATTAGAGACGGTGAGCCGGCCGCGGTGGTCGAGTGGACTGAGGCGCTTCAGTCACGGTCTGCACGGCCACTACGGTCGGGGGTTAGAATCCCCCCTCGGGCATGGATATTTGTGTCGTCCTTAATATTAGCTAGTTCATAAGTAGTTTGTAAGTTTAGGGACTGATGACCCCGTAGTTAAGTCCCATAAAAAAAAGGGAGAGAGAGACGGAGAAGACGCTCGGATTGATCTTTGCTAATGATGCGGAAGGAAATCGGTCATGCCGTTTGAAAGGAACCATGCAGGAATTTACCTGGGGTGTTAAGGGAAATCATGGGAAACGTGAATCAAGGTGGCCGGAGGGGGGTATGAATCGCCGTCCTCCCGAATGCAAGTGCAGTATGTTTCTCCTCGCCACGTCGCTTCTCTGCGTAGCTCCGTTCTGTGTGTCGCGGAGTACCCTGTTTCCACATTATTTGCTTTTCTGTGTGTGTTTTTTAGTAATGCTTGAAACTTGTACAGCAAACAAGCTCATCGTATTGAAATAATTTCAGATGCTTTCCAGTTTAACGGCTGGTTACGTGGAGAACGAACTGCTCTTCGTGTGAAGCAAATAATAATAATAATAATAATAATAATAATAAATAAAAAAAGCATCAGAGCACCTGATCAATAGAAATATATGTGTACATACTGTATAACGAACTTGTATATATTTCATTATATGTGAGTGAACTGCAATCACGTATTGCAGTACTTCCTTCCTAATAAGTTGTGTAAGATTTGGTTATCGCAGATTATGACTCCAGTATTTTAAACATTACGCTACCTTGCGTCTTAAATGACGTTCGTAGTTATACGAGTAACCTACAAATCAAAATGTTTCAAATGTTTGTATAGCTTATGGGACTGAACTACGGGGTCATCAGAATCTAAACTTACAAACTACTTATGAACTAACGAATTCTAAGGACGGCACAAATATCCGTTCCCAAGTGGGGGATTCGAACCTCCGAACGTAGTGGCCGTGCAACCGTGACTGGAGCGCCTCAGTCCCCTCGGCCACCGCGGCCGGCACGAGTAACCTACAAGGAACTACTGAGATGCGTCAGTTTTTAAAGCGAGAAAGTTGGGTGTTTCTTTCTCGTGAGACTGAAGTCTTTCCCGATAGAAGCTTTACAGGATAAAATCTCTAGTATCACGCAGAATGTAGCACAGCGTATGAAGTCGGAATATCGTACTACGTTTTCACTCACACCTGTAAAAATTCCTGAAAATTTTTTCATACTTTCTTCTAGAAAGAAGATGTATGTAATGATGGCTTCTCTTATAAAATTGCAACTATTGTGGTAAAGCTGTTTAAGGACCTAATACCGTTTGGGCACAAGCACCAGCGAGTCAGCGGGACGAGTGTCGGGAAAGCGCGCCTTAGTCCATTTAACTAAGCCGATGTATGTCGCAAGAAACCCAAGTAGTGCTTTGACCACACGAGGACTGGCTTCAATTAACTACACGGCCTGCAGAAGAAGCGAGCGGCAGTTTAAGTGAATGTACTAATTTATAAAATTACAAATGACTATATTTTGTACAGACTAATTATGTGGGATATACCTGAAAGTAATCTTCGGTGATGATTTGTCCTAAATAACAATATTAGGCACCTATGATGAAAAATGGTGCAGGTGACCGTGAACGAGTAAATTTGAGATCAAATTGCGTTGAGAGTTAAGTATTCAGTAGAACGTATCAAAATAGAGTGGAGTCACCCACAAGCACTTTATATTGCAACTGTATTAAACATAAGGAGAGGCATTGAATTAAAATTAATGTTGTGGCCATGATTCGAATCCGGGACCTCCTACTTACTTGGGAGGCGCTTTAGACCACTTAGCTCACACAGCGTTGTAGCCAAAGCAAATGCACGGACTGTCTTACAGCACGTCTCCCTCCACACCATATACTGTAATTCTGCCTCATGTTCCCAGTGAAATGCGTATCAAATTGCAAAAAAAAAAATGTTCAAATGTTTGTTAAGCTTATGGGACTAAACTACGGGGTCATCAGTCCCTAAACTTACAAACTACTTATGAACTACTTACGAGCTAGGACGGCACAAATATCCATGCCCGAGGGGGGATTCGAACCCCCGACCGTAGTGACCGTGCTGACCGTGACTGGAGCGCCTCAGTCACCTCGGCCACCGCGGCCGGCATCAAATTGCCAGGGCTCTCCTACATTGGAATAGCACTCCAGCAAAGAACGCAAATAGGAACAATCCCGCCTTGTTCCTCAGGCCGAGGTGATATAAATATCAACATATAATACAATTCCTTGGGACAACATTGTCTCTTTATACCAGAATTCGAACCCAGGACCTCCTACTTACTAGGTTGGTGCTTTAGACCAATGTACGACAGCCCTGACAGTTTGATACGCATTTCCCCGGGAACATGAGGCAGAATTAAAGTATATGGTGTGTTGGGAGACGTGCCTTGAGACAGTCCGTGTAGTTGCGTTGAGTATATCACTGTGTGAGCTGAGTGGTCTAAAGTGCCTACCTAGTAAGTAGGAGGTCTCGGTTCGAATCCTGGCCACAACATAAATTTTAATTCAATGCTTCTCCTTATGTTTAATACCTTTGGTATAACGAGACAATGTTGTCTCAGGTAATTGTATTATTTGTTGATATTGTAACTGTATTTTTAAATGTCTCCCGGCTCTGCTGCCGTACCTCTATGTCTACATCTATTCTTCGCTAGCCACATCACGGTGTTTGACGGGGGGTGGGGGGATGGGGTGGGGAGGGACTCTGTATTCCAATATCACAGCCACTTTTCCTGTTCCTGTCCCGTATGATTTGTGAGGATAAGGAAAACAGGTAAGCCTCCATTGGGCTCCAGTCTTTCTAATTTTGTACTAATGATCTTCTCGCGATATATACGTAGGAGAAAGCAAAATACAGCGTGACTCGTCGAGAGCCGGCCGCGGTGGCCGAGGGGACTGAGACGCTTCAGTCACGGTCTACACGACCACTACGGTCGGAGGTTCGAATCCCCCCTCGGGCATGGATATTTGTGCCGTCCTACTTCGTAAGTAGTTCATAAGTAGTTTGTAAGTTTAGGGACTGATGACCCCGTAGTTACGTCCCACAGACTATACAAACATTTGAACATTTTTTGTTTTGTTTTTCTGTATGTTGGGACGTATCTATGCCTGTTACAAATTGAAATCCCCGTGCCTAATACGGGGAAGGTGTCAGACATGACCAACAAATCCGACTCAGATTTGGAAGGGCCCTTGTGTAGAACATGAAACAAAGGACTCAAGATATTTTGGCTGAACAACCCCATGTTTTCGAGAAAATAACCCTTATAGGTTGTGACGAGCTATACGTGTAGAATGTTGGAAGACCAGTACTTTTCCCATTCTTGCACAGGAAACTAATGTTTTGTTACAACAGGATTATTAATGTTTGTCATCCTAAGGGACCAAACTTCTGTGGTTATCGGTCCCCAGACTTGCAAACTACTTTCCCTTGCACTAAGGACAACACACAAACACATTCATGCCCGGAGAAGGACTCGAACCTCCAGTAGGATAATGTTGCACCAAACACTTCGTATGAAGTGCTCTGCAAGACGTACAGAAAAGCCCCTGCCTGTTCCATTTCCGGACTAGTCTCCAGGCGAGCATATGTGGGATATGATGTGACGCAAACTAACAAAAATGTTCAAATGTATGTAAATTTATTGGACTCAACTGCTGGGTTATTAGTCCATAGCTTAAAAACTGCCGCGGTGGAGTAGCCGAGTGGTCTAAAGCGTCTCGCTGCGGAGCGCGCGGTTGCTCGCGGTGGAGGTTCGAGTCCTCCCTGGGGTATGGGTGTGTGTGTTGTACTTACGTTAGTTTACCTAGATTTAAGTAGTTTGTAAGCTACGGACTGATGACCACGCAGTTTGGGCCGATATATTTACAAACATTTTAACATTTTTTTTGCTTAAAAACTATTCCCGTGG
This sequence comes from Locusta migratoria, assembly GCA_026315105.1. Taxonomy (NCBI): domain Eukaryota; kingdom Metazoa; phylum Arthropoda; class Insecta; order Orthoptera; family Acrididae; genus Locusta; species Locusta migratoria. The sequence goes on along the minus strand of CM048755.1, from coordinate 719,680,160 downwards.
GAAAGCCCGCCTATGTTACTGGAACTCTCCTCGCATTGGCTGCTGCATTTCACGTCACGCGATTTCTTTCGAAATCAGTTTTGTTTATTATAAAGTAAATATTAATTATTCAGAGCTGATAATTTGTAATAAATATCTCTCAGGGACAGGCAAGATTTTGACAATTTAAAAAGTTTAAGGTCTCTTCTCTTATTGTAACAAGAGAACAGCGATTTCGCAGAAGGCGCACGAAGGCCCTGTTTTGGCGCGAAATAGAGCGTCAGGTTCCCTCTCGCAACGCGCCGCAATTTCAGTCTCGAGCTGACCACCATACGCGCCGGACCGCGCCGGTCATGAGTAAAGATTTGCGTATATGTGATAACAGTCGAGGTCTCAACATGAACTATGGGCAGCATAGGCCGTATCATATTAACAATAGTTGCTCATTTTTATTATTTATTTAATAAATGGCATCCCTGACAAAAATCTCGCAAGTCGCTTATTATGCTTCTATCATACAGAACTTATTTTAGCCTCACTTGTATGCTGTAGAAGAACCAACGACCTGTGTGCTGTCTTCTGCGCTGGGGACACAACTATAGAAGACAACAGGTTAGTCAGAACTCTATGCTTTCCATAACGTTTTGGACAGCAACTACGGCACCTCGTACGTACTGTAGGGCGGTACAAACGCACACTGCTACGCAACAGCATCCGCAAGGATGTGGAGGTTTTAGGGGACTTGTGGGAGGAAGCAGTACTAACTTCTCCGTCCGCAAATAAAACCCTAGGAAGCCTGTAGTGCCTGAAACAGAGTTGGTTATCACAAAAACGAGCACTTAATGAAGATCACACTCCCAAGTCTCATCACGCTTTAGCATCAAACACCTTTCGAGTAGTGTCTGGCCTGAAAGTTCAGTTCAGAGGTAGATAACAATGCCTGAGAAGACGGAGAACAGAGCTGATTGTGTAGAATACATATCACGAACGAAATCAGATCCCTCGACGAAGGTGTGAACTGATAGTCGTTAACGATACGGTGACCATTAGTCCGTTTCAGCACCACCCTGAACAGCATATGAGGTGGCAGAATGTAAGGTGTGCACCCAGAAGGGATGATATTGATTCCGCACACCATGTTTTCAGATCTAATGGCATCGTTATGAGTCCTGTAACGACACGCCCACTGCGATTCAACCTGAAGGGACTCCAGGTACGCATATTGGTACTGGATATCTAGAAGAAATTCCGTTATGCTTAGACCTGACTTCGAGGCAACTTGAAAGACGATTTGTGACTTCGTCATTTGTACCATTACTCTCACTCCAAAATAATCTATAGGTTACTGGTAAATTTGCAGCACCTCTGTAAATACGCATGACTTGCGGACGTAACGGAATGGATGGTGTAAGAATGAGTTTTTACGTGATCACTCTACACCGAGCTTCCAACACAACATTTTTTCTCGTAATGCAGACCTCGCCATGAGGAAACTTTATTCAATATATCACTATTATCGGTGTTATAGATCTGTATACGTTCATTGGTGTTCATTCAGGACATTACCTCTTCGCGAAATTTCTCACGGACATTAGTGGTTACAAATTTTGTCCCTGCCCGTAAGCCAAAGTGTCTCCGTTTATATTGTGCAACTTATCCATGGATACATCCAGTGAATTAGTCCAGGTTCTAGGGACCTTTTTCAAATCTCAAGCACGAATATACCAGTGGCGAACACTACCACCTAGAACAGTTTTCAACAACAAGAATTTTTCAATTACATAATAGTTAAGCTGGCGCAGTTTCGAGTACTGGCCTTTCTCTCTTTCCTCTAACACGCGGCTAAATATCGTAGGTCAATGTGTGTTTTACACCATACAACAGCATTTCTGTACTGAAGTATAAATTTTCAGTTTTCTCAGGATCTGTCAATGTAGTAATCTGCCTTTTCAATAGTAATATCACTCAACTTTCCCCGATTCGGTGGGCTTGACAGATACGCCTCCATCAATTCTTAACGACTCTTCATCAGGTATCAGGTTCTGGATCATCCGTAATTTCTTTACAGTTAGACAAATCTTCTGCGCATTCATATTCTTCAGTGTAATCTATTGTATTTTTGTTATTTATGTTACTACCATTGGTTGACACTGTTTAATGTGTCGTAATGATTATGATCTCAGTTGCTTTTCTCTCCTTACAGTCTACTGTATTTTTGAGATGTATATTCGTAGCATTGGTTGCCACTGTTTCATCTATCACAAGGCATATGAATGCAGTTGCCTCTCTCTCCTTTACTGTAATTTCTATGCAACTTCTCTCGTATCTGAAATGGATCACAATAATGTTCACTATATTTTGCGGAATTCATTATCATACGTTTACGTCGACAGTGAGGGTAACGAGACACGCTAAGGAATAAGTAACACACAAACGGACGGATTAATTGGCGAGATTGACGCAACACACATCGGAGATCTCTATGAAACTGGTGTCGTTACTATTATGCGTAATGTCTATCTGGTTGGCCCAGGTGTCCCATTGGACTTTTCGTGAGGTGACCTTCGGTATGGCGCCGAGTGTGACCACCATTGCATAAACCGAAAATACCTTCAGTAGCTACAGGAAATTTGTTGACAATGACTAGAGACCCTAAAGTCAAAATATAATGTTTCGTTATGGTCCAATGTGAACTGAATATCGCATCTTCGTCGCTTATATTGTAGTTACCGATATTACTTAGTTTGAGAAGTTCCGTAATCAGCACCATAAAGATAATGATACCAATGAAGACTCAAGTGCAAGTGCAATTCGTACTAAATTCCTCGTAAGGAAAAAAATGTGCTCACATGGCCTTTCAGGTCTAGTATTAACCACATGCTCCGATTTATTATATGACGGGTAATCAAAGATTGAATGTATATGTGGAGTTTTGACTATTAGTCTGTTTTCGGTGGTGGTGTCTCTGTCTCGATGACGCCGGCTGCAATGGCCGAGCGGTCTGCAGCGCGCTAGTCACGTTCTGCGCGGCCACTAAGATCGGGGGTTCGAACCCCCTCTCGGGCATGGATATTTGTGCCCTGTTTAGTATTAGCTAGTTCATAAGTAGTTTGTAAGTTTAGGGACTGATGACCCCATAAGCTCTACAAACATTTGAACATTTTGTCTCGATGACCGTGTGTACCACAAGGAACAAAGTTGACACCGTCACTGCCTACTGTTGATCTGTCTACCGGGTATATCGACTCCGTCAGGACAACGACGTTTATATAAAATATTCTTCAGGGCAGTGGCATAAAGATAGTCATGGGCAGTAAATGCTGCTGATGTCAATCCAGTCTGTGGATACAAATTACTACGTCAGGGGAAAATATTAACGCTTATCCTTCCCATCCGGTTTCCGAATAAATACTTCGAAGGAGATTGCGCATATCAATGTAACGATAAGAGGTACATGAAACAGTACACATCTCATTTCTCTCCACATACACATCCTATAAGAGTAAGTTAAGTGACCTCAACAGTAGTCTGTAGTGGCAATGAAATCTCATTTTGAAAACATTTTAATGATGTGTAGCACGACATACGCATAAAAACTAACAAAACGTTTCAGGAGAACGGTACTCACTGAGCAATGAGAGCTGAAGGAGATCAACTTGATGTTTTCATCATTTTCAAATGTCTCTTTTAACTCAGTACGGCTATAACTATTTGACGAATATTGGTTTTTCTCCGTTTGCACATATTATTCTCAAGCAACTTCTGAAACTTGCGTGCATTGCATGGCAATCGCATGTGTAGCATGAGAAGTGTCGGTAAAAGTCTACGACAGTTCACGATGATATGTGGTCTGAAGGACAACGAAAACTATTTTCTCTCCATGTAACAACACACCAATTGTCAGTGGCAACATGGACCATATTTAGCCAACGGCATGATGTGAATGACTGAATATTAATCTCGCATTCATACAGAATATGGTATCGCTCGCGACACTCCGAATATAAGGTACGAGTAAGGTTTGTAGAGGGACTTCACTCTCGAAGAACGAAGACTAGGAGGAGACTGGAACACGTGCGGCTTGTTAAGAAAGTTATAAACTTGAAACTGAAACTCAAGACGTCTCTCACTGTAATTGGACCATACAGAGCTGCTGATTATTATGCTCAGGCCAGTCTGTTTCACATTAAAAAGTTGTGACACACAAGAATATGAATCATGAAATCTATGTTAATAACACGAGTGTTTCCCAGGTCGATCGGATCTTAAGTCATCTGGCAATTCGCTGTCATGTTGACACATTAGCTGCAGATCAGGTTTCTTTTTCCGATCGAAACGGAAGTAAAGACGATTCTACGTTCATAATTTTGCTACACGTACCCTAAATGAATCATTACACCAACGAATTTCTTCCAATGTTTCAGTAGGAACAGTGTTTGCTACAATGTCTGCCTCTAAATGTAATATAATATCCCAACATGTTTTTATTTTGATGTCAATTTTTGTATTACTACACACATGAACAACTAAACCACAACTTATAGGATCAAGTTCACAGCGTTGTACATGATCGGAAAATGTTCTTGTATCATTCATCTTTGTAGATAAAAATTTTGGGTCATAACGCAACATTGGTAGTGGCTCCACAAGCGATTATACTGATAAAGAGCTAATGGTAGGTAGTGTAAATTTACTGGATTAGGAACATACACATTTTGCGCTGCATAACAACGACATAGCTCATCGTAGTTGATCAAAGCGACAACTATGGGTATCAAGGTGCATATCGCTTGTCTAGAGTGAGGGGAATTCCCACGCCACCCTGAGTCATTACAACGAAACTTTCCTTTATATCTCTCCCAATTCAACGCGAATTAAGGTTTTAAACGTTTAAATGGTTGCAGATACTGTAGATACTGATCTGAAGGAACTGGAGAACAGTGCATTTCTCTCCCCGAAAAGACTGATCACACTGCCCAAAAACAGGACTCAGGCCATCACCCCCACCCCTTAAGGTATCGTAATAGGAACGCTATGCTTCTGGTATATATTACCTTGTTCCCCTGAGAGATCTTCTGCCAAAATTCCTGGAGGCTCTATACCTTCTTTCCACATACGAATATGGTTTCCAAATGTTCAAATGTTTGTACTTCTACTGTACTTATTACTGTGTTCCTCGATCCATAGACATACAAACTACTTAAACTAACTAATGCTAAGGACATAGGACGTCTGCCTAGTAAGCATGGAGGTCCGGGTTCGATTCCCGGCCGCACCACAAATTTTAATTCAATGCTTCAGCTCTATCAATAATGCTAAGGACTTCACACACGCATACACGGCCGGAGGAAGGACTCAAACTTCCGACCGGAGTGGCTGCCCAGTCCCTGAAATGATGTCTAGAACCGCGCGGCAATTCTCGTTCCACGGATGTGGTTTAAACACGACAATGCACCAACTGACATCTATGTTAATGTTCGCGAGTAACTGCACATGTTTCTTCATTGTTGGTTTTAATGGCACGTCCTGTACCCTGGCCAGCGCTGTCGCCACATCTTACACCTGTAGACTTTTTGCCTCGGGGTTATGCGAAGTATTTGGTGTAGGAAACCCGAAGAAATGGATGAAGACTTGGTTGGTAAGATCCAAGCTGCCCTTTTACAAAGTATGCCAGGATATTCGAGAGAGGAGCCGCATTCGCTATGACATCACGACCGGCGACTGCCAAGCAGTGGCAACACTGTCTAGAGACTGTTTGAGTCACGTCACACCGAGTAGCCCGCCATCGCTAGCTGACTGGCTGGCCGCTGGGACACAGCCCACTGCCTGGTAGCGGCCAGTTAGTCAGCAAGCGATCGCAGCCTATCGGTGTAACGTGACACATACTGTTGGGAGGCCTTGTCTCTAGACGGTATTGGCAGTTGCAGCGACATATGGTCCTCGCTGTTCCCTCAGGCATGCCTTCCTGACATCAAAGAAATCGACATGGACTTTTTTGTCGATGTCTACGCCATTATGGATCTGACAGACGTTCAGAGCGACTGAGTCTCGGAAGATACCTGTTTGCGGAATTAATGTTTTCTTTTATAGACAAGATTTTCGTTCTTTAATAACTTCCTAATATCGAAACATATAGGTTCTGGTATTATTCTCCAACAGCAATCCAACGCAGAAAGAACCATTAACGTAATTTTTAATGATTTACGTATATAAAATATACTCCTTAAGTCCGAAGAATAATGAAAAAATTATGGCTCTAGACGAAAATGAATATTTTCGTAACATAATATTCCAACTATTGAGCTACTTTTAATCAGCCATAGACAAGGTATAAGCGAAGATAAACCTACTTTCAGTATACCACACTGCTCATTTTCAAATTTACTTTCATGACAACATGCAACTACAAGTCATAAATTTGTGTTCAATATATTGCTCGTTTCAGGACACGGTTATTGTCTACCTCTACTTTATTGATGTTTCAGTCACAATATGATCACATTTAATGGTATAATTACGGAATTTTTCCCAATTGATCACTATTATTTGGAATAATTTAACATCTAATAAATAATGAAACCGTTTATCACAAAAGAAATAAGTTGAACCAGAAAGAGTTTCTAATATAAAAAACTGTACCTATCAAACATGAGAAAGCCTCTCTTTTGATAGTTGACGAAAACTTATTGAATATACTGCTCTGCTCTTAAATTCAGCACCATGGGAAACAAGTACGAATAATATGCAAGAAAAACAAAAAGTAAAGGTATTTTTTTCATAAGTCGTCATTCGCCGAGTTGTCTAGACACTGGCATGTATTACATTAATATTATTGCATTCACTGTAAGTTCATCTTATATTTATTATTGAATAATTATTAGAGTTAATTACTTTGTTTCCTTACTACACAGTTTTAATTTGTTAGCCTATCTTAAATTTTTGAATGCTTTATGCCCCTGAGCAATTTTCACTGGCATTTCCAACTCGAAAGGCAAATTTATGAACCTAATCGAAATATCTGCCCTTAATAACAATCTATCAACTTATTTTATCTGAAAAAATAAATATAACATCATGTTGCGGTACGTGATACAACCGTGTAGTATTATTTTTACGCTTAATTGTTCTTTCGAACAATTTATTTCAATTCCTAATATAGAATTATATCTAGCGTTAAAATTGATTCCCAGCAAATATCTAATAATTTAATGTCAAGGTATTTAGCCTTATCCGTATGTTATAAGGATTATTATTCTTTAACTTTCGTAAAAAAATTGATATTCATGAAGGACCCCAGTTTCAACATACTTCAAATCTACAGAAAATGATAAATAATGTACATTAGGATTAGCAGGAAACTCGCTCAATGAATATTATGGCTCTTCTTTGTTCGACTCATGTGTGAAAGGATTTTCTGGTGATTTCTGGCTATAATAGATGCATTTACTTCTTACATACCTAGAAATAACACGACGAGTGTCACCTCTTATTACCACGGACGATTCCTGTCACGTACCTTTGTAAGTGGGCTAAATTTCCGTGGTGTGTCAGAGGAAGGCACGTTTCCGCTAGAGATGGACGTGAACTGCATACTGATAGCCGTGAGACATGCAAATCTAGTCGATGGTCTGTGCCCACTGCTTTATAAAACATTATAGCCATTCCGTTAATTAGGAAAATGAGCAGGAAAAGATTTCTCCTCGCTTCATTTATAAGATTTATTTTCATTCAATTTTATGTCGTCATAAATAATGACTTAAATGATACGCTACGCTATATAATGAAACCAGTTCCCGTATTTGTGGAGATTAAACAGGAAATATGCAATTTAAACTTCTGTCGTATCAGAGATTGTATAATATAACTGCAACAACAACAGCTTCTAGATTCCTGCTAATTGGTAGCAATACATTAATAAAAGTAAGGTTGAGCTGACTGGAAGAATAAGAGGGACAGGCGTATAACTAAACTCTATTATTCGGGAACAATTTCTTATCAGCACACGTTGATCTTTCTCTTCCAGAAAAATATAGTTTTGCTGTAAACGTTGCCGTTAAATTTACTGGAGTGGTCAGCGTTTAGGGATTGTGCTGTTTTTCGGTAGATGGCCGTGGTGGGGAAGAAACACTGTGAAACACTGTTCTACACAGTTGAAGTTACTCCTTTCGATAAGAACAACTCAAATTAAAGTCTCCATACGATTAACGGATCAGCACAATAAATATCATTTACCATCGTTTTGCGCGACGATGGTCACGATTATGACTGTGCCCATATCGGTAACGAAGTCTGTTGATCAGGCGCTGTGAGCCATATTTTGGATTACCGTTTCTGGGGAAATTATGGCGATGAATATTTCTCGTCACGTTGACTGCTCTTGGATCGAGGAGTACTGCGCTTCAGTAGTGACTTTGGCAATGGAAGCAATTATAGACTCTTAGTTAACTTACTTACCAGACAATAATTTGTCAAAACATAACCAAATAATCTTATCAAATGCGAATATATTCAGTAACTCTAGGAAATAGTTGGTTGTACTTGTTAGTGTCAACACATAGACGGGAGAAAACTTTGAGGATTGCCACTTTGTGCACAACAATATCATTATAGGTGGGGTGCAAGATCTTTGTTGAAAGAAGAATCCCATTTTTCTTTGGAAGAGAAACCACAGGAAACCTATATTTTGAACGCCGTTGCCCGTCGTAAGTAAGAACAAGTCTTAACGGTCACGCGATTTGATTTAGAAATTATATGTATAGCTGTATGTGTATTGAATTGAGTATTCCGAATGTGTTAAAAGTTACATATTTATTTCTATCAGTTAGTTAACTCTTAAAACATGGTAAAAACACGTTAGTTATTTTTCTTGTAGACAGGTAAAGAGCCGGCCGCGGTGGCCGAGCGTTCTGTGGCGCGCCAGTCATAGTCTGCACGCCCACTACGGTCGGGGGTTCGAGTGCCCCCTCGGGCATGGATATTTGAGCCGTCCTTAGTATTAGCTAGGTCATAAGTAGTTCGTAAGTTTAGGGACTGATGACCCCGTAGTTAAGTTCCATAAGCTCTACAAACATTTGAACATTTTTTTTTTGAACAGGCATCGAGTACATAAACAAAAATGAAAAATTATAAGACACATTGTGTCATTACCTTACATATTTTGAGACAAAGTCTAGATATAAAATGTTCCGAATGAATATTGCGGTTTAACGTCCCGTGATCATTCGAGACAACGCTCAGGCTTAGTTCGTTTGAGTAAGAATGGGGAAGGAAATCGGCCGTGCGTTTGTTAAACGAAACGATCCACGAATTTGTCTGGACTGATTTAGGGAAATCACTGGCAACCTAAATCTGGATTTCGGGAGGTAGATTTGAATCAATGCCCTTCCGAAAATGTGTCCTGTGTGTTGACCACTGCGCCACTTGTAAATAAGTTTTCATTACCTTCTTGTACTGGATTTTTTTAGATATTTGTTCCTTCGTGGGTCGGTATGGATTTTCTACAAAACGCATAGCTAACGTAAAATTTGCCCATAATATTCTGAACTATTTATTTGTTTTTCTATAAACGGGACTCACTAATATGTTGGGTTTTGAAACTAGTTGTTTTCCAATGCAACTTCTAGCAGTGTACGATGTTTGACTTTAATGTTGTAACACGCAAAATTCATGACGGAAGGATTTTTATTTCGTTTCTGTCTTTCTTTTGCCTGGAATTCAGTCACCTTTATCTTGTACTTGAAATGTTCCTCGAATGGATTCTGTAGACTACTTGTTGCTTACTGAAAAAATATGTTTACCAACTTTACCTGAGATTTTTTATAATGTCTGTTCTCATCTTCGGCAACAAAATGCTTTAGTTCTGACATGATTTTTACGTAGGCTTCATTTGTCTGTTCTTTTGATAAATCCGCTACATTCCACTAGTTGTTGTTTGTATCATAGTTCATATCTACAAGCATCTATATTTCCATCCATGGTAAATTAAGCTGTTAGGGCCCAAAGAGTCTGGCGACAGGCATACATTGTGCTGGTCCTCCATTGAGCTATGCTCATTTCAATTTTAATGCAGATGCAAGAGGTTCAGAATTTTAGAGCATGGCTCAAAATAACCATTTCGTGTGTTAATCGCACACAAAGAGAGCCATTAAGTCAATACCAGTGTTACCTGTGACTCCGTCGCTATTTGAATTGACAATAGTGCGGATGTGTAACATCAACATTAACAGCGGCAAAATAATTACTACATGTTTTAGAAAAGAGCGAATTTGCATTGGTAAAAACTGGTGTTTCTTTTTATTTCCCTTAAACACGTGGGTACAATATTTAACGGTATCAGCGACACAGAGGTCAATTTCGTAATCTATACATTGTATGTGTCATATGGTGTCAAAAGCCTCTGAAAATGTATCGTGGAGGCTCTGTTACAATCTGAGGCCTAAATCGTATGGATTGTGAAGTGATTTACAGAAATAAAAAAAAAGTATGTTAACAAATTTCTCCTTTGTACACGCAGTACGGAAGTAGAATCATAACTACACTTGAGTCTGATGACGGCAGCAACAACAACATCGCCTCTTCTCCCAGCTGTCTCCTCTGGAGGTAAAGTGCCAGTGCTCTAGAAGATTTTAATCTTCTTTTACCCCCTGACGCGGTTTTCATGCTAAATACCGTTCTTAGTCTAATGTTTTATATCAGAGGTAGGCTATTGGCTGATGAAAATTTATTGTTTTAAGGATGGGATTTTATTCGGTTTTTAATACATGTTGACAGAGCCCCACTTTTTCAAGAAAGGGATTTTATAGACGGTTTTATAGGCAAGTTGGTTACAACTCAAGAATAATAATGGGGATCAGCTAGTTTAGAGTCGAAGTAACATATGGTTAAGATCAGAATGAAATAAGCAACTGATGATGCAAATTTAATTTGCGAAACCGGTCGTGAGTTCTTAGTAAAGAATTTTTAACAGTCGCAGCGGTGTGTTATCAAAAAAATTGTGTGTTTGGACAAAAATGACAATCACGCTCTGGACTACAATTTCATATTTTTGACGAATTAATCTATGACTGGCGTGAGATTTTTTGTTGTGTTGTTATAGATTTAGCACAATATTACCTTAGACACCATTATTTTCAATGGTTCACTGAATCGTGCTATGCCACACGGGTGTTTATTGTAAAATGACCGAATATTTAATTAAATATGTCTTCGAGTTTACAGATTTGTAAGCATATAATAATGAGCGACTTTCTATTACCGCAAGCAAATAACTGACGGAAGAAAATCTGTTTCGGTAAAAAAAAAAAACATTTTAATGTCCGTATTTGTGGCGACGTGTGTATAATTATATCAAAGTGTGTAGCAGTGGCCAAAATCGTTGGCGCCTATGACCTTACAGTGTATCGATTCTATAAGGGCCGAATCGATATGCGAAGCAGGACAGTTCAGTAGTCAGTTACCTGGATTCAGGAGTATTACGAGAAACAAACATGTAACACTCATATGTACTACTGTGAACTAGCTGATCTACTCGTAATGTAATGCATTACTGTGTGATTTTTAGGGTTGGCTGCAAAAGTTATGTGTATCTCTATTATATATTTTCCTCCATTAATACCCGTGGAGTTTTATATATAATGCTAATTTTCTGCTGGTCTGTATCATTCTTATTAAGCAGTTGATCTCAAAGAAACATTTTTAGAAAAAAACATCGGAGAATCACAGACGTTTTAATATTGAAGCAGATAGTTAGTTGGCAGCTGAATTGCAATCTATGGTAGTATCGAGAGTAGTAAAAGGCCAATGAGAACAAAAAGAGTTCGTAGGACAGCAAACACGAAATTTTAACAAAGGCAAGAAGAAACATTAATGACTCAAATGATCACTAAAGTCGAGGTAATTATTTAAATAAAACCTATTCAGTTGTCAATTGCACATAACCAATATTTCTATTGTTTAACTGGAAACGGCCTCCATTTATTTATCTAATGCACACTGTTCTGGCTATACAAGAGAAACGAAACCGCTGCTCTCTACTGTGATTAGACGTTCATTTCAAATTACCTAACAGATTTCGTCATAAATTATTACAAACCTAATAATAGTGGAAATATATTTAACAACAGATAAAAATTTGAAATGTATCTATGTGATTGCTCACAAAGTTACATATTACGAAATATTGTTTGGTAATTAGTTTAACATATCGATTACGTGCTGCAATATATTATGAACAGTAGCAGGACTAATGAAATAGTGCTTACCTGATTGAATATTTTCAAAGATATATGTGACCTCTAGTGCGAATGTAATACGAGGTAGGCACAACTTACTTTGCGCGTATATTCTGTGCTGTTATGTGTACAGAATTCACTTAGCAAACATTTGCGAGTCATAAAGCGAAATGGCATGATTTATAAGGTATGCCTTAATATTAGTAAAGTAAAACGTATTTTCGGTGTAGTATGTGATGTATTACGGTTCTCATCCTATAGTAAAGTAGTTTAATGTTACCCGTCCTTCGTAAGGATAATATTGAATGTAAACGTATGATTCGTTAATACATGATGAGATTGGAGTCTCATGAATTCTTCGAGTGAAGTTATTGGGCGATGAAGTAGACAACACGTACGATGTCTGAACAATAAGGACAAGAAGCGTGTCATGGCAACTGAGTTCAGGAAGTCTGTTATACGTTAGGAACGGCATGAACTTGTATATCAGCCCAATTTACAAAATCACTAAAAATACACACACAAACATGCACTGTCTGGAAATTATATCATGAAGTGACTACAATAGAGACTACATGAAGTTCTGTTAAGTATTTCATACCTAAATTAATTTAATTTGAGTCTAAAATTTCGTATACTCACTATTTATTTTGGGTGTGAAGATCTGCTAGAACTCAAAAACAATAGAACCGATAGTAATCCGTTTCAAGGGTAACAAGATATGTTAGTCTCGTTTTTAACAATACTGTCTGCTCAACTCATTTCAGAATGTACTAGTCACACGTTGCCTCAAAATATTTCCGCCATGTAACTTGTAGAAACTCAAAGAGCAGAGAATGGCCAAATAGATTATTTATAGTCAAACGTAATCTGTCAGGTTTTCACGTCGAACGGCGACCTAAAGACGGTTTATCTCCTCTCACGAGCAAATTCTGCCCAGTTGAGCTACCTGAGCAACAATCTTGGATACATTAAGTTAAACTTTTACTTATCGTAGCGCTTTTACAATTTATTACGCGTTTCTGCAACGATCTTCCACAATGTGGTTGGACTAACAATGGTCAAATGTTTGTAAATTTAAGAAACTTAAATGCTGCGCTTATTAGTCCATAGACTTAAAAACTACTTACACTAACTCAAACTAACTTATGCTAAGGACAACACCCACATCCATGCACGAGGCAGGTCTCGAACAACTAACTGCGACCAACCGCGCTCTCCGCAGCGAGGCGCCTTACAGTGCTCGGCCACTCCAGTTGGACAAACAACTTCGAGGAAATAGTTTAGTTTCTTTTATATGATTTCAACGTTGTTACTAAGACAAAGTCTGTAGTGAACATAGAAGACATACATAATCCGATGGAAAAGTAAATATCCGTTCCTATCCGTCAGTTTCTTAGCTTACCTAATAATACTTTGTTCCAGTTTCCAACTTAGTCCATTGATGGCGTATTTGGACAGTCCTTGAATTAATTGACGCATTACACAACGTTGGCAGCAACTTCCGAGCAGTCCCACAAAACGCACAATAATTGAAAGAATTTAAATGTGTAATTCGGCGAGTTTTGCACATGTATTTGCTCCTGTCTCCTGTTTCATGTTCTGCAACAACAGCGACTGTGCTTCCGTTAGACCTCGTGATACGTAATTTCTGAGAAGTTCTCCGTCGTGTAGATCCAAAATGTAGGCCCCTTCCAAAGATTATACGTTAAAACTCAGTCAGCTTTCCCCGCTGACAAATTCTAAGACAAAATATTTCTGTGATGATCGTGATATATATCTGTTACTAGGTGATCTGATTTCGCACATTCAGGGTTCAATGGGTATCTTGAAATTATAGAACATAGAATAAAAGTGCGTACCTCAAGTACAGAGAAAGGCAGGAAGGCCCACGCAGATGGCCGTGCACTCTAAAGCGCAGTGTCACGGATTACGCAGGCGCTCCCAGTCAGAGATTCGTGTCCTCCCTCAAGCATATCTGTGTGTGTTGTCCTTAGTGTAAGCTGGTTTAAGCAGTTTGTATGTCTATGGACCAATGACCTCAGCAGTTTGGTCCCATAGCTTAAAAAGCATTCGAACATTAGGAAGTTAGGAACCATAGGGTTTAAAGTCCCGTCGACAGCGTTGTCATTAAAGACGGACATACAGAGACTCGAAAAAATATTAAAATATCGAAAACCAAAAACGTTACCAAGCCTTTACGTTGATATTGAAAACAGCTTTCGGTCGTTTCGGAATGACTAAATGCAGATTCTAAATGTTTTTCTTGGGGATTTTATAACGTTCACCCTGTAGAGTAGTAACTAGGTCATGTAACGATTATGAGGTGGAATGCGATCAGTCGCGTTTAACTCCAAAGTAAACCACATGGACTAGGAAAGTGAGACATAATGACTGTGATGACCAAGGCAGATGCCAAAACTCGTGATCGTGCTCGAAAAACGAGTTCGGGACTAACCAAGTTGTGTGAATAGCTTTCCTATCATCCTGTACCTCCATATCACCACCATGGAACAATAATTTTGCTACAGATTGTCACTGGGCATATAAAATTGTCGCATTATCCTTTACAGTAACTCCAACTTTAAGAACACCAATAACGCCTAAGCGATACCATTCTTTAGTTACTCAAAACATCACCGGACCCCCCATGTTTCACACTTTGGACATCAACAAGGTTACACGTCGTAAAAAGTGGACCAAAGTCCAATCTACTAAGTTACGTTCCTCCATTGCATCGTAGTCCATATTTTATGGCTTCTGCGCCGCGTTCCCCTGTTGTGATAATTACAGTACCGATGAGTGGTTTTCAAATTTCAGCTCTCCTTACAATCTCCTTATAGAGTTCCCTTCGTATTGTTATGGTGCTGACATGTACCGTGAGTGCGACATTCCGTCTGTAGAGAGTTCGGCAGCTGTGGTCCTCTTCCTTTTCGTTATAATCCCCTTCAGTCGGCGTCTGTCACGCAGTGGCGAGGGAGCGGAGGAGGCGGACCGCCCTGGGCCTCTCGCCTTCAGGGGCCTCCAAATACTTGGTAAGCAGGTTTTTTGTTCTGGGGACTCCAAATCTCAGAAGCTATTTTTCTTAGTTTGTCCCGTTCTTCTCGTTCTGGGCTGGCCTCCAAATCCCAAAAGTTCCTTTTTTATAGTGATACACGTATTTCCAAATGGACGGGGGGCCTCATTTTGTTTTGCCGGCTCCCCGGGCCTCCGACACTGCTGTCGCGATCACTCAATGCTTAGTTCGCATTCCGATCTAGAGGTTTATGCTTCTCCACTGCTCCTGATAGCGGTATAAGTCTTCGATAACCTGCCTCTTTTAAAACCAAACACTTCCGTTCACATATTTTTTTGAAGCACCTACCATGCAAGCATCGACAACTTGCTCACATCGGAATTAACTTAGGTTCGACATAATGCGATCACAAGTTAAGAAATTCCTTTCTGACCACGACTGACAACTTCAGCGCATGGGGGACACTGAACAGGTTAAATGTAAATGTGTATCAAGCAGGCTTGTCTATCAGCTGCATTTATGTTCAAGTATACATTTCTCATGGTGGTTCCATAAAAAAAGGTAAAGCAGTCAACAATCCGAAGATTGGTTTGGACACCACAGTGCTTTACTAGGCATGGTCCTGTTTGGAGGTGGTATGCCGTTGCCTTCCTCCGACCTTCGAACTGACTTACCCAGCCAGTTATAGGGGGACCTACAGTTTAACGTGCGTTCTGAACCACGGTGCTACTTCGCATTTTTCACATCAGCAACAATGCCAGAGGGGAAAGAAGTGGAAAGTGACAGATAAAAATCCTAGGATCTGGCGGGGATCGAACCCGCGACCTTTGGATTTGTAGTCCGTCACTCTATCACTGTGCTACGGAGCTGCACGATGGTTCCATATGCACATTTAATGAGAGAAAGAAAAAAAGGAAGGGGAAGGAAAGGAATAATTTGAGCTGCACTAGGGCATTGGAATAACTCAATGTCGATAAGTAAGAATTTGAAGCAGACAGGAATTCGACTCCAGGTTCCTCGCTATGGACCAACGGTCGTCTTAACTTGTTCAAATGTTCAAATGTTTGTATAGTCTATGGGACTTAACTACGGGGTCATCAGTCCCGAAACTTACAAACTACTTATGAACTACTTACGAACTAGGACGGCACAAATATCCATGTCCGAGGGGGGATTCGAAACCCCGACTGTAGTGGCCGCGCAGACCGTGACTGGAGCGTCTCAGTCTCCTCGGCCACCGCGGCCTTAACTTGTTGGCTATCCGCTATTGCCACAAACTCACCTCAAGTTCCCACAAGTTGCACATGACGCCTGTAGCACCCCTATCATCCATGCCCACCGGCGTATGGTTCATTACTTTACCACTTTACCAGCTATTGGATAATAACGTTCGATCTCATGCGGAAATCACAAATGGGTTGCGATTGTAAAATTCACACAATTTTTCAGTCAGAAACTTTCGTAACCATAGAATTAAATGGCAAACATTGTAGCATGTGTGAATATTCCAATAATTCAAACTTAATAAATTCTGTACAATCACATTGTTTTCTGCAGCTGCTTTGATCACTTTTCAGAATGTCGTCTAGTCAGTGCAAGAGACCAATGTTTTGCAGACCAGTTATTTTGTTTTAATTCTGTTCAAATCAAACTATGATAAGTACTCATTTTGAAGTCCACGTACAATAACTTTTCCAGCATCTGAATTCCAGTTCATCAGTCTAGATTACGGATAAATACAGGAGTGGGTAATGAGTATTTAACAAATGCAGCATAGGTAACAGTTTCTGTAAAATGCGCCGTAAAACTCGTTTTTGTATGCATTTGGTGGCAGCTACTGTTCTCATATTTAATCGCCGTTTGTGTAATAGCTTATTCTGAACTTCAAGATTTCTTAATATGTGGCTGCAGTTTACCGACATTTTTCACGTGAAGTACATGAGGCAAAGTATGGCAATGATTCGATGCAAATCCACGATTTTTAAACGCTGAAAATAAAATAAGAAACTGTTGATAAACTTTCTCCTATTCTCAATTAATTTCCGCTTTCTATTAGCTGTCTAAGTGAAAGAAATTTATTTTGTTCCTTGCTCGAGATTATTTTCTTGATCGCGTCACACATATCGTGATTAATTTAAAAGGCAAGCAAAATAATTATTGGCACAGGTTTGTTGGCAGTTAAATTATTTATTGAGCAACAAATCGTAACGCTGCATAGGCAAATTTCTTATATTGATACCATTACAATGTGATTTGAGAAATTTTTGGTTTATCATTCCTTGATAAATACTTGATGTCCCTTCCATTCCTACATCAGACGTGACCATTGATAAATATTATGCCTTTAAGTGCGTAACTATAATTGTAGTAATTATCACAATCGCAGTAAATTGCTACTTTTCCTTCTCATAGGAGGCCTGGAGGCGGAAGAAATAGGTTACAGAAGCAGAGACTTGTTTTACGCCGAATATGGATAGGAATACACATACAAATCCTTGTCAATCCAGTGCCCCTTGTTCTTCCAAGAAGATTACTACTGGAAATTATAAGCATAGTTTACAAAGTACTTGATTAAATAGAAATTTGTCAATACGCTTATTTATATGAAAACTTATTTTAAAAACTTACGTCGTAATATTTCTTCTGGTATTACAATTTAGGTTTGCTCTTTCTTCCTCTGTAATCAATCACAATTGTAGATTTTTGTGTAAATTTCGAACGGATTTTTATGACTTTTAAAAGCGAAGAAAAGTAAAAGCGAAGGCTTGATGCTAGCTGTAAAATTTAATCTGTTAAATCACACCGTTATTGAGGCTGACTTTAATTATAAGGAGACAGTTACTGCCTACTTTATGAGGTAATACAAATTCTTCGAGCAACGAATGACGTGACTCTATTTATGACGAAATTTATCTCCTCGTCGCTAATTACTACTCCACTTTATTTCAGGGAGCAGTGGAAATCTTAACCGCTGTTTGCATGAACGTTGTCTATAACGCTGGGATTAGTCTTGGGTGACTCATTTAACGAAAGAGCGTCGCTTACGTCGTCACAACCCCATATTTTATATCCATGACGACGCTTTATAGCCACTTATAATCAGATTAGATGTTATGACGAACAATAATGTTCTTCATCGTCTGTCGACAGTTATATGCTGTGAAGTTAGTTTCAAACTAAAAAGTACGGTATTCTTACACCTTGTTTCCTGTTGATTAAAAAAAAACACTGATGAAAGAAGGTGCCTGTGA
Source organism: Locusta migratoria (assembly GCA_026315105.1). NCBI lineage: Eukaryota > Metazoa > Arthropoda > Insecta > Orthoptera > Acrididae > Locusta > Locusta migratoria. The sequence continues at coordinate 719,661,684 of CM048755.1, read as the reverse complement.
AGATGTAGAAGTTTTATTTATGGCATTTTATATTACCTTCGGAAATGTACGTCATGGACATTTCACTGATCGCTGTAACATGAACGTGTTAATGAGGCAACAAGGGCAAAGTTTTAGAAACAAATGGGCTGAAATAACTGTGTTGGAAGAGCGTTGCCTACGAAATTGAGACCTACGTGTTTGATTCCTGTCCAACTTTTCAATACATTAGTAAGGCCTATAAATATTCTGTGTGTTACATAAATAAGATAGGACTGAGAAGAATTTAATTACCCTAACGAAATCAAATGTTCAAACTATGAATGAAATACACAAGATAACTGTGGAATATTGTGCAAATTTATTGGTTTACGAACCGGTTTTCGGCTGTTACGCCATCATGAGGTAAACATTACAAGTATAAGTTACAAAGATCTTAACTTGCTAGATATATAACTTTCAAAGGAGACTAATGTTTTGGTTTATAACTAACATGTGGGAAATATTACAATTCAAGTTGTGGTGTAAATTCCTGACACTGATAAAATACGTGACAATATAATAGATTATGCCGTTATCCTAAGAAATGCAAAGTGAAACAATAGAAATTGGCTGAAAAATAGTGATCGAAACCTGGTACTGAATGATTAGACACATTTTCCATACTCACCACTTCTGACTGCAGAACCTAATCATAACCCTGTGTAGACAATGTAAACTACCCACTTGTCTCATACCTCTACTATTGTCTGATAGCCATGTTATAAAAAACCTTATGTAATCAGAACTGTTTGGCTGCTTACCAGATATAAATTGTAATGCCTTATTTTACTAGTTATAAAATTCTTGTGTAATCACAACTGTTTTGGCTGCTTATGTGATATAAACTTTAATGTCTTATTCTACTAGTAACCATAGTTCAATTTAACCAGTAGAAAATTTTGTAACATATTTACAGATGTTTCATTCGACTTTGTCACATGATTCCATGTTCCATACATTGGTGCTGTTTAAGATAATTTTTTGGTCAAGTTTAATTTAACCAGTTAAAATTTTAACATATATTCACAACGCTTCCATGCTTCTAGACATTAGACCTGTTTAAGATAGATACGTTCTGATTACTATTTTTCATCCAATTTCTATTATTGCACTTTATATTTCTTAGGATAACGGCATAACCTATTATATTGTCACGTATTTTATCAGCGTCAGGAATTTACACCACAACTTGAATTGTAATATTTCCCGCATGTTAGTTATAAACCAAAACACTAGTCTCCTTTGAAAGTTATATATCTAGCAAGTTAAGAAATTTGTAACTTAAACTTGTAATGTTTACCTGATGATGGCGTAACAGCCGAAAACCGGTTCGTAAACCAATAAATCTGCAGAATTTCTCACAGTTATCTTGCGTATTTCATTCATAATGTATCAAATGTTCTGTCAAGAACCGACGGAACAGTCAGTGAAAATGTTCAAATGTTTGTTAAGCTACGGAACTTAACTGCGGAGTCATCATTCCCTAAACTTACAAACTACTTGTAAACTAACTTATACTAAAAACGACACAAACATCTATGTCCGAGGGAGGATTCGAACCTCCGACGGGAAACGGCCTCGCGCATCGGTGCATAGATCCTCAATGCGCTCGGCCACTTACCCTAACGAAAATAGTTATTCTTTTCGTGTTATAATATAATGGAATTTTAAAGTGTCACACCGAAACTTAATCTCGGATGTGAAATTTTACTAACAGAGGAAATTGGTCCCATATTTTCCTTTTTAAACGACACATTGGCAGCTGAGAGACGATGTAGGCCGTAGATACGGCAACCCCCTCAGGGAGTAAGGCAATAAATAGCTGAATACGGGCTTGGCGAACTCAGGGTCTGCGAGCTGGGGACTGTCAAGTGCCGGTAGTTGATTACGCTGTAACGTCAGGGCACCGTATGGTGCGGCGGTGGAACGTTGTGTGTCTCAGGGAACTGGGAATCTTGGGTTGACCGCCCGAGTCGCGAGGAAGAATGTACCTTGAACTACAGTAAAGGCGTAGTCTTCTGTAGGGATCTTATTGACATGCCGTTAGAAGAAATGAAGGAGGAATGGGCTACCGAATGTATTGTTGTTTTCCGTAATATTCTGGAAAGGATGTATGGAGCGCATACAAAAGCTAAGCCCTTCATCCTCACCTTTAGTGGTCCCAGGCCCCACGAGCACGTGAAGACTGGCTTTCTTCGGTTCAGATAACCCAATGCGCTGTTTTTTGTGTGTCAGCGGAATGGGCACACCACCCCAGGCTGCAATAGAGAAGCCACTTGTGGTACATGTGCTAAAGCCGCACACGAAGGGGTTAATTGCACGTCACTTACCGTATGTGTATACTGTTCTGCGGACCAACCTGTGTTGAGTAGAGATTGCAGGGTCTACCACGAAGAGAAAAAAAAAATACAGGAGATGAAGACAACTAAAGGGCTCTCCTATGCTAAGGCCAAGTATTCGGTAGCTAAAGCTGATGCCTCCATTCAAATGGAGGTTGTTGGCACTAACACCTGCACATCTCAGGCGACAGGGCTTCGGCACTTGTCAGAAGAAGGAAAGGAAATCCTCCTTGAATTTTTCAGTCGGACATGACAGGATGGCCATTTCCCCAACTCGTGTAGGGTGGCGAATTTTAATACCCCTTTCCAAACGAGCAAAGGACCGATCAGTTCCCAAATGCCATCGGTGTGTCGACGTAACGACTTGTGTAGGAAACACCATGGAACAAATGGTTAACCGCTGCCTTGTTTGTATGTTAGAGACCAGGCAATAACTTAGCAGCTCTCAGTGTGGATGCAGGTGATAGCACTTCACCGTCAACAACTTGACCCTGTTACGGACGGCCATCCAGGAGGCTTTCCTACGTAAACAGCATAGTATATATACCTACTTCGTCATCAGTAAGGCGTATGATACTACTTGGAGACGCTTCATTCTGGAGCAGCTCCATCAATGGGCTTCCGTGGCCACCTGCCTATTTTCATACATTCCTTCCTGACTGTATGCTTTTTTTGGTACCGAATTCAAGGCGTGTTTTGGATAGTTTTGAGCACAAGAATGGTGTTCGTCAGGGCAACGTTTTAAGTGTTACCCTCCTTGCTTTACCCATCAACAGCATTTCGTCCACGGTACGAAATACTGGGCAGTGCTCTTCCGATGGACATTTTGCAGTTTTCTGTTCCTCCTCCAGTAATTCTGCCGTGGCCGGCCGCGGTGGCCGAGAGGACTGAGGCGCGTCAGTCACGGTCTGCACGGTCACTACGGCCGGGGGTTCGAATCCCCCCTCGGGCATGGATATTTGTGCCGTCCTTAGTATAGGGTAGTTCATAAGTAGTTTGTAAGTTTAGGGACTGATGACCCCGTAGTTAAGTCCCATAAGCTATACAAACACTTGAATTCTGCCGTGACTCGTCAATTTCAGCTAACATTGCAGAGGCTAGAGGAGTAGGCAGCAAAGACGAGTTTCCAGTTCTCTGCTGTAAAAGTGTGTTTACATTTCAATCGCTCCCGTGGTATTATTAATCTACCATACTTGAAAATTAAGGGCAGCATACTCCCATTGAAAGACTCGGTGAGGTCCCTGAGCCACATTTTCGACTGCAAACTTTCGTCGCTAGCATACCTTCCAGTCCGAACTTTCGTGGCTACCACACCTGAGGGACCTAAAAATCATGACCAAAAGGCACTTAACATTTTAAAATGCCGTAGACATAGGTCCTGGGGGGGGGGGGGGGGGTATAAGGCGGCAGATATGGTACGTCTGCTCGAGTTTTATAGGGCTTTCGTACGATCGCGGTTAAACTATGGGTGTACAGTTTATGTCTTATCGAGGCCTTATAATAATAATAATTTCGTGTGGCTCATAGCCTGGTGCAAGTCTTTCAATTGGACGCCACTTCGCCGACTTGCGTGTCCCTAGCGTACCCCAGTTATCCAACCGGGAAAAGGGGACCTACAGCTTAACGTGTAATCAGAACTACGTGTCGTTTCTGGCGATTCCTCACATCGTTGAGAGGTGAAGGATGGGTTAAAGCGCAGACTGAAAAAATCCGAGGTCCGACCGCGTTTCAAACCCGCGACCCTTCGGTTTCCAGTCGAGCGCTTTACCCTAAGACCACAGGGCCGAGGCCTTTATATCATATAACCATTGACGCTGTTTAGGATGAGGGGATTAGACTAGCCACAGGAACTTACACGACCAGCCCGATACCCAGCCTCCGTACTGTGGCTGGCAAACCTCCACTTTCCATCCGGCACCAACTCCTCATTGTGCGCCACGCAAGTAAACGTGTCACTAATCCCAACTTGGTATCTTATCTTTCTGTTACTCGTTTAGGTATGGGGAGCCTTTTTTTTTTTCAAATCGTTCACAAGCAATATGGCCATTTGGGATCCCCATGCAGCATGTGTTGGAGTCACTTGCTGTAGATAAATCAGGACCACGAACCCTCGATTTTAACAGTGTGCCACACAAGTTACCGCAGAGGCCCGCTGTAATTTTAGTTTTAGTGCAGTACAACAGAAGCTGCATTCCTGCGGTTGTGTTTAACTCCATATTTTATGAAATTTTAATGGAGGAGCACGACTCAGTAGTTGTATTCACGGATGGGTCCAAATGGCGGTATCTGGTTGTTGCTCTGTTGTCTTTCCTGTTAGGGTCTTCAAGATCTGTCTATCTCAACAGCATACTGTATTTGATAAGGAACGCCATGTAACTCTGTGTACACTGCATCAGGTGAGACCTGTTACAGGTGTGAAATACTTCGTCTGTTGGGATTCATTTTGTTCCCTTCAGACTCTTCACACCCTGTATCCAACAGAACATCCAGGACGCCCTTTCCCCACCTACAAAGGTTGGGTGGGGTGTCCTCCTGCTAGGTACCAGGGCGTATGGCCATTGGAGGGAACGAAAGGGCAGGTGTATCAGCAAAAGAGGCATGTTGTGAGCCTCAGATATCTTAATGACACATCACCCTTCATCTTGTTTCCTCGCTGTTGAGGTACGAAGTCATGAATCGATGGTAGGATGAATGGGGTGCAGTTACGAACATTAAGTTGCGAGTCGTAAAATCCACCAGAAGACCGCAGCACACATTCTTCCAATCGCACGGGCGGGATTAGGTCTTCCTCATGCATCTTCGTATAAGTAACTCTCCCATGGCACATGGGATTTTCCGACCGCGAAGAGGAACCCCTTAGTGTAGTGGTTGTTATGTTCAGTTAACAGTGCATCATATTTCTGTTGAATGTGTTTTATTTTCAGACCAAAGGGAAGCAGCTCTTCAGCCAAGCGATCTGCCCCCAGTTTTAACCGATGTTCAAACGACTGTGGCGCCACTGTTAAAATTTTGTGAATCCTTAAAATTTTAGGGCAACATTTTTAAGTATCATTAGGCTGACTGACTCTTCCGTCAGTTAATTAATGGTCTGTCAGTCACTTCCTCCTGTGACTGTCTGTAAGTGTTCTTAGTTTCATTGATCAGTTTTAGATTTGGTGAACATGTCCATGAACGGACGTGATTAAAGCAAGTTTTGCGTGTCTTTAAGGATAGATGAGAGGGGATGGGGTGCGATTTTCATTTGGCCCACGCCTTAACTCAGGCGTAGTCTCTGACGTGTTGTAATTACATTCGCTAATGAGAGTTATGTATGGGCGCTGGTAACTTCGCTGTTGAGCGTCCCTCATCCCCCAACAACAACACATTCGTCGCGGCAGAATGCCCGAGCGCATTGAGGGGCTATTCTCCGATGCACGAGGCCGTTCCCCGTCGGGGGTTCGAATCCACCCTCGGGCATGGATGTTTGTGTGTCTTTAGTATCAGTTAGTTCATAAGTAGTTTGGAAGTTTAGGGACAGATGACCCTGCAGTTAAGTCCCATAAGCTTAACAAACATTTGAACAATTTGAGCAACCACACACGCCACCGATTCACCAATAGCTATGTACGAAAGACTTACAGACAATGAAATATTAAGCCTGTTTAAGCCGTGCCAATCTCTGTGGTACAGTTAGCGCGCAAACCACAGTTGCGATTCTGAGGCAGAAGCGACAACCCTAGCTCATAATTGTGTCTGCAATGCCTATGTAGTAAAACCTGCATAGTTATGCAGTGACCCTGTGACGAAAAAATCTCATTTCTTGTGTACATCTTGCATATTTATTGGTGTTCCCTCTAGGAAAGTGGTGACACCGGAAAGGAACTACCTGGTAGGAGACTGTACAAGAAACAGAACTGTGCAAGGGATATATTTTCTAGACAGCTTCACAAACTTAGGCCGATCAAAGATATTACTACTTCAGTTGTTTCCATCTGCATGCCAATTTCGTTTCGTTCAACATTTTATCAAGGTGTTCTCATAATTGAAAGATATTTTTCTAACTTCAACAGTCACTGGCAACGTTTATGAGCTGTATTTCTTCTCGGATAAAGCTACCTCAACAGGAAACACATTACTGTGGAACAATTTGGAATGTCACATCAGTGCACAATACCCTTACCTCGTTATAATTGTCACCAAAATGTATCTACAAAGAACCGTCGCGGTGGAGTTGCCGAGCGCCCTAAGGCGCATTGGTCCAGAGCGCACTGTTGCTCGCCGTCGGAGGTTCGAGTCCTCCCTGGGGCATTTGTGTGTGCAATGTGTCCTTAATTTAGATGAAGTAGCTCATAAGTCTAGGGACTGATTACCGCAGCAGTCTGGTCCAGTTGGTTTATAAAAATATCAACATTTACAAAGAACCAGGGGACAAGCAGTACACAATGAACGTATTTCTACCATTTGAACGGAAATGAGACAGATGGAAAAATGTAAGTACACTGTTAATTACTTCAAAAGTAAACGCCAAAACTATTAATGTATTTATTCCACTGTAAGAATGGGCGGTCAATGCCTTCAGGGAAAATTCTTTGCGGTTGCCTACGCAACCATAATTGTACCCAGCATCGCCAGTATCAAATAGAACTCCACAAATGTCTTTCCTAAGTGATTCCAAACTATTGAAATATAATGAGTAAAATAAAATTGTAAATTTGTGTAACTAAGGAACCGAACTTATGCTAAGGACAGCACACACACACACACACACACACACACACACACACACATACACACACACACACACACACACACGACCGAGAGAGGATTCGAAACTCCGGCGGGAGCGGCTGACTTCGCACTTCAGACAGTGCTGCAATCTCCACGTGGTAGCATGGGTAGAGTTGGGAACAGTTTAGAGGATATATTCGGGCATCCCAGCTGAACTTCCGCAGTGAAGTTGAAACAGCATCATTCTGTGGCAAAATAATGCCTTACCACCTGTTGCCAAAGTTGCCTGAACTACTCTGCATACGTTTCCATTATACAGTTTCGATTTAGCTCCAACCGATTACCATATTTTGCAGCCCTGGGAAAGTACATTCCTGGACGTCGATTGTATTAGATCAAAGACGCGCACACCTGGATAGTCATGGTAAACACTTTTGTGTGAAGGCATTCAGCATCTTGTCTCACAGTGGGTTAAAGCAAGTAACAGTTTTAACATTTACGTTTGAAGGAATAAGCACTTTACTTACTCCTCTCCTTATGTCACGTTTTGTTTTCACTGTCCCTTACACAAATGGTGAATCTTCCGTGTATTTCAATGGAAACCACATGAACAGACAGCAACTTATTCAGCTGTATATGTATTTTAAAGATATCTTCATTGAAAATGGCGACGAGTAAATGAATAAATCAAATGTTCAAATGTTTGTAAATCTATCGGACTCAACTGCGTGGTCATTAGCTTACAAACTACTTAAACTAAGGTAAACTAACCTAAGGACAACGCAAACACCCATGCCCGCGGGGCAAGTCGAACCCCCGACGGCGAACGGCCACGCGCATTGCACCGTGGCGCCCCAGTACACACGGCTAATCCGCCGCGGCAGTAACTGAATATTTATGGAAGGTGTATATTTAGTGCATCAACTTTGTCTTACGTATGGCTAATTTCATTATCCATAGAAACTAATAGAACCGTCTACAAAATAAACTGCTCACGAAGTAATCCACTCTGGGAAAACGGTTTGAAGAGTTTTACCGTGACCGGAAAGGATCCAATGCATAACAGATCTTAGAATTAATTTTGAGAACTAGTGAAAAGTGGGTATAACTGCGGGATTTAATCTTATCCTTTTTAATTGATCAATCATTTCCCGCGTATTGTTATTAGTACTAGCGCAAGTTAAAAAGACTTGCGCCAATATTTTAGCCAAATTACTGTGGCATGAAAGTAAATAATGGGTCAAGCGCCAAAAAACTGATTTAGAGATAATCAACAAAAGCAGTATAAAAGTTGAGGATCACTGTGCAAACACAAAAACTATATAGGTTTCTTGTCACATGCGTGTTTTTATTCTATATTAATGGATTTAAGGACAAACTGAAACAAATTTGAAGAAAATGAAATGTTCTGTTTGCAATAGGTTTAACATAAATAACAATACAAGTGCCATCATTTACATTTTCACTCATTTAACAAGTTTCTTGTAAAATAACTTATTCTCCTATTTTACAAATGGTATCACTTTAGCTAAATCCCTTCTCTTTTCTTCAGACAATCTACATTCACGGTGTAGTGTTTCCAGCTGCACGTGTTGAAGATCAGAAGGCGTCACGTTTCTCTTCAAGATATAATATTCCTTGAACTCATCAATGTCATTAAGAGTTGACCGAACTTGCAGTACCCTAGGCCGTTCATCAGTCAGTCAGCACGTTTTTCTTCTTGGGTATGACCAGTTGTCGTGCACCTTCCTCAGTAGACAGCTGAGCAGTTTCGTTACTATATTTTCTTTTGACCTTTGCCGCTTCACTTTGCAAACATGAATATGAGACATTGCATAGTTATTTTGCCTCACTGTATCTTTTAGTGAGTAGAAATCATTAAACAACTTAATTTTCTGGTCATATGAAAGGTGCCTGCATTTAAACTGACATTTACAGGAGACCTGAAAGGGTGAAGCAGTATATAGAATTTACTAAATCAACATGCCTACGTATTTGCAGATAAGTAAATGATTCCATTTAAGTAGTTAACTATAACCTCATAATCAAATGTTCAAATGTTTGTAGAGTCTATGGGACTTAACTACGGGGTCATCAGTCCCTAAACTTACAAACTACTTATGAACTAGCTAATCCTAAGGACGGCACAAATATCCATGCCCGAGGGGGGGATTCGAACCCCCGACCGTAGTGGCCGTGCAGGCCGTGACTGGAGCGCCTCAGTCCCCTCGGCCACCGCGGCCGGCATGTAATAATTACTTCAGCAATGTCGTACTGTGGTCTGCACGGCCACTACGGTCGGGGGTTCGAATCCCCCCTCGGGCATGGATATTTGTGCCGTCCTTAGTCTTAGTTAGTTCGTAAGTAGTTTGTAAGCTTAGGGAATGATAACCCCATACTTAAGTCCCATAAGTTCTACAAACATTTGAACATTTTGAACTAACAGAGAACAGAGGGCGCTTGACTCGTTATTTGAACATCGATGTTGGCGCTTGACGCCAGTGTCATCTTGTGACAGCTGTAAACACTGTTTCGCGGTGCTCTGGCGCTTGTATCAGAATATATGTTATTGGCGCTGGCGTTTATAGCTGAATTTCACCAATAACTCAAATTTTCAGTTTTTGGCGCTTTACCCGTTATTTACTTTCATGCCTTAGCTATAAATGAGAAGTCAACATAAACATTCTCTGCGATGGATCTTTCTGGGTTCGGGCAACACCGTCTGGAGAGAAGCGTGAGCGCAGTCGTGTCACGTCAGAGGGCGCAGACCGTGCCCGCGCGGCTGAATGGCTGGCCGCTGGTGCGCCGCTCACTGTCTTATAGCGGCCAGCCACCCACCCACGCTATTGCGGCCTTCTCCGCGTGACGTGAGACGACTGCGCTCCGGCTTGTCTCTGTTGGTTCGGGCCGGCGTATCTGCCGATAGCTCAGCACGGCGCAGCTCGCTGCTGCTACATATGGCTGTTGTGCTTCACACGTCCACGGCGTTAGAGCAACAAAGTGTGATTCGTTTTATATGGAGCTAGAGACGAAAAGAAATCTGTTGAACTTTGTTTACAAGATAAATTACTCAAATGTGAAGGTCGTAAACTCCACAAAATATCTAGGAATTACTATTACTTCAGACTTAAATTGGAAAGAACACGTAGATAATATCGTGGGAAAGGCGAAACAGAGACTGCGTTTTATTGGCAGAACCCTTAAAACATGCAACAGAACTACAAAAGAAACTGCATACACTACGCTTGTCCGTCCATTTTTGGAGTATTGCAGCACAGTGTGGGATCCTTATCAGGTGGGTTTGACGGAGGACATCGAAAGAGTCCAAAGAAGGGCAGCTCGTTTCGTACTGTCACGATACAGGGGAGACAGCGTTACGGAAATGATACAGGATCTGGGATGGGAATCATTACAACAACGGTGCTTATCGCTGCGGCGTGGGCTACTTCCGAAACTACAATCGCCAACATTCTCCTCCGAATGCGAAAATATATTGTTGACTCCCACTTACATAGGTAGAAATGATCATCAGAATAAAATACGAGAAATCAGAGCTCGAACAGAGAGATTCAGGTGTTCTTTCTTCCCGCGCGCTATTCGAGAATGGAATGGGAGATAAATAGTATAATTGTGGTTCGATGAACCCTCTGCCAGGCACTTAAATGTGATTTGCAGAGTATCCCATGTAGATGTAGAGACAAACGCCAGTAGAGACATTTAGGGAAATGCAACCCATATATCTGGAAAAATATCTCGCTTGCAGAAGTGTGAGGTGGTGGTGTTTTGAGTTCTGAAAAGGTAGTGAAAATGTGCGTGACAGTAAGTGGTCGAGGAGGCAGCGGCCGTCACTGCCTGATAACATCTCTCACGTGCACGGAGTGATGAAAGCAGATCGACGCGTGCAAATCACGTCCACTTCCAGCAATGAAGCAAAAGCGCTGAGAGGTTCTCGATTTAGACACCGTGATTTTGCTTCGTGACAGTGCGAGGCAAGTAATCAGAACTGCCACTTAGCGAGTTGCCGCGGTGGTAACACACTGGACACGCATTCGCCAGGATTTTGGTTTAAACCCACCTCCGGAAAAACAGATTTGTGTTTTCTGTGATCTACATAAAAATTTCCAGGCAAATATCGGATGGTTCGTTTGAAAGAGCACTGCCACTTTCCTTTCCAAACCTTACACAAAAAATCCGAGCGTGAGCTCTGTCTTTAATGACCATGCTGTCGACGGAACGTTAAGCCCTAAGCTTCCTTCCTCCCAATCAGAACTGCCGAAAAGAAATTTCGCTGGGAGATTCTGGAACAAGCACTATAAAGTCCAAACCATGTCTGTTTATACCGGTGAATACGTTTCTGGCAGGACAGCGATTCACAAGTACCATAACGGTGAAGCCAACGCAATAGTCTAACAATGGTTTAATAGGCAGCCTGACGAATTCTACCACAGGAGCATGTCAAAATTAAAGCTTCGATGAGAGAAATATGTGACTTGCTGCGAATGTTATTGGAAAAATGGTGTAAGTTCCTTTCAGTAGGATGCATATTTGTAATGACCTGTATGTACCTTTTTCGGCTAAAAAAAATTGGGGTAAAAATTACTGATTTGCCCTCGTATTAAACGATACACTTATTTGTGGCGGAATAGGAACAATTCCTACAACTACAATAAAAAACAGTTGGTAGACTAATTAATGAAACTCTCCTACGTTGTGTATCATAGCTACAGGTTTTAAATTCTGATCTCAAATCAAGACTGGTACTTGTGAAAATGCACAGGGAAATGCAGCGTACGTATAATAGTGAAGTGTTTCGATTTCAGAAGGGTGAGAGGAAACAGGAGGGTGAGGAGGAGGAGGGTTGAGGAGGAGGAGGAGGAGGAGGAGGAGAAGGCGGTGGTTTTTTGAGTTCACAAATGGACATAAAGACTTCCATGGCAGTGAGCGTTCGTAAAGACCGTGTTCGTCGCTGATTGACGACTACATATCCCCCGTCGATGCAATGGTGATAGCGGATCAGCGTGAGCACCTTGGTGACATTTCCCGGAAAATTGGCAGTGCGTATGGGTTTGTTAACTACATCGTTGACGGAGTCTTAGGATCTAAAAGATTTCGTGTCACTTGATTGCTATGCAATATGATAACATGGTAAAACGGAAAAGAGTAATAGTGTTACACTATCATCTACAACGGTATATGTAACGGATCACCGTAGACCGTTCCTGGAGGATGTCGACGCTTACTGGTATACTTTGCCACGTCTAAGGGCTACCATCCAGAAGAAGCGCCCAGGAATTGTCGATGTTGACAACGTTGTTACGGCAGTGAAGACCACACGTGGCAATCTGAATTCGGCTACAACGACAATTTCCGTCGAGTATGTATCACCCACCATGCATTCCGGATCTCGGAAATAGTGATTATTAAGTTTTCGCCGGCCGCAGTGGCCGAGCGGTTGGGGGTTCGAATCCTCCCTCGGACATGGGTGTTTGTGTTGTCCTTAGAGTAAGTTGATTTAAGTTAGTGAAGCAATTAGTGTGTAAGTCTAGCGACTAATAACCACGAAGTTTGGTCGCGTACGACCTCAAACAGATTTGAACATTTTATTACGTTTTCCGATGAAATATTTTCCCGTAGGAAAGCAATTCTCGTGCAACGATGAAGTCAGACATCAGTCCGATGGTGGTTGCACAGTCAGTCGGACGAATTCTACCATAAGGGTTACATACTTTTTGTTGGTGCGATGGGAGAACTGTATGAACCAGTGCGGGAAATGTGTGGAAAAATGTCGTAAGGTACGTAAAATATTTCGTATATTTCTAAATAATTGAGTGTAATTCAGTTGACAAAAAAAAAAAAAAAAAAAAAAAAAAAAAAAAAAAAAAGAGAGAGAGAGAGAGAGAGAGAGAGAAAATACTTCCTGATTTATATTCGGAAAAAGGTTCTGAAATACACTCTAAGATAAAAACAGACAAAACAAGGAGTTAGCGCAATGAGAAAATCTGAATGATTTATTCAGGAGAAAAAGCTTCAGGAAGTGAGCAATTCAGATGGCCGTTAGTCCATCTCTGGCCCTTATGGAAACAGTTCAAATCAAATGTTTGTATAGCTTATGGGACTCAACTACGGGGTCATCAGTCCCTAAACTTACAAACTACTTATCAACTAGCTTACACTAAGGACGGCACAAATATCCATGCCCGAGGGGGGATTCGAACCCCCGACCGTAGTGGCCGTGCAGACCGTGACTGGAGCGCCTCAGTCCCCGCGGCCACCGCGGCCGGCTATGGAAACAGTTAATCAGCTTGGCATTGATTGATACAGTTGTTGGATGTCCTTCTGAGCGATATCGCGTAATATTCTATTCAACTGGCACGTTAGATCGTCAAACTCGAGCTACTTGGAGGGTCCTGTCCGTATTGCTCCAAATGTTTTCAGTTATTAAAACATCCAGTGACGTTTCTAGCCGCGATAGGGACTAGTAAGAACGGAGACAAGATACGTAAAATCTCGTGTTGTCGGTCCCTACGGCGATCGACAATTGGACGTGTGTCCCACAGCTGCCCTCTGGTCATCACAACTCTTCATAGGGATTCAGTTCGAAAAGAAGTCCTCAAAACGAAGAAATTCTACTTCATTCGATGAAATTCCAAGCAGAATTTGCCGACATCACGGCAAACTGGCAAGTTCCATACAGAGATCAGTGTCTGTCGGCGCAAGGACTGGAGAAATAATAGCCTGTTATTGGGTGAAGCACCAGTGAAACGCGTAGGTTCGTATGTGCTGGGGAGTGCGGTATTACACATGGGGCTGGTGGCCGGAAGTTTTCCAACCTGAATTCAATTACTCCAGTGTTGACCTGAGAAACTCACTGCAGCATGTCACGTATTCAAATGATATACTCCTTGCCTCTATTGAAGACTAATAATCTTTACTACATATACACAGTTTCTTTAATAAGCGTTATCAGTTCGATGAATGGCTCGTAATAATATTTATACCTCTTTTGGAGGAAAGTGACCATTGCAGTACACCAATAAAATATTAAACAAGAGCCCAAACTGATATAAGCGGTGGAAACGCTATGATAATCTAACATCTAACGTTTTGGCAACAACAGTGTTAAATTACGTGGTATTCCAATAAACTTAAAATAGTACACTTATTTTCGTAATCTGAAATCACATAGCAGCAATATTCGGTCAACAATTTGTTAGTGCCTGAGTTTTATACCACTTAAACACAAACTATGGTAGTAAAAGGAGAATTACACACAGTCACAAACAGATTCACATACACAAGATAGACGTACGAAAGGAATAAAAATCAACACCCTACAATATACGAGTTAGACAAAGAAATCTCTACCGACTGGCTAGTCACTAACAATAAATTTAATGCGAGCATAGAAACAGAACTAGAGTACAGACCATGAAATAGTCCTACGCGAATTGAAATCAAAAGCACGAATGGTAAACACGAACAATGCCGGACTATAAACTTTCGTGTAATTCACAACTAAATTGACTCCGAAAAGGAACAAAATATTCGGAAGAGCTAAATATTGCGACAGGAAATCGGAAAGTAAAGACTTGAGGACTCAGTTTCTGGATCATAAACACTTGGGTTAAGGATATAAAGCATACAGGTAAACAATAAAAGGAAATTTAAAATAAATGTAGACTACCAGCAAAAATGTTAAAATGTTTCTAAATCTATGGGACTCAACTTCTTTGGTTATTTGTCCCTAGGCTTACAAACTACTTCAACTAAGTTAAACTAACCTAACGACAACACACACACACACACACACACACACACACACACACGGCGAGCAACCGCACGCTCCGCAGCGAGGCGCCTTCTACCGCTCGGCCACCCCACAGAGGCAGAATACCAGCAAGAAAATAATTAAAAGCATAGGAAATCACATAACAAAATTTCTAGCATTGAGCGAACTTCCGAACGATAGATAACTATCTTGTAGTGGATTCCACTTCCACATCTTAAGTCCAACTGCAACAAAGCCAGTCTGACAATAAACTCAATAATAGCTAAATAAACATGAAATTTATCGCATTCCCTTCTGCAAGTAAATCATGTACTATGATTTTAACGTTAAAACTGTACTAAATAAATAAATAAAAATAAAACACTTCAGAGAAAGGTCACACTTATACTGTTACGGTACCTCACAAACAACCAGAAGCATCGTCTACGTCCAGAGTACTCCGAGTATAGCAGAAATATCCAGAAAGGTCGCTTTCGACACCATCTATGACTAAAGGGTAGAAAATCTTTGCCTAGGTTCAGCTAATACACGTTGGCCAAACTATTGCCGCAGCAGGCGTAAATACAACTGTACCAACCATTTTGTGAATGCTTAGCGGACACAAATTTACTTATTCTTGCAAGTGGGAAAACGGAACTGACGCAAGTTACATAAAATGAAGCTTTATCTTAAATAAATATGCATTTATAAGACGGTTTAGAATTGATGCAGCAAATATATCGTTTATATCATGATACTGATAATGCGAAATTATGGGTTTTTAATCCTCTGTATTCTCACAATTCAGATGAAAATAGCACGGAATGTAGAGGTGCCAATTTTAAAACGAATAACGTAGGATCAAGCGAAGGCTAGCGCGAAACGGGTGACGCTGAGACGTTTCACCAGTTGCACGTCGGATCGATGACAATTATGGATCCGCGACGCTGAATACCTCTCGGTCCTCACGTTGTGTCACCTCTGTTTGCCGACCGCGTCCTTCTCGCGTTCGGCTATTGTTCACCCATTCCTGCCTACATCGTCAAGCAGTGGAATCGCTCCCATTCAAATGTCAACCGATTCGTCGATTACTCTAACCAGCTTCTTAGTGCCCAACTAATAGTCCTCTTTCAAATGCTTGCATGCTGCGTGTACTGTTCACGCGCCTGTCTGTGAGGTAAAGTTACTGAACAACTCAGTAAATGTGATGACAGCCGCAAAGACTCTTTTGCCCTCGTACCGACAAGTCCCTTGTTTACTGTCAATGAGGTTTCAATTTTCGACCAGTGCGTATAGCTCCTATGTCGTGCTTCTCTTTATGCTAGAGTTACATCTTTCAGAGGTTCGTGAATCCCTGTAATTCCGTCATTATTCCTCATCTCGTAATATGTTCTGACTCCCGTCGTGTACTAGACCCAGACACAAATAGTTCCAATACATTTATCCCATTGATATTTTTTGTTTATACTTTACTGAAATAACCGCTCTTAAATAACATTCCAACATTAAACAAGCACTGAGAGTCTCTTGTTTGCCTTCCCATACTCTCATCAACATTATGAATAAGTTCATAACAAGAAAAAAGAGAAAAACCGACTTTCATTTGTCCACTAGCGTACTGCTATACTAGCTTATTTATCTATTTAGAGCAGTGGAGACGTGATTTGGAGTGGCAATATTTCAGTATATCATAAGGCATATCACTCAGTACGTGTCATACTTTTTAAAGTTAAGTTTGAGAGTAATATTTTATCTAGAGGATGGATACGTTGCAATACCAACAAGAGTAAAAGAACCAATAATTTTGAAATAAAATTATAGATTTGCGCTTGCTAAATCAATATGCAAGGTATTTATACTGATGCAAAAATTAATGCAGATTTTGCGAAACACCGAGCTACAGTAGTGGCAGACAGGTAACGAGCTTGGTGACGTGCAACTGTGTCGTTGCCAGAGTTCAAATACAGAGGAACACTTCTCATTCCGATGATCTGACTTCTTTTGGAGTAACAACTGAACGTTCTGCAGGCGTACATTGAAACAATTTTAAAGAAATGTTTACCTCAATTTTGTATATAAAATATTGCAGTATTTATAAGAAGGTCTTACAAACGCAAACTATGTGCATAAAATATAAAAATATGTTAGATTAAATTTGTTTTTAGAATAAATAGAAAACATGAGCCTTTGTAAATTTCTTTTTAACCATTCGGACCCCCTTTTGATAATATCCTGGCTACGCCACTGTCTGTAAGGAAATTTACACAATTAAACAAACGATAACGTAACAGTATCATAATATACTGTTACCTGCACTTTTCCTGTTCCTTATTGCTTTCATTGTTTTACCCGGAAATGGTTAAGAAAAGGGCGTATGTTCATTAGAAGTTTTTTGTTCACCACTCAAAGCAAGTTACCTGTCCTCCAGATTCATCCTATATAATGCTTGGCGCCCTTAATATGCGTCTGCGGATGGAGTTCAATGCTGACCATTTGCAACTCTCGTCGCACGCTTCAAGGATCACTTGATTTAGAAGATTTTGGGTGGTCATCAGTAAACAGTGAAGACAACAGCGACCACAACACGACAAATCGCGAAATAAACAATGCGAGTTGACAACAAATAGTGCAAAACTTAAAAATAACAACAATAACGTCAGGAAGAGTAATAATAAGACGCAAACAATAGAGAAACAACACAGAACAAAAACGACAACCTGTAAACAGAGTCAGTGCTTAATTAAAGAAACATGTAAACGCTGCCATTGTCTTTATGTGGAATTTAAAGGAATGAAAACCCATTGAAGATAGCAAAAAAGTGCCGAAACATGTTTGAGAGATAAAAACAAAAAACCTGTGTTTTGCCTAAGGCGAAATTCTTCCACGGTGTATTCAAACAAGTACGGAAATGAGAATAACTGCAACATTCACAAGATGATCAATGAGAACGATATTTACTGTATTATAATGTCATCCTTACTAAATGTACACTCCTTGTCGGAAGTTGAACAATTTTGTTACTTTTTGAACAAAAAACTATTCTCAAAGATTCCTAGGGAAGGCAGCCTGAAGGTTGATAGATCTGTCCGGCATTTACATGATCAGTTTTTTCGATGTTGGAAGCTGATGTACTCACTACATTTCAACATGCCTGTCGGTGAATATAAAATTAAAACAGCAGCACTCCAGGAACTAATGAGTCCAAGAACGCGTAAAGATTGTAGTATTATTTGTGAATAGTTGAATATAAACGTATAAAAGTATAAAATCTTCTGCTTTTCATGCGAAATTATACAGCTATTTGGAAAAAGTTTTCGTCCGTGCTGATGCCTCACATGAAAATTCACATCGAAATTTCATAAAATAATAGTAAGTGATTGGGGGAGTCATTTTGATCTCTTGCCTACAGAATGAAAGTGTGCATTCCGCAATCACACTAGTGAGATTTCAAGGACTCTGTCTATCGCTAGGATTTATCCGGATGAAGCTCCACCACGTCAGTGGAATTTGGCAACCAGCCACGAGGCGTTCCACAAAGAGAATAATTCGTATTTGACTTCTTTTCTGACGTTAATCTGAATGGAAACATAGCGAGAAAGCAAATGGCTCATCCTCGTTCGGTCAGAAAGCCCAAGTTTCACAATCCATCAAGTCACGTGAATTGCCATTCATCATCATTTACAGTCTCCTGCACGTTACGTTACATGCATCCATCTATATCTGTTACTGCTGAGTTTTTGTTTGCGCTCTGTCAAATGGTCTCAAAAATGCCAAGTCCATAAGATATGCAATATTTAGGCTCTTCATAAGCCGATGATCAACATATTAATAATGCAATAACGCATCGTAGATCTCTATCAAAAATGTCGCTTCCGAAACAAATCTGATTCAGCAGTAATAATACACTGACAAGTAGTTGATAAGACTTTAATACGATTTTGAGCATCACCAACGCAATTTTCAACGCGATACCCGGAACCATTGCCTTAGTAGCTTCCGCTTCCGTTTTTATTTTATTTTATCTACATTTTTTGGCACTGAGGTGCGTCACTATTCTTGACTTTTATTCTAAAAAATAAAACGATAAAAAAGCTTCTGAATAAACCAGTTTCGAATTCACTTGTTTTTATTTGGAATGAACTAGGTCTGAACCGGCCAAATTGATTAAACGAAATACACATAGTATTATGTCTGCCTCTGTCGCTCATTCAGCAGCGTACACCAATAAAGCAATAGGAAATAGGGAATGATTTGGGTGTGGCTTCGGATCAGCACTACAGCAGGACAGAAAATATTGTCGCCACATACCGGAGGATTTTCGATATGCTCCGTGCCTTTACGATGCTTAGCAGCACATTGCCACATTGCACATGCACAAAATCGTCCTACCGATGTACAATACTAGGATGTATTTCAATATGGCATGGATAATGAAACGATAGCGCCCGCTCTAAGATTGCCAATCGGATGAAGGCTACGCAACACAGATTTAGTTGGGAAATACCATAAAATCCTCCGTACAGACCTGATGTTTCACCGTGTGGTTTTCACATCTCTCGCAATCCTAAGAAAAATTTGTGTGGACGTCGGTTTCTGTTGGATGATGAGTGCATGACTGCGTTGAGATTCGTCAGTTGCCGACCGCGTCTATGAAACAGCGATAATTTATTTCTTCGTTTCCCAGTGAGATAAATTTTTAAAGCGTGTTGTGAATGGAGATAATCCATTTTCCCGTTGTAGCTTGTATACGGTTTTCATTTAACTGCACCTAATGTGGTCGATACTTGCTTGTCGGTAAAATATTTCGTATTCCTGGCAAGAAACAATGAAGGGTCTGATGGTAGCACTCTCGACAGGTTTAATACATCAGTACTACAAATAAATAGCTGTGCAAACTATGTAGTATCTTAATATCATATTTCAAATATTTACGTGTGAAGCATCAAGTCGTCCACATTAGTAAAAATAGTCATTCAAACTACTCTTTTCTTTTTAACCTTGAAAAATATTAAGCAGGTGTACTTCAAGGTCATTATTAAACTTTTCCATAACGATATAATTGTCAGAAAATGTTCAAATGTTTGTAGAGCTTATGGGACTTAACTACGGGGTCATCAGTCCCTAAACTTACAAACTACTATGAACTAGCTACAACTAAGGATGGCACAAATATCCATGCCCGAGGGGGGATTCGAATCCCCGACCGTAGTGGCCGTGCAGACCGTGACTGAAGCGCCTCAGTCCCCTCGGCCACCGCGGCCGGCAATTGTGAGAAGAACTGTAAGCAGGAGGGAAGGAAGATGAGAGTTTAACGTCACGTCTACATGATGGTCATTAGAGACGGAGCATACCATAGTGCAGTTTCTGTCAAGTATGGGGAAGAAATCGGCCTTGCGCTTTTAAAGGAAGCATCCTGGGGCGCGGTGGAGTAGCCGAGCGGTCTAAAGCACCTCGCTTCGGAGCGCGCGGTTGCTCGCCGTGGAGGTTCGAGTCCTCCCTGAGGCATTGGTGTGTGTGTTTGTCCGTAGGTTAGTTTACCTAGGTTTAAGTAGTTTGTAAGCTACGGACTGATGACCACGCAGTTTGATCCGATAGATTTACAGACATTTGAACATTTGAACCATCCTGGAATTTTCCTGGAGATGTTTAGGAAAATCACGGAAAACCTGAAATCAGGATGCCCGGAGGCAGGTTTGAAACGTACTTCTCCAGAATGTGAGGCTACCGTGTTACCTCTGCGCCGCCTCGCTCAAAAGTTCTGTAGTTTAAAAATTGTTTGTCAGAGAGATCACTGTTTTTGTTATCCCGTCTTAAATAGCCACTATGGCTTATTTTCTGTGAAGTATGAATCTATTACAACTGTCGACGTCCGCTTCATAAACACTTATTAAAAATGGCGGGATTGTTTCGAAACGAGTGCGTGTCACGGCCAAGCAATTTATGAGACAAGCACTTAAAGACACGATTAAGCCGAGGCACAGGTGTTCAGAAAACGACTAAAACGGGTAAATAAGCGAGGATCGGATGACTCGCACCCGTTAACCTGTCGCCGCCTCACCTTGCATAAATTAGCCCGCCAGCCGCGAGACGTCGAGTACCGCCTGCGGAAACTCCTCCAATTACGTATCATTTTCTGGCATAAAAGTAATGAAGCTCAACGCTTCGTAGCCTGCAACATATTTCCTTCCTATCCGAATGCACAGACGCTGCTTTTCGAAACAGCTGCATCAATTGGGGATATGTACCTCGTGCCTGTGGAAAGGTTACAGTGGCTACCACTGGCGCACTTTGAAGGGAAAACTAATGTCCCGTTCAGTTCACTTGCCTCACACTTTCTGGGGAAGTAACAGGAAATTTGCAGAGATGAAACAAGCATAATTTGAACAATGCGCGAGTCAGTGTACAATACAATGTGCAGGTCCCGTATTTTTACGATTTAACGAATGCAGTGTCCTTCAGACGCGCACGAAAGTCTCATGGAGACAGAAACTGCGATATATATAGTTATCAAGAATATAAGCAGAGTATTCACTGTTGAGAATATGACTAACCATCAGCTGTACAACTTTTTGGTGACGTATGAAAATTTGTGAGGCATCGGGTGTTAAACTCGGATTTCCCAGAATTCGGGGACTACCGGCGTAACTATTAGACTATTCGTACACGCCTGAAGGATTGACCCAAAATTATATATACCATACGTATGGCAGACAGTCTGAGTAGCGCACAGTAAATAATTGTTTATTGTCGCAGGCCTTGTTTTGGCTTGAAATACAATGTGTAGTGTCAGTTGTGAGTAAGGCGGAAAGCCGACTTCGGTTTATTGAGAGAATTTTGGAAAGATGTACTTCATCTATACAGGAGACCGCGTATAAATCGCTTGTTCGACTACGTCTTGAGTATTGCTCAAATGTTTGCGACCCGCAACAGATCAGTTTAAAGGAAGACATGGAAGTAGTTCAAAGGCGAGCAGCTAGGTTCGTTACTGGTTCGTTTGACCAATGCGCTAGTATCATAGAAATGATCCGGGAACTAAAATGGAAATCGCTGGAGGAAAGACGACGTTCTTTTCGAGAATGTGGACTACGTGTGGGATATGGAATTTGGAGTCGGTCCGAGAGACGTGCGCAACCTAATGGCTAATGCGAACGCTCAAGAAAAGCGGGAAATCAGAGTTCTCGTCCCGGTCAGTCACAAATTGTCTAATCTCACCAACGCATTGTACAGCTGATTCTTAGTTATATTAGAAACTAGCTGAAAATCCGGCGTTGCCCGGGTGTTTATTTATTTATTCTTATATTTCCTTATTCGTACGATTATCCTTACAGAGAAAGAGCTGAAGACATTGTAGCACGCATAGACCAAAGATGTGGTCTGTGGCATCACGTTTCGCTGTATGTAACGTCCTTGCTGTAGCGTCGCAAATGTGATCGCTGGCCTTCAGTCCGAATTTTTTTATAATTTGACGACTTTCAACCAAATCTTCCACCCCCTTATAGCTATCGGCATGGAACTGCTGTGGTGTACAACGGAAGACTTCGGACAACAATTACACACAGACCATTCGTTTGCGTTCTAGTTTTCGGTGAAGAGCGAAATATTAATACAGACACACGTAGAATTTTATATACACCGATAACTTTCCATCCCAATATACTCCAACCTTTTATCATTATCAACCCTCAAGCAACAATGCAATCAATAAAACCATTTTCAAAGAGTAAATATAATTTTCGAAGTATAATTATTGTTCCGCATTTCGCGTTATATTCGTCAAATTACTAAATATCTATCAGATCGCTATAAAAGCGTGCCTAAAACCTTTCCCGCCGGCCGCGGTGGCCGAGGGGACTGAGGCGCTCCAGTCACAGTCTGCACGGCCACTACGGTCGGGGGTTCGAATCCCCCCTCGGGCATGGATATTTGTGCCGTCCTTAGTCTTAGCTAGTCCGTGAGTAGTTTGTAAGCTTAGGGACTGATGACCCCGAGTTAAGTCCCATAAGTTCTACAAACATTTGAAAACCTTCCTCAGGTATAAATTAGTAACTGTACAAATATTTAAGTCTCTGCGTTTTGTCGTTCGGGCGTGATAAGCATACACCGAACAGACATGCACATTATTATATATAGATAAATAGTATAACCGATCGCCATAAAACCGTGCCTAAAGCCTTCCCCGGGTAGACATTAGTAACTGTACAAATTTTTAGTTCTTTATGTCTTGTGGTTCAGACGTGATAAACGTACACCGAACAGACATTCACATTTATAGATATAGATTACGAATAGATTTATATTATCGTGCTTCAGTTTCTAATGAAACTAATTCAATGAATCCAAGCCGTTTCTCCACGTTAGTTGATAACAAAATTCCTGAAATGCGAAATAATTCAGCGAAGAAAATTACAGCATGGTTTCTGATTATGATTGTCACAGTCGAAAGTGATGGATATAGAAATAAGTGAGCGTGGAAGGGAAAACCAGCTATAATCGCGCTGTGAGGGAGGGAAATGGGCTGCCCGTTACATTCTATAGTGAATTATTTCGGTGACGGTCATATTCATCCAACGATTGTGGCTGAAACATCAAGACAGGCGTTCTGCGTCAAGATACAGGTTTTTGGCATATTTCCTTGGGCTTACTTCCCCCTAAGAGTAGATGACGGAACTCTTCATACTACATTCGTTTCACAAAAATGCATGAGACTAAAATTGGAGATACTAGAGGTTAGACCATGGTCGACCACAAAACAGACCCGCGGGCGGCATGTTGGCCCGCGAAAGTCTCTTCTCGCCCGACGACACCCTTGCCCCATCACGCCCCTGTGCTGTCTGAGCGGCAAAGTTGCATAAATAATTTGAAGAGTCTCCGTATAGACGGCAGTGTAGCCGCGTATAAACAGGACACTGCCTTGCATACGGCTAGGTGTACTATTATACCGCAAAGTATTTTAACCTTTTTGTACGCGCGTCTTCCTTTCCGGGTAAAAATACCCGGCGACCATCCCTCCTCCCCTCCCCCAGGCCCGTAATGAAGTTATGTCACTGATTCCAAAGGCAAAGTATTTAATTTTAGTTGTTAGATGTATCTAAGATCTTCGAAACCTTTCACATCAGGTGAAAGCTGCAGTAGCAGAAACAAAAACTAAAGAAAAAAATCGCACTGACGTGTTTTACGGCCTACTTTAGATTTGTAGTTTTATACGTTTTTGCAAACATTTTGGACAAAAATAGTAATGTAAACAATAAAAAATTAATTAATAAGGGTGTCTGAAACCCTTTTATAAAAAAAATTTAGGTAGTTTGGGTTTTGAACTACTGACGTTCAGCGTCACAGACCAACGCATTTCCCACTAAGCTACGGCCATCAATTATCAGTTGCGTTCTTAAATTTCGTACTATTCATGTCTGTTGTTAATTGATGCTAATATGGCATTTGTAGACACTAGATTATGATGTATCGAACGAAGAACGACGTGTTTTTGTTAATTCTTCAGTACGCCATTGCTTTGAAATGAAAACGTGTAGGTTAAAATAAGAAAATCATCAAATACGCAACGCAAGGTGGCTTATGCCAGAGAGAGTTCTGGGCGATGAATGTCACGTGACATATGCGAACGGCTGGTTTTCGGTAATTCAGTGGAGGGTGTCAAAACTCTGTCATTTTTGCAAATATCTGTCAAACGATACGAGAGATGAAAAGAACATATGGGAACAAAGCCGTAGAGAATCTTCTCCTCTACAAATTCGGTTATTCAATTTTAGCGTCAGATGAACAGTTTATATACAACTAAAATTACATTACAAACGTCTTTTTTTATTACTAACGTATTTCTTGTCCGAAATATTTGAAAAAGCGAGGTTCTGGTCTCTAGTAGCCAAAAATTATGTCTGTAAAATTTGGTGCCGATCGGTTGAACGGTTTGACCTAAAAAGTGGGAGCACGTTACAGCCAGACAGACATCGTCAAATCACCGTTAGTTTTGCAAATAACACTGAAACGATACGAGATATGAAAAAAACATAAGAGAGCAAAGTTGTACAGAATTTTCTCCTCTACAAATTCGGTTTTTCAATTTTCGTGTCAGGTGAATGGTTAAGCCGTTATTTTTATTTAAAATCCGAGCTGTCAAAAAACGATCGCAAAGGCCCACTTTTAGTGTTAGTACCGTAACCTATAGTGGGCCAAAAGACTTTATAACTACACTTATTTGACTTATGGTTTTGCTGTCATGAATAATAAACCACATTGCATAATTTGAGGCTACGTGTTGTACTGTGCGAGTATGAAACCATCATAGCTGATGCATCACTTCGTAATATTTCAAGGGTGCACATAAACATTGGATTTCTTCGAAAGGATACTGAAAAGTCTGAACTAGCAGCAAAATACTATGATCCAGTAGTAAAATGGTATTGATATTAGTTGATTAAAAATAACGGAATTTCTAAAAAAGTCCTTCGGTTCCACGAATTCTTCTTATTGGTGTCCAACTGGAATCATCTGCAGCACCTTGATTTGCAACCGAACTGTAATCTACGTGAAGGGCTGTGAACTGCCTCCGAAGATCAGTCACTACCTCATCTGTAGTTTCATTCTCTTCTTTACATAACAAGATAGTAAACGTTTCCAAGGATAAAGGAACGGATGAAAACTACGTATCTTCAATTCTGTCAAACCTTGAGTGCAAACTTGTTGATGTAGTCACAGGCACTACGTACAGAAGTCTTTTCTCATTGATGAAAAGGAATTTTTCTGTATCGTGGAGATCGATCCCTATGTTCTAGGTCTGAATGCCAACAACTAACTCACGATCACTACTCTGAGTTTGCGGTGCAGAGCCTGTCGAAACCTAAGATACACATGGAAGAACTGTTATCCCGACTTTAAAGTCAACTCCAATAACGACAGAAACACCACATTCTTAAAAGCTTCTATCGTAGCATAGAACTTGTTATCCAGTATCGTAGACTTGCCATCGACCCACTCAAACAATCGATTGCACGGAAGTGAGGTGATTATCAAATGTTAACTTTTCCAATTTTTACCCTAGAAGTCGTAAATCACCACAGTCCATCCGTAAAACCGTAAAATGCTGCAATTTCGGTAAATTTTGCGGATAAACCGCAAAAGTTGGCAGACATGCACAATGTTAGCCTTTTATACAACCCCTAGCAACCGCGGACAGCGATTCCCAGAACGTGCAAGTACTTACATCTCGCCCTGGCATTTGACTATTTACTGCAGGTAGAGACTTACCAACATTCCCATTTTTCTTTTCACAAAATAGGATATCCTCAGTGCCGAATGTAAATGAGAATATAAATTGAAAGTTCCGTATCTCGTAATGAAGACGATTTTCAATTTCACGTTTAGCTCCAAACCTCTTGTATATTCAAAACCCAGGTACAATTTTCTGCACTATCACGATATGTAGTACTTTGGAAATCGTCATGGAACGAGAAGACAAATTGAATACAACTCACCAGGTAAGACTTGCTTGCTGCAGAGATATTGAAAACTGGGTACTCACCTGGAACAGAAGAAAAGGGAAATTAGATTCAGAATACGGGTATCCTAAAAATCGTAATTTAAAATACGTCCTCTAAAAATATCAGCTAAAACGAAAACGTCATCAGATCACATCTCCACACAATAGCGTATTTCATCTGTAAACTGTGTTACACAAGCAGGACACAAATTCAGTAATTTGACACATACTGCACTCAGAGCGAAGCAAGGCAAACGTAGTGCTCTCTACTGTTTGTTTGCGTGCGACATATTAACTGTTTATGGGGGTCACAGATTAATGGTTATGTTTCAGTTGTCGTTAGTATGTGAATGACGGTTAACAACGACTGAAAATTATTGCTCGTGCCAGTGCAGGATGTAATTAGATTATTATGTAAATATAAGGAAATGCATTTGGAGATGGATCTAGTAGCCCATTAAGCGTCACGTTTCCATTTGGCAGTGATTTTCAACATTTTTCAATACGCGACCTCCTTCCAATTAAAAATATTCTGGCAACCCACCTCAACACGAACTCTGACAAAACTATGTTCGTTATCTGAAAGGAAACAAATGTAATGTTCTTTATGTTGAGACAGCTTTCTTGTAAATTTCTGGACGATGTTATCAATATGTATTTTTTGGAATGGAAGAAATTATTTTGAATGGTTTCAGACAGAATGGTATGTTTTGCATAACGAATGTTTCGATCTTAGGCAAGAGTCAGAACCGAATTATGCTTCCACTTTACAGACAATTTTTAAAGAAGTAGGTTCCTTTTAATTTCTTAGAATTAATTATTTAATCTTGTACATTTCCTACAATTTCCTGACTTTGCGTTTATTCATTGATAACACACTGTAACACAAAACAGGTCTACGTTATATTCAGTTCAGAATGCTAAAAAAGGAATTATATAATTTTAACAAAAAATAAATTTCTCCTTTAGTAGGCCTGTACTTTCGTATTAGGGAACCATTTGTAGTCAGAGGTGCACTAAACTGGTAGTTCAATGGTGGAGCCGGCCGCTGCGGTCGGGGGTTCGAATCCCCCCTCGGGCATAGATGTTTATGCCGGCTTTAGTATAAGCTAGTTCATAAGTAGTTTGTAAGTTTAGGGACTGATGAGCCCGTAGTTAAGTCCCATAAGCTCTACAAACATTTGAACATCAATGGTGCAAGTACTTCCTTGTATGAGGGTGAACCCGGGGCAAGTTTTTGCGACACCCCTTGGGGTCGTGACCCACAGGTTGAAAAACACTGTTATACTGTATTAGTACTATACCGTTACTGACTTCTTGGTACAAAAGTAAAAAAGAAAAGAAATTGTTACGTTTGTTTTGTAACTGCATTACACTAACAATATTGTGAGAGCCACGTTGTTCCATTTAAAATTATTGCATTTTAACTGAGGTGTAGAAATAGCGGCAAATACAATTATGGATAGAATAAATTATCCCACTTTCTTGTGAAAGAGAAAAAGTTTACTATCTAGAACTTCTCTACCGCTATCATGAGTACAGTTCTTAATAAAAGCCGGCCGCGGTGGCCGAGGTGACTGAGGCGCTCCAGTCACGGTCAGCACGGCCACTACGGTCGGGGGTTCGAATCTCCCCTCGGGCATGGATATTTGTGACGTCCTAGTTCGTAAGTAGTTCATAAGTAGTTTGCAAGTTTAGGGACTGATGACCCCGTAGTTAAGTCCCATAAGCTGTGCAAACATTTGAACATCTTAATAAAATTCTTGGTATGTCCGAAACGTTTGGTGAATGGTCCCATATTTTACAAACTGTGCTGACGAGGATGATGTTCCCGCGAATACACATTGAGGGACATGTCAACAAGGGCCCCCTATCGTGCAGAGCAGTGCAGTGAATAGGTGGTGGTACACAATGCGACTTAGCTATCAGGATCAGTGTGAGAAATCGTGTCTTTGCAACATAGAGCACAAAATGTTGCAACTTCAAATTTTGTTTCAAATTAGGCAAAACGGCGACTGGGAGACATGGGATGTTGGTGCAAGTGTATGGTGTTGAAGCAGTGAGTAAGTAGTGTGTGTCTGAGTGGTTTAAATGGTTTTGGGACGGAAAGGAAGGTGTCGAGGATGAGCCGCGTTTAGGTCGACCGTCCACAATCACAGTCCCAGACAATATCGAACGAGTGCGGCGGATGCTTGCGGATGACCGGCGACTGTCATCGGGAATGACAACAGACGAGTTGAAAGGCTAGTTTACACCACGACACTAGGTTTCATGAAACTGCGCTACTGGTCAGTGCGTATGCGCGGCAAGCGTTCGCGCAACTCGTTGGCGAAACTAAACAGTTTCGGCGCCTTCCAACTTTGGCGAAACTGGTAGCGCGTCTTTTTAGGTTAGGTTATAACCAATACAGAACAAAACACAACATAAAGGGGGGAACGGAAGAAATAATTCGGTTTTATAATATGTATGCGATGTATAGGTGTTTGTGCGATTTTAACAATGAAAATTTTAGGAATAAGCTGTGGCGTGTTAGTGCTCTTGAATCGTTTATTCGTGAATTAAATATTGAATGGGTTGACGATTAGTGAATCTCAGACTAAATTACATTCAATTCCAAATACCTATGCAAACTAACTATGGCAATTGTGTATTTGGGAACACGTTACAGGTACTAAACAGACGAATATATACTTGACAAGAAACGTAATGCAATTTGTAATTTCAGTTCTGGTAACAACGCTTCACGCATAACAGTATCTTGATTCTTTATTGCATTACTAACTCTGTTTAAAAGGAACATAAACTGCTCTGGTGACATTCTAAGTTGATTAAAATAGCTTCTAGGTTCTTCAATTACAGTTTCTTTCAGCAAGGTCGCTAAGCAACCGAGCGGATGTCTTTTTTTTTAATCCAGTCACAAACCGAAACACGTTGCTTATTCTTTTTATGTTTATTCTTATGCAGCAACTTCACACAGAGAGAAGCAATTGCTCCGCCACAACTCTTAAGCTACCAAAACTTTCATTCTACGCCGACTACGGCACTCACAAAACAACGAAACTGAAGCATATAGTATTGGCGCCGTGTCTACAGAGATACACGAAACCAGTTGCGCGCAATTCATTTCATGAAACGAGTGTCGCAACCTAGTGTCGTCGTGTAGACCAGCCTGAAGATCAGCGTTGAAGAATCTCAACGGCTGCGGAGATCCAACAACGCATGACCTCAGTGCCTCGAGCGATTCCACAAGATGCGTTTGTTGACAGTTTCCAACAGTTGTACAACCGATGTCAGACGTGTAGCCAATGGCAATTGCTCTGAAAGCCAGTAAAAGTATTTCGTTTATAACTCTTGTTTCCTATATTTTCTGATAGCATTCACCTAACGTTTCAGACGCACCTGGTATGAAAAAAAAAATAATTTCATTACATTTGTTTTGCTGAAGACGTAATAAAATTTGTATCTCGTACAAAAAGTCCACTCACTGAGAGGTAGAGGTAGATGTAGTGTATCAGATTCTGGTCGCCTCGTAATGGTGTCTTATTTTCATTCACTATGGTTAAAAATCTTTCACACACATATAAATTCAGCCACACTTGGATATAAGCTTTTCAGTCTACTTTGAAGACGAGGAAACTATTCTCGAAAAAATAGTTCGTAGAGCTCCTGAAAAGTTTTAACGTGGTATAATTTGTTTTCAATCGGGACTTACACAGCAAATGTACAAGTTGCATTCTCATATGGACAGAAGTACCTTTAAATAATAAGGAAAGTGATTTTGAGAACATTTCAAAAATAATAGTACGTTAGCGGTATCCTTAAAATACGTTGAAAACGTTTCCTGTATATATTCCATAACTGAAAAGAATTTTACAAAATTGTTATTGTCTTTAGTACCAACGAGCTTAGGGAATTGGACGCTACCAGTTGGAGAAACATCCCACCATATAACCCGCAAGAAACGCAGCCGTATCGCACTACAACATGAAATGTTGCTCCCTAGCGAGTACTTCCGAGAATTGCCGAACAAAGCCGATACAGATCAAGCGTCACGTGGCCCGCCTAGCTGGGCCCAGGGCAAATCTGGCCCGCCATGTGCTGCTTGCCAGAGTCGCGTCGAAGATATTTCTAGCTGGAACGCTGCAGACAGATATGAAATTGAAAGAACATCTAAAGACAGTCGTGAGGAACGTAGATGGCCGACTTTCAGGAAGATGTGGCACACTGGTCAAAGAGACCATGTATAGAAATGCTTGTGTGACCCCCTCTTAAGTATTGTTCAAGAGGTTGGGCTTCCCACCAGATAAGTTTAAAGGATGACATAGAAGTAATTCAAAGGCGGATTGCTTGGTTTGTTCTATCAATATCAGTGTGTGAGTATTACAGAGATGCTTCGCGAATTCAAATGCGTATCGCTGGAGGAAAGGCAACGTCATTGTCGAGAAACACTGTTGAGGAAATTTAGAGGACAGGAATTTGTAGCTGACTAGGAACAATTTTGCTGCCGCCAACTTACGTTTCTCGTAAATATCACAAAAATAAGAGGAACCAGATTTCGTACAGATGCATACAGGCAAACGATTTTCACTCGTTGTATTTGGAGTAAAAAAAAGGAAATGGCTGGTAGTGGAGCGACTTACCCTCCGCCACGCACCTTACGGTTGATTGTGGAGTACGTATGTAGATGAAGCGTAAGGAACGGACAGGGGAACGCAAATAAAGAGAACAGCGGGAATACAAGTGGAAAAATATGGGTTGCATATGCGCAATAGCTAGCTCGTTTTTTAACATTGCATTGTCGATCGCTTGAATAAGGAAGCGGACCGCGTTACTGAAGGGAAAAAAATAGTTTCTGGTCCTGAGAGGCACTGCTACCTACAGAATTTCCTTACTGACCTGAGTATACTGTACTATAAAGGAATATCAGTCGCGTTCGTGTGCGAAGACTATTCAAAGAATAACTCTGTATGTTTCAATACACTCTTAGCAATCACCAATTGTTTAAAACGTAGCTCACTGTTATTTCATGAGTTACGGAGGGCAGGTGAAGATGACGTTCATGTAGTCATGCTTCTTGACTTCTGAAACCGTCATTTTACCAAATCTTGAGGATCTCTCGACGATCCAGGATCGGCTTAACGGAGAAAAAGGGAGAATGGGAGAGGGCAGGAAAGATGGAGGGAGAGAGGCAGGGAGAGAGAGAGAGAAACCAAAAGTTCAAATGTTTGTAAACGTATTGGAGAAAACTGCTGTGGGCTCTAGACTTAAAAATGTTTCCTTATCTGCGCCTCATATTGTTTCAAAGATAAGGCATTAGTTTTTCAAGCACACGTGTTGACTTTGATAGCCGGTCTTCCTACTCGGCCACCGACACCTACGACGGAAACGAGACACAAAAGCGGCGACGAGGCTGGGACACAAAAGCGGCGACGAGGCTGGGACACAAAAGTTACCATGGATTTTATTTTGATAAATTCATTTCCATATCGTATCTCTGGCACTGGTAGTATTTCACATCACAGTGCCGCCCGCGGTGGCTGAGGGGACTGAGGCGCGCCAGTCACGGTCTGCACGGCCACTACGGTCGGGGGTTCGAATCCCCCCTCGGGCATGGATATTTGTGCTGTCCTTAGTATTAGCTAGTTCATAAGTAGTTTGTAAGTTTAGGGACTGATGACCTTGTAGTTAAGTTCCATAAGCTCTACAAACATTTGAACATTTGACCTTCATAGTACCGGGTGATCAAAAAGTCAGTATAAATTTGAAAACTTAATAAAACACGGAATAATGTAGATAGAGAAGTAAAAATTGACACACATGCTTGGAATGACATGGGGTTGTATTAGAACAAAAAAAGTTCAAAAATGGCCGATAGATCGCGCTTCATCTGATCAGATGATGTTCTTAACAGGAAATGCTCAATATGTTCATCATTCCTCAACAACAGCTGTAGTCGACGAATAATGTTGTGAACAGCACTATAAAACATGTCCGGAGTTATGGTGAGGCATTGGCGTCGAATGTTGTGTTTCAGCATCCCTAGAGATGTTCAAATGTCTGTAAATCTATCGGACCAAACTAGCTTACAAACTACTTAAACCTAGGTAAATTAACCTACCGACAAACACACACACCCATGCCCCAGGGAGGACTCGAACCTCCACAGCGAGCAACCGCGCGCTCCGCAGCGAGGTGCTTTAGACTGCTCTGCTACTCCACCGCGGCCCTAAGGTGTAAGTCGATCACGATACACTTGCGACTTCAGGTAACCTCAAAGCCAATAATCGCACGGACTGAGGTATGGGGACCTGGGAGGCCAAGCATGACGAAAGTGACACTGAGCACACCATCATCACCAAACGACGCGCGCAAGAGATCTTTCACGCGTCTAGCTAAATGGGGTGGAGCGCCATCCTGCATACTGATTTTTTTATTCTAATAAAACCCCATGTCATTCCAAGCTCTATAAAACACGGCTACGCCTGCTCTCGCTGGAATTGGAATTATGTTCTAACAAAACCCCATAGTATGGGGTGTTAGACCACGCGGCAGTTCCTGCGCGGCTGTTCAGTTCGCACCTCACCTTAGCGCTTTCTGCAGTTATGGCTAACCATCAGGCACTCATAATGCAGTTTCTCATTTTTAGTCTGAGTTTAGAAACAACACCAACTCTCGTCATCCGCGATGATTCTTTCATAAAAGAAATAGCTCCGTTTATCATTCCAGAGAAATCACTTCGGCCGTCCGCTAGTCGTTGTCTTTATTCACGAGCCAAGATGTGGGTGACAAATTTTACACCTACTTTTCTCATCATAAAAACATTTTAAAGAATGTCTTGAATACTTTATTTAGACCATTTTTTCCGACACACAGTTTGTTGGAACAGTGTCTAATGCAATCAGGAAGTATATGTTTTAATCTATCGTCGTAATGTGTTTTTAGCTAGTGTAATAGCTCAAATGTTCAAATTTTGTAAAGCTTATGGGACTTAACTACGGGGTCATCAGTCCCTAAGCTTACAAACTACTTACGAATTAGCTAAGACTAACGACGGCACAAATATCCATGCCCGAGGGGGGATTCGAACCCCCGACCGTAGTGGCCGTTCAGACCGTGACTGAAGCGCCTCAGTCCCCTCGGCCACCGCGGCCGGCAGTGTAATAGCTCCCGGTACCGGTGCAGAGTACGATCTTGAACCCCTCCTTTGGCGTAGAGTCGACACGTTCCCTTCAAAAGTAGGTGTGACAAGTACATGACACATCCGCTTCGGAAATTACAACACTGCCTGTCAGAGGATGGTCTACAAAAAGTTGTGTGTTACGAAATCGACGCCTTAGTGCGCACGACCATTCTGCCGCTGCTTTGACGCAGAAACGATGACCTATTGCGGCTGGATGTCTACTACTTACCACTGCTTAGTACAACTTACTGCACATCTCTTGTTGACATTTGTCAGTTCAAGGCGTCACCTTAGTTACTACGATGACGCCGCTTGTATGAAAGGAGTGAAATCAGTCTCGCAACGTTTTGGTGGAGCCCTGTACTTGATGCTAGCAGAAACATAACGATCTTAATCAGTAATGAAAGATGGAGAAAACTGACTTACCATAATGAGTTCTATGGAAGCAATGTATCAGTAAACAGCCTGCACGAAGATCGAACACCATATTCACATATTTCTCCCCGCAATTGTCGACTATTAACAGTAAACGCATTTGAGGAGTTTCGCGGGATATTTGCGATTTGGCGAAAGGTCAGTGTCAATCATCGGAATGTTACGCTTGCGAACGACAGAAATACGTAGTTTGCGAGGTGACAATTGCATGGGACGGAGAGCAAATTACTGGGAATCGATCGTTGATGGAGGTGTGCGCCTGGCTGCTTACAGCCAGGGTTGCAACACAGAATGCGCGGCAGTATTTCACAAGATTTTTGCTCTTGGTTAGGATGCTTGTTTTAATACTACCACCCTATAAATCACACTTAAGTGACTTGTACATATCAAATTACGTACTGACAACACCTGGCAGTTTACATGTTCATCCATCTCAGACATAAGAAAGGAAAATTAAGCTTTAATATTTAATCAACATCGCGGTTATCAGAGACGGAGCACTCTATGGGACTGTTTCTTTAAGGGTAGCGAAGAAAATCAGCAGTGTCCTTATAAAGGTATCATAGCGGCATTTGCCTGCAGTGATTTAGGAAAATCACGGAATACCTAAATCAGGATGACCGAAGGCAGGTCTGAAAAATTTAGAGTCCCATATGCTATCAAGCGCGCCACCTCACTCGGTCCCATTTCTGAATGCCGGTTGTAACGTTTCTGTTATGTTGCACACTCCTAAAAATAAGTTGCCAACATAGAAACACAAAATATCTGACACCTAAAATAAAACTTCACTACCGGACATGTAAAATATCACAATTTCGCCTTCAGTTTGAAATTCTATTAACACTATTAGTAAAATACCTTTAAGAAATAGTACATTGATTTAAATATAACTTTGGCTGTCCTTTTGCGTAATTTTCAATTTTGAATACTTTCGTAAATAATAGCTGCAAAACACTAAAAACGCATTACACTTAGTTTCGGAAATTGCTGAACCTATATAGATACTAATTTGTATAAAAACAACAATACTACATGTTATAACTATTGCACAACATGATTTCATATATACCTTTTGTTTAAATAAATTAGGGCAGACCATGTTTTATATATCACTGGATCCTAAATTAAATACTGATAATTTTTCATGCACTAAAATTAATAATCCGTTTGGTACTAAGAAACTATCTTCGAAATTAACAAAACTACGACAACCAAATACAAATCCGTATTAATAAAAAAATTGACCGCAAACTGAAACACATTGAAATTCCATGTCACAATAATATTACGCCTACACAATATTGGCAAAACAAATATGTGTGCACTTCGAAAACACACATAATGTAAATAATTTGAGCACTGTAAACACTAGTCAAAGGATGAATTTCAATTTGTGTACCACATTAAATACAAATTTCATGAAACATGTACATACATTGAGATAAATAGTCAAAGCTTAAATGTAATGTTTTAATTTATGTATTTTGGCATATTTAATGTAAAAGAATATTGTTTAATTGTGAATTACAAAACTTTGTCATCAATCTTATTACGCGGTTACGCAGAAAGATGTTTGAGAGAAACCATGTTCAGTTAGTCTTCTAGCAGTCACAAACCTGTAATCAGCTCTGTTGGCCTGCCGTTGCATTTTTTGATTGTGCAATAATGTGATTGATTTAAACGTTGTTTAAGTGGAAATAAAATTGTTTCCATATCAACTGACATGTTTATGATTTACAAAAAGATCCTGTAACATCAAATCTTTTAGTGAATGCCGAAGACAGCTCACAACGCAATGGACCTCAGCCAGCATATAAGTTCAACTTCACCTACAGTGGAATGACTTTGTTATAGACTGTGAACTAATAAAACTTTCCGTGATTCAGGAAAATATTAGGGCTCAGTTTGAGTCTTTCCGTAAAGGGGTGACGGGCGTTAGACGGTGCCACTTGAAATATTAATTTCAGCACATGCGCTCGTTAATTGAAGCTATGGAAAGCAATCTGACAGCCGCGTGGCGGTCCTTCGCGTACGTATTTCGCTGATAACTAAGCTTTAAAATGTAATCACATATATCTTTAAATATACGTATTATTTTACTTTTATATGATACGTAACTGTCGCTCGAGACACACTTGACTCCTTTCTGTCGTTTCAAAACCGGTTAATAGCTTACACCTGCTAGTGGGTATTTTACTGACTTGTACTGAAACGGTGGTATGGAAGCTCATATTCTCTAGTAAATGAAATAAATTACTCTGGCCATAATCTAAACAGGTAGTTACAAATGACACTTTTAAATAACGACTATTCGGCTGAATGTATTATTAGAGTCCCACACCTAAAGAGTAGGCAGCAAAGTTACCTTCTGACATCTTTTCTAACAGATTTTGTGATAAGGTTTCTTGTATTAGTCTTTAACTTCTTTTAGTTCTTACATAGAACGTCACATAAGCGACACATAGGAAACCGTAACAAGAGAGTATGAGGCAAATAACAGATGAGCCAGGTGATTCACAAGCGATTCTTTATTGCATTCTTTTCATAGGCTCTTTCATCTCCAAGTTATTACATTCTAAAGCAAACTAGTGAGCTCTTTGACATTCTGTAATAACCAAGCTGTCGACGGAACGTTAAACCCTTATCTCCCTTCCTTCATTTTTCGACTCTTTCAGGCTGTGGTCACACAGGCGGGATTCTTTGCATGGTTACGAACATGGACAAAGAAGAACTTGTAATACGTTTAATTTTTAATTCACAACATGTCCTGTGAAACTATTGTTGGGTTACGTTTTCCTATCGGTTACACCGTGAAATGTGTGACATCATATACCATCTACAAAATGGGATAGACACACTATAACTTATCTCATAATACGATAGCGCAACCGTAAACGAACATATCATAAACGATAAAGTACAAAGAGTAGTTTATTCGACTTCAGCATAGTTTTACGACCACAGAACTGCACTCTAAAGCATCTATGGCACAAGCTAAGTCAGAACATTTTTCTATCAGAAATGTCTTTCATCGCAAGAAATCATTTGATTAGCACAGAATAATTAAAAGGAAATTTTCATACTCAGTTCACCATGTTGCGTCTCCAATTCTGTGGCTCAGTCTGCAAGTGCGCTTGGGTGGATACCCGTTTATAGCGTGCACACACATCACTGTACGGCAAAAAAGGTTTGCACTGTATGAAGTTGTGCATGAAGTTGGTGTTATACAGAGCGATATCATTCGAGCGTCCGATCTCTATTAAGAGATTTAAATCAATAAATATTTAGTTCCTGAGACAGATTTACCCTCGGTATTTTCTCTGATAATGAGTATGCAATGATGATAATGAGTATGCAATGAAACATTGAATTAAAATTTGTGCTGAGGCTGGGAATCACTTTAAAAAAATAAAAAATAAAAATAGAAAAGACAATGAAATCCTAGGGTAGATCCGTTCCTTGCAGACACGGTATCGTACTTATTCTATGTCGATTGTTGAGTCATTTGCTCAGTTTCGCT
Source organism: Locusta migratoria (assembly GCA_026315105.1). Lineage (NCBI taxonomy): Eukaryota > Metazoa > Arthropoda > Insecta > Orthoptera > Acrididae > Locusta > Locusta migratoria. The sequence continues at coordinate 719,624,223 of CM048755.1, read as the reverse complement.
TTTTATTATTATTATTATTATTATTATTATTATTAGAGATAGAGGATCCACCCCTCCAAATGAACGCGCTGAGCTACCGCCCTGGCTGTCTCTAACCGACGACTGCAGGATTTTCCTGATTCTTGATGATCGTAGTGGTGGCGGTGAGGTACAAGTAACACCTCAGGCATAGCTTCAGCAGACAACTGCGCCACTCATTGCCACGTGTGAATACCGGATCTCCTTACTGATGTCAAAGGAAACCGGAGTGTGATACACGATCGGGATAATATTCATAAAATTGTCTCGTACTACAGTCAAGACAGTAATTGACACCATATTGCCTCACCTTTCTGTCCATAAGGCAGCAATCAATAACATGCAATGGGCTGCGGTATCAGTTAAGATGAAACCGAATGTGCACGCTTGGAAGCAGCTGAGACTTTCCTGCGTCGTCTCAGTAAGTTCCCTCACATACAAGATGAAGTTAGGATGAACGGGAAGGGTTTGGACACAACGCCTCGACTTACAATCGACAATATGCAAAGGAGGACTTCCGGACGTTTCAGTGGACTTCGCGGTGCACTGATTTATATGGAACTGTAGTGCAAAGAAGTGCACTTACGGATTGCTACATTTCGGTCTGTTTGTGTTTTAGTAGGACGGTGAAGCATTCATGGTTCCTTAACACGGTTCCTTCCATTCTGTGGTTCTCTCAGGTCTTAGTCCACAGATTTTTGTATACTTCTTGCTGACTTTATACACATTACATATTATTAATGAAATCAAGGCATTGCGAATAGTATTCGCAGATGTTAAGTTACGAAAGAGATCAATGAAGTAAAAATATAATTTCCTTTTTAATTTCATGTTTCACCGTTGTCTTCAATTAAATATCTGTACTTAGCGTGACAGTCATTTAAAGAATATGCGCTGAATGGGACGAAAGTCTGGTCGGATTCAGAGTGTGCAATAGCAACATTTATTGGAAAATATGTAACGGATGTTCCTACTAAGGAATTCTATTCGTACATCATGAAAACTGCCGTATGGTATACAGCGATTTAACTGGGTTAAGTCATCGTTCGTATTCACTATAAATTTTAAATAGTGAGTGAATATTCACAGTGCTGGGGTTATTACTTGGAATAGGTTTCAAAACAGTGTGTTCTTCGGAAAACTAGCTCTTGTTGCGTATATTCATGGTGAATCAGTATAAAATCGTATGCGCCCTATACAGAGTATTATCAAAGCATTACTTACATATCCTACAACATTTAGCGCCGCTCGAATCAAACGCTACAGTTTCTAATGCTCTTAATAATTGTCATCATCATCATCATTACAGACTGATTATGCCTTTCAGCGTTCAGTCTGTAGCATAGTACCTCTAATAAAATTCCTCCATGATCCCCTATTCAATGCTAACATTGATACCTCGTCTGATGTTATGCCTTTTACTTCAAAATCATTCTGCACCGAATCTAAGTACTTTCTTCTTGGTCTACCTCGATTCCTCTTACCCTCCGCTGCCGAGCTCATGAGTCTCTTAGGTAACCTTTCTTCTCCCATGCGTGTAACATGACCCCACCATCTCAGTCTGTTCGCTCTAACTGCTTCATCTATGGTGTTCATTCCCAGTTTTTCTTTGATTTCCTCATTATGGACTCCCCCCTGCCATTGTTCCCATCCTTTAGTACCTGCAATCATTCTTGCTACTTTCATATCTGTAACCTCTACCTTGTGAATAAGGTAACCTGTATCCACCCAACTTTCACTCCTATACAACAAAGTTGGTCGAAAGATAGAGAAATCCGAATTACATCGGAGATGATGTGTCTGTGAGAGTACGCAGGGGAAGACAGGAACTGAAATATATAAAACCGCGGCGGAGTGGGCAAGCGCATTGAGGCACCGTGCTGCGATGCGCAAGGCCGCACCCCGTCGGGGGTTCGAATCTCCCCTCGGGCATGGATGTTTATGTCGTATTTAGTATATCGTAGTTCATAAGTAGTTTGTAAGTTAACGGACTGATGACCCCGCAGTTAAGTCCCTTAAGCTTAACAAACATTTGAACGTTTTAAATATATACCACACATATCGAGACCGCTATCTGTAATTAAAGTTTTTTACTAGAGAAGGAGACGAGGTGGGCCGTATCAAATCAGTCAGAAGAGTGAAGGGAAGAAGTATGCCAGTGTCGGCTGACAACCGAAGATTTTATGGAAAAGAAGACTTGAGAGGTATGACAGAAAAGCGGGAAACGAAAGAATATCGAGTACGTTGTACATACGTGCTGTTCTTCTGATTTGATCTGATGCCAAAGAAGCGAATTTCTTAAGACGCATCGTTATGTAATATGATGTTTAACTACACAAAGTTACAACTGAATTGATTCGTTACGCCATCGACACTGTTCCGCGACAAATGACGTCATCTCCAGCTTTTCCTGTTTTCTGTTCTGTTTTCGTCAGGCGATAATACGTTTCACATACGTAAATGTTACTTGATAAGGTATTATAAATGCATGCACATTTATCACTGTTCGTGCATAGCGGCAGTAAGGGCTAGGTGAAACGCCGTCCGCGTTTTTAGAACAAAGCACAAGGTCTTAGTGACCCAGAAGCTAATTTCCTGAGAACTGTCAATACTCTGGCAATGCAGGCAACCTGTTTTCTTGTACTTCAACCACCCTTCTCTCTACACCAGTCTGATACTAGTCTGGCATTATTTTAGACATACAATCGAAGACTCTTTAAGTTTCGAGACTCTGCATTGCCTGAAAATATGTGACTCACCTGAATACCTTGAAATTGGAAAGCAAGTATTATGAATGGCAAATATTCACGTACGTATGTCTTGGTGTAGTTCTAAATGAGTTGTGATAACTGTGATCTGAATCTTTGTGCGGCTTTGCACATTAAATCTTCATATGAAGAGAATTTTAATAGCTGACAGTGATAAAAACGAGCCATACAATACCGCATATTAGCAACTCGTCGAGTATCAAAGCCGCTGTAACACTGGAAGCTGAACATGCGGGTCCCCACGTTCTGAAATTCACGCAGAGGCAGCGATGTATATGTTTCACAATCAGATCGTCCTCTGTGCAGTGAACGCTCTCATACACCGCCGATTAAATGCGGAGAATGTCCCTGTTCCAACTTAATTAAAGCATTGTTGGTTTGCCAACAGCCTGACCGTGGGATGTGATTCAGTTGTTATACTGCAGGATTAATTCCTTCTTGAAGCAGAAACCTAATTCCCGTACGAGCATACAGACTTTGATTATGCGAAATACCTCTAGTCGACACATGTTTCCCCAACAGTTTCATTACCTATAGCTTCCATATTCTTATCGACATGCACACATGTTCTGTTCCGAAGTATTATAATGAGGTGTGTCGTTTCAAAGGTTAACTCTCCTCCAATATTTTGCAAATTATAGACAGTGTAACACCCTTAAGATTTCTATGACCCACCAGACTATTCTGTTCACTCTTCATTAACAGACTCCCCTTCTGAATTGACAAGCAAGAAGGAATGTCACAAAAAGCACCAAAATGCATTGAAGGTATCTGTAAAATCTACTGCCGTATATACAGTATGTAGATTTCGGGTGACGCTACAGACGTGTGGAAACATGCGATTGGTACAGACGATACACTCTCAAGTTTTGTCCAGAGTGTGGAACTGTGAGACTCTCTGAAACTGTAGATATCTACCGAGACACCAGAGAAATACATCTAACAGCTTCTGTGTGTTGCTCGGTTTAACCCAAACAATTACTGCTCATCACGTATTTCAGGCGACGGCTAACGTTGACGGACTGCGTCGGATAGTTTCCAGTTACAAATGAATTTAGCCCGGAATTTGAAATGCACATCCGATAGAGTGGTCCTAAATTGCCCTATTATGATATTCTTTCTGTCGGTATATATTAATATGGACAATAAAAGAGGAAGACAAATATGTGCCGTTCTGGTGCCCTTCTTGTCCGCATTGGTTGCTACAGCTTGCTGCTGTGTTATTCTGTCGCTTCTGGTTATTCATCTCGTTTTATCACCCTCTTTAATACATATAGATAAAACTAATATCGTACTAGACTAATATTACTCCTCTCTATCGAATGCATACGAAAAGTACCGCTTTATTAGTAATTATATTTGTAACGAGTGAAAATTGGCGACGCATGAAAGACGTAATGAGCGTCTAAATCAAAATATTGAAACATTTCAATCGTTTCGGGGTGTTGTAACAAATTCTACGACAAACTGAAAATTTGTGCTAGAACGGGATTCGAACCCGGATTTCCCGCTTCAGGCCAGCGGTCTCCTTAAAAATTTATAGCACGCTTCATTTCCAACTCAAATTCTCAACTTACAGCACACTAAGATGGTAGTATCCCATAACCATTGGCACCTCTTGCTCGCAGCTTATACTGTATTCTCGCAATGGAACAGACACCATTAGTTGACAGTAACAGCGTTAAATTTACGAAATCTAAATATTGAAACATTTCAACTGCTTCGGGGTATTGAAACAAATTCTACAACAAAGTTGAAAACTTGTGCAGAACCGGGTTTACGGCCGTTGCTGTCAACTAATGGTGTCTGTGCTGGGACTGAACTACTCTGGTTATCGGTACCTAGGCTTACAAACTATTTAAACTAACTTCAACTAACTTAGGTACAAACATAACACCCATACACGAGGGAGGACTCGAAACTCCGACTGTGAGGAACCGCGCGCTCCGAAGAAAGGCGCCTTAGAGCGCGTGCCCACTCCACCGCGGCCTCTGCGATGATTCTCGACTCAACCTACATTTTTTGATAATTTCGGGTCTGTTGTAATGGTAACTCTTAAGTGAACAATTGGTGGAGTCGATGATGCGGATGGACCATATATTGAACCGTGAGCACAGAATGTGTCGTGTGGTACCCCTCTACCAGCATAGTTCAGAGAAGACGGTGATGAAGGGTAGGATCCAGACGGCCTGGCTTGTGACGAGGGACTGGAGAATACATTGCAAGGCTAACTACGCCTGCACAGTTCAGAATAGCTGGTGATGTGGGGGATAGGCGTGGCGTCTTTTATGAACGTTGGTCTTCTTGATACTCCCCTCCATCGTTAGATTTGCTGAACGGTGCAAAACACAGTTATCGTTACAACACACTCTCCTGTTCTGTAATTATCTCAGCTTCACCCTATGCTTACTTAGTGTCTACACATCCAACACCAGACAGTTCACACACTCTCTACCCTATCACCTCCTTCCAATTTATGTCCGTCACCATCATGGTTTGCTGCTTTCTTCCCCTTCTCTGTTCCTATCATTCCCGCTTCCACCCTTTCATCATTCCAGTGGTGCATCTCAGAGCCCTTTTCACTTATCTAGTTTGTGCACATTCATAATTTAGCAGTGACGTCTCTAACTTCACAATTGTCCCGCACCCTTGCTCTTCCCCATCCCCTCTCCAATCTAGACTGCACTCACTATGGCTGCAAATGGTGACCATGTGGGTGTGAGTTCAGCTTGCATGAATCTATGAATGTGTATTATCTTCTTTTGATGGAGGCTTTGGAGAAGAGCTTTAGCTATGTGATTGAAATGGTCTTTTCTTCGTGCCTATCTGTAGCTGATCAAACGTATTTATGGTAAGTTACAATTTATCGTTTCAAAAAATGTTCTAATGTTTGTATAGCTTATGGGACTTAACTACGGGGTCATCAGTCCCTAAACTTACAAACTACTTATGAACTACCTAACACTAAGGACGGCACAAATATCCATGCCCGGGGGGGGGGGGATTCGAACCCCCGACCGTAGTAGCCGTGCAGACCGTGACTGGAGCGCCTCAGTCCCCTCGGCCACCGCGGCCGGCAATTTATCGTTTCATAATATTGTTATGTATGAGTAAATAGTAATCCGTTACCATAATTTTGGAGGCTTGGGGAAGCATAGTTACATATCCGTGACATTCTCAAAATTAATAGCAATTTTCACCTTTTTCTCAACAGAGCAAGCTGTTCAAGTGATATTACACTGTATTCTTCTTTGAGAGAGGACATCGAATGAAATCCCCGTCTCGCGATCCAGACTAACTTTTTTTCTGGTATCACTTATTCGCTATAGGTAACTGTTGGGGATGCCAATTCTGAAAAAAAAGCAGTAGAGATCGACGTCACCATCCTTGCGATGTTTTAATTTGTGCTGTTCCTAATGAGCTCGTTGAAATGAAGTTAAAATTCAGTTTCCTTTCCTCATTTGTTTCCTTTACCGATTTACACTGCTTGGTAGATTCTAAGTAACAGAAACATTGTTTGACAGAAATTACCGATTTACACTGCTTGGTAGATTCTAAGTAACAGAAACATTGTTTGACAGAAATATTTGCAGGCAATGATAGGTGACATGTACATACGTCAGAGAGGTGGTGTTATATTTATAACACAAAAGTGCACAGATTTCATTACATGGGAAAGCAGAACAACAATCACAAGTAACGTTCATGTTTCCAAAGATCAGATTCCCTACATAAACGTCGATATCAGTTCCTCAGTAACGAGAATATGCCCTTCTCAGACACTAATACACAATTTGCACTTGTTATTCATGATGATAACTAAAGTGTTGAAAATATCTTGGTGAATATTGTTCCATTCCTCTTTGAGGGTACGGGTAGTCGTTAAGAAACACACCTGACAAGAACATCCCTGACACGTTCTATGCGCTTTAGGTCCTGGGAGTGCCCATGTCATTCTGTTCATCTAGTACCTTTACTTACCAACGTGTTCGTCACATCAATGGTTCTGTGTGGGTGGTTATCATTTATTAACGGGAGAAGGAATAGGAAGGAAAGGAATGTCTATAGCTACACTAGGGCATAGAAATAACTCATTGGCGTCCAGTCAGAATTTAAGCCGAGCCGGCATTCAAACGGGTGTTACCCGCTGCGGGCAAACTTTCACCCTAACCTCTTTGAATTCCGCGCTCGTCTCCCGTCCGCCTCAAAATCTGTAAAGTCGGTCACTACGGATGTAGCGCCGCTACCGTCCACCTAGTTTTATGCTCGCCACTCGGATTTCTGCATGATGTCGAACGTTATTCCCACATCTGAAGTAAAGTAATGAACAATACGTCGTCATAGCCTAGAAGTACATTACATAGATTGGTGTTGTGTCTGAGAGGTACGCATCGGCAACACATTGTACTCGCATTCTGGAGGATGGGGGTTCAAACCCAACTCCGGCTGTCAAGACTTCTCTAAAACAAAGTGCCGGGATGGTTCACTTGAAAGAGCACGGATGGCTTCCTTTCCCAAATCAAACGTTCAAATGTTTGTAAAGATTATGGGACTTAATTGCGGGGTCATCAGTCCCTAAACTTACAAACTACTTATGAACTACCTTATACTAAAGACAGCACAAATATCCATGCCCGAGGGGGGATTCGAACCCCAGACGGCGAACGGCCGCGCGCACCGCAGCACAGGGCTCCATTACGCACGACTAATCCACCGCCGCAAAACGTTTCTCACAAAGTTTCCAAATAATTCTACATTTAGGATCGCCGACAGGTTTAGGGTCAAATTGAAATATGTGGTATTAGGTCCATATACTCATACATGTGGGAATACTCAGCATATACCACACAATAACTTTGTTCATTGTAATTGTTTAACCCGACAACCGGCAGTTTCATTGCATATTTTGCACGTCTAGAGTGAGGGAAATCCCCACGCTGTAGCCACCAGCAACATACGATCTGTCATTGCCTAAGGTTACCTAATATTAGGGCTGGGCAAATGACACTCGCGTTCGAACATGTTCGGTATTTCCCGATACAGCGAAGAACTCGATCGAACTGTTCGTACACTCAGATAATAAATGACTCGCGCTGCGTATCTACGAATGATACGCGGGGAATTTTTAAGTTACCGGGCTAACGCTTTGCATCAGAACTAATTTCATTCTAAGTAGAAGTACATGTAAAAGATAAGAAGGGCATAACTATGAAAAACTGTATTTTTTTAATACAGTCCAGACATGACCCGTCTGGTATCATTGCAAGATATGATTCATTGATAAAATATCTGCTACTATGAAAGAACTACTGAATCACATGACTTGAAAAAAATGTGACTCTTTCAGAAGTAGAAATCACATTTAATGCGATTTTTGGAGGTTGCAAATGGCTATTCCATTACCTCTTCATACGGTACTGTAACAGATAAAAATGTTACCACCTTTTAATCACCTTGAAAACGAGATTAAAAGAGATGAAACAAGGAAAACATAGAAATTTAATACCCAATAACGGAAATAAGTCATATAAAAATAAACTGTAATTGCGACCTAGGAGTAAACGGTGCACGAGCTGCTGTGTAAGTAGTATAAACAGGTGTCGCTAGATCGCAGCACTAGAATTTAAATCGCGATTGCTATTCGTTACTGCTTTTACTTATGACCTGCAGTCTAGAAGCTACTATAGTCGGAATATCACACTTATTAATCCACATAGTACATTAATGACACCCTATCTTCGTTATAAATCGTATACTGCACAACACAGAAACGATTTATGAATACCGTCGTTCTAAATAGTATAGATAGTACCTCCTGACATTGCTCTATAGCGTTGTGATCGAATGTTCGAACATTTCCCGAGATTTCCCGAAGTGTGGCGTAAATTGTTCGAACAGTTCGAGTCATGTTCAAACCTAGCCCTACCTAATATGACTATTTGCTGCCTCCCTGTCTGAAAGGACCACAGTTCTTGGATACTATCTCCCATGTTGTCAGAGTTTCAGCAGGAAGGTGCACCGGCCCACTTCGATGTTAATGTACGCGAGCACCTCAAGAACGCGTACCCTCATCGATGGATCGGAGGGAATAGTCCTGTCCCATGATCAGTTCTGTCGCCGGATCTCGCACTTCTGAACTTGGTGTATGAAACCCCCGTAGAAACGGATGAATATATGCTTGATGCGGTCAAAGCTGCCTGTCTCTACGTACAACACACACGAAATATTATTTACAGTGCAGCAGTGTTTGTGTTTCATAATTCATACATTGAGACTGAAAATCGTCCCTTTGAATCATTACTATGAGCTGGTTCTTATGTATTGTCGCTGTTAAGTGTCTATAGCACAAAAAATACACATTTCCTACCAGTGGTTCTCGGTCTCAGTATAATAGGACTTCGACCTACTACCCATTTTAATTTGACCCAAAATATTTCAGACGCTCCGCATATACTGCAAAGATTTAAATCAGCTATTGGTCTACGTGTGGTTCTCTTGCAAGGATCCGCCATTATATTTCGCGAATAGATAGGTGTATGCTATTAACATACAGCGTAAAACCTATTTCAAATGTGTGTACTTAATACTGTTTAAGTCAACATTATTTTGTGGAAATAATTAGAGAGTATGAGGGATTGATAAGACGACGTAAAGATACAAGATCCGATTTGGGGCGGGTTACCTTTCAACTTTCAAACATTTCTCGGGTATAGGAATAAAAAATTTCAATACGATCGTTGAAAATCGTGATATTTTCTCTAAATAAGTCATCGAATAGATTGTTACACTTATAAAAATCATACGTGTTCCTATAAAGCGGTTGATACAGGAGTTAATAACATTAAACACAAAACATATTACGTGTACATTTTTGAACAGTAGTTTGCCTAACAAAATCGTTTTGGTTACGTCATCGGTTAACGCTACAATAATTGTGTAGCGTCTGATATGACTAACCCCGTATACAAAAGGTCAGGGTTCCTTCACAATAGTTACAACTGATTTTCTCGTTGTTTTATAGCATACCATCCCTTACTATTTCGTTTCGTTGCTTTGTTATTTGTTTGTGAATTCTGTAGTTGTATTCGAGCTCTTAGTCAAGAGGTTGAAAGTAACTGTGAAGTTATCTGGGCACGTATAACAGGTCTAAAAGAAGTAAAGTTAATAGTTGGGTGTTTTTACCGGCCCCCCAGTGCTGCTGTAGCAGTTTTAGAATCATTCAAGGAAAGTCTACACCAGGTAGTGCATAGGTATCCGGGCCATGTAATATTAGTCGGAGGTGACTTCAACCTTAAGAGTATAGATTGGGACCTCGCTAGTTACATTTCAGGCGGTAAAGACAAGCAGTCATGCGAGCTACTTTTGGACACATTCTCCGAAAACTGTCTTGAGCAGTTAAACCGGCAACCCACGCGCAATGGAAATATTCTAGACCTTATAGCCACAAACAGGCCTGACCTTATTAACGATGTCTGTGTAGAGACAGGAATTAGTGATCATGATATCGTCATAGCGTCGATGGTGACCAAAGTTCATAAACCAGTCAAGAAGGCTAGGAACGTGTATTTGTTGGGAAGAGCCGACAAGCAAATGTTACGATCGCACTTAGAAAATGAATGGGCATCGTTTAATTCTGGGACAATGGATGTAGAGGAATTGTGGACTAAATTTAAGTGCATTGTTAATAAAGGGTTAGAGAAATATGTGCCAGTAAAGACGATTAAGGATGAAAAAGATCCACCGTGGTATAATAATAATGTTAGAAAGCTGCTGAGAAAGCAAAGGCTGTTGCACTCTCGATTCAAAAAAGAACACGCAAATGATGACAGGCAAAAGTTAGTAGAGATTCGTGCGTCTATAAAAAGATCGATGCGTGAAGCATACAATAATTATCATAGCCATACCTTAGCAAAAGATCTTTCAGAGAACCCGAAAAAATTCTGGTTCTATGTAAAATTGATAAGCGGGTCATAGCCCACTGTCCAGTCACTAGTTGATCATTCCGGGGCAGTAATAGAAGAAAGCAAACGGAAAGCTGAAGTTCTAAATTTAACCTTTAAGAAATCTTTCACGCAGGAGGACCGCACAAATATACCATCATTTGATGAACGTACTAATTCCGAAATGGGGGACATAGCAATAGCTATTTCGGGTGTAGAGAAGCAGCTGAGAGAGCTAAATACGAAAAAGTCTGCTAGTCCGGATGGAATACCAGTTCGGTTTTACAAAGACTATTCAGCGGCATTGGCCCCCTATTTAGCTTGCATTTATAGCGAATCTTTAATTCAGCGCAGAGTTCCTAGTGATTGGAAAAAGGCGCAGGTGACTCCCGTGTATAAGAAAGGAAAGAGAACTGACCCATACAATTACAGGCCAATATCGTTGACATCGGTTTCATGTAGAATTTTGGAGCATATTCTCAGTTCGAATATAGTAAATTTCCTTGAAACGGAAAATCTTCTTTCCATGAATCAGCACGGGTTTAGGAAACATCGTTCATGTGAAACTCAGCTTGCCCTTTTCTCATATGACATCTTGCGAGCCATGGACGAAGGGCAACAGGCGGATTTTGTCTTTCTCGACTTCAAAAAGGCGTTCGACGCGGTGCCACACTGCAGACTGCTAACGAAGATACGAGCTTATGGAATAGGTTCACAGATTTGTGACTGACTGGAAGACTTCCTAAGTAATAGAAAGCAGTACGTTGTTCTCGACGGCGAGTGTTCATCAGAGACGAGTGTATTGTCAGGCGTGCCCCAGGGGAGTGTGATAGGACCGCTATTATTTTCTATATATATAAATGATCTGATGGACAGAGTAAGTTGTAATTTGCGGCTGTTTGCTGATGATTCTGTGGTGTACGGGAGGGTGTCGTCTGTAACTGACTGTAATAGCATACAGGTTGACTTAGACAAAATTTCTAGTTGGTGCGAAGAATGGCAGCTAGCTCTCAATCTATAAAAATGTAAGGTGATGCGCATGGGTAGAAAAAACAATCCTATTATGTTCGAATACAGCATTAGTCGTGAGCTTCTTGATGCTGTCGCGTCGTTCAAATATCTAGGCGTAACATTGCAGAGCGATATGAAATGGAACGAGCATGTAAGGACAGTTGTGAGTAAGGCAGACAGCCGACTTCGGTTTATTGGGAGAATTTTGGGAAGATGTACTTCACCTGTAAAGGAGATCGCGTATAAAATGCTTGTACGACCACGTCTTGAGTATTGCTCAAGTATTTGGGACCCGCAGCAGATCGGTTTGAAGGAAGACATAGAGGCGGTTCAGAGGCGAGCAGCTAGATTTGTTACCGGTAGGTTCGACCAATGCGCGAGTGTCACGGAAATGCTCCGGCAACTCAATTGTGGATCGCCGGAAGAAAGACGACGTTCTTTTCGTGAATTTCTGTTAAGTAAATTTAGAGGGCCGGAATTTGAAGCTGAGTGTAGTACGATCTTGCTGCCGCCTACATACATTTCGCGTAAAGATCACAAAGACAAGATAAGAGAAATTAGGGCTCGTACGGAGGCATATAGGCATTCTTTCTTTCCTCGTTCAATTTGGGAGTGGAATAGGAAAGGAAATGCCTAGTAGTGGTACAGTGTACCCTCCGCCACGCACCTTACGGTGAATTGCGGAGTATGTATGTAGATGTAGATGTAGAAGTCACAGTATTTGTGACTCTGGAGCTGACAGCAGTGAGGTTAAAATTTTTTCACGATTCTCGCCGTATCACTCCAAGGTCTTAAAACTACATGTTTTTAATGATAAATAATAGTTGTCAGCTAACTTCAAGTAATGCCCGAAAGGTAAAACGTAATAACAAACTGTAAGTTGACCATTAGTAAAAACCAGCACTTTCAAATGCAACAGCGTAGTCTACATTTTAGATTTCTGACGATCGTTTTTGTACGGCATTATAAACTGTGCCATTATTTCCAAACGCACTGTTAAAAAGATGATCAAGCTTTCAGTAGTCTATAGCGGCTGTTAGAAATCAGTTTGAAGGTATTCCCAAAATAATAATAATTTCGTGTGGCTCAGTGGCCTGAGGGAAGTCTTTCAATTGGAGGCCACTTCGGCGACTTGCGTGTCCCTAACCTACCCTATTTATCCTACCAAGAAAAGGGGACCTATTGTTTATCGTGATATCCGAACCACATGTCGTTTCTGGCGACTCTTCCCATCATTAAGAGGTGAAGGCTGGGTTAAAACACATACTGTAAAATTTCGTGATCCGACCGGGTTGCGAAGCCGCGACCCTTGGGTTTCCAGTCGAGCGCTTTACTCAGAGACCAAGAAGCCCGAAATAAAATTTATTAATTTGTAACCTATCGAATGCCTTGAATGGGTGCTCATAGAGAACGCTTGCTCCATGATAAGTTTCTCGGCTAACCTACGACAGCGTCTCTATTTTGCCTCCCACTGACCCGTACAGAGTTTAATAAACATACATTGAGCCTGTCAAACATCAGCCCTTAGAGTCCATTCACACCTCGCGTGAATATGGAAACTATCAGACTGGTTCCTCTTTCTAGAAGTGTGTAATAACTTTTAGATCCCCTTATTCAATAGATAAGGCGCTAAATATATTACACCAGAAATTTTCATACTCTTGTGTACCTTATGAAGTCGTTAAATTACAACAACGATACGGCTGTATAATACTTTGGTTCACTCTAGATGAATATTCCGATTCCACTCAAGTATTCACTACTACTTTATTAATCACGGAACACACTTCGAATAAGAGATTTTCAACGTTCCACTTATATTTGTGTCATGAAGTTTTTTACTATCGGTAATCCGTCCAAACTCAATGAATAAATATATTCGATCTTCAAATCGAAAGAGAATTTACTAAAAGCAAAAAATTGTTACACAATTACTGCTTTGTTCGTGAGAAATTTTCATTCCATCAGTGTTTTAGCGTATGAGGTCTACTGGTACAACGATGACTTTATATTGATGTGCGTTACGCACCAGTAACTGACTCTACTCCGTACCTGCAGTAAACAGTCTCTATCGTATTCTGATAATGCTGTCGAAAATTTCTTTGTTGCTTAGTGGAAATCGTCATTGCTTTTAAGTGTGTAATAATATGTGATTATATTTATGGTTCTCTTAAAGTTTCATATTTTAGTGTCACGTTTAAGTATACACTTGAAAAGTTTGTCAGATTCCCACAAATCACAGACTATAGTCTGTGAGAGAGTATGCGTTCTTTTTGTGAAACTATGTATCGGCGAATAATAGACTGTTGGCAGTGTCATATTTTTCTGAAGGTAAGACTGAAAAATACTGAATACTTGAACCTTGTTGGATATCACACGGATTCATATGGATGCCAAGTTCTTACGACGAAAAGAGTAGTGTTTCTTTTCGAATAGATTAGGTCGATAGTAGTAAGACATGTGGCTCGTGTAAGTCTGTGCTTCAAACATAGGCCAGTTATAGTAACAAACTGTCTGCTCTATTGACTATAAAGATGGCGCACGTTCTTCTTTCCGACACGTAAGACGTTTCGGTCACTGAGTACGTAACTGTTTGAGACGGCAGCAGTCCACAGGCATTCATTTCTCTCTGCTTGAACAAACCTGTAACACAATGTGGCCTAAATTTTTATTTCCACAGCGTGAAAGTGTGTTCATAATTTACAACGAATCTCACAGTTACGTCAATTGTCACTGAATAAGTAATACGGTATAGGGATCAATACTAACCATACTGCACTCACGTATCACGCAACCCATTTTGTCTCTTTCTTTTGCCACTCAATGTTGGCAGATTGTACAAGCCCACGTTCGTGAGTATTTGGGAACGTATTTCCAAAGAATACTAACTGAAGTACGAGCAGTCACTCCTTCTGTCCCGAAACTAGACTCTTACTATGTAATACAATACCACACGATTAATGAAACCATTCGTCGTTAGAGCTACCTATGACTGGTAGTACACATTCTTACATTCTCACAGTTACCTGTGTAAGTGCCTCATACATCTAGTTAGCACAGTTCCGTGATTCTGTGCATTTAATTTAGGTTACGACGTGTACTGAGTGGTGATCTATTTTAGTACTCCGTCTCACGAATAAACTATTTGGTTCACCATAATCGTGATACAAGAACTCAAATAGTGTTTAGGACTCATCCATGCAACGACAACATCATCAAACTCTCTCTCTCTCTTATTTTCCTATGAAACAAAAAGCCTCCTAGTCACGGTAATATCCAACAAATCCAACAGTATATTCCCTTAAAATCCCAAGGCATTTCATTTTGACACCCTACAGTTTCTCTTTCAAAAATATGGTAATTGTATAATTTGTCTTGTCCACCAATAAAGCAATCTCTTTTCCTGTGCTCCATCCCCCCCCCCCCCCCCTGTAACCCTCTTTCAGTGCCTCACTGGATCTTTCTGACCCTCCTCTCTGTCCTAATGGTATTCCACTGTTTCCCATTGTTTCTGTTTCTCTATATCCTATGCTGTCCCCTCTCGCACAAGTGTCATCCTTGACGTTCGTTGCTCGAACAGCTTACAGCTACTTTCACCTACCTAAACATTCATTTATATTGAAAACACAGTCATAACTGCTGTTTATGTTGCATTCAATATAAAATACTTAAACAATGTAATAGATGCCTCGTAATGAACTGATAATTATTAACAAAGCCTTTTCGATATGATCTAGTGAAATAGCCAGAAATCCCACAGATCTCTGTATTTTCTCCCATCTTTCCTACCCTTGTGTGGTGCTATACAATGTCTATATTTCAGTTTGTTACATACTTTTTCTCATGTAAATCAAAATGTATTGATTGATTTTTTCATATTGTAACCATATTTGCTACGTGCAGTAACCGTGACTGTGCTAACTAATACATTCATTGTATCTGCTACCAGTCACTTTGTTTTTGTTTGTTTAATTTAAAACAATACAACGCGCTTCGAACGCTATATACATTCAGAAACATTGCTTATATTACTAATAACAAATGGGACATTTGAATGGTTCAATATAGTAATAAATGCAATTTTTATGTATGTAAATAGCGCCTGATAATGAGCACAACGTGCTCGAAACGCCTTGTATTATTTTAAATTAAGCAAAAATAAAGCGATTGGTAGCAGGAATGACGAATGGTACTTTTTCATATTTGCTTGATTACTGGCTGAGAATGTCAGTGGAGATACTACTTTTCACTATGAAGTGTATTTTAGTGAAGAATTACATACATTTTTTCTGCACATTCAGACAGACTATGAGTCATAGCATGTTATGGGTAAACGGTTTTTTAATATTCCTACTACAGGAGTGGTCTCTAATTGAAACGAACAATCTAAAATAAAATAAAAAACAAAACATGTATTAACACACATTTTTAGACTAATTTCTTTGTAAAATGTATAGAATTTTCGTTTAACGTAGTTGTATATAACTAAAGAGGTTTACCGTGTCGTTGCGTCTGCATCGTCTAAGTTGCAACTCATGCGTGCTACCTTCCCTTCCTGTCCAGAATATAGAGTTGCTGTGCACAACTGTTTGCTATGACATCAAAGCTGATTTTCAAGCTACGTGTGTTTGAGCGTGATGTCAATACCACACCGGCAGTTGCTGTTTCTCTGTAAGAGCTGTCTAAATCTTTCCGATGTATATTTGTCAATATATGGCCGTTTGATATTTCATTTACATCAACAGGAGTTTTCAAAGGTATTTTCTTTTCCATTTTATACGTTTTAAATTTTTTGACAACATATTTGATAGACGCACTAACGATGCATCGTTTCTACACTTGTCATATAAGCTTACAAAAACTCGTAAATATATAAAGTAGAATAGGAGGTACCTTGCGCAACGTCGGTTAATGTAAACCCATAACCAGACGATTATAAATTTAGAGATATATTCGGCGTATATTTACATAGTTTTTAAAGGGCGACATTAACCACCGATGTTAACGTAAAATAAATAAATAAGTCAATAAAATTCGTTACTGTTGGCCGATAATCTACATCTATAAATGTGAATGTCTGTTCGGTGTGCGTTTATCACGTGTGAACCACAATACGTAAAGAGCTAAAAATTTGTACAGTTACTAATGTCTATCCGGGGAAGGCTTTAGGCACGGTTTTATGGCGATCGGATAGCTATTTATCTATATATATTAATGTGAATGTCTGTTCGGTGTACGCTTATCACGTCCGAACGACAGGATATACAGACTTAAATATTTGTACAGTTACTAATTTATACCTGACGAAGGTTTTAGTCACGGTTTTATGGCGATCTGGCAGATATTTAGTAATTTGAAGAATATAACGCGAAATGCGGAACAGTAATTACTCTTGGAAAAATATATGTACTCTTTGAAAATTGTTTTATTGGTTGCATTGTTTCTTGAGGGTTGATAATGATAAAAGGGTGGAATATATTGGGATGGAAAGTTATCGGTGTATATAAAATTCTACGTTTGTTTGTGTGTTAATATTTCGCTCTGCAGCGAAAAATTCAGAAAGCAAACAAATGGTCTGTGTGTCATTGTTGTCCGAAGCCTCCCGTTGTACACCATAGCAGTTCCCCGCCGATAGCTACAAGGGGTAGAAGGACGTCAAATTATAAAAAAAATTGGACTGAAGGCTAGCGATGACGTTTGCGACTCTATAGCAAGGATGTTATTAACAGCGAAGCGTGATGCCACAGACCATATCTTTGGTCTATGCGTGCTACAATGTCTTCAGCTCTTTCTCTGTAAGGAGAAGCATACGAATAAGGAAATATAAGAATAAGTAAATAAAGCAGTAAAAAAAGAAATTTCTTTCAATACATCTCTTTAAAAAAATCGATTTGACGTTTCGCGCATTATCTATCATAATATCACAATCAACCAACTCGCGAGCGGAGCCGCGGGTTTAAGCTAGTCACATAATAAATTACATCAAATATTAATGCACTTGTTCATTCTCGCAGAAAACGTATGTCGACTATAGTGAAAAGGGTATTCTTTGTTTGACAGTAGTTACTTTTTTGATAAGAAATTTGTAATTATTCACTAAGTACTTTTCCATTTTCTTCGGAAGAAACTCAAATTGGTGACGTTCATGGAACAGTGACAGTTGGAAAGAACCACAACTCTGGCTGAGGTGAAAGGGGCAAAACCTTTGCGTGATAAATAACGCCAAAAATATGGCCCAAGTGTTTCGGTAAATGACGTGTCTAAACGTTACGGTACGCGTTTTCAAGGACTTACAGCAGACGGATGGGCCTTGGCCCACTTCATTGCGTTAAAAGACGCAAGAGATAGCAACTAGACTTGTGTCAAGTAACGCAGTGTTGTGGATAGCGGCTGTTGGTGGCAACGATAGGTGAGGGTTGCTCTTCATTTACCTCAGTATGCAATGGAGTTTACTGACAATGAAATGCTTATAATGGAAGTTGGGAAGCACAATAATATTTATATGATGTTTCCGACACTGATTACAGAAACTGTGATAAAAAAGAAGATAATGGGCCAGTGTATGTGAAACAGTTGTCAAACAGCTATGGGGAAATACGGAAGCAGAAGAAAGAAGTCAAGCTGGTCAGCTTTTGTAATATTTAGGGAATATTCTGACCGTTTTTGCAGGACGATATACACATTAAAACTTGCATTTATGTTGCACAATAGTATTCATTTATTATTTCGTTATGTACTGCCTCCTGGATATTTTTTAACATCGTCAGATAACTTAATATTGAACAGATATTCCACACAACAACAGTAAGAGTATAGTTCCATAGAGGTGGTTTTTCAAAGATATATATATATATATATTAACACACAAGGAAAATATAAAACTCAAATTTCACGGGATTGAATACATATTATTTCCAGCTTAAATATTAAAAGAGTTGAATTATATAAGCCAAAATATTTTATGAGCAAGTAAAAGAAGCGTTTTAATAATTAAAATTTTTCAGTATGCTATTTAAAAATTAGAACCTTATAGGTAAAAATATTTTATATGTGATTAGTTGAAAGCCTACTGTGTTGTATTGTAAAAATTAAGACTGTGGTTAAGAGTCCCAGAAAAGAGGTGGGATAGTACGAAGATGGCAGAAGGGAGAAAGGAGTGTAGAGGTAATGGTAGACAAGAGGGGCAGGAAACTAACATTACTAGAAATTCTGCCTATTAATAAACACCAATCAAAGATTCCTGAACTAATCCTTAATAACGAAACACAATTTCATTATTCACCCTTGTTAAAGACGTGGTGGTACACTGTTATTATTTGACTCAATATACATATTAATTAAAAGTTTTCGTTAGCACATTCCATAGAGTCATTCCTCCCTCTGCCGTACTCCCTCAACACCTCCATCCACCCCTTCCTTCTCCAACTCTTCGCCACAGTCTCAATTTAGGATGTCACCGTACGCACCTTCACAACATTTTACTCTCAGTTTAAATATTAAAATTGTTGTGTAATTTAAAATATTGTACAGTTGCAGAGATATAAACATACCACTGAAATAAGTATCTCATGGTGTGAAATATAATTATTAATAAATATTACTGTGTTCTGGATATTACTTATATAATTATATCCACTACGTAAGCTCAGTCAGGCTTCGCTGTGTCTAACTCTGGTATTAAATGAGTAGAAAAGTAAATGAAAACTAACAGACATAATTTATTCAAATGCCTTATTTTACTCACAAGTACAAGACGTTCACTTATACAAAAAAATTGTAACATTTAATTTGAAAGTAATTTACGATGTAATTATTCAGATCTCAGTTGTGTTTTACAATATCCTTATATTTTGATATAGATATGTAATCCTAATGTTCTCATACCTTTAAATAACCATGTTTGTAGAGATATGTACACTCACTGTTGTTGTGCAGACTATCTGTTCAGTATTAAGCGTTCTGAAAATGGCCAGAAAGTCGAAAGCCGGGTCAAAACGAACCAATAAATAATGGAAAATAAATACAAACTTTTAAGTTTGTAATACGAACTGGTAGTATTCAAATATCTCAATTCAATGGCGAAGTTGGAAATTTGTGCTGGACCAGGATTCAAACCCGTTTTTACAAATTCTGCCAACGGTCACCTGAACCAATCAGGATATCCAGACCCCTTTCCAGTCCTACACTAATTTCCTACATATCGCATTTTATCGTGGCAGTGCCCCATACCCATTAGTTCGTCTTGTTCGCAGCCTAACGGTATTCTCGCAAGGGATCGGACGTATGTGTGTACTCGCACAGAGATTGTGATTTGCCTGTTTCATGTAAATGTACGATTATAGGTATGGTGTATGTCCTAGTGTCAACTAATGGACTCTTTTTTTCGGACATGTTTGAAAGAACAGACACCATATCCATGAAGTTTGTGACACTTTGCGATATTGTTTGTTTATAGCTTTGGTGTTATGATTAGTTCTGTCGTTGTGCTTGTCAGCTCTCATCACGCGAACTTCACTCTAGTCAGTAAACAACTCACCGTGCTAGAGAGGATACTACGCTAACAACACACCGCGTAGCCGCAGTGCTCCCAAACCTGCCTCATTTAGCGCATTATTAATACAGCTAAGTGTCTGCGGTTATAAATGTTGCCGCAATATCCGTAAATTGTTACGTCAAAAATCCACTCATCCACCATCAACCTAAAGCAGAGATACGCCGGCAGGAAACGCGCTGTTTTGTGGATTTTAACATATGACGATTATTATCGTATACTTTACGTTTCATAATTTATCGCCAAATCTAAATGTACGGTATAAAACAATGTCATAGCCATTTTTATCACAGACTCTGTGGGAGCCTGTTGTCACTTTCTGTGAAGCCGTATCTATTAGCCACATCTAATAGTGTGTTGGAACTACGTCACTAGTGTTTTTATATTTATTATCGTCGCCATGTTCATGGTCAGAATTCACCAGATTCGAAATTTTACTGAAGCGAAAATTATCGAAAAAAAAAATACTTTTGTGAAACTAGAAAATGATTTTTAAAAAGTCATGAGGTACATTCGCGAAGTGTCTCGCGGTATGTTTCGTACGTAGGCATTATAAATCAACCAAGCGGCAGTAACGCACCTATTAGCTTCCCATACTGACTCATGAGTGCCAGACCGTCCTTTAAAGGTAATACGTGTGCCTGGCACCACGGTGCCCTGCAAGTGCTAGAAAAGTACAGTATATTTTCACTCATATTTTTGTCTTAGTGATACAAGTGAACTGTAAGTTGTCATTTTGTATTTGTGTTTGCATCGTGCACAACACTGATATTGACGTCCACATTGCCGGCCGCAGTGGCCGAGCGGTCTGCGGCGCTCAAGTCACAGTCTGCACGGCCGCTACGGTCGGGGGTACGAATCCCCCCTGGGGGCGGATGTTTGTGTCGTCTTTAGTATCAGGTAGTTCGTTAGTAGTTTGTAAGTTTACGGACTGATAACCACGCAGTTAAGTCTCTTAAGCTTAACAAACATTTGGACATTTGAAGTCCACATTCGCAACGCTGTCACCAACCTTGATGCACTCTTCCACAATCAGTTCAGTCCACCTACATTCAATGACATAATCAAGCATGTCTGTAAGAAAGTTACTTTTCCAGTTGTATGTTATTTGGTATGCGGAAGATTCAAGTTTCTCAACACCTATTGCAGGAGTGCGTCATTTATCCAGTGCACATATTGCTGGTTGCATTTGAGTTTACAAAAAGTTCTATACCAAGACCCACAAACATGTTTAGTAATAGATACATACAGATAAATGGAATTGGTTGGTGGTTCGGGACAAGGGGACTAAACTGCGTAGGTAATCAGTCCCACGTTGTGGAGGGGAAGGAGAGAGGATAGGAAAGGAGGGAAAGGAAATGCTGTCCAGGGAGACAAGAAGGAAGAAAGACTGCATTAGCTCGGGGACCCGTGCTCGCCTTGCACGTATTCACGAAAGAACCATGAACCCACTGGAGGGAATGGAATGAGTATATAATAATAATAATGACAATAATAATTATGATAATAATGTTATACTATTACTAGTGTTTTCCTCCTATTTTGTATTATCTATATCCATAAATGTGAATGTCTGTTCGGTGTACGCTCATCACGTCTGAATCACAAGACATAAAGAGATAAAAATTTGTACAGTTACTAATGTCTACCCGGGAAAGGCTTTAGGCACGATTTTATGGCGATCGGATAACTATATATATATATATATATATATATATATATATATATATATATATATATATATATATATATATATTACTGTCAATGTCTCTTCGGTGTACGCTTATCTCGTCCGAACGACAAGACGGAGAGTCTTAAATATTTGTACAGTTACTAATTTGTAACTGAGGAAAGTTTTAAGCACGGTTTTATAGCGATCCGATAGATATTTAGTAATTTGAAGAATATAACGCGAAATGCGGAACAATAATTACTCTTTGAAAATTATATTTTCTCTTTGAAAATGGTTTTATTGGTTGCATTGTTGCTTGAGGGTTGATAATGATAACTACAAAACGCAAACAAATGGTCTGTGTGTAATTGTTGTCCGAAGTCTCCCGTTGTACACCATAGCAGTTACATGCCGGTAGCTATAACGGGGTGGAAGATATGGTGGTTGAAAGTCGTCAAATTATAAAAAAAAAAATCGGACTGAAGGCCATCGATGACGTTTGCGACTCTATAGCAACGAGGTTATATACAGCGAAATGTGACGCCACAGACCATATCTTTGGTCTATGCGTGCTACAACGTCTTCAGCTCTCCCTCTGTAAGAATAAGCATACGAATAAGGAAATATAAGAATAAATAAATAAAGCAGTAAAAAAGAAATTTCTTTTAATACACCTCTTTAAAAAATCGATTTGACATTTCGCGCATTATCTATCATAATCACCAACACGCGAGCGGAGCCGCGGGTTTAAGCTAGTATCACTATATATAAGGCTGACCAACATACATAATTACTGTTATGGGCAGCTAAAATCGCTGTAGTACTTCTTGATTACACTTGAAGTATTAATTGTAATTAATATTATTGCAGAAATACCATGTAAAAATGATAAGAGCTGCTCATGTTACAGGCTTCATTCTTTGTGAGACTATTGGCTGTTTCTATGAAACTATATAAATTAGCTGATAAAACATGTACGAAAGTGTAACTAGTGATTTCATACTAATTGTCGTTGGCAGGTTCATCGTCATAATTCACCAGATTCTAAACTAAACTAAAATCAAATAAAAATTATTTTCACTCAGGGGATAGTTGTCACCTTTTTCTGAAGATAAGACTGAAGCAGAATGACTACCTCTAGGGCTGTAGACATCTTATCAATAGGGCACTACGTTAAAAATTCATCATTAGGAGGGGTGCTTCAAAACCTATGACATTTACCGCTGCAAACTTCGCGTTATTTGATGTATACTATAGCCAGTTGTCTGTGGTAATAAAACGTTGTGATAATATCTGAAAATGATTGCGTGGAAAAATTCGCCTATTTTACGGATCAGTTTATCTTTTCTCGTAGTTTCAAGAATTTTGCAAGTATTTCAACAAGAAAATAATAAAAATTTAAGTAGTATAAAATTAAATATATGAAACAATATAATATATAATATTCAATGAAAAGATACAAAAATACATAAATAATACCAATAAAATATATAATACTTTCCTCATCTAATTTTAGTTTAGTCATTATTTACATTTTTTTCCCCAAAATATTTGCAAAAGTGTGCCTTAAAAAAGGCCATTGGGTTATTTATCATCTCATTAGTCATTTTTTTCCTTGACGTTTCGGAATAATTTTATAGTAGTCACATTCATAGTCTATTATGCGAAACATTTTATAGTAGCAGCTTAATTTTCTACATAATATTAAATTTTTAAATATTTCATTCTCCTTCCCCTTCTTGTCTTCTTGTTAGTATACTCTTACTATTTATTGCAGCGACTTCCAAGGTTTTTTCTTGTTTTCTTGTATTTAATAATACTCGTATACGAACTTACAGAGTCAGAATGTCGAGAATATTTTCTGACAAAAGTTATTCAATGTAAAATTATGAACAAGTTTTAGTTTTCTGTCTGTTTGGATTACTTTTTAAAATATTCAAATATGGACCAATTCGAATATTTGGGTCCAGGTGGGGGAGGGGGGGGGGGGAAGGAACGGTGTTCGGAACGAAGGGAAACTATCCCAATAATAATGAATCATGAATTTAATGATGATCCATAAATTTCTTTTTAAATTATTATTTATTTATTAAAAGGTTCCTGTATCCTGCGATATATTTATCCCTAGGTGAAATATCAACCATTCTTCTAACCTCCATTAAATACTTCACACCAAAATAGTATCATGGTGGAGCAATATGAAGAATTACATGTTCATACGTCTGTACGAACTATTAGAGTCACAACATCGAAAAAACTTCGAGCAAAAATTACTCGACATTCAATTCTAAAATTCTAAACAAGTTTTACTTTTTTTCGATCCAGCGCAAAATATCCGCGATAGGGCATAGTTCCGCCATGTATTGGCGTCCGGTTATGCCGCCAGAAAGAGGTTCTGGTCGCTGGCGGCCAACAAATACATCGTGACCTGAAAAGTGGAATCACGGTACACACACACACACACACACACACACACACACTGAGACAAGTCGTCATTATTAAAAAAAATGTTCAAATGTCTGTAAATCTATCGGACCAAACTTCGTGGTCATCAGTCCGTAGCTTACAAACTACTTAAACCTAGGTAAACTAACCTACGGACAAACACACACACCTATGCCCCAGGGAGAACTCGAATCTCCACGGCGAGCAACCGCGCGCTCCGCAGCGAGGTGCTTTAGACCGCTCGGCTACTTCACCCCGGCCGTCATTATTTTTGCAAATATGTTTGAAACGGTGCAAGAGACGGAAAAATATGAGAGAGGATGGTTGTAGAGAATATTCTACTCTGCAAATTGGTTTATTAAATTTTAGTTTCAGATGAAAAGTTAAATCCTTATTTGCAGTTAAATTTCGAGCTTTCGAAACGGTCACCAACGAAACTTCCATCAGCTAGTATTATCCGATAATGAAACCCGCCCTGATACTGACCCATCTCATCAGCTCTAGGTGATCCCACCCCCTCCTCCGTCAGCCTGGGCTACGCTTTCCCTTGCCTTGCCATCTGCACCCAATGGCTGGGTTTTCCCTGACATCGCTCTTGCCCTTTGCACTTCCTGTTACATTCCACAAATCAACACCAACACACGACCCAAGTCCTTGCCTCCATGACCCCCTCCACTCCATACCCCCCCCCTTCCAGGCAATCTACTTAGAAGTCATCGCTTTGTTTGTTGATAATCGCTACACTACTCCGACAACACTTCAGTTTTACTGTCAATGTTATCACATTTCTCGGCTGTATGAATGTTTTATCTTTCAGTGAATGTCTATATCGCCGTCTTATTTTTACTGTATATGTCTGGCCATATGTCTTTTATCGTATATATAATCATTTCTTTGTTTGTCACTACGGAAAATTTAAACATTTCCGTATATTATACAGGTAGATTCACGGAGATATGTAAATATTTTATTCTACAAGTGAAACTAAATAAAAAAGTGCAAATAAATAGAGGTCCGTAAATGTTAACTTACGACTAATAAAAAATTTGCCCGAAATTTAACAACCTCACTAATATGAAGTTATCGCAAAACTGTTTGTGGTAGAAGTGAAGCACGAGTTTCATTTATTTTGTTGTTACTTATCTGGCGAATGTAATAAAACATGTCCCAGACGTGTATTTGATGTAGTCGTCCAGAAATTACAGAGATTATACAAATAAATTCCAGAGATTGTACAAGAAAATTTGTTTACTTTCGTGTATTGTGTAGTGAAAGAACACAACAATAATAATGTATTAAATGAACCACATAGAAACAGTTTTAGTTGGTGGATTGTTAACGCGTGAAACTGAAACATCAACAAAATCTATTCGTGCACGTACGGACAAATGCAATGAACTCGGTGGAGATATTTTTTACGTATGTTCAAAGAGACAGAAATTGTATGTACAGTGTACAACTTCCGTAACACTGAGATTTCTTTATACCGGTGTAACATGAATTCACCTTTGTTACGGTATAATATCAGATGATATTCCATGTTCATTCGTGTTTAGTTAATTTTATTACCATCATTTTCCTTAAGAAAATTCTCTACAGCTTCTGTTGAAAACTTTGGGGAAATGCTTCGAAATAAAAGATGGGCCTAGCAGTTAATAAATTACAAATGTTCCGACATTATTTGTATGATTCTCTGTAATTTTTGGAAAACTATTGCAGATACACGTCCGGAATATGTTTTATTAGATTCACCCGATGAATAACAACAACATAAATGGTAATTGTGATTTACTGTAACCTCGTATAATTTTGCGATCGCTTCATATTCGCGACGTCGCTAAATATCACGTAAAATCTTTTATTATTCGTAACTAAACATTTGTGGTCATATATTTATATCGACTTTTTTCTTAATTTTTTAAAATATCTAAATATTTTCATATGAAAATATTTGCGTATTAAAATATTTGCATATCTTCTTGAATCACCCTGTATACATTGTAAGTGCAGGCTCATGAGAGCGTAAGTCACGTCCTGATCATTTCTGAAGGAGAGTGGTGAAGAAAACACAAGGTTTAATTTGGTATAAAGGGCTTACGGCAGAGTGCAGTACAAGTCATAATGAATCAAACTGTCAGTGTGTTTTATATTAACATTTTTCTTTATTTTTACTTGTAGAACAAAATATTAAAATAGTTGCACATATTCGTGAATCATCGTCTATATACGAGGTACGTCCAGAAAGTAAGTTCCGTTTGATTATATAAAACAAACGTCTACAGATACAGAAAAAAATATTTTTGTACAATAATCTACAAATGTTACACTACTTTTCTACATAGCTGCCAAAATTTTGTAGGCACTTCTCATAGCGTGGCACAAGTTTCTGTATGCCTTCTTCGTAGAAGATTGCCGCCTATGTATTCAGCCATGTGGTAGCATGTTTTTTTCAGCTCGTCATCGTTGAAGTGTTACTTTCTGGACGTACCTCGTATTTTTAGTGTAGGTAAATGAGTACGTAGGTCATGTTTTGTTTATTTTTGAACGACACTGACATGAAAATCACAACCTTTACCTCGGTACCAAGGGCTTACGTCAGGGTAGAATACAAGTCATACTCTATCAAATGGTTATATTTACTAACATTTGTTGGCCCACTTTAGGTTACGGCAGTAACACTAAATGTGGGCCTTTGCGATCGTCTTTCGACAGCTCGAAATTTAAATGAAAATAACGGCTTAACTATTCATCTGACAAGGAAATTGAATAACCGAATTTTTAAAGGAGAAAATTCTCTACAACTTTTCGCCCTTATGTTTTTTTCATACCTCGTATCGTTTGAGACATATTTGCAAAATAACACCCTCCGTTGTATTAACGAAAACCGGCCGTTCGGAAATGTCACGCAACATTCCTCGCGTATTTGATGATTTTCTTATTGTAACTTACACGTTGTCATTTCAAAGCAACGTCACACTGAGGAATTAACACACAAACATCGTTCTTCGAACGATAAACGATGATCTAATGTCTACAAATGGCATATTAACATCAGTTAACAACGACCATCAATAGTATGAGATTAAAGCGCTACTGTTTTGATTTATAGCCGTAGTGTAGTGGGCAAGGTGCTGGACTGTGGCGTGAAAGGTCGGTAGTTCGAAACCCACTACTATTTAAAAAAAATCCTAAAAGGGTTTCAGACTCTTATTAATTAATTAATTATTATTTAAAACTTCCTGACAGAGTAAAATTGTGTGCCGGAACCGGGACTCAAACCTGGGACCTTTGCCTTTCGCGGGCAAGCGCACTACCGACTGTGCTATCCCGACACGACTCACGATGCCGCCTCACAACTTTACTTCAGCCAGTACCTCGCCTCCTACTTTCCAAACTTCACAGAAGCTCTCCTGCAAACCATGCAAGACTAGCACTCCTGGAAGAAAGGATATGGTGGAGAGATGGCTTAGCCACGGCCTAAGGGATGTTTCCAGGATGAAACTTTCACTCTGCAGCGGAGTGTGCGCTGATACGAAACTTCCTGGCAGATTAAAATTGTGTGCCGGAACCGGGACTCGACCTGGGACCTCTGCCTTTCGCGGGCAAGCGCACTACCGACTGTGTCGGTTCCGGCACATAATTTTAATCTGCCAGGAAGTTTCATATCAGCGCACACTCCGCTGCACAGTAAAAGTTTCATTCTGGAATTATTATTTAGATTATTATTTTGGTCCGAAATATTTGCAAAAACGTATAAAACGACAAATATAAAGTGGGCCGTAAACACGTCAGTGCGATTTTTTTTGTATTAATGTCTCCTGTCGACTTATGCCATTAGTCATTTTTTGACTTAAGCCCATTTGACCCTGCACCATATTATACTGTCAGTGTCCGGCCACGAGGTGGAGGGAATAGCACGAGGAAAAATAACATCTGTAGGTAATCGCAAGCGGGTAACTCGTGGCGTTAACATCGTAAGGAGTGGCTAAACGCCAGCCTAAAGGGGGAAGGCAGAGCGCTTACCGGACGTTGGCGAGCGTGCGTCGGCGTTCAAAAAAAAAAAAAAAAAAAAAAAAAAAAAAAAAAAAAAAAAAAAAAAAAAAAAAAAAAATCAAATGTTTGTATAGCTTATGAGACTAAACTACGGGGTGATCAGTCCCTAAACTTACAAACTACTAATCAACTATCTTATCCTAAGGACGGTACAAATATCCATGCCCGAGGGGGCATTCGAACCCCCGACCGTAGTGGCCGTGCAGACCGTGACTGGTGCGCCTCAGTCCCCTCGTCCATCGCTGCCGGCGTGTGTGGCGGCGTGTCCGGCCACGAGGTGGAGGGAATAAAATAAGGAAAATAAAAACTGTAGGTAATCGCAAGCGGGTAACTCGTGGCGTTAGCATCGTAAGGAGTGGCTAAACGCTAACCTAAAGGGGGAAGGCAGAGCGCTTACCGGACGTTGGCGAGAGTGTGGCGGCGTTAAAAAATAATTCAAATGTTCAAATGTTTGTATAGCTTATGGGACTTCACTACGGGATCATCAGTCCCTAAACTTACAAACTACATACAAACTAGCTAATACTAAGGCCGGCACAATACCCATGCCCGAGGGGGGATTCGAACCCCCGACCGTGACTGGAGCGCCTCAGTCCCCTCAGCCACAGCGGCCGGCGTGTGTGCGGCGTGTCCGGCCACGAGGTGGAGGGAATAAAATAAGGAAAAATAAAAACTGTAGGTAATCGCAAGCGGGTAACTCGTGGCGTTAGCATAGTAAGAAGTGGCTAAACGCCAGCCTAAAGGGGAAGGCAGGGCGCGCTTACCGTACGTTGGCGAGCGTGTGGCGGCGGTTGCGCAGGTATCGGTTGTGGTAGGACTTGAGGTCGCCGATGCTGCCCTGCTCGGCCTGCATCTTGCAGCTGGTGGTGCTGGTGTCGGAGCTGGTGGTGCTGGTGACGGAGCGGGTGCGCGGCCGCGCCTTGGAGCCGCGGGCGGCCAACGGCGGGGGCGGCGGGGGCGACGGGCTGGAGGCGGCGGCGGCGGCGGCGACGCTGAGGGCCAGCTGGCGGCGCGTCTGCTCCTGCTGAGGGCCGCGGCGCACGGCGCGCGCGCGCCACAGCTCGCGCAGCTGGTCCTCCTCCTCCACGATGTCCAGCAGCGGCTGCGGCTGCGACTGCGGCTGCGGCGGCTGCTGCTGCGGCTGCGACTCCGGCTGCGACGGCGTCTCGGGCCGGTCCACGTGCGCGCTGCGCACCGCCGAGCTGTGCACTGCGCCGGCCTCTGCCGTCGGTGGCTGCTGCTGCTGCTGCTGGTAGCGGAGCTGCGCCGGCTGCTGGTGTTGTTGTTGTTGTTGTTGTTGTTCCGATGACTTGTGCACGTGCGCGGACGGCTCTGCGCCGCAGCAGGGCAGGCAACTCTTGCACACGGAACCCCCCACCACGGTAGTCTTGTCCGGCTCGATCTCACACCAGAAAACTGCCGCACTCTCTGCTGCCGAGTACCTTAGCGCTCGAGTGGCAGTGGACCCGCTCTAAAGTCACGTGTACGTCGAATCGCCAGCGATTTCGGAGTACACAAACTGAGCGTCGCCTTTTAACGCGCGCGTTACAGGAGAGAGGAAATATCAGGTACAAAAAACTACAGACAATATATATTCTTCCAGAAGCGAACAGACTTCTGGAGAAGCGATAGTGTTTATAGGTAGAGCTGGTTATAGAATTCGAGTGTACAAAGCGAACGGCGGAAAAATGTAAATAGATTTCTTATCGCTTCAAAATGGATCTAAAATTATCGCTTATTTCGGTATTATCTTAGAATAATTAGGCCTTATTTCTGAGATGGAACACAGTCGTAGCGTTAGAGATTGGGGGGAGGTTCTGTTTGTTTACACGACGAGGTACTTGTAAAGGGGTACTCGGCGACAGTGAAACACGACAGGGGAGGTACGAGGGTGGGTGGGAAGGGAAGGGTGAGGAAGGGACAGCTGTGGGGGTGTTTTTCTTTTTTTTTAGGTTCTGTCACTTAAGTCTGCGAGCGAGGTACTTTCACGAGCACTTGCGTCCACATTCGGTCATGCCGTAGTCCCCGTGACGAGTCACACACTAGGGCGCCGCGTCGTCGTCGAGGTCGGCAGTGGCGCCGGCGACGGCTGCAGGCGGCGGGACCCTCGCGCCGCTTCCCGCCATCCGCTAAGCGACGGTGAGGGACAGATTAGTCGCGGGTTCGATCGCCGGCGTGGTGGCGGCGCGCCCGCTCCCTGTCCGTGGCGACGCGTCTGCCTGCTCGAGACGGCCGGCTCGCACTGAGGCGGCCGCCAGCACAGCGCCCAACCTGCGCCGCCGCGGAGGGGCGGGAGGGGGGCGGCGGGGGCGGCGCGCGGGGTCGGAGGGGGCCCCGCCGCTGCCCAAACACGCGCCCCCCAATCAATTTCCTCATTCACTTCTTCGGCTACGGGCCGTGCTGCTCACTTAGCCACTGCCCGAGACGTGCGCTATTGCCGTCCCCAAGTCCCGATAAACCTCCTGATGTCATTCGGCTGCCCCACTGCAACTTCTACGAAAAATAGCGTAAAAAGAGGAAAACTAAAAGTTTTAAATACGACCCGGATACTCTAACATCAACAATACGATACTCTCAATACGTTCATCTTACATTACGAATTGAGGATGTAATGTAAACTAGTGCTTTATTTTAGTATAAACATGTAACCAGTTACTTTTATACATATGTTTTAGTCTAGTTTTCAAGCCACTGCTGACTCATCAGTGAATGTGTTTCAGGAACTGTTATATTAGTTTATAAATATGAAATATTTTGAACCAAATCGATGCTTTAATATTTATATATTTTTAAATAATGGCCATTTCGGCTACGAAGCCATCTTCAGATTAGGTGCAATTGTGTAATACAAATTTCGTGAGATTTATATATGTCAATGTCTTTTTGGTTTACGTTTATCACGTCTGAACCACAAGACATAAAGAGCTAAAAATTTGTACAGTTACTAACGTCTATTCGGGGAAGGCTTTAGGCACGGTTTTATGGCGATCGGATAGCTATTTATCTATAGATATACATTATTGTGAATGTCTGTTCTGTGTACGCTTATCACGTCCGAACGACAAGACGCAGAGACTTAAATATTTGTACAAATGTTCAAATGTTTGTTAAGCTTATGGGACTTAACTACGGGGTCATCAGTCCCTAAACTTACAAACTACTTATGAACTACCTTATACTACGGACGGCACAAATATTCATGCCCGAGGGGGGGGGATTCGAACCCACGACCGTAGTGGCCGTGCAGACCGTGACTGGAGCGCCTCAGTCCCCTCGGCCACCGCGGCCGGCTAAAAAGAGGAAAACTAAAAGACTTA
The DNA here is from genome assembly GCA_026315105.1 of Locusta migratoria. Classification (NCBI taxonomy): domain Eukaryota; kingdom Metazoa; phylum Arthropoda; class Insecta; order Orthoptera; family Acrididae; genus Locusta; species Locusta migratoria. Next base: position 719,592,448 of record CM048755.1, on the reverse strand, counting down.
AATACGACCCGTAGACTCTAACACCAACAATAGGATAATCCCAATACTTTCATCTTACATTACGAATTGAGGATGTAATGTAAACTAGTGCTTTATTTTGGTATAAACATGTTCAAATGTTCGTAAATCTATCGGACCAAACTGCGTGGTCATCAGTCCGTAGCTTACAAACTACTTAAACCTAGGTAAACTAACCTACGGACAAACACACACACGCCCATGCCCCAGGGAGGACTCGAACCTCCACGGCGTGCAGCCGCGCGCTCCGCAGCGAGGTGCTTTCGACCGCTCGGCTACTCCACTGCGGCTATAAATATGTAACCACTTACTTTTATTCATGTGTTTTAGTCTAGTTTTCAAGCTACTGCTGACTCGTCAGTGGATGTGTTTCAGGAGCATTATATATACGCTATTTTAGTCTTGTTATATTAGTTTCTAAATATGAAATATTTTGAACCAAATCGATGCTTTAATATTTATATATTGTTAAATAATGGCCATTTCGGCTACGAAGCCATCTTCAGATTAGGTGTAATTCTATAATACAAGTTTCGTGAGACATCTATATATATATGACTGTTCGGTGGACGTTTATCACGTCCGAACGACAAGACGCAAAGACTTAAATATTTGTACAGTTACTAATTTATACCTGAGGACGGTTTTAGGCACGGTTTTATTGCGATCTGATAGATATTTAGTAAGATGAAGAATATAATGCGGAATGCGGAACAATAATTACTCTTTGAAAATTGTATTTACTCTTTGAAAATGGTTTTATTGGTTGCATTGTTGCTTGAGGGCTGATAATGATAAAAGGGTGGAGTATATTGGGATGGAAAGTTATCGGTGTACATAAAATTCTACGTTTGTGTGTGTATGTTAATATTTCGCTCTGCAGCGGATGCTACAGAACGCAAAAGAATGGTCTGTGTGTAATTGTTGTCCGAAGTCTCCCGTTGAACACCATAGCAGTTCCATGCCATAAGGGGATCGCAGATATAGTGGTTGAAAGTCGTCAATTGGCCAGCAATGACGTTTGTAACTCTATAGCAAGGAGGTTACATACAGCGAAACATGATGCCACAGACCATATCTTTGGTCTATGCGTGCTACAATGTCTTCAGCTCTTTCTCTGTAAGGTTAAGAATACGAATAAGGAAATAGAAGAATAAATAAATAAACCAGTAAAAAAGAAATTTCTTTTAATACATCTCTTTTTAAAAAAATCGATTTCACGTTTCGCGCATTATCTATCATACTCAACCAACACGCCGGCGGAACCGCTATTTTAGTCTTGTTATATTAGTTTCTAAATATGAAATATTTTTAACCACATCGATGCTTTAATATTTATTTATTTTTAAATAGTGGCCATTTCGGCTACGAAGCCATCTTCAGGTTAGGTGCAATTGTATAATACAAACTTCGTGAGACATCTATATATGTTAGTCTGTATGTACTCTATGCGGTCATAAACCATTCATTCGATCGCAATGAAACTTTGGTGAACTGTTCACTTTATGCCCACGAAGGTTCCTGGCACAAAAACTAAAGAGCACGACACATAGCTCAGGAGATATGTCGTCATAAATAATGAGCGATTATACGTGACAATACCCAAATTTATGCGCCATTTATGCACATTTCCTCCTAAACCACTGGACCGATTTCAACCAAATTTGGTACACATCTTCCACACCGTGAGGTATCAATTCTACAATGGTAAGAATGACATACGACAGATGGTTCAGGAGATACAAGGTCATGCAAGAAACTGCCACATTATGCGACGAGACTTTATGAATACAGTATATGAAAAAGAGACTACTTAGCGACTTACAACAAACTTCAAAATAATTTCAAACTTCTATTAAACTGTTTCTCGCTGATAACTACAGCAAAATTATGGAAGGAAAAATGTTCCTCACTTACTCCTTCTCCCCTGTTCATGGACAAAACTACGGCATTCGGTATGACGTTACAATTTATAATTTCTACACTACAAATTGTAGCCGCACGAAATTTAGACAGTATACTCATATAAGTTTGAATGTATCTTCTAAATTGTATCACAGTGCGACACGTAGTTAATGAGATATAAGGGCATAAACAGTAACGTTCATGGAAAACCGCCCCATAATGCACCAAGTTTTAATCTATTACTTCTTTACAACAAATTGTATTCCAAAGAGATTTTCCTGACATACTGCACTTATACAAATGAATATATACCTGAAAAATTATAAATTGGACAACATATAATTCAATAAATATGAGAGCGTACGAATTTTATATCTCATTTGTTTTTTGAGTGCTATCTCTCTTTGTCTGGATACTGCACTTAAAATTTTGTACCTTATGCAAGACAGCATTCTTTCTTATATATTATCCGAGAAATATAACATGACTTTAGGAAAAAGAAGATGGACAGAGAGAGAAGGGATAGGAGACGTACTAACTCAAGGCAGAAATAAATAAATACCCGGGTAACGCCGGGATTTCAAAAATGTTCAAATGTTTGTAAATCTATCGGACCAAACTGCGTGGTCATCAGTCCGTAGCTTACAAACTACTTAAACCTAGGTAAAATAACTTAAGGACAACACACACACCCATGCCCCAGGGAGGACTCGAACCTCCACGGCGAGGAACCGCGCGTTCTGCAGCGAGACGCTTTAGACCACTCGGATACTCCACCGCGGCACCGGGATTTCAGCTAGTTATAATATAAAAGTGACAGGATACGCTAATGTTTATATAAAATTATATTTTACATATTTCAAAATCAAATGTACAAATGTTTGTAGAACTTATGGGACTTAACTACGGGGTCATCAGTCCCTAAACTTACAAACTACTAATGAACTAGCTAAGACTAACGACGGCACAAATATCCATCCCCGAGGGGGTATTCGAACCCCCGACCGTAGTGGCCGTGCAGACCGTGACTGGATCGCCTCAGTCCCCCCGGCCACCGCGGCCGGCTTACATATTTCTTGTAACGTGTTTTCCATATAATATCGTTAGTGTTACGCCACCAGGTCTTGTACAGTTCGAATATACTGTAATTTGTTGTTTTGATGTAATTTACTGGTGTTGCGATATAGTTTCCATATCGTACCTTAAAGGACTTAATTTTCATACATCACAGTATATTGCTTAATCTTGGCATTAAAGTTTTCCACTTCATGTAAACATTGGATGCTCAGACGTATGTAAAACTATTGGACCAAACTGTTACTGTCATCAGTCCCTAAATTAAAACTACTTTAACTAATTTACAGTATGGACAACACACATACCCATTCCCGACGGAGAACTCGAACCTCCGGCGGGAATAGCCGCCAGTCTGTTGCGTGTCGCCTTGTATCACGCGGGCATTCCGCACTACAAACACTGGATGTGACTGGATGTTTAGATTAAGTGGAAAACTGTAGTTCCAAGTGTAATAACATACTGTGACGTGAAGTACTGCCAGTGCCAAAGATACGATATGGAAACGAATTTATCAAAAGAAAATCCATGGTAACTACAATGCAAAAGAACACCCTAACGTTTGTTTCCGGTTATCTTTTCCCACCGATTACTAATGTTCAGTCGCGGTGGGGTGGCTGAGCATTTTTGTAAGCCTAGGGACTGATGACCAGAGCAGTTAAGTCCCTTAGATTTACAAAAATGTGATATAATATCCAACCATTTTCTGATAACCGTTACACTTGGTTGAAGAAAAAGAAAGGTATAATGTTCCTGGAACATCACCGTTGACGATTTACCTGCAATTGATCGAAAGCTAGAATTAAAAAAAAAAATACACAAAACCAGGTGGTTTCATAGTTATAGCAAAATAAATCGGCAGTACAATGATTCCCTAACGATTCTCTGGGGTGACGACGCTGCACAAAATAAGTGAAATATTTAATTCAATAACGTAAGTATCAGCAGCATCATTAATGCCAATAATTTGTGTGTTCTGGGTCACCTGTCTTAGCTGTGTCTTTTACCATAATATTAACCCAGATTGCGCGGAATTATTTTTGGTTTAATTTTTTTTCTCAGAACCTATTAATTACCTTCATATGACTGCAAAAGATCGTTATAAGTTAATCATTTCACAATCACGCCATTAGTTTTGCAATACTGCCCTTCTTTCTGGAATGACGTCAAAATGAATATTTTATAATTTTAATGTGATGAATCGTTATTATTAAAACTACATTTAAGATGATATATACACATATAAAAGTCTCAGAAACTGAAGAAAGTTCAAGAAATATAAACCTAAGTAGGAGGAAGTCATCAATACCTTCTGTACGAACCTCAACTTTGCAACTGTATCCAATCACTTGGCAATACAAGCTAAAATTGATCTGCAATGGGATCAAGCTATTCAAAGAAATAAAATATGACACTGTGCACGAATTCTTACTGACAAGTATAAAAAAGTAAGCTGCCGTTCTCGTCCTTCTGGAAGGACGTCAGCGCCATCTCGGTAAATAAGTATACACGACAATTGAAGTAATGATTATTAATACCAGTGATGCAGCAAAGTCAGTGAAACTTACATAATTCGAAAGGTGCTTTGTCATATATGTGTAAAAAGAAGCATGTACGTATATGTTAAGAGTTGAAATAGGAAGTATATGTTCTCATTTCTGTAACGCAGATGTTACTTTCTCTATCACACGCTAAAATCTCCAACTGTCATAATAACTGATGTGCTACCAAACTTCGGCCCTGAATACCCATCATGCGCTACGATAACGCACGAAAGCAACAACATTTACTGAAGTGGGATTCGACACACAGAAGGAACTATATTGTTCGATGCTGTTGTCAACAGTGGAAGTCAAAACGTAAAAGTAAAGGAGTCTGTAAATAACGTTACTTACGCCTTCGTTGTTTAGCTCAATTTGTTGACAGTAAGGACACCTTTCAGGTCAGTTGCTACCGTTACCATAAAGCTAGACGTGACTACGAAGGAGGACATGAATAGATAAATGGAAGGGAGAAGATGGCCAAAGATAGGAGGAAAAGAAGGAAAAGAAGGAGGAGATGACCTGAGAGGGAGAATGAACTAGAGAGAGAGAAGGAACATTAAAAAAAAAGTTAAATATTTGTAAATCTGTGGGACTTAATTGCTGTGGTTATCAGTCCCTAAGCTTACAACTACTTAAACTAACTTACACTAACCTAAGGACACACACACACCCCAAACCCCAGGGAAGACTCTTACGGGGAACAACCACGCGCTCCGCAGCAAAGCGCTTTAGAGCGCTCGGCCACTCACCCGCGACGAAAGAATATTGACGAGGAGGAGGACTGATAGAAGGGATAAGAAGTAAATGGACAAAATGTAGAAAACTTATAATTTTTTCTAAGGAATTTCTTCAGGTTACTGTGGAATAAAAACTCCGCTTCAGTTGTATGAAGACTTTCATCTAGGTCGCTACCTGTTTCGAGACGTTATAGTCCAATTGCGCATTCGTGGGGCGCGGAGACGGGAGTTTCCCACGGTAAATACCACCAACAACACACACTGTCGCAGGGCGTCAATTCACGGGCCCGATCGCACGCCAAACGACATAATTTGTCTCTTGAAGATCGGAATATAACGACTCGAAACCGATAGTACCTTAAATAAAAACCTTTATAAAAGTCAAACGGATATTTTCTACAGTAACCGTGTATTTTAATTGCGGATTTCAAAACAACCAAATCATATGCGTCTGATATAAATGTTTGTGAAATAATTTCACAAACCAAAAATTCTGGCAGTCCACTTAGCTTTACAATAAATAATGATGTTTTAAGAAAACGTCTTTTTTTATCTTCTAGTTCCTTCCACATTGTCACAGAAACCCAATCAGTATAGTGTTTGAATTTTGACTAATGCATTTTTCCATATTCTGTGGTCAAAACACATCTTTTACTTACTTATCCACTCGGTTTCTACCAGGATGAGTCACAACAAATTCTGGCCGAGTTTAGCTAATAATTATATTAATGCGTGGACTCAATAACTGAAATACCCAGCTTTAATATTTGATATACAAGGTGGCCAATGAAAATTTTTTAATTAGAAAACGGACTTCGTCATAGATGAGCATAACTTAAGTGTCATATGTGTACGTAGCCGTTACGAGTGGTAAAAATTTGGTGATGGTTTCATATATGTATCCCTGGTGTTAGGTTTTCTTTCACGAGTTAAAATCTCCAGTAGTAATAACCGAATATTGGAAATTGTAGTTCTACCAACTGCGTACTCACAGGTGCTACGATATAAATGACACACGACAGCAACAACGTTTCGTCAAGTGTCACTCTAGGGCCGTTCATGTTTAAACGGTTCACTGGTACTAACACTCACACACCAGGCAACTACAGTGCCACCCCTGATTACTCGATGATGTAAGCATTTTTAATCTTATGTTGTAAGCATTGGTAAACTTATGACGATGTCTGTAAATAATTACCATTATTGTCATCGTTATTTCGATCACTTTTAAGTAACTTTCATGTCATTTTCCTCTGTTACCATAAAATTCGAAGTAAATTTTTAATTTCTTAATTTTGACTAGCTATGACGTGTGAAATAAGAAACGTATACACCCTAAATGAAGAATTGTTCTTCGGTCATAGTGACCTCACCACATATGGGACACGAAACCCAAATTTACATCCTGTCTTCAACCTCCTTTTGTTCTTCAAAAGTATTTTCCGTCATGTAGCAATAATAGGTTTCATGGCGTATCTATAAAAATATAAGTACTATAGACCTCTATTGAAACTGTGATGACTAAACACAGCTATCCTTCGAGTTTAGGAACTTAATAGAAACCGCTCAACAGGTCACTGAATTGTATGGTATCCATAGCATAATGGCACAGAAATTTCATAACATTTGCTCAAAACATATACCAGGGTCACAAACAGCGCAGTGAGAAGAGGACAATCAGAACAGTCAAGAGATATCGAGCCCATTAAGGAACATGAGCTAAGGAATTTCAGGCTGGTCATCTTTCAGTAGCTTCCTCTGATCACGTTAACTATGACTGTGGATGGTCATATTTGGTGGTTTGCACTGGATGAATGCTATTTTCATTGTGACAAACTAATCTTTTTTTTCTCCTTTTTTTCTTTTCTTTTAATTATGAAGCCATCTTCATTGGACTGAATACATACACATTTTCAGAAGCAGGCATAACTTGAAGCTTATATTTTCTACCACTATACTTATAAACTACGAAAAGTACTATTTCACACTGATAATGACAGAATACAGATCGTAGATGAACCTTCTCGAAAGGTTATTATGGGTATTTTGTATAATATTGCACGTACTATATACTACCTATGGGATAAGGACTGATTTGTGTGTGTGTGTGTGTATTTTTACTTACCATCAAATTACGCATATCTGTCTCAGGCCGCAAATAATCAAGGGTCAAGGGTTCAGATCACCCCTCCACCTTTCCTTTATCGTATCCTGTTGATATAGGATGATTGGGTGACTTACAAATGGAATGAAATTAAAAACGGACGGTTTCTATTAGACGAGAAAGTGAGCTAGTCGTCCATGATTGCCATATTTACCTAATAAAGGAAAAAAGCTCCTCTGCTCCTTTTGCCCTCCTCCTACCTCCCCCTCCGCTTCTGTTTGTACGCTAAATTTGTGTGTCCAGAAACTAATTTACGATAGAGGAAGTTTCAACATTATAAAGTGACCGCAGCAGCAGTAGCAACAGATGTCGTCGGCAACCAAGCAGAATAAGGAAACTAATTACTCACTGTGTACCTGTTTAATTTTACAGCTGCTTGGGATTTTTCTTATTTCTTCACAAAGCAACAGTCCTCCAATCTGGTACTAGCAAATACGCCGGAGCAGAACACAAAACTGTTTGCTTCACCACGACCAACCGATTAGCAAAAACTGTTCAAATGTTTGTAAATCTAAGGGATTCAATTACGTTGGTCATCAGTCCCTGGGCTTACAAACTACTTAAACTAACTATAAAGTAATAACTTATTCTAAGGACAACACAAATACGCATGCCCGTGGGAGGACTCGAACCCCCGACGGCGAGCATCCACGTGCTCTGCAGCAAGGCGCCATAGAACGCTCGTCCACTCCATCGCGGCACTGCCGATTAGCAGCACACTAGAAGGTTACCTGGTACGAAGGACAAGGACACACAAAGTACTGATCCGGAGATAGAAGGTACAGGGCAATACTGTTGGCCAATTCATATAATGTTGACTGACGGTTGGTCCAAACTTGACAATATATTAATACAGCGAGGCAGTGATTGTACTGCAGTAATGCAAATGAAGAATACTAAACATGGTGTTGAAGTTCCTTTACGAATAATTTGTTACTTGAAAATGTAGTACATCGATGCATAGATGACTATCATGTATGACATATCTCTTACAAGGAGTACTTCCGGTCTCGAAAGTTTAGTTTAGAGTGAGACTTCGCATGTTAGTAGTATACGCCAAGGGGGTCCACTGAAAGAAGCTTTAAAGCGCATTATCCAGAAAGTTTCGATGAACAGGGCCGTAAAATTTAAGCAAAACACATGAATCTCATATAATCGTCAATGAGGTGCGAGTGGTAGTATGCCAAATCAGCTCAGGCATTAACGTCGTTATTGGGTCTGTAGACAATATAGGTTCGGTCCTACCTGCAAGCAATCTATTATTTATTTCATTATTTGTTTTGAAAACTAAAACAGTTTTAGAATAAAATTAACGATGTAAAGTGTTATTAATTACATATTACAGAACGTTATTTTGTTTGCAAAATGACGTTTGTAGGTAATTAAAATTTTGATTATAATATTTTCTTTATGACAAGTCCAATGATTGCGAATGCATTTTACAATTAACATAGGTAGATTAAAGCGCTAAATACTGCAGCCATTACAATTTTATCGCAAAATTAGGCCATATTGCTAGCTGTTGAAATATTATAAAAATTCTTTGTTAATTTATTGTGTGTACAAAAAGGCAGACAATCAGGAACTGTCAAATAAATAATAAAATAAAAAACATTTCTAGAAGGAACTATCGAACCCGGCTCGTTTACTTCACAGGTGAAAGCGCAACAAATCTTTTTTTCCCTTCAGGTAGATCGATGCTCTGCGGTCGTTTGTTTATGTTCGTTCTTGGTTGTTCGTTGCGTATTTGGCTCAGCTTTTTTATTACAGAGGACGTTGAGCCCTCTGAACCGGCGCGGAACTATATGATTGCAATGCAGTAAAGTCTTAGCTAACAGAATATCGGTTATATATGTAATACGCATAATACTTTCGAGCCCATTTTCTCGAAATTTTCTGGATAGTGCGCTTTAAGACTTCTGTGAGTTGACGCATTAGGTATACTATTATCCTGCGAATTGCTCCCCACAACTGAATTTCCAAGACCCGAAGGTCTCCTTGTTAGACGTATTGTCATTCGCTCATTTGGCACTAAGGTACCCATTAAGGGCGGAAGGAGGGGGGGGGGGCGGGGGCATAACGCGGAACACTCTTCGGTTATTAACCTGCATGACGTTAATTGTGAATTACAACAAGCTCAGTCTCCAAAAAGTATACAATTGCTCTTTGTGACCAAAGTGTACTTGCGAATTATTTAGAACTGTGTTTTTAAACATTTTTTAGTATTCACCTTTCCAAGTAAGAAATTCTGGTGACCCACAGAACCCAAATAAAACTATGTCATTTATTTCTGAGGAACATACTGGATTTTCTTTCCATCTATATTTTGCTGATCATGAAATCAAGTGACTTTCCACAAAAGTCACGGTGCTCTGGGTAGTGATGTAGTCCATGCGATGGGGCGAGTGGGGTGCGTGATCATGGATGTTTGTGTTGCCTTTAGTATAAGTTAGTTTTTAAGTCGTTTGTAAGTTTAGGGGCTGATGACCCTGCATTTCAGTCCCATAAGCTAATAATAATTTCGTGTGGCTCATTGGCCTGATCCAAGTCTCTGAAATGGACTGCCACTTCCGCGACTTGCGTGTCCTTAGCCTACCCCAGTTATCCAACCGGGGAAATGGGACCTACAGCTTTACGTGGAATCCGAACCAAGTGTCGTTTCTGGCGATTCCTCACATCGTTGAGATGTGAAGGATGGGTTAAAGTGTTGACTGAAAAAATCCTGGGTCCGACCGGGTTTCGAACTAGGGATGGCGGTTATTGCTGAAACAACCGGTTTTCGGTTATATCGCTTCTTTTCATCTCCAGTTTAACCGCACTGTAAAATTGCTCAAGACAACCGGTTTTTTAAATAGCCGGTTTTCGGTTTTTTATTGCTATTATTGTCAATAGAGTTCGACCGAAATATAATTTGCGGCCGAAACAGTAACCGTAATCGAATTTTCGGTTCTTCTAGTTTCGTCCGAAACCGAAACTTACGAAATTTAGTTAAAATTTAGGTAAATTTACGTTATACGACAAATCACTAGACTTTCCATATTTTGCAGGATCCCCTCCCAATACTACGCCTTCTTGACTGTGTGTAAGCCTAGCCAGGAGTCCGTAGAAGACGATATACGAAGCATACAGATTTACTGGCCTAGTATTTCCTCCCGGCAGTTGCGAATATTGAGCCAGCCACTCCGTAAGTTGGACTTGTGAGCCAGCGCATACGAATTTCTCGTTATATATATATATATATATATATATATATATATATATATATATATATATATATATATAATATATAAGTAACAGTCAGTAAATGAACTTCAATCAGTGCTGCAGAAGTATTTCGAAAAATAAAGTCACAGAACAAACTAACAATATGATTGTTATCAGTGTAAATTTACGGAAAGTGAACTAGGAAAGCTATGTACCACATGATCAAAGAATGTTCAAATGGGTGTGAGTTCTTATGAGACCTAACTGCTTAGGTCATCAGTCCCTTGACTTAAAAACTGCCGGCCGCGGTGGCCGAGGGGACTGAGGCGTTCCAGTCACGGTCTGCACGGCAACTACGTTCGGGGGTTCGATACCCCCTCGGGCATGGATATTTGTGCCGTCCTTAGTCTTAGTTAGTTCATAAGTAGTTTGTAAGTCTAGGGACTGATGACCCCGTAGTTAAGTCCCATAAGCTATACAAACATCTGAACTTAAAAACTACTTAATCTAACTTAAACTAATTTATGCTAAGGAAAACATACACACCCATGACCGAGGGAGGAGGGAGGACTCGAACCTCCTACTGGAGCAGCCGCGCAGTCTGTAACATGGAGCCTCAGACCGCACGGCTACCTCACGAGGCACCACATGATCAATGTACCTAAACCCATATTGGTTATTAAAAAAGCCCATTGCTTTCAAGGAATCACATTAATAAAACTTGTTAGCAAAACAATATGATGATACATTAAACGTTATTATTCCAAGATTACATAATAGGTATATGAATCGAATTTACCTTCTCTTCCAAGAAACATATTGTATGCTTTCTCCTTAAAATGAAACAGCATGTTTGTAGTACCTCCACCCGTTTTCAGCCTTTTAAAGCAATGGACCATTGTACCTCATTGCTCCCGTACTTCGTGAAGTACTTCCACACTCGGGATGGTGCCATTTAAGACACAACCGATGTCTGGCGACAACAGCAAGGGATGCCGCATGACCAGACGGAGGCAAGTCTTGTACACCGCCGGTGCACGCGCGTCGTCTAATAGGCCACGCCATGCGGCAATAGGGCAATAGGTGCATCGATGCATCAATAGCTGCACCAGTTCTTAAGTTCTTATGCCACGTGTTTGTTGAGCGTTTCTGACTGCCGGGACTGTTCTTACATTATCACTGATCGCTTATATTAGTTACTGCGATAACCTAATATTTCACAGAAGTGGAAATTTTAGGAATAGCCCTAAAAATTGGAGTCTACTAGTTTTAACTTTTTAAATTTTTTACAAAAAACACATTTTGAACCACTACTACAGGAAGTAGTCGTACCGGTTTTTTCACCCGGTTCTTGGCAATAACTAAAAAAACCGGTTGCAACCGACACCAAATAAATACCGAAAGAAATCGGTTATTCAAAACTAAATTAATGGTATCGGTTTTAAACGGGCGGTTTTTCCTATCCCTATTTCGAACCCGCGACCCTTCGGTGTCCAGTCAAGCGCTTTATTCCAAGACCACCGTGGCCGACGTCCCATAAGTTAAACAAACATTTGAAGACATTTTGTCACATAGGCGTGTGTTCTCACTCGCTTCCCCAGCTGTAGAATTAAGCTTGCAACTATGGACATTATTACTGCATTTGCGCTTCGCTCCAAGCCAGCACAAAATAGAGAAGTTTCTTAAAAAGTATGCGCAGCATGGTCTTTTAGGGTTTCAGACCTCAGTCAGTAAAATAGAATCCTTGTTGGATCGGTCTGTTAATAAATTCAGTTGTCCTAGCCACGATGTCACATGTAAGTAAAAGTCATTGTCGGAAACGATGTATCTTCATAAAGATGTAAAATTTAAGTAAAAGTCATCAAAAAATTTGTTTGTATAGTCAATGGGACTTAACTCGGCCGCCGCGGCCGGCGTAAAAGTCATCCTCCGAATCTATGTATCTTCATAAAGTTTTTGATACAAAATGAAACATGCCAAAAGAAGCAAAGAAATATCGTTAAGTATTTAATATACAAAGCTAAATCAGTCAGTGGGAAGTATATGCTTTTAAACAACATACTTTCTTGAATAAATATTAATAAATGCTCGTAATAAGCTATTTAAAAACTTAATTTTAACGCTAATTTTCAGTCTTTTAACACGTTGTACATCGCGACAAAATAGCCGGACGTTTTATTCCTGTTTTGAGTGATATGAAACATCAGCTCTACAACACCAACACCTGTTTGGACTTCGCAATATGGCGGAGGCAGGCTTCACTTTTTCAAATCAAATGTTTGTGTAGCTTATGGGACTTAACTACTGGGTCATCAGTCCCTAAACTTAAAAACTACTTATGAACTAGCTAACACTGAGGACGGCACAAATATCCAAGCCCGAAGGGGGAATCGAACCCCGACCGTAGTGGCCGTGCAGACCGTGACTGGCGCGCCGCAGTCTCCTCCGCCACCGCGGCCGGCTTCACTTTTTCAGCTGAATGGCATCTTCCTGTATTCTAACCTCCTTGTTTGAAATAGACACGAACATTTTCATTTAGTTTTTCTTACCTTATTATTATGCACTGCTGTAGTCGAATCTGCACGAAACGCTCCCGCAGTGTTGTGTTTGGCTATACGCCTCTGTCTCACGTTTCTAAAACGCGATTTTGTAAACGTGCCTTCAGCAATACTTCGTCATAGTTCTATAGAAAGCTACTGATTTCGCCTGCAGCTGTTTGCGCTTCATAGTTCAAAGTTATCAACAGCACAGTCAGCTTTCAGGAATATCCTCAAGCTGACTGGAATGCAGTAGCGTCTTGTTAGTAGTAAATGAGAAATGTATTAAAACGCGGTGCATGATGTGACATTTTTACCTATCGCAGTGTTAATTTACTATGTCATATCTACTGAAGTTTGTGTTGCACAATGATATAATTTTGCTGGTATATATTCATTGGTATAAATGCTTCATGTAGATTCCTCTGTGAAATCAGTTGCATTTATTCCTTCCTTATCTTAGGAAATATCGTTCTTCCCTTTCTGTCCATCGACTTCTACCTTACTATCTGTCCATTTAAGTTGCGTTTCCATACAGATCATTTGTAGAGAGTAATATTAGCAAACTGTCTGCGACGATTAAATAGTGGTTGAATGATGTCTCGTAAATCGCTCGTCGCCTGATGGGAAAGTTTATTGTTTACGACATTATATGGTCTGAACTATGTTTTCGTAGGTAGTTTTTAACCCCACAGCGATTGTTGTCTGATAGTAAGCAATATGCGTACCAGGTATAATTGGAATCGGTCCATTATTTTAGGAGGGGATGTGGAAAAAAGCCGGCCGCGGTGGCCGAGGGGACTGAGGCGCTTAAGTCACGGTCTGCACGGCCACTACGGTCGGGGGTTCGAATCCCCCCTCGGGCATGGATATTTGTGCCGTCCTTAGTTGTAGGTAGTTCATAAGTAGTTTGTAAGTTTAGCGACTGATGACCCCGTAGTTAAGTCTCTTAAGCTTAACAAACATTTGAACATGTGGAAAAAGAACGCATGATGTAGCAGTTAGTCGGAAATTTCATTGTTTATAACGTCATATCTCCTTAAATATGTGTCGTATTATGATGTAAATTCGAAGGTACATTCAGTGGTATATGCGCCTATTGTCTGAAAATGTATCGTGAATGGTGTTAGCAGTAAAGAAGTACTACATCAAAACCTCATGGATGATGATGCGGTTTTTCATGAACCAAATTGTTTATGACTTCATATCTTATGAACTATATGTCGAATTGTGATATAATATCGAAGAAACGTTCAGTGGTATGTATGTGTACTGCCTTTGAATTGTCTGACGTATAAAATTTACAGTGTAGAAGTAATAACTTGTAACGTCAAGCCAAATGCAGTAAATATACATCATGAACATCGGAAAAGTGGTCAGCGATTAACCTTTTTCCCTTTCATCATTTTGTAGGGGTTGTCAGCGAGAAAAAGTTTCGTAAATATTAGTAATTATGTTTACAATTTATTGCAAGCCACTAAGTGCTCTCATTCTCAAATAGTTCACGCCGCAAGATGGGACAGATATCATTGTTTATGACGTGATATCGTATGAACTATGTATCGTATGTGGTTTTTGCAATCACAGCAAATGATTCCTGACCTTAAGAAATATTTTTACCAAATTTGGTTGAAATCGGCCCATTAGTTTAGGAGCAGATATAGAATATTTTCGACTGTCACTGTTTATGACGTCATATCTCCTTACGTATGTGTCGTAGGTGGCACTTATCCCGACAGCGATTGTTGCCTGATAGTAAGGATCATGTGCAGCAAGTGTTGTGGCGTAAAGTCACCGCCACACACCATACGAAATAGAACGATCATGGACAAGGCAGCGATCGTCCGAAAGCCAATCGCAAGCAGGCGCCGCGCATCCTGGAGGGAGTAACCGAAGATGCGCGCCCTCTACAAGCTGCTATATCTAGGCCGACATACTTCTGGACACCCGTCAGTTACTAGTGAGAACTTGTCAGTAACTATTCAGAGCTCAGGCAGTTACTAGGCAGCTACGAAGTCAGAAATAGGACAGTACTAAGTCAGAACGCGGCTACGAACTTAGTAACTAGGTCACGGCGCTGCTAGCATCATACGGATGTTGCCGCGAGAAGCAAGAAGAGACAAGAAACAGACTTATGTTCTGAAGTTGAGTATTACAACATTCTGTCAATAAAACTTGTATTATTAATCTGAATAGTTGTTACAGTTTGACATCTATTCCTGCGCCACTATCTTTATTGACAAGCAGACTGGGAGGAGAAACAACAACGCGACGAGGCCACAACACCAAGTTTGGTTGAAATCGGTCCAGTAGTTTAGGAGGGTATGTTGGACATACATACACACACACACACACACACACACACACACACACACAAACACACACAGATACAGCCTATTTTATAAGATGTAAGATTAATGCATCAAATCAGTGGCAAAACAAGTTACTATTTATTACGCCTTAAATCCACAAACATGGAACATAAGCACCTGTGTAATGTTTTGCACTCATATTTTTGACTGTGCCATAGTGTGGAAATGAAGCATGTAGGGACAATCAATCAAGAAGTAGTCCAGTGCCAATGCTGTAGAGAAAGGAATAAAGAAAATGAAGTTTCTTGCCAATTTTGAATAAAAATGTATGTAAACAGAAATATGATAATAACGTATTGCAAAGTTGTTTCATTTGCTCTTCACCAACGTCATCCTGTCATTAAATGATATTTAAGAATTCATAAATAATTGAAGTATATACAGATCTTTGTGTACTAAACAGACGCTTATCCATTAAAAGAGGAGGCCCATTACTAGAATCACCAACATCCTAAGCTATAGTGGCTGTGCATTTTTGATAGTGATTTTTTGAAGGTTAATCAACCTAAGGACATTAATGATATTACCGAAATTATATTTAAAAATTTAACCACTAATACTACTATTAAAAATAACTATACATCACGGATGCATCTGGATGAGTCATTATATCTTCAAATTGGCCTACATTACTAAAGTAATTTATAGCGTTGTTCGGCATCAACCATTGTTACAGTCTAGGGAGCATGTGAGATACAGAACGACTAATAAAATCTTATTAATTTTTCTTGCTGTTAGTAATAATACAGACTCATGTACTGCAATGATCTACTGGGAAAGTAGCTTGGTTCGTGAGCTACGGAATTTAGTTCGTACTTAATGAGCCGTCGCATAGCACTACGTGCGCCCTTAATTTTTACGCGTTGAGCATCCGAGGGATGGAACCGCTTCTCTCCTCGGGACAACAACTGCGTAAGCTGTTCTCAGGGTTAGACGCCCAATAGGAAAAAACTCAGCATCGCAGACTGATGTCACTATCCGTCGCCGCCTGCGCTGCAAATCTTCTTACTCGCCGTCTACGTTATCATCGTTACTGGCAGGTCTCGCCACCCGTCGTAAAAGGAAGAGGAAAGAATGGGGTTTAACGTCCCGTCGACGTCGGGGTCATTAGGGACGGACCACCTGCTGGTACAGTTTTTTCTCGCAGATGGGGAAGGAAATCGGGTGTGCCCTTTGAAAGGAACCTTCCCGGCTTGTGCTTGGAGCGATTTAGGTAAATCACGGAAAACCTAAATCGAGAAGGCCGTAGGCGGTTTTGAAGCGCCGTCCTCTGAAATGCGACTACAGTGCGCTATATATAGGGTGTTACAAAAAGGTGAGGCCAAACTTTCAGGAAACATTCCTCACACACAAAGAAAGAAAATATGTCATGTGAACATGTGTCCGGAAACGCTTAATTTCCATGTTAGAGCTCATTTTAGTATTTCTCTTTAAATGTAAATTGAAATAATTCGTGCAGACAATTGTCAAAATACCCAACTGATTCGTTAGTATGTACTGTACTTCCTCGATTCACCTCCAGTTGGCTCAATTGAAGGAAGGAATTGTTGAATTCAGTGCTTGAGTTGACATGCGACTCATTGCTCTACAGTACTAGCATCAAGCACATCAGTACGTAGCATCAACTGGTTAGTGTTCATCACGAACGTGGTTTTGCAGTCAGTGCAATGTTTACAAATGCGGAGTTGGCAGATGCCCATCTGATGTATGGATTAGCACGGGGCAATAGCCTCATGTTGATTGGGCCTCATGTTCTTCCACCTACGCTCACTGGAGCACGTTATCGTGATTTCATACGAGATACTCTACCTGGGCTGCTAGAACAGGTGCCTTTACAAGTACGACACAACATGTGGTTCATTCACGATGGAGCTCCTGCAAATTTCAGTCGACGTGTACGTACGCTTCTCAACAACAGATTCGTTGACCGATGGATTAGTAGAGGCGGACCAATTCCATGGCCTCCACGCTCTCCTGACCTCAACCCTCTTGACTTTCATTTATGGGGGCATTTGAAAGCTCTTGTCTCCGCAACCCCGATACCAAATGTAGAGACTCTTCGTGCTCGTATTGTGGACGGCTGTGATACAATAGCCATTCTCCAGGGCTGCATCAGCGCATCAGCGATTCCATGCGACGGAGGGTGGATGCATGTATCCTCGCTAACGGAGGACATTTTGAACATTTCCTGTAACAAAGTGTTTGAAGTCACGCTGGTACGTTCTGTTGCTGTGTGTTTCCATTCCATGATTAATGTGATTTGAAGAGAAGTAATAAAATGAGCTCTAACATGGAAAGTAAGCGTTTCCGGATACATGTCCACATAACATATTTTCTTTCTTTGTGTGTGAGGAATGTTTCCTGAAAGTTTGGCCGTACCTTTTTGTAACACCCTGTATAACTGCGCAATAGCAAGACAAACACTGGAAGTATAAAATATCTGTGAGTAGACATAGGGGGCGATTTGAAAAAGAAAGATCATATAAAATCACTCGTGTATAATGCAGACAACAGCGCTAATATTCATTGAAGGGGTCCTCAGGAACTGTAGTTCGTCAACAAAGGAAGTAGGTTACAAGACTGTCGTTCGGCCGGCACTTGAGTATTGCTCATCAGTGTGGCATCAATACCAGGTAGGGTTAATGGAAGGCGTAGAGAAGATCCTATGGAGAGCAGCAAGCTTCGTTAAGGGCACATTTAGTAATCGCGAAAGCGTCACAGAGGTGATTAGGAAACTACAGTGGCAGACGCTGTAAGACAGACGTTCTGTATCGTGGTACGGGCTTCTGTCAAAGTTCCGAGAGCGTATGTTTCGTGAAGAGCCAACCAAACTATTGCTTCTTCCTACGTATATCTCGCGAAGCGACCACAAGGATAAGATCAGAGAGATTAGGTACCACACGGAGGCATAAGCGACCACAAGGATAAGATCAGAGAGATTAGGTACCACACGGAGGCATAAGCGACCACAAGGATAAGATCAGAGAGATTAGGTACCACACGGAGGCATAAGCGACCACAAGGATAAGATAAGAGAGATTAGGTACCACACGGAGGCATACAGGCAAACATATTTCTCGCGAACGATATGCGACTGCAATAGGATGTAGTGGCAATGGTGGCTTGCAGAGTGTTTACGTAGACGAAGAGTAGCTGTACCACTGCGCCACTTGGCTCGGTCGTTACCTCTCGTCATCTTATAAGCCAGGTGTAGCACTCACTGTTTATATTATTCTCATAATGAATCC
The DNA here is from genome assembly GCA_026315105.1 of Locusta migratoria. Taxonomy (NCBI): domain Eukaryota; kingdom Metazoa; phylum Arthropoda; class Insecta; order Orthoptera; family Acrididae; genus Locusta; species Locusta migratoria. Next base: position 719,573,645 of record CM048755.1, on the reverse strand, counting down.
TGCTATGTCAAGCTGAGTATCGTTGCCTCCAAGGGCGGATTCTGAGGGGGGTGGGGAAGGGGGGTATAGGGGCACGTGCCTTTCCCAGACGGCCCAGCGAAAAATGAGAGCGAGAGAGAGAGAGAGAGAGAGAGAGAGAGAGAGAGAGAGAGAGAGAGAGAGGAGGGGAGAGAGAGAGAGAGAAGGGAGGGGGACTGAGAGAGAGAGAGAGAGAGAGAGAGAGAGAGAGACAGATGGTGTAGAAGGGAGGGAGCGAAGAAAATCTTAGCATTAGAATAATTAGCTTTTACTTACGGGCAGCATGTAATTGTAAGTTTAAAAATGCAAAGAAGAAGAAATTGATTTACTGCAACGCAAACATATGATATGTCGTTTTAGCTTTGAGGGAATGTCAAGTTTTGTTTCTGACCCTTAATTGGGCGACCTCTTAGGATACGCAGATTTTCCAATTTCTACATTGTTTGCTAATGACACAGCTACTCCGGTTACTGTACTGATCGCCCACCGTAACTTGACGATTCAAGCGTTGGGAGTTGGCAGTGGCAGGAGGCGTGGGCGTGTACTATGGCTGCCGGTGGGGGGGGGGGGGGGAGAGGGGGGCATCAGTAAGCAGAAGGCAGCGTCGCAGTGTTGGAAACGTTACCCGTAACAATGTATGCAGTAATATTTCGCGTCTAGCGGTAGCGTAACGTTGGCAGGAATCCCAAATAAATGGATGTCCTTTAAGTAGTGCAGATGTCTTCTGCTGCTAACATCACCAGGTAAAATCGTCTTCACTTGTCACATTAATATACTTCCATCTAATTACCAATGCACTACTAGTTACAACGCACTATGGCGTCACTACGGTCGGGGGTTCGAATCCCCCTCGGGCATGGATATTTGTGCCGTCCTTAGGATTAGCTAGTTCACAAGTAGTTTGTAAGTTTAGGGACTGATGACCCCGTAGTTAAGTCCCTTAAGCTATACAAACATTTGAACATTTTGAAGCACTATGACGTCATTGTCAAGTTCCTATGATTAAAAAATATTACAATGATTCAAACACAGTAAACAGTGAAAAGTTTAATAATTTATCTAACCATATGCACCGCACGGGAAGGGCCGTGTGATTTGGGCCGCAACATCGCGGAGTATGCGGCCACTCCCATTAGTGGTTCGAGTCCACACTCGGGCATGTGTGTGTGCGTGTGTGTGTTGTCCTTAGAATAAGTTAAAGTAGATTGTAAGACTAGGGACCGATGACCTCAGCAATTTGGTCCCTTCGGATTGGACATTTTTTCTAACAATATGTCCTAGTTTCTGTACAATCACCATTTAGTGATTTGGCTCATTTAATATGCACAAAATAATTTTAGACCAAATAGTATAATTGTTTGAATTTTCAAGTGGTCAATTTTATTTATTTATTTATTTATGGCTTTCTCTGTATAGGGATTCGCATATATCCATCTGGCGAAGCTCAGTAACATTACATATGAAATTAAATTCAGAGCCTGAATGCCCCATGTTCAGCTGTTGACAAGTGTTTCATTCTTTATGATGATGAAGGATGAAACACCTGTGCACACAGCTGAACACAGGACATTCACGCTCTAAAATATGTTTTTTTTTTTTCTTTTTTTAAAAAATTTTGTGGTAAATTTAGAAATTTTCCACTGTTTAATGTGTTTGAATCACTGTAATATTTTTTGTGATCATAGGCATTTAAAATAACGCCATAGTGTGTAGAAACTAGTAGTGCATTGGTAGTTAGATGGATGTACATAAAAAGTTTTCTTCTAAGGAGCGACTGTGGCTTTGGAACATGATTTTTATGTTTTCTATAGTTGTTATATGTGACAATAAATAATAAAATTTATTTCATATATATATATATATATATATAAATGTGTGTGTTTTTTAAAATTAGTCTCACAAAGCCCTTAAGGACATGTTGACCCTCCTCAGCCTTGCGCTGCCACCCCCCCCCCCCCACCCCAGAAAAAAATCTGTATCCACGGCAGAACTCGCCCCCGAGGCTGTGTTAGCGTTCCGACCAACCCGTCCCCACAGCAGCTGCCAACAGTAACTACTATCATGAATGGGCTTGACCCCAAGAAATCACAGAGGCGATAAAAATCTAGTCCCGAGTCCAAAATCTGAAAACCCACCTTTATTAACGACGACTCTGGTCCCGCTTCTTCATCCGAACTTTTCCAGAACACCCATCTTTCAAAACCACTCCCACTTCCAGTTTTGCCGAGTAGATAGCCTAGCCAAAGACTTCCTCATTGCTCTCCATATCTAAGTCACCCAAGTTCAGAACACAACTCTTTCCTTTCTTCAGTGTCCGCCTTGCCTTCATCCATCTACCCACTTCTGGGAGCTGGTCGTCAAGGAAACGAAATCAGCGCCATATTCTGCAACTCCTTATCATCAAGAAGCAAACAGTACAATACCACGTGCACCATTTCGGCGTCCCCTCGAAGTTTTCAAAAACAATCGTCGTTGTTCATCTTTCAGCATTTCTTGTCATTTATAGTCTTGTAGGTTGAAAAGCGTCTGTACAACTGCTATCAGTCCATTCGTGGAAGAGGGGACGAAATTAAAATAAAGGAAAGAAAGGTGTGCCGCGGTGGAGTAGCCGAGCGGTATAAAGCACCTCGCTGCGGAGCGCGCGGTTGCTCGCCGTGGAGGTTCGAGTCCTCCCTGGGGCATGGGTTTGTGTGTTTGGCGGTAGGTTAGTTTACCTAGGTTTAAGTAGTTTGTAAGCTAAGGACTGATGACCACGCAGTTTGGTCCGATAGATTTACAGACATTTGAACATTTGAATTTGAAAGAAAGGTGTCTTGTGGGTATTCCGTGGATAGACGTAAGTGCGCGCCCTCTTTTCACAATAAGCACCATTACATTTTTTTAAAAATCGAATAAAAGTTGTAAAATGTATTGACAATAAAATTACAACCTTAGGAATAATTTCCTAAAATATAGCCAGGAAAGATGTTAAAACAGCATGAAAGTATCCACTTTCAGGTGGCTCAGTTACAATATTAATGACATTAAAAAAAAAACTAACAAAAAACATGTTATACATTAGGGATCCATCTTGTACGATGAGTGTAGAACTACACCTTCAAAACTGGTTGACATTATGATTTGCATATTATATGACTGTCAGGCATCAACCAGAATTACAATCTCAATGAATATGTTGCACGTAGAATGATTTACAAACTCATACCACTGCATCCTGCGGAAACACATGTAACGTCGTTTCTTGGCAAACATAAACCTTGAGATAGGAATTATGATTTCACTTAATGAACTACCGTAGAGCAATAGAAGGAGCAGTAACTCTATGAGGGGATAAAACTTTAGAATATTTATGCCATAGTAGTATTGTGTTAAAAGCATTTGTTTGACAGGTCAGTTGGCTGAAATATGGATTGAATGTATTGTTGATACAGCATCCCCGATCATATGAAATGAGGGACATTAGATCAGAATAAAGAAAGTAAAACGTTTTATATGTATTCCTTGATCACGTGAAAGCCCCTTTAAAATTGGGCGGCTTTTGAAAAACCCAATTTTGAGGTCTTATCATTGTCGCCTGTTCACTGAGGAAGATCGTATCGGAATATCTCTTATGACAAAGTGTCTCTACTCCCTCAAGGAGACTTTAAAGTTTTCCCGCATGTCCTATATGTGGAAGCATCAGTTGCGAGTAAAGATCACGTGTATTATGCTTAGAATTTATTATAAATCTATTTCCTTTAAGTTTTGCACATTCAATGTAATTTTAAAAATATTTAGTCCACCTATTTTAAAGAAATACCGGATTTGTTGTGTGCATGGAGGATGCTTAATACCACGTAAGCACGGCACTAAAAGGTGTGAAAACAAATTTAGTTGCTCACGAACCAAGGCATTTTTAGTAGAAACTTGACAATAAATTAGTAACTATTATTATTAACAACAAACCATATTATATGCATTTGTATAAGTATCAGCCGGCCGCTGTGGCCGAGCGGTCTGCGGCGCGCCAGTCACAGTCTGCACGGCCGCTACGGTCTGGGGTTCGAATCCACCCTCGGGCATGGATGTTTGCATCGTCTTTAATATAAGGCAGTAAACAAGTAGTATGTAAGTTGAGGGACTGATGACCCCGCAATTAAGTCCTTTAAGCTTAACAAACATTTGAACATAAGTATCATTGACAATATTTTAAAAAGTCATTCTATATGTTACACGTTCCCTGACGTCGTAACAGCGGTTGATGTTGTAAGTTAGCGTTATATGTGCAGTACGTCGTGTACTACTAGAGACAAGAACATATAAAATAAAAATGAAATTGAGTACTCATTCGAAATTTGCACTCATAAGAGTAATAATGATCAAAAAGTGACAGAGGATTGTTACTACTAGATGAGTGCAGAAAATTGTTTGAGAAACGTAGTAGGAAACTGTGTACAGACTGCCACTAGCAGGTCGCAGCGAGATGATGGTCACTCAAAGTCGAGCCTTTGTAAGGCTTAAGAAAAAGTTGGGCGGACTGTTGCTCTTCCCACTCAAACTGCGAGGAGCCACACACGACCCTCGCGAACGGCGTTTTCGCAGAAGCTGCCACAGTAGAGGCGCCAGCAAGGCTGGACCAGGGAATTGAGAATGTGTAGCGAAGCCCGTTGAACTCAGAGTAGAAAGAAAAAGCAGATCCCTTTCAAGTCGTGGGAAGCCACAGTCTGACACCAAAGACGTCACCTTAAATAAATGTTCATTGAAACACACAACAAAGATTCTAATTGGCCATTTCGTGGAAAGGACTAGGCAAGCTCTGAAACTTTAAGAATAACAGTTTTATACGTCGGCGGTGGCAGTCCTCCAGTGAGAAAGAAGTAACAAAGCTTAGACTGAACGGCGTTGAGGGCAATACCGAACGTGTCTAAACTACCCGTCTGCTTTGAAACATGATGTCATGGTCGGGGCATACTAAACGATAAAGAAAGTGGGAACAACGTTCCAAAACACAAAACAAAACTGATAAAAGATAAATTTCCATTATACATAAAGAAACTTTCCTTCGCTACAATACTCTGAGAATCAGTTCGCATTAAAAACGATCAAAGTTTCAAGTAATTAGTGTTTTTAATTAAATAGGTCAACGTAAATTGATCAGTGCGCATTGTAAAATGTAATGACCCATTCGCAAGAAAAGGAATGTGATCGATGTTTCGAGTCATACACTAAACCATTCCGACGCAGTGCTTGAGTTGACCCGCGCTGATAAATTTTTAGGCCATAGTCATATGTGTAGTATAATTTTCGTTCACTGCATCGCGATTTTACGTAGTATTTATGTTCCACTGTAATATCTATGTCGCCGTGCGGGAGTAGCCGCGGGGTCTAAGGCATCAATGTTAGGGACTGGGCGGTAGTATTTAAGTCTAGGGACTGATGACCTTAGTAGTTTGGTCCAATAGGTTCACAAACATAAACATAATATTTATATCACAGTTTGTTATGAACTGACTTTCGGCTTTGTAGGACATCGTTAGATGACTTAATACTAAACATATATTCATCACAACGGCAATGGCAGTTCATAGTAACACATAGATAGTTTTTCGAAGGCATGAGATAATTTGTTACTACATGTCTGAACAAGGAAGCTTACGGTTTAACGTCCCGTCGACAGCTTGGTCATTAGAGACGGAGCTAACGCTCAGAGTTTTGGGTAAGGATGGAGAAGGAAATCGGCCGTGCCCTTTGAAAGGAACCATCCCAGCATTTGCCTTGAGTGATTTAGGGAAGTCACGGAAAAACTAAATCTGGATGGCCGGAGGTGGATTTGAACCACCATCCTTCCGAATGCGATTCCAGTGTGTTACTACTGCGCCACCTCGCTCGGTGTATCCATGTGTTTGTCACCTCAGTTTACATAATCCCAAGCCACCATATGGTGAGTGGCGGGTGGGGGGGGGGGGGGAAGGGGAGTGAGATTGTAGCTTGTACCACTACTAGTCATTTTCTTTCCTCTTCTTCGCCTAAACAGAGCTGGAATAGATGACTGCTAGTGTGCCTCCGTACGACTTAAATTGCTCTTCTCTTTGAGGAACGGTCGCACTAGTGTTGTACACGCAGCCTGCCTTACGGATGAATCACAGCTTCCCAAATTTCTTCTAATCCTTCCCCACAACTGTCCGTACATGCTCGTTACACTGCGTAACGTTCAGGAATATTACTGCTAGCTATTTAATCGACGAGACTGTGTAAAGTAGTCCACTAGTTACACAGCATTCGAACGTTTCGGAATTATTTTTCCTACTAATCTGCATTACCTTACATCTTTCTACATTTGGAGCTAGCTGCTACTTCTCACACAAACAAGATACTTGGTATAAGTCATTCAGTCAGTCAAAGACACATTCACGTACAGCACAGTATCAAGACCAAACAGCCGCAGATTGTTGCTACTCTGTTCGTCAAATCATTTATGTAGACAGAAATTAATAGCACTCCTGTCACACCCCATGGGCCACGCCCGATTATACCCATCTCTCTGAAGGATATTCGACAACAAGAAAAACGTAGTGCGTTAAATTACTTAAGAAGTCTTCTGCGAAGTGGACAATGAATGGCCGTGGAAGTTATTGTGGATAGTCGAAGCCCACTCCATCTGACAGGTATGTCGATACACAGAATTGTCGAATATGGATAACAGAAAATCCACACGCAAACCAAACAGTACCGCTTCATCCTGCAGAGTTCACTGTGTGGTGCGGGTTTATGGCATCATTTATCATAGGGCCATATTTTTTCGAAAAAGACAGGTGCATCGTTTCCTGTTACCTGTATCGTCACTGGTAAGCCATAGTGTCTTTTGTGCTAAAACGTAATTGCAGTTCTCCAACAGCGAGTAAGTGTCGATGGGATCATTTTTATGCAAGATGGCGGACTTTTGCACATTGCAAATTCCGCTAAGTAGCTACTCAAGCGACATTTCGTAAATGATAGGATTACCAGCCGCCATTTCTCTACGAACTTCCCGTCCAGATCAACTGATCTGATCCGTGTAAATTCTGACTATCTGAAAGAAGTTGTGTTTAGTGTTCTGATTGCAAACTTACAAACACATATACACCAAAATCGTGTGAGAGATAATGTAAAGATCCCTTATGGCACTAGTGATGCTCCTGCATCATCAAAACTATGCAGTCGTCCGTTAGAGGCCTCTGCGTGTGCCTTGCTACATTGCACTTTGACATGTCGGTTCGCCAGCAGGGACGGTGCAGTGTGCCTCCGAAGCCGCGTTTTGTGACGTTATTTGTGTGGTGAAGCGTCAGATGGGGCGGTGATCGATAATAAATCCTGCTAATGTATTGCGATTGGTTGAGATGAAGTTACGAAGAACCCTTCTTCGTGAAGACGGTATTAGTGTAGAAGATGAATCATGTACATGTTTTATCTGTTATGGTACAGAAATATGAGCATAAGTTAGATACTGTTGTTACAAACTCATAATAATTATAATAGGGATGATAATGACGAACAACTCATTCCATGCGGTAGTGCTACGGTAAGTGCGGGAAGAGGCGATGGAAGCAGTGGCAGTGAATACCAACAGTCTTTCGGGAAGAAGGTTAAAATTGCAACTATCATCACGGCTTTTGATGACAATTCGCTAGAGAACATGTACGATGGTTATTACATAAGTTATAGTTACGATATCTGCATTACGTATGGCGCCTACAGTTACATCTACAGTGCCGGCCGCGGTGGCCGAGGGGACTGAGGCGCTCCAGTCACGGTCTACACGGCCACTACGGTCGGGGGTTCGAATCCCCCCTCGGGCATGGATATTTGTGCCGTCCTTAGATATAGGTAGTTCATAAGTAGTTTGTAAGTTTAGGGACTGATGACCCCGTAGTTAAGTCCCATAAGTTCTACAAACATTTGAACATTTGAATCCAACGTATTGCCCACTACGTATGGCCGTTGTTAACTGATGCTAATTTGGCATTTGTAGACACTAGATTATCATGTATCGTACAAAGAACAGCGTGTTTTTGTTAATTCTTCAGTGCGCCATTGCTTTGAAATGAAAACGTGTAAGTTAAAATAAGAAAATCATCTAATACGCAGCTCAAGATGGCTTATGCCAGAGAGAGATCTGGGCGATGAATGTCACGTGACATCTGCGAACGGCTGGTTTTCGTTAATTCGATGGAGGATGTCAAAACTGTTATTTTTGCAACTATCTCTCAATCGATACGAGATATGAAAAACTAGGGAACAAAGCTGTAGAGAATCTTCTCCTCTACAAATTCTGTTATTCAATTTTAGCGTCAGATGATCGGTTTATATGCAATTAAAATTACATTACAATCTGCCGTTTTACTAACGTATTTCTTGTCCGAAATATTTGAAAAAGCGAAGTTCTGGTCTCTGATAGCCAAAAACTATGTCTGTAAAATTTGGTGCCGATCGGTTGAACGGTTCGACCTAAAAAGTGGGAACACGTTACAACCAGACAGACGTCGTCAAATCGCCGTTATTTTTGCAAATATCTCTGCAACGATGCAAGATATGAAAAAAAAAAAACATAATAGAGAATTTTCCCCTCTACCAATTACGTTATTCAATTTTCGTGTCAGATGAACGGTTCGTTTGTAATTACAATTATATTACAAACGGCTTTTTTTGGCGTTACTACCGTATTTTTTGTCCGAAAAATTTGAAAATGGGAGGTTCTGGTCTGTGTCGGCTTACAATTATGTCTGTAAAATTTGGTGTTGATCGGTTCGTCTTAAAAACGGGGAACACGTTACGGACAGACAGACAGACAGACGGACGGACAGAAGCACATACATCCCAAAATCGCCGTTATTTTTGGAAAATATCTCTGAAACGATACGGGATATGAAAAAAATACAAAAGAGCAAAGTTGTAGAGAATTTTCTCATCTACAAAGTCGGTTATTCAATTTTCTTGTCAGGTGAATGGTTCAGCCGTTATTTTTATTTTTAATTTCGAGCTGTCAAAAAACGATCGTAGCATTGTGTTGAAAATAATATTTGCTTTTGTTTTAGGCTGTCTGATATTTCTTACATTCATACGTTCCTGCCTTACGTTCATGACCGTGAGAGTAGATTTTCAATAACTGATGTAGTTCCAGGGGCATTTTCGGTGAAAACGTTGAGTGGGACACACTGTACATAATCTGTTAGCACACCATGCAACTCGACAAAGCAGTCCATTAAACGTTTTGATGCTGATTTGAGACGCGTTGCCACAGCACGATATTCACACTTCCATAGCGCCGCCAAGGCCAAACACATGTCATCAGACGTCAACGACATAGGGTCTTTGCATGGACAAACCATTTCCACCAAAACTGTATAGAATGCCAGAAGAAGAAAGTAGGAGAGTAGGTGCATCTGTCGTGGCAGTCAATTTCCTTGCAGAAGAACGAGAACCGCCGGCCGCGGTGGCCGAGGGGACTAAGGCGCTCCAGTCACGGTCTGCAGGGCCACTATGGTCGGGGGTTCGAATCCCCCATCGGGCATGGATATTTGTGCCGTCCTAGTTCGTAAATAGTTCATAAGTAGTTTGTAAGTTTAGGGACTGATGACCCCTTAGTTAAGTCTCGTAGACTATACAAACATTTGAACATTTTTTTTGAACGAGAACCGTTTAAGTAAGTGTCCGACCTCTGTGTACCCAAGTCAGAATATCCGAAGGCAGGAGTCGGGGCAGTAGCGGACGGCACGTGTTACCACTGCTGCTCCACAACAACCAGCATTTCAGCACGTTGAAGCTGCTGTAGCAGTTACAACTGTAGCTTCCATGTTTGCTTAAACTGTTCGTCCGTTGCGTTACGCAACCAACCCACACCGCTAACTGTACCTGGGCACGGACGGGATAGCTTTGACCGCGATCTATTGAAATACCCCACTACGGGCGAGCCGCCCTTGTACACAGCGGCGGAAACAACGCAGACTGCTCTGCTAACGCGATTACCCTGTGCACCAGCTGGGTCGACAAGAGCAGCGGAGAACAATACAGCTTTACGAATAAACGAGTAAACTCAGCAGCACAACAGTGTGGATAAGTAATCAACCGGTGTGGCCTGTACGGTACGCTAGCCAATGCACTTCTGCGGGGCAGGTGGCTCTTTTCACAAGCCCGTGGACCGCTAGGGGGCAATTTTAGTAGACACGGCGCCGACACGTCTGAACAGCTCCTGACGAGAGCACTGTAGTCGTAGTCGCCTATGTCAGTTTCTAGTTCGCCATTACCGTGACACCTTCGGCGGGTGTGGAGACCAAGACTCGTTACGTGTCCATCACTGCCATGTCTTCATCGTCGGACCCAGATAACGAGCATGACTCGCAAGAGATCATGAGCTAAAAGGGTAAACCATGCTAATACATATACTGAACTTTTTAATTCTAAAGGTGATGTACTATATCCTAGTAGATAAAATTTTGTTCAAATGTTCAAATGTTTGTAAATCTATCGGACCAAACTGCGTGGTCAATAGTCCGTAGCTTACAAACTACTTAAACCTTGGTAAAGTAACCTAAGAACAACGCACACACCCATGCCCCAGGGAGGGCTCTAACCTCCACGGTGAGACGATTCAAATCTTCAAATGTTTGTAAATCTTATGGGACTTAACTACGGGGTCATCAGTCCCTAAACTTACAAACTACTTATGAACTACTTACGAACTAGAACGGCACACATATCCATGCCCGAGGGGGGATTCGAACCTCCGACCGTAGTGGCCGTGCAGACCGTGACTGAAGCGCCTCAGTCCCCTCGGCAACCGCGGCCGGAACAGCGAGACGTTTTAGAGCGCTCGGCTACTCCACCGCGGCGATAAAATTTTCAGTAGTTCTGGAGCAACCACGTATACTGCGCAAATCAATTAGGGGATATGGTGAGATATCATACGCAATATACATATGGAAACGTATTTTATTCAGATATTGGTTTCAATTGCAATGCGTGTGTGATACAGTGCAATATTTTGTTGTCTCAAATCGTTACTTGAGGTGTATATCGCGTTCAGTTAGAGCGAGGAACTGTGAGGTTACCAGAATAGTGAAAAAGTCATTCTCAAATGTTGTTCAAATGTGTGTTAAGCTTATGGGACTTAACTACGGGGTCATCAGTCCCTAAACATACAAACTACTTATCAACAACCTTATTCTAAGGACGGCACAAATATCCATGCCCGAGGGGGGATTCGAACCCCCGACCGTAGTGGCCGTGCAGACCGTGACTGAAGCGCCTCAGTCCCCTCGGCCACCGCGGCCGGCAGAGTCATTCTCGTTGCCCTCTAAAATCTGTCCTCTCATAACATCTGACGGCCACTACAGTTGCACACCTGCTTGGAATGGTCAGTGTGAGGTTATCAATCACCTCTTGAGGCATATTTGGTCATTTTTCCATGAGTGCCATATCCAGCTCTACAACCGTTAAGGTCTGGCTGCAATGTGTCTCCCACGTGCATCCCAGACATGCTCAGTCGGTCGTAAGTCCTGTGAAGAGGCTGGTCCTTCCATTCGTTCAGTTCCCTCAGCTTGAAGCATGTTGTCCACCAGTGCAGCTCTGTGGGGACGAGCGTTATCGTCTATCATAAGGAAACCATCTCCTATAGCACCAGTGCGGGGCACAACAAAAGGTAGAAGGATCTCGTCTCTAAACATCTAAGCAGTAAAAGTGCCATTCTGAACGACAGAGAGGTCCATACTGACCCCTGTGCACACCACTCGCCCACCACCATGATATGGTAATGTTTCCTGTACATAAGCAGGATTGTTCAGAGTTCCACGTTTTCTCCATATGAAGGAACCTCGACTGTCCACCTGAACACAAAATCTTGAATCACCTGTGAACAGCATCTGCTACTATTCTACGACTCCAATCCAGATGCTCCTCCGCCCAGTTTCTGTGGGCTAAATGGTATCGTGGTTTTAATGTGACACACACCATAGGCATCAGTGCGTAGGGGCCACATTCCCCAAGGCGATTTAGGACTATTTCTGTTAATATTACGCGTCCTGTTACTGCCTGGAGGTGGCGTTGCAGCTGAGTTGCATTCAGTCTCCTGTCTGGACGGGCTGTTAACTGGAGATAAGTCAACTCTTGCCGATGTTGCCTTCTTTTAATGGTTCCTATTGTCTGAAATCGCGTCCAGGTCCTGGAAATTACACTTTGGGACAGACATGTTAAATTACTGTAACGTCACAAAATTACATAATTGTTCTTCAAGATATTCATCAGCTACTTCCAGCGGTAGGATGTAAACCTGCACACCTTTATATTCAACATCAGCATTATCAAGAAGATTCATTCCTATGAAGAAGGAAATGTGAGGGCACTATCAAGTAAAACTTTTTCACTTAAAGAGGCGCCATCCAACAAACACCACAAAAAAGAAAGAGTGAATTAGTCAAGAACGATGGTGCAATTCAGAAACGCAACTAAACACACCCCGCCACAAGCCTACCGTAAGTGCTCACACTCGAAGCTTTACGATGGAAGAAAGATGTAAACACATACAATCGCTGTCGTGTCTCAACTGGAACAGATCAGTCAGCTAGGGAGGCTGATTTAGTGTGAAAGAGAACAATCCTGATAACTCATCGAAGAAAATAAAGTGGTGGATCACAAAGGAGTGCAACAAGATGCTAATAATTAGGCCCTCTTCGATAAATAAAATACGAAAAGTTGCGTGATCAAATGGGAAAGAGGTTTCTTCCGAAGTGAGAAACTTGTTAAAAATTCCGTCAGTGGATATACAATGAACTATCTTTCATAACATTGGTCATTAGCCACGCAGCTGTCATAAACTAAAAAAATTTGAAAGCAATTAGGTTGTTGCACATGAAATACAAATCTGACTGGACATGAACCACCTCTTAGCTGAATTACTGCTGCTCCTCTGTATGTGTTTACAGATTCAGTTACAGAAGCTATGATGTAATAGAGGCAGGACGTAAATTAAGTGGATTACAACCTTTCTGTCTGTAACAAAACAAACTGTTCTCAGTCTTCCACCAGTTGAGAAACTGTAAACGTTCCTCGTCAGGCATTAACAGTTTACGTGGCACAAACAGATGGCTCGACGTCTCTTCGGAATTTACGTGCTCTAGGCCTCTTGTATCACGTGAGCACAGAAGTGGAATAACAGTGGGCTATATATAATGCCACTGGAAACGGCCAGACCCTAGAACAAAGGGTGCGTATTTCACCGTAGGAAAACAAATGTGAGGAAGCTTTTCCTCTGACGTTCCTCCTGGCATGTATTGTCACAAACATCGCAGCTCCGAAAATAAATTTTTTATCGTTGCCTTGTTGGTGTCCTGCAGATATCATCGCATTTAGCTCGCTAAAATGATCAATTATCGTTTGTCTATTGAGACTAATTGGGAAAAAGATTACAAAATAATGTCTGAATGTTTACCTTATAGCGTAGAGCATTATAGGACACGCGAAACCGCTCGCTACAGGCTACTTGTAGCACTAATTGAAAATAAAATAATTTAGCCTATAACCGAAACTGAAAATCATATACACAATAATAATATTATAGCACAGGATGGGTAGTACTGATTGTACAGTTTCCTTTAGAGTGGGTCTGTTCATCAGACAAGAAAATTTTCGTGTCTATTAAAATTGGTGAGCATTTCTACCACAGGATGTAAGGAGGGGGAATTGCAAAGTTGTTATTCTCGTCACAATACTTGGTTGATGATGGAATATTAAGAGGATGTAATCCGTGGCCACTTTAAAACCATCTGTTTTGAGCTACCCAACACCAGCAGGTACGAATCCACGTTTCTACATTTTCATATCGGACTAGCATTAGGACCAACAAAAACAATGAGCTATGTCTCTCTCCAGTTTTTCTTTAATTATTTCAAAAGATTCGAAATCTGGACATGTAACAAATAATTAATTGATTGATATATTCATTCAGATTTCCATATTTTTATGATTACATCTGAGTCAAGAGCAAATACAATAACCACGCATTGGCTCGAATGTAACGACAGAATTTTTTTTTTCACGGAACAGAGCCATCATATTAACCACAGCTCAAACGAAATTTGAAGCCATATCTACGAACCATGGGATAAATTAACTACTTTATTGTTGACGAAAATGCTTTCGTACTAGTAGATTCTTCGATATTCCGATATTTTTTCGTCAATATTATTAGTAAATTAAACTAATAATAATTCCTTTGCTACATCTGACTGACTGCAGATAACACCGTTCAAAAAATACAAGTAAACTGCAGAAATACGCAGAAAAAGAGTCACGAATAAAGAATATATACTTCAGTTTTTTCAACTGCTAACATACACAAAAAGTACACTATCAGAAAAAATCTTAGGACACCCTCTTAGAATTTTCCAGTGCACTTAAGATGTAGTAGTGAAACAGTACATGTGAAGTGGGTGAAATGATTACATTTACAAATCAATAACTGAAGTGGTACTGAGGTACAACGTGTTGAGCAATACTGAATGAAAAATGATCATATGTTTGTAAAAATATGGCCATCGGTTCATAAACTTACAAACTACTTACACTAACTTAAGCTTATCCTAAGGACACACACACACACACACACACACACACACACATACACAGGACTCAAGGCCCGGCGAAATAGCCGTGCACACTGAAGCGCCTTGCTGCGGTGGACGAGGCCGTTCGCCGTCGGGGACTCGAGTCCTCTCTCGGGAATGGGTGTTTTTGTTGTCCTTAGGTCAGTTTAACTTAGCTTAAGTAGTTTGTAAGCTATGGAATAACAACCAAGCAGTTACGTCACAAAGATTTACAAACATTCTAACATTTGAGGACTCGGACCTCTGGCGGTAGCCGCCACGTAGTCCCTCGGAAGGCACCTAGATCTGCAAGGCCATTACCGCACGGCGATCCATATTGAAGCTCCCATATTACAACGTGTTCTACCCTCCATGTGTGGCAATACAGTCACTCATTCTAGTATCAAATGTTCAAATGTGTGTAAATCTATTGGACCAAATTGCGTGGTCATCAGTCCGTAGCTTACAAACTACTTAAACCTAGGTAAACTAACCTAAAGACAACACACACACCCAGGCCCCAGGGAGGACTCGAACCTCCACGACGAGCAACCGCGTGCTCCGCAGCGACGCGCTTTAGACCACTCGACTACTCCACCGCGGCCATTCTGGTATCGATTCAATAATTTAAAAATGCTGAATACTGTGTTTGGATACATTATTGCACGCCTGCTCAACTGTTCCTGTAGTTCTGAGATCGTTGTGGGTTGACGAGTCTCATGTGTCAGTTGTCGTCCCACACATACAATACGTGTTCTATTGGAGACAAGTCTGGGGGCATCATGCTGGTCAGGGAAGCTGCTACATAACACACTGACTATTGCGCAGTGTAAGAGAGCATTAGCCTGATGGAATAGCACATTATTTTCCTGTTGACAGTGAAACACGTCCACTGAATGTGTGGTCATGTTCCGTTTTGATTTATTCATTAACATAAAGTGTTTCTGTATCATTTATGTCATCTATTTGTGTGTTAATTATTTTATTCTTGTTATTATTGATCAATGCCCCATGTTTATATATGTCTCCACCCGTGTGATAGAACTTGTGTGTTCGTATGAATGTGGAAGGTTGCTTTTAATAATCACTGACTGCCGAGCAATGGCTTACAGTCGCCGCCTCGCGCTCTAGGCGTCGTTTTGCTGTAGTTAAGAATGCATGGCTTCGTTTGTCGTCTGCGCTGGCGTCTGCTGGCTGGCCAGAGACAAGCTTACTTGGCAAGATGGCGAGGTGGCTGTGTTCTTAGTGTCGTACCAACCTAATCTAGGACGAAAGAGGTGACAGGAGACCTCTCTGGGAGTGGATGTAGAGGGAATTGTCTTCGCCAGGTAGCAAGGGTTGATAGACAGGAGGCTCTGAACGCACTCTAGGTCGCTTTTAGCACGTTCTAATCTGGTGTGTGGCGGGGGAAGGTTTTTCACGTGGCCTGAGAGCCACACTCTTGCTGCGACCGTGGAAGTAAGTACTTCGCCGAATCATGCTGAGGGGAAGGCATGCTGTTAGAACTTTGCTTTCTTTGTGATCAGGCAGTCTTGGTTGTTCAGTGATAGTTTTCTTGAGTAATTCTTTCGCTATGCGAGGCGAAGTGTTTCTTAATTTTCAGAACGGGAGTAATACAGTGTGACTTTAGTATTTGCATTTTCATTCCGGTGGTGATTTTGTGTTCGGATTTTCTCAAGTTAGAATGCACGTGTGTGACCTTCAGCCTTTGTGTAAACTTAGTCAAAAAGACGAAGGAAATGCAAACATACTAACTTTTCACATCGTGTCTGTATCCACGAGTATGCTAATTCACAGATTTTCTAGTTTGATTCAGTCTTTCCTGTCTTGATTGATAGATTGCACCACATGCTTTCGTAACGGTCGTTACTTCGGCCTTCAGCCATGCTTTTATTAATACTAGCTTTCTTCTATACGAATTCTCGTGTGTGCTTTACTTGCTCACTCTAAATTAATTTCTGTTTGTAAATGCTATGAAATTCGGCGTGGTCGCACACCACATGGTACTTAACAATAGTGAACCAGTGCCCCCCTGAACATGAGTTAGTTTCGAGTATAGTATTCTTAAATTTGTGATCAAGACACCTGCCATCTCGTCAAAACGCTGCTGACGCTTCATTTCGCCGCTGCTCTCAAGTGTTGCCGCATTGTAATGTACCGCAACCATTATGCGTGTAATTTAATGATTTAATTCATTTTTGTACAAGGTGTGTGCTTATTTTGGTCTCCCCACATTTATTTGCTTGTTCATTTTACTGAATAGATTATGATTTTAAAGTGTCAAACCTCTGTTTTATGATTTCATGCTCCCCATCCCATGTTTAATCATCAAATCATTTATTTGTTAACATTTTGTGTTTGTTAAAACGTTGGCTGCTTCCTTAAGGAATGAGCAGATAGATAAATTTCCGTTGCGCAACTACTGCGGTCACTTGTAAAGTAATTTAGAGCAACAGTGAGCGTTTTAACGTACATTGGCAGATCTCAACTACCGGATATCTTGCTTAGAAAACGTAACAAGCCACTTTCAACAGAATGTGAAAAGAATGGGTACTTCGACATTTTACAGGTACAGTGTATTGGTTAACGCTCCCTCCACAAACAGTTAAGGTGAAACTAGATATGTAGGTTATCGCATCCTCGACCATAAGGCCTGTGGCCGGGTCACTGTGTCTTGAACGAATACAATCTATGATACAGCGGTCAACATGTCTACGCAGTACACGCAAGAAACCACCACTTCCGTGGAGGCAGAATGTACTTTCTACCTATACATAAATACACCGCAAATCATATTGAAGTGCATGGCAGGGGTTGGTACAACCACTTTTCTGATATCTCTCTATAGTTTCATTCTCTAACAGCGAACTGGAAAAAGGAACACCAAAATCTTTCCGTTTTGTATCTGATTTCTCTTATTAAGATGTTCATGTCTTCCTATGTAGATGGGTTCTTACAAAACATTCGCATCCTGAAGAGAAAGTTGGTGAAAAAAATTTCGCAAATAAATCTCGCCACAATGAATAATGTCTGTGATCTAATGATTTTCACGCCAACTGGTGCATCATTTTCATTGCAGTCTATCCCCTAAACGCGATACTACAAAACGAGTTGCTCTTCTGTGAACTTTCTGTAAATCTTCCTTCAGACGCACTTGGTGGGAATCCTACAATGCGCAGCGATACTCAAAAATAGGACGCACAAGTGTAGTGTAGGCAGTTCTTTAGTAGAACTGTAGCATCTCCTAAGTGTTCTGTCAATGAAACGTAGCCTTTGGTTCATCTTTCCTATAACATTTTCTGTGTTCTTTCCAATTTATGTTGTACGTAATCGTTATTTCAAACTCACCTTCCTACGTCACCGGCGAGCGCACAACACCGTCACATGTGAGCGAGCGGTCTAACATAAAAGTGTTACTATGTTTTCGAAACAGGACCAACGGAGTTGAATCATAATTGAATGTGCCAAAGGTCGTATAGTACGACAGTGTTATCAAGGTCTTCAAGAGGCGTGCGGGGAATAGGTATTGCCGTAAGGAACAGTCAAACGTTGGGTAAAAGCCTTGAACGAAGGTGGGCAGAATGTGGCAGATATACATCGGGCAGATCGTCCTAGCGTTTCTGAAGAAAAATTGCATACTGTTGCCGTGTTAGTGGACACTGATTGGCGCCAGACGATTCGTGAGTTAGCTGACGCTTCAATTTGCACGACAATTCGCGGGCACATACAGCGCACGCTGTGGCTGCTCTGTTCGGTCGATGGGAATGTGAAATTCTGTACCATCGAAGATACTCCCCGGACTTAATTCCTTGTGACTGATTTGATTCCGAAGATGAAGGAACCACTACTTGGCATTCATTTCAGATCTGTTCCAGAGATTCAACAGGCAGAAGCCGGCACCATTCACACCAGCAACAGAACGGACTCTGACAACGATATACTACGACTTCCACATCGCTGGGAGCGGCTTCTAAACACTGTTGGTGACTAATTCGAAGGATAGTAACAAGTGAAAACATGTAACGCTTCTGTAACGGTTGTGACTAAATAGTTGGCACTATTTAAGATTCAACTCTCGTTTAGAGAAGGAACAGTAGGGGCCCTATCCCTTCCCACCCGAATCTACACGATCGTGCGAGTTCTGATTTTCTCTTTTCCTCTGACCTCAGTCTTCTAATATGATTCCATCTGACATGTAATGATCATGTAGGCGAAGAGCAGAGCCTGAACTATCATTGCATATTGGTTGGAAGCATACCAGAAGATTGACTTCAGAGTAAGAAAGGAAAATTCGAAACCACATGATGATGAGGTTAGGGTGGAAAGGGCTATAACGCTTAGCTCTGGAATGCGAAATATCACTTCTGTTTTACTCGATGAATTTGCGTCTATGTGTCCTTTCTGACAGGAAATCACGAATCGAATCGCACAACTGTGCCAATATGCTACAAGCACACAGTTTGATTAGAAGACGCATGTGAAGTGCAAAGTCAAAACCTTTCGAAAATATTTTAAAAAAATCGGAATCTATTTGAGATCCCTTTTCGATAGCATGCATCACATCATGAGAGTGAAGAGCTACTTGTATTTCACAATAACGTTACTTACTGAATCTCTATTGACTACGGATCGAAAGGTCATTATCCTTGGGGTTATTCAAAATTTTTAAGGAAAGCTTTACCTTCTAAATTCTTGCTGCAATCCGACGTCAATTTGGCGGATCACTCTTACTGCCTTTCCTGAATGATGAAGTGACCCGTGCAACTTTCCAGTCTCAGAGTGCGGATCTTTCACTGAGCGAGAGGTTGTATAAGGTAGCTAGGCATGGGATGTCGCATCAGCGTACTCTGAAAGGAACCAAACTGGTATACAACAGGGAACGGGAGTCTTACCTTTGTTAAGTGATTAAAGTTGCTTTAATACTCCGTGGACATCTACTTCTAAATTACACATGCTAGAATCTGTTCTTGATTCAAATTCTGGATTATTTGCTTTGTCTTCTTTTGTGAAGGAATTTAGGCAAGCTGTAGTTACCATTTCTGCTTTTGCAGAACTGTTATCAGTAGCATCACCATTGCTATCACGTAGTGAAGGCATTGATCCTGGTTTGTTGCTAGTATGCTTTATGACCAGAATTTGTTAGGATTATTTACTAAATTACGTGACGGGGTTTTGTTGTGAAAGCTATTGTATGTTTCTCGTATTGACGTTACAACTAAATCTCGAGTGTCTGTAAAATATTGCCAGTCTTGCGGATTTTGTGTGTTTTGAAAATTTTCATGCTTTTTCTTTGTTTTTGCACCTATACCATGGGTGTCAGTCCGTTCTTTTGTTAATTTGGTGTAAACCTATCAGTAGAAGTCGATATTATTTCTTTGAATGTAAGCCGCCTCTGATCTACATTCAAATTGTTAGTTTCGAAAGACTAGAGATTATCACTCGGAAAATCGTTGATCGAATTTTTATCCGCTTTTTTGAATAAATATACTGTTCGTTTAATTATGATGGGTTTGCGAAATCCGCTATTCAGAATCGCTACGACAACTCTTTATTGATTAATCCCTGTGTTTGTTTCGATGCTCTGTATTAGCTCCGAATTATTTGTTGGTCGGAGGTAAAGTATGTTTCAACAATAATGTTCTTTTATAGTGGGTCCGTGAACCAATTTCGCGAAATAATCGCTGAATACCACGGTTGGACTATGCATCTTCCAAGTGATCCACTGGCGGCACCAGCCGTGCCCTGCCGTGAGTGGAAGATGGGCTAGAGGTGTGCGTGTCGGTAATTCAAATCGAATTACTGCAGATAACAGTTCGTGTTGACACTTCTAGGCTCTCAAACCCTCTCATCTGTGCTATGGTAGCTGTATGATCTGCAACTGCTGCCCTTAGAATACGACGCTCTCGGCAGACGTGTGTGTTGCGTGGACTTCTAGACCTCGTCTACGGGTGTGAGAAAGTTCACGCTGCCTCTGCAACCGATATCGTTGCACAACTGACTAATCACGTCCAGCTAGGTTTGCAATTTTCCGAAAGGACCATCTCGCCACTCGGTAGGCCACAATTTGACGGTAAAAGTGCAGTTTATGCGGCAGCGGCTAGCCGTCGCGCTAGCTAGGTTGGGAACGGCGGAGCAGCCAATCAGGAGTCGCGATGCCGCGGCCAATAAGAAAGAGCGTTACAATTGTACTATGTAAACAAATCGAAGCGGTGTATGCAAAAGTTTTTGACGATCTACAAGTTACAGTTGCTATCAGTATCCATGTCACTTGATCACTGTTTCGAATATATCATAAAATAAATAAAACATGCTATACCTGCTCTATGGTTGACAGGTTCTTGTATGTACTCTTGTCCTGTCAGAAAAAGTAATTGCGATAATTTCCAAGAATGCTTGCAATCGAGGTAGCTCGGACTGAAATGATATATATATCGAGCGCACAACTGTAAATTAATTGAGTGTTTCTGAACCGAAGATTCGGGCGCTAACCGCCCTCACATACTAAAAAAAAGAAAACTTCTCGTTTAACCCATACCTAACTTAACTTTCACTTAAAATGATCAATGTTTCGTACTGGTCATAAAACAAATAAAACATGTTTGACTGCTGTGGTGTATTAATAATAGGTCACTTATGTCCGTAATACGACAATTATCTAAAAATCTCTTATACATGGAAAATCAATTACAATCACACAAATTCCGCACCGATATCCTCGAATAAACTTCGAAATTGACGCCAAATTTACTCGTCATGAAACACGCAATCTCATTGGCCGCGGCATCGCGACTCCTGACTGGCTGCTTTGCCGTTCCCAACCTAGCGAGCGCGATGGCTAGCCGCTGCCGCAAAGACTGCACTTTAACCCAATTTGACACCTTTCAAACTCGTTCAGTTGGCTGTAGGAAGCACGACTACATCTCGGAGGCATGGTGCTTGGTTGCGTCACACTCTTGTCGCTGCCCTATAGCTGTAAACATCGCCTAGTGAAGGTTACACACAGATGGCGCACTAGCAGCTCTCTGTTGTCGGAATACATCGAAACCATTAACAGTACGTCTACTATCCACTGGATGGCATCTTCCGTCATCATAACAAAATCTACGTAGTCTTTCCGGGTGTAATCATATATTGCGGCTGCTTAAATTGGGTTTGGAAGTTTATTTCAAGTCCTCCCTGGGGCATGGGTGTGTGTGTGTGTGTGTGTGTGTGTTTGTCCTTAGGTTAGTTTACCTAGATTTAAGTAGTTTGTAAGCTACGGACTGATGACCACGCAGTTTGGTCCGATAGATTTACAAACATTTGATTTGAACGTTTGAAGTTTATTTCCAAGTAGATAAGTACTCTGTGCAATGTACAGTTAACACGAAGGATATACAAATCTGTGAACCGTGTAAAAATAATAATAATAAAAAAATAACTTTATCAACAGGCGAGTTTCTAAATGTGCTCTGACGGAGAAATGTGTTAATTAAAATGTATAAGTTTCTACCTATACTGAAGACACCTTTACATTTCTAATCCCTGTGCTTGTGGAGGGGGGCTGTATATCAACTGACTCAAAAACTGGAGGGCTGCTTTCTATTGATAACACTGTGAATATTCCAACAGATACCAGAAAAAACTTCATGAGGTGAAAAGATGCAACAGGTTGATCAGATCAATGGCGGTCAAAAGATAACTTTATTGACAAGCGCTCGAGAAAGGGTTTCGACTATTAATTAAATTTGGTCTGGTAATACCGTTCAACAAAAACTGATTTGCTTAAATTTGTATTTTAAAAAATCCGAAACTTCAAGTGCTGTTTATGAGGAATATGCTACCCAAGACGGCCGAGAGGGAAGAGCCGAGCGGTCCTAGGCGCCTTGTAAGGGACTGCTGGGCCGATACCGCCGGAGGCTCAAGTTCTCCCTCAGGCATGGCTGTGTGTGTTGTCCTTAGTTTAGGTTAAATTGTTTGTGAACTACTCTGAATAATGTGGAACTGTATATTATATACATATTGTAGGAGGATCTATCTGCAACTTCACTTGATTATTTACATAGAAAGAAGTTGAAATAATGTATACTCAACTAACTCATTTAGTAACTTGCAGCAACCAGAAGAATGCCACTGGCTCATCAGGAACGTATTTTAAAATAGACATTTCTCCATGTGTAGGTGGGAATACATTATGAACGAGAGGTATAGTTTTTATTCGGCATTTCTCTTCTTACTAATTCAGCGCTTAAACATTAGTGCAAAACGTACCACTTGTTAGCAGTAATTCTGAACATTTGAATAAAAGCTGATAAACAAGTTTCAGTGCATTCCTTCTGCACGAGCAGCTGTTGTATCATATAAAAAGTACTTACCCCGGCTTTCTGTTTCCCGATTTACTTTATGTATAGGTTTTTTCATTATCTGCTGTTACTCATGGAGTTTTTTTTTATCAGCACTGTAACTTGTTTCAAAATAACTGCCCATTTTTCTGGTCTTTTCCCGCGTAATATAGAGCTCATTGTTGCTGTTCAGAACTAAATCCATTGTGCGCGCTAAACAAGACACCTGTTGCATATCTATGATTCCACTGTGAATAAGCTGTACGGCTGCTTCCTTGTTATGGCACTGTCAGGCTTACAACTTCATTTTCGATGTTCCATTTCCAACTCACGTTATTTGACGCCTTACTAATATTTAGCGCTTTGTGTTTCTCTGCGAACCGGGATGTTTTGAGAACTATAGTTATCAGGCGCCAATTAATGTTACGGAAATGGTTAGTTACCGCTATACATAAACGGGGCATGGGTGTGTGTTTGTCCTTAGGTTAGTTTACCTAGGTTTAAGTAGTTTGTAAGCTACGGACTGATGACCACGCAGTTTGGTCCGATAGATTTACAAACATTTCCTAATAAGGCCCATAGAAAGTTTGAAAATAGCGCTAAATATCGTTGGTAATGATAGCTTGTGATATCTAGTGAACAAGGCAACTACTACTTCCGCAGCCGCTCTCGTGCCGGCCATTTTACTTGTTGTTGTGCTACGGCGTTCAGCGAAGAAGGGCTGCTGCTTATTTTCACGGTATGTTTCATCTAATGCAATCGCTTCGGTCATCAAGCATTTGTACTGATAAATATGTATATGTGTACAGAAGATTGTGCTGTATTATGATAGTGGCCTAATCTTCCCAGAAAAACGTTTCATTTTAAACAATAAACACACACGCGTTTCAAATGGGTTGTTCCCAATAAGGCCCATCGTAGAAAATTTAATGATTAGACTTATTTATGTTCCTATAAACTTAGGATAAGGAAACTTACTGCTGTCAGAACAATGTGGTTGCTTATTACATTTAATAATCTTAAGAGATAATAACCAGTGAGGTACCAACAGTACTGTATGAAGCATTTGTAAAATATATGTAAATATAAAATTCTATGTATCATTTCATTCCACTTATGTCGATAATAAAATTACATTACAACTCTTGCAATGTATTCCAACAGTTTTCCTGCTATTTACGTGATTCAGAATGTTAATATGGACTAGATGTGGCTACGGGCTATATTAGGAACAGGGTCTCCTAACAAGGCCCACTTGCAGGGGTTAAGCATTTTCTTTAAAGTGATGATATTAATTACATAAACTTTCCATTTTATTTTATTTTTGAACTGAATATAGTTGTAGGATGTTGCACGTACGATCTCGGAATATTACCACATACTGCATACGAAATTCCCAAACGTTAGGTGGGCTTTATTTGGTTCACGTACCTTATAGCTCAAAATCCAGTTAACATACCAGTCCTTAAAAATCACAGGTAGAACCTTAAATTTCTAAGGTCATGCTCTCTTTCATTTTAAGGTAAATTCCTTCAGTATTGTGCCTTTTTTTCGATTTGATATCGAATATTTTTTACCCAACAATGAAAAAACGCCGAATACAATTTTTCTCGAAAGCTAGTCCTCTGAAGTTCGATATCGGCTACGTCGACACGTATATGTCTGCTCGGCAGTTGACTTTTATGTGCCTGCCAGAAGGTTCGTCGAAACACTTTCAGACAATTTCTTTGTCGTTCCACCTCCGAATAACATGTGAGGATTAAGGAGGTCTACATCTTTTCGTCCGACCTCTAATTTCTCTTATGTCATTACCCATTGCTTCTCCCTATGTAGTTAAGGGGGGATCACTAAAGTACTTCCGCATTCATAGGAGGACGTTTTTGATAGAAATTCTGTTAGTATTGCAAGAACTGGCGTGGTAAACACGAAGAAACGGCGTTATTTGTCATGGCTAGATCAAATTGCGAAATTTCTTTCACCTTGTTCTCCTCCGAATGCGAAAACATTTCGTTAGAACCCCACCACCATGAACCACAGACATTGCCGAGGTGGGGTGGCTTGCGTGCCTCAACGATGCAGATAGCCGTACCATAGGTGCAACCACAGTGGTTCCTGAAGAGGGGCAGCAGCCTTTTCAGTAGTTACAGGGGCAACAGTCTGGATGATTGACTGAGCCGGTCTTGTAACATCAGCTAACAGGGCTATGCCATGCAGTTACTGCGAACGGCTGAAAGCAAGGGGAAACTACAGTCGTTACTTCTACCGAGGACATGCAGCTCTACTGTATGACTATATGATGATGGCATCTTCTTGGGAAAAATATTCCGGAGGTACAATAGTCCCCCAATCGTATCTCCGGGCGGGGACTACTCAGGAGGATGTCGTCATCAAGAAAAACAAAACAGGCATTCTACGGGTCGGAGCGTGGAATCGCGTAGGTAAGCTAGAAAATTTGAAAAGAGAAATGGATAAGTTAAAGTAAGATATGGTAGGAATTAGTGAAGTTCGGTGGCAGGATGAACAGGATTTCTGGTCAGGTGAGTACAGGTTTATCAATACAAAATCAGTTGGTGGAAGCGCAGGAGTAGGTCTGATAATGAATAAGAAAATAGGAATGCGGTAAGTTACTATGAACAGCATAGTGAACGCATTATCGTTGTAAAGATAGACACGAAGCCAACACCGTCCACAGTAGTGCAAGTTTATATGCCAACTAGCAAGGCCGATGATGAGGATATCGAAAGAATATATGAGTAGATAAAAGAAATCATTCAGAAAGTTAAGGGAGACGAAAACTTGATTGTGATGGGAGACTGGAACTCGGTAGTAGGAAAGGGAAGAGAAGGAAATGTAGTAAGTGAATATGGACGGGGAAAAAGGAATGAAAGAGGAGACGCTTGGTAGAATTTTGTGCAAAACACAATTTAATGATCACCAACACTTGGTTTAATCATCATGAAAGAAGGTTGTATACGTGGAAGAGACCAGGAGACACTGGAAGGTACCAGATTGACTGAATAGATTCAGAAACCAGATTCTAAACTGTAAGACATATCCAGGAGCAGATATATACTCTGACATAACTTATTGGTTATGAACTGCAGATTAAAACATAAGAGACTGCAGAAAGGTATAAAGGTTAGGAGGTGGAACTTGGACAAATTGAAGGAACCAGAGGTGGTTGAGGGTTTCAGAGGAATCATTAGACAAGGATTGGCTGATACGGGGGAAAGTAATACAGTAGAAGAAGAATGGGTAGCTCTGAGAGACAGGGTAGTGAAGGCTGCAGAGAACCACATAGGCAGAAGGACAAGGCCTAATATGTTCAAATGTTTGTTAAGCTTATGGGACTTAACTACGGGGTCATCAGTCCCAAGGCCTAATAGAAATACCTGTATAACACAGGATATACTGAACTTAATTGATGAGAGGAGAAAATATAAAAATTCAGCAAGTGAAACAGGAAAAATGGAGTACAAACGTCTAAAAAATGAGATTGACAGGAAGTACAGACTGGCTCAGCAGGAGTGGTTAGAGAACAAATGCAGAACCGTAGAAGAATGCATAACTAGGGGAAAGAAAGATACCGCCGAAAGGAAAATAAAAGAGATATTTGGAGACAAGAAAAACAGCTGTATGAATATCAAGAACTCAGACGGAAACCAGTACTAAGCAAAGAGGGGAAAGCTGTCGGCCTCCGTAGCTCAGTGCCAGCGTCGCTAACTACCACACAGGGGGGCCGGGTTCGATTCCCGGCAGGGGAATGGGTGTTGTGTGTGTTGTCCTAATCATCATCATCTAATCATCATTGGCACGTAAGTCGCCCACGCGGCGTCAACTAAAAAAACTTACACTAAGGCGGCCGAACAATCCCGCAAGGGATCTCCCGGCCAAGAAAGCCATACGCTCATTTCCAGGGGAAAGCTGAACTGTGGAAGGAATATATAGAGGCCCTATACAAAGGAAGTATACTTGAAGTCAGTATTCTAGAAAGGGAAGACGAAGTGGAGGAAGATGAGCTAGGAGATATGATACTGCGAGAAGAATTTGACAGAGCGCTGAAGAACTTGAGTCGAAACAAGGCCCCTGGAGTATATGGTATTCCGTCTGAACTCCTGATGTCATTAGGAGAGCCAGTCATGAAAAAATTGTATCACCTTGTATGGAAGATCTATGAGACAGGGAAATACACTCTGACTTCAAGAAGAATATCGTAATGCCAGTTCCAAAGAAAGCAAGTGCAGACAAGTGTGGAAATTACAGAAATATCAGTTTAATAAGTCGTGGGTGCGAAATACTAACACGAATTATTTACAGACGAATGGAAAAACTTGTGGAATCTGACCTCGGGAAAGATCAGTTTGGATTTAGGAGAAATGTAGGAACACGGGAGGCAATACTCACATTACGACTTATCTTAGAAGATAGGCTAAGGAAAGGCAAACCTACGTTTTTAGCGTTTGTCGATTTGGAGAAAGCTTTTGACAATGTCGATTGGAATACACTCTTACAAATTCTGAGGATATCAGGGGTGAAATATAGGGAGCGAAGAGTTATATTCAACCTATACAAAAACCAGACAGCGGTTATTAGAGTCAAAGGGCAAGAAAGGGCCGCAGAGATTGGGAAGGGAGTAAGAGAGAGTTGTAGCGTTTCCCCAATGTTGTTCAATCTGTACATTGAGCAGACAGTGAAGGAATGGATGGAGAAATTTGGAGAGGGCATTAAAGTGCAGGGAGAAGAAATAAAAACATTGATGTTTGCCGATGACATAGTAATTCTGTCGGAGACCGCATATGATCTGGAAGAGTAATTGAATGGGATGGACAGTGTATTGAAAGGAAGGTATAAGATGAACATTAACAAGAGTAAAACGAAGGTAATGGAATGCAATGTCAGAAAATCAGGCGATGCTCAAGGAATTAGATTAGGTAATGAGACAATAAAGGTAGTAGATGAATTTTGTTATTTGGGTAGCAAGATAACTTCTGATGGCCGAAATAAAGAAGGATGCAGAATGGCTATGGGAAGAAAAGCGTTTCTAAAGAAGCGAAACTTGTTAACATCTAATATTAATTTAAATGTTAGGAAGTCCTTTCTGAAAGCATATGTCTGGAGTGTAGCATTGGATGGGAGCGAAACGTGGACGGTAAGGAGTACAGATAAAAAGATGATAGAAGCTTTTGAAATGTGGTGCTACAGACTAATGATGAAAATTATATGGGTAGATCACGTAAGGAGGTGCTTAACCGAATCGGGGAGGAAAGGAGTTTCTTGCATAACCTGACTAAGAGAAGGGATAGATTGGTTGGACACATGGTGAAACCAATTATGGTGCTGCCACCTTGCGCCAAAATGTAAACTAGAATTTTCAGAGCTGTCAGTATTTTGTAAGTTGTCATGTTTTTAACTTATGTATTTTTTATATAGTGACTAAGTGCAATGATGCACTTGTTATTTGATACCCAATTTTTTAACAAGATGACCAGATTATAGCATATATATGACCAGATGATGGTGACACAGTGCACCGAAACCGGTCGTCACTTAATAAATTGTTAGTTTAAGATCTTGGCTTGTCATTTGGAAACTATAAAACGAATTGATCGCCTCCAGACCAGACGATGTCAGGTAATCTTAAAACTGCCTATCTAAAACAGAGAGTAAATGAAATTCCGCTGTCGTTAAATTTCAGTGTACTTAAAACATGAGAAAATCCAACACTGCTGACAATTCATTTTAGCCAGAAAGATTCAATAAGAACACTACCACAATTCTCAAGAAGTCAAGTTCTGGGGAGTTTCCAAATATTTTATGCGTTAGCTTATCCAGTAGATAAATTTCCAGATAATAGAATTCTCGTTGAGTCTAATATTGTAATGAATGAATGCCTGAGCAACATCGAAATTATTCCCTACAATTGGTCCAGAATATAAGATTGTTGATGACCTCACCAAACCCACATAGCCCCCAATGACTATCTAGGCAATAGTTCACCGTGAGAAAGATATCAATACGAATTTCATGGTAAGGAAATTGGCACTCCATCTAAAGGACACGGGTGGTAAGATATAAATCCAATACAGACATCAGTCAGTGTACAACTTCGTAGTGACGAGAGAAAGTGATAATACAAGGAAACTATTAGTTCCTTAAAGTGCTTGTCTTGAAACCTCGCATTAGCATCACCTTACATGAGGGCTGCTGTAGAATTTGGCGAGAAAAGTATACATTATGTGTTGTATTCACATAGACCTCATGCCTCAGCAACATATAACAAAAATTATATTATTTGGATTAGTAGTCAGCACCAGGATTTTTTCACTCCACACATTAATGGCAAATTCTCGAAAAAAATTACTAGCACTATAGCAGCACTTTCTTTCATTTAGACTGTCACCGCCGGCCACGGTGGCCGCGGGGACTGAGGCGCTTCAGTGACGGTCTGCACGGCCACTACGGTCGGGGGTTCGAATCCCCCCTCGGGCATGGATATTTGTGCCGTCCTAGTTCGTAAGTAGTTCATAAGTAGTTTGTAAGTTTAGGGACTGATGACCCCGTAGTTAAGTCTCATAGACTATACAAACATTTGAACATTTTTAGACTGTCACCTCATTCTGAACCATGTCACTCACGAGGAAAGTAATTGGGCTCGAACAAACACATATACACCAAAATCGTGTGAGAGATAATGTAAAGATCCCTTATTGCACTAGTGGTACTCCCGCATCTGCAAAACTCTGCAGTCGTCCGTTAGAGGCCTCTGCGTGTGCCATGCCGCGTTGCACTTTGACCTGTCGGTTCGCCAGTAGGGGCAGTGCAGTGTGCCTCCGAAGTTGCATTTTGTGATGTTATTTGTGTGGTGAAGCGTCAGATGGGGGCGGCGATTGCTAATCAATCCTGCTAATTTATTGCGATTAGTTGAGATGAAGTTACGAAGAACCCTTCTTCGTGAAGATGGTACTAGTGCAGAAGATGAATTATGTGCATGCTTTCTCTTATCTGTAATGGTACAGAAATATGAGCATAAGTTAGATACTGTTGTTACAAACTCATAATAATGATAATAGGAATGATAATGACGAACAACTCATTGCAAGTGGTAGTGCTACGGTAAGTGCGGGAAGAGGTGATGGAAGCAGTGGCAGTGAATACCAACAGTCCTTCGGGAAGAAGGTTAAAGTTGCAACTATCATCACGGCTTTTGGTGACAATTCGCTAAAGAACATGTACGCTGATTATTACATAAGTTATAGTTAAGATATCTCCATTACGTATGGCGTCTACAATTACATCTACAGTGCTATCTAGAGCATGGTTGCAGAGCTTTGCAGAAAAACGACACCCACCAGCACATTGAGGTGTACGTAGAGATCTTGTAACCGAACGTTCATACAGATATGTTTGTTCGATCCCACGTACCTTCCTTGTCAGTCCATTTCTCAACATCCACTTTTCAAACCAAAGGCCTACCAGCAGTACCCTTACCTTTCGTATCGATTTATGACAGCAGCACCACGTTAGTCACATACCAACTGTAACTACTCTGTCATTCTAGACACACTGCAAAAAGTGTATCCCATATCGCTTGTGCAGAGACGATTCATCGTACGGCGCAAGGGAGCAATGAACCCCCACAGAAATATTCGCCGCTGAGGGAACTGTACAGTATTTAACGATGTTAAACATTACATTACTCACTTTCCGCCTTCTTGACGGATAATTACTAAAACGTATATGAACCGACGTCTGCAGTCAAGTTCGAAACTAGCCGTTAGCTCTTCGGTGGCATGCTTCGGCCTTTACGCAAAATCAGATTCTGCACCCCCGGCGAACGGTTTCCAGCCACTGAGTTCGGGTGAGGGGCGGAAAAGGAAGCAGAAGCAAGGGGTGTTTCCTTTCCGGAGCGTGTATCCGCCAAAGCCTCCACTTCTCCCCCTGCTGCCGCACCGCGTCAGCGTGCAGTTCGTCTTCCTCCCCAGTTCTTCAGCCAACATGACACACAAATAGCAGAATCAGAATCTAATTCATATCTACGCTCTTCTGTAGCATTATAATGTCTCTCATCACTGATCACTGATCCCTGCTAGCAGTTAAGTTTCTCAAACTTGAATAAGAAGTACAATCTAGTTAGCAACGACAGACAAGAGTGTTCTGCTGTATGTTGTAGAGAAGTTACCGACACTGTGGCCAGCTTTTACAACTGGTCACACGTGACGGCGCGAGGATACAACATGCAGTTATGAGTTAGAAAGGCATGATTTGTCAGTTTTTTTCTGTCTTAATTGTGAAGTTAATATGTGTGATAATACAGTCCAGAAGGCTACGGGATACAAATTTCTCTTGTCTTTCACTTAAAGAGAAATTTCGTATCAAGGACCTAGGGAGACTGACACCAGATATCAAGTTAGTTGAAAGAACTAATAATAAAGGTAAAGAAATTGTAAGAACTTTCAAACCAGACATTTATGGGAAAGTAGTTGTATATGTGGTTGTCAAATTACAAGCAAGTTGTACTGTTTTCCGTGTCTGTGGTTCGACAAAGAAAAATCTAGGTGTGAATCAACTTGGACGCTAAAAGGTGTTGACGACCTCAAACATTTAACACAGAAGATACTGAAACATGGGAGTTCTGCATCACATATGACTGTGAGGATGTAAAAGAAGAAGTTTACTGAATAAGTGCGCATGTAATTGAGAGTAGAACTTTAGAACGGCTTGTTTTCAGAAACGGTAAATATTAGGGAAAAAGTATCAGAACAGGAGGTATCTCAGTCAAAAATTGTATAACAGTTTTTATCATAAAACTAACCGTTTCGCCAAAAATTTAAACATTTTTGCGAACCTTGACCTTGTGTAAAACGTTTTGCACATACAAGACTGATGGGGAATTTTCACAATTTCACTAAAACGGTATCCCAAACATTTATGCAAGTTTTCATGTTGCTAGGAATTAATGCAAGCTGTTTGGAATTTTCTTATCCATATTCCCTAGAAAAAACCGACAGAACCGCTACTGCCCGTGTGGATAACTCTATTTCAAATTACAGAGACTATAATCACTTACTGAGAGCATGTCTGCGAATTCTGGGAAGGGAAACTCTAAGACCTGCAGTTATTTAATACGTAGTATTATTCTGTGAACTAACAGCCACTCTTAAATGAAGTGTTAATCGTTTGGGATGGAAAATCATCGTTTAAATTTTTGGGAGGGAAGTGGTAATAGATCGATATTGTGAGATGTTTCAATTACTAAATTGATCCAAACTTTGACTTTGAGTGTTATTTCAGGCTAATTCTCTAATATGAAAAAGAATGGGTCCATTACTATACGCAAATGTTCAAATGTTTGTGAAGCCTAAGGGACTTAACTGCGGGGTCATCAGTCCCTAAACTTACAAACTACTTATGAACAACCTTATACTAAAGACAGCACAAACATCCAGGCCCGTGGGGGGATTCGAACCCCCAACGAGGCACGGCCTCGCGCATCGTAGCATAGCGTCTCAATACGCTCGGCCGCTCCGCCGCGGGTTACTATACTGAACTCTATATTCCACTTGAACATAAGCTAAGATATTAATGATACAATCAGTTGTGGGAAGGTGGTGGAGAAGCTACAAATATCGTACACAATATGTAGCTAATAGTCAGGGATCAGTGAGTCTATAAAATCTAGAAGACAAATATTGCTTCACATGTTCACCCCTGGGTTGTGTTAGGGATAATTAAACATACATACAAACCGTCCAGACCATCCACCATCAACAGTGTTATCTCTCTGTCACATATATTGACTTAGAGTGCCTACTAGGTGCTGTAACACGTTATCACACTAATCCCACTATCTAAAGTATTACTTTCGTAGAGTGCCACATGGATCACGAATCAGAAAATCATGTTTTAAGCACATATAACTACAATTTTTCGATTAAATCATTGAGATTAATTCTGCAAGATCGGTCCTCTTTGGGTGTGAATTTCTTGCAGCGCTTTCCAATTGGATTTACAGAACCATCATTTACAACATTAAATCTTAGGAGAATGTTGCATTACAGCCGAATGATATATAAAACTTTTAAGTATTTCATGTCTTCTAGGTCCCAGATATTGAAGAACATAAATCTTCCTAAGTCTGTGCCAAACTTCCATTGGCAAAATCTTTCAAAAATGTTCTTTCTACAATACAAGAACGCGTCTATCAAACCTTTTAGCTGCCATTAGATGGAAAATCAGAAACTCCGTGTAAATACCAAAACTTTGAGTGTATGTGATACTTCCTTGTTGAGAACTTGCCTGGCTTTCGTTTCTGGTTTGAGTTTGCCTGAGTCCGAAAAGATATGTCATTCTACAAGTGAATCTGATTTCTAGAATCATTTCCTTGTATTTATATACCACATCAGATTATTGCTGCCACAGTGCATTAGGAATACAAGCATCTCTCTGGAGGTGCGTTTCCTAATAATTCATATTTCATTTGGAGGTGAAAAGATGGTCTTAGTATCAGAATATATAGATTAAATGGAGAGACCCAACGATGCCACAATGCCTCTCATAACAAAATTCACTAGAAACCCTACGACTAACTGATTACAGATGTGGAATATGGGCATACAGTGAATGTTTAGCAGGAATTCGACATATCCAATGTAGGGGGATACGTACATATGAGTACCTGAATATAGTTATTTGCGGATATACTTGCCAACATCAGTAGTGTATGCATTACCATGTAGATGTTGGATGGAGTTTCCTATTACACTGCAGCAGGGCTTTCAAGGGAGATCATTTTGGAATAAAAAATGGGACTAGAGACAGGGAAACCGTTCACTTAAGTAACTTGATCAAAACCGCTCAATCAATGCAATGAAGTAGCACTTTTTCATGACTCACAGCTCACCAACCATTTATGAAGTAAAGGAATAAAGTAGGACAGATATGAGGATCATTGTGGCCAAGGGAGTACCGCAACGTCAAGCTGACACTTCATGGAGACATATGACATGTGTAAATGAGCATTGTCCTGTTGAAAACTGACGCAAAGACACACACAAGAGGATGCTAGGATATGCATGTCGTGCATTTTTGCGGACAGTATTCTCATTATCACTACCATTTGTAACCTGAAATCGTACTCGATGAATCCGCACACAATGTCTCTCTTCATAACATTGGAATGGCAGTACATCTCAAAGTCATCGCCATACCCGCCAACGATGGTAATGTACGTTAAGTGTACGGCTGTGATTAATTGAAGAACATAAAGTGAAGCTTCTAAACAGCAGTCAATCCTTGTTCGCGCGACAACTCCAAAAGCAGCCGTTTGTGTTTCGGTGTTAATGGCAGCCTACGGAAGGTCTCTGACCTACGTTATTGGATGATAGAGAATGTTTCAAGATTTCAGATGGTAGGCCCGGATGTGATGTTGTTGTTGTTGTTATTGGTTTTGAGGGGACTAAACAGCTAGGTCATCAGTCCCCTGTTCCTAGCTAAGAGTCTTCTGTCAAGAGCGTAAAAAGTAAAACACAGCTCCGAAGATGAAAGTTCACAAATGGGGTAAGCTGACATTGGACAAGTCGCTGACAACACAAAACGAACACACACAATAGGTAAAACGAAGTCGGGATCTCACCTAAAACTTGACAGCAATGAATATGGCTAGCTGATCACAGAAAAAAAAAAGAAAAAAAAAAACACAGGATGAGCCAGCCATACTGCACACACTAAAAAACCCCTTGGTAATTTACAGAAGGCTCTTAAAAGGGTGTAAAATTACTGGATAGGTGGGGACCTCAAGTATCAGGCTATAGCACCCACCACTAGATGGAGTTGTAAAAACCAAAAAAAATGTTCAAATGTTTGTATAGCTTATGGGACTTAACTACGGGGTCATCAGTCCCTAAACTTACAAACTACTTATGAACTACTTACGAACTAGGACGGCACAAATATCCATGCCCGAGGGGGGATTCGAACTCCCGACCGTAGTGGCCGTGCAGACCGTGACTGGAGCGCCTTAGTCTCCTCGGCCACCGCGGCCGGCTGTAAAAACCAGCTGCGCGAATAAAACTTAAAACAGTATGAGCCATGGAGGTATCGTCGCCTAAAACTAAGGATAGCGCGTCTGGTAGGTTAAAAGACTGCCGCAAGGTAGCTAAAACTGGGCAGTCCATCAGAAGATGGACGACTGTCAGCGCTGCTCCACACCGACACACAGGTGGGACCTCAAGGCGAAGGAGATGTTCAAATGTTTGTATAGTCTATAGGACTTAACTACGGGGTCATCAGTCCCTAAACTTACAAACTACTTATGAACTACTTTCGAACTAGGACGGCACAAATATCCATGCCCGAGGGGGTATTCGAACCCCCGACCGTAGTGGCCGTGCAGACCGTGACTGGAGCGCCTTAGTCCCCTCGGCCACCGCGGCCGGCGAAGGAGACGGCCATGGGTCAGCCAGGTATGCCCAATACGGAGGCGGCAGAGGACAACTGACTCGCGACGTATGGGCCGCAGTGAAGACTTCCACAGAGTTGTGGATAGCTTCACTGCTGGAAGCTTTTTTGTTGCACTCATGATAGACCATTCGGCACTCCAAGCATAATGCACCTTCTTGTTCAATGCTAACCGATTCTGTGACGCCAATGGTTAAAGGTGGCGCAGTGGTGGCCTGTTTGGCCAACTGGTCAACGCGTTCATTCCCCGGTATGACGACATGGCCAGGGGTCCACAGGAAAACCACACATCGGCCAGATTTGCCAACAGAGTAGGTAGTGTCTTGCATGGACTTCAATAACGGGTGATGAGGGAAGAACTGGTCGAGTGCCTGCAAGCCACTCAGGGAGTCACTACAGATGACAAATGACCCCCTGGGGCAGGCTTGGAGATGTTCTAGAGCCTTGAGTAAAGCGACCAGCTCTGCAGTAAAGACACTACTTTCACGGGGCAATGAATGCTGTTCGACATGGTCACCATGGAGACATGCATATCCAGCACGACCATCTGCTAGGGACCCATCAGTATAAATGGCTTCAGCACCACAGAAAGATTTGAAGAGATGCAGGAACTGGTGGCGGAGTTGTGTTGGAGAAATGGAGGCCTTTGATGTATGGGACAGATCCAGACAAAGCTGCAAACGGGGAATGGTCCAAGGAGGGGTTTGAAAGGAATATTGGAAAGTGGCAGGGAGTGGTTGGGATTCGAGGGACGAAAGGAGAGAACGAACACGGACCGCCATCGGATGTGAATTGCACTCACTGTGTTTGGTACACAATATGGCAATCCTCCACTGCGATAGATGTCTTCGTCGACTGGAATCTTGATAATTAGTATGCCTGTCCACAAGTAACAATGCAGTCCAGCATTGTGAAGCTTACTCATCCAAATGTTCCAGAAATCTGGATGTTTCACGACGTAATCAGTGGGCGAAACGAAGACCCGCAATGAAACACCTTCCGAATTATGTAAGGTGTTGATACCATTTTCACATTTTCATTGTCATCACGCAACATAAGACGCCGTTAACACACCACATTGATATGTGCGATTGTTTCCGTACATAACACGATAATATCTTTTGTGTTCAATATATATTATAAGGGAAATCATTCAGGAGAAGATGAGAGTTAAAGGCCGAACAAATATGTTAATCCATGTCTTTATGTACGTCTTACCACTCGAACAGTATAGCTGAAAATTAATTGGAAATTCATTTTTGATATTGGCACAGATTCCCTGGTCGTTAAAAGGTAATTGGACAGGTTTCCACTTACAAGAACTGTGTACGCAGTTAAAAATATGACTAAATATAAGATTTGCAAATTTTGTTGAAATATAAAAATTTGCGCCGAACCGTGATTTGAACGCGGATAATTCGCTTTTGCTGAGGGGACGCCTTAGGCTATCCGCGCACGCCTCCACAACCAAGGCAAACTTCCACACGCCATAAATCGACATTCGTCTATCAGAGCTCACACAGTACATGTGATTCCCCTACTCGAGAGACAATTATTGTGGAAGGCATTGCTTTGGGTTCAAATATAATGTGTATAATGTGCACTGTCCCTGTTTAACGATTTAACAAATCAACTGGCCTTGACATATGCCTGCAAGTCTGAAAGAAACGGTCATTGTGGCGGCTACAGCTGTCAAAAATGCGATAAATGTATTCGCAAATGCAAATATGAACAAATATCAGGTGTGTAATTTGTTGGTGCAATATGAAACATTGTGTGGAGCTGGGACTCCAAACCGGATGTCACACTTTTCAGGAGGAGATGCTTTAACTATTATACTACCCGCGCACGTCTACAGGACCGACTCCAAGTTCTATATGCCAAACACAGTCTGTTATTTTCCCAGAGTGGTCTCACAGTATCTGTTACATGAGTCACTTCTTTACTGTTGCAGTTTACGCATACATGTTCACATGTTTGTAAAGCTTATGGGACTTAACTGCGGGGTCATCAGTCCCTAAACTTACAAACGACTTATAAACTAACTTATACTAAAGACGACACAAATATCCATGCCCGAATGAGGATTAGAACCTCCGACGCAGAAGGCTGCGCAATCCGCAACGTGGCGCTCCAGACCGCTCGGCTACTCCGCGCGGCACGCATACATGTTTGAAGATCACTGCGTTTGTTAAGTCTTGAAACAGGACACTGCACATTGTGTCCACTATCAATATGGATCGCAAGAGACTCTATTAGGTTTCCGTTGTCTCTCCGCATTTGTGAAGCATTTCCGTCTTCCTAATGAGACGAAGGCAGAGATCATTATCTGTATTATCGCAGACAGGACCGACGGCAGATGTTTGGTATAGAGCAGAGTAGAGGGTCAGAATAGGAGGCTGAGACGGTTCTTCTACCCCATACGTTTTAGATTCCTCGACCTTAGTGGGGATCCACCAAATAAGTTGGCGTCTACTATACATAGGAAGCGGCTAGCGGGGGGATCTGTAACTCGAATGAGGGTTTTTTTTTTTTTTTTTTTTTTTTTTTTACTACGTCAGTCTAAGCAAGAATCGGTATTGCGGGTGTAAATTTCTTTAATAAATGACATTATTCCACAAATTTGGTGACTACACTGTTTCTTCTTATTCATGGTGAGATACTTAACACTGTTCTTCAGAATATTTGGAAAAATACAAACCGTATCAAAGAAAGTTGCAAATCCTCGAATAGGACCATCTATTAACAAAGATCGAAGCCCCCTGGCACCAAGCCAGAGGGCCGTAGCGGGGAGGTGACTTTGAAATCATGAATAGAAACCCCTGTCTTTTATTGCAGATTTGGGTTCTTCATGAAAAAAATTGTAAATTTTGTATGAAACATTTTTTTCGTTTCATTTCAGATGGTCTATGGCGTAGTAATGGTAATTTCTCAAACAAATACACATCAATTTAGGAAAATCAAAATACAGCTTCTCATATTTTTGATAATGCTATCATATGACACCTACCACACTCGAAATGATAAAGCTCTGAGTCTATGGTCAGATTGTTGATTGAACTTCAACGTACGCAATTGTTCCACGATGTTAACGGTTACAGAGAGCGTAGATATCGTTTCCTTGTAATTTGAGGCTTATAGAAATGTTGAAGAGTCTCGTCAGTGTTAATGTGTCCCCTGATAGGAATGTTCGTTCTGAAACGACTTTTCGCAGTATTGTCCTACTGTTAGTTGAACTAGAGAAAGTGTCTATTCGTTCCAGATATTACCGTTCTTCAACTATTTTCAACACATTTTTGTTTTTACTGATTACAGCGCCATCTATCATGAAAGGAAACAGATATTTCATACAAAAGTAACATATTTTTTTCACGGAGACTCATAATGTACAATAAAAAGTTGGGGTTCCTATTTAAAAATACTAAGTCAACCCTAATTTTTATTAAATTTTTTAATCTGATTTGTATTTTTCCAAATATTCCCAAAAACAGTTTTAAGTACTTCAGCCTGTATATTTATTTCACCAGAGAGTTTCGAGAACATGCTCATCGTCAGCGACCTTGCAGAAGACACATAAATTCATATAGAATATGTATTATATACTCTAACTAGCTGAAACCCCGGCGTTACCCGGGTATTTATTTACTTATTCCTGCAACTTTTCAGGTATATATTCATTTGTATAAGGGCTGTATGTGTGTAAAATATCTTGGGAATACAATTAGTAGTAAAGAAGTAGATTAAAACTTGGTGCGCGATAGAGCGGTTTCCATGAACGTTACTATGTACTCATATCCCGTGGACTACGTGTCGTACTGTGATACAATTTAGAAGGTAGGTTCAACTATATGTGTATATTGTCTGTAAAATTTCCTGCAGTTATAATCTTTATACTACAAATTGTAATGTCATGCAGAATGCCGTACTTTTACTCCATAAAGAGCGGAAAAGAAGTAAGCGAGAAACATTTTTCCTTTCATCATTTTGCTGTGGTTGTCAGGGAGAAAAACTTTAATAAAGGTTTGAAATTATGGTTAAAGTTTGTTGCAAGTCGTTAAGTACTCTCATTCTCATATAGCGTATTTATACGTCTCGCCGCATTATGTGGCAGTTTTTTGGGATTCTTATTGTTTATAACGTCGTATCTTCTGAACCATGTGTCGTATGTGATTCTTAACCCTACAGCAATTGTTATATCATGTAACGAATATGTGTACCAAATTTGGTTCAAATGTATCCAGTGGTTTAGGAGAAAATAAGCAGCATTGTCGCTAAATGCAGCATATTTTCACTCATCTCATTGTTTATGACGTCATATCTCGTGAACTATGTATCGTACGTGATTCTTACACTTGCGGTGACCGTCCTCATGGATTGAAGCTTACGTGTACAAAATTTCATAAATATTGGAAAAACTTTGGTTTTGTATGCAACACGTACATACAAACATACGGACAGTCTGCTTTATACAGGGTGAATCACCCGACACTTGCACCGCAAAGTGCGATTGATGTGCGGTTTTCACAGAATGGATTGGTAGTCAGGGGCTCGTATTTTTAGCCAACAAACAGACAGTAATATTACTTAAAAAGTGTATTTTTATGCAAACATACAGTTTTTTTTTAAATGGAACTATGGTTGTTTCTATCATGCAGTGGAATTTTTGACACCAGCTGTGTACAAAGAATTTTGAATGCCTTTTTCTATCGCTTTTAGTTTGGCAGCTACAACCGTTCAAAATTTCGGGAGCGGGCTGCGATAGCGTAGCTGACTGGCCGAGTGGCTAGCCCGTGCTCCACGGCCCACTGTCTCATGATCACCAGCCAGTCAGCTACGCTGTCGTAGCCTCCGCCCCCAAATCTTTGAATGGTTGTAGCTGCCAAAATAAAAGTGATAAAAATGTCATTCAAAATTCTTTGTACTCAGCTGGTGTCAAAAAATCCATTGCATGATAGAAACAATCATTGTTCCATTTGATAAATTGTATGTTTGCATAAAAAATATATTTTCTAGGTACTTTTACAATCTGTTTATTGGCTACCAATACGAGGCCTTCACTACCAATCCATTCTGTGAAAACCGCACATCAATCGCACTTTCCGTTTCCGCAATATTTGCGGTGCACGTGTTAGGTGATTCAACCTTTATATTAGATGCTGATGTTATGAGTATATGCATGTGGTAATATTTTTGCGCAATATATGTTTTAAAACGTTTGAGACTTACTTAAATTTAATTTTTATGCTACCATAGAAATTTTTTAGCTGTTATAATATGTTATAGTCTTGTAGCATGGTTTTTCTTTTATTATTTTATGTCAGGTAAATTGTGCTTCATTAATCAGCGATTATTGTACTGTATAAAATGTCGAAGATTTCATAGATATCGATATCTGTGGATTTCCTCCTCCTATTTGGCAAAATTTGCTATCTTTATGTTTTTCTATCGCCTATTCTGAAAATGAAAAACGTAAAGATTGCAGATATTGACAACTCCAAAGAGGAAATGCTCAGATATCGATATTTATGACATATTTGTCAGTTTAAACAACAAAATATATCACTGATTAATAACGCTCGTTTTTCCTGTTTTCCTGATAAAAAGAATAGAAAACCATTTTAGTATACTGAAACTGAATAGAACAGCAAAACATTTCTATTATAGTTTGAAAATCCAATTTAAGTAACTGTCAAACGGCTTAAAACATAACATACAAGAAATATTACCGATTGATTATTCTCGTAACATAAGCTATAGAGTATATAACATACATTCTGTAGTTATGTATTTTCTGCAAGACCCGTGACTATGGACATATGCTCGAAAACGGTCTGGTTAAATAAATATGCATAAAAAGGAAACAGCCTAGACATTACATTCGTATAATAATGTTAATTATTAATTATTTGAAGGCTGCAAAGCATTTTGTATACAAAACCTTTGTAAATTGTTTACCTGTGTCGGGATAGTACCAGAGCTTCAGGTTTGTAATAGAAAGCACCGAATCTGAAATCGTTATAGGTACGGAGGGGTGGCTAAAACGGAAAATAAGTTCTGCGACAAACGCATCAAAGTTACAGCCTCCGAACATTTGGTGAATGCTGACCAGATGCTTAAAATATAATACGTTATACGAAGATAACACCGCGAGATGGGCGCAGTGGCCACGTTAACGCGAGGAACAGGGAATGCGCCTATTTTCTTCACACAATTGTACGATTTTGGAGTACCGAACGCGTTCCCTTAATGAGCAACTTGATCGACGAAGTGGCTCCCCTCCCACCCCCCGTCGCATCCCTTCGAGACTTTTTTTTTTTTAATGTTCAAATGTTTGTCAAGCTTATGGGACTTAACTACGGGGTCATCAGTCCCTAAACTTACAAACTACTTACGAACTAGGACGGCACAAATATCCATGCCCGAGGGGGGATTCGAACCCCCGACCGTAGTAGCCGTGCTGACCGTGACTGGAGCGCCTCAGTCACCTCGGCCACCGCGGCCGGCCCTTCGAGACTACTTCGTTGATTACTGTTATCTTCACGACAGTCTGTCAGAAAGCAGGCTGCCCATAACGAAATACATGGCCGAAAAATACTTCAACTAAACCCTCGCAATGCGGTCAAACAAAACTACTTTTCAAGTTTATAGATAAGAATTTGGAGCGCGGAACTTTTTTGTTCTCCCTACGAACGGAGAGTTTCAGGTGTTCTTTCTTCCCGGGCGCTATTCGAGAATGGAATGGGAGATAAATAGTATAACGGTGTTTCGATGAACCCTCTGACAGGCACTTCAGTGTCATTTGCAGAGTATCCTATGTAGATGTAGAAGTTTCGTTGGTTGTGGTATGTTGTGATGAACGACTCCTACCCGAAACGTCAAAGACTGCACTACATCCACGTAGGTTACACGCTGACCTGCGCACAACGTGTCGTCATCGGCTCTAACGAGCATCACTTTGTGTACGGCAGTTGTGTTGGCTTATTACTAAGTAAAGTTCGTATTAATAATGCGTACGGCTCACATGACAATCCACGCCGACGATCAACACTTCCCGGAAGACTTACAGTTTCCCGACGCTTGACCAAACGCCATAAATTGGATACAGGTAATAAAGACGTATGATCTGTTTCGCACCGGTGAGAAGGGTTCGGTACACAATACAAGAAAACGCATGAGCCTGCAGTGCAGCGAAAAATATAGAACAAGTCTTGCTACCTATTTTGGTTAGTATTCACAGACTCTCCTATTAGTTCGGATGTTCCCCGTAGGAGATGAAATGTCTGCGTAAGTAAGGTAAACCAACTCATCCCCATAACTGAGAGCTTAGTGCCCAATACAAAGAGAAGCAAAATTCGTGCACCCGGGCCTCGCAGGCCAGAAATAAAATTAAAAACAATATCTCTCACAAAATTTCGTCCTGCGCCTATTCCAGGCAGTAAATGGACGTCGAAGTCTCAGATTGCACTGTGTTACGTACGTCAGTGTGTTTCAGAATTACACAAGTACAACAACAAACTTTTAGGGAATGCAGAAGGAACACAATGATCGTAGAAACCGATGGCTGGAAATGTCACACAAGGACGCTACACAGCGTTGAAGTTGCTGGAGGTAATGTAAAGCGGCAGGCGCCGATGAGTGTAAATTGTACTCTCCGTAGAGTCGTTGAATGACGCTTCGGGGCATGAATTTTCCATGCTCATTTCGTTCCTCAAGACGCCTTCTGCTAGAAGTTTCTTGGTTCAGTTGTGTAATTCTGAAAGAAACTGACGTATAGAAAACACACACACACACACACACACACACACACACACACACACAAACAAACACACACACACCACAGTCTTCGATGTCCATTAGCTACCGGAAGTATGTGCAGGGCAAAATTTTGTTATAGATATTGGCCCAGTTGAGGTTACGGTACTAACACTAAAATTGGCCTTTTACTATCGCCCTTTGATAGCTCGAAATTCAAATGAAAATAACAGTTCAACTGTTGATATGAGACGACTACTGAATAAACGACTTTATACAGGAGTGAATTCTTTATAAATTTGCTCTGTTATGTTTTTTTTTTTTTTTTTTTTTTGCATTCAGAGATATTTGCAAAAATAACGGTTATTTGACAGTGTCTGTCTGTCTGTAACGTGATCCAACATTTTAGGTCTTGTCGTTCAAACCGATTAGCTCCAAATTTTACAGACGTAAC
Organism: Locusta migratoria; assembly: GCA_026315105.1. Classification (NCBI taxonomy): domain Eukaryota; kingdom Metazoa; phylum Arthropoda; class Insecta; order Orthoptera; family Acrididae; genus Locusta; species Locusta migratoria. Next base: position 719,530,053 of record CM048755.1, on the reverse strand, counting down.
TGTTACCAACCAGCGTCCAGAACATTAATTTTGCAAATTTTACGAACAAAAAATAGAAAAATAGGTTAGTAACACTAAATATATGCCATTTTCGATGGCCTTTCGACAGCACCAAATTTAATTGCAAATAATGCCTTAACTGTTCGTCTGAGACGAAAATTGAATAAACGTATTTGTAGAGGGGAAAATTCTATACAGCTTTGCTCAGTTATGTTTTTTCTATAACTCGCACCTTTTCAAAGATATCTGCAAATATAACATATAACGGCGACTTAACACTGTCACTTGACTTTACATAAACCAGTATAGGCAAACATAATAATCTTGAAGAAAAAAAAAAAAAAAAAAAAAAAAAAAAAAAAAAAAAAAAAAAAAAGGGGGGGGGGACAAACTACTACTGCAAGGCAAGTGATAATATGTTAATGGAAAAAGATTATTCAAATTAGGAAAAGATATTAAGATAATAGTTTAAAGAAGTAAAAGTTCAAAATAGGAGTATGTTTGTCAAAGTTAAACGCGGAAATTGTAAATAATTTTGGCTGTGTGTTAAAATACGGGCCGTGGCGGAGTGTCCAAGCGCATTGAAGCACTATGCTCCGATGCGCGAGGCCGTTTCCCGTCGGGGGTTCGAATCCCCCCTCGGGCATGGTTATTTGTGCCGTCCTTAGTCTTAGCTAGTTCATAAGTAGTTTGTAAGTTTAGGGACTGATGACCCCGTAGTTAAGTCCCATAATCTATACAAACATTTGAACATATTTTAACAGGCCGTGTCACGTCACACCGACCAGACCGCGAATGCCAGCTGACTGGCTGACCGCTATGAGGCAGCGGACTGTGCCCCAACGGCCAGCCAGTCTTCAGGCGGTCGCGACTTGGTCAGTTGTGAGGCCTTGTCTCTAAATGATGTTGGTTGAGTGCATCGATATTATTTTCGTCCGAAATACTTGCAAAAAAAAAAAAAAAAAAAAAAAAAAAATCTTAAACCTACAGGAGAAGCTAAAGTGGGCCGTAAAACACTTTAGTATGTTTTTGGTTTTTCATTTTTTTTATTGTTGGCATGTGAGGAATCGCACTGCGAAGCCCGAGTAGGCGAATTTCGCTTCACCCTGTATATACATTATTACTGTACATACGAAGATGAGGATGCACACCAACAGGGCTATAGAAATTGTTCAAATGTTTGTAAATCTATCGGACCAAATTGCGTAGTCATCAGTCCGTAGCTTACAAACTACTTAAACCTAGGTAAACTAACCTACGGACAAACACACACACACCCATTCCCCAGGGAGGACTCGAACCTCCACGGCGAGCAACCGCGCGCTCAGCAACGAGACGCTTTAGACCGCTCGGCTACTCTACCGCGGCGGCTATAGAAGGGACCCGGTTGTATTTTCTTGTTTGTTTAGTACAGTCATTGTTCTAGACAGTGTTAGGACCTGTTTTAACTTTTGATGAGTTACCGTGATGCCTTTTGTTTTGTTTCCTCTCACGTGTAGTACCAATGAATACATTAAATGAAGATATAAAACACAAAAACATTCATAGAAATCTATCTCAATCCTTGCCGCAGTGGAATAGCCTAGCGGTCTAAGGCACCTCGCTGCGGAACGCGCGGTTGTTCGCCGTCGGAGGTTCGAGTCCTCCCTGGAGCACTGGTGTGTGTGTCGTCCTTAGGTTAGTTTACCTTAGTTAAGTAGTTTGTATGCTATGCACTGATGACCACGCACTTTGGTCAGATAGATTTACAAACATTCGAACATTTATCTCAATCCTTGGACACACAAACTGACCTGGAGTTGAAACAGTTCGTTAAATTTAAGTCTGGAAACTCTTGGTTAGGTATGGGCTAGAATTTGTCGACTCAAAGTGGAGATGTTTAAATCAAATGTTCAAATGTTTGTTAAGATTAAGGGACTTAACTGCGGGGTCATCGAGTACGTTCAATAAAAACGAAACTCTAGTTTACTTCGTAATAAACAAACAACATTCCTATCAGAGGCTGAAAATGCTAAGTATAAAATTACGTAGTAGTTATAAAATTCTCGTTGACTAAGTACGTGTAGTGGAAAGTTGATTGTGAGGAACCTTATTAAAGTCTGTCATCCCCTATAGACTTTCTTAATGAAATAACTATTTCAAAAAATTCAAATGTTTGTAAATCTATCGGACCAAACTGCGTGGTCATCAGTCCGTAGCTTACAAACTACTTAAACCTAGGTAAACTAACCTAAGGACAAACACACACACACCCATGCCCCAGGGAGGACTCGAACCTCCACGGCGAGCAACGGCGCGCTCCGCAGCGAGACGCTTTAGACCGTTCGGCTACTCCACCGCGGCAGATAACTATTTCATACAATGAAAAAGACAATTTGAGCTAGAGTTGTCAGCCAAAATTTCTCTACAGGAGTTTTCATTAAAACCTATTTAATACACATAACCGTAAATAAACTGCCATATTATGGTTGACTATCTTTTGGCATGCAATAGCGGAGTACTGCCAGGTGGAAACAAGTACAAATGTAACAGTAAATTACCACACTTGAGTTCCATTATTTGAATAACGTATAAAATATAGATAATATTGTTACGAATAAGATCGTATAGAGTTGCCTTTGAAAATGTGGACCTATCTTAGGGTGTCGTGACTTGGAGTTTCAGTAATTGAATAAGAGAGCTTGGCGAGATGCAGAAGTAAAGAATCTACAAATATTTGCTGTTGGGATACTTAACAGGCTTAGGATTGTAATAAAAACTCTGCAGAAATTAAGGTTCGTAATTAAAGACTGAGTTACAGTTACATTATAATTTATGACACATATTAAATTTAGTTCATTATAATTTTAACTTCATGACATAACTTTTTAGAACACCCGGTATCACAACCTAAATGCTCAAATTAATGTTAACTAACATCGAGATACATAAAGCCCTTTTACGGAACAATAGCTTTAAACAGACCAAGAGTTTTTAAATGTTTCAGTGTCGAAATGAAATGCTCCTTTGTGACTAACATGAAATAAAAACGCTTCACCTCCCATTACAAATTTTCAGTAAAATGTGCAAGCAAAGTTTGGTAACAGCGTTGTATGTTAGCAAGCACTAACAATGCCCGGAAGTCACGCCGCTTAGCGCACCGTGTCGAGAGGGAAGCCAGCGGGCGCGCAAGTGCAATATTTGTATATACAGTGTTCATCACAAATGGTGGCCAACAGCACACGGCTGAAAGCGTACCAGTGAAGAGGAGTGGAGTGCCAAATTAAAGATCGCTTGTGTGGAAATATGTTTCCAAACCGGCCCTGGCGAACTATCTGGTTCCGGAAGCACTGCGCGTGAGAGAGACCTGCAGTTTCGGAGAGGTTCATTTTGTCTTTTTGTGTTATACGAAAAAAAAAAAAATGAATATGCCAACTCTCTTTTATACTGCGACTGTCGCACAAGCATTTGTTATCCTGTGCCTTTCCCAGTCGTATGGATATGTTTCGCTCCATTATTCAGCTCTTGAAACTTAAAGTAACGAAATTTCTACGATAGGCCTACTTATATTAAGGCAAACCAGTATCATCGTGTACGTAATAAAATTATTTACATTTTAAATACAGTTGTATAAGAAAACTCGATTAGTGTAATGTACTCATTCTTGTTGACCTTTCTGCACTTTGCCCCGCGGGAATGGTCACGCGGTCTGGGGCTATACGTTAAGGATAGCGTTACCGCTTGGGACGGAGGTTCGAATCCTTCCTTGGGCACGGATGCGCGTGCGCGAGCGCTCGTGTGTGTGCGTGTGCGTGCGTGCGTGTGTGTGTGTGTGTGTTCTGGTGTTGATCTTAGTGTAAGCTGGTTTAAGTAGTTTGTAAGTCTACGAACCATTGACTTCAGCAGTTTGCTCTCTTAGGATCACAAACATTAGAACATTTGTTTGCATTTGATGATCTTCCACTAATACTCTGATAAAATATGCAACCGAATTGATGTTATATTTCTATCTTTCATTCATGATTGATGATGCGTGTTTTTTGAAAGCTCAAGGAGAGAAAATATTGAAATTTTAATTAAGTAAATTAAAATTAAAAATACGTTTGCAGGGAATTGGGGCAGCAACCTTAACACGTTTTGTTTCATTATACATTGTAAAAATTATACTTTACAATAGGAAACTCGATGAGGGATGTTTGACTTAAGTCAGAGTCTTAGACTATGAGAGGGATGGTAAGAAGCCACCGTTGTTCGACAATCACGTTATTAAGTTGCTATTGAACCAAACTGTGCTTTATTTTGATGTAACCGTAACCTCTTAGACAAATACAAGCAAAGATTACCATAAGGAGATCAATGCGGAAGTTTCCAACGAATTTGACAGTAAATTTCTATCAAGAATTCTGGTAGACGATCTTTAGGCGGATAAGGCAACTCAGAGGTTTTTACATATGTTATATGAACGATACAAATATCGTTATCCGGAAAGATCAACAGACAGATGCACATATAAGTAGGTTTAGAGGGCTATCGCTCAATCGTTAAGCTGCAAGAATTTGGAAAACTTTTGGTCCTAGTAAGCTGCAACTTTTACTAAGACTGACAGTCTCCTAGGAGGAAAGAAAGCAGATTAGGGTTTAACGTCCCGTCGACAACGTGGTTCGTTGGAGACGGAGCTTAAGCTCGGATTTTTGGGGAAGCATGTGGGAGAAAATCGGCGACCGCTGGCCCGAAGCGGTAGATCCGGGTTCGATTCACGGTACGGCTCACATTTACACTTGTCGCCATTGCTTAATACCAATGCCAAAATGCGGCCACTGCCAGATGCACCGCCAAAACTGCATTGGCGTGCAATAACTCCATTTTCGAATGCGATGGTACATATTACTGTCAACATTTAGCTGAAATATTTGAACTTTAATTTGTGTCTTCATGCAAATTTGAAGAATGACATTGTCTCAGTGGTCTTTGAACGATCAACCGTAGTGAAGTGACGGACTTGGGCGGGTGGGGGAGGGGGGGCGGACCGCCCCGGGCCTCCGGTCTTGAGCTTCCAAATGCCTCGAAAGTAAAATTGATATTTTCTTTTGGGGGGGTGGGGGGGATTGCGCCTGGCAATTCTTTCTTCTGGGACCTCTAAATATCAAAAGTCACTGTTTTATCTCATATATAAAGCAGAGTGTCCGTATGTTTGTACGTGTTCAAAATTCATCAAATGTTTGTAGAACTTATGGGACTTAACTACGGGGTCATCAGTCCCTAAGCTTACAAACTACTTATGAACTAGCTAAGACTAAGGACGGCACAAATATCGATGCCGGAGGGGGGATTCGAACCTCCGACCGTAGTGGCCGTGCAGACCGTGACTGAAGCGCCTCAGTCCCCTCGGCCACCGCGGCCGGCTTGTACGTGTTGCATACAAATCTACACTTTTTTCCAATCTTTATGAAATTTTGTACACGTAAGCTTCAATCGATGAGCACGGTCGCCGTAAGTGTAAGAATCATGTACGATATATAGTTCACGAGATATGACGTCATAAACAATGATTTGCGCTAAAAACTGCTGATTTTGCGACAATGCTGCTCATTTTCTCCTAAACCATTGGACCGATTTCAACCAAATTGGTACATACATTCCTTACCGTGAGGTAACAATTGTTGCATGGTTAGGAATCACATACGGCACACGGTTCAAAAGATATTACGTCGTAACCAATAGAAATCGCAAAAAATGCCATATAATGTGGCGAGAATTTCGAAATACACTGTATGAGAATGACAGTACTTAGCGACTTGCAACAAACTTTAAACACAATTTCAAACCTTTATTAAACTTTTTCTCGCTGGCAACCATAGTAAAATGATGCAAGTAAAAAGTTTCTCGCTTACTAATTTTCCGCTGTTTATGGAGTAAAACTACGGCATTCGGTACGAAGTTAAAACTTATAATTTCTACACTACAAATCAAATCCGCAGGAAATTTTACAGACGGTATACACACATACAGATGGATACACCTTCGAAATTGTATTACAGTACGACACGTTGTTCATTAGATATGACCACACAAACAATAAAGTTCCGCTGTTCATTGACTAAAACTACGGCATTCGGTATGACGTTACAATTTATAATTTCTACACTGCAAATTGTAGCCGTAGGGAATTTTACAGACAGTATACACGCATATAGGTGAGTGTACCTTCCAAATTGTATCACAATACGTCGCGTTGTGCATGAGATATGAACGCATAAACAGTAACTTTCATGGAAAACCGCCCAATCACTCACCAAGTTTTCATCTATTACTCCGTTACTACTAATTGTATTCCCAAGAGGTTTTATAGACATACAGCCCTTATACAAATGAATATATACCCGAAAAATGACAGGAATAAATAAATAAATATCCGGGCAACGCTGAGTTTTCAGCTAGTATTTATATACTTCCAAGTGTACGGTTGGGGGGGGGGGGGCTTATTTTCTTTCGCCGCCGCCCCGGGCCTCCAAGAGGCGAGAGATTAGGAACATTGAAAATCATTTCCTGACATCAGCTCTTGTTTGATCAAATTGCCTGTCCTGAAAATGAATCTAAGATTTGGTGAATCAATAAATTAATAACAAATAACGTCGATCTGTAAAAGGATTTCAGTTAAAAATCATTACGTAGACCACGAACCACGAACTTAACTCACTGAAAACCAATTACCTTCAATAGCCAAAAAAAGAAGTATAATGTGAAGGCACTTTGAGAGTTAATCACAAGATAAGCTGTGTAATTAGGCTCACTGAAGTTATTGAATTTTAACATCGCCGTAGACTCAAACATAGTTCACAAATACGAGCCGCATGAGTCGCTAAAACTAAACTAACTAACCTTCGTACGACAGGCCTCTAGAGGCCCACTGGGTACTGACCGGTCGCCGTGTCACCCTCCGCCCGAGGGTGTGAACGGATGCGGTATGGAGGGGTACGTGGTCAGCGCCCCGCACTCCCGGCTAGTAACCCTTTTAGTCCCATATTATGAATTCAACTTTGGAATAATAAAAATTCAGTGTTTTCTGCGTTAATTTAGCGCACTAAATATCAAAATATGTGTTTCAAAATGTTTCATCGATTTATCGTTTTTTTTACGTCATGTATTTAATGCACAACACAGATGTTTGTATCGAGGTATTTTATTACTTGGGAGGCTATTTTATTGGTAGTTAACAGTGTCAGATCAATACTGCTAGCATAATCTTCGCCACAGCCCCATAGACAAGACAATTCACTGCTGAAATAAAATAACATGAACCACACTCACAGCCACGTACAGACGTCAACGTAACACAACTTCCACGACGGACAGATTAATTCCTCAGAAGTGTCTGCACGCCGTACTAAAGGGCAAAATCTCGTACTACAAGAATGTTGTTCATCAAATACAATGCGACTTTAAGGATTGATACACAAAATACGATATAAACCATCTTTTAATACCTTATTGTCGAGAAACAACACTGGGAATGAAATGTATAACTCTGTGACCGGCGTCGTTAATTTTTAATTTTGTATTTTTTTTTTTTAATTTTTTTTTTATTTTTTTTTATTTTTTTTTTTTGGGCCTGCCTTCTCCCGTTACAGCCCGACCTTCCTTTCACCAAAAATGCATTCATCGGCGAGTTTCAAATGTGTAATTAAATAAAATGGTACCGTTCACTTCCTCCTAAAAAAGAAAAAAAGAAATCTCTCTCCTCGAAGCATCAAGTGTCATTCTATTTGACGGATTACAAACCATAATTGTATTCGGTTCCACTCTTCTTTTGTACCTCCAAGCGGATAGGGGTTTCTCTCACAACTCCATCATAGCACATTTAATTGAAAATAAAGTTCTGTAAAAATTAAAACTTCTCCTGCACAAAATAATCTCTTCTAACACAAACGTAAACAGTTCGCCACATGGAAGTTTATAACCCCCCAAAATGTAAAAAAGAAGCAGTTTTAAAATTTTTCTGGTGGGGAACTTTTTCTTTTCAAACACACGATGTCTCCTTGAAAAGATAGATGAATGCATGGAAAGTATTCCACCAACAATTCCAGTGTCGTATGCAAAGGTACGTGTTCATAATGAAAGACCACCACTGATTGTAAAGGAGCCCGTTAAGAGCTTACTTTAAACATATAACTCTGGCCGTATGTCCAGCTAAAGGATTCGCGTGAACTACTGAATACTTCCTGCAACTGAATCTTATTCCCTGGCCCAGACTTTAGAACTGACACAAACTTGACATTAACAGCAGGAAGACAAAGAGACGGCGGCCAGCATACGTCGTAGATTACGAGAATTACACACAATCATTAATATACAATCCATCGCGAACGAAACAATTTTATGAAGATGGCTGAGAAAACATTTATGGCGCAACGGAATTAAAATATGATCATTTGCATCTGAATTTGTTCTCAGCACTGGTTAAAAACAACATTAATTAAAAAATGGAAGATATTCGTTAACTAATATTCATAATTATGATAAATTTTCACTGATAATAAACTATTTATTCACTTCAAACATGAGCAAATGGGGGAACCAATTTTGTTACACAATAAAAATGCATCCATTTAAAATGTTAATTTGAAGTAATCTGAACTGAACATCGTCGGGGGAAGGATTTACAATCGATAAGCATTCATCCACTCTCACGCGCGAAGCAAACGCGAAACTCACCCAACTCAGTGTGCTGATACGAAGCAGAAGCAGGCGCCACTATCGTACGCAAAATTCAGCGAACTAGGATGTACCACACAAGGAAAATAAACTTCGTAGGTCGCTCTGGTCTTTCTTTACCTGAAGTGGTACGCCACAATAGCGAGATTAATTTCCATTCAAATCAAACCGTATGCTGAATTATTGAGACATACGGCACGTGTCTGCTACATTACATATTAGCATTCCACTGAAGGCGAAGTGCTTAAAGATCGCATTCATTTCAACAAAAAACCAGCGGAATCACAGATTACGAAGCAAGAACACACAATAGTAAGCCACTGGTGTGAGCAGTGGCGAGAACTCAAGTGACTAGCTATAAACCCTTGAAGTCGGAATTCGGAGGCAAGTGTTTCCATAAATCAGTAAAAATACAAAAATTCAATTCCCGAAAAATAAAGAAAAATAGCTCATGCAACCCTTAGAAATGCGTAGTAAATCATAAAGAAGCTAAAGAAATACAGTTAGGCGCGATTCGGGAGGCTTTACACGGATGGACGAAGTCCAATCTTCAAAAATCAGAAAAGTCAAATAAATTCAAAGTCGGAGTAAATCGACAAACAAATACGGAATGCAGCCCCTAGAAATACGTAGTATTTCATAAGCAAGCTAATAAAGGGGATTGTACTATGCTAGAAGAGAATTTACTGGAGGAGTCTGAAAGCAAAGTACAAGTTTGGAAACGAAACAGCAATTTAAAATAGGCGGAGAGGAGATCGCGATGTACTAAAGGAAATCAGAAGGATACATGCAGAATTTCTTGCCTGAAGGGCATAGAAACTGACACAGGGTAGCTGAAGGCTTTGTTCTAAGAACACAAGAACACACCACGTGGAGTACACTCGCGAAAGGAGGAAATGGAAAGGAATATTTCACATGCACAACACAGAATAAAAATATTCCCGCATTTTAGTCGCATTCCACAAAGCTAGAAAGAAATTAAACAGAGTTCGTTCAACGCCAGCTGGTCTCACACAGGTTACCGATTCCCAGCCGTTATCAGACCGAATTAGTTGCATATTCACTGTGTTTACTACACAAAATCACCGAAATGAAATTGAATATATTTCCGTACATGATCGGAGAAACTTATCCCGAAAAATGAACCTAAGATCTGAAGTCTAACAAACCAGACAATTAATCGCTACCATCTCAAGGGAGGAAAGAAAGTCAGAACGTCTTACCAGCTCGAAGCGCAGCCACCGAATGTCCAGTCGGCACCCGAGACCCTCCGCCACCAGCGGAAATCTACCAGAAATCGGTATAAACCCCAGGAAAACCGAGGTGATGGGGAGAGCAGAAACTCGCACGTCCTGTCGAGTCTCATTAACTGGCATTGCCAACTCAACTTGAAATCAAGGGGTGGAGGAACCTCTTTGGTCGCATCAAAAGTAGAGGTTGGAAACAACTACCTATCGACTCGAAGCCAGAGATGCAAAGTGCGCAGCCAACAGCCGACGACGAAAATTCTCATACATACACACAGACTCCCATGCTAGAAGATTATCATACATGCACATACAGAATAAAGCAAGTACACAGTCTCACAGGTACAGTGGCCTCACGGAGAAACAGTTCATATTGCTACATTCATAGGCACAATGATAAATTATTAGCATAATAAAATTCCAGCAATATTAACACAGTATTACAGGAACTAACATTTAAAAACATGAAATGAAATGCTATTCCTCATATCCCCGAACGAAAGGGGTTCTCGTTTAGCAAAAAGCCCGTCTAGTGAACTTAGATAATTTACAAAGTTAAAAACTTAGGGAAGACGGCAGACAGTCATCTTTAAATAAGTTAATATAATTTGAATGAGTCGAAAGAATTTTTCAAACCCACATTTGGAACCAATAGTCACTGAGTCGGTACGTCACATTTCAAGTCAAACTAAAAATATTTGTCGACTCCTTATGGGTAGTGTTCTTATCCTTTTCTAGTTTCTAATTTTCGTTCCTGATAACACACTAATACACACTAAACTGTTCGCATTTGAAGGAAAAACTCAGAATTTCATTTTGGTCATCACCGTCATTGTAGTTTATCAAAGCCGTAAATTGTCACAATGTGTAATAATTTCCAAAAATCCTGGTATAATTAGTCTTACTCTTCAAAATCTTATGTGTCACATATAGATAGTGTAATTAGTGGTAGACTTCTGTATGTTGCTTATGCAGTATATTGTAAACACATATGCACAATGGTCGGAAAAGATGACGGGATGTACTCGTGATTCTATACACTCTTTTTTGTCCCTACAAATATATATTCGATCGAGTCGACTTCGTTCTGTTGCGTAGAAGGTAAAACCCGGTTCGTGGGGGTTCATGTAACCCCCAAGTGTCAATTACATTCATTTGTGTAACGAGGGTCTGCAGCTCTAAACATTTGTTCGCTTGTGGCTCCTGGTCCATGTCACTCAACACACAGTTAAAATCACCGCCCAGGACAATAGGCAGGTGGTGACCACTAAAAAGATGACAAATGTCGCCACTGTAAAATACACGACGCAATGGCTTCCCCTCAGTACCGAATGGGGCGTACACATTCACACATCGGATATTGTTTATTGTACAGGCCACACCACGTCCATTTGGAATAATAGCCACGTCACTATACTCAATTCCAGCCTTAATTAGGATAGCAGTACCACAGTTACATTCCATGTCAAAGTTTAAAAGTACCTGATATCCCGACACAGACTGAATATTATCGGTTAAAACTTCCTGCAAAAACACTACATCTGCTGCAACGAAGTGTAAAAAAATCCTCCAAACTAAGCAATTTCAAATTAGACGTAACTCTGTTAATATTTATGGTAGCAATGCCAGATGGTAATTGTGCTACCATATACAAGAAAATTTAAGCACACAACACAAAGAAAAAAGAAAACTAGACTGTGGCAACTGTCACGTCATCCTCAGGGATTTCATTTCCCCACTCATTCGGTTAGTGGTAACATTCGGGAACGCACCCGGAAGATCCATTTGTGTCACCAATCCCAAAATTGCAGCCGATGTAACTACTTTCTGCGGGGGGGGGGGGGGGGGGGGGGGGGGGGGCTGACAGAGAGTCTTTTGAAGAGGGTTTTCAGCTTTCCTTTTTTGGGCACATTGAGCCATTTCCACATCCACGGTATTACTCGTATCCGAAGAACGCTATATACCATTAAGATGACGCACCATCTTCTCTCGTCGCTCGTCCACACACTCGGGTCGGCTGCTAGTTGCAAGCACCTGTATTCGGCGCCCGTTCGTAGCTGCCGACCGGGATTCAGCGGTGCCACGGCGCGCGGCTTTGTACGACAGCCTTTCTACGCGAATAAGGTTCCCATTCAGGGGACGTGCTGCTCTCTCTCCTAGAGGAGAACCTTCCTGACCTAATGTCAGAAGTGCTCGCACTTAGATCTCGGTCTACAGACCCACGCCTGTCGGAAGCAATGTCACGCCGTGACTTCAGGTTTTGAGGAACAGCTGCCCTTTGAGGACGAGCAGAGGCGGAAGGTGACTCAGTCTTCAAGAAACTGAGGTCCTGGTCTTGGGAACGGATTCCGATACTTTCGACACTTCGGACTCTTTCTGTGGTGACACAATTACAGTTTCATGAATGAAAGTTTCGGAGACGTTCGACTGTACACTTTCCACTACTGGTAAAGAAACTGTGGAAACACAAGTATGGGCTTTGGAATGGAGGAAATGTGGCTAAATTGTGAATCCTTTTGTACTCAAACTCTATGCCCCAGCAGCATCACCTTGTTCTTGTTCTTGCTTTAATTAAAACTATTTTTATATACACCTGGTAATTTCTAATTATGTAAATAACGTAATAGTTGATGCGTGAAAGAGTTGTTTCCTGCACTCATACACCTTGTCCTAATAAAGTAATTTCTGATTTTCTATGAGTTATGTCGCTATTATACTTCTCAGATCCAAAATATTACGAGAAATATCATCCTGTATATCTAAGACATAACATATGAATTACGATTCTGACTAAAACCATGTGAACTTTGTATTTCCAAAATAATATATATTAATCTACGGTAATTAATTGTTAAAATTTGCTACTGTTACAAATAAGTTCTTTATTATATCTTTTATGTGCTTAGGAACTAAGATATTTAACTGTTACTAGCAGGTTGTTTAGAAGAAATAGATAAATAATTTCATAACAGTTAAATTGAACATTTATAAACTTACTGTTGATTGTAGTTTAATTGATATTACTATTTTACACATTTTGTATTTCTAATGTATTTTAATTTACTTCATTGTAAGAAATTATAATTAATCTGGTATTATATTGTATCTCTACATATAAGTCAGCTACATGGAATATATTTTAAATCAGATCGTAATTTTCCATGATTCTAGCAAACAATGTATCTGACTATTTCCTGTTATAACGAAGAGTACCTTTATGTTTGTGTAGCTAAATATTTAATTATACTTTTTACATGACTAAGTATATTTTGTTTGTTATTTATTTACAAGAAAGATACGTGGAATTAAAGAAAAAAATTCAAATCATAATTGTAGCTTTTTATGTTTTCAGCAAAGCAATGTATCTGTTTTTCTTGTAATGAAGAGTACCTTTATGTTAGTGTAGGTAAATGTTAAATTATACTTCTTATATTATTAGGTACATTTTGTATGTAATGAATTTTATATAATTAACTATGCTATTGCATTTCAATTATTCTTTATATAATTGTAAACATATGTATTTATTTATTATTGTAATTAACTTAGTAAAAGTATATAGTAGCTGCTGAGTAAATACGGCAGACTTCTCACAACACAGTTCCACCTCCACGGGGTGGGACAAGGGCAACGGCACACTGGTCCTCTATACCAAATGTGTCTAGGCGACCGGTGTGGCGGCTAAGAGACCGTTGTGGAAGACCGACCCGCTATATTACACAGGCAGCGGGTCCATAATCGCAGGCAGCAGTGAAAAAAAAAGTGTCCTTAACCACAGCTGTCGTCACCGTTTCTGTTGCAGCAGCCGGAGCGGGTTCTGATCCAGTGTCAGCCGGCGCAATAGGTACTGTCGGTTGTTCAGGCAAAATAACGTCTACTATTACTGACTGAGAATGAGAATTTCACGGCACATCATGTATAACTTCATTTTGAGACACAGTAGGAGTAACGCCCATATCATTAGAACTGTCTTCTACGGGGCGAGCGGCCGGGTGTGGGGCACCTAACGCGACCGCGACCCACGTCGCCTGTACGTCATCCTGTCCGCCTAACGGCAGCAGCGCAGTGCGAACAGTTTGAACGAAAATGTTCCGTACCGTTACAGTATGAACATGTTTGTGGCTGTCCACTGTATGTAATAAAGCCACGGTGACCGACCATATACAACAAAGACGGAACATGCTTCCTTAAAATCATTTTCACACTCCGTATTCCATTTTCGCATTGAAACGGATAAGCTGACGACCATTTTTCCTTTATTACGGACACAACATCACCGTACGCACTAAGTTTCTTAGTTCGTTGGATTCTTTTCCGAAGACCGACAGGCAATAGCGACAGGGCGCACAGCAGAACTAAAAATCACGTGTTTGCCTTCTGCTGATGAGAGCCATTTCGAGGTGAGTGTCTGCCTGCTAGATTACATAGTTCACTGCTACAAAATTTCTGTTTTGAAGTATTCTGCACTCTGCAATATCTAACTAATAAATTCCATAATGCCAAGATATAGAGATAACTCTAAAACGCGAGAAATTATCTACAAACTGTTTCTTTTGGTTTGCATGATATCGTTAGCGGCTCACGCAGCAAGCGCATGAAGCAGTTAGGTGGGGGAACTTCTCCCTCCACCTGCATGCGCAGACCACGCCGCTCAGCCGTCACTGGGAGCGGACGAACTAAAAGAACGAACTAGTTCGTGGCAGAGCCGCGAACAAAAGTGAGCGCTCACGATGCCCAAATCTAGTTGACACGCTGACAACCAGCCAACCGCTAGGCAAGCACGACAGTGATTAACTTCGGTGATCTAACGGGAACCGGTGTACCCACTGCGGGACGGCCGTTGGCGTATGAGTCGTTATAATTAGTAAAAACCAGTATGCATAATTAAAAGTAATAATAATTGTTGTTGTCTATATGTAGATATCATTTGTTATCGCCAATATATGTATAAATAAAAATCTGTAACATAAGGTCGTAGCGTTAGATCTTTCTTTAAAAAATACTTATGAAAAACCTGTCGTTTACAGCGTGTTGAAATTATTCATATGAACAAACGGTTTGAACCTCTTCGCATAGTTTTGAATACTTAGTTTCTGTCCATTTCTCGCGACGACAATTTATTTCACATATTTTACATCTTTCAAGGTCCACTTGAAACGGAATAATACGAAAACCATTCTCTGAACGATTAGAACAGCCCACCATAGTATAAGCGTACTAAGTACCCCATGTTGTCCTATACCGCCGGTACGAAGGAACTAAAATGGTCGATGCGTATGCTGATCTATATCTAGGTGCCCTAGTTAAGGCTATCACTGGCTCTAAGTGGCAGCCCCACGTTCGAATCCCAGCCGGCCACAAATCATACTAGTCGCCATTCAGGTATTTCAATGCCCACCTGCAGCTAAAGTGATTCCTTTCCTTCGTCTCATTAAATGTGTAAAAACTATGCTCGCCAAAGCCTATGTTGAATTTTCATTTAGTAAATCCTTATTTGCAAATTTCCAGAGAAATTTTCACCTGAGAGGGGAGACCAAAAAAATGTAAATAAATAAAAAATACTCTCATTTACATTCTCGAATGTTCGTGGAGCTTGGGTTTTGGCAGACTTGCAGATTATCGTACGATCTCACTCGGGAACCTGCTCGAGAGAACGAGTTCGCCGCGGTGGAGTAGCCGAGGGGTCTAAGGACCCTCGCTGCGGAGCGCGCGGTTTCTCGCCGTCGGAGGTTCGAGTCCTCCCTGGGGCATGTGTGTGTGTGTGTGTGTGTGTGTGTGTGTGTGTGTGTGTGTGTGTGTGTGTGTGTGTGTGTTGTCCTTAGGTTAGTTTACCTTAGTTTAAGTAATTTGTAAGCTACAGACTGATGACACGCAGTTTGGTCCGGTAGATTTACATACATTTGAACATTTTTTGAGAACGAAGTTGTGGCGTTGGCTGGAAATGACACGGCTGCTGAAACATGGTGCGCCGTGACAAGCCTTTTAGACGATGCGATGAGTCAGAAATACCGAGAGGCGAGCCGCGTTCGTGTCGGTAGGGAGCCGTGCGCGAAGGTAAACAGCACAGCCGCGCGCCTGCAAACGACCACAGGCTCTCAGCATTATCAGCCGGCCGTCGCCACGAAGTTACAAGTCGTTAGGAACGTGATAAATTACATCTGCAAATTTTACTACCGGCTTCCATTAATTCGATAGCTCCGGTTAATACTTAGCGCAAATATTTGCGTCAAATTGGAAGGATAACACTAAACACTCACGACATTGGTCCGCTTTCCTCAAACCCTCATTTCACCTGTAGTACGCCGGCTGCGGTGGCCGAGGGGACTGAGGCGCTCCAGTCACGGTCTGCACGACCACTACGGTCGGGGGTTCGAATCCCCCCTCGGGCATGGATATTTGTGCCGTCCTAGTTCGTAAGTAGTTCATAAGTAGTTTGTAAGTTAGGGACTGATGACCCCGTAGTTAAGTCCCATAAGCTTAACAAACATTTTTTGAACCTGTAGTACTCGAAAATGATTACTACCGTGCTACTTGTTTCCACACTATTACAGATTCCTGTATTAATGAAGCTACACATCAATATGGTAATGCCTTTAGCATGTAAGTCAAATGAACTCGTACACGCAGCCAACGTGAATATTCCACGAACTATCACAGAGATAGCGTTAATATCACTGAAATTTTGTTTTTCTCATGTCACTGGATAATGTTCAAAAATGTTCAAATGTATGTATAGTCTATGGGACTTAACTACGGGGTCATCAGTCCCTAAACTTACAAACTACTTATGAACTACTTACGAACTAGGACGGCACAAATATCCATGCTCGAGGGGGGATTCGAACCCCCGACCGTAGTGGCCGTGCAGACCGTGACTCGAGCGCCTTAGTCCCCTCGGCCACCGCGGCCGGCATTGGATAATGTGTGGTAAGCTAAGACAAGTGATATCCTGGAATAGTCTTATTTATACGTTTTCATAATGGAGCTACAGCCGCGGTGGAGTAGCCGAGCGGTCTAAAGCACCTCGCTGCGGAGCGCGCGGTTGCTCGCCGTGGAGGTTCGAGTCCTCCCTGGGGCATGGATGTGTGTGTTTGTCCGTAGGTTAGTGTATCTAGCACATTGTATATCAGACGATGACAACTTGCAGGAAGAGCTCAGACACCTGAAGAACATTTTCAAAGCAAATGGATATTCGCAGCAACAGATTCGCAGAGCATTCCATGTGAGTCCAGGAATGCAAGCACGAGACGTGGAAGAAGAAGACGAAAATAATAGTTATAGATCAAGAGCCTTCTTACCCTACGTGGGCGCTCTTTCGTCAAAGATAAGCCTCAATCTCGACAAACATCGTGTTAAGGTTATCTTCCGGCCACCAGTGAAGATTGCAGTGAAGGGTTATTTGTTGCTTCGCAAGTCAGGTGTGTACCAGATCCCTTGCGGAAATTGTGATAATTCATATATAGGCCAGACAATACGCACTGTCCACGAGAGATGCGTTGAACACAGAACATATACTCGCCTATTACAGACATACAAGTCAGCTGTGGCTGAACATTGCATCGAAACTGGTCATTCAATGAACTATAGTGATGTGAAGATTTTGACACCCATATCTTCGTTTTGGGATGCTATATTTAAGGAAGCTGTTGAAATTAGACTGGCCAATAACTTATTAAACAGAAATAAAGGTTTTAATTTAGACAAAGCTTGGAACCCTGCACTTGGAGTATTGAAATCACAGAGAAGACGTGAAGGTGTTGCCGCCGCCGAGCATATATCGATAAGTGAACACGAAAGGGCTTCCGCCAAGGGGGGCGCACGCGTGTGAGTACTTCGATATGCAGTAAACCAGCATCTGTGACGCGCACGCGCATTACCACCGCGATCAGGCTTATAAAACCGCGCCCGGCACCTCGTTACAGTCTTCGACTCACTCTGAAGATGGCCGGAAGGTACGCGGCCGAAATATCAGCAGAAGAAGTGAATTTTACGCGGCTGCATCCCCGAAATCTAATGGACTGGGTTTAAGTAGCTTGTAAGCTACGGACTAATGACCACGCAGTTTGGTCCGATAGATTTACAGACATTTGAACATTTTTGAATAGAACTACATGACTAGTACGAATACATTGCACCGTTAGTGCTAAGTGGCGATTAGTCGAAATATGTAAATGTAAATATTTATCAATTCAAAATATGTGATTATAGATATTAACAGTATATACAACGCTATAAGCGCGGGTGTTTTTTTTTTTTTTTTTTTTTTTTTTTAAATTAATAGTTCGCCCGTATTGCTCCGCAGCATTGCGTTTTCGATGTTGTTAATAGCAAGATGATAGTGTTCGTTCTTTCACAACGTAGTTCTTTCCGAAACAATATCTTATCTAAATCGAGCTTTCAGACGTTCAAATATTTGTAAAGCTTAAGGGCCTTATGAACTACCTTATACTAAAGACGACACAAACATTCATGCCCGAGGGGGAATTATAACCCCCGACGGGGAAGGCCTCGCACATCGGAGCATAGCGCCTCAATGCGCTCGGCCGCCCCACCACGGCCTACATCGAGCTTTATCTTCAATTTCTAACTCATCATTTATTTAAAAAATAAATTACGGTATATCTATGCGAGGTGACAGGTCCCGTTGTCTCACATTTCTACCAGTCATTATTAATTTCACAATACTTCCTTCCGGACAATGTTAACTGTGTGTCGACCCTTAGGTCTAATTTCTACGTCTACATTTTTGAATGTTTACCCCGCGTTAACACACATAGGGGAAGGTGGGGAAAGATGTGGTAGCTAACTTTAACAAAAGGGACTAAAATAACAAAATCAAAATAATTTTCAAAAAAATGTTCAAATGTTTGTTAAGCTTAAGGGACTTAACTACGGGGTCATCAGTCCCTAAACTTACAAACAACTTATGAACTACCTACAACTAAGGACGGCACAAATATCCATGCCCGAGGGGGGATTCGAACCCCCGACCGTAGTGGCCGTGCAGACCGTGACTGAAGCGCCTCAGTCCCCTCGGCCACCGAGGCCGGCAAAATAATTTTGACTATAATTTGTCTGTTGAACTATTGAATTATAATAACAAACAAGAAAACTGCAAACTAGTTACATATTGTTATATATATCTCAGTTTGGAAAATAAACTACCAATTCCCCGTCTTGCCTCCATATGCTGGATAAGACGAGGAACTGGCATGAATTCATCTGTAACGCTTAAATAAATATTGGAATAACGAAATAAAGAGAAGATAAGGTTTAAAAATACGGCTTTGTGAATTGTAGAATCAAGTCTTTTTCTTATTTTGGCCTACTACTTTCACATAGTACACAAATGTGAACAGCCTCATCCTCATCACTTTCTATCCCACCCAGCGTCCGCATCCGGTACACCAGCCTCCTTCGGAGAAATCGTAGCACTATAGTCTTCACTCTCTTCCTCGTTATCATTCGACCTCAGATTATTGTCTGCTAAGCATGAAGGACTGTTTAAGAAGTCAATAACGGCCATCACTATTACTTTGTCATTACGTTCTTCTTTGGTATCCTAGGTTCATTAAACGTCTTTCAGTAGAGTTTTCGTATAGATGGAGAAATTTTGAAGGATAGGAGTTTCAATTAAAACAATTATACCAAATGCTTAATTAGTAAGAAATCAGGAAAAGTTGCAATAACGAATACAATTCTATTTAAAATTGTATTCAACGTCTAATGTACTTTTTCAGAACCAGCAGCTAGGTAAACGCATTATAGCATAAGTACATAACGGTTGGACAAATAGCAGGTTCTTCATGGCATCCTGAAGGACCCGTTCCACATCTGACTCCTCCAGGTATGCACACGGAGTGCATGTTGGCCTTCTTCTCCTCCTTGGCAATCATCTCTCTAACGGGCTCCTCACCCGCCTAACGTTTGAGCTCCCAACTGCGAGCAAACCCACCCTATGTGTAAGCACGGATCTTGCAAGCTGCGTGGTGACTTCAGGATAAGAGACACCATCAGGCTCAGGAACATTGTTCTGAATAGATAACGTCTCAAACCTGTTCGCAAACGAGCCGGGGAACCCTCACGATTTGTCACTCGGAATGTCTTGCGCCGCCTGCCACGCCCTGGAGCGACCTCCCACACAACCACTGGTGGGGTGTCTGCCTCATTGCTAGCAGTATCAGGGAATGTCGCTGCCGCAGGCCGATCGGCGGACACGCCGCACATTCATTCGGTTCACACGACCGGCCAACAACAACGACGCCCTTCGACCGCAGCCTGACGCTGTGCCGCCGAGGTTAACACAGTTTGAAGCTGGGATCGAAGTGTCACCTGCTCATACTGCATCCGCACACAGCAGTCAAAGTCCCTATTCATAATTACAATACCCAGAAAAAACTAACGACTAGAAAGACGAGGTGTAGACTCGACAGAGGGTAACTAAGGTAAGCGAAGACGGCTAGAGCTCTTACTAGTCCAACTAAAAGAAAAAAGACGACTGTCAGGTTTCAGACGGCGGCAAAATACACTAAAGAGATGCTTAACGCGAAACTGAATCTAATACACACGCGAGAACAGAGATAGAAGACGGTCGAGATTCACACGACGGAAGAGTGCACTAACCAGATACTTAACGCAAAACTGAATATAATATACACGTGAGCACATGATAATTTTAACAGACTGAAGCAATAAGGTCACAGAACTCTCAAAATATGTCTCTTCTATTAAGAAGCCATTTACATTTTCAAGTACCGGTGTGCTCTGCATTGCGCTGTGCACTCGGCAACGATCACGCAGTAATTCTCAAGAACCTGCATAATGGCCACTCGTGGATGACACGTAACGAAGGCGGTCGTACAGTGTCACAACTAACGGTCCGAGTCATGCAAGACATCGATAGAACATTCTGTTCCCAGCGAGGCCTGCTGCTTATCTACACATACAGAGGTTTCACACCTAGCAAATACGCAGCGGACAAGGCAGCACGTCCATGTCGATTTCGGATATGTGAAGCAACAGTGTTGACCCACGTTTCAGTTTCCTTGTGAAGTTTGTATGTGAAATACCAGAAAAAGGTAGACAATTAGCGTATTGAAGAAACCATAGGTCCGGAAACAACTGTTTCGGTTAATACCTCACAGTTTCCATCCAGTGTGTTTCAGGGTTTCTGCTCTCGGTACAACATAACGCAACTGACCTTTATGTAGTTACAGCCAGCCTTTATTGGTGAAGGCAAGTGTTTCATCAGCAACTATGATCCGCAAATCATGAAGTTCCTATCAGGTGCATCGAAGGCCGAGATCCTAACCCAGATATTGACCTTCAAAAGGAATAAACAAACAGGTCCGCTCCCTAGCAGAATCGCTGTATGCCCACGAACACTGGATTCTGATGCCTAAGAAACGGCTGCGCCATCCCATCTGATGACCTGGTGTTTTTGAAGCATAGAGACGTGGACTCGAGGCCTCGGAAAGGCGACAGGACGTGTACTAACCATCACCAGAACTGTCCGTGGATGACAAAAGTCCACTGGCGTTGCTAACGCCACCGTGATGGTTAGAAACGCCAGCAAACTGTTTCCACACTGTATACTGTTTCCACGTTGAGATAACCAGTACAGCCCCAGACCCATCTAGATACGACTTTAGAATCCTGACTAACACACATCACCAAGGCGGAACGGCACCAAAGTTAGTACCCAACGAAATGTAACCCTTTGACACCTCCGTCACAACTGACTTCCAGTACAGAATTAGAGAAAAGAGCATCAGCTCCATCTGATCTAGTACAATCACCACATCCCGCTTCATACAGAAGATACATTGATACCAATCGTCCAGTCTTACTCTTTAGCTGATTTGACAACTCAAGGTGCGCTCTTTCGGTACATTGATCATCATATCGAGACGGACATTTCATAGCCAAGGCTCCAATAAAAATGGAGATTTATTAAGTAACATTGTCATCCGATCGAGTAATCCAGTAAGAGCCACCAGTAGAAGGTAACCTGAACCTGCTCTCTGATGTCAAGTTGGAGATAAACCCGCCTTATAGGCTGCAGAAAGAAACGTATAATCCTGTTTTGTCAGCGAAGAAAACTATTTATATTTTTCTCAATATTAGATTACAGTTTAGCTTAACTACATCACACAACCAACAGAAATGACGAATCTCCCTTAATTCATGAATCATGGTATGAAACTGCAAAGAGAGATGACAGCTTAATAAGAAAAATAAAGTCTTGTCGAAGACTAGTGTCCATCCCAAGACATTGTTCACAATACTTCTGTATGCGGTAACGCGCTCAGTAGTACCTTGTGTCGAAGCGCCAGGTGCAGCTGCACAGTCTGTCACAAACTCTCTCCGAGCTGCCTACTGCAATGCGTGTCGTATATGCTGCGGCCGGCCGCGGTGGAGTAGCCGAGTGGTATATTTGATCGCCGAAGAAGGCATTTATGTTTTTATTTTTTATTTCTTTGTATGTAGCTAATATGTCCCAGAATGGTTTGGATTGTATATGTGTCTGAAGATCTCTGTTTTGCCTCACAAGCTAAGAACGCATATTCAGTTAATTAGAGCTAATTTCTGTGCCTGGAAATTTTTATTTTATTACGATTTTTTTATCTCTATCAAGTGGAAAAAAACACGAAGTTACACTTATTTCTCACTTATTCGCTCAATTCGAACTGACTTTTCTTTGGCGGTCGAAGAAACGATAATAATGCAGAAATGGACATTAACAGTAGTGTATTGCTACGCAGTGAAGACAACCTCGTTTTATCTTCAAAGAAATATTTTGTTTAAAGGCATAGAAGCCGGGCCGAGAAGGCACCAATTGAAAACAAAAAAAAAAAGTGGTCTAAAGCGTCTCGCTGCGGAGCGCACGGTTGCTCGCCGTGGAGGTTCGAGTCCTCCCTGGGGCATGGGTGTGTGTGTTTGTCCTTAGGTTAGTTTACCTAGGTTTAAGTAGTTTGTAAGCTACGGACTGATGACCACGCAGTTTGGTCCGATAGATTTACAAACATTTTTGCTGCGGCCGAGCAGTAAGTGATCGGCACATCGCGACGTCTTGCGGCCGCTGCGGAACCCCGTCAATGTCGATGGATCACATGGCGGATCGTGTGACGACAGTGGCGCCAATAATACCGATACATCATAATCTAGCTCTTCCTTGCGTACACCGTACTTTCGTCACCCAGTTGTATGCTATATTGCAGCTGCATTGTATTTTATATTGCTGTTCTACAGATTATTGAAGAATTTTTTTTTTCATTCCTGGCTTGCCATAGTGTTGTTTAAAGTTTACGGTGACCTTTGCTCAAGAAAAATGAACTATGCAGTGATTTCATTATATGCATGTTCTCTGTGTAATAAAGGAAAAATGGCACTGCACCAAGTTGCATCATCTCCAACCAGGTCTATGTTATAATATGCTGTAATATCGCCCGTTCAAATCAAATGTTCGTAAAACAAACTGCTATGGTCATCAGTCCCTAGACTAACAAATTATTTTAACTAACTGCCGGCCAGAGATTCGCGTCGTCCCTCGGGCATGGTTGTGGGTGCGTGTTGTCCTTAGATTAAATTGTTTATGTAGTTCCTATGTCTTCAGGCCGACGACAAGAGACGTTTATCCCTTAGGCCTACAAACATTTGAATTTTTTTAAATACCAATTTGTCCATGTTTCAGCCACATTATAGGTCAAGCAGTTACATATGTTGAAATGTTTGTATAGCTTATGGAACTTAACCACGGGGTCATCAGTCCCTAAACTTACAAACTATTTATGATCTAGCTAACACCAAGGACGGCACAAATATTCATGTCCGAGGGGGGATTCGAACCCCAGACCGTAGTGGCCGTGCAGGCCGTGACTGGAGCGCCTCAGTCCCCTCGGCCACCGCGGCCGGCCAAGCAGTTACACTCACTGGCGAGTGGTGTGCATATTCGCCAACTCTTAGTTAAATAACTCATGTGTATAGGTACAATCATTTAAAAAAATCGCCGCGCGGGAGATACCGTGCGCTCTAAGGCGCCTTACTGCGGAGTGGTCGTCTGCTCCCCGTCGGAGGTTCGAGCCCTGCCTCAGACATGGGTGTGTCTGTTGTCCTTAGCGCATATTAATTTAAGCAGTTTGCAAGTGCAGGGACTGATGAATAAAAAAGCCACACAACAGATACACAGCAGCACAATTACTCTACACTACATCGATACTCTGCAAATCACATTCAAGTGCCTGGCAGAGGGATCATTAACCAATTTCATAACTTTTCTCTACCGTCCCATTCTGTAATAGCGCGCGAGAAGAAAGAACACCTAAATCGTTCCGTTTTCGATCTGATTTCTCTTATTTTATTGGGATGGTCATGTCTCCCTACGTAGGTGGGTGCTAGCAAAATGTTTTCACATTCAGAAGTGAAACTCGGTGATTGAAACTTCGAAAACAGATCAAGCCGCAATGAAAAACGTCTTTCATTTAATGATTTCCACCCCAATTCGTGCATCATTTCCGTGACGCTTTCTCCCCCGTAATGTGATAAAACAAAACGAGCTGCCCTTCTCTGAACCTTCTCAATGTCTTCCGTCAGTCCCACCTGGTGAGGGTCCCACAAGGGGCAACAGTACTCCAAGAGAGGACGCACAAGTTTGCTGTAGGCAGTCTCTTTGGAGGAGCTGGTGCATCTTCAAAGCGTTCTGCCAATGAAACTTAACCTTTGGTTCGCCTTCCCCACAATATTTTCTATGTGTTCTCTCCAGTCAAAGTTGTTCGTAATTGTAACTCCTAGGTATTTGGTAGAATCTACGACCTTAAGGTTTGACTGACTAGTATCTCTCTGTAGGTAGTTTTTATTCTCTCCGAAATTGGAACCACTATCACAAATTATTTCCATCACGCCATGTGGCTATCATCCGGATTAATTTTCGTCATATTCGACACGTCGTATCTTAGAGGCACTCCCGTATGACTAGCTGCAATAACATTTTGTTACACTGTAGAATATGAGAAGAGATGCTAAGGAGATAAGAGCGTGTTAAGTGTTCTGCACGATAAAAGTGGGAAATATGATAGAAGCAGGTGTGAGCGCTACGGCGGTAGGAGGAAGCGCGTCGGGGTTGGCGGGAAATAGAAGCGGCCGTATGTGCCGCAGGGGGCGTCGAAGCGTGAGAGGCGGGCGACAGCGTACCGCGTGGCTTAAGCCCGCAGATCGATGGCTAGAGTGACACGCCTTGCTCATCTGCACCCGCTACAGCCGCTTCCCATTTACCGCAATGCGACGCTCCAACTCAGCTCGCCTCATCGGATCAACACTCTCCCTTTCTGCCCTTCGTCGCTCCTGAAGCCAAACTGTGATTCGCGGGATCTGTATAAGAGACTACATTGCGAACGTCGTCTTACACTTCCTGCGCCGCTGGGGAACGCACTTCAGTAGATACTCAAGTTCTCCAACATTTTCATCTGTTGTACAGCTTATATCAAAAGAAATAGTATTGGCCCACTTTAGGTTACGGTAGTAACACTAAAAGTGGGCCTTTGCGATCGTCTTTTGACAGCTCGAAATTTAAATGAAAATACCGGCTTAACTATTCACTTGACACGAAAATTTAATAACCGAGTTTGTAGAGGAGAAAATTCTCTACAACTTTTCTCTCTTATGTTTTTTTCATATCTCGTAGCGTTTCAAAGATATTTGCAAAAATAACGGCGATTTTGTGATGAATGTCTGTCTGTCTGTCTGTCTGTAAGGTGTTCCCTGTTTTTAAGACGAATCGTTCAACCAATCAGCACCAAATTTTACAGACATGATTGTAGGCTGCCAGAGACCAGAACCGCCCTTTTTCAAATTTTTCGGACAAAAAATACGGTAGTAATACCAAAAAAAGCCGTTTGTAATATAATTGTAATTGCAAACGAACCGTTCATCTGACACGAAAATTGAATAACCTAATTGGTAGAGGAGAAAATTCTCTACAACTTTGCTCCCTTATATTTTTTTTCATATCTCGTATCGTTTGAGACATATTTGCAAAAATAACGGAGATTTGACACCCTCCATTGAATTGACGAAAAACAGCCGTTCGGAGATGTCACGTGACATTCATCGCCCAGATCTCTCTCTGGAATACGCCATCTTGCGTTGCGTATTTGAAGATTTTGTTATTGTAACTTACACGTTGTCATTTCAAAGCAATGGCGCACTGAAGAATTAACAAAAACACATCGTTCGTCGAACGATAAATGATAATCTAGTGTCTAAAATGCCATTTTAGCATCAGTTAACAAAGGCCATCAATAGTATGAGATTAAAGGACTCACCTTTTGATTGATAGCCGTAGTGTAGTGTGGAAGCCGTTGGGCTATGACGTTAAAGGTCGGTGGTACGGAACCCGCCACTAGATAAATTTCTTTTCTCTTAAAGGGTTTCAGACACTCGTATTAATTAATTTTTTATTATTTTGATTATTATTTTGGTCCAAAATGTTTGCAAAAACTTATAAAATTACCAATCTAAAGTGGGCCGTAAAACACGTGAGTGCGATTTGTTTTGTTGCAACTGTTTGGCTGATTATAAATTGCTATAAAATAAGTAGTAGTAATTTTCAAATTCCGAAGCTGTTTGTTTGTATCATAAAGGCGGACGCTTGTTTTTTTAACCGGCAGCATAGAGAAATAATAATTTATCTCTGAATTTTGTGGGATTGCATTTTGATCCTGGTTCTGTAGAACGGAGGAGTATTAATTGAAGGATATACTGCTTACACATTCAACATAATAAACATAGTTTGATGCAGTATCTTGCTCTGGGACTTCGGTAATACCAAAAGTGAGCTCACTACGGACGAAAATCGTGGGACACCTCCTAATATAGTGTCGTATAGCCTATAGTTCGGTGAAATGTAGCAAATCGACATTCATCAAGGCAATGGAACTCGTCAACAGGAATATTGAGCTATTCTGACTCTAGCATTTCATTATTGTGAAAGTGCCAATGCAGAATTTTGTGCAACAACTGAATTCGCGATTATATCCTATAAATTTTAACTGGTAGTCACGTTGGGGACTCTGTAACACCAAATACTTCAGTGCAATTGTCCAGGATGTTCTTAAAATTAACAGTGTGCCGGAGACATGGCGCATTGCCATCCATAAACATTTTGTCTTTTGCGAACTCTAAATTCATGGGTGGTTGAAAATGGTCTTCAAGCAGCCGACCGTAGTCATTTACAGTCAATGGGCGGTTAATTTAGACCAAAGGACCCAGTCCATTGCACGTAAAAACAGCCAACGGAGACAGCACCAGCTTCCATTCCCCCACACTCGAACCCTACCATCACCACATATAGCAAAAGCAGTCGAGTCGGTCGTCTGCTGCCATAGAAGTTTAACGCCAAAGTGTTCCGCACTGTCCTATCGGAAAGGTTCGTCGAACGTATCACACTGACTTCTTCAGTATTTTCATGAAACGATGGTTGTCTGTTTTCACTATCGGCGCTATGCAAACAGTACTGCTGCATTGCAGGTGGTATGGATCCCCCACTATCAAATTCACTAACGATTTCAGTAGTGTAATTTCTCTTGCATATAGCTCTGTTTACCATTATACGTTCAAAGACTGTTGTTTCTCGTCGTACGGCGATAATAACGTCGCGTAAATTAACGGAATATATATGACAGCTCTGACAAAGCACATCCCGTTTTCAAAGTTATGTACGCGACACTACCGCCATTTGTGTCTATGTCATTACTTGCGTCATTTCACTGCCTGTCCTAGTGTGCGGCGGAAGTGTCGGTAGAAATTATAGGCTGTTGATTAGACTTTGCTTGGGTGCAGAAGCAAATCACACGTAGACTTCTGGTACGATAATACACTGCTCAAATCAATTAGGGAATCAGGTGAGATATCATACAAAATTTACTTATGGAGATGTATTTTACTCATATATTGGTTACTACTGCAGTCTGTGTGTGATACACTACGCTATTTTGCTGTCTCAACTCTTTACTTCAGTTTTATGTGGCGTTTACTTAGAGCGATTCACCAAGGAACTACTAATATAGTGAAAAAGTAATTCTAGTTGCTCTCTAATATGGTGTGTGATCACCCCCGGATGGCTAGTATAGTTGCACACCTGCGTGTCATGGACAGTATAAGGAGTATTAGGTCATTCTTCTATGTGGGCAATATCCAGCTCTGCAACCGTTGTGGGAGGTGCTGGTCTGGCTGAAATGTGTTTGACAAGTGCATACCAGACATGCACCACCAGTTTGAAGTCCGGTGAACAAGCAGGCCACTCCATTCGCTCAATTCCCTTAGCCTCAAGCATGTTGTCCACCAGTGCAGTTCAGTGGGGACGAGCGTTATCGTCCACCAAAAGGTACCCATCTCCTATGGCACTAGCGTAGAGCACAACAAAATGTCGAAGGATCTCGTCTCCATATCTCTGAGTAGACAAAGCATTATTCTGAATGAGATAGGGTTAAGCACGTCCGCCAATACTGAGTCCTGCTCACACCATTCGGCCACCACTATGATATCCTTCCCAGCCTGTATTTCAGGAAAGATTCTGTTCAGGAGGCGTGGACAGCTAAAACAGCTATAATGATTAGTAATACAAGTTTTATTTACTGAGGAATACAATATACTCAACTTCTATAAAGTATGTCTCTTCTCACGGGCCGGCCGCGGTAGCCGAGGGAACTGAGGTGCTCCAGTCACGGTCTGCACGGCCACTACGGTCGGGGGCTCGAATCCCCCCTCGGGCATGGATATTTGTGCCGTCCTTAGGATAAACTAGTTGATAAGTAGTTTGTAAGTTTAGGGACTGATGACCCCGTAGTTAAGTTCCATAAGCTATACAAACATTTGAACATTTCTTCTCACGGCGTCGTCGTCTTCCTCGATGCTAACTGCGCTCAGTCCTTGTAACTGCCTATTTCTGAGCCGAGTTCAGATGGGCTCTTCCAGACGCATGTCGGCCTAGATACAACAGCTTATAGAGGGTGCGCTTCTCGGTTTCTTCCTCCAAGAGCCACGGCGCCGGCGTGTGATTGGCTGCCGGTCATCCGCTGCCTTCTCCACGATCGTTCTCGTGCGTCTGGTGTGTGGCGCTGACTGTTTGCCACAACATTACCTGTACATAAGCAGGAATGTTCCCAGTTACGTGTTCTTTGCAGTTGCGGGAATGACACAAAATCTTAACTCATATGTGAAGAGAGATCGGCGTTATTCGTTACGACTCCTATGCTGATGTTCCTCCACCCAGTTTCTGAGGGCTAAACAGTGTCGTCGCTTTAATGATTCACACCCCATAGGGTTTCGTGCGTAGAGGCCACATTCCCTAAGGCGATTTCGGACTGTTTATGCTGATATTGCGCGACTTACTGACTGGAGAGTGCATTTCAGCTGACTTCCATTCTGCCTCCGGCATTGACGGGCTGTTAACCTGGATAACGGTCATCTCTTTCTGATTTTACCTGTGGCCTTCTCTTCTTTTAACGGGTTCTGTTGCCTGAAGTCGCGTCCATGTCCTGGAAATTATACTTCGGGACACTCCAACAGCTACAGCAACTTCCCTGTGTGTCAAAAAAAAAAATGTTTGTTAAGCTTATGGGACTTAACTACGGGGTCATCAGTCCCTAAACTTACAAACTACTTACGAACTAGGACGGCACAAATATCCATGCCCGAGGGGGGATTCGAACCCCCGACCGTAGTGGCCGTGCAGACCGTGACTGGAGCGCCTCAGTCTCCTCGGCCACCGCGGTCGGCCCCTGTGTGTCTGTCGTGCTTCCAACCTTCTTATGGCTCTTCACGCTATAGCTCCCGGTCACTCAGTTCACTACACAATCTTAACCCAACTGCTTGTGTAATTAATCTAGTAAATACAATACAACACCATTCCACTCTGCGGCAAAATTATGTTACTATCACTATCTCGGTTGCCGTAATGTTGGTGTCTTCAGTCCGTACAACCGACAGAAAGACGTCGAACCATTTTAGTTCATTCTACCGATGACAGAAATCTCAACTGATCCCCTTTTATTTTGACCAGTGCACTTTTAGTTCAGCTTTATCAAATGTTCAAATGTTTGTTAAGCTTAAGGGTCTTAACTGCGGGGTCATCAGTCCCCAAACTTACAAGTTACTTATGAATTGCCTTATACTAAAGACGACACAAACATAGCTGCCCGAGGGTGGATTCGAACCCCCGACCGTAGTGGCCATGCAGACTATGACTGGCGCGCCGCAGACCGTTCGGCCACTGCCGCCGTCTCAGCTTTATCACTAACGAAACTTCCGTGGAATTAAAAAAAAAAAAAAAAAAAAAAAAAAAAAAATTGTTTTGGGCATGTGTACAATTAAATTAATAAGAAAAATTGCAGTTCACAAATAGTAGGCGTACATAGTTTGAAAATTAGACAACGGTTATGTAGTTGGCATGTAAAAATAGAAATGGACTGCGACATAGCGGTAGAAATATTTAATAGAGGTAAAGACGACACGCAATGTTCAGAAAATTAGATTGAAGTCGAAGAAAAGTACGTTTAATACCGGACAGACAGAATAAGCAACAGGTATTGATGCCACAAAATACGAACAACGACGTCTTCAGCATTGCCTCGTCCTCGTGAAAGCATTCCATGGTCGCGAGAAGGGCCACAGCTGGCGACGCCATTCAACTCCGCAAAGTTGTTGCCTGGAAACCACCCCTAGGGTACAATTCCATACGCCAACAGAAATATAAAGTGAAGAATAAGCTTTCCAAATGTTACCAGTGTACCATTACGGAAAGTATTGTATTCATCGTGCTGTAGGCTCGGACATAGCGGGATTATTTAAATGTGGTCTAAGGAGTAAATACAAGACGTTCGAAATATATGGACGGTAATTTGCTGTTGTGGTGATACGTCCTACGTACGTGATCGTGAAAACGAAGAAAAATGGTGTAAAATTGTAGTTTAACGTCCCGTTGATAACGATGTCATTAGAGACGGAACACAAGCTAGGATTATCTTTTGTTTTGGATGGGAGAGGAAATCGGCTAAGACCCAAATCTGTATGGCCAGAAATGGGTTTAACCACCGTCCTTCCCAACGCCAATGCGCTATGTTCACCACTAACTGATCTCGCTCGGTATCGGAAAGAAGAGTTTGCACTGAATATTGATGAGCAGATAGTCAAAGACGCAGAACGAATTAAGATGACACGAAAACAGAAACACGAACAGCAGGGATATATGGAGCTTCGCAAATAATGGATTTAGTTGTTATTACTGTGAAGAATATAATTAAGATTGTGTGGTTTCTTAATGCTCAATTGCTGCGCTTACAGTGAACAGTTGACTTTATATGGATAAAAGTACTAATTTAAATTTAATCGTGGTTCACACTTCAATGTCAACCACGATTAAATTTAAATTAGCACTTTTACCCATTTACTGTCAACTGTTCAGGTAATGTTGTTGTGACCTTCAGTCTGGCAACTCGTTTGATGCAGCTCTTTACCATATTCTATTCTGTGAAAGCCTCTTCATCTTCGCATAAAACCGTCAATACACATCTATTTGAACCTCCATACCGTATGCGTCCCTTGGTCTCCCTCTGCGATTTTTAACTCACACACTTCCCACCAATGGTAAACTGACGATTTGTCCCACCAATGGGTGTCGCTCGGTAGCACAGTGGTAGAGTGCCAGACTATGAGTTCAAAGGTTCGAGTTCGAGCCGCGCCAGGTCGTAGGATTTTTATCTGTCACTTACCACTTCTTTCACCTCTGTCAGTGTTACTGATGTGAAAAATACCGAGTAGCACCGTGGTTCGGAATGCACGTTGAACTGTAGGTCCCCCTATAACTGGCTGGTTAAGTCAGTTCGAAGGTTGGAGGAAGGCAACGGCATACCACCTCCAAACAGGACCATGCCTAGTAAAGCACTGTGGTGTTCAAACCAATCTTCGGATTGTTGACTACTTTACCGTACCGACCAATGGATACATACTTTTATGAAGATATGACAGCTATTCCTCTTCTCCACAACTCGGTTTAGTACCTCCTCATTCGTTACACGATCTACCCGTCCAAACTCCATCATTATTTTGTAGCGCCATATTCCAAACTTCTATCCTCTTTTTGTCTGAACTCTTAATCGTCCACGTTTCACTCCCGTACAAGGCTAAACTCCACACAGATGCCTCTCCTAACACTTAAATTAATATTCAACGTTAACAAATCTCTCTTGTTTAGAAACTCTTTTCTTCCTACTCCCAGTCTGCACTTTATATAGAGTGAGGCATTAACAACTGTTTTTTCGAAATATTTGGAAAAATATAAATCGGATTAGAAAAAGTAGTAATAAAAGTTGTTAACCTCCAAGAGGGCCACCGATTAATATAAAGCTCGACGCTGCATCACTCCCGGGAGAGGGATGGGTTGATATTTAAATCATAAATAGGGACCCCTATTCTTTTATCGGAGATTTGAATTCTCAGTGAAACATAATGTACCTTGTAAGGTAAGTCGTAATGCATTGCCTCACGTGTTCCTACGTTTCTTCTAAATCCAAACTGATCTCCCCTTCGTTGTCCCCTATAAGTTTTTCCATTCTTCTGTCAATAATTCATGTTAAATTTTGCAACCATGACTTATTAAACTGTTGGTTCTGTAATTCACACACCTGCCTGTGCCTGCATTCTTCGCAATTAGGATAATTTTTTAGTGAAAAGGAGAATAAAGGGAACTAGAGTTGGACGGCGAAGAAAAGGGGCACAGTTTACCTCGAGTAAGAAATAGAGAAGGAAGGAATATTAGCGGCAAAGAAAAGTTTATCGGAGAAAGTTAACACGTTCTGGCTGGATCCAACCTGAAGAATGAATACGGCCATGTCAGTTTTAATTCAACGATCCCAGCATATATATTAACTGTTCCAAAGAAACTCCGTAAAATGGCATATAACGATTTCATAAACGCTCTTCGTACGCGATTCAAACGCTTCAAAACTTGTGCAGCCTCACTCGACTGGGGGAATTCAGGAACTAAAGTTTGTCACAGGGATTGGAACACCATGTGATCACAGATGTTGTATAAGCCTTATAATCATATAACTTTTCTCTTGAATTAAGAGTGAGAATGGGTTTATAAAGACGATGATTACAGCGTTTCTAAAGCGAGTCAGGTGAGGGAAAACTACAGAAAAGGGGGTGAAAAACGGGAAGGAGAAAATGAGGGAGTAAACAACGATAAAGGAAAGGAAAAATTAAATTTGTTCAACGGGAGGGACAAGATTAACTAAAGATCTCGGAATTTGTTCTGACATTTCTGGATAAGAATGAGTACTTCACATAATGCCTATTGGCTTCTGCCTCTGGATTATTGGCGACATTTGTTTTACGGTTGTTCTGACGTTTCTTCACCACTAGCGGTTAGCATTATCGAAGGTTCACTTTCCCCGATGTAATAACGAATACTTTGTAGCAAAATTATAGGATTATAGCAAGATCATCAACAAACCGAGGGACGTGAAGTAAATACTGTGGTACTAAAGCAAGGAATACTGCAACAGAAAAATGAAGTCAGACGTACACTCCGGTCGAAACATTAACTGAAAATAAACGGAAATTTGGACGGTAGCAACGAAATGAATCAGTGATATAACAGTGATTGACATTGTACAGTTACTCGGTAAGTGTTAAATAACAAAACTGTTCAAATGTTTGTATAGTCTATGGGACTTAACTACGGGGTCATCAGTCCCTAAACTTACAAACTACTTATGAACTACTTACGAATTAGGACGGCACAAATATCCATGCCCGAGGGGGGATTCGAACCCCCGACCGCAGTGGCCGTGCAGACCGTGACTGAAGCGCCTCAGTCCCCGCGGCCACGGCGGCCGGCAACAAAACTGTTAATATAAACAGAAAATATGAACATGTGACGATCATGAATAGTTTCAACAACAAGTAATAAGTGCGATGTAAATGATGTTGTGACGTAAGACTGATGCTAGATACAAGTCTAGTATAGAGCTATAACAAAGCAGAAAAGGACAGATATAAATCTTTGGATTATGTGTTTTAGCCATCAGAGTATCGCCTGCGGTGTCATCAGGCACCGAGAACGAACTAATTGTGGAAGTATGGCGCTATTATCTTTTTGAGACGCTGTTAGCGATACAAGCCATTAATGCATGAATCTTACACAGCATTTTCTACCTTAGAATGTACCCCAGATAGAATTTTAAATGAAGATTTCTCGCCATAAAATATCACTTTGCTTCGAAAATGTATTATAGTGACTGAGTTTTGGAAAGGTCACGTTAAGTAACGTGTAATCAAATGGTAACCGAACGGCTGCCACAACAGAACCACGGAATAATTCAATTCAAAGTAATCATAACTAGCTTTAAGACATTTATCTAAGTTGGAGATTAGAAGATCAATTGCTTTGTGTAGAACGAAGTCCACCGCTGAAGGAGCCACAAGAGTACACGTCCACGAAAGTGTTTCTTCCGTTCACAAAAGACGTGAAGACCACACCGTGAAATAAACTGGTTTTGCGGTGGAAGCTGAATTGTATCCAGACCAAATTGTTCGGTTTTCATTTCACTGGCCCTTATATTTACTCATTACTAACTGAAATCCCAGCTTTGCCCGGGTAATTATTCATTCTTATTTCTTATTTGTCCATCCAACTACTATTTCTGCCCGCTTCCTCTTCCCTTCAATCTCTGTCCTTGCCCTCCTAGAGTCTAACTCTGCCATCTTTGTTGTAATTGACGGTATGTCATCGAGCAGAACAGAAGTGATATCTGGCGTTCCCCAGGGAAGTGTTATACGGCTCCTATTGTTTCTTATTTTTATAAACGGTTTAGGCGACACTATGAGTAGCTCTCTTAGATCGTTCGCGGATGATGCTGTCATTTATCGGTTAGTAAAGTCACCCGAACATCAAAAGCAATTAAAATGGTTTTGATAAGATATCCACATGGTGCAAAAAATGGCAATTGACCCTTAATAATGATAAGTGTGAGGTCATCCATATGACCAAAGAAATCTGTTAAAAAACATTTTACTAAAGAAATGCCAAATTTCCTGCTCAGTTTAGATCTGTTTTTATTTTTTCACTATGGACAGTTTCGGCGCATTATTGCCATTTTTAAATGACCTGCAGATATAGGTAATACGTTTTACACAGTATTTCGTAGTTTTAAATATAAATCTTATTCTGAAAGTTATAAAAAATGTTTTTTTTCCCCCTTACGTCTAGATGAATGACGTGCATTTATCATCGTATTGGAGTGTCTGATGTATGTGAATTATTTTTCGGTATTATAATTTTTTTTATTTCGTTTGACAGTTCCGATGATATATGTTAACAAATTATCGTTTGATGGTGACAAAGATGATTTTTATATCGCTATCAGTTGTAGTTGCGCCGGCCGCGGTGGTCGAGCGGTCTGCGGCAAGCCAGTCAGTCTGCACGCCTGCTACGGTTGGGAGTTCGAATCCCCCCTCGGCAAGGATGTTTGTGTCGTCTTTAGTATAAGGTAGTTAATAAGTAGGTTGTAAGTTTAGGACCTGATGACCCCACAGTTAAGTCCCTTAAGCTTAACAAACATTTCAACATGTTGAACATTTTAGTTGTAGTTGCGATCTTTGATTGTTGCATTACGTTTAAGTGCACCGATGTTGTAATTAATATATTGCTGATGTGTCATTCTATGTGTAATCTTTTATCGTAGTTCTACAGTTTGGTGTTATATTTTCGTATTTTCGCTTTGATATAGCAACGTTATTATTTGTTTAAGTTGCTGTTTTATTTAATGACTTAGAGATTTTGATAAGGGAGATCTTTGGTTGAGCAATGGCTTCGTACTTTTAGCCTTTTTCTTTCATGAGATTTTCAATAAAGTTTGTAATGTATTGTTGGTGTTTAAGCTCTGTTTGCTCATTCAGAATTTCATGTGGTTGGTTTTTCATATGTATATAAATTTGCCGGCCGCGGTGGCCGAGGAGACTAAGGCGCTCCAGTCACGGTCTGCACGGCCACTACGGTCGGGGGTTCGAATCCCCCCTCGGGCATGGATATTTGTGCCGTCCTAGTTCGTAAGTAGTTCATAAGTAATTTGTAAGTTTAGGGACTGATGACCCCGCAGTTGAGTCCCACAAGATTGACAAACATTTGAACATTTACTAAAGAAACTGCCTACACTACACTTGTCCGTCCAGTGTTGGAGTATTCCTGGGCATTGTGAGATCCACACCAGGTGGGATTACGGACGTTTCAGATAAAGTTCAGAGAAGGACAGCTCGTTTTGTATTATAGCGATATAGGGAGAGAGTATCACGGAAATGATGCACGATTTGGGGTGGAAATCATTAAAAGAAAGGCGTTATTCGTTGTGGGGAGACCTATTTGCGAAATTCCTTTCATCAACGTCCTCTTCAGAAAACAGATAGGATTAGGTCTTCCCTTTTCCCGCGTCGTTTCAGAGTATCCAACTGTAGAGAAATGTCATAAAAGCGGTTCGATAAACCCTCTGCCATTCACTTCAATGTAGCTTGCAGAGAATTTCTGTAGATGTAGATCTCGTAATCCCCCAACCTCATATCAGTCTCTGATTCCCTCATCCCTTACGCATTATCTGTTCATCTCGTTATCCTGTTTCTCTGTTCACCCCCACCTCCCACCATCTCTGCCCATCATCCAGTCCTCACTCACATCACATCCTGACAGTATTCAGATAATAAGAAATACAGTATAGGTATTGTAAAACAATTTTTCCAACAATGGACTCGTATTAGGGAGGACAGAGGTTCAAAGCCGTCTCCGTTCATCCCGTTTTAGGTTTTCCGTGACTTCCATAAATCACAGAAGATAAATGTCGGGATAGTTCCTTTCAAACGGCACGGCCTATTTTCTTCTCCCGACCTCAGCGAAAATCAGTTTCAGCTCGTGCACCGTCTCTAATAACCACGACGTCGGCAGGACGTTAATACCTAATCTCCCCTCCTTCTTCGACGACAAATTCCGTTTTACGCAAAAAGTAGTGAAAGCGCGTATCACTCAACATCGTTTGCGGAAGAGTGGAGTATTGGCAGTCCCGCAAGAGTTTGCCCCGGCAATGGTGCATTCAATGGCAGACGTGTACAGCAGATTTGGAGAATATTGTTTTTAAGGACGAATCGCGCTTCTGCCTGCACCACCACGATGGTCAGAATTGAGTCTGCAGATACCTTGGTGAGAGACTGTTGAGCAGTTGTCATATAAATAGCCACTCTGGTCCTACGCACGGTATTCTGGTTTTGAAGTATTGGATTTCTCTGTCGCTCTCCCTACTACACATTGTCTGAACACTAAACAGCCAGTGTGACATCTTTGAAATATTGAGATGCATATCAGTGTGTGGTGTTACATTTAGGATTGTCCTCCCTGGGGTCATCCGCTCATAACTCCCCTTCCACCCCTTTGGAGTCATAGTGTGCAAAACGATAGAAAATGAAAAAAATAGTTATACATCTGTACCGTATATCGTATTCGCATATGATCAACACCCTTTCCAATCGATTGCGAATAAAAGTGTACATACACTGTAATCTTCGGGGCCCATTGCGGCGTATATGTCATTTAAAGACATTTTAAAGTATTTATTCCAAGGACTCTGCTTTTAAATAAATTGTTTACGTTGAAAGGCCTGTTTTGGCACGAATGCGATCGTCAGGTTAACTGTAAATACATACGTAGGTATACTATTTAATTTAAATGTATAGGTGTAACTCTGAAATATACTCTTCGGACATACATTGCTAGCTTTTCTTCTCCGTGTAAGATCACTGTTTATCTGTTTTGTTTGACTGTTATTTAACAGGTGTATTAGAACTGTTGTTCTTGTAGTTCTTTGTGTAATTCTTACGTTGTCGTTATATGACAGATATTTTGATAGATGAGTCAGCGATATTACAAGGTTACACACAGTTATTTCTTTGCTATTATCTGAAGCATTTCTTGTCTTCGTTGGTATGTGAAGAATGATGTTTCTGGGCTTTTATGTAACTGAGTAGACACATATTAGTTTGTAGAATTAGTTCTGGTGACTTTTGTGCTGTATGAGGATCGTAACAATTTATGACGTTTTAATCGTAATTGTGTGCTTTCCAGTGTTTACTTATGTACACAAAAAAATCACACCAGAATTAATTCTACAAATTTATATATGGCCACTCAGTTACACACAAACTCAAAAAATACATTTACACTCTTAACAGACGAAGGAAGACAAGATATGCTCTAGTTAATAGCAAAAATATAACAGCACGTAACCTTCTAATGTTGCTAACACATCTGTCAAAATGTTTGTCACATAAGGACAACGTAAGAATTATTTTAAAAAAAATATTAACAGTACATTAATGAATGATATTATTATGATTTTGCTACCAGTCATTAATGTGCAGTCCCTTTGCGTACTTGCCGTTTATTTTTGTAACAATGCAACCTGTACACTTTCTTCTGCGCTTACATTTACAACATTGTGATATGTTACCATAACCAACTGGTTATGCTCTGTTGGAGCTTGATGATGGTGTAACGACCGAAGGCGGTAGCATTTGAGCTAAATGAATGAGCAGCTTATGGTCAAACACAATGAATTTTCAGAATTATCTAGCTGCTGTGAAACCCCACCTAATGACTAATCTTAACAATATGCAAAACGAAGCGGGATCTGTTAAACGTTAAAGTAAGGCTCATTATGGTACACGTATTTGTTGGTTCTGCTTTTTATATATAAATATTTTCGGAGTAAACAACCATTATATAGCCGCGCTAGTTTGTTCAAATATTTGTAATTCAATGGGACTAAACAACATTGGCCATCAGTCCTAGACTTACAAACTACTTAACCTTCCTATTGTAAATGGGTCTAACAGACCCAGTTCGTTTACTAAAATTAACGTAAACCCCTAAATGTTATTTATTTTGCATCATGGCATGATGTATGCCTCAAAAATGTCATTATTTATGTTATCCTCAATTTTCGTTTCAAAAACTAAAATACTTTCGGAGATACGTAGCTTTGTCACACTTATTGTTAATGGGTCTTTTAGACCCAGACGGAAATTCTTATTTAGTTTCTACGAATAAATTGTTAGTAATACTTGTGATTGGTCTAAAATGTCTCCGAGGCATTTCACATTGTTGTGGGACTCTGTATAACGACTGCATATAGACGTACAGTCTGATTTTGTTTGTCGGTTTCTAAGTGATGAACAGTTAGAAAGGCTTGTAAATGGGTCATAAGATGAAACAGAAGATTATACTGTCAATGATCAAGATTCTGTTGACAGTTCAAGTGATGTTGCTAATGTTTCGATTGGAAGTGAGGGGAGTGATGTGATCGAAGGACACGAAAGCGTAGTTTTGTTGTCTAAAGAAACCAGCGTAACTGGAAATGTATATACGTCGCGCAATGGTACATAGTGGTCTACAAATCCTCCAGCTGTGTCAAAACCAAGGTGAGCATAATAAATTTCTATTACAAATCACGAAATGAAGGCTTATTTGGGACTTCTTATGTTAGCTGGTGTATAGAGATCTGCTGGAGAATCTCTCCAATAGCTATGGGACAACATGGAATTCTCAGATTTGATAACAAAGAAGATCGACCAGCTAGGCGACGCCTTGATAAACTGGCTGTCTTTGAAATGTTTGTGGAACAGTTTCCTAAAATGTTCATTCCTTACGAAAATGTCACAGTGGACGAGTTACAGGTTCCAATCAGAGGACGGTGTCCCTTCCGTCAGTACATGACTTCAAAACCAAGAGGAAAATATGGCATAAAATTATGTTGTTATCTGATGTGAAAACAGCATATGTTTGTGCAGCAGAAGTCTATACACGAAAGCCGGAAAATGGACCACGAGAAGTAAAAGAAGGTAGAAATGTTGTATTGAGGCTTGTGGAAAGAATTTAGAAAACTAGGCGAAACATTACCACTGATAATTTCTTTACGGACTACACTCTGGCCAAACAACTTCTGCAGAAAATTCTAACATTATTTGAATCCTCAGAAAGAACAAAGCTGAGATTCCGAAAGATATGCTAACAAACAACAGTAGACAAGAGTATTCAACCATCTTTGGATTTCAGAAGTATGTACCACTGGATTCGTACGTGCCGAAAAATGTATTAGTCTCTACCATCCACCATGACTGTACCGTGTCTACAGAAAGGCATAAGAAGCCGGAGGTAATACTGCATTACAACAAAACGAATAAAGGAGTTGACATGACACTCGCCAGTACGTATTCCTGTAAAAGGTGCACTAAGCGATGGCCTGTTTATTTTATAATATGCACGACATTGCTGCAATAAATGCTTATGTTTTGCATGTACACAGTAACCTAGATTTCCATTGAAACAAATTGTACAAAAGACGCCTTTTCTAAGAGATCTAACAAGAACAATGCATGAAAAAAATGTTCAAAAATATTCCTAAAAAGATAAAAGTAAATTTGGAAAATATTGCAGGAACGAGTTCTGGAGCAAAGGAACAGAAAAGGGGCCAGTACAAAGAGTGTGGACCGAAGAAAGATCGAAAGACTAATAAGAAATGTAACATTTGTCAATCAATCCTATGCCAAGATCATGCAAATATTTACTGCAATAACTGTGTAAGCTAATACAACAGGCATATATTGAAGCTAAATATTTTTATTCAGAATTAATAATCATATTTCATTGTAATTTTAGGTTAATTAGTGTTTGCAATAAGTGACAAAATTTAAGCTTTATCTTGCACTTTTATGCAACAATTCACTTATAAAAACTTTTATGAATATTGTTTCACAATCTAAAAGTAATCATTTTTACACTAATTACGTTCAATAAATGCTGGAAAGCATCAATATCTGTTTTTCCACATGAAAAAACTATATATAAAATATATTTTGAAGTAACACCGAAGAATAAATATATATTTAAATGCGGGTCTAACTGACCCACTCACAACATGTGTGTCTCTGTTTCGAACACAATAGGAAGGTTAAACTAAGTTAAAATAACCTAAGGACAACACACACATCGATGCCCGAGGAAGAATTCGAACATAAGTTTTCAAATGTTTCTATAGCTTATGGGACTTAACTGCGGGGTCATCAGTCCCTAAACTTACAAACTAATTATGAACTAGCCATGAACTAGCTAACACTAAGGACGGCACAAATATCCATGCCCGAGGGGGGATTCGAACCCCTGACCGTAGCGGCCGTGCAGGCCGTGACTGACGCGCCTCAGTCCCATCGGCCACCGCGGCCAGCGTGAACATAAGTATTTTATGATAACAGCAGTACAAAGTTTGTTTATAATTTTTATATTTCCGAATTTACAATAAAAGATTGGCATCAAGGTAATTAAATTATAACATAATGCTTAATACAATTCAATATTTGCCTGAAAATATCAGTGACGAAATTTGTGTTAAAATTACAATGTAGCGTAATACCGCTATCAGGTTTTGAACATATACAGTTTTAACAAAATAACTCAAAGATTATTGTCATTGTTGTAATAAAATAGTTTCATATCATACTGTTACATTTCATAAAAAATCTCATCAGTATACATAGAAAAAGGCTCGGGTACAGACGGTATCGTATATTTCATTATTATAAACTAACGAGATTTTCTAGGCCAAATTCATAACACCCTGAAACACCTTGTGAATCTGTAATTTTGAACTATTCCATCTCTTAATATGCCTGTATTTAAAGTCGCTGGTTCCTAATCTGAAATCAGATTCTCGAAATTCAGTATGGCTGACCCAACATACCGAACAAAAAGTCAACAAATATTCTTAAATAGGCAGTAAGTCGACATGTCACTTTGAAAATACTGTAAAATGTACTTTTGAAATAATAGCGAATAAAAATGGATAAATCATGTTTAAACTGATTATTGATATCAATCAACGGAGATAGCGTTGCCCGTGATGTAGCGCGAGGAGGTCGCATGATCAGATTTACATGAGCAGGATCAAACCAGCGCGGCAATATGAGAGTTGTTTATCCCTCACACACACACACACACACACACACACATATATATATATATATATATATATATATATATATATATATATATATATATATATATACTTCCTTTTGAAGTTTTAATAGCATCTATTTCAGTTAAATCAAAACTAAGTTACAGCCATTTTTCCATTGTCGCCCCCATTCAGAAGAGACCATTTCACCCCTTATATTTTATCGCCGCTAAAAGAAAAAAAAATACGTGTCCCTTACTTTTTCATGTATTATAACGTATCCAAATTTCTGAAATATCGGAGAATGACACTTCCGTAGGCTTACTTGTCAGTCCGTGAGCAAGTCTTAAAACACTGAGTATAAATATGTCCTGAATCGTAGTATACATACACTGTGTCTTACAGGCGATATGCGGTGACTAGTTAACGTTGCTTTAGCCAATCAGATTTCACACATGTGGTTGGGGTCGTAATGCGCGACCTCTTCCGGGAAAGGGTGAGCCTGTAATGCCAACTCACAGCGTTCTCGTGGCCGCATCAATATTGTGTAGTTTCTTTGGTTATCTCACAATACGCGTTACTACAAGTCCTGTGTGTGACCACTGCGCCACCTCGCTAGGTAATTTGTTGTGATAGGTATTGTAATGCGTAAGAGCGATCCATCACTGCCAAGCGTACAATATGCGGGGCATCACGTGTAGTCGTGCAACGAGGTAGGTTCAATCGATCCGTACCGTCCGTTGTTTTATGGATTACAGATTCGCATCGCCGTTGCTTGGTTACGTCTAACACGATCACAGAAGAGATAACCTTCAATTCCTGTAAGTGACTATTCTTTCTTGGTCGAACTCCATAACGTGCTCGAAAGACGCTCGCTGCCTTCTACCAGTCTTACTGAAGCTGATTATGCAAATCAACAGCACTCAAGGACTATTCCAATACGTCTTCACGACTGTCACTTCTCCCTTTGTACAGCGCTTACAGGTGGTGGTAATGGAGCCTGTTCCTGTTATTTCCGCCTGTGTTGAGATCGAAATCGAGTGCAGCTCTCGTAGCCTCAAATGCAAGCTGTAAATTTCACTTTCCTTCCTTGAGGATGTTTCAATTTGGGTGGCGATCAGTGTGAAATATATGTATGGTATTCAGCCGAAATCACTGTAGCGAATTTCTTGCGGTAGTTTCGTTTTCATGACGTTTGCAGTTTATGACATCACATCTACAAAACCGTCTGTTGTAGAGTGATATAATTTTGCTGCTGCATTCGTTAGTATATATTGTTTTTGTTGTTTTATAGCGGACTAAACTACAAGGTCACCAGTCCCCTGAACCTTGAAAAGATGTTTCATTTTGACAAAACGAAAACATAATATAGGGAGAACACAAAGAAGGGAAATCCTCGAGTGGTGCAGAACGAAAATGAACATTTCACTAACAATACAGGAGAAAACACAAAAGGGATAAAAACGGATAAGCCAGCCACGGTGAACACACTAAAAATCTCTTCTATCGAAAAGAAAGACGCTATCAACGACCTAAAAGTACTGGAGGAATGTGGACTTGAGAATCAGGCTAAAACACCTTCCATTAAATGGAGCTGTAAAACCAGCTTCGCAAATAAATTGTAAAACAGTACTAGCCATAGAGGCATGTCACCTAATACTAAAGACAGCACATCTGGTAGATTAAAAGATTGCCGCAAAGCGGCTAAAAGCGGACAGTCAAACAGGATGTGGACCACTGTCAACAGGGCGCCACAACGGCAATCTGGTGAGTCCTCTCAAGAGGTGGCAGTGAGTTAACCACGTATGGCCAAAGCGTAGTCGGCAAAGTACAACTGACTTCCTGCGAGAGGCCCGCAGGGAGGACCTCTACATTGCCGTAGAGGGCTTAACTGCACGTAGCGTATATGGTGCGTTCGCGTCAGCCCACTCAGCATTCTAAGGCCCAAGTACCTTCCGATTTAACACCATTCGGAGATCCTTTTCCTGGAGACAGATTTCTAGGGCGGTGAGGTGGTATCCTGCGTGACCCGGTGGTCGTCGCGTTCGTTCCCCGAAATGCCAATATGGCCCGGGGTCCAGACGAAGACCAAGAGCGACCAGACTTGCCTAGAATGAACACAGCATCTTGTATTGACCGCACCAAAGGGTGTTTCGAAAAGCACTAGTCAAATGCATGCAAGCCACTTAGGGAATCAGTACAGATAATTATAGAGTACAGATAAGTATAGAGCAGGCTCTGAAATGTTCAAGGGCCCGATAAATGGCGACAA
Organism: Locusta migratoria; assembly: GCA_026315105.1. Lineage (NCBI taxonomy): Eukaryota > Metazoa > Arthropoda > Insecta > Orthoptera > Acrididae > Locusta > Locusta migratoria. The sequence continues at coordinate 719,485,801 of CM048755.1, read as the reverse complement.
GTTTTACAATAAACACACTACTCCCATAGGACAATGAATGTTGTTCTACATGTTTACCATGGGCATAGGCATACCCAGCACGGCCCTCAGCTAAGGAACCTCTGTCTATACAAATTCCGCACCATGGAACGAATCAAGAACTGCCTGAAACTGGCGACGAAGATTCAAAGGCGCAACAGAGGCTTCTGAGGCATGGGACAAGTCCAAGGGAAGATGGAGGCGAGGAATGGTCCAAGGAGGAATATCGGGAGGGTACTGGTCACTTTACGTCATTATACAGACGATAAAAGCATTTCATAAAGATGAGAGATGGGCTGCCATATCTCACTGTCTGTGAAATGTGTTGCGAATAAAATCAGTAGGAAAGAAGTAATAAAACAAAGATGAATGAAGATGCTACAGTTTCTCACACATCTCTGTGTGATGGCGTCATATCAACTACGAGTCGTGTAACGTATAATTATTCAGTATCGATTTAACATTCATTATATGTGAATTCTGTCAGGAAGAAGACAGTAAAGATGTAATGAATTAAAACATTATGCCTCTTGTGGAAGCTTTACGACTTGTTCAAATGTTTGTAAAGCTAAGGGACCTAACTACAATGGTCATTGGTCCCTAAACTTACAAACAACTTAAACTAACTTATCCTAAAAACAACACAAACACCAATGCCCTAGGGAGGAGTCGAACCTCCGACGTGGAACGGCAGCGCGCACAATACCAGGACGCCTCAGTGCGCACGGCTATTCCGCCGCGGCTGTACTACATGGAAAGCGACAATATAGTAAGCTAAAAGTGTCATTTCTTTCATAAAATTGTGGGAGCTTTCGCATATGAAAAGTTTGTTAATGCTTCCGAATGTTCGATGTCACTAAGAGCTGAGTCAAAAATTCTGGTTGACTAAAGTTTCCTTATTTGACTTCGTCGGGGACACGTCTTTTTCACTGCCATCTCCACACCTGTGATATGTAAGTGAATCTTAAACCAACTACCTTGTTGCAATCGATCCGAATATGAATTTTTGTTCTAGATTGTAGCTTACACCAGTACCTACAGTACTTGGTAATATAATCTCTTGCACTGATGCATGCCTTTATTCGTCATGGCATCCTCTCCAGTTGATCCTCAAGGGGCTGTTAGTCAAGATTTTCCCACTCCTGGAAGGCGATTCGGCGTAGATCTCTCAGATTGGTTGGTGGGTCGTCTCATCCAGGAACACCCATTTTCAAGGTTTTCCAGGCGTGTTCGATACGGTTCATATCTGGAGAACATACATCTACATCTACATCTACATACATACTCCGCAATTCACCGTAAGGTGCGTGGCGGAGGGTACACCGTACCACTACTAGGCATTTCCTTTCCTATTCCACTCCCAAATTGAACGAGGAAAAAAAGAATGCCTATATGCCTCCGTACGAGCCCTAATTTCTCTTATCTTGTCTTTGTGATCTTTACGCGAAATGTAAGTAGGCGGCAGCAAGATCGTACTACACTCAGCTTCAAATTCCGGCCCTCTAAATTTACTTAACAGAAATTCACGAAAAGAACGTCGTCTTTCTTCCAGCGATCCCCAATTGAGTTGCCGGAACATTTCCGAGACACTCGCGCATTGGTCGAACCTACCGGTAACAAATCTAGCTGCTCGCCTCTGAACCGCCTCTATGTCTTCCTTCAAACCGATCTGCTGCGGGTCCCAAATACTTGAGCAATACTCAAGACGTGGTCGTACAAGCGTTTTATACGCGGTCTCCTTTACAGGTGAAGTACATCTTCCCAAAATTCTCCGAATAAACCGAAGTCGGCTGTCTGCCTTACTCACAACTGTCCTTACATGCTCGTTCCATTTCATATCGCTCTGCAATGTTACGCCTAGATATTTGAACGACGCGACCGCATCAAGAAGCTCACTACTGATGCTGTATTCGAACATTATAGGATTGTTTTTTCTACTCATGCGCATCACCTTACATTTTTCTACATTGAGAGCTAGCTGCCATTCTTCGCACCAACTAGAAATTTTGTCTAAGTCAACCTGTATGCTATTACAGTCAGATACAGACGACACCCTCCCATACACCACAGCATCATCAGCAAACAGCCGCAAATTACAACTTACTCTGTCCATCAGATCATTTATATAGATAGAAAATAATAGCGGTCCTATCACACTCCCCTGGGGCACGCCTGACGATACACTCGTCTCTGATGAGCACTCGCCGTCGAGAACAACGTACTGCGTTCTATTACTTAGGAAGTCTTCCAGCCAGTCACAAATCTGTGAACCTATTCCATAAGCTCGTATCTTCGTTAGCAGTCTGCAGTGTGGCACCGTGTCGAACGCCTTTTTGAAGTCGAGAAAAACACAATCCGCCTGTTGCCCTTCGTCCATGGCTCGCAAGATGTCATGTGAGAAAAGGGCAAGCTGAGTTTCGCATGAACGATGTTTCCTAAACCCGTGCTGATTCATGGAAAGAAGCTTTTCCGTTTCAAGGAAATTTACTATATTCGAACTGAGAATATGCTCCAAAATTCTACATGAAACCGATGTCAACGATATTGGCCTGTAATTGTATGGGTCAGTTCTCTTTCCTTTCTTATACACTGGAGTCACCTGCGCTTTTTTCCAATCACTAGGAACTTTGCGCTGAATTAAAGATTCGCTATAAATGCAAGCTAAGTAGGGGGCCAATGCCGCAGAATAGTCTTTGTAAAACCGAACTGGTATTCCATCCGGACCAGCAGACTTTTTCGTATTTAGCTTTCTCAGCTGCTTCTCTACACCGGAAATACCTATTGCTATGTCCCCCATTTCGGAATTAGTACGTTGATCAAATGATGGTATATTTGTGCGGTCCTCCTGCGTGAAAGATTTCTTAAAGGTTAAATTTAGAACTTCAGCTTTCCGTTTGCTTTCTTCTATTACTGCCCCGGAATGATCAACTAGTGACTGGACAGTGGGCTTTGACCCGCTTATCGATTTTACATAGGACCAGAATTTTTTCGGGTTCTCGGAAAGATCTTTTGCTAAGGTATGGCTGTGATAATTATTGTATGCTTCACGCATCGATCTTTTTATAGACGCACGAATCTCTACTAACTTTTGCCTGTCATCATTTGCGTGTTCTTTTTTGAATCGAGAGTGCAACAGCCTTTGCTTTCTCAGCAGCTTTCTAACATTATTATTATACCACGGTGGATCTTTTCCATCCTTAATCGTCTTTACTGGCACATATTTCTCTAACCCTTCATTAACAATGCATTTAAATTTAGTCCACAATTCCTCTACATCCATAGTCCCAGAATTAAACGATGCCCATTCATTTTCTAAGTGCGATCGTAACATTAGCTTGTCGGCTTTTCCCAACAAAAACACGCTCCTAGCCTTCTTGACTGGTTTATGAACTTTGGTCACCATCGACGGTATGACGATATCATGATCACTAATTCCTGTCTCTACACAGACATCGTTAATGAGGTCAGGCCTGTTTGTGGCTATAAGGTCTAGAATATTTCCATTGCGCGTGGGTTGCCGGTTTAACTGCTCAAGACAGTTTTCGGAGAATGTGTCCAAAAGTAGCTCGCAAGACTGCTTGTCTGTACCGCCTGAAATGTAACTAGCGAGGTCCCAATCTATACTCTTAAGGTTGAAGTCACCTCCGACTAATATTGCATGGCCCGGATACCTATGCACTACCTGGTGTAGACTTTCCTTGAATGATTCTAAAACTGCTACAGCAGCACTGGGGGGCCGGTAAAAACACCCAACTATTAACTTTACTTCTTTTAGACCTGTTATGCGTGCCCAGATAACTTCACAGTTACTTTCAACCTCGATCTCAGTAGAAACAATATCTTTGTCCACGGCGATGAACACTCCTCCTCCAGTTGTATCAGATCTATCTTTCCGATATACATTCCACGCTTCGCTAAATATTTCTGAACTTGCCACATCATCATTTAGCCAGCTTTCGGTGCCTAAAACTATCTGAGCGCAATAACTTCCGTGCAGCGCTGCAAATTCGGGAACTTTGTTTCTAATACTCTGTAAGTTCGCGGCTAATATTTTTATGTTCGAATTTTTGTTCCGAACGTGGCCTGAATTCGCTGTTTGAATGCTGACAGGCGAGTGCTCATCAGAGTTAGCGCCTAGCCTAAAAAACCCCCATGTGCACTCCACAAGTACTCTGCTACCCGAGTAGCCGCTTCCGTAGTGTAGTGCACCCCTGATCTATCTAGGGGCACCCTACAATTCCCCACCCGATAACGCAGATCCAGAAATCTGCAGCCATGACTGTCACAGAGTCGGCGAAGCCTCTGGTTCAGACCCTCCACTCGGCTCCAAACCAAAGGACCCCGATCAACCCTGGGAACAATGCTGCAAATCGACAGCTCTGCTTGCACCCCGCGCGCGAAGGCAGCAGCCTTCACCAATTCCGCCAGCCGCTCGTAGGACCTGAGGATGTCCTCAGAACCCAAGCGACAAGCGTCATTGGTGCCGACGTGAGCTACGACTTGCAGTCGACTGCACCCCGCACCCTCGATAGCCGCCGGCAAGGCCGCCTCCACATCTCGGATGAGGCCCCCCGGCAAACACACCGAGTGCACGTTGGAATTCCTTCCAGATCTGGACGCTATCTGCCTAAGGGGCTCCATCACGCGCCTGACATTGGAGCTCCCAATAACTAATAATCCCCTCCCCCCGTGCACCTGCTCGGACCCTGCTGAAGGAGTGGCCACACTTTCACTCATAGGACGAACGGGCGCGGACGGACGTCCAGCCTCCACATTGGCCTTCCGCCTCGAGCGACGCGAACGCCGTACAACCCGCCACTCCCCTTGCGGAGAAGGCGGCTCGACGACGTCCGGTACACCTGAAGGTGCCTCGGTAGCAGGGACAGAGAGCGAAGCGTGAGACACCTGAGGTGTCCCACTCGACGCACCAGACTCCCCACCATCGCTGCACCCCGAGACAGCAGCCTGAAGACGGCTGACCGTAGCCAACAGCACGCTCAGCTGTTCGCGAACCGCGGCCAACTCCTCCTGCGTCCGCACACAGCAGGCACACATCCTATCCATCCTATCGATACAATTAACAGCAATTAACAACTTTAAAGAAGCCTAGTACTATAATGAAGGCGGCTGGCTGCTGACTTAACTGTGGTCAGTGGTAATTACACTGTCGAATCAACAAAACTGAGTCCGGCAGCTTTAGCGCTGTTAACGCCGCGACACTGGTGTCAGCTGGCACTGAACGGACTGATAACGAACTTTAGTAACGGTCTCTGACTTGTTTTGAAATACACCGGTCAAAGACGAAGACTAAACACAACGGTATTTATCAAATACGAAAGACTAAACTATTAAAACAGTAGTACAAACGAAATCTGCAAGTACGCAGGAGTAAACCTCTTAAAACAGTACTACCGAAAATGAACTAGACTGGCAAATTAAATTTGACACAAATTAAATTCAGATACTTAGCGCTGTAACGATGTGGCACTGGTGGCAGCTGGCACCAGTGTCTGTGTACCTCCTCATGTCCGGACAACATAGCTTTCCTTAACTCGGAGACATCTGGGTACTTTCCTTGATGAGAGGTAGACTTACTATTCCAGTCTTGCGATGTTTTTATCATGAAGGAACGCACTCACATCATGTTTACAATGAGCGTGAAACTGTCAAAGACGAATCCCTCACTGAAATGTTGCTAATATGTTTGCACTATACGTCGGAGGATGTCATCCCTGTACGATATAACCGTTTAATGCCTTTACGACCACCAGTGGTGTACGGGGTCCCCACATAATGCCACCCCAAAACATTATTGAACCATAACATCGATGCACTCTCTGGACGGGAATGAAGGCAGACGTAATTCCCATCTGATTGATGTCAGTCCTGATGAGTTCAGCGTGTTGTTGGGCTCATTTGTACCGCGCTGCATCACGTGTAATGTCAAAGCAGGACTTCGCCATGGAAGTCGGGAGTAAAGTAGCATGTCATGCAGCCTATTATCGTTTATGTCGAAACGCGACGTCCTGTGACTGTAAGAAAATATTATCAGCATGGTGGCGATCTTCTCATGGTTCCTCCAAGCTGAAATCCTTAAACACTGGTTATCAGCTGCTGTGGTAGCTTTTGGACGACCAGACCGAGGTAAGACATCGACAATTCCAGTGTCTGTGTACCTCCTCATGTCCGGACAACATAGCTTTCCTTAACTCGGAGACATCTGGGTACTTCCCTTGATGAGAGGTGTGAGATTACAGCCTAATAGAAATACCGGTAATCAATAGCATTTGTTAATTAAACAGTATGAAGTTCACTGCAAACATTGACCATGCCAATGCACTAAATGTTACACAATTTTAATCTTATTAATTATGGTAGCAATGTATGTACACAGTTGGGTGACAACATTTATAGTTAGGCCATAGGTAGAAATTCTCCGCGTTGAGATTTGCTGTGTGATGTAGCTGACGGGAGGCCAGCGAGCAGGCCGACGTTGGTGGCTTGTTCCAACTTAGGATTTTCCAGTTCGTTTCCGGTGAGAGGAGAGAGGGACAATGGCGAGTGCCAGGCACAGTGCAATGCACCAATATTGTAATACTACTGGCATTTGAAGTAATACGATGCAGTTAGGAACCTTTAAGGCCCTCATTACAAAATAGCCTGTTGATAAATAAACAATACATTAGCTGATATAGTCACATCTAACGTAATATGTTTAATTGACAATGAAAAGTAATAAATTACCAACGAAGACAAGACAGTTACACAACTAGCATGGCAATGTTTGTTTATAAAAATAATATATTAACTATTTCTCATTTTATTTTCAATTAATCTTTTGTATTTTATCTTGAAGTATTCAGTTAAATCACTTATCTGTGGTATAAGAAATTGCACGATTATGATAAACAGTACAAAAGATGTTTATACTAATATAAAAACGTAAGAAAATATTTGTTTAATGTGTAGTGTAATTATTTTGATTTTAAGTAAAGTTTTAGAAATGTATTGGCTGAGCGCTGTACGTTGGCAAATCGGTTACAACAGCTCACATGGGCAAGTTGATGACGTAGGGGAAAAAACCCCGGCTGTTGAGTTTTGGCGCGCGCGCGTGCGAGGGCAGGAAGTGAGGACTCCAGAGCACGTGGGGTGGCTGGCCGGGCGGCGTCGCTCTGCATCAGTCGGCATGTGGATCTCGAGGTGGTGACTTGAGATTTGTCTGTGGCAATCGCCACGTGTGGTTGCTCGTCGTAGACTGCACCAAGTTAAATCGAGTGCTACTGTGTGTTTGTGAATATTTAGCCGGTGGAACAAGGTGTGCATCGCATTGAATTAAAGTGACTGTGATTTGTTAATGTAACACGTGTCGTCGCATAGGCATGAACATAAACGGTGTTTGAAACAGCCACGTGGTGTGAAAACAATTCGCGACAAATATTCATTTTTTCTGGGGGCTCAGGAGCTATAACTTTATTTGGTAAATGTGTCGACGTACAGACGTATCAGCCAAAGGGTTCAAATATTGTGAAATAAACAACATCAAGTGAACTTTCACGTGTTTTCAAAAATAGTAGTTAGTACACCCTTTTCTCTCATGAACTTGAATTTATTATGAATTTGTTTTGTTAATCATATGCAGGGAAGGAAAGCTGCGAACGTGTGATATCATACCCTAGAAAACGAGTCAAACAGTCGCAATAACAGTTCCAGTGTTTTTGCATGTTGAGGAATTTGGTTCGCAGCTGGTGGTTGTGAGTTTTAGAAATTAATCTTTCCCTATTTTAAACTCTCACCCCGACCTTCGCCCTCGCATTTGGGGGCTCGTCCGGGATAAGTTCACGTTGGACATGCTCGGACGGAGAGATTAGGGTGTGTATAGGACAGTGAACAGTTACGAACAGTTGCAAACAAGTGCACGGACGCGACGGACAATTTCAAGTGTGTGTGGCGGCTGGCAGCAGAGAGCGGGATAAATTCACACTGGTCAGTGGACAAAACAGCATAATCGGGCGATACGTAAACGCGACGCGCGGTTAACGACGGTTGGTGACTGGCAGAGTTCGGGCGCGGGCATCCGTAACCGGCGATCGACGTAGCATCGGACCGGCAGCAGTGAGCGGCGGCGCGCGGGTTCAACGCACTCAAATTTCATCTTCTGCAACGGACGGCAGTGATCGTGGGGACTTCGCAAGTCGCCATCGGAGAGTCGGGGCACAGCAGCTTCGATTCTACAAAGGATAAGGGATGCAGTGAGGACATATTCCAGCCACAGCTTCTACAACAGACGGCAGCGAGCGTTGGAGACGTCGCAGCTCGTTGCAGCAACTTCTGGATTAAAAGATAAGTGAAGCAGCTGGCGGTATAGATTCTTGTGTGTTAATCAAGCTTTCTTGTGATAACGATAATGGATAGGGTTTTTAAAAACTCGCCAAGCGACGTATTTTCAGAGAGTAGCATACCAGAAAGTCCAGAGAGGGTAAATACTGGGGGAATGTTGTTGACACGGGAGATGTTCGCAGCCATGTTAGCGAGTGTTAGCTCACATTTAGAATCAAAAATAGGATCAATAATAGAAAATTCATACTCAAATTTAGAATCAAAAATAGAATCAAAAAGAGAATGTTCAAACTCACATTTAGAATCAAATTTAAGATCAGAAATAGGAACCGTAAAATCAGAATTGAAAGCAGACTTTAAGGCAGACATTGGGGCACTACAAAATTCAATGTTTGCATTAAAGGGAGAAATAATCACAGACATTGACAAACAGATAGGAAGTCTAACAGAACGGTTTGAAAACAGGGAAAAGGAGATACATGCCAGAATTGGTGCTATTGAGACTGAGGTAGGAGGCAAGTTAGATGCTGTGAATCAAATATGTGATCACAGGAATGAGGGCACTATGCAGGCGTTGGTGGAGGTTGACAAGAGGATGGTGGCAGGTACTGAGGAAACAAAAACTTTGTTGTCAGAAAAATTAGAGAATACAGAATGTAACTTCAGGGAAAAGATAGAAAAAGTAGTGACAGTAAACGATACTGAGATTGAGAAGGTGAACACTAGAATAAATAGTCTAGAATTGTGTACTGCATCAGGAAACACTAATTGGTCCATGGTGCAGACACCTAATGGCAGAAAGTTTTCAGGAGTGGGTAATTATCACCCAGTAGATTTTTTGGATGCATGCAAGGTCCAATATGTGCCTGGTATGTCAGACCAGTGTAAAGTGAAGTTAGCAAAGAGAATGTTTGACTGTTCTGCTCAAACTTGGGCAAATCAGTGTGCTGATAAATTTGTAACTTTTGAGGCGTTTGAAATGTTGTTTTTAAATAAGTATTGGGGGGAGGCCAAGAAAGCTAAGATACCAAATGAATTCTTGAACGAACCAAACTATATGAAAGGGAACCCAGAATTTGAAGTAATCATTGAGGAGGAGCTGTTTATTCAAGATTTATTTGTCATAAAGGGACTTTATTTAAATCTAATGTTAGGAAGTGATTTCCCGTGCAAATTTGAAGCTCAGTTGAAGTATAAAGATAAAGTGTTAAAATTAAGTCTGGAGGGATGCATGAAGAGGGTGAAATTCAAAAATGTTGTAAGTGATAAAGATTTAATGGCATGTTTACACAAGTAACTGCCATAAACCAGTGTAAATCATGAAGTATGAGATTCAATGCATTGTAGATAGTAGGTTAATAATTTGTGGATATTTATTCTGTGGTCTGTGTTAGTATCTACTTGTGTGTTTAGGTTTAAGCATTGGGGTCAAGTTTACAAGTAATCTTTGTAAATGTTTTTCTTTTGTTGTTTGTGTTAAAACATGTGCTTGTATCAGATTTGCAGTTCAACAGTGGTACATGAGGTAAATATGTATGTATGTATGCCAACACCAAAGGATAGAGGAAGTCGGAGTGTACTGTTTATGTGTGTGTATATGTGAGCAGGACTGGATATGTGATGTGAGTTGTGGGGTGACTCGGAGAATGAGAAAGTGGTGGACATTGATGCAGGCAGTGGGGTCTGTGGCTTAGATAAATTGTGATGAAAATGACAGCTGACAGTGTTGCATATGTCGGTGTGGCTGACCATATGGGTCAGAAGTGAGGAATGTATGTTTGTTGTGGCTGTTTTGGCTAAAGGTGGGTTTGATTGAGAAATGTTTCAAGGAGAGAAAGTGTTTGCTCTTTAATGTCTGTCTCTTTTGAGTGTTTGGTAGGGTACGTGTCTAATAGGGAATGCTCAGTATTGTTATATTAAACTGATTCTGATAACACATTTCGGTTTCTTTAATGGTGCTCAACTGTTGACTGAACAATTTCTGCAACAACAGTTGACGAGAACTATTTTTCTGTCTAGTATGAGTATCAATAGGGTTTGGTGATATTTTATTTAAAAATTTAGATGTTTTGTGATAAACTAATTTTGAGATTAGACTTTAACCTTAGATATTTTATTGTGGGGAGTACTTGTGAAAAGCACATGAAGCTGATGACGGGGATGCAAATTTAACCTCACACCAGTAGAAATAATTTCTTTTGGTGCGAGGGGGTAGGATTTGTATTTATGCTTGTAGCTGTCATTTTGATAGAAGAGAAAATTCTTTATGATAACATTCGTTTGGTAGTAATACTCCAAGTAGGCCACATATTCTCTTGTCTGTTTCATCTGAAGCTATGGCTGTTGAGAGTGCAGGCATGGTGGTTTGGGTTGATCTGATAATGACTAACACAAGCCACTTTGAGTTCTTAATTCTGTTGATTTGCATGTTACTGTACATGTCTCAATGCTTAGTTTCAATTGCACCAAGTCTGGATGGCAGGGGGGTGGGATACAAATCCAACCGAATCCTGGTGTCCAGACAAACTTTTGTCTATGTTGACTCATGAGTGCCTTCTGCTCTTCCTGTTCCATGTAGGGTGCATATGACGTTTGTGAACAAGAACGCTTGATCCAGTGCCATGAATCTAAGCTGCAACAGCATGTTGGTTGAAATGACGGAGACATAGGACCGTACACCATGGACCAGAGTTGCTGCAATGATGACTCTGGGGTTCTCAGTGTCAAAGTGGTGAGAGATTTCCTTTAAACAAGTGGAGTGTACACCGTCAAAAGTTTTTATAGTGAGAATTCTAGTTTTTCCATGTAGGACAAGGTTCTCTAAAGACTAAAGGTTAATAATATTATAAATTTGGTGCCAATTCTGTATATAAACAACAGGCACACTCAAAATTCATGGATGTAATTAGTTATAAGGATTCTTTTCTTAAAAATATGCACACACTACAAGTGATCTTAATGGTACAAATATTGGGAAATTTTCTCACTGCCCTATTTATTTTTTATTTATCTATTTATTTATTTATTGCATTAGTTGAGGTCATAATTGGCATAGTGTTTGAGCCAATCCGATTCAATAATTTTGTAATTTAAAATTTTGCTCAATTGAATGTATTAATTTTGGTGCTACTTGCGCCATCCTGCACATGGTTTGGATGCCGCAAGTGGGGGTATTGTGAGATTACCGCCTAATAGAAATACCGGTAATCAATAGCATTTGATAATTAAACAGTATGAAGTTGACTGCAAACATTGACCATGCCAATGCACTAAATGTTACACAATTTTAATCTTATTAATTATGGTAGCAATGTATGTACACAGTTGGGTGACAACATTTATAGTTAGGCCATAGGTAGAAATTCTCCACGTTGAGATTTGCTGTGTGGTTGTAGCTGACGGGAGGCCAGCGAGCAGGCCGACGTTGGTGGCTTGTTCCAACTTAGGATTTTCCAGTTCGTTTCCGGTGAGGGGAGAGAGGGACAATGGCGAGTGCCAGGCACAGTGCAATGCACCAATATTGTAATACTACTGGTATTTGAAGTAATACGATGCAGTTAGGAACCTTTAAGGCCCTCATTACAAAATAGCCTGTTGATAAATAAACAATACATTAGCTGATATAGTCACATCTAACGTAATATGTTTAATTGACAATGAAAAGTAATAAATTACCAATGAAGACAAGACAGTTACACAACTAGCATGGCAATGTTTGTTTATAAAAATAATATATTAACTATGTCTCATTTTATTTTCAATTAATCTTTTGTATTTTATCTTGAAGTATTCAGTTAAATCACTTATCTGTGGTATAAGAAATTGCACGATTATGATAAACAGTACAAAGGATGTTTATACTAATATAAAAACGTAAGAAAATATTTGTTTAATGTGTAGTGTAATTATTTTGATTTTAAGTAAAGTTTTAGAAATGTATTGGCTGAGCGCTGTACGTTAGCAAATCGGTTACAACAGCTCACATGGGCAAGTTGATGACGTAGGGGAAAAAACCCCGGCTGTTGAGTTTTGGCGCGCGCGCGTGCGAGGGCAGGAAGTGAGGACTCCAGAGCACGTGGGGTGGCTGGCCGGGCGGCGTCGCTCTGCATCAGTCGGCATGTGGATCTCGAGGTGGTGACTTGAGATTTGTCTGTGGCAATCGCCACGTGTGGTTGCTCGTCGTAGACTGCACCAAGTTAAATCGAGTGCTACTGTGTGTTTGTGAATATTGAGCCGGTGGAACAAGGTGTGCATCGCATTGAATTAAAGTGACTGTGATTTGTTAATGTAACACGTGTCGTCGCATAGGCATGAACATAAACGGTGTTTGAAACAGCCACGTGGTGTGAAAACAATTCGCGACAAATATTCATTTTTTCTGGGGGCTCAGGAGCTATAACTTTATTTGGTAAATGTGTCGACGTACAGACGTATCAGCCAAAGGGTTCAAATATTGTGAAATAAACAACATCAAGTGAACTTTCACGTGTTTTCAAAAATAGTAGTTAGTACACCCTTTTCTCTCATGAACTTGAATTTATTATGAATTTGTTTTGTTAATCATATGCAGGGAAGGAAAGCTGCGAACGTGTGATATCATCCCCTAGAAAACGAGTCAAACAGTCGCAATAACAGTTCCAGTGTTTTTGCATGTTTAGGAATTTGGTTCGCAGCTGGTGGTTGTGAGTTTTAGAAATTAATCTTTCCCTATTTTAAACTCTCACCCCGACCTTCACGCTCGCAGAGGCCTCCTGACACAAAGTGACAACGCAGATACCATCAAACTTCGGAATTGACCTTCTAGGAACACAAAACAGTGTACTTCCAAGTGTTGCGACTGGAAGTGATGAGCTGTCTTGGCATTGCTCACGCTTGGTTGTTTACAGCTTTGCGCGGGTTGAATGACATCTATGTACAATCTAAGAAATTGTGTCTTTGATGCAATGTAAAAATTCAACGTAACTGTTAAAGAGACCTTGAAACCAAGGTGATGCAACACCTATTTGATGTGTTTCAAATGTTTGCAAATCTATCGGACCAAACTGCGTGATCATCAGTCCGTAGCTTACAAACTACTTAAACCTAGGTAAACTAACCTAAGGACAAACACACACACCCATGCCCCAGGGATGACTAGAACCTCCACGGCGAGCAACCGCACGCTCCGCAGCGAGACGCTTTAGACCGCTCGGCTACTCCACCGCGGCTATTTTGAAGTGTGTATGTACATCACAGAAACGCAGATGGCGTAAAATAGAACTCCATAGAAAAACCCGTGTATTTTATATCATTCATGATAATGAGTCGTAAGTTTAGTTTGCCTGCGCACACTTTTATTCGATTTTCGTTACCTTCCTCAATTCATCTACGTTGGCCCTCGTAGTATAAAAACCTTCCCAAAGATAAATTACGAGGCGTGTTTTTTAAGTAAGTACCGTTATGCACACCGCGGTCGTAGCGTTGCGGTCGGCGTTCTGCGCATGCGCACTGGGTACCTACATCTGTTGTCCACGCAATGACGCCATTAGTCTGATTTTTCCTTGTTTACGTTGTGTACTGTGTGTTTAAGATGCCTTCGATAAAAGTGAGTCCCGCCGACTGTGAATTACGGGCAGTTGTAAGATTTATTAGTGCTAAAGGCCTAAAAGCGATCGGTATTTATCGTGAGATCTGCGCAGTTTACGGAGAAAACATTATGAAAGATGGAATAGTAAGAAAGTGGGTAAGAGCACTTGAAGATGGCCGCACAAATGTGCATGATGAGCAACGGAGTGGGCGTAATTCGGTCGTTAATGAAAGTTTGGTGCAGGAATTGGGCAATAAGGTGAGACTACCATCTGTTCCTGCTGTTGAAGAAACACCTGGGCGGTCAGCGTCTTCAAGACGATGAAAAAGTCAAAACATCTGTGATGCAGTGTTTAACAAGTCAGGCGGCAGACTTCTAAGAGGAGGGTATACAAAAACTGGTACAACGGTATGACATGTGCCTCAATATTGACGGAAATTATTTAGAAAAATAGATTAAGGTACAGGCTTTCATGTAAATGTATATGTATATGCCACCTTTTCGTGGTGATCGGTCAAATTGGTTCCAATTCGATTGTTATGTACTTTTATCCAAGCAGAATTTAGTGTCTTGTGGATTACAGGAACCTTCCCATTGAAACAGTATATATATATATATATATATATATATATATATATATATATATATATCTGTGTCTATATTCATGTTCTGATAGAGTGCATGCAAAAATTTTGATTACCTGTAAAAGTTTCCAGGAAAGTAACGACGTTCCCGCTGGAGGTTCGAGTCTTCCCTCAGTCCTGGGTGTGTGTGCTGTCCTTAGTGTAAGTTAGATTAAGTAAAACTTCCTGGAGATTAAAATTGTGTGCCGTAACCTGGATACGAACGGGTCCTCTGCGTTTCGCGGGCAAACACTCTACCGTCTGAGATACCCCGGCACGATTTCCCGTCCATCCTCACAACTTTACTTCTGCCAGTACCTCGCCTCCTACTTTCCAAACTTCACAGTAGTTCTCATGCGAACCTTGCAGGAATAGCACTCCTGGAAGAAAGGATATAGTGAAGACATGGTTTAGCCACAGCCTAAGGGATGTTTCCAGAATGAAATTTTCACTCTGCAGCGGAGTGTGCGCTGATATGAAACTTCCTGTCAGATTAAAATTGTTTGCCGTAACCGGGATTCGAACCTGGGTTCTTTGTCGATCGCGGACAAGTCATGCTTAGTTCGCAGGAGAACTTCGGTGAAGTTTAGGAAGTAGGAGACGAGGTACTGGTAGAAGTAAATTTGTGAGGACGGACCGTGATAGCTCAGACTGTAAACCGCTTGGCCGCGAAAGGTACAGTTCCCAGTTTCGCATCCCGGTTCCGGCACATAGTTTTAATTTGCCAGGAAGTTTCATATCAGCACACATTCCGCTGTGGAGTGAAAATTTCATTTTCTTTAAATATTTTGTAATTCTTAGGGCTGATGACCATAGCACCTTGATGAAGTAGGTTTACAAACGTTTCAACATTTGTAGGGACTGATGACCCCGTAGTTAAGTCCCATAAGCATTTCAACATTTGAATAGTTGTTTTTTTTTCTTTTTTGTTTCAATAATGAAAGAAAAGAAAAGAATTTAGCAAATATATTGCTCGAATCGTGATTTATGGGTTTCGGTTCAAACAAAAACCCCGCGGATAAGGTACAATCACTTTTTCACGTATATTTCAACTTACTGGGCCAATTGGCTAATTTATCTTCCTCTAAAACCTTATTAGGACTGTTACAAATATCCAAGCAAAAAATTTGCGTATTCAGTGTAGCCGTTAAAAACAAATGGCATTTAATTATTAATTACATTAGTTTCAGTGACTACTATGGTACAGAGTGGAAGTCAACTAAAGAAATTTTGAGTCCAGATAAAGTTGTACGTAACACCTTAGAGGTATTCGACTCGACCATTCTGTATAGCTATACATACAGTCAAGTACTTCCTCACCTCTTCCAAGGCCCCTTAAACAGCAAAATGACGGAATGGCTGTGGTAATATATCACACGTAAGGTCTGTGTATATGTAAAGGTATTTAAACATAGCCTTTGATGATTCCATAAAGAAATAAAGTGTTAAATAAGTAGTTAATGTGTAATCCTACGTGTGTTGTTGTTCAATACAGTTCTGAAGTCGATTTATGTCTAATGAAACAACATAACAGTTTCTTATGTTTGGATGACAACAACATACGCCGCAACCTCTGTCCAGATGAAATTTGTCGTATAAGACTCTGCCTCTCATAGCAGTATACATCAACAACGTATACATTTGTGAACAAACCTTAACATCGTAAATAGAGAACGGAAATGACTGGATTAGAGACATCATCAAAGTGGAGCCGAGGTAACTTCGGCCCCTGCGGTGGAGTGGCCGAGCGCATTGAGGCGTTATGCTCCGATGCGCGAGGCCGTTTGAATCCTCCATAGGGCATGAATGTTTGTACTTTCTTTAGTACAAGTTAATTTCTAACTCATCCAACAACGTGCCGAACGTAGTTGAAATGTGGTAAATTAGTTTCTTTACGAGTAAAATAAAAGTTTCATGACCATAGTTACTATAAATGTAGATTAAATAAATGTGTGGCTGTGCGCTCCACAATACATTGCCGCGGAGTGCGCGGCTGTTCCCCGTCGGAAGTTCGAGTCCTCCGTCGGGCATATGTATGTGTGTGTGTGTTTTGCCCTTAGCATAAGTTAGTTTAAGTAATTTGTAAGTCTAGGGACTGATGACCACTGCATTTTGGTCCCACAGCGTCACACATTAAAATTGAACAAAATGAATGCCAGTGATTGAATGTACCAGAAATGTTATAGCAGTTAAATATGAAGTTGATTATTTTGCTGGGTACATACAGAATATATTAATTACGTTTTAAAACTAATATTGGTGTAATTATTTCTCTCGTAATACACAAATGTAGCTTAATTTAACACGGACGAAATAAAACCTAGTTTAATTTTTTTCCTTTGCACTCTGCTCTCAGTTTATGACATACTCTGTATTCCTAATTACAGCTTTTTGATTATTACTCAACATCGTCGCGGCGGAATGGCCGCCCGCACTGACACGCCTTGCTGCAGTGCGCGCGGCCTTTCGCTTTCGGGGCTTCCAGTCCTCCCTCGGGAATGGATGTTTGTGTTGTCCTTAGGTTAGTTAGTTTAAGTAGTTTATAAGCTAGAGGCTAATAACCAATCAGTTAAGTCTGATAGATTTACAAACATTTGATTATTTTTTACTCAACATCGTTTAAATTATTGTTATTTTAAAACTGGAATATTACTTGGATTCGTACTTTGCTTAAGTTAATTCTCAGAGGGATCTCTACTTAATCCTCGATAAAATTTAGGCACTTTTATTATAATTGTGGTCTTCAGTTCAAGGACTGGTTGTGCACTCCACGCTACTCTAGCCCTTTCAAGCCATTTCATCTCTGATTAAGAACGGCTACTTACATCATGTAGAACCTTCATCTATCGATCCCCCTCTGCGATTTTTACCCCATAAACATTCCTTCAATGCTAAATTGACTCTTTCATAATGTCTCAGAACGGACCCTTCCAATCTATGCCTTGCCGGCCGCGGTGGCCGAGGGGACTGAGGCGGCACGGCCACTACGGTCGGGGGTTCGAATCTCCCCTCGGGCATCGATGTTTGTGCCGTCCTTAGAGTTAGCTAGTTCATAAGTAGTTTGTAAGTTTAGGGACTGATGACCCCGTAGTTAAGTCCCATAAGCTCTACGAACAATTTGAACATTTTGAATCTATGCCTTCTATTAATCTAGATTTGTCAGAAAATAATTTCGTCCTGATTTCCGTTCAGTACCTTCCCATTTCTTATGAGATCAACCTATCTGACCTTCAGCATTCTTCTGAAACACCAAATTTCAAGACGTTCTGTCATAGTTTTGTCGGAACTCATTATCGCCCACGTTTCTTTCCCGTACAGTGCTTCAGAAAGGACTTCCTAAAATTTAAATTCACATTCGACGTCAATCAAGTTCTCTTAAGCCGAAATGCTTATCCTACCATAGCCACTATGAAGTATGTATCTTCTCTATTTCGGCTATCAATACTTATTACCGAAATAACAAAAATCGTCTACAACGTTTATTGCCTCGTTTTCTAATGTAATTCCTTCAGAAACCCCATCATTTCCTTAGACTACATTCCATTACCCGTGTTTTTCTCTGGTTAATGTTCATCTTATACCTTACTTTCAAGACACTGTCCAATCCGTTCAACTGTCCTTCCATGTCATGTGCTGTCTCTGTCAGGATTACAACACCATTAACAAACTGCAAAATATTTATGTACTCTCCCTCAACAAATTTCTCATTGCTTTTCTTTACACTTTGCTGAATGTGTAGACTGTGAAACAATGGGAAAAGGCTACAGCGTTGCCTTATTCCCTTCCAGACAACTGCATCCTATCCATGCCCATCGATTTTTATAACTGCTGTCTGGTTTCTATGCAAGTTCAGTATAACTTTTCGTTTCCGTATTTTGTACCATTGTTGCCTTAAGAATTTGAAGGAGTATATTCCAGTCAATGATATTAAAAGCTTTCTCCAATACAACGAAAGCTATGGACGTGTGTTTATCGTTCGTTAATCTATTATTGTAAGTTACGCAGTAATGCCTTACCTGGCGTGGTGCTACATTTCTTCTAACTCCAACCTGATCTTCCGCGATGTCGGATCATACTAGTTTATCCATATACTTCACTTTTGTGATTACGTATAGTTTCCCGGCGTATTAATTGTTGATATTCACGGTTTCCAGCCTGATCGTAGAATCATCTTGACACAATATTTCTGCGGACCACCTGGCCGCCATCTTCAGGTGATATGGATGCTTCTGAATCTCGTAGGAAACTGAAGTCTTGCCGTGATCGGCGGCCTTATATACGCCGCGAAGTACTAACGGCGCGTGCGCCAGAGAGTCGTGGCTGCGTCCTCTGCCGCAAGCAGCCGGTGCAGCCTCTCAGTGGAGAAACCAGGCAGGAGCGATGTATCGCTTACATGTGCTAGTTGTCACAGCGCTGTTTTTTAAGATTAGAGAAACCCGGATTCCACGTGTTGCTTAGAGGGGACCCCTTATCTCTATTTATTAAATCGTCCGCCAACCTAATCTCAATAGATTCCTTTAAAATGCATTCCCAGTAGCAAGACGCAGAAGCAAGTACACGTGTTTCTTCATACTTCATTCTGTGTCCTTCGGTTATACAATGCTCCGCTACTGCAGACTTTTCAGGTTGTAACAACCGTGTATGTCTGTGGTGCTCGGTGCATCGATCATTAACGGTGCGAATCATTTGTCCTATATATGCTTTCCCACAGTGGCAAGGAATCTTATAAACACCGGGTTTTCTCAGCCCCAAATAGTTCAAATGTTCAAATGTTTGTTAAGCTTAAGGGACTTAACTACGGGGTCATTAGTCCCTAAACTTACAAACTACTTATGAACTACCTACAACTAAGGACGGCACAAATATCCATGCCCGAGGGGGGATTCGAACCCCCGACCGTAGTGGCCGTGCAGACCGTACTGAAGCGCCTCAGTCCCCGCGGCCACCGCGGCCGGCCCAAAATCGTCTGTAACTGAGCCAAGAAGAGCCCTAGTCTTAGCAGGTGGTCAAAACACACTTTTGATATTAAGCTTTTTTGAAACTTTTTTAAAATCCTTCCAATTTTTCATGACACACTCCCGGCGTACGGAAGGGAAGCAACTGATCTGCTTTGGTCCTCTTCTGGTTCTGGCGATGGCCCAATCTGCATGGCATGGTGGATCTGTCTCTCTGTGTAGCCGTTCTCCTTAAACACCAACTTCAGTAACGTTTCGCACCGTGAATGATCGATGCACTGGCGCACTCTCTGGCGCACGCGCCGTTAGTACTTCGCGGCGTATATAAGGCCGCCGATCACGGCAAGACTTCCGGGAGTGCCGCAGGGTTCGGTCATCCGCCCTCTGCTGTACTCCCTGTACACTGCTGATGCACCGCGAGTCGCAAGCGTCGAATTGGCGCTATACGCCGACGACACGGCGCTTTTCACCCGCAGTATGAACGCGCTCACAATGCAACGCCGACTCCGAGTCGCCTGCGACACCCTGGGTGCGTGAGCCACTAAGTGGCGGTTGAAATTCAACGCCGCGAAAAGCCAGGTAGTCGTCTTTACTAGACGTAAACTGCCCGATGCGCTACCGCCGTTCGAGATCCTAGGGACTCCCATCCCCTGGAGTACAACGGCGAAATACCTAGGGGTAACCTTAGACCACAGGCTCACCTGGAAAGATCACGTCAGTGATGTAAGACAGTGGGCCACAGGACGCTTACGCGTTATTTACCCACTGCCCAACCCGCAGTCGCCGCTACCGTCGCAACACAGGATTACGATGTACACTTGACAGCAAAAAATCACTTCTGAATGCAACCCAACTAACGTAGCTGTGTTGCGGGTACTCCACATTCAAAACCCCTGTAGAGTACAGTCGTTCGACTATTCAAAATAGGTACCAAAGAAGCAGTATAGAATATTCCTTCTCATGGCAGTCAGTCCAGTACAAAAACATGAGAATACAGGTTATTAGAGAAGAGAAAGCAACGTAAATTCAATTTCTTTAGAATAAGTGACAAATCGTATACCTTACTAAACTCATTCAATAACACAATGATTTTTTGTTCATGCTCTGAATTTGAACGCACTGTTGACCAAAAACAGCTTGAGTTTCTGATCGAGACTCGATTAGGCATAAAGAGACGTAAAACATTGACGTTTTCATTGGTATCGGTTTACAAGCCCGACGTCCGAACCCAGAAATGTGTGGTTAACTTTAGCATTGCATCAGGATCTGCATGAAGTTCAAATTGTTGCTGAGAGGTAACCACTAAATAATAAAGTGCAACTCAAAGGTGACAATATGAACCGTTAACTAAGCATGAGCACACGTCAGATATTAAATAAATTCAGAAACAGCGCTATATTTCAACTTGTAACGACGATACAATTGACTTCTTTCCTGGCAGGGACTCTAACCCGGCTATATTCGCTATTTATTATAGAGATGAAATAGTTACTGTTTTCTCACCATTTGCGGGATGTGCACATGTTCCGCTACAAGTAGCGCAAACTGCGGCAGATTAGTCGTGCGCACTGGGGCGCCGTGCTGCGGTGAGCGCCACTCTTCGCCGTCGGAGGTTCGAGTCCCCCCTTCGGGCATGGGTGTTTGTGTTATCTTAGCTTAGTTTACTTTAGTTTAAGTAGTTTGTATGGTACGGACTAATGTCCAAGCAGTTGAGTCCGATATATTTACAAACATTTCCAAACATTTTGATGTAGCGCAATAAATAACTTTGTGCTGCCTGGGACTCTAACCCCGCGTCTATCGTCAGCGTTGACCTCGGACGACAAGGTAACAACTCTTCCATTCTCTGTCATTCCAGGAAGCAACATAACTATAAGTGTTACCAGACATGATCCATCATGTTGTCATTTCACTGCCATATTCGTACCAGGAAGACAATTTTTCTACAGGCCATGTCTTTCTCGAGTGGTCCAACACCATAGGAGAACATCTTTTGCACACATTATGCAATGATTCAATTACTTCTCCTACGACGTGATGTCGAGCACTGAAGTATTTACAGTGAGGGAGACGAATGGAATGTTGCACAGATACATAAGAAAGAAAATAAAAGTAATCCACTGATTTACAGATGCATCGTATTGATATCGACTGTTGTTATGGTTTTCAGTCCGGAGACTAGTTTGATGCAGCTCTCCACCCTACTCTATCCTGAGCAAGCCTTTTCATCTCCTCATAAGAACGGCAACCCACATCCACTTGAATCTGCTTACTATACGTGTCTCTTGGTCTCCCTCTGCGATTTTTACCTCACACACTTCCCTCCAATGCTAAATTTACGATTCCCCGATGTCTAAGAATGTGTCCTACCAAGCGATCCCTTCTTTTAGTCAGGGTATGCCAAAATATCCTTCTCTCACCAATTCTGTTAAGTACTTCTTCATTGGTTATGCGATCTACCCACCTAATCTTCCACATTCTTCTGTAACACCACATTTCAAAAGCCTCTATTCTCTTCCTGTCCGCACTGCTTATCATCCATGTTTCACTCCCGTACAAGGCAACACTCCACACAAATGTCTTCAGAAAAGACTTCCTTACACTTAAATTAATATTCGATGACAGCAAATTTCTCTTTTTCAAAAATGCTTTTCTTCCCATTGCCATTCTGCATTTTATATCCTCTGTACTTCGACCATCACATGTTATTTTACTACCCAAGTAACAAAACTCATCTACCACCTTCATTGTTTCGTTACCTAATCTAATTCCTTCAGCATCGCCTGATTTTCTAAGACCGCATTCCATTATTTTTGTTTTGCTCTTGTTAATGTTCATTTTATACGCTTTCTTCAACACACTGTCCATTCCATTGAACTGCTCTTCCAGGTCCTTTGCTGTCTCTGACAGAATTACAATGTCATCGGCAAAACGCAATGTTTTTATTTCTTCCCCCTGTACTTTAATCCCTATTCCAAATTTTTCCTTGCTTTCCTTCACCGCCTGCTCGATGTACAAATTGAATAACATCGGAGAAAGGCTGCAGCCCTGTCTTACTCCCTTCCCAACTGATGCTTCCCTTTCATGCCTTTCGAGTCTAATAACTGCGGTCTGGCTTTTGTACAAGTTATAAATAACTCTCCTTTCCCTATATTTTACCCCTGCTGACTTCAGAATTTGAAAGAGTGTATTCCAGTCAACATTGTCAAATGTTTTCTCCAAATCTACAAAAGCTAAAAATGTAGGTTTGCCTTTCCTTAATCTATCTTCTAAGATAATACGTAAAGTGAGTATTGCCTCCCGGGTTCCAATGTTCCTCCTGAATCCAAACTGATCTTCCCGGAGGTCAGCTTCTACCAGCTTTTCCATTCTCCCGTAGATAATTCGTGTTAAAATTTTGCAACCATGACTTATCAAACTGATGGTTCTGTAATTTTCACACCTGTCTGCACCTGATTTCTTTGGAATGGGGATTATTACATTTTTCTTAAAGTCTGAGGGTATTTCGCCTGTCTCATAAATCCTACACACCAGTTCAAATTGTCTTGTCATGGCTGCCTCTCCCTGAGACTTTAGTAGCTCTGAGGGTATGTCATCTACTCCTGGGGCCTTGTTCCGACCTAGGTCTTTCAAGGCTCTGTCAAATTCATCTCTCAGTATAGCATCTCCTATTTCATCTTGATCTACTTCCTCTTCCCTTGCTACAACATCGTCTCTAAGTTCATTTCCTTTGTAGAGCTGTTCTATGTATTCTTTCCACCTTTCAGCTTTCCCTTCTTTGCTGAGAACTGGTTTCCCATCTGAGTTCTTGATATTCGTAGAGTTGCTTTTCTTATCCCCAAATGTCTCTCTTATTTTCGTGTAGGCGGTATCTACTTTTCCCCTTCTTATACATTCTTCTACAGATTTGCATTTGGCTTCTAGCCACTCCTGCTTAGCCATTTTGCACTTCCTGTCAATCTCATTTTTTAGTCGTCTGTACTCCATTTTGCCTGTTTCATCTACTGCATTTCTATATTTTCTCCTTTCATCAATTAAATTTAGTATTTCCTGTGATATCCAAGGATTTTTTGTAGGTCTTGCCTTTCTACCTATTTTGTCCTCTGCTGCCTTCACTATTTCATCTCTCAACGCTACCCATTCCTCTTCTACTGTTTTATTTCCCCCTGTTTCTGTCAATTGCTGCCTAAATCTCCCTCTGAAATTCTCCAGAACGTCACTTTCCTTCAATTTATCTAATTCCCATCTCCTTATTTTCCTACCTTTCTGCAGTTTTTTCAGTTTCAGCCTACAGTTCATGACTAACAAGTTATGGTCAGAGTCTATATCTGCCCCTGGGTATGTCTTGCAGTTTATAACCTGGTTCCGGAATCTATGTTTTACCATTATAAAATCTATCTGATACCTTCCGGTGTCTCCTGGTCTCTTACAAGTATACAACCTTCTTTTGTGATTCTTAAACCACGTGTTTGTTATAATTAAATCATGTTCTGTGCAAAATTCTACCAGGCGACTTCCTCTTTCATTCCTTCTGCCCAGTACATATTCACCTACTATTTTTCCTTCTCTTCCTTTTCCTACTACCGAATTCCAGTCTCCCATCACAATTAAGTTTTCCTCTCCCTTAACTGTCTGAATAATTTCCTTTAGCTCCTCATATATTTCTTCGATCTCCTCAGCATCGGCAGAGCTAGTTGGCATATAAACCTGTACTACTGTTGTCGGTGTTGGCTTCGTATCTATCTTGACAGTGATAATGCGATCACTGTGCTGCTTATAGTAGTTTACCCGCATTCCTATTTTCTTATTCATTATCAGTCCTACTCCTGTGATACCCCCAACTGCTTTTGTATTTATAATCCTGTACTCACCTGACCAGAAATCCTGTTCATCCTGCCACCGAACTTCACTAATCCCCACTATATCTAACTTCAACCTATCCATTTCCCTTTTTAAATTTTCTAATTTTCCTACCCGATTAAGGGATCTAACATTCCACGCTCTGATCCGTAGAATGCCAGTATTGTCTTTCCTGATAACATCCTCCTGAGTAGTCCCCGCCCGGAGATCCGAATGGGGGACTATTTTACCTCCGGAATATTTTACCCAAGAGGATGCCATCATCATATGTTCATACAGTAGAGCTGCATGTCCTCGGGAAATGTAACGGCTGTAGTTTCCCCTTGCTTTCAGCCGTTCGCAGTAGCTGTGTGTCAAAGCCACATTAGCTGATGTTACAAGGCCAGCTCAGTCAGTCATCCAGACTGTTGCCCCTGTAACTACTAAAAAGGCTGCTGCCCCTCTTCAGGAACCACACGTTTGTCTGGCCTCTCCAAAGATACCCCTCCGCTGTGGTTGCACCTACGGTACGGCTATCTGCATCGTTGAGGCACGCAAGCCACCCCACCTCGGCAATGTCTGTGGTTCATGGGGGTAGCAGGACGTTTTAACAAATACTTTTCCCAACGTTATGAAATATGTTGAAATATACCACATATTAACTAACATCAAACCATCATGGATTTCGAAAACTTTACTGTTGTGAGAGTTTAGCGATACTATATTTGCACGATGTACTGAGTACTCTCAAACTAATTCAGTATTTATAGAGTGCCAAAATGATTTTGTTGCCTTCAGTCGTAATCAACTTCGAACCATATCACTTGCCTAAGGAGTATAGTCACAGGGATCGTGATGTCTTGTCTGTAAGGAAATAGTCTGCAGTAACTGACGAGGCGTCAACTAGTGAAAAGGACGTGACAATTGTAATTCTTCCAGCAAAGTGAAGTAGACTTCTCCTGTTTCGAATATATATTCGAAATATTTAAAGAGCAATCAGAACATTGCTCTTAGATTTGAGGAAGTTAATGCTGCCGACTAGTAAACTTCACACAAAAGCAAAGTCAAGTGCGAAATGATTTTGAATTTGTATCTTCACGGCGCAAATGGTGACAATTGACCTTAAACATCAATATGCATTTGGCTCTGAACATGATTACCAAAAGAGTTTCGTCAGAATTCTAGACATCGACAAGCAAAATAAATTTGAAGGTTATACATATAACGAAATTCCTGGGGTGCAATTAAACGTTAACTGGGAATAACACGTATTTTGACAAAGGTGAAAAAAAAACGGTCTGTTATTGACCCAACCATAAGAAGATTTAAACGTCTCCTAGGGAGACTGCCAACCCTATAATTGTTCCACGTCTTCTGCAGTATTGCTGAGCAGTGTCCCATTATTACCTGACGGGATAGAGGGAGGACGTTGAAAAAGTAGAAATAATATATCAGATTGTGCAATGTAGTGAATTATGGGAATCAAGGTCTCGGTTGTTATCCGACTTTTCCCTTCAAGTTGGTTGGAAGGGGGGAGGTGGGGGGAGAAGGAAGGGGGATGAGGTGCGGACCCAAAATTAAAACAAGAACATTTTCACTGCTCTCCGATTTTTCAAATGTTCTAATGTTTGTAGAGCTTATGGGACTTAACTACGGGGTCATCGGTCCCTAAACTTAAAAACTACTTATGAACTAGCTAATACTAAGGACGGCACAAATATCCATGCCCGAAGTGGGATTCGAACTCCCGACCGTAGTGGCCGTGCAGATCGTGACTGGCGCGTCGCAGACCGCTTGGCCACCGCGGCCGGCTCCGATTTTTCCATGACATTTTAATCACCAACCTTCTCCTTCGAATCCAAAGAGCTTTTTTCTCACTCCCGCACAAAGTATGTTATTACAACTGTAAGGATAACATAAGAGTAAGTAGAACTCGCGCATACGCTTTTTGGCACTTTTTTCGAGCTTTGTATAAGCGGAAACAGTCGAGAAATTGAAGCGACTTTATAAACCAT
Source organism: Locusta migratoria (assembly GCA_026315105.1). Taxonomy (NCBI): domain Eukaryota; kingdom Metazoa; phylum Arthropoda; class Insecta; order Orthoptera; family Acrididae; genus Locusta; species Locusta migratoria. Next base: position 719,459,448 of record CM048755.1, on the reverse strand, counting down.
TATGGATCACTTAACTCTGAATAACAGAACAATCATTTAAATGAAGGACATCAGTCGTGAAGCACTTATTGTTTCAGAGACATTTTAAAAGTGCACAATGATATATACAGTTTATGCTGCTGCCACGAAAACTGTTTAGTCTTACAACTCGCTTAGTTATCTAGGTTCAATACGTAGTTTCTTAACTCTAGATCACAGAGTGCTTACAGGAGAGAATAGTTTCCTGCATCGCATCATTGTTAGCTATGTGAAATATTAGGTTGTAGCTTCATCATCATTATATTTTTTTATATATAGAGAACAATATAGAGTGTAATAATTTATTTTATTGGACTAGTTTCGGTCTTCTTTTAGACCATCTTCACCAGTTACCTCCAGCTCCACAACATCGATGGAGTTAAAATACCTGAAGATGGTCTAAAAGAAGACCGAAAGTAGTCGAATAAAATAAATTATTGCACTCTAGACTGTTCTCTATATATGAATTAAAATAAGAGTGCTGCTGCTCCAAAAAAAAAAAAAAAAAAAAAAAAAAAAAAAAAAAAAAAAAAGTAAATAAAAAAAAATATAAAAAAAAAGTCTAAAAATATGTATTTATATTATTTAACTTCATTAAATATTTGAATGAAACGTCAAAGAATTATGTGACAGCTCAGGTTGCTCCATCAGAGAGGTGGTAGAAGATCTGGAGGATCATATACCACTGCTGCTAGATGGTGGAGGAACTACCTTGACAGAGACACCACCAAGAGAGCTCCTGGCTCAGGCAGGAAGAGAGTAAGCTCACAGCAGGAGGATCGCCAGCTACTGTCTACGGTCAGACTAAATCCGTTCTGGAATGTAAAGCACTTGCGGCTCCAGTGACACGATTCGCCGAAGGCTGAAGGACACTGGACTACACGCACGACTGTCCGCTGTGAAAAAAAAGAACGCAGCTAAGAAATTGTTACATACCGGCTGGCATTTGCAGAGCTCCATCTTAGGGCATCATGGGAAAACATTATTTTACTGACGAAAAAGTGTTTTTCGCCAGTAACGATGGTCCAAGGGTCGTTTACAGGCCTCGAGGGACTCGCCATCGACGAGAATATGTAACAACGACGAGAAGAAGTGGGCGCATATATATTTCCTGCTGGGGCTTGATATCTGCACGAGGAGCAGGAATCCTTCATAGGATAGAAGGCATCCTCGACAGTGTACGGTACGCCCACATACTGAAAAACGTGATGCTTCCGTCAGTGAGAATGCTGTATGGAGAATAGGACCTCATGCTGCAAGAGGACCATTCTCCTGTTCACAAGTCTGCATTCGTCCAGCAGCGGCTCTCCACGACTGGCGTCAATGTCATGGACTGGCCACCGCGGGCGGCTGACATGAACCCCATGGAAAATATGTGGGCTGAGGTCGCCAGGACGTTAACAGAGAACTGGCCACAAAACCAGCCAACTACGCCGGACACTCTTTGGGACTGCGTTCTGGAGGCATGGGAGAAAGTTGCTTCTTCAGGGTGTTACGTTCGTCGACTTATAGAGTCTATGCCAAGACGCATGATAGAAGTACAAAAATAATTAGGGATTCTGGATAAAATTTTAAGTCCCTATAAAGATTTCTTACTTCTTCCTTTTCTTTTCTTCCTAAGTATAAGCCGGTGTAAGATCATTTGGCAAAAGGAATAAAATCTGTTAGTTATTCCTTTTAGTTGCCTTTTTAATTGGAATGTTCTTTTTTAATATACAGTCTGTTTATTAATCTAAATTTACTTCATTTATACAGAGTAATCGGTTTTCATTAGCGTACTCGAAGCATGTCTTGTTATTTCAAATGAGGCTCTTTCTTCCCCTAAATCAATTAATACAATCTCTGACCTTCACAAAGTATGAAAATGCAAACGATTCCGTCTTGCATTTATTCGTTGTTAATTTCTCTTCAATTCTCCCTCTCTCTCTCTCTTTTTCTCTATTACCTCCCTTACATTATAATCTCAGTCGTCCTTCTGGTCTATTCCTCCAAGACGTAAAAAAATTAATGGTTTCCGTTAAAACAAAACTGCCTCTTTTAATGTCTGCTTTCTTTACTGTCCATCGGTTCTCTCCATGAAGCAGTGTTCTTTTATATCTCCGATAATCCATCCTTCGTTTTGTAAAACATAAGTTCCTTTTCTCTCGGCCCTAAAACAAACTGTGACATGTCACTCGTCTAAAATGTTCAAATGTTTGTTAAGCTTAAGGGACTTAATTGCGGGGTCATCAGTCCCTAAACTTACTAACTACTTATAAACTAGCTTATACTAAAGACGGCACAAACATCCATGCCCGTGGGGGAATTCGAACACACGACAGGGAATGGCCTCGCACATCGTAGCATAGCGCCTCAATGCGCTCGGCCACGACGCCGTGGCGGGCGGGAATCGAACCCAGACTTCCATACTTCTTTTAATTCCATACGTTTCCTTTCACTCAATGCCTTTCATATATTGACACGAAAGGCTGTCCCTAGGTGTATAAATTTATAAGAAAAATAGGATAATAAAGGAACTGTATATTTAAAAAAACTTCAGTTTAAAGGTAGCTCAAGGAAATAGAATCTCATATTTTATTTTAGTTGCCAAGAGATCTTCCATAGTCTCTCGCTTAGGCAATATGAAAATAGACACAAGATTAAAAAAATTAAAAAAAAAACACATTAATTTATTCAGAATCCCTCATTATTTGTTTCTTCCATAATGCATGTCAGCATATAATCTATAACCCCATCGGACCAGCTTCTCTTCAGTAAAAGAGACGACTCTATATCGAGTTGGTTGCTCGCAGTGAGACGGCCTGATTTGTATTTCTGCTTTCCGCTGTTACTATCAAGCCAGGAAGTAAACATACTGTATTTACGTCAGAGCCCTGCTTTGCGCAGTGCTGGGGGCTGTTGGCTGCCGCCGCGACAGCCAGCTGGCTGGTTTCCGCCAAGCCTCGCATCGGCACCAGCTGTGATTGACCGTCTTGCCCGTAGCTTGAAGGCCACGGCTTTATACAGCGAGACTCAACCCGTGAAGTATGAAAAGTTTCTGCAAACCTATCCTAACGTGTATTATACACTACCACACCTAGAGCTATTTTGCTATAAAATGAGCAGCCACGTTATCTTTTGACACTTCATTCAAATATTTAACGAAGTGAAAGAATAGAATCATGATAAACGTAGCTACCATACAATGTTTCACCTAGATAGCAATCATACGACACAGGAAACTATGTTCTCTTTTCAGCGCTCTGAATTAGATCATCTTAGAAATGTAAGCATGTTGTAAAATTAAATAGTTCTGGTGGCAACAATGTATACATGTAGCATATCATTCACGTTTTGTGCACTTATAAAGTATTCTTAATGTGACTGAAGCAATAAGTGCTACACAACGGAAATTACCTTCTGCTAAGGTCCTTCATTTGCACGATTATTCTGTTATTCACAGTGAAGTGTTTCGTAATGGGTTCATAGAATCACTTCAATTTCTCGACTGTTCCACTTTTATACGATGCTCAAAATAATAATAATAATATTAATAAATATAAGTGCCAAATAGCGTATGTGTGAGTTTTATATATTCGTCCAATTTTTTCGACGTCCCCCTCTATCCCGTCAAGTAACAATGGGACACTGCTCAGCAATACTGCAGAAGACGTGGAACAATTGTAAGGTTGGAAGTCTCCTTATGAGAAGTTTAAATCTCCTGATAGACTGTGCCAATAACAGACCGTTTATTCCATCTTCGCCAAAACATATGTTATTCACAGTTAACATTGTTTTTAATTGCACCCCCAGGAATTTCGTCATATGTATAAACTTCAAATTTGCTTTGCTTATCGATATCTAGAATGCTGACGAAACTCTTTTAGTATCCACCTTCAGAGCCAAATGCATATTGATGTTTAAGGTCGATTGCCACCATTTGCGCCGTGAAGATACACACTCAAAATCATTTCGCAATTGACTTTGCTTTTCTGAGTTTAGTAGTCGGCAGCATTAACTGCCTCAAATCTAAGAGAAATATTCTGATTGCTCATTAAATATTTAGAATATATATTCGAAAAAGGAGAAATCTGCTTTACTTTGCAGGAAGAATTTTAGTCGACACATCCTTTTCACTAGATGACTCCTCGTCAGTTACTGCAAAATATAACCTTGCAGACAGGACATCACGATCCCCAGTCGCACAACTGTGACTATACTCCTTGGGAAAGCGATATGGTTCGAAGTTGATTATGGCTGAAGATACCAAAAATCGTTTCGACACTCTATAAATATGAAATTAGTTTGAGAGTACTCAGTAGTTCATGCAAATTTAGTATCGCCAAAGTATCACAAGTGTAAAGATTTAGAAATCTATGCCGGTTTGGTGTTAATACGTGATATAGTTCTAGATATTTCATAATTCTAGAAAAAGTATTTGTTCAAAAGTCCTGCTACATGTCAATATGGATCTGTAACTCAGTGGATTACTTTTATTTTCTTTGTGTATCTGGGCAACCATCGATTCGTCTCACTCACTATAAATACTTCTGTGCTCGACATCACGTCGTAGGAGAAATAATTAAGCCATTGCATCGTGCGTGCACAAGATGTTCTTCTAAGGGGTTGTACTACTCGAAAAAGACATTGCCTGTAGACCAATGATCTTCCTGGTACGACTATGGTAGTGAAATGACAACATGGTGGATCATGTCTGGTGAAAGTTGTACTGCTTCCTGGAATGACAAAAGAATGTGGATTAAAAGAAATAATCCGACACTTGCTGCTTGTGGCCACTGAGTGCACGCATTGAGGAATTTGAACAGTTGTGCTCAGCTGGAATTCGGGCCCAGTTCCTCAGTTCCTACAGCTCTCTGAGCAGTTACGGTAACCATTGCACGAGAAGGAAAACAACGATATCGCATGTGCGCGTGAAATCCCCCCTCCCCCACTCACCAGTCGTCACCAACAAGACTCAAACTTCCTCAAACTGCTTACGTAGTTGACGCTTCCAATTTACACTCACTGCTCTTGGCACTTTGCCGATTACCTCAAGAGTTCACACGCAGTATGAATTTGCAATAAAGGCTGGATCTGTTGTCATCTTCTCCTTAGTTATGTATATTCATATGGCGTCTGTTCTTTCGAAAGAACGGCCACCACACTTATATATATATAGAAGAATCTTTCGCCGGCCGCGGTGGCCGAGGGGACTGAGGCGCTTCAGTCACGGTCTGCACGGCCACTACGGTCGGGGGTTCGAATCCCCCCTCGGGCATGGATATTTGTGCCGTCCTAGTTCGTAAGTAGTTCATAAGTAGTTTGTAAGTTTAGGGACTGATGACCCCGTAGTTAAGTCCCATAAGATTTACAAACATTTGAACATTTTTGAAGAATCTTTCAAGATTCACTTATTGTTGGTATTCCAATTAAAATGTCTGGAAACTGAACTTCAGTGAGTCATTTACTTATCAAATATACGATTACAGACAAGGGTAATGAATTTCGCAGAGCAACTACAACTGTTTTGTTTTTGGTCCCTACTTTCTGCATTATCTGCATCAGCCTTCACAAGCGCAATGAGGAGGCGATTCACACTGCAGCTGTTCTTTTCCTACATGAAAATGTCGACGCTCTCTAAATATTAAGAGGCAGCAGCTCTCAATTACAAACTGGAGGGAGAGGAACATTTTACCCACTCTCTGACAGAGTTACAAACTGCTATATCGAACTGAGAAATATTTGTGGCAGATTATGCTACTGCCTAGTAAACATCTCAGAAAAGCAAAGCCAATTTTAAAATGATAAAGAAGTTATATCTTCACGGCGCTAATTGCGACAATTGACCCTAAACAATATGCGTATAGTTCACCACATGATTACCAGAAAATTTTCATCAGGTCTTGAGAAATCGTTAAGGATTATACATCTAACGAAATTTCTGGTGGGTAAAATTGAAAACAGCATTAACCGGGAAAAATACATGTTTTGGCGAAGATGAAACAAGCGGTCTATTACTGTTACAACCATTAGAAGATTAAAACGTCTCCCAAGAAAACTGCCAACCATAGAATTGCTGCATCTCTTCCGCAGTATTGCTGGGCAATGTGCGATTATTACCTGACGTTATAGAGGGAGGACACGAAAAAGTTGGAAAAAGATATCAGATTGTGCGGTATAGTGAATTAGCGGAAAGAAGCTCTCGGATGTTTTCCGTTTTCTTATTTAGGTTGGGGAGGGGGCGGAGAGGGCAGGGTGATGAGGTGGGGACGCAATGTAAAAACAAATTTCGTTTTCAGTGTAGTATGCTTCTTCTATGAGATTTCAACCACCAACCTTCTCCTACGAGTGCAAAGAGCTTTTGTACTCATTACCGTACAAAGTATGACTTTACAATTGTAAGGAGACCGCGCAGAGTAGCCGCGCGGTCTGAAGTCCCATGTCATGGATCAGGCCGCTGCTCGCGTAGGAGGGTCGAGTCCTCCATCGGGCATGGGAGTGTGTGTGTTGTTCTTAGAAGAGGTTAGATATGTAGTGTGAAAGCTTAGGGACTGTTGACCCAGCAATTAAGTCCCATACATACACATTCGAACATTTGATTTGAATTTTAAGAATAACATAATGGTAATTAGAACTCGCACATATCCTTTTTTGACACTTGTTTTTCTCGATCTTCGTATAAGAGTGGATAAGTCGAGAAACTGGAGCGATTATATGAACCCATTACGAAAAACTTCACTATGAATAACAGAACAATCGTGTAAATGAAGGGCCCCAGCAGAAGGTAATTTCCGTTGTGTAGCACTTATTGTTTCAGACACATTGAGAACATGTGCACAAAACATGAATGATATACTACATGTATACATTTGTGTTGTTGCCACTAGAACTGTTTAATTTTACAACATGCTTACATTTCTGAGAAGAATACATATTTCATTACGTCTAGATCTAATGCAAAGCACTGAAAAGAGAGAATAGTTTCCTGTGTCTTATGATTGCTATCTAGGTGAAACATTATATGGCAGCTACGTTTATCATGATTCTATTCTTTAACTTCGTTAAAAATTTGAATGAAATGTCAAAAGATAATGCGACTAATTATTTAATTGCAATTTACCTCTATCTGTGGTAGTTTATACTACACATTTGGGTAGGTTTGCAGAAACTTTTGATACTTCAAGAGTTGAGCATGGCTTTGCGACCGGGGCCTGTATTAGCCATGGCTTGCGAGCTAAGGGTTGGCCGGTCAACCACAGCTCATGCGGAGGCTAGGCTTGGCGGAAACCAGCCAGCTGGCGGTCGCAGCGGCGGCCAACAGTCCCCAGCACTGCGAAAAGCAGGGCTCTGACGTAAATACAGAATGTTTACTTCCTGGCTTGATAGTAAGAGCGGAAAGCAGAAATACGAATCAGGCCGTCTCACTGCGAGCAATCAACTCGAGATAGAGTCATCGCTTTTACTGAAGAGAAACTGTTCCAATGACATACAGATTATATGTTGAGATGCATTATGGAAGAAACAAATAAGAGACTCTGAATAAATTATTCGTCCTTTAATTTTTTTTAATCTCCTAAGTGAGAGAATATGGAATATCTCTTGGCAAGTGAAAAAAAAATCTGAGTTTTTTTTCCTTTGAGCTGCCTTTAAATTGAAGTTTTTTTTTTTAAATATACAGTTCCTTTAATATCCTGTTTTATTATAAATTTATATACCTAGAGACAGTTTTCCGTGTCAATATGAAAGACATTGAGTGGAAGGAAAAGTATGGATGTCTGGGTACGATTCCCGCCTGTGGCACAAATTCTGATTCTGTGCTTCTCATTTCACTCAGTATCCTATTTTATATCATTTTCACCCAACCTCCATGCATACAGAGTAATCAGTTTAGATGGACGTTGCGGTTGCTCACCGTCGGAGTTTCAAGTCCTCCGTGGGGCATGGGTGCGTGTGTTGTCCGTAGGTTAGTTTACCTTAGTTTAAGTAGATTGTAAGCTACGGACTGATGACCACGCAGGTTGGTCCGCTAGATTTACAAACTTTTTTTATGGACGCTGTTAAAGTAATTTATGTTATTTCAAATACGTCTCTCTCCTTCCCTCCGTCCATTAATAGACCCTCCATCCTTCACAAAATATGCGAACTATTTGGCGCTTTTTTCGTTGTTAATTTCTCCTCCAATCTCTATCTCTTTTTCTCTCTCTCTCTCTCTCTCTGTCACCTCCATTACATTATAACCTCAGTTGCCCTTTTGGTCTATTCCCGCAAAACGCTGTTAAGACAATACTGTCTCTTTTAATTTCTTCTTTCTTTACTGTCCATCGGTCCTCTCTATGAAGCAGTGTTCTTTTATATCTCCCATAATCCATCCTTCGTTCTGTAAAACATTCGTTGATTTTCTTTCGGCACTAAAACAAACTGTGATATATGTCTAAGTAAGGAGTATGTTGGAAGCATTTCACTCTTTTATTTTCCAGTTCTGCACTCCTATTCATTCTTAGATCCCGCCATCTCTCCTACTATCCCTCCCTTGATACATTTATCTGCATCTACGTGCCTCATTTCACAATTTTGTGCTTGGCAGTATTTTTTTTATTTTTTTTTAAATCACTGTCGTTGTTTCTCTGCCGTTGGCTCTCGAAAAGCACGTGGATACAATGGACTATTGAAACTTACCATGCAAGCACTGATGTCTCCATTGAAATGGCCATCTATTCCGATAAATCCCAGTATCCAACCTTTGAAATGGCAGAGACTGAAGTTCTCCCCCATCATTTCCAGTTGGATATTATACTTAGCATTGCAGTTTCGTTGCGACATTGTATCAGAATCCACAATTATGTTTTTTTCTTTTTTTTTTTTTTTTTTTTTTTTTTTTTTTTTTTTTTTTTTTTTAAATCTCAATATTACTGTTGAAGGAACCACACCGTGAAGAATAATTGCTCGACTCACTTGCCAGTTATCGGATACCTTGTCATTGACCATACTAGTAAATCACAGAAACCTCCATCGAAGTCTGTTTTTTCATGAACGTGGTGAGTAATAGATGACAAAACGAAGTTATTTTCCCTATTTCAGAATACTTTTTCTAATGCATAATTCACGCTCCTCATAACTTTAAAAATACGTAATATTGAAGTTATCGTGGAAACAACTACCCAACATTTTTGATTAAAATGAGTCCACAGTTGAATAAGCTTATAGCAAAATGCCATACCAAATCGTAATGTAGCATACTAAAACGTAATATAATTTCATGCAAAATTCGCGAGAAGGCGCTTCCGACTACGTGGCCTTCCCGTGCGGCCAACAATGTCTTACCTAGTCAGACACCTCTGAGCTCTTTGTCCGGTTGTACCGTCTAATGAGTACTCCATTATGGCAAAACATTGTGCTAACATATCTGTCATTCGCTGGAGGCCGGTATGAGGTTAACTTGTAATGGCTAAGGTATGGGCCCGATTCCCGCGTGGATAACAGTTTTTAACGGCCACAAAAATACCATCTGCACCTACAGTAACGACAAGTAAAGAATGCAGGACTCTGCGTTGTTCGAAATCAACATTGAACATGTCCCTGCGCTACTAAGTTAAACAAAGTTTTCACAAAATAGCAAACCCCTCCATGTGTTTACGAACGGTATGATCCTAACTACTAGTGAACGACAATGTGATAGTGAAGCCTCATCGTGTCAGGTCAAGAGTGACGGTGTGTGCGGGGTTGGAGTCCCCGGAAGAAACAATATCAGCAGTATTCCTTCCTATTATACAATAGCAAATAGTGCCGGTTTCGAGTTCCTGTCGGGAAAAAAATTACTTGTATCGTCGTTTCAGGTACTAGTGTAACGCTATTTGTAAACATATTTAATATCTGACTTCTGATTGCGCTTAGTTAACAAGTCATCAATATACTGCATTCTATTCCACAACTTTATGATGTATGACTACGTTATATATCTTCAGCTAAATGCAATTCCTAGTGCAGTGGTAGGATTATTATTTATTTCTGAAATCGGTCTTGGAAACCGATACTAATGAAAACGCCAGTGTTTTACGTCTATTTATGCCTAGAGATCACGCACTTAAACGTGACCTCTGAGTGGAGAATGTTGGGAGCTGAAGCTTTCATTCAGCTCGTAGAGTATTGGCTGTTAGAACAAGACCCGCCTCTTTCTACCAGTGCCGCCAACTTACGGCGTATAGATTGTAGGTTTTAAAATATACAACATGTAAGGGGTAAAGGCGTCACAGATCTTACACGAAATTATCACATTAATGTTTGAGTAATAGAAAACTGGAACGTATATCTACGAAATTTTAATATTTTAAAGGGACTTAATAACCAGGTTTAGCAACGCTTTATGCTTCATTTTACTGTCGTAACTGAATAATAATCAGAATGAACATTCTTTATACCACTTTCAAGGACAGCCTTCTTTCTTCTAATAGAAGTCGTCGTGGTAAGTGGACGTATTTTAGCAAATATCAAAGTGTAAACAATAATCAATACCAAGCACTAATCAACAATACATTGACGAGGCCTACGGTGTACAATGCTGTTACGAGGTAAGGTTGGTAGAGAAAATAAACATTCTGTAGACACACGAACTCAGCCGACTTCCGACGATCAGAGAGAGCCCACGAAAAAGTGCGTGACCTGTAATCGCAAAGAACTGTTGTTTGCTTAAGAGTGCGTTGAGATTCAGATCACGAACAAAAACAAATCATGTCATTAAACAAGTTTGATAACGTATCTAACTTTTCACTTATTGCTACGAAATTTAATTTACAAGTGTTACTGTGTCATCTCTAATGACGTGTATTCTAATATTTGTATTGGTTTGCACGTTGCCTGAATGTCGTAAGGAGAAATAGGAGACTTACTTAGTACCTATTCTGGGTAGGTAATAACTGTAACGTGGAATGATTTGACGACCTGCCACACAGCTATGCTATTGTGGTTGCATAGCGTCAGGTGCAACCTCCACTTTGTAATTCCACTTTTTTTGCTGTCAAGTGTACCTGTCACTAGTCCGCCCAGTGCTCGAGTACGCGTCCCCAGTCTTTGGAAACGCCGCCGACGTCCACATCCAGCTGCTGCAGACCATCCAGAACCACGCTCTGAAGACTGCCCTGCATCTTCCAACGCGCTACCCAACCGACCAGCTTCACGAAGAAGCCGGCATTCTACCGCTCCGAGAGAGATTCCGCGTTACCGCCAGGACCTTCTACGAGAAGACGGAGCAGTCCCACACCCGGCTCATCCGGCAATTGGGGACACAACAACACTTCAGGCCAACAACCCGCTGGCCTGACCTGCTGCGAGATTAACAAAAATCTCGTAGCAAACCACGAGAAAATAAAACATAATAATACATTGTCAGTAATCTGACAGTCTAAGTCCACACATACAGCCAGGTTCTAATACTTTTTCCTATGTTTCAGGTGCAGCAGGAATAGCAGCAAATGCTTAGCCTGCACAACCATCGGACCAAGGTCGAGGTCCGTCAAGAAAGTGAAGCGTGAAGCAAGACTTCCGTTTCCTACGAGACTCAGCAGCATCCACATCACCTTAAAATGGCGGCCAGGTGGTCCGCAGAAATATTGTGTCAAGATGACTCTACGATCCGGCTGGAAACCCGACACGACTATCTACTTCACTTTTGTTTTTATAGTATAATGTGAGCTCTTTTTGCACAAGGGATGTTCTCTTATCGATGCGTACAGCTTACTGCTGGAAACAGGTCTGCTACCTTTTCCGTAGAAAATACAAGACGTAAGTGAATTTATGAAGTTTGTTGGAAGTGTGGAAAGTAGACAGGAATGCATGCAGAGGCGCGGCAGTAGCAGGCGGCCGTGCCTAACGCCGCAGCTGATGACCGCGGACCCCGACTCTCTCTCAAAGTTTTGAGAAGCGCTCAGCGCCCGCTCGGAATATCGATTCGCCGCTCACCGAGCTACCAACAGCCCACCTCGCAACAGTGCCTGCCACCTTAATACTAATGACCTATGCAAAACTCTTCCTGCGCAACTTGCTGTCCTCAGTCACGAAACTAAAGGGGTTGTAACTGTGTGATTTGTTACGTAACACTTAATTGTTATCTTTATTTAGTTCCTCTCGATTGAGGCACAGACGAAGTCCCCATACCAAGAAAAATATAAAAATTGATGATGAACTACGATGACCGCATTAATAGTTAATTCACTATAAAGGATGATGTTTTAAAGGGTTTCCATCCAGTAACTGTGAACGGCCGTTATATAATGTAAGAAAGACTTTTTTCCATTGGTTGTTTCATTTCTTCGCATAAGTCCTCTACCAGTTTCCGCCAAGTAGGATCAAGCCGCGCGTGTGTGGCCCAGCTCGCTAAGGCGCCATGCTGCGAAGTGCGCGGCTGTTCCCAGTCAGAGGTTCGTTTTGTGTCCCAGCCTCGTCGCCACTTTTGTGTCTCGTTTCCGTCGTAGGTGTCGGTGGCCGAGTAGAAAGACCGACACAGAAATAAAGGATGCACGCTTGTGCAGGTAGGAGGTGACCAGCCAGTGGGACATCAGAAACTAGAAACACTAGAGTAAATTAGAACGAGATCTATATTTCTTAGAGACTTAGTAATACTTAACTTTTACATAGCTCAGTACTGCAGAATGCTGATACATAGTTGAGCTAGAGGCCTGCCTAGTGCCTATCCGATAGCCAAGTCTTCACTGGTGCCTATCTGATTCCGAAGTGTGAGCTGGTTCCTATCTCAGTCCCAAGTGAACGATGTCGTTCAGTGGTGGCCACGAGCGGAGTTGTAGCAGAGGGCGCTCGTGGCTGACGTCGTAAGAACGCCGCGCCGTGCGTGCATGGCGGCGCGCGGTGAAAGTAGGTGGCGCACGATTTAGACTTGTGCGACACCACAGTTCGAGTCTGTGATATTCCTGCCCTATGGCCACTTCATATTTCTGGCCGCTGGCCGTTTCTTTGCTAACATCGTACGTGTCTTAAACGCGGAAGAAAGACAGAAGTGCAGCATATTTTGAAATGTGGGGTGGGGAGCAGTAACATATGGCACAGTAGGTGATGGTTCCCATGGGAAAGCCCGCCTATGTTACTGGTACTTTCCTCGCATTGGCTGCTGCATTTCACGTCACGTGATTTCTTTTGAAATTAGTTTTGTTTATTATATAGTAAATATTAGTTATTTAAAGCCGAGAAATTGTAATAATTATCTCTCAAGGAAAGTCTAGATTTTGATTTTTAAAAAGTTTAAGGTGCCTTCTCTTATTGCAACAAAAGAAGAGCGATTTTGCAGAAGGCGCGCGACGGCCCTGTTTTGGCGCGAAATAGAGCGTCAGGTGCCCTCTCGCAACGCGCCGCAGTTTCAGTCTCGAGCTGACCACTAGACGCGCCGGAACGTGCCGATAATGAGTAAAGTTTTTTATAATTGTGATAACAGTTGAGGTCTCAACATGAACTAGGGCAGCATAGGCCGTGTCGTATTAACAATAGTTGTTCATAATTTATTATTTATTTAATAAATGGCATCCCTGACAATTAAGAATCTCGTGAATCGCTTCTTAAGTTTCCGTCCTACAGAATTTATTTTAGCCTCACTTGTATGCTGTAGAAGAACCAACGACCTGTGTGCTGTCTTCTGCGCTGGGACACAACTATAGAAGACAAGAGGTTACTCAGAACTCCATGCTTTCCATAAAGACTTGGACAGCAACTACGACACCTCGTGCGTACTGTAGGGCGGTACAAACGCACACTGCTACGCATCAGCATCCGCAAGGATGTGGAGGTTAATCTTTGATCGTAGTGTAATATTCTATAAATACACAGCATCCATCGTACAGCTGTCATAGAACTCCATGAAATAAGTTATTTAAAATTGCATAACCAAAATACTTTGCCATCCTCTATAAAACCATAGCAGCACATAACTATTTCATGAAATGTACTAGTCAGGGACACCAGATGTTACATTTGCATGTCAGCACAACGTAGACTCAGTTAATGTACCTAAACATTTAGTTAATTGCGATTCATAAATAATAGGTAAAATTCATGCATGTGAGTCTTAAACAGGGTTGTGTTAAAATATACGTCAAAACTGAAATGGTATTTACAGGGGCCAGAAATAAGCAGATTTCGCGTAGGTATGTCATAATGTCGCGTTGAAATGCGAGTAGGCTTGACTTCGAAGACAACTGAACACAGCATTTATACTCAAACCACGTTTATTACCAACTCAGCATAAACGCAGCACTGACTGCCTCTCGGGCAGAGTGCTCTGCTATTTATACACAAACAGAATATACCAGAAATTGGAAGAACAGTTAACATAAGAAACAAGTAGAATTTACAAGTGAACATAAGAAAAATGTAGAAACGTCTGGAATTTTTAATTACAGGGAAATAAATTTTTGCCGACGGGCGGAATTGAACCGGCGACCTTTAGCACAGCAGTCGGCGACGCTATCCCCTGCGCCACGCCTGCAGTCGATGTACGTGATGTCTCGCGGCAATATTACCGGTCTAGCGCGTACAGAAGTATGGCAGAAAGAGCACTGAAAAGAGAAGTAAAGTAAAAACAAAATGTATTTATTCATAGTTTACAAGAGGTGCTCAAACTAGGTGCCACCAAGAGCGATACAAATTTCACAGCGACGGTGCATGGATCGGCATATATTACAAAATATGTCAGGCATGTCGACTAGACTTGCGCATAATATTTCGTTCATTTACTTCGTCCGCTCCCAGTGACGGCTGAGTGGCGTGGTCTGCGCATGTAGGTGGAGGGACAAGTTCCCCCACCTAGCTGCTTCATGCGCTTGCTGCTTGAGTCGCTAACGATAGGTGGTTGGTGGTGGTTTTTGAAAGGGACTAAACATCAAGGGTTATCAGTCCCTTGTTCCAGTCTTAGATATTAAACATTGTTAAGCGTTAGGAAGCATATACTTTAACACGTCAAAGTTTAAAAGTAACATGTAAAAACGAAGAAAGGGTCCACATAAATACGAAGAAGGGATAAAAGTACTGGAACAGGACAAGAGTGTTTTTTCTGGGTGATCACACAAATATAAGTATCACATCCACCCACTCTGGTACACATTAAAACACCTACCTAATAGACTTAGGCAAGCGGAGAACAGATAAATGACAGACACACAAGAAACTTTAAATGGATCGGTACAATCCACACTCACGAATAAAATTTAAAACATTGTCAACCATGGAGGCATTGTCAGCTAAAACAAGCGTCAAGGCGCCAGGGATATTAAGATTCCGTCGCTCTGCGGCTAAATTGGGGCATTCCACTAAGATGTGGGCGACTGTCAAAGGCACTCCACATCGACACTGAGGAGGGTCCTCGCGACGCAGGTGTCCATGCGTCAGCCAGGTATGTTCAATACGCAGCCGGCAAAGGACCACCGACTCCCTGCGAGAAGACCGCCGTTACGACTTCCATGCAGCGGTGGAGGGCTTGACATTGAGGAGCTTGTTTGGTTCGGTCAAGCTCGCCCACTCAGAGTTCCAAACCCCAAGGACCCTGCTACATAACTGGGATCGGAGGTCTTTTTCTGGTAGGCCAATATTCAGAGACCGTTGCCTGGTGGCCTGTTTGGCCAGCTGATCAACACGTTCATTGCCTGCATGCCTACTTGGCCTGGCGTCCAGATGAAAGCGACATAACGGCCTGACTCGCCAAGGGCGAAGACAGCATCTTGGATTGCTCACACTAAAGTGTGCTTGGGGAGAAACTGGTCGAGGGCATTCAAGTCACTTAGGGAGTCGCTGCAGATAACATACGATCCCCTGGGGCGAGCTCGGAGGTGTTCAAGAGCTCTTAAAATAGCGACCAGCTCCGCAGTGAAGATGCTGTTTCCACAAGGAAATGAACGCTGTTCGATATGGTCACCACAAATAAACGCATACCCAGCATGAGCATCCGCGAGGGAGCCATCCGTATAGACAACTGCTGCATCGCGGTGTGAATCGAGCAATGCTTGGAACTGGCGACGGAGAGCTAGTGGTGGGACTGAATCTTTCGAGTTCTGGGACAAATCCAACCTAATCTTCAAGCAAGGGATACTCCAAGGAGGGGTATGGAAGGAGCAGCGGAAACTACGAGGGAAGGGAAGGAAGTCAAGGGATGAGAGAAGGGAACAAAGACGGACCGAGATCGGGAGACCCGACCTCGGCCGTCGCTGCGGAGAAGGGTGGGCGGTAGTCGGGTGGTGAGGTGAGGAGTGTATGTGGGCAGCATAGGAAGCGAGCAACTGCTGCCGCCGGAACCGCAGGGGAGGTACCCCTGCTTCGACTAGGAGACTCGTGACCGGACTCGGGCGAAAAGCTCCCGTTGCCAAGCGGACACCACTATGTAAAGCAGGATCCAGTACCCGGAGTGCTGAAGGCACCGCCGAGTCATAAACTATGCTCCCATAATCCAGTTTTGATTGTATAAGGGCCCTGTAGAGTTGTAGAAGTGTTTGGCGAGAGGCTCCCCAGACAGTGTGGCTGAGGCACCGAAGGATGTTAAGATGACGCCAACATTTCTGTCTCAGGTGCGGCACCCAAGTCAACCGGGCGTCGAGAACCATGCCGAGGAAGCGATGGGTTTCTTCAACATGAAGAGGTACATCACCTTGGTACAGGTCGGGATCAAGGTGAAGTTCCCGACAGCGACAGAAGTGCATTACTCGGATCTTGGGGCCCGAGAATTGGAAGCCATGGGCAAAGGTCCAGGACTCCGCCTTTCTAATAGCACCCTGCAGCCGACGTTCAGCAACACTAATGCTAGCGGAACTGAAGTAGATGCAGAAGTCATCAGGAAATAGAGAGTAGATTAGATTAGATTAGATTATTTATTTGTTCCGTAGATCCATACTGAGGGGATCCTCGTGGATGTGGAACATGTCAAGAAACAAAATTTACAAGTTGAATAACAAGTAATACTAATAATATAAATACATACACTTATAATATAAATACAGATACATAATTTTTAAGGTTTTTTTTTTTTTTTTTTTTTTTTTTTTTTTTTTTTTTTTTTTTTTTTGCTGATAATATAATAATACTAATATAGTATGAGTGCATGCATCATTTGGTACAATTTAGAAATTCACTAATGGAGTAGAAGGAGTTGGCCACTAGAAAGTCTTTTAGGTTCCTCTTAAACTGATCTTTATTTGTAGCTAAATTTTTTATACTTGATGGTAAATTATTGAAAATGTGTGTTCCTGAGTAGTGGACCCCTTTTTGAACTAAAGTAAGTGCTTTTAAATCCTTGTGTAGATCATTTTTATTTCTAGTATTGTATGTATGAACTGAGCTGTTTGTTGGGAAAAGGGATATATTATTTATGACAAATTTCATTAAGGAATAAATATACTGAGAGGCAGTAGTTAATATACCCAGTTCTTTGAAGAGGCTTCTACAAGACGTCCGTGAATTTACTCCACAAATAATACGTATTACACGTTTTTGGACTCTGAAGACTTTTGACTGACTTGAAGAGTTACCCCAAAATATTATACCATATGACATTAAGGAATGAAAGTAAGCAAAGTATGCAAGCTTTGTTATTTTTATGTCTCCTATGTCTGATAACACTCGTATTGAAAATACAGATTTGTTGAGTCGTTTCTGCAGTTCTGTGGTGTGCTCCTCCCAACTAAGTTTATTATCAAGCTGTAATCCCAGGAATTTAATTCTGTAAACCTCTTCTATCTGCTCTTCTTCATTTTAATGCATATGCTGTCAGGAAATCTCTTACATGTTCTGAACTGCATGTAGTGCGTCTTTTCAAAGTTTAATGACAATGAGTTGGCTTTAAACCATTTATTAATGTTCATGAAAATATCATTAGCAGACTTTTCTATCAATATACTTGACTTACTCTTTATTGCAATACTTGTATCATCTGCAAACAAAACGAACTCTGCTTCTGGTAGTGTAATTGATGAGAGATCATTAATGTACACAAGAAAAAGCAATGGCCCTAAGATGGATCCTTGTGGGACACCACATGTAATTTCTTCCCAACCCGATGATGACTGTTGGCCTAATTCACTAGTCACTTGCACTGACACCCTTTGTTTCCTGTTATTGAGGTACGACTTGAACCATTTTGCAGCATTTCCCGTGACCCCATAGAATTCTAATTTACTTAATAGGATGTTATGGTTCACACAATCAAATGCCTTTGACAAATCACAGAAAATACCTGCTGCTTGCAATTTATTATCTAATGAATTAAGTACATTCTCACTGAAAGTGTAAATAGCCTTCTCAATATCGGAACCTTTCAGAAATCCAAACTGTGTTCTAGACAATATGCCATTTGTGGTTAAGTGGTTGAGAAGCTGCTTGTACATTACCTTTTCTATAATTTTTGAGAATGCTGGCAAAAGTGAAATGGGTCTGTAGTTTGATGGTATCTCTTTATCCCCCTTCTTGAAGAGAGGTTTAATATCTGCATATTTTAGCCAATCAGGAAATGTTCCCGTTATAACAGACTGGTTACACAAATAACTTAAGATTGTGCTAAGTTCACAAGAACACGCTTTAATTAACTTTGTTGATATTTCATCATATCCACTGGAATTCTTTGTTTTTAAAGATTTTATTATGGAAGATATTTCTTGTGGTGAAGTGACTGACATATTCATGTGTGTGAAGTTATTTGTAAATGCTAGTTTCAAATATTCAAGCGCATTATTTACTGACCCAGACAATCCCATACTATCAGTAACGGATATAAAGTACTTGTTAAATAGATTTGCCACACTATGCCCATCAGTTACTAATGTGTCAGCTACTCTTAACCGTACCTGCTCTTGTTCCTTTCTGGTTCTACCAGTCTCTTCTTTCACTATATCCCATATTGTATTTATTTGGTTTCCTGATGTTGCTATCTTCTTTTTATAGTGCATTTGTTTAGATACCTGAATAACTTTTTTAATATTTTACAGTATTCCTTATATTTAGTTAAATCATCATCATTGCAACTACTCTTGGCTGATAGATACATACTCCTTTTTGTCTTACATGAAATCTTTATTCCTTGTGTAATCCAAGGTTTTATTATAGACTTCTGTTTAATTCGCGTTACTTTTAGAGGAAAACAGTTTTCAAACATGATACTAATATTATTAATGAATACATTATATTTTTCATTCATGCCATTAGCACTATATACATCTTTCCAGTTCATGTCTTTGAGGAGTTTTCTAAAATTTTCAATTTTTGTTGGGTTGACTACTCTCCTGTATGTACATTTTGCAGTGTTCATAATCTGTTTAGAATCTATACCTAAAACAAGGAGCTGCATATCATGATCTGACAGGCCATTTATTATTGGTTTTATGATATGATTTTGTTCCTTTGATTTGTCTATAAAAATATTATCAATTGCTGTCCTAGAGGTTTTAGTTACCCTAGTTGGAAAGTTTACGGTGTGTGTTAGATTGAAAGACAAAGTTACTGACTGCAATAAATTTTTACTGGAGGACTGCATAAGAAAATCTGTATTAAAGTCACCAGCAACCAGGATTTCTTTATTTCTTCCTGTTAAATAACCCAATAGAGCTTCTAGATGATTTAGGAATAGATTATAATTTCCTGCAGGTGCTCGGTAAATAGTTACTATTATATAGCATCTGTTATGGAATTCTACTTCTGTTGCACAAGCTTCTAAATGCTGCTCTAGACAGAATTTATTTATATCAATATTCTTGAATTTATAGCAGTTTTTAATGAATGTGGCAACTCCTCCTCCCTCCATATCTACTCTACAGAAGTGTGAAGCTAAATTAAATCCTGGAATGTTTAACATATCTATATAGGAGTAGGAGACCGATGACCCCACTGCAGTAGAAAGACCATTTATAGCTATCAGAAACAGGGGAACACTAAGAACTGGGCCCTGTGGGACACCATTCTCCTGGAAACAAGTGGAACTGAGACAGTTGCCAACCCAGACCCGGAAAGAGCGGAACGACAGGAAGTTCTTTTGAAAATCGGGAGCGACCCCCGGAGACCCCATTCATAAAGTGTAGATAAAATATGGTGACACCAGGTGGTATCATATGCATTTCTAAGGTAGAAAAACACCGCGACCAGATGCTCACGCCTGGTGAACGTAGTGCGGATAGCGAACGCCAGTGACACGAGGTTGTCAACCGCGGAACGCCTTGGCGGAAGCCCCCTGTTGTGGTGCAAGAAGTCCTCGATCGTCAAGAACCCACATGAGCCGCCGACTCACCATACGTTCGAGGAGCTTGCAAGGAACGTTGGTGAGGCTAATCGGGCTCGAGCGGTGACTGTCTGCCACCTGTGGATCAGCGCCAGGTTTTATCACTGGGATGACGATGCTGTCCCGCCACTGAGATGGCAAAACACCTTCAACCCAGAGGCGATTGAACAGGGCGAGAAGTTGGTGTTGAAAGTCCTTTGACAGGTGGCACAGGAACTATTTGTGGATTCGATCTGGCCCTGGGGTGGTATCGAGGCAAGCAGTGAGGGCACTCTGAAACTCCCACCCAGTGAATGGGGCATTATATGGTTCTCGCCGACGTGTGTGAGAAGAGAGCTGCCTCCACTCGACCTGTTCTTTACGGGTGCGGAAGCCCGCAATATAAGCAGAAGTCGCAGAGTTACCGGCATAATGGCCCGCCATGTGTTCAGAGACAGCAGCTGGTTCCAGGCATATAGTACCCCGAATGTTCAATCTGGGGATTCCCGCCTGTGGTCGGTACCCAAAAATGCGCCGAACCTGTGACCACACCCGAGATAGGGCGGCGCGAGAGCCGATGGTAGCGACATATCTCTCCCAACAGTCCTGCTTACTCTGGCGTATCAGCCTCCGAGCTTGAGACCGGAGTCGTTTGAAAGCGGCGGCGCTGGAGTGCCCGACGTTCCCTGATGGCCTCAGCAATCTCTGTGGACCACCACGGAACCGACTTGCGCCGAACTGAGCCAGTGGTCGTCGGAACATACTGTAGTTTCGAAAACGGGTCCTGGAATTAGAGGACATTCTGATATAATAAACGGAATCTGTAGCGTCCTTATTGAAGAGTTAAAGTTCAGTGTGACTCTCATAATGTTACCTAATGTGTAACGGCGATCCACGTTACGTCTGAATCTATGTAACTTTCTGCTCTCCCCTCTGTTGGTATCAAAAGTCGTACTACTGGATTTAGTAATCCCAGCCACTGTCCATACAGACGCTTAGTACACAAAAGGCTTTACATAACCACAGGGGAGAAAGTCAGGAGAGGGCAAATCAGGGGAACGGACAGACCAAAGATTGGACGACTCTTCTAAGGTATTTCTTCATAATGTTGACTAGGAGATATTACCTGCCGCAACATTATTCCGAAAACGCAAATTAGCTGTAAGAGCACCCACTCCAGCTGCTCAGGCAAGGCGTTATTCAGACTTTTAAAATACCATGCATCTTTCAAACCACCTGTTAAGACGTGTGCGACAGTGAGGTGAGCTCCAAGAAGTTCAGTGTTAATGATCACAGACAATCTCGCCTGGTAACTTACTGTAAAAACAGAAAGAAAAATTTCAACAGCTTATAGATGGCAGTAAAACTTAATTTCACATTTCCGACTACAGTTTTCTGATTTTAAATCGTTCAGTGTTTCATGTTCTACAGGCTGAATAATTTTTAGAACGTCATTTCGCTACAGCCTTCAGTAACTTTTGCTGGCAAAGGTAGAGAGAAGTTCCATTTAAATCACCAACTGAAATGAGAACTGAATTTATTAACTTACAGGTACTTCTTTATATAAACAGTCTATGCAACTGAAATAAACAAATTATTCTCCATACGTGTTTCGCCTTTCTTTGCAAGGTTCCTTCAGTTGCCTAGAATATATACATATATATGTTTCACAATATTTCGTATTTTTACGATGTTAGTTGTTCAGGTTACAAACAGTTCTGGCGCGTTTTATAAGTATGACATATGATACTTTGATGTTATTAAAATATACAATTTTTGTCGATGCTGGTCTAGATGTGTTGTTTGTTGACACAGGTTGCTGCGTTCTTTTCTTCCTTTACTTCTGTTGGATCTTTGATGACACTACTTCAGCACTACGGTGCAATGAAAGATCAAAAGGAAATAAAACAAAGAAAGAAACGAAGCAACCTGCGACAACGAACCACACATGCAGACCAACAACTACGAAACTTTTAAGGTTTAATAACATCAAAATATCATACGTAATACTTAGAAAACGAGCCAGAACTGTTTATAACCTGAACTACTAAAGAGTAAGAAAGAAATAAAAATATAATATATATAAAAATTTGAAATATTGTGAAACATATCATGTATACATTCCATGCCACTGATGATGTCTTGCAAATAAAGGCTAAACGCGTTTGGCAATAGAATTTCTTTTTTTTATCACTTGGTTCATAAAACCTTCCATTTTGTGGACAAGCGACCATACGTTGGCATGCATAAAAAACTTTTTTGAAAAGTCTTGGTCGCAATTAGCTTTATTTCATGACGCGTTTCGAGAACATCATCAGACTGTGGTACAAAAGAAGAAAATTACATTTTAGATGTTTATAGCACGTAATTATGATATCTATAAGGAGTATAAACCATATTAATACATGTATAGTTACAAAAGATTTAAAAAAACGATGGGAAATACAACCATTTTGGTATATACGCCTGGTTACAACTTAAAATATCATCATGGACGTCTGGTGACAGTGTTGAACCAGACTCACATGCCCAACTATGGTGAGAGGGGGAAACATCGTAACAGGTAACCTAGGCCCCATTCGCCACCAGATGGCGCAGGGTTGGCATTGAAAGTTACGTGAATAAAACTACACATAAAACATCTTGGGCACACTATACTGTGAGCAGTCATAAAAACTGTGAAAGACATTTCTACAAAAATGTGTTAGGTCATATAAAAATATATAAGACACCAATTTAAGTACATTAAAATTATTAATGGGATTGGGCGCACGACAAGGGAGGCGTGGGAGGGCAAAGGGTAGGATTGGGCGTTGCTAAATACAGCACAAACCACATTGTTAAAAAATACGCAAGCCAGGCCACTGCGACGTTACAGTGACACAGCCGCTCATCACATGCTACAAGCTACCATTGCAGAAAAATCTTTCACAAGTACCAGGTAGACAAATTATGTGAAGGGACAATATGTCATATAACACTTATGTGCCATGATGTCGAGACAACTGACATAATCCGACAATATGAGTACAATCAAGATTCAAAAATCGAAACCAATGACAAAATAGGCAGTATACAAGTGCCATTGAATCACAACAAATTCTAGTACAAGTGGTGGTTGGATGCGGTGTGGTGATTTTTTTCCTTAAGTTAATTATTTACAAAAAATAATACATGTTACATAAAACATAAAATATGTTGTAAGATACAATGAACAATAGGATACATGAGACATGTCTAGTGGACAGCTGTGTTGAGGCATACATTTGAATAAGGTACAATTCTAAAGACTATAGTAGTCTCACATATTACATAAAACATATGTTGTAAGATACAATGAACAATAGGAACATGTCACATATCTAGTGGACAGCTGTGTTGAGGGATACATTTGAATAAGGTACAATTCTAAAGACTAAAATAGATCAACCATATGTCATAGATAAATGTACCTGTGTTGAAAAGAGGGTAAGGAAAATTGACTAGCAGTTGGGTGGTTATAATAAAAAGTAAAACAATTTTCAGGTTACAAAATTATACCTATGGTACAGTCATCTTTTAGAATAAATATTGTCATACGTGGAACTAACCAAATCTAATCACACATAGTCAAAACGGGGGTAAGAAAAATTGACCAGCAGTTGGGTGGTTATAATAAAATGTAAACTACTTCCCATCGTTTTTTAAAACTTTTGTAAGTATATATGTATTAATATGGTTTATACTCCTTATAGATATCATAATTACGTGCTATAAACATCTAAAACGTAATTTTCTTCTTTTGTACCACAGTCTGATGACGATGTTCTCGAAACGCGTCATCAAATAAAGCTAATTGCGACCAAGACTTTTCAAAAAAGTGTTTTATGCAGAATTTCTTTTATTTGACTTACACAGACGCATTGTATTAAGAAATAACTACATATTAATATAGAAACAGCTGTGGGAAAAAAAGTAAAAAAGAACTAACAATTGTAACTGTAAGTTTCTAACAGAATACTGTCGTATATTTTAGGAATACTGCATTAGTTGCTATAAAAATTTGTTCCGCATAGAAATATCACATCAACATTCAAAACATCACTCATCCAGAAGTTACATTAGATTGTAAGCCGATGAGCCAAAACCCTTGCGACTACAGACCTCCCTGAGATTATGACATTGCAGACAGGGCCACGGCCGAGACCACAAAACTCGTCGTGGAGTGCTATTCACAGACACAAATGGCAGTAGTACTGCGTAAGTGAGATATCAAAGAGCGATTCATTGGCGGGTCTGTCACTCGTACGCTGGTGATTCGTGAAAAAAGTCTTCGGAAGTGATTATGGCCCCAAGACGGGAGTTTGTGGAACAGCAGTGGCTCACAAATGTTCAGAACGACTGTATATGACAAGACTGATACCGTTGAATTATCGACATTTATGTCAAACAGCATTTACTAACCGCTGAAATAACAGCTACAAGGAGGATAGTGGGACAGTACTTTTGAAAAAAATGTTCAAATGTTTGTTAAGCTTATGGGACTTAACTACGGGGTCATCAGTCCCTAAACTTACAAACTACTTATCAACTACTTACGAACTAGGACGGCACAAATATCCATGCCCGAGGGGGGATTCGAACCCCCGACCGTAGTAGCCGTGCTGACCGTGACTGGAGCGCCTCAGTCACCTCGGCCACCGCGGCCGGCAGTACTTTTGAAAACCAAAGGTTTGCGACATGACATGCAAACGGATGCCTTCTGGTTATCAACATTTGTTGAAAACAGTACTGCTCATCACTCATATACTGTCGCGGGAAGACCGTTTTGTGATAATTCTGTGAATGTATTGTGGAACTAAAATATTGGAGAATTCGAGGTAAAAATGTTTTGCTGTGGTAAGTAGGTCTCTACCATCATAGCGTATACATCACAACTGTGAAATAATAATAATATTCCAACAGTTTCCGGTTTCGCTGCCAGCACAGATTAACTAGCACTGGGAGCGGGAGCGATGAGTTGGTGCGGTTACTGGCTGGCCACAGACAGCTGTCACTGCGGGCAGGGTCAGCTAACGTCACTGTGGTCGTGGCGAGGACACGGGGACGTAATCGCTATGCTTTGTACCAAACGACTGTGCTCGTCTTCTGTACACCTGTCGACAGATAGTGGCCTTTGTGGACACGGATTCCCCTTTGTTAATAAGAAATATATAGCACGATTATGATACATATGTTTAGTTTTGTGACCTCAGTGTCATTCTCCGTCCCGCAATTTGCATATGTCCTTTGATGTAAAAATTTATATGTATTCCATTCTAAAATGTGCTGGATACTGGCATGCTGTATATAGCACGTGGAGCTTGGAATTCTACACCCTGATGGCTCTTACAAGATATCCGAAAGGCACATTTTCAAGTCAGTAAAGCAAACATAGTAATCGAAATTCCAGTAAACACGAACATCTCATAGATGTTATTGAAGATATAAAGTCGGCCGCGGTGGCCGAGGGGACTAAGGCGCTCCAGTCACGGTCTGCACGGCCACTACGGTCGGGGGTTCAAAAAATGTTCAAATGTTTGTAAAGTCTATGGGACTTAACTACGGGGTCATCAGTAACTAAACTTACAAACTACTTATGAACTAACTAATACTAAGGACGGCACAAATATCCATGCCCGAGGGGGGATTCGAACCCACGACCGTAGAGGCCGTGCAGACCGTGACTGGAGCGCCTCAGTCTCCTCGGCCACCGCTCGGGGGTTCGAATCCCCCCTCGGGCATGGATATTTGTGCCGTCCTAGTTCGTAAGTAGGTCATAAGTAGTTTGTAAGTTTAGGGACTGATGACCCCGTAGTTAAGTCCCATAGACTATACAAACATTTGAACATTTTTTGAAGATATAAACATATTACGCAACATTCCTCCATACCCACATAAGATTTACCGACGATTTTTGAAATTTCTGCCGGTTTTGAACACTTGAAGTTAATAGAAAATGCTCGTCTACAGAAATAAAAATTCAGTTTTCCACAAGCGGATGAGGTCAGGAATGCGGATGTCCAGGTTTTGAAACCCGTAAGTTTCAGTTGTATAGTATTCGAATGTGACTCGGAGGGGGTAGGCGAGGCGAAGGGATGTGGCCTCGAACAATCGGCTACCCAATTTCCTCCAAAAGTGGGATTTCGCACCAGCAGGGGACGGGGATGTTGCCCTGAATCAGGTCAAGGTTTGAGTCTCACACATCATATGGAACTGATAGGAACATTCCATAATGAAACTTCCTGGCAGATTAAACTTGCGTGCTGGAACCGTGACTCGAACCTGGGACCTTTACCTTGTAAAGTTGTGAGGCGGCATCTTGAGTCGTGTCGGGATAGCACAGTCGGTAGTGCGCTTGCCCGCTAAAGGCAAAGGTCCCAGGTTCGAGTCCCGGTTCCGGCACACAATTTAAATCTGCCAGGAAGTTTCATATCAGCGCACACTCCGCTGCTGAGTGAAAGTTTCATTCTACATTCCATAATATTTCCTGGCGAATCTGCAATAAAGAGTGTGATACAACAAAAATAATAACCGTAAACATTTGGAAGAAAACTCGCTGTCAGATTAAACGGAATGGCACACTCGAAGGTGATATGTGCAAATCCTTCAGCCCACTGACGCATTTAACAGCATATATAGTGGGTTTTCGTGTGGTGAAGAGTGGCTTATAAACATCACAGGACGCAAAAACGTCTTGAGTACTTTCAATAATCGGTGAGCTCGCGGAGTATGATGAACAAGTTACAGTCCCACTATCTATCACCAGACGAAAACATGTCACTGTAAGCTGTCACAATGTGGTGTAGGTCTTGGAAGAGGGGAGGAAGCATCAACCACATGATAACGGTGTTTTGGAACATTTATTAGGATACGGTCACAAATTACAATATGGGTTTAATGTGGTCTCCCCTCTCAGAAACGTGCTGCATCCGCAACTTGGCATGGTGGACACTTGCCGGCACCATATCCAGCGTAGTGGGCGATATACCGTTGCATGATATCCTTCAGATCAGAAGTCAGGATATATCCCTGATAAGATTCTTCAAATATCCCCACAACCATGGATTTAGTTCGGAGGAGCTGGAGGACCATACATGCCTAAACATGATGCGGTCGCCATCGAAAGTTTCTCGTAGCACATCTTTCACCGGGCAAGGGACATGGGGTGTCGCCTCATCTTGCACGGAAATAGTGGTGTGGACACAGTTCCATTCTTTCATATCCGGAATCACACGTTGCGCTTGGAGGTCTTTATAGCGTGCAGATAGTCAAAGAAAAACGAACTGAGAATGAAGGATCTAGAGAAACCAAACCCTCACATAAGCTGAGTCAGCGGATATTCCTGCATAACGTGTGGGGCAGAACAACCCCATATGCTACAGTTCTGTGCACCCTGTGAAGTAAAGCGTGCCTCGTTCGTCCAAAGAATATTCCCTGGCCACATGTCATCCATTTCCAAGCGTGCCAAAAAGCGGCCAAGTCACAGCTTTATAGTCTATCCTGGGCTGTATTTAGTGCATATCATCCAGGGATGCCAGTGTAAAATACACCGCAAAAATTTTTGAACTGATGAACAGAATAGAGAAAATTCTCGTGCACAGTTCGAGCATTGGCTTCAGAATTTGAGGCACTTGCTGCACTGTCCGCTCTAGCTACAGAAACTTCATCAATAGCAGTCATGGGAACTGGACGCCTTCCTCTCCCTGCTGTACCGTCTACCACACCCCTCTCATTAAAATTCTGGATCATATTCCGTAGTCCATTTATTGACTAGTGGCCTCTTCACAGCTGTTTCTGTTGGCTATTGCCGCAATGCAGCGCTTCTGTTGCTGCCATTCTGATGAAACAACTTTACCAGCGGTGCACGGCCTTTCTTACAGTTCATATGGAAAACTTTAACCTTCATAAGCGCTTACAACAACAGTCACTTCACAAACGACATCAACAAGCGTCGGTCGCCAAACAACCAACAGCATACTGATGTCAAACTAGGAAACATTTCACATTCTGACTGCTTACAGCGACGTATTTTCGCCTTGTGGCAGAAAGTGGAACAAAATTTTTATTATACTCTGCGAGCGCACCAGTTTGATTTGATTTTATCAGGGAAGCCAGAACAGTCTTAGTCCAACCCGCCACTGCCCGCACCGAAACTAAGTTTATTGTGCGGCATCGCTCCCTGTATATCTAGTAAAGCCAACCAATGCCCTTGAACAGTGCAAGGAGTCCCTTTACCAGTTCCTTATTAGACACAATTTCTTCGGGTCTGGTTGTCCCAAATGTTCTGTGCCTTTTACTCTCCAATGCAATGCATTCGAAGATTAGATGTGATGCAGTTTCATCATTGTCATCACAGATCCTACATTTAGGGTCCTCTTCTGTTATTCCCATTGTATGTAGGTGTTTTTTGAAATTCCCATAGCCTGTCAGCAATCCAACCATGAGTCTAATCTCTCTCTCCTGTTCAGGCCCAGGATTGCAGAGCTTCTTTTAAAACATGGCTTTGGCATCATTACCTTCCAATGTTTCTGTTGATAGACTTTGGTCCAATATTCTGCGTGAGCACACCAGTTACTGAACACACTCAGAAAGTGTCAGCGTCCTGCGATTTACAGAGCCCGCACTGCAACACTCTGAACACCATCACTTTAATTATAACCAACCGGAATTAAAGCCTGAAAGTATTTACAGCACTACAAAATTAAAGGGCAACTTTTTGAGAATCCATTAATTGTTTCCTATTTAATGCAAATGTTAGAAATTAAGTTCCGGAGTATCTAACACCTTCCACTAATATGTCGCCAAAGCGGGCTCCTTTAAGCGTGAACGGCCGGCCGCGGTGCCCGAGGTGACTGAGGCGCTCCAGTCACGGTCAGCACGGCCACTACGGTCGGGGGTTCGAATTCCCCTTCGGGCAAGGATATTTGTGCCGTCCTAGTTCGTAAGTAGTTCATAAGTAGTTTGTAAGTTTAGGGACTGATGACCCCGTAGTTAAGTCCCATAAGCTTAACAAACATTTGAACATTTTTAAGCGTGAACCTTGGACTCAGTGACGCTTGAATCAACAAGCTGCCGGCGGTAGTGATCAGAAAAGCTCAGTGGTACTCATATCATTTGAAGCTTCACGTACGTTAATGATGGCATATCGTCAGCAATTTTCACCATAATTTAGCGAAAAGTCACCGCGGACGAGTCACATGATGGAAAGCTCTTCTCACTACTACCGACATTTTTGCCGTTTGAGTAAGGCCCCTGTGATTGTTGTCAGAACCGCGGCGACAAACGAAAGCACACGATTTGTAATGGATCCTTGGGAAAAACATTTCAGAAACATCGCCGCCGAGAATCAACATGCAAAGGCCTGAGACAATAGATTATATTCCATCAAAGAAAAAACTTACTCCCATATTTTTCACATTTTAAAAGTGCAGTCTGCAGAGCAGTGAGCAACAGAATGACATTCCTGATAAAGTTTGACATTGCTAACACTTCTTGACCGTGCAAAGTGTTGTACTGTAATTTTGCTCTGGTATAAAGGGTGGCATCATTAGGCACCACTTAAAAACACTCATTGATATCTGAACATGACTGAAAGTAGCAAGAGGTTTTTCTTCTTTTTTAGTTTCTTCTTTCGTGCTCTCCTGAGTTGTGGTCAATATGGGGGCTGAATACTGACACATGCGTGAATAAAGTGGCGAACAGTCCATCTAAGGCACTCCCTGTTCAGCAACACTTACAGCTCAATGACTTGGACACAATCATCCAGCTAAGTAGTGTTGATCCTTCGTCCAGTTATATATATCTGGCCCCGAAAGGCGTAACTGCCGTGTGACCATTTTTAATCACCAGTTTCATCTTCTTGGTTGGTGCCTGAGAACAGACAACTCCTTCATATCCATTACAGCTCTCTTACTTATAAGCAGGAGCTAGAATGGTAAAGCAGTACTACTTAATCGAATTGTTGTCGAAATCATTAAGTGGAAAGAGCTCAAGGTATGTGTAAATACAGTACATATAGTGTTCCCGCATTGGAGGGAGGCGTTTGGCACATGTATCAATGTCCAGAATGAAACCTTCATCCTGCAGCGGAGTATGCGCTGACATGAAACATCCTGACAGATTAAAATTGTGTGCCGGAACCGGGACTCGAACCTGGAACCTTTGCCCTTCGCGGGCAAACGCTCTACCACTGAGCTACCCAGACATGACTCACGGTCCCGCCCCGCAACTTAAATTCTGCCAGTACTTCGCCTCCTACTTTCGCAGGAGAACTTCTGTAAAGTTTGGAAAAGTAGGAGACAAGGTACTGGCAGAATTGAAGTTGTGGGGCGGGATCGTGAGTCATGTCGGGATAGCTCAGTGGTAGAGCACTTACCCGCGAAAGGCAAAGGTCCTAGGTTAGAGTCCCGTTTCCAGCAATTTTAATCTGCCAGGAAGTTTCATGCATCGATGTGTTTCCCCACACCCTCTTACTTGCCTCGTGATGAAACAACAGGTGGCCGCAAAACAGAACTCAAAAAGAAGGAACGACATATGATTCATTGTATCATGTTCGAATTTAGTTTTAAACGGTCCGTAATGGTACCACCATTATGACATATAAAGGTCGTGGTTAACTTATAGTCTTAAAAAAATGTTCAAATGTTTGTAGAGCTCATGGGACTTAACTACGGGGTCATCAGTCCCTAAACTTACAAACTACTTATGAACTACCTAACCCTAAGGACGGCACAAATATCCATGCCCGAGGGGGAATTCGAACCCCCGACCGTAGTGGCCGTGCAGACCGTGACAGACGCGCCTCAGTCCCCTCGGCCACCGCGGCCGGCTTATAGTCTTCAAACTGAGCTTAAGTTCCAGGAGTTTGCAAACCCATGACGTTCTGGAAGTAGGGTAGAATTGCCCAGGACGTGTTAGCAGTATCGAATGTCGTCAAGAACATCGTTCTATTGGTCAGTGTACTTCATACTATCGTTTTCGACTGAGAAATGGTTGGGATCCAGCGCCCCAAGGAAACTGGTGATACCCTTGACACCATGTATGTAATCCAGGAAGGCTTTTCGTATCGACTATGAGCGGCGCTTCTTCTGAAATACTTTGACGGCACCCATAAAAACAATGTTATTTCAACTTCAGTCGTTGGGTTTCTGACCTCCATCGCAGAGGAGATGTGTGTGTGTGGGGAGGGGTTGAGGGAGGAAATATGGGTAAGAGGGGTTTCACAACCATTCCATTTTCTTGTTTAAATGGTGAAATGTTTGTATTGAAAGACAGCTGACTGTCGTCTTCCCTAGGTTTTTAACTTTGTAATTTTTCGAAGTTAACTAGACGGGCCTTTTTGCTAAGTGAGAACCCCTTTTGTTCGGAGGTATGTTTTTAAATGTTAGTATCTGTAATATTGCTGGGATTTTATTATGCTAATAATTTATCATTGTGTCTATGAATGTGGCAAGATGAACGGTTTCTCTTTGACGCCACTGTCCCTGTGAGAATGTGTACTTGCTTTATTCTTTATGTTCATGTATGAGCAACTTCTAGCATGGGAGTCTGAGTGTATGAATGAGAAATTTCGTCGTCGGCTGCTGGCTGCTCTCTACTAGTGTTTCTCTGGCTTCGTGTCGATAGGCAGTCGTTACCAACCTTTGCTTTTGATGCTACCAAAGAGGTTCCTCCACCCTTTGGTTACAAGTTGGGTTGGCAATGCCTGATAGCAAGCCTCGGTAGGACGAGCGAGTCTAGGCTCTCCCCACCACCGCGATTTTCCTGGGTTTTTGCCGATTTCCGGTGGTGGCGGGGACTCGCTGGCCCATTTCTTCACTCTGTGGATGCGCTTCGACCTGGTAACATGTTCTGATTTTCTTTTCTCCCTTGAGATGGTAGCGATTCGTTGTGTGGTTTGTTAGACTTCAGAAATTAGGTTCACTTTTTGGAATAAGTATCCTCGATCATGTACGGAAGTGTATTCAATTTCAGTTCAGTGATTTTGCATAGATAAACGCCGTGAATATGTAACTAACTCGGTTTGATAACGTCTTTATGAAACTAGCTGTCGGTGTACGAACTCGGTTTAATTTCTTTCTAGCTTTGTGTGATACGACTAATGTGCGGGAATATTTTTATTCTGTGTAGTGCATGTGAAATATTCCTTTCCTTTTTTTCTTCTGCGAGTGATATGTACTCCACGTGGTGTGTTCTTAGAACAAAGCCTTCAGCTACCCCTGTGTCTGTTTCTATGCCCTTCAGGCAAGATATTATGCATATATCCTTCTGATTTCCTTTAGTACATCGCAATATCCTCTCCACCTATTATAAATTGCTGCTTCGTTTCCAAACTTTTACTTTGCAGTCAATCTCCGTCAGTAAATTCTCTTCTAGCCTTGTACTAGCCCCTTTATTAGCTTGCATATGAAATAATACGTATTTCTAGTGGCCGCATGCCGTATTTCTTAGTTGATTTTCTCCGACTTTGAATTTATTCCACTTACCTGATTTTTGAAGACTTCGTCCATCCGTGTAAAACCTTACAAATCGCGTCTAACTGTATTTATTTATCTTCCTTATGATATCCTACGCATTTCTAAGGGTTGCATGCCGTAGCTATTTTTCTTTATTTTTCGGAAATTGATTTTTTGTATTTTTTACTGGTTTACGGAACCACGTGGTTCCGAACTCCAACTTCAAGGTTTATACCTAGTCACTGGAGCTCTCGCCACTGCTCACACACCAGTGCTTTACTATTGTGTATTCTTGTTTCGTAATCTATGATTCCGTTGATTTTTGTTGAAATGAATACGATATCTAAGCACTTCGCCTTCAGTGGGGTGCGAACATGTAAAGTAGCAGACACGTGCCGTGTGTCTCAGTGAGTCTGCATGTTCACGGTTTGATTTAAATGGTAATTAATCACGGTATTATAGCGTACCATCTCAAGTAAAGACAAACTAGAGCCACCTACGAAGTTTATTTTCCTTGTGTTGCGTGGTACATCCTGGTTCACTGAATTTCACCTACGATAGCGGCGCCTACTTCTGCTTCGTATCAGCACGCTGTGTTGGGTGAATTTCGCTTTGCTTCGCGCGCGTGAGTGGCTGAATGCTTGTTGATTGAAAATACCTCCCCGACGATGTTCAATTCAGATTACTTTAGCTTAATATTCAATGTGGGATGCATTTTATTGTTTAACAAAGTTGGTTCCCCCATTATCAGTGGAACTTTATCGTGATTATGAATATTATTTACCGAATACCCTCCGTTTTTTATTTAACGTTGTTTTTCACCATTGCTGAGAACAAGTTCAGATGCAAATTATCATATTTTAATTCCGTTGCACCATAAATGTTCTCTCAGGCATCTTCATGGAATTGATTAGTTCGCGGTGGCTTGTGTATTAATGATTGTGTGTAATTCTCGTGATCTACGACGTGTGTTGGCCACCATCTCTTTGTCTTCCTGCTACAAAAGTAAATTTTGAGTAAGTTCTAAATTTTGGGCCGTGGAACAAGATTCTGATGCAGGAAGTAGTCAGTAGTTCACGCGAAACCTTTAACTGGTTTTTACGAACAGAATTATGTGTTTAAAGTAAGCTTTTAACTGGATCCTTTCGGCTAGAATTAATTTTACAAATAACGGTGGTCTTACAGTATAGCTGTAGAACTTAACTTGCCTAAGGACAAAACACACACACACACACAAACAGATATATATATATCCAAGGGAGGAATCGAAACTCCGACGGGGAGCAAGGGCGCGCTTAGCAGCAAGGCGCTTTAGAGCTCTCGGCCATCCGACCAAGGTTCCATTATGTGGCACGTCTGAGGCGGCAGATGTGTAGTGCAATTGGTGCCAATGTGAAATCATTAACCCACCATCCATCTACCTCAAGTGAAATTCAGAGCTCACCATTTCTTCTCAAATCTTTGCTGTTTGCAGAATCGTTGTGCATTTTTGTGACGTCAAAGGGAGCCACGCCATTGCACCGTTATACAGGAATTTTATAAATGCTTTGAGCCGAAGTTGAAACCTCTGCATCACAATGGAACTCCAGTACGAGGTTTCGTAAGAGTGCCCATTATATTTGAAGCGGAGTGTAAACCTGAGAAATTCACTTATGTGATTTACATGTTGGTATTCAGTTTTGGTTAAAATATATGTAGTTGTTCTTTCCACATCAGTGAATGATAAGAAATTAATTAGTGAAAAGCACAGTAATGGAAGGTTCCTCACAACTGACAAAATGATCTCAAGAATCAGTCAGTACTGGAAATAATCGAGGTATTTAGAGAGACATGTGGTAACAATGTATGCAGACTGCATACATTTGTTGTTTCTCTTAGCATCACGTCGGTGAAATATTTCGTGAGTATGTGGTGCTGACTTTTTTTTTTTTTTCTTTTTTTTTTTTAAGAAAATGAACTACAGATATCAGGAAGTCGCGGGTGCGTTTCCACACCTGTGAGGGGAACACTTGACTGTTTTTTACACGAGGCGTAACTGTGTGGCAGCCAATGCATCTATGTTGTCTTGTCTGTGTAGATACAGGTGTAGCGGAAATTTCGTGGGTCAGGCGGTGTATATAGAAAAAAGGGCATATATTGGTTATCGCAGCTACGGGATATACATGCACTGCCGGCCGTGTGGAGGCTGTAGCTATGTAAGAGATGTTTGTTACACATTTCGTTGTAGAGTAGATAAGTAACAATGGACAGTACGCCACACTAATATTAGATGAATGTGTTCCTCATAGGAACAGATAACTTTTTGCACTGTAGTAGTTGCTCATGTTCGAACTTAGATCACGTATTTGTGGAGAGATATACACTCCTTTTCTGGGTAGAATGGGATAATTACACTCCTGGCCATTAAAATTGCTACACCACGAAGATGACGTGCTATAGACGCGAAATTTAGCTGACAGGAAGAAGATGCTGTGATATGCCAATGATTTGCTTTTCGGAGCATTCACACAAGATTGGCGCCGGTGCCGACACCTACAACGTGCTAACATGAGGAAAGTTTCCAACCGATTTCTCATACACAAACAGCAGCTGACCGGCGTTACCTGGTGAAACGTTGTTGTGATGCCTCGTGTAAGGAGGAGAAATACGTATCATTATGTTTCCGACTTTGATAAAGGTCGGACTGTGGCCTATCGCGATTGCGGTTTATCGCATCGCGAAATTGCTGCTCGCGTTGGTCGCGATCCAATGACTGTTAGCAGAATATGGAATCGATGTGTTCAGGAGGGCAATAGGGACCGCCGTGCTGGATTCCAACAGCCTCGTATCACTAGCAGTCGAGATGACAGGCATCTTATCCGCATGGCTGTAACGGATCGTGCAGGCACGTCTCGATCCATGAGTCAACAGATCGGGACGTTTTCAAGACAACAACCACCTGCACGAACAGTTCGACGACGTTTTCAGCATCATGGACTATCAGCTCTGAGACCATAGTTGCGGTTACCCTTGACGCTGCGTCACAGACAGGAGCGCCTGCGATGGTGTACGCAACGACGAACCTGGGTGCACGAATGGAAAAACGTCTTTTTTTCGGATGAATCCAAGTGCTCTTTACAGCATCATGATGGTCGCATCCGTGTTTGGCGACATCGCGGTGAACGCACATTGGAAGCGTGTATTCGTCATCGCCATACTGCCGTCTCACCCGGCGTCATGGTATGGGGTTTCACTGGTTACACGTCTCGGTCACCTCTTGTTCGCATCGACGGCAATTTGAACAGTGGCCGTTACATTTCAGATGTGTTACGCCCCGTGGATCTACCCTTCAGTCGATCCCTGCGGAACCATACATTTCAGCAGGATAATGCACGACCGTATGTTGCAGGTTCTGTACGGGCCTTTCTGGATACGGGAAATGTTCGACTGCTACCCTGCCCAGCACATTCTACAGATGTCTCATCACTTGAAACATTTGGTCAATAGTGGCCGAGCAACTGGCTCGTCACAATACGCCGGTCACTACTCTTGATGAACTGTGGTATCGTGTCGAAGCTGTATGGGCATCTGTACCTGTACACGGCAACCAAGCTCTGTTTGACTCAATGCCCAAGCTTATCAAGGCCGTTATTACGGCCAGATGTGGTTGTTCTGGGTATTAATCTCTCAGGATCTATGCACCCAAATTGCGTGAAAATGGAATCACATGTCAGTTCTAGTATAATATATTTGTCCAATGAATATCCGTTTATCATCTGCATTTCTTCTTGGTGTAGCAATCTTAATGGTCAATAATGTACTTTGGTATGTAGGCGGCCGGCGTAGATACGTCTGCCACACCGCACATTTTGCAGTGTGGTGGGTTGTCTACATCGCAGGGGCATCGACTCCGGCACAGCGGATATATAATGGGAGTTTTGTCTTTGCATACTTGAAAATCGCCAAGTAATCAGATTTTTCTTCTGCACTGATGAAGCAACTTTCAATCCCAATGGCATCAATAACCCTCGAAATACACATCAGTGACACAAAGAAAACAGACATTCCCAAGAGCCCTTCTGTGTAAATGTGCGCTGTGATTTGATAGATACTCAGTTGATTACTCCTGTTGTGTTATCTCATCGCCTTATTGGGCCCCGCTATCTACACTGGAAAATGATCTTCCAGCATTATCGGAAGAGTTTCGTTTGGCTACAGAAATGCGTATTTTCTTCCAGTATGGTGGGGCTTCTGTGGATTCTAGTTGTTAGGTGAGACATCTAGACCTGACACCCAGTGGAAAGTGGATCGGTAGACACGGGTGCGTGTCTCGACCACCCCACCATGTCCCCGGAGCTTATTCCTTTGAATTTTTACCTGTGGGGCTGCTCCACTAAATTAAACACTACAGCCGGTCTGATCGTCCGGATTATTAATGATGTACTCTTCGTAAAAGTACGCAAGGACTCTCTCGAAGGGTTTCGCGTGGTGTTATCAAGAGAAGTCAAAGGTGTATTGACGTTGGTGGTGGAATTTTTGAAAATCAAGTTTCAACGTCCTCATTTGCCTTTGCTATAACTTTGTTGGGGTGACATTCTGACAGCCGTATCACACTCACTAAAATAGGACACATGTTATATGCCATTTTTTTGCAGGCGTATTCAATAATTTATGAAAATGGGTGTTTCAAAGGATATTACACGTGTGTCTCTAAGGTGCTTGACGAATGTGTATTTTTGTTAACTTGCTGGCAGATAGACAGCTCACCTAAGCAAAGAGGGGAGTCTGTAGATTTGCATATGTTTCTTATGAGGGACGGTGTGGATGTGCTTCTCATGTGTTTCGCACATCCAAATAGCAGTGGTACCCAAGTCCTGCCTCAGTTACATTATTCTGATACATTGAGAAAACGTTCATCCACTTGCACGATAACAAGATAACACGAGATGCAAACATCATGTTGAAAGACGACCGTCTTCCGTCTTCCATATATTTTTGTATATTCCTGTAAAGTTATAATTTATTTATGTCGCTAGATTATCGTTCTGTTAAAACTTGAACCCCCTCTCTTTTCAAGGCTTGAGGAATAGTATTTTTATTTCATGTGTTAATATATTAGTTAATATTGGTAGGTTTTTCTTATTTTGTTGCGTTAATAATTTATTATTATATTAATTAATGTGGCATAAGTACGGCTTCTCCGCTTCGCCACTGTTCCTGTGAGACTGTGCAATTGTTTTACTTTTAAGTGGGTGCGAGAATCTATGGCTGTCTGAATGTGGGGAGTGATAGCTCGCTTTGCATCTTTCTCTCTGGCTCATTGTCGATAGCTGCTGATACTACCAAAGAGGTTTCTACACCCTTTGGTTGCGAGCTGGTTGGCGAGCCGTCCCTCTTCAGCGCGAGTCTATTCGCTCTCCGTCCCTACCACCGCTCATATTGGATTTTCCGGCTTCCCGGCGGCTTCCCCCGTCTGGTGGCCGCTCGGTCTGGCCATTGTATACTGGGCATCTGGCGAGGTAAGGTTGGTTCTTCTCTTGTCTCTGCGAGATGGTAGTATTTCATTGTCTAGCACGCGTAACTTAGAATCATTTTTTTGGAATATTTCCTCCAATCGTGTGCGGAAATGTGTTCTCGTTTTTCAATTCAGTGATTTCCAATAGATAAACACAGTGTGTGTGATTCTAGTAGCAGTTTGATAATGGCCTGGTATATTAAAACCTTTTGTGATCATGTGGCGGTGTATGAACTCTGTAAATACTTACTAGCTTTTTGGGGCTCTATTTCTAATAGGTGATATGTTAATTTTTGTACAGTGCATGTAAAAATCTTCTCATCGTTTCCTTCCGTGAGTGATATGTGTTCCACGTGGTTGGTCCATAGAACAAAGCCTTTAGCTACCATTCTTGTTTGTTTCATGCCCATCAGGCAAGTAACTATGCGGCTATCCTTCTGATTTCCACCAAGATTTCGCGGCTTCTCTCCCCACCTATTTTAATTTGTGGTTTCTCCTCCGACTTGTAGTACGCACTCTGTCTATGTCTGTAATTCTCTCTGAGCCTTGTACAACCTTCTTCAATAGCTTCCTTATGTAATTCTAAACATTTCTATGGGCTGCATGCTGTAATTCTTAATTTTATATTTTCGACTTTGTAATTATTTAACTTGTACGAGTTTTTTGAGACTGGACTCCATCCGTCTCTGTAAGTGCTCCCTATCGTGTGTAGCTGCATTTCTTTCGCTTCTTCTTGTAATTCTATAAATTTCTATGGGTTGCATGCCGTAATTCTTATTTTTACTTTTCCGACTTTGTAATTATTTCATTTTTGTGGTTTTTCTGAGACAGGACCTCATCCGTCTCTGTAATCGCCTCCTATCACGTGTAGCTGTATTTCATTCGCTTCCATATATAATTCTAAGCATTTCTTTGGGTTGCATACTGTAGTTAATTTTCTTTATTTTTCGGAAACTGAATTTATACGATATTATCGGTTTTCGGAACCTCGTGAGTCCGAGTTCCAACTTCCGGGGTTTGCAGCTAGTCACCTGAATTCACGCCACTTGTCATATAAAACCAGTACCTACATCGATTTCTAACAGACTGCAACTTAAGAATACACCGTGATTTAGTATAATGAATCCGACTTTCAACCACTTCACCTCCAGTGGCGTGCGTTTATATATCGTAGCCGTGTGTCGCCGGTAGCGTGTTTGCTTGTGGTCCAATTCAGATGTAATTTAACTTGCTATACACACGCACCATCTCAAAACAGGCAAGACAGACCAGAGCCAGGTTCAAAGTGTTTTTGTATATTTTGTTTTGTGCTACCTCCGCCTTGTTTTACGATAGCGGCGCCTGCTTCCGACTTGTCTCAGCACGCTTATTTTGGCGAGTTTCGCTGTAGCATTGCGTGTGTGTGAGCGGATGAGTGTTGTTTGTGAATCCTCCCCCCCCCCCCCCAGTAGCGTTAAATCATGTATAATTTAGGCTGGGCCCCGTCCGTATTAATCCATGTAAGAGATGCATTTTTATTGTATTAACAAAATTGATTCCCCATTTTGCTTGTTTTCTGTCTGAATAAACAAGTTTAAGTTCAGCATAATCCGTAAGTTGCCTAAAAATTGTAGTTTTAGAGCACCTTCCCTCTTTTATTTAATATTGTTCTTCACAAGTGCTGACAACTAGCTCAGATACAATTTTTCTTATGTCTAAATTGCTTTGCGCCATAAATGTTTTCTTAGCTACCTTTCTAAGATAACTTTAATTGTGGTGGCTTGCTTATTAATGTCTGTGTGTAATAACGTATGAGCTGCTATGTATATTGACCTCTTTAGTATTAACTTCCTGTTACTGAAGTAATTTGAAACGAGTCAGTTCCAAATGTTCAAATGTTTGTAAAGTCTATGGGACTTAACGACGGGGTCATCAGTCCCTAAACTTACAAACTACTTATGAAATAACTAAGACTAAGAACGGCACAAATATCCATGCCCGAGGGGGGATTCGAACCCCCGACCGTAGTGGCCGTGCAGACCGTGACTGAAGCGCCTCAGTCTCCTCGGCCACCGCGGCCGGCGAGTCAGTTCTCAGTTTGGGCCAGGGAACAAGGTTTTTTAGCAGGGAGTAACCGGTAGTTTACACGGACCTTATTTACTAATTTTAGTGATAAAACAAAGCTGCTGTTACGTACAGTGGTCGACTTTTAATGTGGACAATCTCCCTTTTAAAGGAAGTGGAGTGTAGCCGTTTTATGTGTCCGTTCCTCCGCGCCATTCCCTCTAACCACAATATTTCCACATCCATAAGGTGTTAACTCCGTGGAGACATGGGCAACGGCAGGAAGGATAAGGAGTATGGATTTATCTTCAATATCGGTAATCAAGAAGAAGCAAAATAAGGACCCCTGTACATCATATGATCTCCAATACAAACAGTATTATTTTGCAGTAGTGAATACAACGTCGAAACAAAAAATTGAGATCATAGAAGACAATATTAGCAAACTGCTAAAAATTATTTAGTGAATTATCAGTGCAGTGACTAAAATATAATTTCTTTGTTTTAGACCTCCGGAAGGTGCGCGAGGCTTGGAGTGCCGAGTGGGCTATGACGAATGCACCAAACAAGCTTCGGGCAGTGAAGCCGTCCACAGCCCTGTGGAAATCTTCACTGCGGCCGATCCGCCGAGAGGCGGTTGTCCTCTGCCGCCTCCGTATTGGGCACACGTGGTTAACCCACGGCTATCTCCTTCGCCGTGAGTCCCCGCCCGTGTGTCGATGTGGTGTCGTAATGACAGTGGCCCATCTTTAGATGGACTGTCCGATTTTAGCCAACTTGTGGCACTCTTTTAATCTCCCAGACGCGCTACCCTTAGTTTAAGGCGACGACGCCTCTATGGCTAACGCAGTTTTAAGTTTTATTCGCGCGGCTGGTTTTTATGACTCTATCTAGTGATGGGTGCTGTGGCCTGCTGTCTTAGGCTGGCACCAATCCAGCACTTTTAACAGATTTTTACAGGCCCTTATGTGAAGTACCTAGGGGTTCTTAGCGTGTGCAGTATGGCTGGCTCGTCCTGTTTTATATTTGTGGTCAGCCAGTCATGGTACTCTGCTCTATAGTTTTAATTATGTTCCTTCCTCTGTTTTACCAATTGTGTGTGTCTTCGTTCTGTATTGTTTCCGACAGGTCCATCGTTAGCCTGTCCCTTTTGTGCGTTCCCATTTTCTGAGCTCTGTTTTTACTTTTTACTGTCTTAAAAAATGTTCGAATGTTTGTTAAGCTTATGGGACTTATCTACGGGGTCATCAGTCCCTAAACTTACAAACTACTTATCTACTACCTTACGCTAATGACGACACAAATATCCATGCCCGAGGAGGGATTCGAACCCCCGACCGTAGTGGCCGTGCAGATCGTGACTGGAGCGCCTCAGTCCCCTCGGCCACCGCGGCCGGCTACTGTCTTAAAAGCGGCCTCTCAGCTAGGAACAGGGGACTGATGACCTAGCTGTTTAGTCCCCTCAAAAAAACCAAGAACAATTTTAGACATCCAGTAAACAAACACCCATTTTCAACTGCGATCCAGTCATTACTGACTTCACTGAGTGTAGGAGAAATACAAAGGAATGTGGTTTTATCCAGATAAATGAAATCTTCCTGAGAAATGCGTTGCTGGAATATTTCTCAGCGCGCGAAATTAATTTTGAGAAGCAACACGGCGCGGCCTGCCTCCTAGAAGTAATTTGGCGGCGGGCGAGGTGACGCGGCGTTGTAAATTGCTATTGGAAACTCGAGCGCTAGCCGAGCGCCGCCGGAGAGACGGATTTGCCTGCCAACAAATAGCTCCTCGCTTTCCGACGCTCCCTCGGGGCTCCAGCGACAGGCCGCGCGGTGGTGTATTAAAATAAATATTTTACGGCACTCTTCGGTCAAAGGGCGAA
The DNA here is from genome assembly GCA_026315105.1 of Locusta migratoria. Classification (NCBI taxonomy): domain Eukaryota; kingdom Metazoa; phylum Arthropoda; class Insecta; order Orthoptera; family Acrididae; genus Locusta; species Locusta migratoria. Next base: position 719,417,335 of record CM048755.1, on the reverse strand, counting down.
ACTTCAAGAGCGTGCCGACGGGCACAAAAATGAAAGTAAACGTGGTAACGACTTTAGGTTTAAGAGGCAAATTACGTCCGTCGGCAATAAAATTTATTAGGGCAGCCGATGATGTACTTAAAAGAAATCTGACTGGCACAATACGCCAACTTTAGAACTAGTTTCTATACCACTAAAATTTTCCCGTCACTTGGTTTGCAAGTGAATTTAAGCCGTTACGTACTCTTTTAGAATTCGCTAAGAGAAGTTTTGTTTTCTGAAATGCAACATTTATATTGATGAAACTGAACTGTCTACATGACTCATAACACAAGTTGGCGTATTAAATTTAATTGATAACTACTGTTTTATGAGCAGCTGGTTCTAGGGGGATTCTTCTTCATCGTTAGTACGAGGCGTTCGATTAGGCGCACACAAAATAATGACATTAGCAATTTTTTCTCGATGAAATGACAGCAAATGTTCAAATGTTTGTAATTCTATCGGACCAAACTGCGTGGTCATCAGTACGTAGCTTACAAACTAACTTAAACCTACGTAAACTAACCTACGGACAAACACACACACCCATGCCCCAGGGAGGACTCGAACCTCCACGGCGAGCAACCGCGCGCTCCGCAGCGAGTCGCTTTAGACCGCTCGGCTGCTCCACCGCAGCAAATGACAGCAACTGCAAAAGACTAAATTTCGGATATATCACAGGAAACGTAAGATGAACTAGAGATGTAATGTTTAAAAGAGCTCCTCCTGTATATTATTTGTTTCCTTCATTGGAATTCAATCGATAAAATCCAAATAGTTAAAAAAAACAGCAACAACCACTTGCACTTCTTTTTCTTTATTTCACCGGTTTCATACACTTGGTGCCATTATTGGGATATCTGATTCATGACATATGTCTTATTAACAAACCTGTAGTGAGATTTTGAAGTAACATATGTTTGTTTGTCCTGTACATACTACCGGTTGTTTGCGTCTAGCTAGACGATATATTTCGTATATTGTCCCTTTCAGCAACTGTGAAGTCTAATTTTTAAGAAACAGCAGCAGGTTAGGTTACATTAACGCTTGTTGCATAGATGATGAATACGAGATTTCGTAATGATGTGGAACCTGTCAGTTTAGTAAAAAAAAAAAAAAAATTACACGACATACGCTTTTTTCAAATTACCAATTTTTATGTAAAAACACATCTACTGAGTAGAAAGAGTTGTCATTCAGAAAGTCATTCAGTTTGTTTTCAAATGCTGATTGGCTATCTGTCAGACACTTGATGTTATTTGTTAATTAACCAAAGACTTTTGTGGCTGCATAATTCACCTACCTTCTATGCCAAAGTAAGATTGAAGCTTCAATAGCATATACCATCATTTCTCCTAGTGTTGCAGCTATGCACACTGCTATTACTTTCGATTGGGTTGGGTTATTAATAACAAATTTGATAAGAGAATATATGTATATATTGTGAATCTACTGTGAAGTTCCCTAGATCCTTAAATAAGTGTCTGCAAGATGATCTTATTTCGTCCCCAGAAATTATTGTAATTACACGCTTTTGTGCAATGAATAATTTTTTGTTCAATGATGAATTATCCCAAAATATACCATATGAAGCAGTTAACCGAACAACAAGGTACCTGAAGGTGTGGTCTAAGTGCTAGAAACTGGTAAAATAAATAAAATGAAATGCAGCTGCTTGCACTAATTGCTCTCTCTCACCTTTATTTTTTTTATTTTTACAAACTATATTTCATAGTTTCTGAAATGGAAAAAATACTCAATATCGAAATAATAATCAGTCGGCAGCACCAACACGGCGTTGGCTCTTATCTCAGTACTCACGTGAACTCTCAGCCGTCTAGCAGTACTTTACTAACAGCAAGTCGATCGGTAAAGGTGGTCCAGAATCGCGATCACATCGACCTCTCATCTAGCGCTCACTCCAATAAGGTTCAGAGGGGGGTTACGGCTGTGGTTACCACACTGGACTCGCACTCTGGAGGGCGATAGTTCAAATCCACCTCCCGCCATCCAGAGTTATCTTTTCCGCGATTTCTCTAAATCACTCGGGCAAATGCAGGGATGATTCCTTTGAACGAGCACGACCAATTTCCTTCTCCATTGTTACCAAAACAATCCGAGCGTGAGTTCCGCCTCTAATCACGACGCAGTACACGTGTCGTTCAACCCGAATGTTTCTTCTTTTTATGTAAAGGAGTCGGCAGCATTTTGGTATGGTCAGCATATGGGGTGGCTGGACCCTTTTTCTGACGTCACCTCATTACCCCCATTGGCGGAATGGTGCGTTCCCCACTTTCTGCGTATTGTATATCACATGCTGAAATATGGGGATATTTTTTAGTGTTTGCGAACGGAAATAGAACCGGAAATTTATATCAGTCCGTGAAGAAACTGTTGCCTATTTACTTAAATCTCATCTATATTAGTATTATATATGTGTAGGACAGCCGGCCGCGGTGGCCGAGGGGACTGAGGCGCTGCAGTCACGGTCTGCACGGCCACTACGGTCGGGGGTTCGAATCCCCCCTCGGGCATGGATATTTGTGCCGTCCTTAGGATTAGCTAGTTCATAAGTAGTTTGTAAGTTTAGGGACTGATGACCCCGTAGTTAAGTCCCATAAGCTACACAAACATTTGAACATTTTTTTTGTGTAGGACAAACTATGAGAATATTATTAAAACAACAACAGTGAATAATAACATTTACATACCTTAAATCAGAAGATGTTCTTCGATCGTAAACACTGAAAACGCACTTTCGTCATCCACTAACTCAACTGAACTGACAAACTGGCGTGGTTGGCGCTGCGGTTTTGCATTTTCACTAGACTGCAGCACCTCACGGAACTAAGAAACTATACCTCTGGAGAGGGAACGACATGTGTCGTATGTACCTAGCAAGGTCGTAAGAGATGGAAAGGAGCCTCCGTGGTACAACAACCGAATTAGAAAGCTGCTACGGAAGCAAAGGGAACTTCACTGCAAACATAAACGTAGCCAAAGCCTTGTAGCAAACAAAAATTACACGAAGCGAAATGTAGCGTGAGAAGGGCTATGCGAGAGGCGTTCAACGAATTCGAAAGTAGAGTTCTTTGTACTGACTTGGCTGAAAATCCTAAGAAATTTTGGTCTTATGTCAAAGCAGTAGGTGGATCAAAACGAAGTTTCCAGACACTCTGTGACGTAAATGGCACTGAAAAAGAGGATGACACTCTAAAGGCGGAATTACTAAATGTCTTTTTCCAAAGCTGTTTCACAGAGGAAGATTGCACTGCAGTTCCTTCCCTAGATTGTCGCACAGATTACAAAATGGCAGATATTGAAATAATTGACAGAGGGATAGAAAAACAATTAAAATGGCTCAAAAGAGGAAAGGCCGCAGGACCTGATGGGATACCAGTTCGTTTTTACACATAGTACGCGAAGGAACTGGCCCCCCTTCTTGCAGTGGTGTATCGTAGGTCTCTAGAAGAGCATAGCGTACCGAAAGATTGGAAAATGGCGCAGGTCATCCCCGTTTTCAAGAAGGGTCCTCGAACAGATGTGCAGAACTATAGGCCTATATCTCTAACGGCGGTCAGTTTTAGAATTTTGGCACATGTATTATGTTCGAATATAATGACATTTATCGAGACAAGGAATCTGCTCTGTAGGAATCAGCATAGGTTTCGAAAAAGGCGTTCGTGTCAAACCCAGCTTGCGCTATTCGTCCACGAGACTCAGAGGGCCATAGACACGGGTTCTCAGGTAGATGCTGTGTTTCTCGACTTCCGCAAGGCGTTTGATACAGTTGCCCACAAACGTTTAATGAACAAAGTAAGAGCATATGGTCTATCAGACCAATTGTGTGATTGGATTGAGGAATTCTTTGATAACAGAAAGCAGCAGGTCATTCTCAATGGAGAGAAGTCTTCCGAAGTAGGAGTTATGTCAGGTGTGCCACAGGGGAGTGTCGTGGGTCCGTTGCTGTTCGCGATATATATAAATGACCTTGCGGATAACATCGGAAGTTCACTGAGGCTTTTTACGGATGATGCGGTAGTATATAGAGAGGTTGTAACAATGGAAAATGGTATTGAGATGCAGGAGGATCTGCATCGAATTGACGCATGGTGCAGGGAATGGCAATTAAAGCTCAATGTAGACAAGTGTAATGTGCTGCGAATACACAGAAAGAATGATCCTTTATCATTTAGCTACACTATAGCAGGTCAGCAACTGGAAGCAGTTAATTCCATAAATTATCTAGGCGTAGTCATTAGGAGGGATTTAAAATGGAACGACCATAAAAAATCAATCGTCGGTAAAGCAGATGCCAGACTTAGATTCATTGGGAGAATTCTAAGGAAATGCAGTCCGAAAACAAAGGAAGTAGGTTACAGTACACTTGTTCGCCCACAGCTTGAATACTGCTCACCGGTGTGGGATCCGTACCAGGTGGGATTGATAGAGGAAGTGGAGAAGATCCAACGGAGAGCAGCGCGCTTCGTTACAGGATCATTTGGTAATCGTGAAAGCGTTACGGAGATGATCACTAAACTCCAGTGGAAGACTCTGCAGGAGAGACGCTCTGTCGCTCGGTACGGGCTTTTGTCGAAGTTTCGAGAACTTGACTTTACTGAGGAGTCTAGCAGTATATTGCTACCTCCTACGTATATCTCGCGAAGAGATCGTGAGGATAAAATCAGAGAGATTAGAGCCCACACAGAGGCATACCGACAATACTTCTTTCCGCGAACAATACGTGACTGGAATAGGAGGGAAAATCGATAGTGGTACTCAAGGTACCTTCCGGCGCACACCCTCGGGTGGCTTGCGGAGTATGGTTGTAGATGTAGATGTAGATGTGTTAGCTATTGCCTGCTGTTCGTCATTACCCGGTTCTCCCCTACAACTTAATAACATTTACCCTTCCAGGTTCTACTTTCCATCAAGTTCCCTGGACGGATAGCTACTACTCAAGAAGAAAGAAGCTGATAAAATAGAAAAGCGCTCTCGCATTTTTGCTGAACTGCTGTGTCACGGGGCGTCAACTGATTACAAGGGCCGTTTTGGGATTTATCAAAGGCTGATGTAATAAGCTTACGCAATTAATATCATCGCGGTGTTAATGCGGATAAAGAGGAATTTTTAACCACTTCCACAAATTATCTGAGCGATTCTGACGCTAAATTACTTTCTCTTCGTCTGGGCACGGCAGTCCACTTAAGACATTAAACTCAAACCCGTAACAAAAGACCTCCCTCCTGGGCAATTAACGGCAGGTCTCCAACGCAGAACAGCTGACGCCGCTGAGTTACCCGCACCAATTTTCCAAAACATTTAGTCGTAACGAACAAAATACGTAACACGATAGTAATGTACAAATTCCACCAATAAATCTCACCGAGTGTTCCATTTTCAGTGCTTTCGAAAGCAATGGGAATTCAGTTTTCCACTAAGCTCACGGTAAATTGCCTACTTATTTGCTATTTTTCGGACTACACAAAGTACATTTGCGTTACCAGCCTTGTCACTTATAACAAAAAATTACTTCATATTCGCGGAATGTATGACGTTAACTGGAAATGGGTAAAGTTGATAATGTGTACCCAGCCAGGATTCAAACCCGTGTCTCTTGCTTGCTAGGCAATTGCGTAGACCCCTACACCACTGGGGACACAGCGACCACCAAGAGTGCACGGACTACTGAAGTACTCATCCCGTCAAATTCAAATTCTTAACTTTTCTCTGCCCATTATTACTCAAATTTGCGGTTTCGTCAAACTGATTTTCGCAAGAGTAAGGGCCAAGGAATGCCTCCGAATTGAAGACTGGATCATTTTCCGTCATCGGCATATTGTATACGTTAATATATATAAATGTACATGTAGTGTCTGTTTTTTCTGATATACATAACACTCATGAAAAATTCCTTGAGTAGAGTCCATAAACGTGATGATGGTCAATGGATGTCGACTTGAGCACATAATGCTTTATTCTTTTGGTAGCCTATTTCATCTAAGGACATTGAGAAAAAATTCTCTTGTTGGACGTAGTTAATTCAGAGTTTTACAAAAAGTAAATCTGAGATGGTGACCTCACGAGAGCTTTTGAGTCTCAGAATCACCTAGATACGTCGTACTATGTCATTCAGATCAATTACATTTGCTTACCGCTAGTACTCCCTTTGCTTTTCGTCTCTCACTGCAGTTTATTCTCCATGGCAGATTTCTGCTCAAGGTTAGGCGAATGCACCTGCGCCACGCGTATTTAGTAACAATAAATCAAACCGAAATTTATCAGACTTTTCTGTTCTTCACAGTTTTACGGGTGGTAAATACACACATGGTTGTTGATCAGTTTCTCTTCCGGTAGATACAGGCAGACATATAAAAAAACCAACCTTACTCTTCTTTTTCTGAAATTTATCGTATTAAACTACACAGTCACCATGACTTCTTAGACTTAAAACTAATTTGTTCAGAAATGAGCTTTTTCGCTTGAGGGCTAACGGGAATTTCTTAGTACTGTTCCTCTTCAAATACTTTTCAGACTGATACAGCAGTGAGGCGACCAAAAAGTTTCTTTCCATCGATCTGCTTTCCTGGCTGCGGCGATGCCACGGCATGCGGTTGTCTGAAATGTAACAAACAAGTCCGTATACAAACTTCAGACAAATATCTTTTTAACGACTGCCAAGGACGCATAGCATCATGAAAAAGCAATGATGAGCTATGTGTTCATTACCTATAAGCCGTACATAACAGTAGACAGAAACAAAGTGAGTCAAAGATGGAATAGTTCCAACAAAACCATCTCTCCAGATGATCAAATAAATGTCATATTTATTTATTTCGGTCTGTGTATTAACATATGTCTGAACGAACAGACAGCATTTGTGATCCTGCCACATTATCTATCAGTCAACAAAGGATTTAACGACGTTTGCTGCCAGTGTGGACTGAAATAATGGAACGAGGGAAGCTGACAATTTGTGTCCAGCTGGGATCAGAACCCGGGTCTTCCTACTTACTAGGTAGTCGCGCTGACCACTACAGTCTCGTGGACTAAAACCCTTGCACACCTGGATTTCCAATTTGTCCATACATAACTAACGTATTGACCCTGCCAATTTTGCTCAATACTAGCGGCATCTTGACCATTTCAGTAAGTGATCAGACATACTGTGCGTCCGCAGTGATGAAAGGATCTGTGGGTGTGTTCGCCTTAATTATGTACATGTAGTGTCTGTTCCTTCTGATATGTTTGTCTTTTTGTTCGTATTTTATGCACGGCCGCACCGTACATCCGATTGCTATAAAACTTTGTCAACTCATTACTTGCACTCGTACGAAGGATATAGACGTACTAAAATGCACTTAAATGTGATTTGCATAGTATCCCATGTAGATAGATGTAGATGTAGAACTTCGTATGGTGCATGGCTAATGGTGCTTTACAGTCACTTAATTTGTTTCTTGCGCCTTCATACTGAAATGGCTGGACGGCTATGAATGAAATTTGGGACAGTGGTAGCTTATACCCTGATTAATATGTGGGCTACCTTTCGTAAGCCATCGTATGGTGCCTAGCGGTGGGTACCTTACAATGTGCTAATACGTTTGTTTCTCTTAACGCTGAAACGTCTATATGGAATTCAATGAAATGTGGAATAAAGAAAGATAGCTTATATCCGGAATGAATACATGGGCTATCTTTCGTAAGCCTCCGTAAGTGCATGGAGGAGGGTACGTTACGACAAACATCCAAATTTTTTGACTGGTCCCATGAAATTAAGCATATAAATTTTTGTTTTCATTAAGGAGATTTTTTATAATCTGCAAGCCAGTGAATTTAGCATTGCGGACTTTGACACCATTTGACCAGTCACTATGAAAATTGGCTCATATATGTATGTTTTCATATATAGGAGGGAGAGGGTAGAGGAGGACACGGATAGAGAGAGGGAAGAGGAAGACAATGAGAGAGTGGAGATGGTGACACGCAGGTGAATGGAGATGAACAGAGAGGGGGGGAGGAGGACATGGACAGAGAAAGGAACAGGTGGTGGCGGCGGAGGGGGGGGGGGGAGGTTGAGCTGGTGAACGAAGAGAACGGAAAGGAGGAGATGGACTAACTGAAGGGTAGATGAAATAAGTGCCTGGGCGTCGCCGATATATATATATATATATATAGTGAAGACGGCAATCGATCCTTCCGTCAGTGTGGATACACACTTAGCGTCTACTCTTACGGGAAACGAAGAAATGCCTGGAATAATGAGGGATAATGAGCAGGGACACTACTTTAGTGGTGGGAGAATTTGCGTTTGACGGGAGGCGGGCAAGGATAGTTCCCGCGACAATGATTACTGTGTTCCCAGTGACTGCCAGCTAGGTATCTCTGCAAGTTCGGTGAGAGCTTTAGCAGCTGTCCGTAATTAAAAGAAATGAGTGTAAGTGTGTGGACCCAGGTTTGAATTCCGGCTGTACACGAATTTTCATCCTGCTCCATTGTTTTATTTCAGTGCCCAATGGCAGCTAACCGCATTTTTTCCTGTGAAAATATCATATTCAGTTTGCAATTGTGGGGACGTAGTCACTAAATGAAATTCAAGCAATTCACTATTTTTCTCCCGATAGACGCCAATTCGTCCTCGGATTGGACTTTTTGATCACGATATTTACAAAACATACTTAATCTTTTGAGAGTGGAAGTAGTGAAGGCCGCTAAGAGTAATACATGTAGGAGGTCAAGGCGTAGTATAAATCCTTGGGTAACGCAGGAGATACTAAACGTTACTGGTGAAAGGAGAAAATGCAATAATGCAGCACCTGAAGCAGGCAAAAGTTAGTACAGGCAGCTACAAAATGAGATTGACAGATGGTCCAGATTGGTTAAGTAGGAGTGGCCAGAGGATAAATATATGTTCTTAGAAGAATGTATAACACGGGGAAAGGGAGATACTACCCACAGAAAAATAAAAGAGATGTTTGCCGACAAGAGCTCCGATGCAAATCGAGAACTAACCAAAGAAGAGAAAACTGGTAGGTGCAAGGATTACACAGAGGGGCAATACATTGGAAATAAACTTGAAGACAGTATTATATAAATGGAACGGGAGGAAGATGAAGATGAGACAGAAGATACTATTTGCGAGAAAAGCTGTACAGAGCACCGAAAGATTGATGTCGAAACAATACCATTGGAGTAGGTGCTATTCTCTCTGGACTGCTAATATCCTTGGTAGAGCCACTGATGAAGAAACTGTTCCACTTGGTGTGCAAGATGTATAAGACAAGGGATATACCGTCAGACTTCAAGAAGAATACAATAATTCCAATTCCAGAGAAGGAAGTGCCGACACGTGTGAAAATAACAAATATCAATTTAAAAAGCCATAGTTGCAAAATACTAACACCAATTATTTAAATACCAATAGGAAAAGCTAATAGAAGCAGACCTGGGAAAACATCAGTTTGGATTTAGGGGTTATTTAGGAACACGTGAGACAGTACTCATCGTACGATTTATCTTAAATCAATAAATAAAGAAACTAAATCTACGTTTTTAGCTTCTTTAGATTTGGATAAACTTTTTCAAAATATTGACTGAAATATTCTCTTTCAAATTCTAAAGGTTACATACAGCTTGCACAAAACCCATACAGCAGTTATAAGAATCCAAGGGAATGCAAGGGGTGTTGCGGTTGGGAAGTATTAAATTTGGGTTGTTTCTTTCTCCATCAAAAACTTTTGAAAACGTAATTAAAGTTAAGGGATAAAAATTAAAATCTTTACGTTTTCCCGATGACATTGTACTTCTGCCAGAGAGCAAAGGACCTGGAAGAACAACTGAAAGAAATGAATATTGTCTTGAAACGAGGGTATAAGATGATCCTTAAAAAGAGAAAAATAATGGTAATGGAAAGTAGTCTAAAAACGAATGCAATACTGAAGTAATTAGAGCAGATCAGGTAACGAAACAATAAAAGTTGTAGACGATTTTTGTTATTTGGCCTGCAAAATAACCTATGATAGCCAAAGTAAGCTATCATAGCCGAAGTAGGAGGAATAGAAAATGCAGAAGAGCAATAGTATGAAATGCATTTGTGAAGAAGAGGATATGTTGACATCAAATATCAGTGTATTATTGAAGGCGTTTGCTGGAGTGAAACGTAGACGATAAGGAGTTCAGACAAAAACTTATACAGGCTTTTAAAATGTGGTACTACTGAAGAATGCTGTTGATGTGTGGTTACATCGCATAACTACGTTTATATCTAAATAATTACATTATCACATTTAAGTGTATGGTAGAGGATTTATTGTATCGCTTTTATGATATTTCTCTACTGTTCCATTCTCTTATAGCGCACGGGAAAATTTCTATTATTTTATTCTGATGATTATGTTTCCATATGTTGGTGGATGCTAACAAAATATGTTCGCATTCGAAAGTAAAATTTTGTGAAAAGAATTTCTAAAATATAACTTGCTGCAACGACTAACGCCTTTATTTTAATGATTTCCACACTAACTTGCGCATCATTTCCGTAACACTCTCTCCCCAATAATACAAAACCAACTACCCTTCTCTAAACTTTCTCTAAATCCACCGTCAATTCCAGTTGTTGGGGATCCCACAATACACCAAATGAGGTCCAAAAGTGCAATGCAGGAAGTTTATATGGTAGTTCTGTTATATCTTCTGTTCTGTCAATGAAACGTAACCTTTGGTTCGCCTTCCCTACGATATTTTTTGTGTGTTTTTTGGAATTTAAGTTGTTCGTAATTGTAATCCCTAGGTAAAAAAGGTAAAGCAGTCAACAATCCGAAGACTGGTTTGAACACCACAGTGCTTTACTAGGCATAGTCCTGTCTGGAGGTGGTATGCCGTTGCCTTCCTCCGACCTTCGAACTGACTTACCCAGCCAGCCTGAAATGAATTTACTGTCTGTAGAAGTGAGTGATTTATGGCGTAAATGTAGTTTAACGGATTTAGTTTAGTACTCATACGGATGATGTATAGTAATACATTATTTAGGGTCAATTGCCAACTTTCGCACCATGCAGCTATATTATCTAAATCCTTTTGATGATGCTTTTAATCTTCTGGTGAATTCACTAAGAGATAAATTACAGAATCATCCGCAAACACTCGTAAAAGGGGGGATAAAATTGTCTCCTAGCATTGTCTGCAGATATCATTTCTGTTTTACTCCATAACTTTCTGACAATTACTATGAACTGTGTCCTTTCTGACAGGAAATTACGAATCCAATTGCAAACTATGGTGGTATTCCGCAAACGCTCAATTTGATTATAACCCATTTGCGAGGTACAGTTTCAAAAGACTTCCAGAAATCGGGAATTATGTAATCGATTTGAGATACCCTGTCGATACCATTAATCAAAAACGACTGTTTCACTAGAACGATACTTTCTGAATCCGTATTGACTGCGGATAAATAGGTCATCCTCTTCGATGTATTTCATAATTTTCGAGGAAAGTGTATGTTCCAGTAGCCTGCAGCAGACAGATATAGGCCTATAATATTGCTCATCACTCCTATTGTCTTTCTTGAATATTGGAGTGCCGCGGTGGAGTAACCGAGCGGTCTAATGCGCCTCGCTGCGGAGCGCACGGTAGCTCGCCGTCGGAGGTTCGAGTCCTCCCTGGGGCATGGGTGTGTGTGTTTGTCCTTAGGTTAGTTTACCTTAGTTTAAGTAGTTTGTAAGCTACGGACTGATGACCACGCAGTTTGGTCCGATAGATTTACAAACATTTGAACATTTTTTGAATAGTGGAGTGACATGCGGAACTTCTTTTGGTACGGATCTTCCACTGAGCGAGCTTTTGTATATAATAGGTATATTGGTGTATCGTATCAGAATACTCTGAAGCGGTAAACAATGTGCACAGGGACACTTGCTTTAGTGAAGTGACTCAAGTTGCTTTAATAATGCAAGGATACCTACTTCTAAATTACGCAAGGCGACAGCAGTTCTCGATTAGAATTATGGAGTATATGTATCATATTCATTGGTGAACGTATATGGACTGCAGTTTACGCTAAATTTCGAGTCTCTGTAAAATACTGCAGATCTAGAGGAGTTTGTGTGTTTAAATTTGCATGCTTGTTTTCGACGAATCAGCCCCCGCTTTTGTTAATTTGTTTGCTACAAATCCCTCAGTAGCTGTCGACGTTATTTCTTTAAGTCTAACCGACATCTGGTCTATCTCCACACTGTTAGTTTCGAAAGACTGAAGACACTGATTTAGGATAGCTTTAAGTGAATTTTTATCTACTTTTTTAAACAATTATATTGTTCATTTAACGACAAATATGTGTTCTCTAATCCCTGTATCTGTTTTGGTGCTCTTTATTAGCTCTGGATGATTTGATACTAAGAGGTCAACTATGTTTTATCAATGATTTACTATTCCATTGGGTTCATGAACCACATGCTCGGGATAGTTTTCGGAGAACTGTATTCAGTAAAATTTCGGATGATGTTTTATCGTTTGCTCCGATTTAGAAGATGTACACTCCTGGCCATTAAAATTGCTACACCACGAAGATGACGTGCTATAGATGCGAAATTTAACCGACAGGAATAATATGCTGTGAAATGCAAATGATTAGCTTTTTAGGGCATTCACACTAGGTTGGCGCCGGTGGTGCCACCTACAACGTGATGACGTGAGGAAAGTGTCCAACCCTATTTCCCATACACAAACAGCAGTTGACTGGCGTTGCCTGGTGAAACGTTGTTGTAATGCATCGTGTAAGGAGGATAAATGCGTACCATCACGTTTCCGACTTTGATAAATGTCGCATTGTAACCTATCGCGATTGCGGTTAATCGTATCGCGACATTGCTGCTCGGGTTGGTCGCGATCCAATGACTGTTAGCAGAATATGGAAGCGATGTGTTCAGGAGGGAAATAGGGAACGCCGTGCTTGATTCCAACGGCCTCGTATCACTAGCAGTCGAGATGACAGGCATCTTATCCGCATGGCTGTAACGGATCGTGCAGCCACGTCTCGATCCCTGAGTAAAGAGCTGGAGACGCGTTTGCAACAACCATCTTCACGAACAGTTCGACGACGTTTGCAGCAGCATGGACTATCAGCTCGGAGACTATGGCTGCGGTTACCCTTGACGCTGCATCACAGACAGGAGCGCCTGCGATGGTGTATAAAACGACGAACCTGGGTGCACGAATGGCAGAACGTCATTTTTTCGGATGAATTCAGCTTCTGTTTACAGCATCATGATGGTTGCATCCTTGTTTGGCGACATCGCGGTGAACGCACATTGGAAGCATGTACTCGTCACCGCCATACTGGCGTATTACCCAGCGTGATGGTATGGGGTGCCATTAGTTACACGTTGCGGCCACCTCTTGTTCGCATCGACGGAAATTTGAACAGTGGCCGTTACATTTCAGATGTGTTACGACCCGTGGCTCTACCCTTCATTCCATCCCTGCGAAACCCTACATTTCAGCAGGATAATGGACGACCGCATGTTGCAGGTCCTTTACGGGTCTTTCTGGATACGGAAAATGGTCGACTGCTGCCCTGGGCAGCACATCCTCCAGATCTCTCACCAATTGAAAACGTCTGGTCAATGGTGGCCGATCAACTGGCTCGTCACGATACGCCAGTCACTACTTTTCATGAACTGTGATATCGTGTTGAAGCTGCATGGGTATCTGTACGTGTACACACCATCCAAGTTCTGTTTGAGTCAATGACCAGGCATATCAAGGCCGTTATTACCGCCACAAGTGGTTGCTCTGCGTACTGATTTCTCAGGATCTATGCACCCAAATTGCGTGAAAATTTAATCAATTTGATCCTAGTGTTCTTTGAACATATCTGCAATCGAATCGCTTAAGGTAGGAGTCGGTAAGAAGAAACAATTATTAATTTATTTCTGTTGTAAGGTATAACCTCGACCCATACCGACTCACATGAATCTATCTACGCCGCCACCTTCTTTTATTCGATCTGGCCTCACTGAACACCATTTGCTACCTTCTAAAAATTTCAGCTGGAATTATCTTCAATTTTAGCCAGCTTTCGGTAACTATAATGATTTGAGATAAGTACTTTCTACTAGTACCAGGAGCTCTGATACTTTCCCCCACAGCTACGACAATTTGAAGTGGCGTAACGCTATCGCCACTCCACCAGAAGTGGGAACACAGGACCAAGAAGGCGGTGGAGAGCCTCTAGCCTATAGCACAGCGGCACCTGTCCCTCCACGCCGATATCGAGTATAGAGCGCCATCCACAAAAAGACTACAAAGCGCCGCTCACTTCTGAGTATGGCCCCACTTGTATGAAGTCCACGCCGCGGTCCACACCGACGACTCCAGGCAGAAGATAGAGAGAGGCATCGCTAGTTATTGCTGATAGTACGGTAGATAGTCAGGATGTCGAACCGAACATAGGCATTCAAACTTGTACAGATGTCTTAGGCAAAATTTTCATCTCTTTGACATTACCAAAGTTAAGTGTTGTTTATTATCTTATTAGTAAATTGTGTTGTACTAAAGTGTCTAGCATGATTTTAGCTTCCCGAGTAGGCAGCCCTATGGTGACTAAAGTTGTGGCCACAGCCGACTACAACCAAATGGCGACGAGATTTGAAGAAGAATCTACGAATTTTGCTTACGATTGTCTCTATTTTCCAGCAATCCGGTAGCACTAACAAGTATTTAATTTTGTGGAAAATTTTGTTGCGAGGGTGCAGAGAGAGACTTCCTCTACCAGTTGCGTATATTTCACAAATTTGTGACGCAACCCTGCACAGGCTCCTCCCATGCCTATGCTAGACATGACGCAGCCAATGAAAATGTTTGTTTCAGAGTCAACAAATTACAACTTTGCTGACGACGGTACAACTGGTAGCCACCCCTGCGGCCCCTACAGCACCACCAACGCTGCAGCAGCCAAAAAAAAAAAAAAAATAAATAAATAAATAAATAAATAAAATAAATAAATAAAAATAATGTTTGTAGAGCTTATGGGATTTTAATACGGGGTCATCAGTCCCTAAACTACTTATGAACTAGCTAATACTAAGGACGGCACAAATATCCATGCCCGAGGGGGATTCGAACCCCCTACCGTAGTGGCCGTGTAGACCGTGACTGGCGCGCCGCAGACCGCTTGGCCACCGCGGCCGGCAGCAGCAGCCCACAGCAGCCGCACCTATACCGCCCTTCCGTCAATATAAGGAACTAGAGGAAGACTGGTTTGAATGGCTGCAGCAATATGAAACCCACACCGCTGCCTACAAGGTGCCAGGTACTGTGAAACTAAATTCATTTTTCTCTGGTGTTGCTCCCAAACTTTTAGGCTTGTGCAGATACTTCCCCAATTCCGCCCATGGTGAGCTGATGAATGAACAGATCATCGGAGCTGTCAGGTCGTACTATGACAAGAAAGTCAATGTCGTAGCAGATCGGTACCAATTTTTCCGTAGTAAGAAAAGGCCAGAACAAACATACCGTGAATATGTAACGGATTTGCAGGGGCTGACAAGGAAGTGTAAATTCAAGTATACGTGTGGTGCTTTGTACTCAGATACGATGTTGAGAGACACTATAGTATGCAATGTGACTGACAGCAGGCTACGGAAACAGATTTTGAAGTTAGAGACCCGTCATTTTCTCAAGTGTTGCAAATGTTAGAACAGTAAGATACGGGCGCAGTAGCGACCGAAAACTTTGAATCAAATCCGCTTTGCGAAGTAGTCGTCAACAGCTAGCGGTCGCCCCGCTCTGCATAGAGAACAGAATCGGTCGGCGCGAGCTCCGATGCGTAAACATGTTGTCTGGTGCGCATCTCCTCATTCGTCGCGTGTCAACTCTTTCCCACAGTGTTTTTCACGCCAGAACTGTCCTTCCCTTAAAGCTCAGTGCTATGCCTGCGGTAAGAAAGGACACGTCCAATCCGTGTGCGTGTAACGAAACAGAAAGAACACGCCTGCCTGCTCAAAATGGCACCAGCAACAGACTCATTCAATAAATGCTGTATTTTATAAGCCTATATCAGACAGTAGCACAAGTTCAGACAAGTCGGTTTCGCAAGTTCTTCGCGAGGCGAAGAAACGTTTTGTGACTTTGCGTGTAAATGACATGTCAGTAAAATGTCAGTTGTATACGGGTGCCTCAGTAACTTTGTTAAGCAGAAACACATATGAACTATTAGGCTGACCGCGCCTCTCGTACACGGACAAGCGCTTCACGGCGTACAACGGCAATGACATTCCAAATTATGACGGTGTTCTTTGCCTGAGGAATATCATTCTCTAGTTCCCACAGTTACATTTACATTTTTTGAATCATACGTCTATGAAAATATTTTTGGCCTTGACTTTTTCGATTTGTTTGGATTTTCTCTGCAGGATAATGTTTTTTCCAATTCTGAGTACGGCCCCACTTGTATAAAGTCCACGCCGCGGTCTACCCCGACAACTCCAAGTAGAAGATAGAGAGACGCATCGCTAGTTATTGCTGGTACTACGGTAGATAGTCAGGAGGTTCAACCGACCTTAGTCATACAAACTTATACAAATGTCATAGGCAAAATTTTCATCTCTTGGACATTACCAAAGTTTAGTGTTGTATATTATCTCATTAATAAATTGTGTTGTACTATAGTGTCTAACATGATTTTAACTTCCCGAGTATGCAATCCTATGGTGACTACAGTTGTGGCCACAGCCGGCTACAACACAGTTTACAACAGTTAGACTAATGGTTCTTAGATCTGTGTTCGTCCTATCTCTGAACTGTACTTTTTTCAGTCTGAAACGCTTTTGGTGTGTTACAGAGGATCTCTAAACTAAATTAAAATAAAATAAAAATTAAGGGGAAAAAACGCACAGTAGTGGACTCCTGACCTATTCAGCTGGATCCTGAATGCCACCATCCGATGGCGCAAATCGCGGAATCAGCAGCGTACCCTGCAGGAGACCCGTCTGAAACTCTGATTCAGACCCTCCACTCCTGTCTGTACCAGAGTTCCACGGTCGGTCCTGTCAACTATCCTTCAGATGGTGAGTTCTGCCTTCATCTTTCAGGCAAGCCTGGCAGTCTCTACCATCTCAAAACCGGAGTGTCTCTTCCAATCCAAAGTGACACGCATCGTTGCTTCAAATGTTCAAATGTTTGTTAAGCTTATGGGACTTAACTACTTGGTCATCAGTCCATAAACTTACAAACTACTTATCAACTACCTTATACTAAGGACGGCACAAATATCCATGCCCGAGGGGAGATTTGAAGCCCCGACCGTAACACATCGTTGGTACCGACATGAGCCACCACATGCTGTTGACTGCAACTTGCGCTCTTCCTGGCATCCGGATGGATTCGTTCCACTTGTGGAATGACTCCACCCAGTATGCACATTGAGTACATACTGGATTTATTCCCCTCCCTGCCAGCCGTTTTGTGTCCCAGCCTCGTCGCCGCTTTTGTGTCTCGTTTCCGTCGTAGCTGTCGGTGGCCGAGTAGAAAGACCGACGCAGGAAATGTTCAAATGTTTCTATAGTCTAAGGGACTTAACTACGGGGTCATCAGTCCCTAAACTTACAAACTACTTATGAACAACTTACGAACTAGGACGGCACAAATATCCATGCCCGAGGGGGGATTCGAACCCCCGACCGTAGTGGCCGTGCAGACCGTGACTGGAGCGCCTTAGTCCCCTCGGCCACCGCGGCCGGCACCGACACAGGAATAAACGATACAGTGCAGGTAGGAGGTGACCAGCCAGTGGGACAGCAGAAACTAGAAACAATAGAGTAAATTAGAACGACATATATATTTCTTAGAGACTTAGTAACACTTAACTTTTACATAGCTCAGTACTGCAGAATGTTGATACATAGTTGAGCTAGAGGCCTGCCTAGTGCCTATCCGATAGCCAAGTCTTCACTGGTGCCTATCTGATTCCGAAGTCTTAACTGGTTCCTATCTCAGTCCCAAGTGAACGATGTCGTTCAGCGGTGGCCACGAGCGGAGTTGTAGCAGAGGGCGCTCGTGGCTGACGTCGTAAGAACGCCGCTCCGTGCGTGCATGGCGGCGCGCGGCGAAAGTAGGTGGCGCGCACTTTAAACTTGTGCGACCCCCCCCCCCCCCCCCGGGGGACCCACAGCTCTTTTGTGGGTACGTGTGTGGCGCGCCTTTCTTCTGCCCCAGGCTGCTTCACTTTCCCTCCCGGTTTATGCCCTCGCCCGGAGACGGGCGTCTTTCGCGTGTTACGGTGGTTTCTTGTGTTAGTTTCTCTTGTTCCTTGGTCCCTTCCTTTCCTTAGCTTTGTTTCTGTCTTCCTCTTCTTGCTGTACTCTCTTAGCCTTCTTCTCCTCCTCATTAGTCTCCGCTTCAGCGTTTGAGACACTTCTTTCCTCCTTTCACTTCACTTCCTCTATTCTTCTTCTTTCCTCCTTGTGCGTGTCTGAAGGCCGACCCACGCATTATCATGCGTAGCAGGTGACGGGGTAACGCGTAATTCCCCGCCCCGGGTAGACAAGTAGGGCACGTACGTACCCCCTGGTAAAGGCCAGGCCCAGGGAGGGGTGATTACCCGAGCTGGTACCTTCCGAACATGCCGATTGGTCCCTCCGTCAGTTCTCGGGAGGTGTGACCTGAGGTGTGAACAATCACCTAAGGCGGGTAAGCCCTCGGAGAGGGCCCCCACTAGGAAGGAGCGCGCCATCGGAGACGCCGGTAATCACGGGGGACACTTCCGCGATGACTTCCTTCTCTTCTTCAGTGACGTTGACCCAGAAACGTAAGATAGATTCGCCTCAGCAAAAAATTTCTTGTTGTGTCTCGCACCGACAGTAAAGATTTCAATTCTGTCAATCCTTTCGTCATACAGAAAGGTGTTGATGCAATTGCTGGCCCTGTTAAAACCTGTTCGCGTCAGCGCAATGGCACATTGTTGCTGGAAATGGACAGTGCATTCCAAGCCCAAAAGCTAATCCGGACTAGATTGTTACACACGTTTCCAGTCAAGGTAGAAGCGCACCGCACACTCAACTCGTCACGGGGGGTAGTTTTTACGAGATCCCTTGACGGGTTGTCTGATGAAGACATCCAATCCTATATGTCACATCAGGGTGTGACAGCCGTCCATAGGGTGATGGAAACGGTAGATAACCAGCTGACACCGACTTGTACTGTGTTTTTGACGTTCGACAGAGTTGAACTCCCGTCGAAGGTCAAAGCAGGGTATGAAGTCATTTCTGTCCGCCCTTATGTGCCTAACCCAACGCGATGTTTTCAATGCCACAGATACAACCACACCCGTCAATCTTGTCCTAACGCAGCAAAATGTGTCACTTGTGGTAGGGACGCCCATGAGGGGGATTGCCCACCTCCGTCCCCTCACTGCCTTAACTGCAACGGCGACCATGCGGCTTCCTCTCGAGACTGCCCTGTATATAAGGATGAAAAAATCATCCAGCAAATTCGGGTTACGGAGAAGGTATCAACATCTGCCGCTCGAAAGTTGTTGGCGAGTCGAAAGCCCACTGTCCTCCCAGCGGGCACATACAGTAAGGTCCTCACCTCAACTCGACCTACTAAGGATTCCAGTACCCAGACTTGTGATTTTACTTTCGCTGACACAGTTGTGCGATCCGCCAGCCCGAAGATTGCCCGTTCCACGTCCCCGCTTCCTCCTGCTGCTCCTAAAGTACAGTCTTCGTCAACCTCTAGTAAACCGCGGGCACCTAAAGAAGATACCCGGACTTTGAAAAAGGAACCCGTCCGTGAGGATTTTCTGCGTTCTCACGCTTCCCAACCGTCGACTGCCTCTTCTCACCGTCACTCTTCGAGAAGAGCCAACAAGAAAAAGAGTTCCTCTCCTTCACCGCCGAGGCGTGACCCATCCGTCACGCCGTCCAACAGTTGCGGGCTTCGGCCGTCTTCTGTTTCACCGGGACGCTCCGTCTGCCGGGCACCCGGCCCTTTACCAGCGGTGGAACCTGCCCCTCCTGATCAACTCAAGGAGGTGGCAGGCGCGTCGGTCGAACCTATGGACCACGACCCTTTGCCCCTGGATAGCGATAGCAGTGCTCCCTCGAAATCCGGTCCTCAGCGGCCGTCGAGGTGACCCCGCTTGCTTGTTCGTTTTTATCCTCATTTCTTATCTCATTTTTTTATCATGGCGCTCCTTCAATGGAATATTCGCGGCTTTCGTTCCAATCGGGAGGAGTTAAAACTACTCCTTCGATTGCACTGCCCGCTTCTAGTCTGTCTCCAAGAATCTAAGTTGCGTCCAAGTGATCGTGCAGAGTTTCCCCACTACACCTCTGTGCATTTCGACCTGCCACCTGTGGAAGGTACCCCAGCCCATGGAGGGGTTGTGATGCTCCTTCGAGACGACGTCTATTACCATCCCATTACATTGCATACTCACCTGCAGGCAGTTGCCGTCCGCATCACTCTATCCACATTTACCTTTTCCCTCTGTAATATCTATTCGCCATCGTCATCTGCCCTTACTAGGGCAGATGTGCTACACCTCGTCGACCAGCTCCCTTCACCTTTCGTGTTGGTAGGCGACTTCAATGCCCACCACCCCCTATGGTGCTCTCCGGCGCCTTGTCCGAGAGGCTCCCTTTTGGTGGACCTTCTCCAACACCTCAATCTTGTCTGCCTCAACACCGGTGCACCGACCTTCCTTTCTGACACAACTCATACTTACTCCCACATAGACCTTGAGATAAGCACTCGTCAGCTTGCCGGTCGGTTTGAGTGGTATGCACTTTCTCATACGTACTCGAGTGACCATTTCCCTTGTATCATCCACTTCCTGCACCATTCCCCATCTCCTCGTCCCACCAGTTGGAACATTTCTAAAGCCGACTGGGGGCTTTATTCTTCCATGGCTGTTTTTCACGATCAGAATTTTCCCAGCTGTGACAGTCAGATCGAATACCTCACAGAGGTTATTCTCACCGCTGCCGAACATTCCATACCTCGTACATCATCTTCTCCACGTCGTGTGCCGGTCTCTTGGTGGACTGCAGCCTGCCGCGACGCGCTTAGAGCCCGGCGCCGTGCTTTACGCACCTTCCGCCACCACCCAACTTTGGAGAATTGCATACATTATAAACGTATGAGAGCGCAATGTCGTCGTTTCATAAACGACAGCAAGAAAGCTTGCTGGACTGCTTTTACTAGTTCTTTTAACCGTTTTACTCCCTCCACGATTGTTTGGGGTGGCCTCCGCCGTTTATTCGGCATTAAGGTCCACTCCCCGATTCCTGGCCTGACCGTGGAGAACACAGTCCTCGTTGACCCCGCTGATGTTTCCAACGCATTGGGCCGTTTCTTTGCGGAGGTTTCGAGCTCTGTCCATTACCACCCTGCCTTTCTCCCTCGCAAACAGGTAGAGGAGGCACGGCCGCCTTCTTTCCACTCTTTTAATCGTGAAAATTATAACGTCACCTTCACCATGCAGGAGCTAGACCGTGCTCTCGCCCTGTCCCGATCTTTTGCTCCCGGGCCCGATTCCATTCATATTGAGATGCTGAAGAACCTCTCTCCTGCGGGCAAGTGCTTTCTTCTTCGTACCTACAATCGCATATGGACTGAAGGTCATGTTCCCACAAGTTGGCGTGATGGCATTGTTGTCCCCATCCCCAAACCAGGGAAGGACAAACACCTTCCTTCCAGTTATCGCCCCATTTCTCTGACGAGCTGCGTCTGTAAGGTGATGGAACGCATGGTTAACGCTCGGTTGGTCTGGCTCCTCGAATCTCGCCGCCTCCTGACTAATATCCAACGCGGTTTTCGTCGACACCGCTCTGCTGCTGATCACCTCATTACGTTGTCGACCTGCATTATGAACAACTTTCTAAAGAAGCGTCAAACAGTAGCAGTGTTCTTCGACTTGGAGAAGGTATACGATACCTGTTGGAGAGCGGGCATTCTCCGCACATTGCACACATGGGGCCTTCGGGGCCGCCTCCCTCTTTTCATTCAAGCGTTTTTGGCGGGTCGCAAGTTCCGGGTACGGGTGGGCTCTGTTTTGTCAGATACCTTTTGCCAGGAGAATGGGGTACCACAGGGCTCCGTCTTGAGTGTGGCTCTCTTTGCCATTGCAATCAATCCGATCGTCGATTGCCTTTCAGCCGGATCTCTTTTTGTTGACGATTTCGCAATTTATTGCGGCGCCCAGCGGACGTGTCTCTTGAAGCGTTCTCTTCAACGCTGTCTTGACTGTCTATATTCCTGGAGCATCGCAAACGGCTTCCAATTCTCTACTGAGAAAACGGTGTGTATAAACTTCTGGAGATACAAGGAATTTCTTCCACCTTCTCCACATCTCGGCCCTGTTGCTCTCCTTTTTGTGGAGACTACGAAATTCTTGGGACTCATGTTGGATCGTAAATTTTGCTGGTCCACACACGTGTCCTACCTGGCTGCCCGTTGTGCCCGATCCCTTAATGTTCTTCGTGTCCTCAGTGGCACGTCATGGGGAGCGGATCGTACCGTCCTGCTTCACCTTTACCAGGCCATTGTTCAGTCGAAGCTCGACTATGGAAGCCTTGTATACTCTTCTGCACGGCCGTCGATTCTCCGCCGTCTCAACTCTATCCACCATCGGGGATTACGTCTTGCGACCGGTGCATTTGATACCAGCCCTGTTGAAAGTCTGTATGCCGAGGCTGCTGTATTACCCTTGACCACTCGGCGTGACATACTCTTGTGCCGGTACGCATGCCGCTTGCGGTCGATGCCCAACCATCCATCTTACCGATTATTTTTTGACGACTCACTCGATCGCCAATATCAGTTGTCTGCGATTGCCTTGCTTCCACCTGGAGTTCGGTTTCGCCACCTACTACAGCGGCTCGATTTTACCCTTCCTTCCACCTTTCGGTTGAGCGAAAGCCCATTGCCACCGTGGCATCAGGCCCCGGTTCACACTCACCTTGAACTTAGTTCGCTCCCCAAGGAGAGCACTCCGGATTTGGTATATCGCTCGAGGCTTGTCGAACTCCGTTCGAGGTTCGATAATGCCATATTTATTTACACTGATGGTTCCAAGAGCACTGCCGGTGTCGGATCTGCCTTCGTCGTTGGGGAAAACCGTTTCCAATACAAGCTCCCTGACCGGTGCTCGAATTTCACGGCTGAGCTTTTTGCCCTCAACCAGGCCGTTTTGTACACCTGCCGCCACCGCCAACCTTTCTATGCCATATGTTCGGACTCCCTTAGTGCCCTGCAGAGTCTTAAGGACCCTTTCTCGAACCATCCTCTCGTGTATCGGATCCAACGCTCCCTCCAGTTGCTAGCAGATGACAGCTGTCACGTTTCTTTCCTGTGGGTCCCTGGCCACGTGGGTGTGCCCGGGAATGAGACCGCCGACATAGCAGCCAAGGCCGCAGCTCTTTTGCCTCGCATGGCTACCTTCTGCATACCATCGGACGATGTTCAACGGGCTCTTCGCCGGAGTATCGTGTCGTCCTGGCACAGTGCGTGGTTTTCACTGTACAACAATAAATTGCGAACTGTAAAACCGATCCCGACCGCTTGAAGGACCTCCTCACGCCCCTCTCGGCGGGAGGAGGTCATCCTGGCCCGGTTGCGGATCGGTCACTGCCGTTTCAGCCAACGTCATTTGCTAACCGCCGATCCTGCACCGCTGTGCTCCTGCGGTGAATTGCTGACGGTGCGACACGTTTTATTGTCTTGCGTTAATTTTAATCATCTCCGTGTAGCCCTTCACTTTCCGTCTACTCTGGAGGAAATTTTTTTTTTTTTTTTTTTTTTTTTTTTTTGAGATCTAGCGAATTTCTGTTCTTGTCTGCGCGCTAATGACCGAAGAAGTTGTGCGCCCTAAAACCACAAAAAAAAACCTTGTGCGACACCACAAGC
The DNA here is from genome assembly GCA_026315105.1 of Locusta migratoria. Lineage (NCBI taxonomy): Eukaryota > Metazoa > Arthropoda > Insecta > Orthoptera > Acrididae > Locusta > Locusta migratoria. The sequence goes on along the minus strand of CM048755.1, from coordinate 719,393,404 downwards.
CGTATCCACCACAAGCCGTATCCATATATAAAGGGGCCCCTTTATATGCCTAACGATAGAGCTCCAGATACCACACCCTGCAATTGCCCTGATCTTGCAAGCTAAGAGGTGCGTTCAGTACGAGCGACAATATCCGGCTCAGGAACTTTGTTCGGAACAGATAACGCTTCAAACCTGTTGGTAAGATGAACGGGATAGGCCTCTTGATTGGCATTCCGGGAAGTTTTTGGCGCGTGCCATACCCTGGGGCACAGACAAATATATACAGACGGGAAACCTCCGTAAGGGCCCAGTGCTATGCTCAGGAGTGCGGGGAGGGAGGGTTTCCAGCAGTTCCGTAAGATGTCCCATGATGGCGCTGCGCTCAGAAGCAGCTCTTTAAAGTGGCCAGAGCAGGCGGCAGGTAGCGGCTGTCCCCACCACCACTTCCCCTCAAACGCCGGCACACCGGACACAGCCGTGGCCTTGTGGCAGGCGGACGAGCTCTCCCCTCAGCCTCCCCTCCACGCTACCCTCTGACGTGCGAGAGGCATCCTAAGCCAGCGAACCGCCTGACACCTGCTAGCAGAACCTTACAGAACTATGAGGGGAGCGTAGGACAGTGGTTTAGTGGGGGGGGGGGGGCTGCTCCTCTGTATATGTTACTCTGTGCCTGGGGCAACATCCTGCGCGATCACAGGTGTTATCTGTCTCATTGCGAGCAGTAACAGGGCTGCCCACAGCCGTGGGTCGATATGTGCTCACATCGTACGAGCTGAAAGTCCGCTGGTTCCTCACCACCGACCCACATCAGCAATGCCCCTCGACTGAAGCCTCCAGCTGCGTAATTTCAGTTAACTCTGCCTGGAACTGGGAGACACGTGTCACCAACTCAGCTCACATACGTACCCAGCAGTTACAGTTCCTACCCATGACTGCAGAACCCAGAGAAACAAACGACCATAAAGGCACGCTGTAGAACTCTATAGAAAGTAAGTAACGTAAACGAGAAAACTGTGCCAAAAAGTAGAAGTATCACAAAGAAGAAAAGACCTGAGTTGAGAAATTACACAAGAAAACTTAAGTAAAACGACTGTCCCAATAAAGGAGCGCAATTGCACAGCAATCAAACTACACAATTTAAAACAAAAACCCAGCGAGTGTGCCTACTAAATACAAAAACAAGCTATGATCATAAGAATTAAAAATGCAGAGCAGACAAGTAAAAGAAAACCTCTCGCTGAAACTTTTGTGCCCTGTCCATGCTGCCTGCTTGATAGCCGCCGCCCAACTGAACACAGTTGGAGAGAAAAGAAGTTTGTGACATACATTGACTAAAAGCAGTGATCTTTTAGCTGGACACTTTCTGGGACATCAAGAAATCATCAGTTTAGCAATGAAGACAAGCGGGGAGGGGGAGGAGGTAAATATCGCACAGGGATACCGAGAGGCGAATACATTCAGCAGGTTCGAAGGTTGTACAGCTGCGTCAAGGCATTGTTTGGACTGAAGACCACAATAACAACAACACCTTAATGTAAGGTCTTTCATTCTTAGTAATGCTTGTAATTGGAGTATACTGGGATGCCGTTGAATAATATATGGCAGCGCAAGGAAGAACCCTTTTAAACTCATTGTATAATGGGCTGCAATCATCCACAAGTAACGCGAGATTGATTTTATTTTACCGTTAGTAGTTTCGGGTCTGAGCCCAACATCAAGCACTTGCAATTTATTCTTTGCGAACTTTACATGAATATCCTAAAATATAACAAACTTAGGTGCTTACATATATTAGATTGCACTTACTTCGTAAAAAGCTCTCTTTTACACACACCATAGGTTAGTCTTCCCAGTGTTATAATAACTGTTACAACTTTAATAACAAATTTCATGAACATGAAGACTGCTTTGCATTTGGGTTTGCCTTACTGGCCTGCTAGCCAATATTCACGTAAGTCACATAGAAACATTTTACTAAAAGCCAGAAAATATAAAGATAAATGTTATAAATCACAAACTTAGTGTGAATGATACAATTATCTCATTTCCTGGAAGGGTAGAAGAAATTGATCAGTTGATGGTAAACGTGAACTAACTGACCCAAAAAGTAAAATGTTCTGTAGAGCATGAAATCGATACCGTATTTTATCAGTTGCTCCAAAAGTTTCACAACATTTGCTTCTACGGCTACCTATTAATCAGTAACATTATCGCCAAATATTGTTACAGGAATTGGATCAGATGTCGGAAACGACTCGTAAGGAACCCACTGAGGCGAGATGATAGTTTTGTGTTCGTCGACTGAGAAGCGCCTACTGCAAAGACAAGGAAAAACTACGACGAAATGAAGACGTCATACAGACAAACAGAAGACCATTGATTTATAGGAGACAGAAAAATCTAATTAGGGGACCACATGTAAATCAGTCTTTTGAAATTTTTTATATTTATTGCACTTGAAGTTCAGAACTAAAATATCAATCAATCAAAGCCATTCGATGTAAATCTAAAACTCCCCTTATAATATCGACATTGAAGCATTTTTAGACCGTTTAATTATATATCACATCAGCGAAGAGGAAAACACTACGACACAAATAGGGCAACCACGTTCTCAAAGGATCGAACTGACCATTGGGGGCGGGGATTAAAAAAAAAAGTGTTTTGAGTTAGTAAGGAAGCAAGCATAAGGTCGACGCTTCAAATCCAGCCACTCTTCTTTCTTTCATAATAATTTTCCTTATTAGATTAACTACATAATTGGAATGTGAAATTCATCAAATAATTTGGTAAATGACACACTATGAAAGGTTGTTAATAATGATGTTTTAATTAAAAATAATTACATTTTTTACAATATGTACTTCACTATTAATTGACGACAGGGCCTTTGGTAGTTCACTTTATGAAGATTTTTCACCAAGAAAATGTAGTTTGTGATGTTTATTCCATTGAAACCATCGTCATTAACAAACTTTTGTAGAATATTGAAAAACAAAACTAAACAAATATCGTACATTTTTCATAAAAATTATTATTACATATGTGTAACCATATATTTTATGAATTTTATATTGAAATGGTGTCGGTGATAAAACACAACTAAATTAAGTGAGAGAAATGGTGGGATCCGAGCCATCGAAACTACGCATTCTTATTTACCAGTTTAGAACGCTAACTATTTTTGTTTTGAAACTTCCTGGCAGATTGAAATTGTGTGTCGGAACTGATACTCGAACCTGGGACCTTTGCCTTTCGCCGGCAAGCGCTCTACTGACTGTGCTATCCCGACAGGACTCACGATGCCGCCTCACAACTCTAATTCAGCCAGTACCTCGCCTCCTACTTTCCAAACATCACAGCAGCTCTCCTGTGAACCAAGCAAGACTAGCACTCCTGGAAGAAAGGATATGGTGGAGACATGGCTTAGCCACAGCCTAAGGGATGTTTCCAGAATGAAACTTTCACTCTGCAGCGGAGTGTGCGCTGATATGAAACTTTATGGCAGATTAAAATCCTGCTTGGTTCGCAGGAGAGCTTTTGTGAAGTTGAGGAAGTAGGAGGCGAGGTACTGGCGGAAGTAGAGTTGTGAGGCGTCATCGTGAGTCGTGTCGGGATTGTCAGTAGTGCGCTTGCCAGCGAAATGAAAATGTCCCAGGTTCGAGTCCCGGTTACGGCATACAATTTTAATCTGCCAGGAAGTTTCATATCAGCGCACACTCCGCTGCAGAGTGAAAGTTTTATTCTGTTTTTGTTTTGTTTAGTACGTATGAAGACGGAAACGCAGGAATCAGGAATGGAAGCAACCAGCTTCAGGAAGGTGAAGACAAACTGCAGGGGTCGAATCTCGTGGCCTGGCCACGATCACACGTCCCCCTTCTCGTCATGGAACTGCTCCCTCAAATGGTCAATTTTCTTTTCTTTTGCCATTTCTGTTTTCTTTTTTAAGTGTTAGGAAGCAAATTATAATAAAATTAAACAGCACGAAATCCAGTCACTTGGGATTTACAGCTCACATTGCCTTTTGTCTTCAGTTGAGTGACATTTTCTACCGAAACACGGACAAAGATATAAATACGAAAAAAGAGGGAAGCGCGGTCAACTAATGCAACTCTTTCGCGATTAAAGGCAGTATACAGCATATTTGCAAAATGTGCGCCCTACTGTGGCACCTTATACCATGTCCAATGGGCTTGAAGATAAACTGGGATTCGGGTCATGTCCGCTCACAACTATGTAGTAGATATAAAGCACGAGCCACATAATGGTATCGTTTTTCGTTATAGTAAAGAAGGTGGAATTTGGACGTAAGAGAAACTCGCCCGGAGTGCTGGTCTCCGTTGTTAGGGAAAAGAAGACCAGGAGTCGGCGAAACCAATTCCAGTGTCCATGACCGCAAGATGACCTATGGTACGATGTTACTGTTTCATGGCAACTATATAGCGGTTCGTCATGTTGAGGCAAATACAAAGTAGAAGGAACGTATTTATGAACAATTTAGTACGATGAGGACACCACTTCCATCGCAAAATTAGAAACTTTATGCATGGCTGTTAATCAGCGACTGTACTACATTAGACTTGTTTCAAACAACTACAGCCCTCAGTCGGAAGTTACAATTGAATGCAACCCAGATTTCAGTGTCACAAAGGACACCTTCTTCAGACAATAAAAAAGGTTAAAAATCACATGTCAATTCAAAGAAATTAAAAATAAAATAAAATATGTGCCGTAGGCAGATAACCATACCATAAAATAGGAAGAGCAGCAAACAGTCCCAACGACTGTATGCAGCCCCTGGTGACTGTTTGCTGCTCTTCGTATTTTATGGTATGACTGTCTGCCTACGGCACATATGTTATTATATTTATAAGTTCTTTGAGTTGACATTTAATTTTAACCTTTTTACCTCCTACTGTCTGAAGAAGGCGTCCTTTGTGACACTGAAACCTGGGTTACATTCAATTGTAACTGGCCACTGAGGGCTGTAGTTGTTTAAAAAAGACTAACATTGGACAAAACAGTTTGCCACTACGTTCCTGGCGACTAATATTCCACAAAGAAACCACTATGATGGAGCGCTGAACCACGGCAAATCTCGAAATCATTGCCGATATATGTGTAATTAAACGCCCTGAAGAAATTTCAAAGTCGATTTTCTCGACAGTTTTTAAGAGATACAACTTCAATTGTTTGTAATCCACAGAAACAAGCAGCTAAGGTCATTGGACGCTAAACTTAAATCCTAATTAAACCACATTGCTCATACCAATTATGGGATCAGGTCACATATCAATCACAATATACACATCATAAAGTACTGTCTCAGATATAGCTTGCAACTGTAAATTGTGTGTGTACAGTACGATATTTTTCTGTCTCAACTCTTTAAACACGGAGTTTACTTAGAGCGAGGCACCATAGGGCTACTACAATAGTGATTCAAAAAGTTCAAATGTTTGTAATTCTATGGAACCAAACTACGTTGGTCATCAGTCCCTAGACTTACAAACTACTTAAACCAAGTTAAACTAACCTAAGGACAACACACACATCCATGCCCAAGGGAGGATTCGAACCTTCGACGCAGAGACCGCGCGATCCGTAACGCGGCGCTCCAGATCGCTCGGATACTCCCGCGAGGCTACAATAGTGAAAAAAGTAATTATTGTTGCCCTTTAATATAGTGTGTGATCACCTCGGACGACCAATACAGTTGCGGTCAAGCGTGGCATAGACGGTATGCGGTTATCAATCAGCACTTGAAGGATATTTGCCATACTTCCACGACTGCAATATCCAGCTCTGCAACCGTTGTGAGAGGTGCTGTTCTGGTTGCAATGCGTCTCTCAAGTGCATTCCAGACATGATAAATCGGGTTTAACACGTTGGCAGGCGTGTGGCCGCCGGCGGCCACAGCAGGCGGCTCTGGCGCGCCTGTGACGTCATCGCGGCAGCCAACGAGGCTAACGAGAAAGACATGCCGCGGCGCGCATGTCATGTCACGTGATCAAGTGAGGCCTGAGCCGGCGCGATCGCTAGCTGAGTAGCTGGCCGATATGAGACAATGGGCTGTGCCCCAGCAGACGGCCAATCAGCTAGCGATCGCACCATTTCAGGCCTCACTTGATCACGTCTATTGATGTGCGCGCCATGTTTCTCGTTGGCCTCGGGCAGCCAACGTGTTAAGTGCGGTGAACAAGCTGGGCACTCAATTCGCTTAGTTCCTTCAGCTTCAACCATGTTGTCCACCAATGCAGCTCTGTGAGAATGGCCGTTAGTGTCCACCAGGAGGCACCCATCTCCTATGGCACATGCAAATGAGATACCAAACGGTCGAAGGATCTCGTCTGGAGCAGACACAGCTCCATTCTGAACGACATAGAGGTCCGCACGCCCGCCAATACTGAATCCTGCCCACACCATTCGACCACCACCATGAAATGGTGATGTTATCTGTACATAAACACGATTGTTCCGAGTTCCACGTTCACTCCAGACGAGGAAACGACGATTTTCTGGGTGAACACAAAATCTTGAGTCATGTGTCAACAGAACACAGCGTCATTCGTTACGACTGTAATCCTCATATTTATCCGTCCAGTTTCTGCAGGCTAAATGGTGTCGTGGTTTTAATGGGACACACACCATTGGCTTTCGTCCATAGAGGCCACATCTCCGAAGGCGACTGTAGACAGTATTTGTTGGTTTTGCGCGTCCTGTTGCTGCCTGAATGGTTCGTTGCATCTTATTTGCATTCAGGCTCCTGTCTGTTCGTGCTGTTAACCGTAGATAACGGTCATCTTTTGCTGATGTTACCCATGGGCAGTCTGGACTTTGCCTTCTTTTAACGATTCCTGCTGTCCGAAATCGCGCCCAGATCCTGGAAATTACACTTTCGTACACTCCAATACCTGCAGCCACATCCCTCTTCAACGTCCCACTTCCAACCTTCATATGAGTTTCCATGCCATATCTGCGGGTAAGTCAGGTTGTTGCATTGCGTCACCTGCTCACTACACTATAGGAACCCAAGTTTTTGTGTAATTTGTTTAGTAAAAACAAGTCAGCACCAATGCCCTCTGCAGCAACTTCCTACTATTAGCACCGTCGCCGTAATTCTGTTGTCTCCACTCTATAGGACCTACAGAAAGACGTTTATTCTGTCGATGACAGTACTTCAGTATCCAGTTAGTTCATCAGATCTCTTGATTGTTTTGACCATCGTAACTTTCACTAAGGACACACACACACACACACACACGCCCGAGGGAGGACTCAAACCTCCGGAGGAAGCGGTCGCGGGATCCATTAGCTGGCGCCTTATACCGCGCGGCAGAGTTGCATGGAATAGCTTTGGCTGACAAGTACAAAGAATAAGAAAATCCAATAACTATGTCGTTTTCTTGTAAGACATAGCGATAGCAGAGTCAGAGAATCAGCGGTATGTTTCAACAACGAGACGACACTTAAATAAATTCACGACTGACAGTAAGCCATGTGTCGCTACGCGGCGGATCTCAAAGGGCGGTAGCGAGTTATAATTAGCCATCAGAATGATGTGTGGCGCCATGGGCACTCTATGCTGGCGCTTGCGAATGTAACAGCTCCCCGCAGAAAGCCGGGCGAGAAGCGTGCAGATCATCAGGTCTGTTATCATACCATTAACTAACTCTGATAGAGTCTGAAGTAACGGAACTGAAGAAATAAATAAAGAAAAATTTAGTGACGAGACCAGATTTCCCCTTGGGGCAATGTTCGTTGCGTCAGAGTACGATAACGACCAGTGGAGTGGTAACAGCTATTCACCTATCCGGTCGGTAAGATACCAGATATGTTCCACGCATCATATTGTAGTTTTCAGTGAGAGTATAACTCAGATGTTTGTCAACAGAATACTGATACATACCAAACATCACTCTGTCCATATATTAGGGTTACTGTAAGATGCAATAAATTTACTTTGCCGAAAAGATAAACAAGACGACCAATGTGTTCTCCTTGATATTCTTCAACTCAACTGGCCAACATTACCATCAGTCATAGCCCCTTTTAAGTATATGTACAACGGGGTGAAATGCTGTCCAATAAATACAGTTTTAATGGCACCATCATTTAACTCATTGAGACAACGTTTTGACATAGCAGGAGTATAGTTCAATGAATGTATTTGTAAAAAAGGAAAAAGAAATATGTTGCTGGAGGAACGCGATTCAATAAGATACACACGGTTTTTTTTCCGACACTATCTCAGTACTCGTTTATATACATTGTGTGGGTTACAATGATGGGTGATGTACGGCTAGAACTGAGAATAATAATAATAATAATAATAATAATAATTGTAATAGTGTTCTGTGATATTGTCTAGTTGAAATGTTCAAATTTTTGTAAATATATGGAACTTAACTACTGAGGTAATCAGTCCCTGGGCTCACAAACTACTTAAACTAAGTTGAACTAATCTAATTGCCACTTACATACTCCCATGCCCGAAGGTCGACTCGAACAATCGATGGTGAGGAACCTGGCTATCTGCAGGATGGCGCCTTAGGACACTCGGTTACTACACTGCAGCGATATTGTCTAGAGTAAAAACGAATGTACAATGATTACACTGCGATACAGCGTGCAACAAGTATAGTATGTGGTAACATTGTTACATTCTCAGTATTACTAAACATTTTCCGGACTATTATGCCGAGATCGTGGCACTTTTGTACGTCCTATGCACACCCTGGTTTGTTACTGACTGCTGTTGCTGAACATATTTTTCAACTAGGGGATCACCCTATTCAATTTGATAAGACTCGGGTTTTAGCAGCCGCAAATGGATACCACGAAAGACTGTACAGAGATGCTACAGAAATTTTAAAACACCACATAAACTTCAATAGGATGGGGGAGGGCATGAAACTAAATGAAATCTGGATTCCGGTGTTGAAATGTAACAGTATTCCACCATAGGGCGGTTATTAACAACGGACAATGGCGATCGCAAACGACGAATTGCGCGCGCATATCTAAAACATCTGACGACAGATCTCTGCGCGCGAGCCCTCGCAAACGGAATTTGACTGCAGTCAGTAACGACCCAGGGTGTGTATCGGACATACAAAAGTGCCACGATCTCCCTTGAAAATTTCCTCCGCAGATGGGGACGAAATGTTGGGTTTCAGAAATCTGTATCTATAAATGTGAATGTCTGTTCGGTGTACGTTTATCACATCTGAACCACAAGACATAGAGAGCTAAAAATTTGTACAGTTACTAATGTCTACCCGGGGAAGGCTTTAGGCACGGTTTTATGGCGATCGGATAGCTATTTATCTATATATATATTAATGTGAATGTCTGTTCGGTGTACGCTTATCACGTCCAAACGACAAGACGCAGAGACTTAAATATTTGTACAGTTACTAATTTATACCTGAGGAAGGTTTTAGGCACGGTTTTATAGCGATCTGATAGATATTTAGTAATTTGAATAATATAACGCGAAATGCGGAACAATAATTACTCTTTGAGAATTATGTTTACTCTTTGAAAATGGTTTTATTGGTTTCATTTTTGCTTGAGGGTTGATAATGATAAAAGGGTGCAGTATATTGGGATGATAAGTTATCGGTGTATATAAAATTCTACGTGTGTATGTTAGTATTTATCTCTGCAGCGAAAACTACAGAACACAAACAAATGGTGTGTGTATAATTGTTGTCCGACGTGTCCCGTTATGGTTGAAAGTCGTCAAATTATATAAAATTTCGGACTGAAGGCCTGCGCTGACGTTTGCGACTCTTTAGCAAGGAGGTTACGTTAAGCGAAACGTGATGCCACAGACCACATCTTTGGTCTATGTGTGCTACAATGTCTTCATCTCTTTCTCTGTAAGGATAAGTATACGAATAGGGAAATATAAGAATAAATAAATAAAGCAGTAAAAATAAATTTCTTTTAATAGATCTCTTTAAAAAAAACGATTTGACGTTTCGCGCATTACATCAAGTGATCCATCTGTGATATTACAATCATTATTGTTGAATTTCGTGATTGGATTCTTCGAAGCGTATGCACTTTTACCTGTGATTTCTTATATATTCTCTGATAAATGTAGCACGTTTGTAGAAAAAAAAGAGATGGACAGAGAGAGAGAGTGGATAGGAAATGTACTAAGTCAAGGTTTGATTAAATAAATAAATGCCCGTGCAACGCCTGGTTTTCAGCTAGTAAATCCATAAGACCACGGCATAATATCCCGGAAAATTTTAATTATATTGACCTTTCCGACCGGGAAAGTTTACATTTTACAATTGGTGCATGATGTACAAACTTCATTTTTCCGTTTTGTTAAAGCGTGTAATTTTACCTGACTGGTGACATGAGTAGGTGCAAGATTGTGTTCTTGAACATCTTTATACCCCACAGAAGGAAGATTTTTCACAAAGAATCGATGAAGCTTAGAGTCCTAATACTGACAGGTTATTAGCAACAGAACAGTATATTTGTTGGAAGACAATGGAGCTTTGTTGTTTTCTTGTTAAAGATCAAAATCTATCTGGTGAAAGCACATACCACCGTAATCTGACGGAGATTTAATCTGTGGTCTTAGTGGCTGCGTATCTATTATCCGAAAAAAAAAAAAAAAAAAAAATGTTCTAGATGTTTCATGTGAACTGTATAACAAAAATTCCCTTGCGTATCACAACTTTAGACTACTTTTTGCTGCTGAAATTTTAAGAATAAAACTTTCTACGAATAAAATTCAGTTTTATAATATATCAAATGTTCATATGTTTGTTAAGCTTATGGGACTTAACTACGGGGTCATCAGTCCCTAAACTTACAAACTACTTATGAACTACTTACAAACTAAGACGGCAAAAATATCCATGCCCGAGGAGGGATTCGAACCCCCGACCGTAGTGGCAGTGCAGACCGTGACTGGAGCGCCTCAGTCCCCGCGGCCATTATAATATATCCAATTAAATTTATAAAGGATATGTTTATGCATCTAAGCCACTACAATAAGATGCAATTTTGTTCTCAGTAGGAGCGATTCATTTTATGGAATATAATAAACATGCATTGGTGGACATTTCGTCTTAGATTTTTGCCTCACAGCATGAAACGCCGACATGTTACACATTTCTTGGCAACTTCATCTTTCTGCGCAACATTCTGTGCCCATACATCTGATAGTGCTACCGTGGAGTCGTCGAGTATCGACTTCCCCATCGCCACGATATATGCGGAGGTTGGCAAAGGCGGTGGCCGAGGGGACTGAGGCGCTCCAGTCACAGTCTGCACGGCCACTACGGTCGGGGGTTTGAATCCCCCCTTGGACATGGATATTTGTGCCGTCCTTAGGATAAGCTAGTTGATAAGTAGTTTGTAGTTAAGTCCCATAAGCTATACAATCATTTGAACATTTGGTTGGCAAAGCAAGCCACGTGATGCGACTCCAATCCGCGTCCGTGGCGGGCCGCGCCTCCTGCCAGCGGCCTCAATCGCCCCAGCCGGGACGGCGCAAAATGTTCAGATGTCTGTAAATCTATCGGACCAAACTGCATCATCATCAGTCCGTAGCTTACAAACTACTTAAATTAAGCTACACTAACCTAAGGACAAACACACACACACACCCATGGCCAAAGGAGGACTTGAATCTCCGACGGTGAGCAACCGCGCGATCGCAGCGAGGCGCCTTAGACCACTCGGCTACTCCACCGCGGCGGAACGTTGCACGCACGGACTGGTGAGCGCGTGTGCAGTTTTTTGCGGGATACTGGGCAGCCAACTTGGACCTCAGATTGTGTTTCCCATTACTCTTAAGTATAGTTTCATTTCCCAGTGAGAATTATGTCCGAACTGTGTCAGTCTACCTCAAACGCAATTAAGTAGAGTACTTTGTGTTGATGGTACGCCGCGGCGCACAGGCAGTGCGCATTGAGGCGCTATGCTGCGAAGCGCGAGGCCATTCCCCGTTGGGGATTCGAATCCCCCCTCGTGCATGAATGTTTGTGCTTTCTTTATTATAAGGTAGTTCATAAGCAGTTTGTAAGTTTAGGGACTGATGACCCCGCAGTTAAGTGCCATAAGCTTTACAAACATTTGAACATTTGAGCTGATGTTACAGTGTTGGTCGTCTCATCGTTCAGAATGTTTAGTGCCGCCTCCTCGGATACCCAGACTTCAGAGACGACATAACATCTACATTGTTTATTTAAATTTAGCTACACTTATCTGGGAGTAGGCATTAGCAGTGATTTAAAATGGACCGACCACATAAAATCAATCGCCGGTAAATCAGATGCAAGACTTAGATTCATTGGGGGAATCCTAAGGAAATGCAGTCCGAAAACAAAGGAAATACGTATCAATACACTTGTTCGCCCACAGCTTCAATACTGCTCACCGGTTTGGGATCCGTACCAGGTGGGGTTGATAGAGGAAGTAGAAAAGATCCAACGGAGATCAGCGCGCTTCGTTACAGGAGCACTGTGCAGGAGAGACGCTCTGTCGCTCGGTACGGGCTTTTGTCGAAGTTTCGAGAACATACATTTACCGAGAAGTCTAGCAGTATATTTCTCCCTCCTACGTATATCTCTCGTATAGATCATGAAGAAAAAATCGGAGAGATTAGAGCCCACACAGAGGCATACCGACTAGCTTTCCTTCCGCCAACAATACCGGACTGGAATAGGAGGGAGAACCGATAGTGGTACTCAAGGTACCCTCCGTCACACACCTATCAGGTGGCTTGCGGAGTATGAATGTAGATGTAGGTGTAAAAGCTAAAATGATGCACAGTGCTACAGCAAAGTGAAGGCTATCATCGGTGCAGGAAAATTCAACTGCGCTAAAGAGTCAACACGCGAGCGCTTCCTGACGTGAGACGATAATCTAAAACGAAATGTCCACCAATGAAGATGCTGTAAATTCAATAAAACTAAAGGCGTCTGCTGAAAAAAAAGATCGCATCCTATTGTTGTTGAACAGACTTGTAAAGAAAACATACTTGTAAAGAAACTAAGCACAAAATGCCACACAAATGGAGAATTCATACAATTAAAGTTCATTCAGAACACCTACAAATTAATAAATGAACACAATGGGTGACATTTTATAAGACGTGAAGGTTAAAAATCGAGCGGCAATGACAGGCTCAAAGTTGCGCTCATATCCTGACGTAGTAGCTTGGCTGAGAGATATAAGGAGACACAACAAACTGAAAAAACAGAAAGGTATATAGTAGAACAAGAATGGGTAACTTTGAGAAATGAAATAGCGAACGCAGTAGAGCAAACATTAGGTAAAAACACATGGCACAATAAAATTCCTTTGATGGCACAGTAGTGATTGCTATTGGAGAAAAGAGAAAATATAGAAAAGCTAAAAATGGATCGCGCTAAAGTGATAAGAAAAGGTCCAAAATATGAGAGTGACGGAAAATGGAAAAGAAGTAATAACTAGAAGATAAATACATGGCTATAAAATAAAATATAACTATGGAAAAAGCAAAGAAAGCAGATTAGGGCTGGACTGCTTTAGACACTTTGCCCCTCGACGTTGACGCTCCCATAATTAATTGTTAATAGCTTCTGGGCTATGTCTGCGACATTGGCACAATGTGATTAATTGGTCAGTAACTCTGATAGCTTGTACGTAACTGGTGGAGTGCATGTCTGCTGCCGTTCGTGTACGCAATCTTCGGATATATGTGCATTTGTGATACATTTGTTGGATAGAGCAAGTAGTCTCTGGTTTCAACGCTCTTTGCAGCGCCAGAGCGGCGTATCGCCTGCAGAAGACGTCGAAGGACTGGAATAGGGAGGGTGTATCATACCCCGGCAAGATGTTCAAATGTTTGTATAGTCTATGGGACTTAGCTACGGGGTCATCAGTCCCTAAACTTACAAACTACTTATGAACTACTTACGAACTAGGACGGCACAAATATCCATGCCCGAGGGGGATTCGAAGTCCCGACCGTACATACCCCGGCACCATTCTCAGACGCGTGCAAAATGTCCTCCAAGATAAATGGAAGTTTATGGAAAAAATTTTGAGCTAAATTTTTTGTCTCAGTTTTAAATTCTAACCTTTTCCTGTGAGCCTACTTATTCCGAAAAATAGGAGCGCCTACAGATTATTCTGTAGAGACTTTGTTAGACAGTGAATATTAGTAATATATTATAGCTGTTTTAAGGTAGGTGCATAATGTAATGTTGGTTGTACTATAGTGTTAATTGAGTAAACATCATATCAGGTGTGAGCACGTGAGCTGTCCGAGAGGGTGCCCACGACAATGCAGGGCCGCTTGGTCTATCGCATCAAATTCAAAATGTTGAAATGTTTGTAAATCTATGGGACTTAACTGCTTGGTTATTAGTCCCTAGGCTTACAAACTACTTAAACTTAGTTAAAATAACCTAAGGACAACACACACACCCATACCCGAGGGAGGACTCGAAACTCCAGGGCCCGCACCGCAGTACGGTGCCTCAGTTCGCACGGCTGTTAGGCCGCGGCTCTAAGGCATCATGCTACGTACTGGGCGGCCACTCCCCCCGGAAGTTCCAGCCCTCCCACGCACTTTGGTGCGTGTGTTGGCCTTAGAAAAAGCTAGTTAAAGTAATTAGTATGTCTAGGGATTGATGACCATAGCATTTTGGTCTAACAGATTTACAAACATTAGAGCATTTCACACTGCAGGCTTCAGTGTCGGCCGTGCGATTGAGGTGTGCGCGCAGCTCGTATTCTCACCATCACGAACACGACTGAAGAGTGCCGGTAATACACGGTCGACAACAGAAGCTTGAGTCAGTAATCACGTTAAATTGCACTGTAATTATGGCGACATTACAATAAGTACTAAGGACGTAATTTAAAACTAAATGAATGATGTAAAACTGCATGATTTTATGCCACTTCTATCCATAAAAGGCTCATCTTAACAACTGCAAGAGTGTTAAAAAAGTTGTACTCTTTTCATATGGTCGTCAGGGTGATATGCTAAATTAGTTTAAAATCCAAATCAGTCGCTAAAAAAACTTTCAAAATTTTATAACAAAGTTTGTAACACTGCGCAAATTCATCAGACTGTTCACTCAATATTCCCTTTCATAGATATATTTCGTTTGCAACTATTGCAATATTAGAAAAGTGTGTGAATCATCTTCCCGAAAATTACTCTACCCACAACAGTATTACCTTTTAAAGGCACAACACAGTATCAATAACATAGAATATTAGTTGGTGAGAACCTCGCAAAGGTGCACTAGCGTCAAATTATGTGGTTTTTAAGAACAATCATAAATACAAGATGTGTACGGCACTTAATCTTTGGCCCACGGATGATAGGAAAATTATACAACCCATTCCAGTGCTGCATAAATAAGATGGGTTGGCGGCGTTGTCAGGATGGAAGGCGGAGCGGTGAAGGCTTGTGGGCGCCTAGGAAAGGGTGGCTGACTGGCAAATAAAAGATAGAATAGAAGTTAATATTTGGTATATTCTGAAATACGGGATACATATCGGGACTCGCCCTGGGTACGGACGTAATGAATGAGTACCAGTCTAAGTTAGAGGATTAGAAAATGGGAAAGGTTACGGTAATGGTTCACACAGATGGTGGCTGATGCCGAACAGCCGCTAGGCGGGAGCGGACGGCATGCGGCCGTTCGCCCCGCACAGACGCTGAGCCTCTGGAGTGCGTCTGTTCTGTACGAGAGCTCAAACTGAAGAGAGCGAAGGAAATGATTCTCGCACCTCTGAGTCCTACTGCAGTAGCACACGTGATCAAACGTGGGTGTCCGCTATTGGCTCCACGGTAGCATGGAAACGTCAGTAGTTTCAGCACGGACGCCGGAAGGGTGGCGTGATTTTAGAATCAGCATTCAATACCGGTTCTGGCCGGCTCTGTCCTGCAAGGTGGACAGCCTTGGTCACATTGTCAAGGCGTACGTCGCAGTGGAAGAACACTTGTAAAATTTAGGCGAAGTTTTGAAATAAATTTTTTGAACTATTTCCCTAACCTATTTTTGACTGGCTGGTCATCCTGTACGGATGTAATAACCACATGGGTCATTAGTTTCGTTTTGAAGATCTAAATTATTCTGCGGTAATTTTATAGCCGCTAATTTTGTTTTACCAGGAACGGCAGAGCGACATCGGTACCAAAATCACGAAGGACACAAACGCCCTGCTAGCAGCGTGCTCTGCTGGCGATATTACCGGAGAGCTGGAGGAGGAGATGCCCGCGGCAGGCACTGGGGGCGACGCGCTCATCTTAGCCCGTTCTATACACAGGCTGAACGTTAATTAAACCAATCAACTTCAACTGGATGTAGTGGAGACCTGGTAGGTCAAGTTATACGTAGGAACAGTTGTCCGGAAAATGACATCACTACAAACACTTACTCAACATCAATACCGTGGAATATATCCCTGCCGGCCGCGGTGGCCAAGGGGACTGAGGCGCTCCAGTCACGGTCTGCACTGCCGCTACGGTCGGGGGTTCGAATCCACCCTCGGGCATGGATATTTGTGCCGTCCTTAGTATTAGCTAGTTCATAGGTAGTTTGTAAGTTTAGGGACTGATGACCCCGTAGTTAAGTCCCATAGACTATACAAACATTTGTTTGTTTGTTAATATATCCCTTTTACGGCAATCTCTTTCCTTTCCGTATTTTCGGAGGAGGAACTAACAACGAAAACAAAAGACATTTGTCGCATCTAAAACGCATACTTTAAAATCTTTGACCACTTGAGCAGCAGAAGAGATGTATATCCCAGTATTGAAGACAAAGGAGGTCTCATAGCTCTTAAAGTATGCACTTTAGATCCCATGTGTCTGCGATGTTTGTTTCCTTCTTTTGGCCCATGGTACCTTTCTCAAAATAAGCAAGGCAAAAGAGCTTACACTAAAGGAGATTTGTTTCACAGTGTTGAAGTTTAGTAAGTGCTCATTGTGTCATTGTGTGATATTTCTGGCGCGCAGGAGCGGCCGACGTCGCGGTGGAGTAGCCGAGCGGTCTAATGTGCCTCGCTGCGGAGCGCGCGGTTGGTCACCGTCGGAGGTTCGAGTCCTCCCTAGGGCATGGGTGTGTGGGTGTTGTCCTTAGGTTAGTTTACCTTAGTTTAAGTAGTTTGTAAGCTAAGGACTGATGACCACGCAGTTTGGTCCGATAGATTTACAAAAATTTAGACATTTTTTGGAGCGGCCGAGCGCAGTTTGGCGCTATGCTACGATGCGCCAGGCCGTTCCCCGTCGGGGATTGGAATGCCCCCTCGGGCATGGATGTTTGTGCCATCTTTAAGCTAGCTCATAAGTAGTTTGTAAGTTTAGGGACTGATGACCCCGCATTTAAGTCCCTTGAGCTCTACAAACATTTGAACATTTGGTGATATTTCCTATGTAAAACTTGATCTATTGAGTACCCATTCAGTTACATTCGCTACGATACTTGCGTTAGAAATATCTACCGATGGTTGGAGAATGACTTGTGGCAGACTGCATCATAAGGTTCCTGTTCTGTGTTCCATCTACATAGTGACTTATACTTTCTATCATCAAGGAGTTAGAGCCAATAAGAGGCAACTTCGAACCCTACTGGTAATGATCGGATCGGTCATTGACCCCTGGAGAGGTCATTCCAGGAATGCTGATAGACCCTGAACCATACCCACTGGTCATTTCCCGAACTCAGACTATTTAATGCAACATTTCAGAATTGAGACAAGATCACACAGGTATGACATTACACAATACTGCTTAGCCCCTGCCTTCTCCCCCCTCCTAGCTCCTGTCACAATAGGTATATATTGCACTTCGAATTTCCCAGAACCCATATAAAACTAACATCTAAGAAAAAAGATTATTATATTAGTCAATTCACTTCCCCTGCGCTACCCCTTGCCTCTTTGGTTTGAGGACCTCTACTGAGGGCTTTTGAGATCAATGGCATCTACGTTTGCATTATAGCTGAGTACACATGCACTCAGTCACCTACCCACAAGCCACAAGCTTTGAGGCTCATTACAAACTAACATTTGCTTATAAAACGTAGATAATGAAATAGTAATATGCAGCTGCTTACATGTGATTTACCTTAAAATTACGTTGCACTAATCCTGGAAAACGCGAAATAGCAGCTTTTTAGTGCAATATCCCATTTACTCACCTTTAACAGCAAATACAGCAATATACAGCCTTTATGTACATCTTCAAATTTGACGACCCATTTCGTGATCAATAACCACTTATTTTATTCAAATATGAAAATCATAGGCTGACAGATCAAGCATTCATTTCAGCAATTTGTATCTCAAAATCCTCAGCTGATAATTTAATATTCTGGAAGAATAATTGTATCTACTGAAGACTTTTACGATGCTATAAATGTTATAGATTCATCGAGGTTCGAGGGCAACAAAGTATCATGTTCAATGCTTTTTGGTCCATAGTGGCGTTACCGCACATTTTTACAATATTATATTACACCTTTTCTTAATTTTATTTCTATACGGTAGCCGGTGGCCGTCCAAGCTAAGATACAGTACGAAGCGGTTAAAATCACGGGCTGGATCGCTGCGACAGCGACAGATGGTCAGCCAACCGTGGGACTGCAGCCGTTAGCCGAGCACTGCAAGAAGAGTGGGTCTCCACCGTGTTTCTATATGGCGGGAACTGACACAGTTTATACGTTAATGTCTTACTATTTAGAAAGTCTTTGCAGTAACTTCAACATTACCAGCGATTACACTCATGTTTGCAGGTGTCATAATTAATTACATAATTATTAAGCAGGCTATGTTACTCAAAATTAGATTGTGTATTTATAAGTTATTTTCATTGGTCACTGATATCTGGACAATAGATTGATAATTTGTTAAATTCAGGCGCCAAGGCGCGAGTGTGAACTAAGTACCAGTTGCTAGTGGGTCGTGGGTGTAGTCACCACATAGTGCCGTGTCGTCGGTCCGGAGTGTAAAAGAAGTTGATATTCAGTCACAGAAAAGAATCGTGCCGAACCCTCTGCGGGTTTGCGGGTAAGAACACGCCAGCGGTATTCCTACCTGTCGTAAGAGGCGACTAAAAGGAGTCTCCACACGTTTCGACCATACTTATACAGTCCTCTATGTGAGTTTGACCCTTCATTTTCAGAATTGTTCCGAAGAGCGAACCATTTGGGGAAGGACACCTCACGTGGTGCAACATGTGGAACGGACTATTGACTGCAGCTTTTACTCAGCCGTTGGACAGGTTATCTCATTTCAGTGCAAGTCATGTCCGTTGTGCAATTACATCCATGCACCCTTTATTATAATGGTCTATACAGCACCAGAAAGCCAGCACGGTAGCCAGTCTGTTGTGGTGGAGTCGTCATGAACCCTCTTGGCTGTAGCCCCTTGACAACGGAGGGATCGCTCTACCGATGCCAGAGCTGCAACCTCCAAGTAGTAGATGCTTTCCCATGAGGTGCATCATGACTCCCGGCAACGGTCATCCCGCCAGATGACGTTTGCTGCGGCTGGGTGGCGCCCGTGAGGACAGCCACTGATCAGAGTGGGTGGCATCGGGTATGATGACCGGCAATAAAGAGATCAAAGTCGGGTTATGTTGGCGGACGTACAACCACCGTGTGGAAGCGAGGAAAGTTTAATGCCTCAGTGTACGACCCCAAATCGTTCCCCTCACTAGCCAAGCCGTGGGAGGGACGAAGTGCCACAAACCAGCATGAACCATATGCTCCACGATACCTTGTGTGTATCAGGACTGATGGGGATCATTTCTCGGCGACCAAGTATCAGTTTTTCGTAGATAACCTCGAGGATACGTTTGAGGAAGTGGAACCACTGTCAAAGATGCGAAACGTTTCTGTGTTGATCCACACAGTATCCTCTGCTCAGTCATGGACGCTCCTCGCCTGTGACAAGCTGGATGATGTTGCAGTGACCATTAGTACCCATAACTGTCTGAACATGGCCCAGGGTGTTATTTTCCATCAAGATTTGTTGCTCCAGACCGACAACGAGCTACGGTGCAATCGTGAACGGCAAGGTGTTCGTTTTGTCCGGCGCGTCCATAGGGTCCACAGAAAAATAGGTATGCTACAGAGCCTTCATATTGGCCTTTGAGAGAGATGCATTGCCCGAAAATGTCAATGCCTTATATTGACCCCACCCCTCCCATGAGTTGCTTCAAATGCTGTAAATTCGGCCACATGTCCTCTCGTTGTACCTCCAGCACTACATTTAGGGACTGTGGGCTTCCAGCCCACCAGGACGCTCCATGCACACCCCTCCCATCTGCGTAAATTGTGGTCAGAACCATCCTCCCTGCTCGCTGGAATGCTCCACTCTTCACCAGGATCGGAAAGTAATAGAATACAAGACCCTGGACCGTATAACACATACTGAGGGTAAGAAATAATTTGGGTGGCTGCGCCCTGTTCAAATGACAACCACTTTCGCAGCAGTAACCCTCTTTGGAGACGACGGTGTTTTCTACTACTTCTTCTGTGGGCCCCAGGGCCGCCAAACTATGTCTGCCCCCATGGTGGTTGCGGGTTCTCAACCTTCTACTGCTCCCAAAGCAATCGCCTTGGGAGCAGCTACCACCCCTCAGTCGGAGAAAGATCACCATTCTCTGGCTTCCCTCGTTCGGAAGGGGTCTCTTGAAACACTCCCTTCCGACAGTGTTACTATCGACACTAGCCAGCAGCAGGAGCTGCCACAGGCTGCTGCTCGCAGGGATTCAAGCTCCCCCTCAGTCCCTGCGACTGAGTCTGCTGAGTCTGAGTAGCCACCCCCACCGGCCACGCCCCCGAGGGACAGGAGGGATAAAAGGAAACCTAAAAAGCCCGATAAGATCAAAGACACCCCAGTAGCTTCTACGCCACAACACTGCTTCACCTCCGCTTCTGAGGACGAGGTGAAGATTCTTGCGTCCACCGAGGACCTCACTCTTGGGGACGCCTCCGAAATAATGGATACGGAGGCAGACAAACCTCAATTAGTGGAAGCAAGTGATGCTGAGGTATAACCCACTTCCTTGTATCATTCATGTCTTCCCAGCATTCGAACAATATCATCTTCCAGTGGAACTGCGGCAGTTTCTTCACCCATCTAGCTGAGCTACGACAACTTTTGAGCATAACACCTGCTTTCTGCATTGCTCTGCAGGAAACCTGATTTGCAGCAATGCGGACACCTGCTCTTCACGGCTACAGGGGGTAGAACTGTAATCGTAGCATATATAACAGGGTCTCGGGTGAAGTGTGTATGTCCTCACTGATTGCTATAGTGCACGTGTGCCCCTTCAAAAACCACTAGAAGTAGTGGCTGTTAGGGTGAGGGAAACATAGGAGATAACAGTCTGTAGTCTCTATCTGCCTCCAGATTATGTTTTGGCTGCACTTATAGCTCAAGTCCCCCCACCTTTCTTACTATTGGGTGACTTTAATGCCCACAATCCCTTGTGGGGGTGGTTCTACGATCTCTGGCCGTGACAGGGTTGTCGAGGACTTACTAGCTCAACTCGACCTCTGCCTCTTAAATACTGGTGCACCCACACATTTTTGTGTAGCGCATGGCACGTTTTCGGCCATTGATCTATCCATCTGCACCCACAGCCTTCCACCATCTGTTCACTGGAGAGCCCATGATGACTTGCGTGGCAGTGACCATTTTCCCATCCTCCTGTCACTCCCACAGCGTGAGACCCCAGGACACCCACATAGGTGGGCTCTAAACAAGGCTAACTGGAAAGACTATGTTCAAATGTTTGTAAATATATCGGACCAAACTACGTGGTCATCGGTCCGTAACTTTCAAACTACTTAAACTAAGGTAAACCAACCTAAGGACAACACACACACACACACATGCCCCAGAGAGGACTCGACCCTCCGACGGCGAGAAACCGCGCGCTCCGCAGCGAGGCGCCTTACACTGCTCGGCTACTCCACCGCGGCGGGAAGACTATGCCTCTGCTGCCAACGTTGGCCCTCCCCCACATCGATGTGGTAGTCGAGAGCGCCAAACGCTCCATGATTTCAGCTGTGGAAGCTACTATTCCTCCTTCCTCGCGGTGCCCGTGACTGAAGACAGTGGCGTGGTGGTCGCCGGAGTTCTCTGAGGCCATTAAAGACTGAAGGCGGGCCTTACAGCGGTACAAGCGGGACCCATTCTCTGGAGCATCTCATCGCTTTCAAATGCTTCCATGCTCGTGCTCGCCATTTAATTAGACGAGGAATACAAGAGTCTTGGGAGAAGAACGACTCCACTATTAGGTCAGGTGCCTCCACTTTGCAGGTCTGGACCAAATAAGGCGCTTAAAGGGATACTCGAAACCAGCAGGAATCTCTGAGATCTCCACGAATGGATTTATCTGTACATACCCAGCCACGCTTGCAAAGATGTTTGCTGAACATTACGCTCGCGTCTCTGCCTCTGCGAACTATCCACCGGCCTTCCACACATTAAAGGAGCGGGTATAACGCCAGGCTATCTCCTTTACTGCCTGTAGCACGGAAACGCTGTGTTCAGTGAGTGGGAGCTACTCAGTACTCATGCATAATGTCCATACTTAAATGCAGACTCACCTTTCAGCAGAAAGCCAGGGTAATCTCCTCGCTCTCTTCAACGGAATCTGATGCGACGGTGTTTTCCCGTCGCAATGGTGGGGGAGTATATTCATCCCGTTGGTCAAACGTGGCAGAAACCCTGTTCACGTGGATAGCTATCGGCCCATCAACATGAGCAACGTCCTGTGTAAACTGTTGGAGCGTGTGGTCAGTAGGCGGTTGTGCTGTATCCTTGAGACTCGGGGCTTACTGGCTCCATTCCAGGCGGTTTCCGCCAGGGCCGCTTTACCACAGATAATCTGGTGTTCCTCGAGTCCGCAATCCACACAGTCTTTTCCAGGCGCCAGCATATTGTAGCCGTCTTCTTCTATATGCGCAAGGCGTATGACACAACCTGGCGACACCACATACTCACTACATGAGTGGGGTATCTGGGGCTCGCTCCCTATTTTTATAAAAAAAAAAACAAAAAAAAAACAAAAAAAACTTCGTAGCTGTCCGTACCTTTCGTGTTCAAGTTGGTGCCTCCCGTAGCACCTCTCATGCGCACGAAAATGGGTTCCATCAGGGCTCTGTTTTGAACGTCCCATTAGTTTTAGTGCTCATTAACGGCTTAGCGATATCAGTTGGGTCGTCAATATCCCCTTCGCTCTATGGTGACGACTTCTGTATCTATTTTAGTTTCTCCAACAACCGCGTTGCTGAATGCAGATTGCAGGGAGCCATTCGGAAGGCGCAGTCCTTGCCAGGACAAGTGTTATGCATTTCTGTCGGCGTCGGGCGTTCACATTCACCCCACACTTTATCTTGACGACCACTTACTTGATGTAGCGGAAACCCATATGTTTTTAGGGCTTGTCTTTGACGCCCAGCTGACGTGACTTTCCGACATACATCAGTTGCAACAGGAGTACTGGCTCCATCTCAATGTGCTACGCCACCTGGACCATACCACCTGGCATGCTGATCGCTCCACACTGTTGCGGCTATACACAGCGCTGGTACAGCCATGGCTTGATTTTGGTGCCTTGCCTATGGTTCAGTATCACCTTCGACACTGTGCCTTTTGGACCCCATTCACCACTATTGGGTTTGCATCGCGACAGGAGCCTTCCGCACCAGCCCTGTGAACAGCTTACTTGTGGAGGCCGGGGTCCCACGTTTGCGAATCCGCCGCCAACAGCTACTCGCGGCTTATGCAGCCCATGTGCATAGCTCACCAGGCCACCCGAACCATCGTCTACATTTCTCAGATGTGGTTGTCCGTCCCCAATACCAGCGACCCAGATCAGGTCATACAATCGCCTTTTGCATCTGGGCTCTTCTGTTGGAACCGCGGTATTTCCCTCTTCCTTCTCCATATGGGGTCTGCACACACGTACACCCCCGTGGTGCATGGCGAAGCCGCGTACTCGACTGAACTTGGACCACGGACCTAAAGGCTCAGTTCCTCCAGAGGTACTCTGTCGTCAGTTCTTCGCTGTTGTAGCTGAGTTTACCAGATATGACCTGGTCTACACTAATGGTTCACTGGTTGAGGACCATGTTGGATTTTCATACGTTCATGGCAGCCATGTCAAACAGCACTCTCTGTCTGACGGCTGCATTGTCTATACTGCAGAGCTGGTGGCCATTTACCGAACTCTCGAGGATATGCGTTCTTGGTCAGGTGAGTCTTTCCTTAGCTGCAGCGACTCCTTGAGCAGCCTGCGAGCTCTGGACCAGTACTACCCGAGTTCTCCCAATACCGTATGATTGATATGACACATGTGAATGTGGTTTCAGACTAATCTGCTATTCTAAAAAAATAAACCGAAAAGAGACTTAAAACAACCATCTTTAATTCCGAGTAGACAAAGAATGAAGTACTGTATGAAATCGTAGTTTGGTGTGTGTGTGTGTGTGTGTGTGTGTGTGTGTGTGTGTGTGTGTGTCCGCAATGCAACGATGTGGGACTCAGGATTTAATTAACGCATCAAACCACGCGTGAAGTGACGGAATATTGTACCATGAACATATTTACAACTCGATATCTCTTTAAAAAGTATATTGTTTTTAAAAGGAACAATAATTAACCGAAACTGTATTTACAAATTTCTTTTTGTGGTGGTCGTAAGGTGTCCCTCCTTCTGTGGTAGTAAACACGACTGTACATTAGTTGGTATTGCTACGAATATGTAAAAGATATTTTTAATTTCTTAACTATACATACTTATTTCTAATCTTTAAAGAAATTTGGTTGCGGTAATAAATGAACAACAATCAACTAATTGAATACTTTTTCTAACGTTTCTACTTTGTTATTGCGGGGGTTAATAAATTTCTTCTTAGCTCAGTAATTATACAGACATTTGTCTGATATGTGGAAGTAAGTCGTCGCATTATATTAGTTGCATGCTTTTTCAAACAGTCAACATTTTACTGAGAAAATCGAAGGCAATGTTCGTGAAGAATAAATATTGCCCAAGTAGTTAAACTGAAAATACCTCTTCTTTCCTGGGTGCCTATAAAGAACAGACAGCAGTACCATTCGTTAACTATAAATGTAGCACTAAAGCCAACGTGAACCGTACGGACCATTACTCAAGTCGTAAGGCGTTCACTGCGTCGAACACTGCAGCGTTGCAGATGCGACACGTAATGCTGCCAGAAGCGTTCTCATTCTGAGCCGACAGAAAACGACTCAGACCTTCCCAAGAGACAGTAATCGTTTGAAAATTACCTGTTGCTGTTTTAATCTAACTAATATTACGTTCATATAAATAAGATCCGTTGTATTTGATTCATTTTTTATTCTGGTGGTAGCTGCATAACCTCTTGCAGGATTTATTGCTTTCTGATATTCTGAAGTGTAATATTCATAAACGGAATATACTTCTTACAGTTGCCGCGTAGTACAGAACACTAAATTTTTCTGCCACTGGCGGAACTTTAATTGCGAATCACCAAATTAATTGCACATACGATCACAATGTTGCTATCGAAACACACAGAAAGACGAGTTTAAGTATGATTTACTATGATTATTTACGTTTCTTTCTTTCTTTTCAGTCAAAGACCTCGCATTAAGGACGCCTGATGTTGACCACATGACCCGTAGCTTCTAACTGGCTTCAAAGTAAAGTTTCACTTTCGACACATGTGACGAAATGTATCTCAAGTTTCTACTGTTGAAGATGTAACCTTTTGAATTTACATGAATATTTGGAAACATCTCGTACATGGAATGGTATCAGTTATTCACGCTATACCATGGACCTGTACCTTCATTTCATCCAGTTTACAAAACACTGACTGCATCACAGCAATTTTCACCGAAGTTTCTTTTCACTTACATGTTTCACCTTTAACAGTTATTTGAATGAACATATTGTGACGATTAAATACATTTATTGAACAATAAATATACTGTACTTGCTATTACGACAGTGTCTTTTAAACAACATACAATGTTGCTCATCACGAGATTAGTATTCCTGCGTCGAAATACGAAGTTCATTCCTTTTGATTCCATCATTTTTCAGTTGAAATAGGTATGCCACGAGGCTAAAAATCATTGATTGCTGATTAAGAAATATATGGCATGGGACTAACTTCATAGTTATACATTCATTCGCCTTCTAACAATGGTTTACTGAGAAAAGCTTTCGTCGCTGTCAGGGTATATTAAATCTATGCAAACGACGATAGTGTTAACGGCTCGAAGTAGTAACTAACAAACCTTCTGCTTCAGAACATTATATCTGCACTAGCACTACGGTCGGGTGTTCGAATCCCCCATCGGGCATGGATATTTGTGCCGTCCTTTGTATTAGCTAGTTCATATGTAGTTTGTAAGTTTAGGGACTGATGACCCCGTTGTTAAGTCCCATAAGCTCTACAAACATTTGAACATTTTTTCAGAACATTATAAGAACACTCAAATTCAGAATGAAATAACGTGAAATGGCAGTCTTAGAGGAACCAGTTGATTTCTTAGCCATTGTAGCATTATGAAGTTACTATATGCTACCATAGAGTGTACTGGTCTACCTGCACAATTAATTTTGGTCGTCTTAATTGAGAAGTCTTATGGATCCTATGAATCTCTTCAAGTGCATGATTCGTTCAGAAATCCATGAATAATATCCAGCGCCATCGTTCTCCATAAAGGATAGTGACTTATTTCCAATAATATCATCGATAAAAGGTCAGTGCGTTCTTATATTTATTGTTGTTTTGACCTCTATTAGGTAATTATCCATTACATCGAACAACAGGTGGAGCAATACTGATTTACATACAACGTGAGTCTCACTTTGATGATGCAATAGTTGCTAGAGGAACTAAAAATATACAGAGTTCAGAGGCCTTCAGAAATCAGAAAAGTAAACATAGTGATAAATAAACTGTGCACAAAATTTCCCAGTCTCAGAAGACAATACACTTACAGTGCGCAACATGGCTTGTACACTTCGGAATGGTATCCAGTGGAGCTACCAGATTTCGGAGGTATTCATTATTACGTTTCACCCTCTGATACAAATAGTAAATTGTCTTTTTTAAAGGATCGATATCGACTGATTTAATGGCCAAGTCTGCCTAACTTAGGAAGCCTCAGTGTGTGTCAATGAAAGAAACTAAGCATGCATCCTTGTTGTCAACTTGGAAGTCGGAAGTGTCCACAGAACAATCAACAAAAACAGTTAAAGGCAGGTCGATAAATAAATAAAAAAGGAAAAAAAAGAAGGAAAACCGCAAGTTAAGCATCCCCATTCATCATTAGAAAAGGAAAAAAAATCGCGAGTCGTCGGCCTACAATGTGTGTTTTCAGTTAGCTAGTGTCCAGCGTCTGTGTTTTCTAGCCAACTGAAGACACAGAGCTTCGTATGAAACGGTGAGCAGAGATGTTTTGACATATTTCTCACTCCAAGGCTACGTTTCCTGTAGTCCCTTTCACATTGTTCGTTCTGAAACTTGTTGAGTTTTGCAGCAATCTTTTCTGTCACATAGGATGTTTCCTAACATTTACAAAGCGTAGTCCCCGCCTTCGGCCTTTCAGGTTGCATTTTTCTTATCAGCAATTTTAGACGTTTCAAACGGGTGAAAGTTGTGCAGCTTTCTTCGCAGACACATTCGACACTTGTAGAGATACGCGAAATATTTCGTAACTTCATTCGCGTCATGTGAGAGCCTGGTAATAATTTTACACTACCTATAACGCTTCAAAACAATCAGTCCCTTTTATAAGGAAGTGCTGAATATCCATAATAGTCGACATATTCTGCGTCAGAGTACTCGATAACTGTGATACTCTTATATACCAACTCAGTTTCTCATTTTTACGGTATATCTAATTTATATCAAACTTGATTATTTGCAGATATCGTAAGCAACATGTCGTGCCCGCACAAGAAGTACACATGAGAAAATGAGTTGGTCATATAACGACGAACAGATGTGATCTAACCAATTCACACCGTACAAAATCACAACTGCAGATTTCTACTTCACAAAAATGTAAAGAAGATTAGGGTTTGACGTCATGTCAAAAATGATGTCATCCACTCTATAAACGCATGATGTGACGATAAAGACACTTTTAATAATACGTCAACAGTAAAACTACAGGTAATGATCATTTCACGAATTATGATTCTGACACGTCATAATTCAAATGTTTGTTGAGCTTATTGGACTGAACTGCGGGGTTATCAGTCCATAAACTTACAAACTACTTATAAACTGACTTATATTAAAGACAACACAAATAACCATGCCCGAAGGAGGATTAGAACCCCCAACGGGGAATGGTCTTACGCATTGGAGCCTAGCGCCACGTCATATTCTACAATTTAAATCGAAAATCCTGTAAGGATGTTGCAGGGTATATTGTGAGAAATATTAGTAAATAGAGAATTTCGATACATGTTGGATTCAACAAGTATTTCAGTTAGCCAGTCAGACAGTTGAGCGCGCAGATTCAAGCAGCCTGCGAGTGACGCTGTTATAACGCTGTTTTTCAACTGCTACCAACATGCAAATCTTTATTCGGGCGTCTTGTTCAGTTAAACGTGAATCATAGTGATGATGTTGTTCGTGTAAAAAATTCGTTTTCTAAACCGTATCCCAGTGCACAACCCTACAGTAACTGTCCTGATGGCAATTCTAAGTTGTAATTCGTTATCGGCTCAAATACTCTATTCTCGTAACTTATGGTTCTTGTTTCGACATTTTAGCTCTAACATTCTGAACTTTGTAGTTCCAAGATCGAATTTGTAATTAACAACCCAAAAAATCTAACAAACATATAATATTTTACAGCTGTTTACTGTCATGTCCAGATACAGTGAGTGTAGTTGGTCAGAAAATTAAGTTCTTTGCAGTACGACAAATATCCATGCAGAGAATTGATGGAATAGCTATTGGACAGTTCCCTACAGTCACCTCTTTGTCACAATTGCCTTTATTGGCGGAAATAGATCGCGAAACGTATTTCTATTCTATCTTTCCGATCAAAATTAATTAATAAAGTTTGCAGTATCTGTAGCCATCAATTCAGGACTATGCAGTGATACAGAAAATGCTGCGACCTACAGCTAGCTAAATATATGAAATGTACCTCCAGTTAAATATGACTCGATAACTGATAGACAGTTGATTAGTGGCATACAGGAACTGGTGCTTAAATGGGATTCGCATAAAGATTTATCATGTCTTTGCGATGTGCGTTCGCTGCATGCAGACACGTAAACCATGGCGAAACTGTGACAAAATTTATCCAGACATGACAATCGAGCGGCACAAGCGCCTGGCTTCAGGCAAGCACACTGTAACAGTGTGGAAAGGGATGCCCGCCATCAGGCGCTACGAAAGCACGTTGGTCTTGGCTGAACTCCGGATACATTCGTAACAATGTCGCCATGGTTTACATTACTGCTTTTGCCTCACGCACGTCGCAGAGACACGTGGAATTTGTATTCGAGTCTCATTGTGGCACTAATTCATGTATGCTAGTAATCAGTCGTATATCATTTGTCAAGTCCTATTTGGAATTACAGACACATGTCGTGAATTTCGCACAGCTGTATTTCGCCTCAGCGCCTCACTGCTTATTCCTAAATGGATAAGTACAGATACTGCAAACTGTATTAATACATATGAGTGCATGTTTTCTCGGTGATATCCATTAATGAAATCTTCTCGGGTTACAAGCCGCGTCATGTGGTTTACTGCCCACGAGCTTTCGACAGAGAACTCCACTGCCATTGTCAAGTCATCCACTTGACAATGGCAGAGGAGTTCTCTGTCGAAACCTCGTGGGCAGTAAACCACATGACGTGGCTTGTAACCCGAGAAGATTTCATTAATGTATTAATACATTTTGTTCCGAAAGGTACTATTGATATACAGGACGTACAAACACCTCTCATGTATTCTTCAACCCCGTAGTTGTGACAGTGAGAAAGAGGCTACTGGGGGGGATGACCAATTGCTTCTTCTTCTATTGCCTTAATGAATATTTATAAAACTAGAAAACATTTAATTTCCTGACTCACTGTTCTCGTTGTATCGGGGCATAGTAGAATAATGGATATAATGTCCTACAATATTAATGTTCCTGTAGATTTATGAATCCAATCTTGGAGCTACAAAATTTCAGAGTGGTAGATAAAAAATGGTGAACCAAAGCAACACATTTACAGGATTCTAGTAAAATTTCGGATGTAAGGTATTTTGATCTCACTAATAGCAAAGTAGGACCTGTAATTACTGTATTAAAACAATTAGTTTGATATTTTCTGTACTGATCTGTAGTATGTGTACTATCGTCACTTCCTCTCATTCACATATGGCTCGCCGGAAAACCTATTGTTTTTATACCCCCGGTTCTGCTCTAACCTCTGTAATTCTATCCTCGCGGCCGTTTCGTGAGACGTGTATAACATGAAGCAATATGTTCGTTCACTATTCAAGAAACGTATGCTCTCGGAACATAGAAGACCGCACCGAGGTAGAGAACGTTTCTATTACAGCTTTTGACACTGGACCTTGGGTATCATGTGCTTGATTCTTTTTAGCTGTAACCTGTAACGAAATGTGGTACTCCGCAGCAGATCTTCTCTATCTCTTCTGTCAACCCTGCCTGATAAGGATCTAAAGCTGATGAGAATAATGCCCGAACAAGAGTTTTATACGTTTCTTACTTTGTTGATAAACTGCATTTCCTGGGAGTTCTTCTAATGAAGCTCAGTTTAGCATATGACTGGCCCACAATTAATTTTATGTGGCCATTCCATATCAGATCGCTCCTTAAGCCTACTTCCGGATACGTTATAGAAGTAATTGCTTCCAGTGACTGTTGTCCATTGCGGTGTAGTGGCCGAGCGTTCTAACCCGCCCTGCTACAGAGCGCGCGGTTGCTCGCCTTGGGAGGTTGAGTCCTCTCTCAGGCATGAGCGTGTGTGTGTTGTCCTTAGATTAGTTTAACTTTGTATGCCTAGGAACTATTAAGGAAAGAAGTAAAGTCCTATAGATATACAAACATTTGAACATATCTGATTATTCTAAAATTGCATAATTATACAATAAAGAAGCATTCTTCCCATGTAGTCACTGTGTGATACATTTATTTATGTTGAGACACAATTGCCACTCTCTGTACCATGCATCTATACGTTGTAACCGTCCTGCATTTCATTACAATTTGCCAGTGTTTCGACTTCTCGGTATACCACAGCGTCATCCGCTAAAAACGTCATTAATCTTCCGATGTTATCTACGTCATTTTTAAACA
The DNA here is from genome assembly GCA_026315105.1 of Locusta migratoria. Lineage (NCBI taxonomy): Eukaryota > Metazoa > Arthropoda > Insecta > Orthoptera > Acrididae > Locusta > Locusta migratoria. The sequence continues at coordinate 719,362,054 of CM048755.1, read as the reverse complement.
GGGTGAGGCATTTAAAACAGTTTTTCGTAATATTTGGAAAAATATAAATCGGATTTAAAAAGTTGTAATGAACGTTGCTGACATCGAGTAGGACCATTCGTTAACATAAACCTTAACATCCTGTACCAATCCCAGGAGCGAAAAGGGAATAAATTTGAAATCTTAAATAGGAACCCCTATATTCTATTGCAGATTTGAATTCTCCGTGAAAAATATGTAAGTTTTGTATGATTTTTTTTCCTTTCGTGATTGATGGCACTGTATTAGTCAAAAACAAATTAATTGAATATTGTTGTAAATCGGTAATACCTCGAATAAACGAACAACCGACTCTATTTTTAGGTTTAACACTTGCAATTTCAGAAAACGGTTGGACAATTCTATCAGAGAACAGATTAGCATATACTTTTGCCGAGCTTCTTCAACATATCTATGAACCTCAAAGAACGAGGAAATTATATCTATTCTCGCTCTCTCTCTGCAACCGGTAACATCGTAGAATAACTGAGTAGATATATGTACAGTCCGAATCACTGAATACTGACTATAGACTAAGAGCATTATCACAGTCTGCGCTTCATTCGATTGTGGGAGGTCTCACATGATAGCATTATCAAAAATATCAAAAACTGTACTTTGATTTTCCTACTCTGATGTGTATTTGTTCAAGATTTTTTTTTTTTTTTTTTTTTTTTTTTTTTTACTTTTACCTATTACAGCGCCAAATATCACGAAACGAAAAATTCGTTCGTACAAACATTACATGTGTATTCATAGAAGTTTCGGGTATGCAGCCGGTCGTCGTCTAAAACATCACACGATATTTCGGCCAGACACCTGCTAGCCATCTTCAGGTGAGTCGATGAAGACTGAAGAGTGCGTCCAGCGTTCACTATATATAGATGTTTTAGTTAAAAGGAAGGATGATGGCTCTTTGGGACACTCAGTTTATTGGAAGCCAACTCATACTGATTTATATTTACAGGCTTCAAGTTGTCACCATCCGTCGCAAACCAGTAGTGTCCTTAAAACACTTGTTCACAGAGCCCATACAATCTCAGATGCTGATAGTCTGCCACAAGAGCTGGCTCACCTCCAGCAAGTGTTTCAAGACAACGGATATTCTAACCAGCAAATAAGTAAGGCACTCTAAGTTAGAAAGAAGAACAAGAAAGTGGAGAACGAGGAGGACACACCGGCAAAATCCCTTGCTTTTCTTCCGTTTGTGGGCAATATTTCTTTTAAAATAGCAAGAATTCTCCATAATTTTCAAGTGAAAGTAATTTTCCGCCCACCATCCAAAATTTCAGACAGGCTGGGTTCGGTTTAAGGATGACTTGTTGTTACGTAAGGCTGGTGTCTACAAAGTTCCCTGCCAATGTGGGATGGCTTATATAGGCCAGACTACGCGCACTGTCGAAGAACGTTTCAGTGAACACAAACAAAACACACGCCTTTTACAGCCAAGCAAGTCTGCTATTGCTGAACATTGCATTTCCACCGGACACTCTATGGAGTATGATAAAACGGTAATTTTGACAACAGCAACATCTTTTTGGGACTCCATTACCAAAGAATCTGTGGAAATACGTGTCGCGGAAAATTTGATGAATCGGGATAGTGGCTACAATCTTGACAAAGCATGGAATCCTGTCATTACTAAAATTTGCTCAGATCGAAGACGACTGACAGCGCCGATGTCGGCTGATAGCGGCAGTGGCAGTGCAGAGGACAGCTGAACTCCGCGGCTCCACCAGCGAGGGCGCTGCCGTCCGGCAGTGTGGCCTGTCTGTTTATGTTTTGACGCATGCGCTGTAACCGCCAAGTTTTCTATATATACTGAACGCTGGACGCACTCTTCAGTCTTCATCGACTCACCTGAAGATGGCTAGCAGGTGTCTGGCCGAAATATCGTGTGATGTTTTAGACGACGACCGGCTGCATACCCGAAACTTCTATGAATATTCGATCCGCCGGGAGAATTTTAAAGTTCACATTACATGTGTATTTTCTTTTTCACGGCGAATCTACTCCTGCAATAAAAAAGAGGGGTTCCTGTTCAAGATTCCAAAGTCACCCCCATCCGCCCCCAGGGTGGTGCAGGTGTTTGAGCTTTATGTAAATGGAAGACCCTCTTGGAGGTGAACAACTTTTATTCCAAATTTTTCAATTCAATTAGTTATTTTCGAAATATCCCCAAAAACATGTTAAGCTCCTCACCCTGTGTATTGTCAAAGGCAATGGTCCAATAACACTCACCTGAGGCATACCAGGAATTATTTTTGTCTCCGAAGATTTTTCGCCGTTGAGAAAGACATATTTGCGTCCTTTTAGCAAGAGCTTTTTCAATCCTATCACACAGTTGGTCTTATATTCCTATGGCTCTGAGCTTGTTAATTAGGCGACTGTTGGGAAGCGTTGATAACGCCTGCGGAAGTAAAAAAAGACGGCATTTGCCTAGATGTTTCTTTTTTCTCCCTACCATATCAATTGCACCTTGGGTATTGTGGACCAATAGCGCGCTCTGGCTTTCATATGATCGTTGCTTTTTGAAAACCATGATGATTCCTACAGAGGAGATTACAGGTCTCCATAAAAGTCATAACACATGAACACAAAACAAGTTCCAAAATTCCACAACAGACCATGGTTTCGTGTGTCTTTCTACGACCGTTCTTGAATACGGAAATGACCTGCGCTTTTTCTCATTCATTAGTAGCGATTCGTTCCTCTAGACACCTACGGTACATTGCTGCAGATGACGGACAAGTTCCTTCGCATAACCCACGTAAAATGGAATCGTTATCCCATCAAATCAAGAAGCCTTTCCTCTGCTGAGCAATTTTAGTTTCTGTGCTTCTTTGCTATCCTGCTATCATTTACGATATTTTGATATCTGAGAGTTTATCATCCATGCGACGTTTTAAAGCACTGAGTACGGTGGGAAAATAAATGTCATATATCTGCCGTTTTTGTGTAATCCTCTGTTTCAATAAAAAATCATTACGGTCACATTGCGTCTGGCAAATAACTTCGATCCTGTGGTACTTTAACGTAAGACTAAAATTTCTGAGGATTTTGTACCATGTCGGTACATGGAACTTCACTACCGAATTAGTTGAAAGCCGTACGCTAATATTTGTGTCGTATAATTGTTGCTTGTCTGCAAGGCTTCTGCTGCGTTTACATTTTCAGTGAATATCTATTTGCGTCCGTAGCAAGTGTAAGCGTCGGTTGTTGAACGGCGGTGTATGTTTTCTATCTATGAAGATTGTACTGGATTCAAACTTCTCTAAAGCCTATCGTACGATGCTCTTGAACTTCTTCCACTGATGTCCACGTTCGTGTTACATCGCCAAGTCCTGTGAAATCCGCCTGTTGTCGCTTTTAGTAAACATAAATATTTCACTATCTTTCTTCGTATTGATATTTACCCGTATTTCAAATGTTCAAATGTTTGAAAGTCTATGGGACTTAACTACGGGGTCATCAGTTCCTAAACTTACAAACTACTTATGAACTACTTACGAACTAGGACGGCACAAATATCCATGCCCGAGGGGGAATTCGAACCCCCGACCGTAGTGGTCGTGCAGACCGTGACTGGAGCGCCTTAGCCTCCTCGGCCACCGCGGCCGGCTTACCCCTATTTATTGATGCCGAAGCAAAAGTTGCGGAAGTGGGTTTAAATGAACGATTTTCACTACACACCGTGTAATCAGACGTAATATTTATGGTCACGTGTGGAAAGGTCACCAAATGTAGTGAAAAATGTGAAATCGGAAACAGGTAATGTTGTTCTAGTATTCTGAGACCATTCTTGAGTTAGGCACCGAAACTTTGGTAACTTTTGTTACCGAAGAGGTTAACGATAGTTACATAAAATCGACGCGGAGCTTAGTTTGGCAATTTTTAATGATATCAAGGCCAGCATAAGCTTCTGCTGAGATACAGCGAGACAAGAGCAGACGCTATCTAGGTGTTACGGGCCTCATGTTGTGATGACGTCATCGAATACAGCAACGGCCAGTGGTGTTCGCTGAAAGCTGCTTCTCTCCGCACTGGGTAACTGCGGCGCGGATAAAGGGCTCTGTGGAGGGTCGTAAAACGCAGACATGGAAGTACCACGCTCCTAAAAACCCGATATCACCCATACGACCAGGGCCCCCGTCTAAACGAAACGTACCATACATGATGGCATCGTCAAAGTTACTGCAAATGTATGTGCCTGTAGACTGTTGTAAATAAAAGTGTCTCTGAATTGCATAGCGACGTTTTAGTTTCATTCTGATTTTACGATATGAGAAAGAAATTACGCACTTAAAGAATCCAGAGTTTACATGGAAACGCATTTCTCTAAACACAGATACTAGTCAAAATTTCCGAACATTTAAGAAGTTATATACGGTAAGGTGGTACAAATTCGATATAGGTACAATTCTGATCAACATAAATTTTGACGCCATTTATCAGTCTCGTAGTGTCTCGTGTGGCATTGTAGCGTAGCAGGTTTCTGCAGCTTCTCCTGTCTTTTCCAAGAATATACCACTTTGTGCTAAGGAGACATAAATTTTTCCACGTTAGGAGGTAAGTGAAGCTACTTAGTCTAATGAGCTCTTATAAACTTTCTATTTAAGGGTGACTAGATTAGCTACTTAGTCTATCGAGCTCTTGTAAATTTTCTACTTAAGGGTGACTAGATTCTCTACCCAAAATGCAATGTTTGGTACAACGAAGTATGCGTTGGTGCCTGACGAAAAAAGTGCTTTTTATGTGGAAGATGCCCTTAGTCAAAATTCTATTAGGAAGTGATCACAATTGTACCTAGTGTGGTACATTTTCGATCGATTTTTCTCAATTCTGTAACTTTTTGTGTGTCTATACCGCAATTGTCTAATATTTGTGTTACATATTAGTTAAACATCCAAGAACAAGTGCTATAACTAAAATTACATCTTTTCTCAATATATTTCCAGTTACGATAACATTTGTCCGAAATGATCGAAATTGTACCACCCTACCCTAAGATAAATATTACAGACTACAGTATTCTAGAATATCTTTTCTTAGATAGATATTTAACAGTAAGTCAAAAGAGTTATTGATTTCCTACGAGTCTCTTATAATCACAGAGAAAACTTATGTGATTGTAACTTGCTCCAACGTTGAACACCATTGGGCACACCTTTGTGGCTATACTGTTTGAGCTTAATTTTTTAACGTTATTTAAACATTGCTAGAATTTCTGTAACCAATTACACATATGGGTAGAAAGAAAAACATCATTCATTTTTCTTTATTTGTGCCGCAGATCGCGTAAGAAAATCAGTTTACAAAACATTCAAAAATATTTTAAACAATAGATCGCTAAGTACTCTCGAATAGCATATTCTATCGCTCAATAATAATTCATATATTGTTGCATAGTATGGATGATCGTGAAATTTACGTTACCGGATCGAATGAAAATGGGAGAAAAGAAGTGTCACCTTCACTTCCTGTCAGCTGTCATAGTAAGTACAGGATTCTCTTTGTTCACCCGAGGACGCATGGTAAAGGATATGACCCAACGGAAACACTTTTAGTTGTCAGACGGCGATGGGCTTTTGCAATAAAATGTTTTTATTCCTTTCATTATATTATTAATAAAAGTTTAACAAATTTCCTATTTTTATTCCTTTTGAAAAAAAAAATGTTGCTTTCTGATCGATTGGTACAAGTTATTTGCGTTCACTTTTATGAATGACGTCAATTGAAAACCCTGGAATCCCAACTTTTACATTGAACGACTATGTTAATATACATAATCATATCAAAGAGGGAGTCTGGTTGTATTCAACCTAGTGTAAATACTCGCTTCAGATTTTGTGGCGCTCTGAATACCTGGTCACCAGTTCAATTTGTGCAAAGGTATGATACTGTTTCAGAATACTATGTTCAAACAATAGAGCGTTGGAACACTTGTTTCTGATTTCCTGTTCATTTTCTTTTTTCTTTTCTTTTTTTTTTTTTTTTTTTTTTTTTTTTTTTTTTTTTTTTTTTTTTCGTTTTATTTAGTCAGCACAGGACCACAATGTAAATGAAATTGGTTCAGTTACAAAAAGTCCTCACTATTTTGCCAAGAAGATAATAATGAAAATGTGATGATATTTTGGACATTTTACATCACTCCGCTATCGGAATACAATTATTGAGCCGGCCGCGGTGGCCGAGGGGAGCAGTCTTCGTCGGGCAGCCGTGCTGTGCGGACGTCTTGTTTACGTCCTCGCTACTTGGCGGCCGAGCGGAGGTAAACGGTGAGTGCACGCTTCAGCGTTCATAATTACGTATTAGAATGTGTTGTAGACGAACATAATGGATCGACCACCAAGAAAAGACACTCTTAGATTGAGTTTCGACCCGAATATACCTAGACCAAAGTCATTTGAAGTGGAATTGTTTGTAAGAGACGTTATGAAGGTCACTATAGACGAATTGATCGGAATACACTTATCGATAGTAAGCAGTACTATATATTTAAAAATGATAAGCCCTGAAAAATGCAAGAAAATTGTCGACTCATGTGGCGGACGATTACAATTTAAACATTCAGACGGCAATATTGGCGACGTTACAATATCACCAGCTGGCATGGGTTTGAAAACTGTACGAATCTGCGAATTACCATTCGAAATACCTGCCGACGCAATTAACGATCAACTCAGAGAATACGGCACTGTACTCAGTAACGTCGCGGAAAAGTGGTCAGACTCTCACATTTTCCCAGTGTTGAACGGTGTCAGACAAGTGAAAATAGAGATGTTCAAGCACATACCGTCCTACATCACCGTTTGTGTCTACAGAGCGGTTGTCATATACGAAGGGCAACCACGAACATGCTCGGGATGTGGTTCTACAGAACACGTTCGCGCGCAGTGTTTACAACGGCGCGTGACGCAAATACCGACCGGCGAGCGACAGAGGCCTGGCCCCGTGTCTACGTTGCCCCTGAGCTACGTCGCCGCCACGCGAGGCAATATTGCACCTGAACCAAATCTAGACACAGCCCTGGAAGCGTACAACGATCACACCGGAAACGACATACCCATGGATACGACAAACACACGTGATGTCCTTCCTTCTAACGACCAGACTACGGACAAAAATAAACAGGGAGTCGAGTGTGAAAGCAACAGTAACGACAAGAGTGTGGAGCAGTTAGCAAATGCGGACGGAATTTTTCCGGCATCACCAGTTGAGACTCTGGAATTAATAGACCAACAGCCCGAGAAGTCTCCCAAAAAAACAAAAAAAGCGACGTATTGCACGCGAAGGTGCGGAAGAAAAGGCGCCAAAACTGTGCGAGAAAGCCGAACAGATACGCAAAACACTGATAGAAGGGACACCACAGCCCCCTCCCGGTAACCTTCCGACGTCCAAAAAAACCCGAACGCAGGAACCCGATTCCAGCCAAATGCGAACGTCGGAAGAACGTGCAACAGTGAACACGGTGGCTCCGAAAGGACCCATCAAACATCGAAATGAACAGGATGGAGAGAACAGGGGAAATATCAAACCGAGAGCGTGGGCAGATGACACCGACGAAGCAATTCGAGAGGAAGAGATGCCAGAGATTCCGAGAAACACGGCAGGGGCGTCGTCAGATGCATGTATAGACAACCCTGACCGGCAACAAAACAACGCAGTCGGATCGGGGGAAGTAGACGACGACCCAGAATACTTTTAGGTCATGTGTTATCGATATCAGTAACAAGCAGGTTGACATCAAGTATGCCTGCAAATGTGTTATTACCGTTGCAAGCGTATAGGATTGCAACTGTTAATATCAATAAAATTAGCTGCACATTTAAATTAAAGAACCTCCAAGACTTCTTGTATGCAGCTGATATAGATATCGCGTTCTTACAAGAAGTGACAGACATTAATCTAGACCGTATAACGGGATACAATACCCTAGTTAATCCTGGTTACGGCAGTGAACTCGGGACAGCGATCATGACGAAGGAAGGCATCCTGCCCACAAACGTCGAGAGGTTAACGAACAGCAGGGGTATAGCTTGCACAATAAATAATACCAGACTCATTAATATTTATGCCCCTTCTGGAACGGGTAAAAAACGCCAGAGGGCTGAATTTTTTAAAGAAGAAATTGTACCACTCTTTATGCGGCGTCCCGATCAAGTCATTTTTGCAGGCGACTTTAATTGTGTGATCAAACCTAAGGACCAGACACCAAATTTCAACAACTGCATAGAACTTCAGAATATCGTCAGAGAAGTCAAACTGATCGACACGTGGGAACTCAAACACGGTGATCATTCCGGATTTACCCACATTACCAGCCATTCCGCTTGTCGCATAGATAGAATTTATGTAACGTCTAATTTACAACATCACATTTTGCAAGCGGAACTGTGGCCGAATATATTTTCCGATCATGTAGCCTACATATGCACTGCTAACCTACAAAAACAAGAAACGTACAGAGGAAAAGGAACATGGAAGTTAAAGGTCGCGCATCTGTCAGACCCAGGGTGCCACGAAACCTTCCGCAACACGTGGACGGACTGCGAAATAAAGTTTTCAAAGTATGACTCGGCCTTTACATGGTGGATGAAATATGCAAAACCCGCGTTAATAAAGACCATGAAACGTTACTCTTGGATGAAAAATATTTGGATGAAAAACACAATAGAATTTTATTATCAGTGTCTCAGAGACTTGTACCAACAAGTTGGCACAGTCATAGAAAATTATGCACAGATCAAACGAATAAAGGCCGCACTTTTAAGCCTCAAGCGGAAGCAATTAGAAGGCTGTAAAATTCGATCACGGCTACAAAATACAGTTCACGAAGAAACAACGTCAATATACCATATCATACAAGACCAGAAGAGAAAAAACCGGAAAATATTGACAGAACTGAACACAGAAGACGGGAGAACCTTGATGACACAACGTGGCATACGAGAAGAAATCCATAAATATTTTACGACACTGATGGCCGACAAACCAGCAGACGAAGAGGCGCAGCAAGCCGTCATCGCAAGGTTGACCGCGAAATTAAATCCTGAAGAAGCGGCAGATCTGTCAGCAGACGTAACTGAAGAGGAAGTGGCAGACGCCATACGCAGAAGCGCAAAGAATAAGTCCCCTGGCCACGACGGATTACCAGCGGAATTCTATCACACCTTTGAACAACAGCTCGTCCCAAAGCTGACGCTCGTGTGTAACGAAATCCTGAACGCCAGAAGTGACGTTTTACAGGACTTTTGTGAAGGTATAGTGGTGTAAGTTCCCAAAACGCCAGGAGGGAAGACTGTTAACAACCAACGCCCCATAACACTACTCAATACCGACTACAAAATCGTCACACGCATCATAACGCAAAGACTAACTTCTGTTATAACAAGTATTACTGGGAATTACCAAACGAGCGTCGCGAAAAATAGAACAATACACCAGACGTTATGCGAATACAGAGATATTATAGCAACAGCAGAAGCTTTGGACATTCCAAGTGCCATAGTATCTCTTGACTTCGAAAAAGCCTTTGACAGAGTTAACCACACGTATCTTTTCCGAACCATGGAAGTCATGAATCTCCCACGAAAAATTATTACAACGGTCAAAAACCTATTGACAAGTTCCACCTCACGAAAATGTGTCAACGGACAATTAAGAAGACCTGTCAGAATCAAAAGTTCAGTACGCCAAGGTTGCCCAATGTCCCTGTGCTTGTTTGCGATGGCGATGGAACCTCTGCTACCCTCCCTGACGCAGGACCTTGCAGGGCTACAAATACACGGCCATAGAATAGTATGTCAAGCGTACGCAGATGACGTCAGTTTTGTGGTAACGGCAGGTGACGAACTGGAAAAAGCGTTCCAAACAATAAGAACCTATGAAGCGGCGTCAGGAGCAAAATTAAACTGTAATAAGTCGGGAATAATGCACATCGGTCGCGGATTAGATCTTAGAGGCGACGTACAAATAAATTGCGTAGAAACTATCAAAACACTAGGAATTGAATACATGAAAGATATCCACCGCACGGCTGCCCTTAATTACAGAAAATTGTTGGCAAAAATGCGAGCGTCCATACAACAACATGGTTTGCGTAAACTAAATGCCATACAAAAAGTGCAATTAGCAACATCCAAAGTAAACTATGTTGCTCAAGTATTACCAATACCGAATATCATAGCTCGACAGATGCTAGCAGCGCTCGGCCATTTTGCCACCAGAGGGCAAATTTTTAAGGTGCAGTATGAGACCTTAACGCTACCTTTAAGTAACGGAGGCTTAAACCTGACAAACATTTACAAGAAATCACAGGCGCTGTTCGTCAGCAAGTTGTACAAGCAGTGGCAACGATCGCACGATACTCTCGCAGCTCATCTCTTAAATGAAATTGCACCGACCAGTCTGGATCCACCAGTAGACGTGCACCACATTCCGAACGCACTCTATCACATCAGACATTTTCTTGTCGAATTAAGTTACATTCGAAGGAATACTCTCGAAAAAGACCTATACAAAGTCAAAAAAGTTTACAACAACATGATGAGTAACCAAAGCGGAAATAGAATAGAGACGAAGTACAATGAGTACAACTGGGAGAAAATTTGGGAGAACATTCAAGATCCTCACTTACCGACAGAAGTGCGATCCACCTGGTACACGGCGGTTAACAGGAAAATTCCCACAAATTCAAAGTTACACGCAATTCACCTAGCGGAAACTCCAAATTGCATCTCCTGTATCTTAGTGGACACAGAGGAACACCGTTTCACATGCGACGCTGTCACAACCATCTGGACGCTCTGCACAACTAAACTCGCTAGTATGCTGCGAACATCTCCTCGAACAATTACCCCAGCTAGACTTCTCCACCCAGACGAAGTTCCCTACCCAAGCACAAAACGCAGAGCAGTTAATTGGATCAAAGGACGTACGGTGTACTACATTCTCACGGAAAAAGATAAGAGTAAAGAAGACTACTGGATTTATCTCACGACAGAACACGAAAAACTTAAGAGAACGAAGAAATATAGAGAAAAGTTTGCGAATTTTTTACTTAGAATTTTATCATAGAAATAGCACGGGAAACACCCGTAGAAGAACTTTAATTTATGTATTTAATTTTTTATTCATTCTTAAAGGTCTTTTACACTTTTGTGATTTCCGTACGGTGGCCTGGTGACCTGGTACTCCAAAGTCTACCGAGAAGGCAAACACATAGTAACAGAGAATTAGAAAAATAGAAACACGAAAAACACGGCATTAACTGCAGTAGCAGACAATACGAGAAGACAACTTTGAAGCACTCGGTAAGCCGAAATAGCCTCTGTGTAGCCGCGGAAGTACAGAGAGAGAAAAAGAACATAATTTATAATTTAAATGAAGGCAACAATTCTGCCACTTATTTTCATTTTTCGAAAGAAAGGATTTTTACAACTACGAGGTAGGAGAAGTTTCATTTGGTTTCAAGCTTTTATTTTACCGTCTGCAGATGAAGAAGTCATCAAGACGATATTTATTTTTTTTTCTGAAGAGGATGTTTCTTTTTGTAATCAAGAGGGAATTTCTTTTTCATTGTCAATGACAACAATAATATAGCTAAGAAGCTAGCCGGAGAAGGCTATAAATGGCGAGCGGAAGGACGGGTTGTAGGGGAGGAAGGAGACCCGCAAATAAATAAATAAATAAAAATTAAAAAAAGGGGGGACGGTGGCACTCCAGTCACAGTCTGCACGGCCACTACGGTCGGGGGTTCGAATCCCCCCTCGGGCGTGGATGTTTGTGCCGTCCTTAATATTAGCTAGTTAATAAGTAGTTTGTAAGTTTAGGGACTGATAACCCCGTAGTTAAGTCCCATAAGCTATACAAACATTTAAACATTTTTAAACAGTTTTTGACGTGTAAGGCTAAACAGTTGTCTATGGTTCTACTGGGAACAAATAACAGAAAATATTCTTAAATTGTATGATATTGCATTATTGAAGACTATCTCACCGATTACAACTCGAATTCCTTCAGCGCACACAAATGTATTAGATTCTATAACACACTTATGACTGATGAAGGAATAGAAGAACGAGATTTTGAAGTTAAGACATTTTAAGACCTAGCATTAAATCAATGCGACAAGGATGAACGAAATGCATGCATTTACAGTCTACGACTTCGCTATACTAAATTTTATTTTCACGGGTACAATTCCGTTTAATTTTTATATATCCAAGGAATCATTATTCCTATCTCTTTTTACATCGTGGTGTACATCTTCTTAACATTTGAAATCAGTATTTGGAGTTAACACACACACGTTTTCGCTTGTATTATTTAACCTTATCGGCAGCTCAAATGATAGGAGGACCGTAACAAACCATAAGTTGCTCTAATCACACCGTCTTGAAATGCAAATCATTAAATTAAAAATTACTTCTGTTTCTATCAGTCAGGGCAATTAATGCTGTAGAAGTCTTCCACAAGTACAGTGTGAAAATCAGCCATTACCCGTCCACGAAGAATGACATGAAAGTAAGTTTCCGGTATAAAATAAAGTAAAAACCCTAAGCTACATGAAAAACTACTGGAAACAGGTACAGACGAAAACACTGTTAAAATGTTTGTAAATCTATGGGACCAATCTGCAGGAGTCATCAGTTTCTAGACTTACAAACTATTTAAACTGACTTACGCTAACCACAGAACCATGCCCGAGGGATGACTCGAACCTCCGACGGGGAGCAGCCGCGCACTCCGCAGCAAGGCACCTTATAGCGCACGACCAGTCCTGCGCGGCAGGTACAGCAATTTTGAAACGTTTTTTGACATAGTCACCCAGCGAATTGAGATTCTAATTCGTGGGATCAATTTTTGAACTCCTGTTTATAGACGTTTTCTGTTTCTGAACGGAAGCAGCGTCTGGTAGTTGACGTTTGCTCTTACTGTGAAACACTGTGGAAACAGCGACGTGCCATTCAGAAAAAGAGGCCCCGAATGTTTACCGCAAGTGTTATGATTCTCCGCGACAAAGCTCGTTCACATACCGCTCGCCATACAGCATCTGTTATGCAGAAGTTCGGCTGAGACCTGTGTGATTATCAAGCATACAGTACTGATATTGCTCCCAGCGATATTAATCTTGTCTTGCACCTCAAGAAATACCTGTCCTCCGGCAGTCGTTTTGACGACGACGAAGAACTGAAGACGACTGTCACACGCTGCTTCCTTTCACAGTTGGATTCCGTCTACAACACAGGAAAACAAAGGTTCATACAAAAAGTGCCTGAATTGTTTTCGCGATTGATTCAAAATATCTCAAAAATTGCTGTACCTATTTCCAGTAAAGTTTTTCATCTAACTATGTTGCTTTTCTTTTTAAAATACAGGGAAACTTACTTCAATGTTCAAATGTTTGTAAATCTTATGGGACTTAACTACGGGCTCATCAGTCCCTAAACTTACAAACTACTTATGAAGTACTTACGAACTAGGACGGCACAAATATCCATGCCCGAGGGGGGATTCGAACCCCCGACCGTAGTGGCCGTGCAGACCGTGACTGAAGCGCCTCAGTCCCCTCGGCCACCGCGGCCGGCAGGAAACTTACTTTCTGCAGGCACTTGGTTTACGAGAAAAGCGATAGTCGATAAACGATGGAATGAATTGTGATTTTCGTCAAATTAATTTCTGGCTTGCAGCTGCGCAAATTCAATTTCACCCAGAAATATTTCGGTGGTGTATAGTCCTGTCATCTACGGAGCGAGTCCAACGCTGGCGACAAGTTGCCAGGCGCGGCCTTATATTTCCGATCGCGGCAGCACTGCGCATGCGCGTCACAGATGCTGCGGCAAACAGGTACGGTTAGCATTTTCGTACCCGCGGCGAAAGGAATCAGGTATTCGGTTCTCTTAGGGTAAGGTGGTACAATTTCGATATAGGTACAATTCCTATCAACGTAAATTTTCGCGCCATTTTTCTGTCTCGTAGTGTCTCGTTGTGTCGCGATGTAGAGTAGCAGGTTTCTACAGCTCCTCCTGTCTTTTCCAAGAATACACCGGTTTGCGGTAAGGAGATATAAATTTTTTCCCTTTAAAGAGGTAAGTGAAGCTACTTAGTCTAACGCGCTCTTATAAATCATCTAGTTAAGGGTGACTGGATTCGCTGCCAAAAATGCATTGTTTGGTACCACGAAGTATGCGTTGGTGCGTGACAGAAAAAGTGCTTTTTATGTAGAAGATGCCCGTAATAAAAATTGTACGAGGAAGTGATCACAATTGTACCTAGTGTGGTACATTTTCCATCGATTTTTCTCAATTCCGTAACCTTTTTTGTGTTTATACCAACATTTGCAACTGTATAATATTTGTGTTAAATATTCATTAAACTTCCAACAAGTGCCATAGTTAAAATTATTCCTTTTCTCAATTTATTTCCATTTATAACAACATTTGTCCTTTTCTCAATTTATTTCCAGTTATAACAACATTTGTCCGAAATGATCGAAATTGTACCACCTGACCTTATTCATTTATTTTGTGTTGTGTCAATAACTTGACGACATCTGCAGTTTAATTACGCTAAACGCACGATTCCACGTCTTTTATAAATTAAAAACACTTTCTCTGTTTATTAAATAGTCTATCTAATTTCTACTGCTTCCTTGAAAATTGAATCCCAGAATGAAGAGATAGGTGTTAAAATTTTCACATCACTGTAATTAATCGAAAGACCTGTATCTAAACAGTGTTTTGCCACAGCTGACTTGTTTGGCTGTGCTAAGCTAGTATATCGTCGGTGTTCAACACAACTCTCTCGTGGACAGTGCGTGTTGTCTGCCCTATATCTGAACATTCATAATTTTCGCATGTAATCTGATACACCCCAAATTTCCGAAGCAACAAATCATCTTTAACAGATTCGAGTACAGCTGCGATCTTCATAGGTGGGCGGAAGATCATCGTAACTTAATGTACTTAAAAGAATCCTGCTTATCTTTAAGGAACGAGCACGGAACTGGACAGACAACACTCTCTGTCCACGAAATGTGTGTTGAACACCGACGATATATGCAACGAAGCAGTAGAAATTAGATTAGGTAACAATTTAATGAACAAAGATAATGGCTTTAATTTGGACACGGTGTGGAATCTTCCACTTGGTGTAATAAAACTTTAGAGAAGTCGTCCAGATGTTGCCAACGCTGAACATAGATCGATAAGTGAATCGAATATCTGATTCGTTTTGTAGCAGAGGGCGCGCGTGTTAAGCGCACCTCTTTGCGGCCGACCAGCATATGTGAGCCGCAATCGCAGTGCCGGCCGATGGGACACGTAAGGCAGCGCCTAGCAATTTGTCGCGTCTTGGACTCGCTCTCAAGATGGCTGGACGATACGTGTCAGAAATTTATTGAATTACTCCTTACTCCTCCAAAGTTGAAAATACACTTCAAGTACCTCTTCTAGGAGAAAGTGCTTTTATGTATCCATAGTTCGGACAAATCACAACAACAAAGAGGAAGACTACTTTGAGTATCCTTCTGAAGTGCCCAGGCCGGCCGCGGTGGCCGAGGGGACTGAGGCGCGCCAGTCACGGTCTGCATGGCCACTACGGTCGGGGGTTCGAATCCCCCCTGGGGCATGGATATTTGTGTCGTCCTTAGTGTAAGCTAGTTCATGAGTAGTTTCTAAGTTTAGGGACTGATGACCCCGTAGTTAAGTCCCATAAGCTATACAAACATTTGATTTGAAGTGTCCGGACCTCGGAATTGTTCCAAAAATTTGCAAGCTTGATAGACTTTGTCAAGAACGTTGCAATTAATAGAGTTTTACATAAAGATTGTTCTCCTATAGTTAAAGAAAAAAATCTTCTTTACTAGGAGAAAGTTTGATAGTGTTTCTGCAGACTTGTATCGATAAAATTTGAAGATAGCACCTGTTTTATCTCAGGACTCGTTGAACTGGGTTGACGGTACATAGGCATTGGACTCCGCAAGTTTTAAACCAACATTCTTCTGGAGGTACGTGGACAATAGTATGGCCTCACGGAAAGGATGAGTTATATCGATTTCTTGACCATTTAAATTCCATCCAAGGTAGCATAAAATTTATAATAGCAAAAAAAAAGATGACTGCTTTCCTTTATTGGATTTCCTCGTTCATCGTAAAACTGATGGCACATTAGGACATGCAGTCTGTTGCAAACGTATGGATACGAAAATGTATTTACATGCTATGACATGCCATCACCCTTCACAAACCGTAGGCGTTATTAAAACATTGTTGCGCAGAGCATACTGTATATCTGATGGTGAGATCTTGCAAAAAGAACTCAGATAACTCAAGAACATCATTAGAGAAGATAGATATTCCCAGCAAGAAATCCACAAAACATTCGAAGTGAAACCAAGAATGGAAATACGTGACCCGGAAGTCGTTATTGGTGTTATTGCTTTACGTGGGTGCTCTTTCCTGAAATATCAGCAGGACTGTATAAAAACATCAAGTTGATCTTCTGGCATCCTATAAAGATCGCAACCTTATTCAGATGTGTTAAAGATGATCTGTTGTCCTGAAAGTCTGGTGTGTTTCAGATTCCATGCGAGAATGGTGAGTGTTCACATATAGGTCAGATAACACGCAGTGTCCACGAGAGACGTATTGAACGACATACTTGGTTATTACAGCGAGACAAGTCAGCTGTGACAGAACATTGTTTACATACAGGTTATTCTAAGAATTACAATGATGTGAAGATATCAACACTTATCTCTTCATTTTGGGATTCAATTTTCAAGGTTGCAGTAGAAATTAGATTAGCTGACAATTTAATAAACAGAAATGAAGGCTTTAATTTCGATCACGCGTGGCATCCTGCGCTTGGTGCAATAAAATTACAGAGAGGTCGTCAAGTTGTTGCCACCACACAACATAAATCTATAAGAGAATCGAAAACCTGATTCCTTTGGACGAAGGGGCGCGGGCGTACCTGTTTGCTGGCATCTGCGACCCGCTTGCGCAGTGCCGCCGTGATCGGGCATAAGGTTGCGCCTGGCAATTTGTCGCCAGTATTGGAATCGCTTTGAGGATCGTAGGACGATACACGGCAGAAATATTACTGCATGAAATTGAATTTGCGCGGCTGTACGTCCGAAATTTATTGCCGCTAAAATTTGAAAATGCACTTGTGATTTTCGTGTTTGGGTTATTTCGTGGGATGTTTACACACTCGGCATTGCAGCAGTATACTTCTCCGGATGCACAGTTTCACATCGCCTTTATAATTGTGTATGTCTCTGGGTATCTTTAGCATTTCGATACAGTCAGTAAGTGTCGTCCACATGCAGGAAGGCAGCCCCTGTCTGTATGTCAGGATTTGGCTTAGATTCCTGTGAGTGTGAGGCGCCTTTACACATAATAAAACTGAATTATAGTGCGCTTTCCGATAGAATTTGGATATGTACTTTTACCTTTTCACATACGTTTCCCGCCACATTTACCGGGTGATCAAAAAGTCAGTATAAATTTGAAAACTTAATAAATCACGGAATAATGTAGATAGTGAGGTAAAAATTGGACACACATGCTTGGACTGACATGGGGTTTTATTACAACAAAAAATAAATAAATAGATATAAATGAAAAAATAAAAAAAAGTATGCTAGACGCGTGAAAGATCTCTTGCGCTCGTCGTTTGGTGATGAACGTATGCTCAGCCGCCACTTTCGTCATGCTTGGCCTCCCAGGTCCCCAGACCTCAGTCCGTGCGATTATTGGCTTTGGAGTTACCTGAAGTCGCAACTGTATCGTGATCGAACGACATCTATAGGGATGCTGAAAGAAAACTTCCGACGCCAATGCCTCACCATAACTCCGGATATGCTTTACAGTGCTGTTCACAACATTATTCCTCGACTACAGCTATTGATGAGGAATGATGGTGAACACATTGAGCATTTCTTGTAAATAACATCATCTTTAATTTGTCTTGATTGCTTTTCTGATCAGATGAAACGCCATCTGTCGGACATATTTTGTGCTACTTTTTTTTGTCCTCTTAAAACCCCATATCATTCCAAGCATGTGGGTCAATTTTTACCTCTATATCTACATTATTCCGTGATTTATTAAGTTTTCAAATTTATACTGACTTTTTGATTACCCGGTATATCTCTATACGTAGAGAGGCAAAATTCTAGCCGGCCGCGGTGGCCGATGGGACTGAGGCTCTCCAGTTCCGGTCTGCACGGCCACTACGCTCGGGGGTTCGAATCCCGCCCCCTGGATATTTGTGCCGTCCTTAGTATAATGTAGTTGATAGGTGGTTTGTAAATTTAGGGACTGATGACCCCGTACTTAAGTCCCATAAGCTTAACAAACATTTGAATTTTTTTTTTTTTTTTTTAGCAAAATTCTGCAGATGGCGCGCACATAACGACCACTTTGGCGCATACAAAGAAAACTTCAAGAATGACCCAAGATTTGTGGTGAACCCACACAAAGTCCTGTTTCTAATTCAACAATGTAATGAGGATAGTTCGCAACTCACCGCATTGATGGACGTCGAACCGCGGAAGGCACATAAAAAGACTCATACAAAGGCAACCTTAGCTTTGGAACACAGCCTTCGTCAGAAAAAAGACTCCCATCAATACAATCACCCAATTCATGCTACTGCGTCCAGAGCCGTAGATGACGGCTGTGTGTCTACCAAGTGTCTCCATGCGATTGTAAGGTCTTTTTCCCTACGAAGACTAGTGCACAAAAGTTCCATGTGAGTGAGTGTCATTCTTTTGTGCCTGCCGCGGCTCGACTTTAGTGTTTGCCGTGAGTTGCAAACTCTCAGAGTGCGGCTTCTTCCCGTCGGAGGCTCGAGTCCTTCAACGGGCGCGCGCGTGTGTGTGTGTGTGTGTGTGTTTGTGTGTGTGTGTGTTCTGCTTACAGAAGTTAGTTTAAGTAGTTTGTAAATCTAGGGACTGATAACCACTGCAGTTTGGTCACACTGCTTTACAAACATTTGAACATTTTGCGAACTATGTTCATTATATTCAAGATTAAGTCGTCATTCATTTTATTTTACCTGCTACATAAGAACTAGGTATATGGACATCTGCAACTGAAAGGCATGATTATTGCGGGAAAAAATCCCGCTACTGTTGTATAATGACGTTTTTATTTATGCCACTACCGGTTGTCAGACGTTATAGTCCCATCTTCAGGTGACAAATTTTGTCGTAGAATGTGCGATTGCGCCAGTACATTCACGCTCTGAGGCGGACTGTGTTGCTGGTGTTTTCTGGCGAGGGCAACTGCCGGGAGTTAGCAAGGACACCCATCAGTTACACGGAGCCGCGGCGGAGTAGCCGTGTCCACGGCGGAGTGGCCGCGCGCAATGAGGCGCTATGCTAAGATCCAAGAGGCCGTTCGCCATCGGGGGTTCGCGTCCTCCATCGGGCATGTGTGTGTTGTCCTTAGGTTAGTTTAACTTAGTTTAAGTAGTTTGTAAGCTAGGGACTAATAACCAAGCAGGTAATTCCCATATATTTACAAACATTTGAACATCTGAAGTTACACGGAGACGGCAGGCAGCCTTGGCAGAAACCACCAGAAAATACTCTGTGTCTCAGGGCGCGAATTTACTGACCAGATCTCACAATCTATGACGTAATTTGTCACCTGAATGTGGGACTACAACGCCTCTAAACAAGTAGTGACTTTAATGAAACTATTCATACAACTGAGGCTGATTGTTTTCCTCAATAACGATTATCTCACCTGGTTACACGTTATAGCTGTGGCCTGGATAACGGCCAGTCATTGTTCTGGCTATTCTTGGAGGCCTTCTGATTGTTTTACTCAATAACGATTATTTCACCTGGTTACACGTTATAGCTGTGGCCTGGATAACGACCAGTCATTGTTCTGGCTGTTCTTGGAGGCTTTCTGATGGTTTTCCTCAATAACGATTATTTCACCTGGTTACACGTTATAGCTGTGGCTTGGATAACGACCAGTCATTGTTCTGGCTGTTCTTGGAGGCCTTCTGATTGTTTTCCTCAATAACGATTATTTCACCTGGTTACACTTTATAGCTGTGGCCTGGATAACGACCAGTCATTGTTCTGGCTGTTCTTGGAGGCCTTCTGATTGTTTTCCTCAATAACGATTATTTCACCTGGTTACACGTTATAGCTGTGGCCTGGATAACGACCAGTCATTGTTCTGGCTGTTCTTGGAGGCCTTCAGATTGTTTTCCTCAATAACGATTATTTCACCTGGTTACACGTTATAGCTGTGGCCTGGATAACGACCAGTCATTGTTCTGGCTGTTCTTGGAGGCCTTCTGATTGTTTTCCTCAATAACGATTATTTCACCTAGTTACACGTTATAGCTGTGGCCTGGATAACGACCAGTCATTGTTCTGGCTATTCTTGGAGGCCTTCTGATTGTTTTCCTCAATAACGATTATTTCACCTGGTTACACGTTATAGCTGTGGCCTGGATAACGACCAGTCATTGTTCTGGCTGTTCTTGGAGGCCTTCAGATTGTTTTCCTCAATAACGATTATTTCACCTGGTTACACGTTATAGCTGTGGCTTGGATAACGAACAGTCACGGTTCTGGCCGTTCTTGGAGGCCTTTGTGGGTGAATCAGCTGTGATGACAGGCGCCAGTATGGGGACTCGTCGCTGGCGAGTGCTTGTTGTTGTGACTCGACGCCGTCGGTCTATTCTCTCTATGACACTGTCTCTCTGCCTCATGAAATGGAACGCATTCCAATTTGTCTTGTTGTGGGAGATTGACTGCCGGATTCTTCATCTCACCTACCACGATGCCGGCAATGCCTCAATGCATTATAGCTGTGGCTTGGATAACGAACAGTCACGGTTCTGGCCGTTCTTGGAGGCCTTTGTGGGTGAATCAGCTGTGATGACAGGCGCCAGTATGGGGACTCGTCGCTGGCGAGTGCTTGTTGTTGTGACTCGACGCCGTCGGTCTATTCTCTCTATGACACTGTCTCTCTGCCTCATGAAATGGAACGCATTCCAATTTGTCTTGTTGTGGGAGATTGACTGCCGGATTCTTCATCTCACCTACCACGATGCCGGCAATGCCTCAATGCTACTTGCAGTCCCACCTGAACCCGTTGGATCCATGCACCTCCCATCATTGCTGTTTCTGACATGGATCGTGGTGCTGGTTGTCCATATTCACGGAATTAGTGATGTCACATCAGGCCAAATAGCGGAACAATCATAGGGTAGTCGTTACAATACCATAAGCAGATAATCGACTATAAACGGCGAGTGCGCTATATATACAGTTGGTTAATTAGCTGTTGCTGCGCGGAAAGGCCGTGTGGTCTAAGGCGTCATGTTACGGACACGGTGACAGTTCCCACTGGAGGTTCGAGTCTTCCCTCGGGCATGAGGGTGTGTTTTGTCCTTAAGTGTCAGTTAGTTTAGGTTCTCGTTATATTTGGGCCCACAGTGTTACAGATGTGTAGAATGACTTCATTGCTGGCCGCGGTGGCCGAGGGGACTAAGGCGCTCCAGTCACGGTCATCACGGCCACTACGGTCGGGGGTTCGAATCCCCCTCGGGCATGGATATTTGTGCCGTCCTTAGAATTAGTTAGTTCATAAGTAGTTTGTAAGTTTAGGGACTGATCACCCCGTAGTTAAGTCCCATAGACTATACAAACATTTGAACATTTTTTTGGAATGACTTAATTATATTAGTTTAAACCAGAACACTGTCAAATATTTTAGTGTTTCATTCTTTCACTAGATATATCTTTCGGCATAATATCCGTCGTCAGGTGTAGTTTTCTGCAAAGACATATTTTTCATTAATAATACGTAGCCTAATATTACACAAATACAATTTGCAAAATTCTATTAAACCTGTGTAGTATATTAGTTATTCAGAATGGCGGTTATTTTGCTTTAACTGACTTTCAGGTGTTATGTGTGGTATCAAATATATTATTTTAATTTTTCAGCCACGAGTTTCAGTCAGTTATTTGCTAGCACCTCAGAATATTGTATGTTTACAAAGTTCCATCTAAAAAAGTATATATAAAAGGTAAAGCAGATACCATACATTTAATTTATTACTTTTGTGTGATTATTATAATCTAGGGAATTAAGATTAAATATTTTTATTACAAATTATGAGGATATACAGACGAAAATTTGTGTTAGACAGGGTTTTTTCCATAGTTGAATTTAGCATTTTACTATGAGCTTTGACCAGTGGTGAGCTTTTCTTATCCGTTTTCCTCCGTTAAAGTATGAATGAAATTATATATAAAAGTTTATTTTTAAATCAGTTTAATCGTTTAATGATCTATTTGCGTCGCTAGTTGCGTGAATACATACTTCAATTTTTTCGATAATGTTCATTTCGTATCCCTTCTGTGTTATATGTAACATTTCGAGTGCATTTTCTACAGTGCCTCCTGTGTGGTTTTCATATTGTAAGTGCTGGCTGTAACGACAAACCATTCGTTATAAACAACACACTAAAGAGACCGAGAAAAACCAATCCAGTTTTTACCACCGTTTACAATTTGAAAACCACACAGTAGGCTCTGTAAGAAAATGCACTCAAAATTTTACATATAACACTGTAGGGGTACAAAATGAACATTCTAGAATAAATTATTGCATGTATCGACGCAACTATCGACGCAAATAACATATTAACGAACAAACCTATTTAACGTTCAAATTTTGTAGATAATTTTATTCATACTTTAACGCTGGAAAATGGATAATAAAGCTTACCACCAGTCAAAGGTCATAGTAAAATGCTAAATTCAACCAAAGAGTGAAAAAATTACCCTGTTTAACATAAATTTATCGTCTTTATATCCTCCTACAATTTCTAATACAAAAAAGAAATAAATTAGAATTATGCCATCTCTTTGCGACAAAACTTATTAAACATGCAGTATTTTGAGGTGCCCGCAAATAACTGACTGAAATTTTTGGCTGAAAAAATAATATTAAAAGAATATTTGAGATTCTACATTATAACACCAAAAGATCTAATAAGAGTTACTTAAAGGAAAGTAACAGCCCTTCTTAATACCGTATGTTATAAAACACGCATAATTAAAATTTGTAAATTGCATTTGTGTAATAGTAGGTTACGTATTATTAACGAGCAATATATTTTTGCACAAAAAGACGCCTGCCGAAAGGAATATTTAATGCAAGAAACAAATATTACAAGATATTACAGTGATCTGGTATAAACTAATATAATTAGTTCAGGTAGTTTGTAGATCAAAAGACTGATGATATGGTCCAATAGGTTTACAAACATTTGAACATTTTAATTGGCTCTTAGCTGCCTGGGCTGAGTATTTATTGGGCAAAGGAGAGAGTTTTCTATAAAAAGTCATTTGTGATGACCGACACTGTTTCGCTTATTGTGAATTGTCAGGGGTCCTTGTTTCTGCAATATTAGGTAAACGGGTTTGTTCCAGTTCATTAACGGCTTTGTAAAATCCAGTCTGTGTTATTTCATGCAAATAATGTTTGTAAACCTAAGGGACCAAACTGTCGATGACATCGGTAACTATGCATGCAAACTACTTAAAGTAACTTACGCTAAAGACAATAAAATCACACACACGCACGAATGTCCGAAAAAGGACTGAATACTCCAAAGTGAAATACCTCGCAATTCGTGATAATTTCTTACGTAATGTTATAAACGACAGACGATGTGCAGTGCACATCCTTTATTGCACTTTTCTACTGCGTCGGCTCTCTCTCAGCAACTGAAGTGTTGAAGTTGCTCTCTTAGTGGCCCAATAACCAAGTCGAAATTTTTAAACCTTGCAGCAAACGTGAGTCGATTTTTTACCACGATCAACAAAGATCTGTCACTAGGGAATCAGAAAATTTTTGTTCCCATCGATGAGCTGGGTCGGCGATTTTAACACAGATTTGATGGCACCAACTCATTATAAATCCCCTCCCATCCGAGCGAAGAAAATATACTTAACCAAAGCACCTGCGTGTAGTGCTATAAATGTAAGAAAGTGTGTGAACGTTTTTCCAGTAGACGTCGCGACCAAGAGGAGGAAACTGGCAGGGGCACTACGATCGGTGTGTGCTATAACTGAGAATTTCAGCAGGAAGGGAGGCGTACCTAGGTAGCCTAATTGATTAAAAATCTAATGATCGCCTAAGGCTACCGCTGGGCCGAAGCGGGAAATCCGGGTTCGTATCCCGGTACAGCAAAAATGTTCAAATTTGCCGTTGAATTTATTTTATTTCCTGGAAACGATCGAAATGTTTCAAAATTTCGAAATGCCAATATGGTAGCAGCTAACAACTCCTGCCAAAGTAATACATTTGCCCCAGCGTATCGCTACTTAAACTGGAAATAGAATTTCATTGACACTTTCCTGGGCTAAACGGCGTTTATAATAGTTGGTCGCAAGATTTAGTTTTCCTTGTCTCCACTGGATGTATTCCAGCTGATCATCGCTTAAAATTAAAGCCATGATACGAATCTCCACTGTAGAAGATCTAGCCGAAACATCTGTCATGGAGAACTTGCTTCAATTTATGTACTCTTAGTTTACGTATTTCTGTGCTTCTAATGAAATTTATCTCACCCACATCACACCTATCCACTCCGTGTCCAATGGTAGGCAGAAAGTATCTTCCAAAAATTTTAGGATCAACTGTCGATTCAATACCATCCCCATACGTCTTCTTTTCGGACAACCGCACAGGATTCTCTCAGGCCAGTGGGACTCCATTGTGCTCATTCTTCTCCCTGCTACATCCAAGACAATCGACGGAGCCAATTTCACGAGATCGTCACCGTTTCTCCATCCGCGATGAGGGCTAGGTTTTGGTATCTCTCAATGCAGATGCAAGTGGATACCGGCGGTAAAAACATTACTTTTGGTATGGGCGATAGCGGAGTGAAAACTTTAGAATGGTTCATACTGCCACAGGCAACTGAAATAAGTGCGCCCCAGAAAAGCAAATACTGATCGCGATGCACATTCAGCATTTTATTCTGTTCCAGATCCAACTGTTCCTCTGCAAAAGCCGTCGCCCAAGAGCTACCCACAGTAGTCTCTCTGCCTTCATCATCGAACGGTATCCATATCCCTGTCACCCATTGGTAAACTCCGATAGACATCGACCAACCCTGATAAACCAACACCAGCAGATCCTCACGACACACCGCATGTCGAAACTGGCTTCTAAATTCAAATGTTTGTTAAGCTTATGGGACTTAACTGCGGAATCATCAGTCTGTAAGGTCCCTTTGATCCCGACATAAGTCGGTTTCCTGAAACATGTTGTACATACGTAAACTGGCCACAGAAGTATATTGTAAGTGGCACAGTAATCTTTGGACGTTCGATGGTAGAGTGAGCGCTCTGGCTGCGAGAGAGGACAGTCAGTAGCAAGTCAGTTGCGAGCTGTGTTGCAGAGATTAGCTGTTGGGTGAGGTTGCGCGAGGACGCTGTTGGAGAAGGCAGTTGTTAAGTATATGTTGCAGCACGCCATTATTGTAATGCATGATGTTAATTTAATTTTCTGTAATATTTTTCTATTTCAAATTTTTTTTAAGAATATATAATTTCTAATATTCAATTTGCGTTCTGCGTCCTCATTTGGTAGTTAGTTTTTTTGTGTCTCGCTTCCGCCGGTTGTCCTGGGTGTCGGTGGCCGAGTAGAGAGAGACCGACACAGGGAAATAGGATGCCCGCGTGTGCAGGTACGGAGGTGACCAGCTAGTGGGACAGCAGAAACTAGAAACACTAGGCTAAATTAGAACAAGATATATATTTCATAGAGATGGTACAATACTTAACTTGGAGGGCAGCAAACTAGTGGAATGCTGGTACATAGTTAAACTAGATAGAGGCCTGTCTACTGATGAGTCATAATGCCTGTCCTAATACCAAGTGCACGTTGCAGTTCAGTGGTGGCCACGAGCGGAGTTGCAGCAGAGGGCGCTCGTGGCTGACGTCGTAAGAATGCCGCGCCGTGCGTGCATGGCGGCGCGCGACGAAAGTACGTGGCGTGCACTTCAGAATTTTGCGACACCACAAGTTTTCCCTTCCTTTCATTTTCTTCATTTATGAGTATTGTTGGACATAATTACTATCCACATATCATTTTTGAAAATCTTTAATACTAAAATACTGCATGACGCGAGCTGCTTGCTGTTTTCTGTTTCCAGTTTTGTTATAAGAAGATACGAGGTAAGTCAATTTTTTTTATTTTTATCTGTGTCGCAGTCAGATTATTTCCCCGTTTCTCATTATTCAAGTTCATCGGTTTCGTGTGCCCTTTGGGAATACTTTAGATAGGGCCATAAATTCTAGTGTTTGAGTTTCCCCATTTCCCGGGCGTGTCCGTTGCGGATATTAATGTTTTCTAAGGTTTACCTCGATGGTCTTAGTCACCACATTGATCGGTTTTTAAAAGTTCAGTATTAGCCAACTACTAATTCGAGGTACCTTGCAAATTTCTATTAAAATTAACTTATTTAATTTATCCGGGATACTTTGCAAGTCCCTAAACTTACAAACTACTTATAAACTAACTTATACTAAAGACACCACAAACATCCAAGCGAGAGGGAGGATTCGAACCCCCGACAGGGAAAGGCCTCGCGCATCGGAGCATCGGGTCTCAATGTGCTCGGAAACTGGCTTCTCCGACTCTACTTGATGAGGAGGGATGCCGTATGCCAGCATCTCTCCAGGAGGATACGCAAGCCTACGATTAGTGAGGTACTGCATTCTGGCATATGTACAAGATGTCCCCTCACAGATATTCGGCACCCACCGAAGGTCGTAAACGTAACCAACAGGCGACGTTAGGAACGACTCCAGAGATTTCTTTCCATAGGGGTCTATTTGCTCGTAGCAGATCACCTGCGCGGGAATAAATCCATCCGTATACCACTGCACACCAGCTATTCAGTGCGTCGCAAGTGCGCTTGTAGACACCTTCATGCGACTGCTAGACCTAGCCCATTGATCGGAACCCAATCAGAACCACCGCAGTGGAACCTCTGACATCTCCTTACCCCGTCTCCAAAATAAGGAGATAAAATGTAACTTAGATAAATGCAATTTTGAGAACAGATGTAAAATTTGATGCTTAATGTTCCACTGTAGTAGGAATTGGGGTGTATGAATGTTTGAAGCACGCAGGTATTTTCAAAGACTCTGCTAGAGTGAATATAGCAGTGACTAATGTTCATGTTGATGGAGACTAAAATTCAATACTTTCAGAGCTAAAATATATTATATGGATAATTTGTTGTGTTGCACATGTAATAATTTTTCCGTTGCTGTAATTTTTCATGTTTCAGTGAATGATGAAGCGAATGGTAGTGAAGATATTAATGCTGGAGTGAGGCACACAGTGATGTACTGATTATTGATGTTGTAATGCTGTAGATTTTTTGCAGTAATGAGGTATATAATGATTAGGGAGAGGCCTTACTTTTGATGGAGGTAGCTGTAAAAGACGCCGCAGGGTAATGGCCTAGTGGTCTGGAGCGCCACGTTACCGATCTCGCGGCCTTTCGCGTCTGAGGGTCGCGTCCTCCCACGAGCATAGGTTTGTATGTGTGCGTTGTCCTTAGTATAAGTTAGTTTACGTACTTGGTAAGTCTGATGACCATAGGAATTTGGTCGAATAGGTTTACAAACATTTAAACATTTAAGTTGGTACAAAAGAGGAATTTTGACACTGCGACAAAGAACTCGTGTGGAATTAAATGAAGTCATAGGGTTAAGGTCTACTAAATTTTTGTAATTTCTTACTGATGAAGGACTCGAGTGCAGATGGAGTAGGAATGAATTACGAGTAATACTGTGATTTTATGCTTTCTCGGCATATATTCCAGTCATAAACTGCCCTTGGGCGATCAATTTAGCGCATAGACTAACGATCGTCTAGGCCAAGTATCTACAGTATTGAGTGCAAATGTGGGATAGAGAGGGACGTGGCCAAAGAGTCTGTCTGTATCATGCGACCTTCAGGGACGTTGGAAACTCTTAATTCAAAGATACATGTACAGAGTGTCAACAAACATACAGACCCTGACCACTTCAGCTTTTGTCACAGATATCTTTATTAGGAAACATCATGGCCGCACGGTCTCGGGTGCCACATCGCTGATTGCTCGGTCGCTCCCGGCGGAGAATCGAGTCCTTCCTCGGGCATGGATGGGCCTGTTGCTCATAGCGTTGGTTTCAGTAGTTTGTAATTTTACGGACCGAAGTCCCCAGCAGTTTGGTCCCTTAGGTTTACAAAGATATGAACATTTTTTTAACTTAATACTTTAGGCTGCTATACAGGATGTTCCAGAAGGAATACTAAGTACTTTATGAGGTGACAGTGTAGACGAATTTCAATAAAAAATCGCAATGACGTGTTTTACTGCCCACTTTAGATTTGTAGTTTTATAAGTTTTTTCAACATTTTGGACCAAAATGATAATCTAAATATTAAAAAATTATGGTGATAAGATTACGACTCTACTATTGTGGTAATATCTATGCACCCAACACGTAATATTCCTTCTGACCGTAGTTTAACAAACAGCCAAAATTATATGATGTTTGAGTTTAGCTTTGACAAACAACTCTTTTTTGAACTTTTACCTCTTTGAACTATCGTTTTAATATCTCCCCCACATTTTCACTATATTTTTCCGTTAAAATACTATCACCAGTCTTGCCTTGGTAGTTCTAAATTTATTTTCTCTGCATGTACTGGTTACGAATGACAATAGGCTGGAACGAACGTAGCGAACATTTGGCGTTGCCGCGGTGGAGCAGCCGAGCGGTCTAAGGCGTCTCGCTGCTGATCGCGTGGTTCCTCGCCGTCGGAGGTTCGAGTCCTCCCTGGGGCATGGGTGTGTGTTTGTACTTAGGTTAGTTTACCTAGGTTTAAGTAGTTGGTAAGCTACAAACTGATGACCACGCAGTTTGGTCCGATAGATTTACAAACATTTGAACATTTGAAAATTTGGCTGTTCGCCATAGCGTAATAGGCGAGAAATTAGTTTGTGATGTACGAACATGTTACACGATATTT
Source organism: Locusta migratoria (assembly GCA_026315105.1). Classification (NCBI taxonomy): domain Eukaryota; kingdom Metazoa; phylum Arthropoda; class Insecta; order Orthoptera; family Acrididae; genus Locusta; species Locusta migratoria. Next base: position 719,332,931 of record CM048755.1, on the reverse strand, counting down.
CACTGTAATGTTTTTAAATGTTGCCAGATAGATACTGACGTAGAGTAGCAAGTGCTGTAAGTACACTATTTTATAGAAAACAACGAACTGTTTTAAATCAGAAATGAAATGTTTTGTACATATGTAAGAAACCTAACCTTTATGTGTAAACAGAAATATGTAAATATTTCAGGACACCCACTGATGATGCCTTGAGACAAAGGCGAAACGCGTATGGGAGACTTATAAATATAAAAATAAAACCCTTCATTCGCAGTAGCAAAAGGAGTTTACTTTAAAAACATTAGAGTGAAATACAATTCAGCTGCTGCTCAAAATGGCCACTGCAAGCAACGTATGTTACACGGTGGTTCGGATCTTGCTAGGTCGCGGTTGCTCAGCGCGCTCGTCAGAGGGTTGCCGGCATGGTATCTCGACGCCCTCTGTAACGAGAGAACTGATTTATCCGAAACGATCAAAATAGGACAAAACAAACCAAAGTCCACAAAGTACCCGTTCAAACCGACGCGCCAATCAAAAGAGAAAACGAAAGACGGTTCAACTAACACCATCTGAAGAGAAGGCCTGTGCACTGCCGTGCCACGTCACATGACACAGAGTAGGTCGCGATCGCGTAGCTCACTGGTTGGAGGCAGTGAGGCGGTGGACCGTGCCCCATCAGCCAGACAGTAAGACACGCGATCGCGAGCTACTCTGCGTGACGTGACGTGGCACAGGCCTTCTCTTCAGACGGTGTTGGTTCAACGCCATCTGTAATAAAAAAAAAACTGAGTAAAATTCTCAACGAACAACCCAGAACAAATATGAACAAACGACCGCAAAGCATCGATTTCAGTGAAGAATATATAGCACCACTGTCAATTTTTTTGTCCCACTTTATTTTTGCTCTTGCTTCCTAAAAGGTTTTCACACACTCTTGTTAACTAAACGAAACTGTATTCTGCAAGATTCTGAGTTGTACAAAGGTAACAGCACTAACAGCACTTTCTCTGAAAAGCGCATTTGCTCTTTTTCGAGAACGTGCCATGAAATATATAGCAACGAATTGTAAACATAGACTTCTTTAACACATGTACATAAACTGGGGAGATACTGTTATAATGACTGTTGTAAATGACGTACTGATAGTACTAACTTTGTATATATACTGAGTACTAGAGGTACGTGGAATTCCGTTTGTGATTTTAGCTGAAAAAGAAAACATAATCACGGTTTGAAATAGAATATTTGATCTTTATTTTAGCGCAGAACAGTGTAACATGAACGAAGTCATATCTGAACTACAGGAAAGGTAATACCATCTACGTTAAAACCGTCCATAGCAACCATGTCAAAGACAAACATTTTAGTTCAAAATGTTCAAACGTTTGTGGAGCTTAGGGGACTTAACTACGGGGTCATCAGTCCCTAAACTTACAAACTACGTATGAAATAACTAAGACTAAGGACGGCACAAATATCCATGCCCGAGGGGGGATTCGAACCCCGACCGTAGTGGCCGTGCAGACCGTGACTGGAGCTCCTCAGTCCCTCGGCCACCGCGGCCGGCTACAGTTACTCCAAACAGTATTCGTCTAATAGATGATTGTATGTTTAAGGGTGTATAAAGAGTGGAAAACTGACAGACTGAAATAAAGCAGGGACAAGGACGTCTTTTTTGATCAGTGAAAATGAGAATAAAATAAAGAAACACAGATTGCTATTGAAATAAACATGGTAAAGCATTCGGAAGCACATATAGGCAATGTAAGACGCAAAATAAGTATTCGTCTACTGAACTAAAAACCACACTTTGAACATAGAATGTTACTGTTAGTACTTAGTAGAGCCTCCTTTCCTCTTTATAATCGCTTGCATTCTTCTTGGCGGATTTCACCAGAGATTCTGTTGTTTGCACTGTAATTGTTTCGCCATTCCTCTTGTAGAACGTTCTGTAGATCATTTCTACTGGATATCTGACGATTCCTGGTGTTTTTGTCGAATAAATGCCACAAATTCTTTATAGGATTAATGTTCGGGGATTGCGGTGCTGTCTGCATCCAGTGGGGCGTGTTATCCAACAGCCACAGCTTTGTGTCTGGAGCAGTATGTTTTGGATCATTATCTTGTGTGAAAATATAATCCCCATTAAGACCCATATTATTCACACTACTGGATAGATGTGTTTTTCGGATATTTATGTAGATCTTGTGGTCCATAATGCCATCAATAAAACACATATCCCCCACACCATTTGCACTCATGCACCCCCACACAAGTACTGAACCTCCTCCATGTTTAACTGAGGCTGTCATATTTCTCTCTTCAAGTTCACAGTGTTTTTTTTCTCCACACTGTTACTCGCCCATTAGACTTAAACAGCTCAGATCGACTCTCGTCCGTAAATACAACCTTCTTCCAGAAATCAAACCCATCTGATTTATGATCGCTTGCAAATGCAAGTCGCTTTCTTCTGTTAATTTCACTGATGTATGGTTTTCTACGGACTGTTCGACCTCCATACCCAGCTTCATGAAGCGTATTTCTTACAGTCTGTGCTGAAACAGACCTTTCTGTACGCACATGAAAAGCAGTAGCAAGTTGTGGAGCGCTTAGTTTCGGATTTTTGATGACTTCTCGAAGAAGCTGTCGTTTCTCCATTTTGGACAGAACTGCAGGACGACCGCTTCGTGATTTGTTTTCGTACTTTTTGTTCTGATTAAACCTGTATATAATGCCCTTCACTGTACTGGTAGGTCTACTGACTGTTTCTCCGATTTCTTGAAAACATTTTCCTTGTCTAAACAACCTAACGCAGATTTCTCTCTCTTCCTTTGTAGTTTCGCAACGTTTTCTACCCATATTACGTAAATATCACTCAACGGCTTTCAGACCGGAGAGACAGCTGTTCACTGTGCTGGATGGAACACAACTGCATAACGAACACGAGAGGGGCGTGTATCAGAGCGGCCCAATACCACAGACATTGCTAACTAGACGAATACTTGTTTGACGTCCATTGAGGCGTGATTTTAAATAGTGTGTATTTGTTAACAAATTCAGCGACATATGAACCATAAATAGCGTTTTATTTCCAATTTAAGGAAATAGTTATTATTCATTCCGCAGCTATGTTTGTATGACTGCGCGCATTATATTCTATGCGCCACGGTCGGACGACTACTTTGTGGAGTCACTGTATATCGGTGTCGTGTAACGTTGCCCGGCGAGTATTGTCCCAGGTGGGAGGCGTGCTCCAGCGTGTGGAGAGAGTAGCCACGTGGGCGATGCGGGCCCCGCCGGATCGACTGGACGCTGGCTCGGCTTCTGCAACTTTTATGCACTCCGTGGAACAGGGGCCGCAGTCGCACGCACGCCAGAGGGATTATATCGATTCTCTCCTACTCAAGCTCAACACGTCTGCTTTCATCTACGGCAGAGCAGACTTTTCTCTTGGACCGCATCAGATTTCCACACCCGACGCTGCTCTAGGTGCGACAAACTGAATATTTAAACGTCGCATAAATTAGTCAGGCGCTTCCATCTTGTTGCGGTGACCAGTATAAACTCTCTCTGTGTTATTTTACGGCAACGTTTAATACCAGTTTTAACCTCTCTCTTGTGTCTCTTTTATCGTCCTTCGCGAAAAATTAAATTAATTCCGATATTTTTTTTTTTTTTTTTTTTTTTAATCTTAAGGTGGCAAGAACTTAATATATTGGCGGGGCACATGAAAACATCCATGTAAGTGAACGTTTAATTCCGTTATGTTTACTAAGTACCAATATAACCAGCGGAATATTTGAAACTTTCTGAGTAGCTTGGGTGTCGTTCAGATGGTTAAACGGTTATCCTGAGTTACAAGAGAGATTTTTTTTTTTTTTTTTTTTTTTTTTTTTTTTTTTTTTTTTTGTTACCATCGGATATTCATCAAGAGCTGGTAATGTTCCGTACAGTGCCATCTCCTTTACTTTTAAATGTGACAAATGCACAGCGAAAGAATATTAGTCATGAAGGTGAGCTAAGTGATTAAAGATGCAGCCGTGAATGGAATGAAGAAAACGAGAAACATTTAATAATGTGTCGCACAGCTGAATCATATTAATAACATAAGTAAGAGTATATAAAATTTAAAATCTATTATAATTAGAAATATCTGTAAAAGATGACAACTACTGCTCTAGAACAGCGAATACAGAAAAGATTAACAAACAATGTACTGTATCTTAGGAAAATAATCATATCCTCCTTGTGCAGATATGTTTTCATGTTGATACGACATTAGGCCAAAACAGCACAACTAAAACGAAACATGAGTCAGATCATCGCGGTGAATGGTAAAGCCAGTGGCCTAAAACAAAAACAAAGTAGAAAAAAAATTTTGCGTTAAGATATTAGTGTTTTTAGATATAATTGGGAGTTTCCCTCCATCTTATCTGGAAAAGATTAAAACAATAACTGGAATGACTGTTTCTGCACCATCCGTACGAAGCAGCATACTGGCCTGTATTGAAAAGAACAGTTGTGTTTATATATATTTATTCACAAAGCTCATTTAGAAATTAAGGGCTATGGAAAACGAATTCTGTGAATATCCATGTTATATACTAAGGATGATACCGTTTAACCTACATTTCTTACAACATATTATGTTGTTTGTGGATTGAGAAATTGTAAGACGATGAAGGAGACCTTGCTGAATCATCCTTTGATTGCGGTATTTTCTTTGAAAACCTTGTATAAAGTACACTGAGCTAACCAGACTCTTCACAGAATCCGAAGCACACATTTTACGTAAGAATCGCAAACGTTTGTACATAAGCAAACTTTTCTCCTTGTACGCGTACTTAAAGCATTTGCTAAAAAGATTTAAGAGAAACAAATAAATCCTTAATGTTGATGAACAGAATTCGTTTCCAAAGTTGCAGGCGGGTCTCTTTATACCAATATCCCTGCCCACACGTTGACAATGATTTTATTTAATGAAAAGTATATACAGAAATGACGAAGCTCTGCCATCATGTTCAGACGCCCACATATTTTTTATTCAGTGATTAATATTTTGAGCAGACTTACGGTGTGATTGTGGGCAGTCCTTCATGCCTCATAGTAGCTAACCTTTTGATGGAGGACTTTCTTCTTTTTAGGTATGTTGACTATATGTTTCTTGTATGGACACATGTAGTAGATTGTCTGCATCGGTTAATGTAGCATTTAGTTGTCTGCGTCCTAATATCAACTTCACGATGGAAATCGAAAAGGAGGGGAAGTTACCCTTGCTGGGTGTGTTGGTTTATAAAAGAAATGACGGAACTCTTGGACAAAGAGTTTTCAGGAAACCGATGCATACTGATCGGTATTTACATGCTACCAGCTGTTATCCACCATTTCAATGTACAGGAGTCCTATGGTCATTGATTAAAAGAACGTATGCTACCTAGTATTCTGAGAACTTTCTGTAAGTTGAGTTCAATCAAAACGGTTATACGGACAAACAGATTCGACATTCTAAACCAGCTGAAAACACATTCAGTTCTGTGGATTTTCCACCATATACGGGGACGTGTCTGCCAAGACAGGTAGTATCTTGAAGAAAAATGAAATCAGATGTGTTACTCCGCCAGCTCAGCTTAGAGCACTTCTTGGCTCTGTTAAAGACGATTTAGGTCCGAGGAAGACTGGAGTAGCCGAGCGGTCTAAGGCGCCTCGCTGCGGAGCGCGCGGTTGCTCGCCGTCGGAGGTTCGAGTCCTAAAAAAAAAAAGATCAAATGTTTGTACAACTTATGGGACTTAACTACGGGGTCATCAGTCCCTAAACTTACAAACTACTTATGAACTAGCTAAGACTAAAGACGGCACAAATATCCATGCTCGAGGATATGGAACTGGTATTCAGAGCTAGTGGCCTGTTATCTGTTGGGTGGTTTCAGTAGCTTTTCCATTCTGTGGCGATTTATTTCGGTATCTGCCGTGCTGTCGTCCTTTCAATTATGTAGAGGATGAAATATTGTATAGCCTTCCTCTGTAAAAAGAGTTTCTGGGAACGACGTCCAGTATTTCGGGTTTTCGTGCGTCATCCTCTGTTTCAGTGCCATTACGGTCACACAGTGTCTGGACGTCTAGTTTCCATTACTTATAGTGTTACACAAATGTTGTGAAAAACAGGGATCTCATTGTTTCGATATATTAGTTTCAGGATTTCATTTAATGGAAATGTGAACGGGATAGAATAAGCTATGTACAGAAAATATCGAACAGTTATGACGATAAGTAAGATGAGCATGTTCTGGTATAGTGTAACAGACTTCAGTATTCAAATATGCATTTAATTGTGATCTGCGCAGGTACAACGTCATATATATGTTTATTGCATTAGAAGGATGTAATTTTTATAGCGATGACGAAATCAGTCACTTCGACTAGATACTTAGTTCTACACATGTATTCAGTATTTAAGAGATTTTCATTAATTAGTCAATATTTTTTATTTATTCTTATTCAATACTCTGTAAAATTGAGAAAATTCTTTGTGCTTGGTTATTTGAAAAAAAAAAAAAAAAAATCAACAAATCAATGCAGTTAATAAAATTTCAATGTTTGTAAATATAACGGACTTAACTGCTGTGGTTATTGGTCCCTAGGCTTACACACTACTTAAACTGAACTATGCTAAGTAAAACACTCACAACCGTGCTCAATGGAGGACTCGAACCTCCGACAGCGAGCAAACGCGCTCTTCGCAGCAAGGCGCCTTAGGTAGATCAGGCGCTCCACTGAAATCATTACGTTTATACAGAAGACGGAATTCTTATCCCAATTTCTTCCGTTATGCACTGTCAAAATAAATAAATGAATAAAAAATATGGCCGCGGTGAAATGGCCGAGCGCTCTAAAGTGCATTGCTGTGGAGTGCCCGGCTACTCCCCGTCGGAGTTTCGAGTCCTCCCTCGGGCAAGAGTGTGGGTATTGTCCTTATGTTAGTTTAAGTAGTTTGTAAGTCTAGGTACTTATAGCCTCAGTAGTTCAGTCCCATAGATTTACAAACGTTTGAACATTCTGAACATAACTGTGTCCCAAATTTGTAGCGAGTTTGTTTAGAATATTCCGATATTAATTTTCTGTCGTAAGGTAGGAAATTCGCTATTTGAATCGTACAAGCCGACATGAATTTATAAGCTGCTAAAGTAATACACAGGGTCAAAATGATCGTATATTTGCAGGAGCGTTCAAATCCATTTCCGATACGCAGTCGCAAAAAATGAAAACAACTTCACCTTTACTGTGCCAAATGGTATCAGATTAATGTCGGTGCTTAGTAAGACGGTAATCGTGGTTCGAGTACCACCACATCCATGGAGGCTGATCAGAAAATATCATTCTAAGCATGTGCTTGTGAGTTTAAATCATGAATGATAAACGCATACAAAAATCTTGCTCCGTGCAGAAAAATTAAACCCGTGCTCTGAGTAAGTAGCCAAAAGGCAATTAAAAATCTCACCGTGAAGCATGTACTGTAGAAGCAATTAAATAAACCGAGGTCCAGAGCAGTACTGTAATTTTCATCTACATGACCTGCATTACGGGAAATAAAGTTGCATGTGAAAACGTAGCTACGTTATGATGAAAGGTTACCGTAAAAGTTACACCTACAGCATTTAAAGCCTGACTGATTATGTAATACCACAGTTACACGGGAAATACGTTAAAGATTTTCGTAGAATCACCACTAGTCCAGAGAGATTCCTGCATACTGACATACCATTCTTTGTATTACGAATATACACGAGACTCATCAATGCTGTGGGTACAGATTAGTGGTGCGGATCTCTCTCTATTATTGTTCCCCTAAAATACTTGAAGAACACATAGGAGGTTCTCCTTCTGCATACTTGAGTATTGCCAAATGACCTAAAAAGAATAATTTCTTTTGGGCCTGTTTGGACGATGATCCGTGTCACGGTCGGCTAAGATGTGCCAACAATCCATAAATAATTGTAAAAGAGTATGAAATGTGCTTGGGTGATCAGAAACTGAAAGTGGAAGAAATTGCTGAAACTGTCAAGATGTCTCCTGAATGAGCATACGACATTTTCACATTGGAAATTGATGTCAGTCAGTTATCTCTGAGATGGGAATCGCAGCTGTTAATGAAGGATCAGAAATTACTCGGAATAGAAAGGTGCAAACAAGGTTTGACTTGGTATCAGACCAAAGACATTTTGCTCTGATTTGTGACCACAGATAAAACTTCAGTCATCTACTACGGAGCAGTTATAGCAGCAGACGAATGTAAATTCACCACCACGAAACAAAGCCAATTCAATAACGTCGAACATTGTGTCATTTTTTATTTTTTATTAACTAATTAATTAATTTTTTTTGGGGGGGGGAGCAAAAAGAAGTCTTCTGATAGATTATCGTGGCACAGGTCAAAAAGTCACGGGGCGTACTCAGTCTCCTGCACCAACGATTACAAAAACCAGTTTTGTTAAGAAGAACATCATATTTCATCAGGGCAATGTGCGCCCACACACAAATTCTTTTTGCATGACAAAAATACATTAAGTATGATACAAACCGGAGCTTACCTGGTGGATTAAAACTGTGTGCTGGAACTGGGATTCGCCCTGGGACCCTTGCCTTTCGCTGGCAAGCGCTCTTTCGACTGAGCTATCCCTGCACGTTACGTCCTCACAGCTTTACTCCGCCAGTACTTCGCATCCTACTTTCCAAACCTCACAGAAGTTCTCCTGCGATCCTTGGAGGACTAGCACTCCTGAAAGAAACGATGTGGTGAAAAGTAGGAGACGAGGTACTGGCGGAAGAAGACCCGTGTGGACGGACTGTGAAGCATGCCGGGATAGCTCAGTCGGTAGAGCGCTTATCCGCGAAACGAAAAGTTTCTATGTTCGAAACTGTTTGAATCCGCCAGGAAGTTTTTATATCAGTACTCTTCGCTGAAGAGTGGAAGTATCATTGCGGAAACATCCCCTACCGTGTGGCTAAGCCATGTCTCCACCATATCCCTTCTTCCAGGAGTGCTAGTCCTGCAAGTTTACCTGGAGAACGCCTGTAAAGTTTGGAAAGCGGGAAGAGAGGTCCTAGCGGAAGTACAGCTGTGAGGACAGACCGCCCGGATACCATAGTCGGTAGAGCGCTTGTCCGCGAAAGGAGAAGATCCCAGGTTCGAATCCAGTCTGCGTCAGGCAGCGCAGCGGTGCGGTTGGCGTGTTTACGTCCCGCCGCAGTGTCTCGCGCCTGAGGTTGTTTACGTAACTTAGCCGTCTCTGCGCGACTTCCTCGATAGAACAAGCATGGCTCAATCTTGGAGACATTCGACCTTGAAGATCAGTTTTTCGAAAGCATATCCACGACCGAAGGCACTTGACATCGAACAGTTCATTAGAGACGAAGTGAAAGTTGCCTGTAGCGAAGTTGTAGGTATTCACTTTTCGATAGTGAGCAGTGTGGTGTACTTAAAGCTCATCAACGACGCGGTCTGTGAGAGAATTCTAAACGCGACCAGAAGTGGACTGAAGTTCCGACACTCGGACGGACATATTGGTGACGTGACGATTGAACACACGGGTCTCTGCACGATAAGAGTGTTTGAACTTCCCTTTGAGGTGCCAGAAGAAACTGTGATTTCCGCGCTTCGCCCTTATGGGCATGTGATCAGTCACGAAGCTGAAAAATGGGCACAGTTTACCACATGCCCCATGCTCAATGAGGTGCGGCAAGTACGTATTAAACTGAAGAAACGTGTTCCATCTTATCTGACCATCGGTGGATGCCGTGCAATAATAATTTATGACGGCCAGCCGAAGACGTGTTCGGGCTGTGGACAAGAAGGACACCTACGTTCTCAGTGCATTCAGCGCAGGATCACACAGTTGCCACCTGGGGATGAACAGCTCCCGTCTGTACCGACGACTCTTCCGGTGACGTATGTTCAGGCTCTCCAGCATCCTGTGCCGACGTACGTGCATGAACCCTCGCTGAACGCGGTAGCGCACCAAGTAAACGAGGACAAACAGGAAACTACGTCCACGTCCGATCGTATACCACTAACGAATAATGAGGTGTCTCAGGTGGAGGAGATGGACGCCACATCACCGGTAGTGCCTAATGACGTTCTCGCAAAAGACCAAACAACAGTGCAGCAATCGACAACAGACGGCAAGACAACGGCCAACGTACAAACGTCGCTCTTACACCCGACCGAAAATCCTGATGGCACCGACCTACCAAACCACCAGACTGACACGCTTGAGAAGATGGATGTCGAAACTGAAGTAGTACCGACGTGTGCCTTCATCCCTACGGGGACGGCGTCAGATGACTGCCGACCGACCTCCGATACGGAACACCAGGTCCGCAAACAGCGCTCCCTGCGGAAACGCAAGAAGAGGCGCCATTCGCCTTCTGATGATCAGACGCCAGATAAGGACGAGGAACCGACGTCGGATGAAGCAACTGACTCTGCCTCACAGGTTTCCGGTGGCATCACTCCCCGTCTGGCACGTCACGATACAGCAGTGACAACAACACCTGCTCCTGTCTCAGATTTACCTTCATCTGCTACTGAACACCAACATGAGACTCACGACGAAACGTCCCCTCCACAATTACGAAGATTCACGTCTGACGCTTGGGCGGACGATATCGAGGAAGAAGCGGAAGCCGATATAACAGAGGAGGAAGTCACTGAAGCGATACGGATGGGACCCACCAATAAGTCGCCAGGCCCTGACGGCCTCCCTCTGGAGTTCTACAGGGCCTTTCAACAACTGCTGTTACCAGTCTGGACGGATATCTGCCGCGATCTCATGTCCCCCACGGTGCGGATCCCTGAGACATTTTGCGAAGGACTGATCATACCTATACACAAACCACGAGGTGGGACCAACATCAGCGACTACCGCCCCTTGACCTTACTGAACAGCGACATGAAGATCTTCACTCGACTGTTGGCAGCAAGACTCAAGCACACGGTCCGATACGTTGTTTCAGAGGATCAGGCATCTTTAGGTGGCAGTCAAAACATTCGCACTGCCCTCTGCCGGTATCGCGATATGATCGCACTTGCCAAGGCACATAAAATGCCTGGAGTTTTGGCCTGCCTCGATTTCAGCCAAGCTTTTGACAGAGTCGACCACGCATTTTTAAAGGCGGTAATGCAACAGATGGGTTATCTGACTGACTGACTGTGGATCGGCGAAGGATGTTTGGCATTTGGTGCGCCAGGTACTGGTTTTCTTCACACGCACAACCCCCGAAATGATAACAACCAAATCGCTTCTCTTTCCAGAAGACTCGTATTACCCGAGAGCAAAAACTAATTCTGTTAAATGGATATGTGGCCACGCTGTACACTATTTGTTCGGCGATGGAGAGAAGACTGTACTTGATTTTTGGAACTATATAAACGAGCGACACTGTGCAATAGTTACGAACCCCAAGTACCGAGAATATTTTTACAATTTTCTTTGGAGTGCGTTCCGTAACCCGCCTCGCAGCTGGAATATCAATGAAAGGAGAAGTTGACCCAAGAACGACAGAAGCACTGATTGAACTACAACCGGCAACGAATTAAATCGAGAAGACGTTCATTGATAATCCGCAGCCAGACCTTCCTTGGAACGCACCATGTCGTAATGCGACGACCTCTTTATTTTGTTTTTTTACGCCGGATGTGGAACGGCATTATTTTCTACATAAAAAATGCAGATATATACTAATAAAGAGTATACATGAAGCAACTATTTATTTCTCCCTTTTCCCCACTGTCAATCTATATATATCTTTACGGGCCGATGCGGAGGAGGATTTTCATTTCATTTTATTTATTTATTTTTATTTTTATTTATTAATTTATTGAATTTTTTTCCATCGACCACGACTGGAGCGTTTGCGTGCGTTTTACACTTTAGGTTAGGGTAAAAGTGGCGGTGGCCCTAGCTTATTATTTTTTTTTTTTTTTAGGTTTGTACATAATTATTAAGGGTGTAATGGGTGTTAGGAGCCAACGCCTGAAGTGGCAGAGATAGATTAAAAAAAGGGGGGGGGGGACTGAGGCGCTCCAATCACGCTCTGCACAGCCACTACGGTCGATAAAAAAAATCCCGGTTCCGACACACAGTTTTAATCCGACAGAAAGTTTAATATTAGCGCACACTCTGCTGTAGAGTAAAAATATCATTATGGAAGATACAAATTGCTGCCACACCGCTACATTCTTCTGATGTGGCTCAAATACGCTTCCATCTCTTCACACATCCTCAAAATGTTCCTCGGCAGCTGTAGATCCCTTTAAAATTAAGAGCTGATAGCCAAGTGGATAGCTATTTTGCAGAACCTGTGGAATGAACATTTCGAAATGATATCCAGGCAGTGCAAAATCGTTGGACGAACTTACCTTGCGTATTGGTAAATGACAGATGTAGGGTGTTCAATAAAACTGTCGAATATATTGACGAGCGGAAGTATTATTCGTAACAAAAAAGTGCAATAAACGTGTATCCGGAAACGCATATTTTCTTAAATGAACACGTGTTCATGGGAAGTTTTCGACGCGGCATCTATTCATGGCAGTGAATTCTTCTGTCCTTTGGGGTAAGGAATGGCTTACCCTTTGAAGTACGTCCGCTTGTTGCAGAACCTGTTGGCACACATTGAACATGTGACCCTGCAATATTTGCAAATTGTTTATTGGAGTTGCATAGACCACTTCCTTCAAGTGTCCCCATAACCAAAACTCTTGCGGATTGAGATCTGGGGAACTAGCAGGCCAAGGTGAGGGGGCCTCACTGACGAATCCAGCGGTCCTGAAATGTCTGCGTCATATATTCACGCACATTCTGACGGAAATACGCTGGTGCACCGTCATACAGAAACCAAGTTTGTACTCGTTACTGACATAGCACATCGTCGAGCAAGAAAGGCAATAGGTTAATGAGTAAGTACAGATAATGCACCCCCTTTAACTTTCGTGGAAGCATGTAAAGCCCTATTAATCTATAGCCTAGTAATCGTGCCCATACGTTGATAGAGAATCGGTGTTGATGCTCTCTTTGCTAAATTTCTTGGAGGTTCACATCTGCCCATACACGCTGGTTACACCAACTCTTGTGAACAGTGCCTCATGGGTAATGCAACGACTGTGTTGTCATTCGCAGTGAAGTGTCGTTCAGTTCTTCCTTTACAGACGTGTTTATATAAAAAAAGCATGCTTTTCCGGACCTGTGTTTAGTTGGTTCAGTACTGTTTTTTCGATGATTAATACCATCTCTCAAAGTATTGTACATTATTGGGCACCCATTATATATATACCGTGAATTCCATATTTCACGAGGAGAAACTAGGAAGAATATAAAAACGAAGTATCCAACAATGTAAGCGTTTCCGTCATATTATAAAACATAGATATTAGATGTAGTCACACAAATCTGCCATTTTGGCATACATATTTCACCTAAGATTCGAAAAAAAATATTATTCATATCTTCTCTTTTTAAATACGCACCATTTCACATTATTTTGACAACAAAGTAAAATAGGGTTTAATATACAATATGGAGGGAAACGTTTTAAAAAGTGTCGTGTTGTGGAGAGGATTTTTCATTTACTCAATTTACAGATTCAAAGAAAGAACTATTTCTGTCTAGCGAATTACTTCTTAAAAACCAAGGCTATGTTTTTTGAAGGAAGACTAGGCGCGTTTTTTTAACGACCATACTGCAATACCGGTCTCTTTCCATTTAGCAGGGAAGATTCCTCTTCATCCGGTTTAGAGGCGTTGAAAGCTTTTGAATGAAGCGATTGATTGGCTTATCAGCTTTGCTTTTGTTGAGCGTCCAATTCCAGTTCATTACAGAGGATCATTTAACCACACAAACAGCACTCAGATTCGTAATGTTTGTTTCCTAATGTGAGTTATCCAGAAATTTCTTAAATGGAACAGACTCAGATATTTGGTGAGGTGCACTTGGCAAATAATTTTATATCTTGTCAGTAATAGAGTTGATATAAAATTACGGTAGTTGGCAAATTACAGTTTTACATTAATTTGCTAAAAGCGGAATAATTACAAATGCCGTAACTGGTACCTGGTATCTTGTATACAGTTACTGGAGCAGAGTTAACATCCAAGCTGGTGTCCCAAATTTTGTTTTGGAGACACATCTGGGGATGTGTTGATATTGACACTAATCATATATGGACGAGTAGTTTTTGTTCAAAAATGGCACTATGATACCACAGGATGAGAGATGAATACGGAGGACGTACCGTTTCGCCAGTACAATTCCATCTATCACTACGAACTGCAGTAAGAATGTGTATCCGATAACCTCTTGACACCAGCAGTAACACAGCTGCCCCTCTTCAAAGAACTGGAACAGTCGGATCACTCTCCAAGTTCCCGCCACGTCAGCCGAATTTTGGCCCACTTTAGGTTACGGTAGTAACACTAAAATTGGGCCTTTGCGATCATCTTTTGACAGCTCGAAATTTAAATGAAAATAACGGCTTAACTGTTCATTTGATACGAACACTGAATAACCTAATTGGTAGAGGGGAAAATTCTCTACAACTTAGCTCCCTTGTGTTTTTTTCATATATCGTATCGTTTGAGACATATTTGCAAAAATAACGGAGATTTAACACCTTCCATTGAATTAACGAAAACCAGCAGTTAGATGTCACGTGACATTCCTCGCGCAGAACTCTCTGTGGCATACGCCATCTTGCCCGTATTTGATGATTTTTCTTATTGTAACTTACACGTTGTCATTTCAAAGCAATGGTGCACTGACGAATTAACAAAAACACATCGTTCTTCGTACGGTAAATGATAATCTAGTGTCTACAAATGCCATATTGGCATCAGTTAACAACGGCCATCAATAGTATAAGATTATAGGACTCATCTGATTGATAGCTGTAGCGTAGTGGGTAAGGCGTTAGACCATGGTTAGGTGGTTCAGAACCCGTCACTACCTATTTTTTTTTTCCTAAAAGGGTTTCAGACACTCTTATTAATTAATCTTTTATTATTTAGCTAATTATTTTGGTCCAAAATGTTTGCAAAAACTTATAAAACTACAAATCTAAAGTGGGCCGTAAAACACTTCATTGCATTTTGTTTTCTTGCAGATACCAGTTTCTTTGGAAAATGTGATAATACAGAGGAAATGACAAGGTGTTAACTACATGTGTGGACAATGAATAACACTGAAATATCGTAACACACTAATTTATTAAGGTAGTATACAGCGCAATGTGGCCTTCAATGGTGCAAAAGAATGACAATACAATACACATACATTTGACATTACAGACCTGGGCCTACAGACCCTCAAAGTAGTCCGCTGCCATTGTCACCCAAATTGCGAATGATGTTGCAGGCGCAGAATACCATCTGCCTCAGCATTTGCCGCACCATGTCTGAATCGTGTCACAGCGTTAGCAATGCCATCTCTTGTTGCAAACCGCCTAGCACATAATAGTTCCTTAATCTGTGTAATGAGATCAAAGTAGGTCTGTAGGCCCAAGTTTGTCATGTAAACTGTAAGTGGACTGTGTTGTCATTCTTTTGTACCGTTAAGGCGGTATTATCCTGTATACTACCATAATAAATTAGTGTGTTACGATATTTCAGTGCTATTCATTGTACACACATGTAGTTAACACCTTGTCCATTCGTATGGATATGTCACATTTTCCAACCGGACTGTTTTGCAAGGAAAAAAAACTGCTATGATTTTGCTCCAACCCTCGTATTTACTTAATTACTGGGTGAAGCATGGAATTAATCTGAGTGTGATATTGTGTGTGTGTGTGTGTGTACGTGCGTGTGTGTCAAGGCAGGGATTCGAAACCCGGGTTTCCTACACACTTTCCAGTTACTTGAACCACTTATCTACCTGGAATTAAGATTCATACAGCTACAAGGATTACTCTAGTAATCATTGTGATGGGTAATCCTGAGAGAAAATATGTCTCACGATGCCTTGATTAATTGATTTAAAGGTAGCCGTTTTTTGTTGTCAGCTCTTTACACATACTCTTTACACATACTATCATCGTAGTTCTGATGTGGCGAGTCTCAAAGCAATGGAGCGAGACGACACAGATTTTATTCAGTGTTCATTGGTGTTCTCGGATGGCAGAGGCAGATTTAAAGCGGTTATATATTGCTTGGTGCGCAGTATTGTGATTGTCCCTAGCGGCTGTAGAAAGAGTATGCCTACCTAGCGTTCTCATATAGTCCAACATATATTCAATAATCATATAGTCAAATCGTGGCGCAACATCACCGGAGAGTAGAATGAGCATGCGCAACTCGTTGTTGCTATAAACCGAAGGTAATGGATCAGTGTGAATTGAGCAGACATACAGAATGCTTCGCAGATCCGTAGCGTCAAGTGAGAGCTAGAAAGAGGGCGCATTGTCCATCCACCCGGGAAATCTCTGCTCGTATGGGACAATTTTTTTTCGGTTGTGTAACTGGTGTGTGCAGAGGGGTTCACTAAAGACCGTACAACACGACGAGATGTGTCAGGTCGAGACCCAGACAACCCTCTAGTAGATCGACACCTCATTCGCCTGACACTGAAGGACACTTCCACAACCTACTCGGCTTTTGCGCAAAAGTGCAACAGAGTAACACACCGCACATTATCAGGGGAGACCGTCCGTCGCTCTTTATTACGGCGTTAGTTGGGTGTCGTTTACATCTCCGCAAACATTTCAGTAATTTGCAGAAAGATGCTAGACGGCAGTGTATATGGAACGACGTCACAAAAATGGCATCATGTAGTGTTTTCGGACGAATTCAGGTTGTTTTTGTCTGTAAATAATGACCGTATTATGATTCGTCGCAGACAGAATAAGCTTCATCAGAGTGAAGCGCCACCTCAATGCCTTATAGGGCGGGGTGCCATTGGGTACAACAAACAATCATACTCGGTGCGCTCCCAGGCGGCAGTGACCAATTTGAATTACGTGAATGACATCCCGTGGCAAGTAGAATCTCTGATATTAAATACCATTTTCAAATTCTCCTTGCTTTCCTCCGCAGTTTACTCTATGTACTGACTGAATAGCATTGCGGATACGCTACAACTTGTCTTACTGCTTCCCAATCTTTGCTATACTTTCATGCCCTGGAATTCTTACAACAGCCTTCTTGTTTCGGTTGACGTTATATATACGTTTCGTTGCCTATATTTTGTCATTGGTAGCTTCAGAATTTGAAAAAGTACGTTACCGTAAACATTGTCAAAGGCTGTCTCAAAATCTATAAACATAGGTTAGCCTTTGCTTAACCTGACGTCTAAGATAAGTCATGGGATATTTCCTCGCGCGTTTCTACATTTATCCCAATTCGAAACCGATCTCCTCCGCCATCAGTTTTCCCGTTCCCCCGTAAAACGAGGTATGTCCACAAAATAAGTTCCGTTTGGTTGTATAAAACAAACGTGTATAGATACAGAAAAAATATTTATTGTACAAAATATACAACTATTGAACTACTTTTCTACATAGCTTCCGAAATTTCGTAGGCATTTGTCATAGCGTGGCAGAAGTCTTTGTATGCCTTCTTCGTAGAAAGTTGCCGACTGTGTAGTCAACCATGTGGTAACATGTTCTTTCAGCTCGTCATCATCGCTGAAGTTTTGACCACCATGTACACGTTTTAGGTGTAAGAAGAAAGTCGCTAGGAGCGAGACTGTGCGGAGGATGATTAAACACGTCCCAGTGAAATTCCCGTAAGAGTTTTTTGGTCACATTCGCCGTATGAGGTCTGGCGGCAACGTGAAGGGAAGAAGAAGACTCCTTTCATCTCTTCTTACACCTAAAATCTGTCTTTGGTGGCCAACACTTCAACGATGATGAGCTGAAAGAACATGTGTGCCACATGGTTGAATACACAGGCGGCAACCTTCTATGAAGAAGGCATACAAAAACTTGTGGCACGCTATGAAAAGTGCCTATAAAATTTCGGAAGTTATGTAGAAAAGTAGTTGAACAGTTGTAGATTTTGATACAATAAATATTTTTTCTGAATCTATACACGTTTGATTGATATAACCAAACGGAACTTTGTGGACATGTCTCGTATTTTCTACTGGCATTTTGCAACCACGATTTATTAAAGTTATAGTTCTGTCTTATTCGCACGTGTTGCACCTGCTTTCTTCTGAACTGGAATTAGTACATTGTTCTTGAAGTTTGAGGGTATTTTCACCGTCTCATACATCTTTCATAATAGGTAGTATAGTTTTGTCACGGGTGTCTCTCCCAAAGACTTCTGTAGCTCTGACGCAATGTCGACTACTACAGGAAATATGTTTAGAATTAGGCGTGTCAGTGGGCTGTCGAATCATCTCATATTATATATTAATCTACGTCATCTTCGCCTTCCAACTTTCAACTTCTCGTTCTTTCCAAATGCTGGTTTTTCCATTTCAGTCCTGTTATTTATATAGTTGCAATTATTTTCTCGAAGCGCTCTTTAATTTTCCTATAACTTTCCCTACTTATAAAATGTGTCTATATCCTCACTTTTTTCCCGTATCTATTCTTGGTCAGCTGTATTGCAGTACCTGTTAATCTCATTTATAAGATTATATTGCCTTTCGGTTTCAGTATTAGTTGCACTTTTACTCTTTCTAATTTCATTAATTAATTTCCTTTATTTCTTCATTATCAGGGATTTCTACTAGTCCATATCTGTTTACTTGTTTGATCATCTGCTGCCTTCACTATTTTATCTCTATGAGCTTGTAAGGTACCTGTTAGTTATAAATTAATTTCAAGGCTAATTAGAATGTTTGCTGTATTTAATATATATCAAAATTTACCGTAAAGTATTTTTCATAACATATAGAATCTCCATGTAATTGCTAGGAAGAGAAAAAGTGCTTGTTCTTTGCTGATAGAGTTTAGAGTATTCTATAGGAGTATGTTATTATTATTGGGATGTTATGGAATGTGAATCTATGTATTACGAACGCTCAATACATATATTTCAACTTAAAGTAAGTCCTGCTTACGCCTACAATTATTTAATCTCTTCAACATGTAATTTTGGTGTAGTAGAAAGAGAGTCTACGGGAGCTACTACACCTGAAATTACGAACCTGCAGATCTTAAACACGGGACTTTATTTGAAGTTAATTATAAAATTGACTGTTATTTTAGACACAGATACTCCTGGCAATTCCAGATTGGGTAGTGAATTTTCCATTCGGTACATAGAGATCTACTGTTATTCAAGATATTAAATTAAAAAGTTTACACTTTCACACATCATTGCAGACCATGAAGCAAGAAACTACGAGCTGCATCGACACCACAAATTCTAGCCTGTGGTGGTAAGAAATAAATAAAATAGTTCCTTTTCAGGAATTTCGCAGCATCTTATCAGAAACTGACCAGAGTTTTAAAGAGACATTTAAATCAAAATAATTGATTATGTCAGACGTAATGAATATCAATATTTAATATATAATTATTTTACAAGCTATTCATTGGTCTTCAACTGTGTTACTCTAACCCGTTTCAATAAATCGTTGCCTCATACTCGTCCTAAGACTCTCAACTACCTTAGTTTCCCTAAATTCACCTCTATCATATTTCCGTGTTTTATTACCTTTTCCCTGCTTCCTCAGTTTTTATCTACAATTCATGATCAATACTTTATGGTTTCAGTCATAATTTGCCCCTCGATATGTCTTACAGTTCAAAACCTAGTTCCGAAATCTTTCTCTCAAGACCATAGAATTAATCTGAAATCTTCAGGTGTCTCCTAGTCCCGTAGACATATGAAACTTTCCTTCAAGATTCTTTTTCAAAACAAATGTTATTGTTGATTAAATTATTCTCCGTGCAAAAGTTATACCATATAATTTCTTATGTAATTTCTTTTCTCTAGAATACAGGGTGAATCTAAATTCGCACACTCGGGCTTCGCAGCGCGATTCCTCACATGCCAGCAATAATAAAAAGTCTGTAAAATGTAAACTTACACGGCAGGAATGGTCAAAATTACTTAAAATTTCCGGACTGTTATGCCGTTGTCTAGTGGAGTTATTATTAAAACCCAACGTTTCGTCCCCGACTACGGAGGACATTCTCAAGGGGGATCGTGGCACTTTTGGATGTCCGATGCACACCCTGGCTCGCTACTGACTAAAGCCAAATTCAGTTTACGAGGGCTCGCGCGCAGTGGTGTGACGTCAGATATTTTTGACATGGGCGCGCAATTCGTCGTTGACGATTGCCTCCGGCGGTTAATATCGTCCCATGGTGGAAGACTGTTACATTTCTTCTTCAAAACCGTAATCCAGATATCATTTAGTTTCACGCCCTCCTCCATCATATTGAAATTATTGGGGTGTTTTACAATTTCTATAGCCTCTCTGTACAGTCTTTCGTGGTATCCATTTGTGGCTGCTAAAACCTGAGTCTTATCAAATTGAATAAGGTGGTCCCCTGGTTGAAAAACATGTTCACCAACAGCTGATCTGTCAATCTCTCCCCTTCTACAGTTCCCCTTGTGCTCATCTAATCGTTTTTTTGACTGTTCTTTTTGTGGTACCCACGTATACGTCCCCACAGCTACACGAAATCCTATTAATTCCTACTTTTTCCAGCGGTTTGCGAGCATCCTTTGCCAATTTCTTCCTGGCAAGCACAAACTAAGTTATTGTCTGTCCATATTACTATCAGTAATGGTGTGTGTAGTAGTGACTGGGATAGAATTGACAGGTTGTTGCACGATACCATTAACAAGCGTGTGTTGACAACGTCTAGTAGACAGAGAAAGAAATTTGACAGTTTGCGACCGCAACCGACCATCAGTCAATTAGATTCTTCCCGCACTGTTATCAATTTATCGGGACATTTGCTATCTGATGATGAGAGATCGGTGCTTGCCAGGGGCGGAAATTTTGCCGTTAGTCCGCGAGTTGTGCCTACAGAGGAAATTATAGCCAATATAGAAGCGGGTATTCACAATTTAGACAAAGTTACACCTGAGGAAATACGTATAGAAGCTGTCAGAGTATTGGCTCGCGCAAAGCCTCCAAAAAGTAATTTAACGGGCGAGAAAAATGCTATAAAAAGCCTGAATGAGGACGATAGTATTATCATTCTCCCCGCAGATAAGGGAAATTGTACAGTGGTTTTAAATGTGACTGACTACCATTGCAAGATTAAGGAATTGTTAGATCCGCAGACCTTAATTCTAGAATCCAGTTTACCATGGAGAAGGAGGTGGTCGGAAAACTCAATTTTCTTGACATGTCAGTTTTCAAAAAGGGAAATGGCAAATTGGGCCATACAGTTTATCGGAAGCCCACACACATAGACCGTTATCTGCACCGAGATTCAAACCACCACCCACAGCAAAAGCGGGGCATATAAAGACGTTGGCGGACAGAGCAAGGAACATCTGCGAACCGGAATTACTCGACCCGGAATTGAAACACCTGAGTAATGCTTTACTTAAGAATGGCTATTCGTCTACAGAGATAAGGAGAGCTTTGAGGCCGACACGTAGAGTTGAAAACGATGAAAGGGTTCCTGTGAAATCTAAAGTCTTCCTACCTTTTATTAAGGACGTCACCGACCGCATCGGTAGAATTTTGACGAAACGGAATGTTGCCGTTATTTACAAACGTACTCAGAAGATACACGATCACCTGAAATCAGCAAAGGATGCTCGCAAACCGCTGGAAAAAGCAGGAATTTATAGGATTCCGTGTAGCTGTGGGGACGTATACGTGGGTACCACAAAAAGAACAGCCAAAAAGTGACTAGATGAGCACAAGGGGAACTGTAGAAGGGGAGAGATTGACAGATCAGCTATTGCTGAACATGTTTTTCAACCAGGGGACCACCTTATTCAATTTGATAAGACTCAGGTTTTAGCAGCCACAAATGGATACCACGAAAGACTGTACAGAGAGGCTATAGAAATTGTACCACACCCCAATAATTTCTATAGGATGGAGGAGGGCGTGAAACTAAATGATATCTGGATTACGGTTTTGAAGAAGAAATGTAACAGTCTTCCACCATGGGACGATATTAACCGACGGAGGCAATCGACAACGACGAATTGCGCGCGCATGTCAAAAAGATCTGGCGTCACACCACTGCGCACGAGCCCTCGTAAACGGAATTTGGCTTCAGTCAGTAGCAAGCCAGGGTGTGCATCGGACATCCAAATGCTCCACGATCCCCCTTGAGAATGTCCTCCGTAGTCGGGGACGAAACGTTGGGTTTTAATAATAACTCCACTAGACCACGGCATAACAGCCCGGAAATTGTGAGTAATTTTGAAAAAAATGTCTGTCACAAAATTTCGTCCTGCCCATATTTCCGACAATAAATGGTCGTCGAAGATTGAGATGGGTGTGTGTCCCATACGTCAGTGTGGCTCAGATTTACACTACTACACCTACTAACTTCTAGGGGAGGTGGGAGGTGTCTTGAGGAACAAAGTGAGCGTAGAAACCAATGTCCGGAAACGTCATCCAATGACGCTACAGAGCGTCGAAGTTGCTGGAGGGGATGTCTAGCGGCAAGAGCTGGTTCCTGTAACTTGGATTCTCCGTAGCGTCGTTGAATGGCGTTTCCGGGCATGGGTTTCCATGATTACTTTGTTGCTCAAGATACCTCCCTCATCACCTAGAAGTTTGTTAGTCTAGTTGTGCAATTCTGAAACACACTGACGTATGGGACACACACCCAACTCAATCTTCGACGTCCATTTACTGCCGGAAATATGCGCAGGACGAAATTTTGTGAGATACATGTTTTTATTGCTAGCATGTTAGGAATCGCGCTGCGAAGCCCGAGTGTGCGAATTAAGACTCACCCTGTGTATTTAACTACTATTTTTCCGTTTTCTTTCTATTCCAGTATCTGATTTCAACCATCGCCACAATTACGTTTAGCTCTGCCTTTGATTATATGAATACTTTTTTTTTATTTCATCATACATTTTCCACTAAGATTATAATTTGTAAGTCTAGATCGCATGTAAACTTGTAGCACTATGGTGGATGTCGGCTTCGTGTATCTTGGATACAATAATGCATTCAGTATTGCCTATTTCCTTATTCATCATAAGATCTACTGCATTTGCTCGTCTGTTTCTGAAATTATAACCCTGTATTTACCTGGCGGTAGGTCCTGCTCATCCTGTCATCGAACGTCATTAATTTCCACTACATATAACTTCAAACTTTTCTTCACTTTTAAATTTTGGAACCTCATTTCTGATTAAGAGAACTAGGGAAATCGCCAATTCTGTTTTTCCTTACTGTGTCTCACCACTGGGTGGTCACCTCCCTCCTGAATATGTTAACCAAGAGGATGCCATGTTAATGAAACATACAGCAGAGTTTAATTCCGTTGGAGAAAATAGGTCTCCATCCGTGCCTTGCTTTCCGCTGCTCGCAGAACCTATATCGCTATGGCATGTTGGTTGCAAAGCCAGATTAGCCACCATCTAGACTGTTGCCTCTGCAGCTAGTGAAAAAGGTTGGTGCAGCTCTTCAGGAAGCACAAGTTTGTGATGTATGAGTATACAGCATATGCATTATAGAAGTGATTACGCATATTAAGGAATGCACAATGGACATGGATGGATTCAGGTGATTAGCAAGGATGCGTATGTACGTGTCACCTGTGAGAGTCATATTTAGAAGTATCAGACATCTCGTATCAGCGCAACAACAGTCGCCCCAACCATTGCAGAGCTTCCATCAACTTGAACAGTCCAGTGTTGGCACGCATGATTCATGGACTCTTAGAGGTTGTTTCTATACCCGTATGAGTTCATCCGCTCGGTACAATTGGAAACAAGACTCATCAGACCAGGAAACACACTTCCAGTCATCAACAATGCAATTTCGGTGTTGGCGGGCTCAGGCAAGGCGTAATGCTTTGTGTCGTGCAGTCAGCAAGGGTACACGAGCCTTCGGCTCCGAAAGTCCATACGATTATGTTACGTGGATTGTTTCGCAGGCAGACACTTTTTGATGGCCCTGCATTCAAATCCGCAGCAATAAGGGCTGCACTTCTGTCACGATGAACGATTCTCTCCTGTCGTTGGATCTTTTTCCAGCTGCAGCGATGTCGTAGTTTTGATGTTTTACCGGAGTCCCGAAATTCACGGTGTACTCGTGAAATGGTCGTACGGGAAAATCGTCACCTGGTCGTTAACTCGGAGCTGCTGTCTCCCATCTCTCGAAAGCCCACTATAACACACTTTGAAGCGCACTTAAATGGTGATAACGTTCCAGTGTAGCAGCAGTAACCGATTTGACGCCAGCGCCTGACACCTGTTGTCTTATACAGATGTTGCCAGCCTCACCACCGTGCACTGAGTATTTACACTTGTATTCGCGTGCTCATGCCTAGCGCAGGTTCTTTGGCTCTTCAGCATGTAACGGCATACAACGGTAGCGCAATTCTCAATTTTCCGAGATCGTGACAGCCTCTGTTAATCTCTCTCTCTCTCTCTCTCTCTCTCTTCAGTGAAATCTGCTGCGGCGAATCAGCGTTATTTTTGTAAATTGGAAGCTTTTAGCCTGGCGGATAATTTTTCAAATTATTTCCATTTTGCCTTCCTAAGTGAAACATTCGCCGGCCGCGGTGGCCGAGGGGACTAAGGCGCTTCAGTCACGGTCTGCACGGCCACTACGGTCGGGGGTTCGAATCCTCCCTCGGGCATGGATATTTGTGCCGTTCTTAGTCTTAGTTAGTTCATAAGTAGTTTGTAAGTTTAGGGACTGATGACCCGATAGTTAAGTCCCATAGACTATACAAACATTTGAACATTTTTGAAACATTTGCCCACGATAGGAATAGATTTAGGGAAACGACAATTACAACTCTGGAGGAGTCTTAGATATATTTTTTAAATGGAACTGGGGATATTATTAGATAAGGTTTCGCCAAAGACAGAGTGTCAGTGTTGGGGGTGGGGGAGGGTGTTATAATGAAATTCATCCGTACTATTAAACTTCCTGGCAGATTAAAATTGTGTGCCGGAACCGGGACTCGAACCTGGGACCTTGGCCTTCCCGGACAAGCGCTCTCTCGACTGAGCTGTCCCCACACGACTCACGATGCCGCCTCACAACTTTACTTCCGCCACTACCTCGCCTACTTTCCAAACTTCACAGAAGTTCTCCTGCATCCGTACTATTTTCGAAGAATGAACAGGTACCATTGTCTAACATGCCTTAAGGAAAAACGGAGATCTCATATCTTTGTATACACACTGGGATATGATTTCATTAAAGCAGTGTCTTGATCGCTGCACCAACTCGCTCGGAGTAATTTATTTATCAGCAGAAATACCAATAGATTTCTTCGTGGGTACACCTCATCGACGTCTCTTTTTTTTTCCTTTTTGTTCTTTTACCTTTTCTCTTTATCTAGTAAACCGCCGTATTGCTCGATACGTCACTTAACTGCAACGATCATGCGGTCACTGCGAGTCCAGTATTACTCTATTTACTTGTTTTCTTTTATGTACCATTAATAGACTATATTCTGAAAAATTTTATTACCATTCCCGGTCTGAATGATGCGCTATAACACTGTCGTCATAGCGACTCGTAAAGTAGCGCGAAAATACTGTCGTAAACGGTGTGCTAGGTTTAGGATACTTTTACTGCAATCTGAAATTTATATACTTCCACTCGACCTGTGAGGGATGAAAATGCTTGCAGCTAATACCCTCTGTAAACATTAAATAGCCTGTATCTGATTTATATGTCCCTTATTAAAAATGGAATGAAAACCTATGTCTCCGTAAAGTTTGGAAAGAAACGCTGTAGATCCACTGATAATATTAGCTACATTAGTAACTGTAAAAAACATTTCAAGCGCATGATTGTGCACGTAATTCACGAAAGGAGATGTACACTGCAGGTATGATATCTACGACGAAATAAGTAAAATTAAACAAGTCATTTAACTTTTAAAGTTTATGTTAAACACCGTTCTAGTTTCCGTGAATTTAAATACTGTTTAATGCGTTACATGCATAAGGCAGACTTAATGGTTAAAATTGTTTAGGAATTAAGAGCCATGTACCACACAAATTTTTAGAAAATATTGTTGATTCAAGATCTTAATAACAACGCTAATTGTTGAAAATGCTGTTACGAATTAAAAACCATAGCATTTATAGAAACGGGAAAGGGAGCACATTTGGAGGTGTAATAAATAAATGGGTAAAAATTATGTCATGGATTTTCTAGTAAGTGACTAAACTGTGCTGACGGCCCACTATACAAATAATTCTTTCAGTATGAATAACACGACAGTAGCTCGAAGTTCGACTGAATTTGCGTAGTTTATTTTCTTTCATGTTCATACTACTCGACATTGTGTTAATTATTATTTAATAAATGAGAAATATGGTAAAATTCAGTCCCAGAGGTGCATATTGCTTTTATTTTGTACATAATATGACTTCCAACAAGCGTTTAGACAATGCTCAAAAATATCTTACCAATTTTAGTTCAATGTTTATTGAAACGGATGGGAAGGAAGATGAAGGTTGGTGTAGGATAGGGGAGGAAATCGGTCATGCTCTTTCAAAGGAACCACCCCGCCATTTAGATGGAGAAAATGGAAAAATCACGGATAACCGTAATCTGGATGGGTGCGGAGGCGGATCTGAACCGCCGTCCTCTCGAATGCGAATCCAGTATTCCAACCAATTTGCACGTAACACGTTCCTGGTGAGAAGAGTTATTATACAACAGTTAAACTTAATCATCACAGTAAGTGAACACTGTGTTTGTGATGATAGCTACTGACACCCAATAAATACAAAGTCTAGCCGAGCGGCTGCTTGATCTAAGGTGTCATGCCACGGATTCCGGGACCAGTCCAAACGGAGATTTCTCCCTCGGGCGTGTGTGTCTTGTCCTTAGAGTTTAGATTAAGTAGTATGTAAGTCTAGGGACAGATGACCTAAGCAGTTTGGTTTTCTTAGGATTACGAACATTTAAACCTAATAGAAATTTAAATAACATTATTTCACATAGTGCGTTTTTCTAGAACTATGTTGACAAAATAATTCGGTTGATGAGTAAAAGTATTGATATAAGGAAACTGATTGACGGTAGACATTAACAAAGCAGGTTTTCCAAACGAGACGTGTTTTTCGATTAAGTAGCGACGGAAAAATTTCATCCACCACTTCTGAAAACCATATCACCTCCAAGATCAAAAACAGGGAAATTGTGATTAATAATTAAATTTCAAACGTGGAATATTTTATTTCTAGTTAGAACACTTTTTTTTTTCAGGAAAGTACCTTGATCTCAGAAGTGTAACAGGAATGGAGCAAAATTATTTAATTTTTAAGTTTCCTCACCTGAAAACTTCGGAGCTATGAATTACTAGGAGCCGTAAGTGGTAGCGTTTGGTTTGGATTATTTTACCCATAGTTCATTATCCGTCTCTAAAGTCAATTTTAATTCCATTTGAAACTGATTTCGCCGTTATTTTATTTCACCATAGCAGTAAAACATATGGTGGGGCATGCCAACATTCATGAAAGTCATAAATACATAACCACCATCAGCAGATACAAATGGCTGCATAGTAAAGTTTTTAAATGTACAGGTTGGATTTGTTTCGGGATTGAGTACAGCGAAGAATCTCTGCATTTGGATCGCCTGTTATTAGATTGTAGCTGACTATATTAGCCAATACTTGACTATTACCTACACGGAGGCAGAACAGGCTTTCATCTGAAATTAAAACAGATTTCTGCTCCACCCTCAAATAAGCTCTCGCTTGAATCCAGTGAAGCAGCAAACGGAAAGCACGCTACATGGCATCTGGTTCGGAGGCGGACCTGAAGAAACCGATTTGTAAGAGTGCGTTGTGTTGCTACGGTGGCAGATGGAGCGCGAATTCCTGCAGCATAGGCAGCACTATGTGCCACAGCCATAGGCCAAACACACCGCTCTTCCCTCTTCTTGCGACTTCACGTATGCACCACTGCTGACAAAAATGTACATTGCCTACATTCTTGTCAAGTCTTTCTGGAATATCGTGGAAGAAATTTACAACTTCTTGTAGCCCTTATAGACAACCTCATTCAAACGCAGTGACCTGCTGACGATGGCGTCTTCGTCGCTTTAAACACATTCACCAAGATATGCTTTTAACTTGGCTGAGTAGCAGTTCAAAAAATGTTCAAATGTTTGTTAAGCTTATGGGACTTAACTACGGGGTCATCAGTCCCTAAACTTACAAACTACCTATGAACTACTTACGAACTAGGACGGCACAAATATCCATGCCCGAGGGGGGATTCGAACCCCCGACCGTAGTGGCCGTGCTGACCGTGACTGGAGCGCCTCAGTCACCTCGGCCACCGCGGCCGGCGAGTAGCAGTTGTAAGTGTTCCTATATGTAGGTTAAATTATTTATTTTATTTCATAACTTTATTGGCAGATGTTTGTGCGCGAGTCGGCGGCAGTAATAATTTTAGTTAGGAAAGGCTAGGCAGCCTGCGCCCGACAGCCGTTGTAGTTACCGCAGCCGACACGCAACACATGGCGCTAGCAGAGGAGGTGGGGTAGCGAAAGCTCCAGAAGGCCACCTCCATGGGATTGTCAATTGCGGTAGCCTCGTTTCTATGCCGGGGAAGTACGAAGAATATGGCGCGAATCAGACATCTTTATTATTATTTTTTTAATTTGACAATGCTTTGGTGGCATAGAGACCTTAGTAGCGCACTAGGGGTCAGCGGAAGTAGGTGCTGATCATTTCATTTTCTTTAATAATGTACAAATAGACAAATAAATGAATTACAGTGCCTTTAACGAACATCTAAGAATACTTCCGAAGATGTACAAAGTTTATAGTGGTCTCGGCTGCGCAATGCGATAGTCATTCGCCGTTAGGACCTAACCGGGCCTGTCTCATAGGAACCATTGCAATACTTCCGGCTTACAGCCATCATATCAGATCTGAGTTTCTTTCCGGCACAGCAAGCTAAAACCCCTGTAGTAGACAGCTGGTGAGAACCACGACAGATGGTACAATAGGTCGGGTTCCCATGGGAAAGAGTGCTGGCGAGTTCCCCCGAATTCTATGGAAATCCCCGAGCGGCAGGCACTGAACGCCCGCTGGCTGTATTAATGGTGCTCGCACGCTGAAACGCGAGTATACTATATTTAATACTAGCTTAAGCCCGCGGCTCCGCTCGCGTGTTCGTTGATTATGATAGATAAGCTATCTTTCAGTAGTGTGCTATGAGACTGGTTTTAAAGGATGAAATGAAATACAATACCTTATTTAGAAACAAACTGTTTTAATCAACATTATCAGGAAAGTAAGTAGTGAAGATCAAATCACACGTAAAAATGCACTCGTTTCGAAGAATCCAATCACGAAATTCAACAATAATGATTGTAATAATATCACAGATCGATCACTTGCTGTATTGCGCGAAACGTCAAATCGAATTTTTAAAGAGATGTATTAAAAGAAGTTTCTTTTTTACTGCTTTATTTATTTATTCTCATATTCGTATGCTTATCCTTACAGAGAAAGAGCTGAGAACATTGTAGCACGCATAGACCAAAGATATGATCTGTTAGATCACGTTTCGCTGTACGTAGCCTCCTTGCTATAGAGTCGCAAACGTCATCGCTGGCCTTCAGTCCGATTTTTTTTTTTTTTTTTTTTTTTTTTTTTATAATTTGACGACTTTCAACCACCATATGTTCCACCCTCTTATAGCTATCGGCATGGAACTGCTATGGTGTACAACGGGAGACTTGGAACAACACGTACACACAGACAATTCGTATGCGTTCTGTAGTTTTCGCTGCAGAGCGAAATATTAACACACACAGACACACGTAGAATTTCTGGACGGCCACTACGGTTGGGGGTTCGAATCCCCCCTCGGGCATGGATATTTGTGCCGTCTTTAGTATAAGGTAGTTCATAAGTAGTTTGTATGTTTAGGGACTGATGTCCGGGTAGTTAAGTCCCATAAGCTTAACAAACATTTGAACATTTGAACACGTAGAATTTTATATACACCGATAACTTTCCATCCAAATATACTCCACTCTTTTATCATTATCAACCCTCAAGCAACAATGCAACCAATAAAACCATTTCCAAACCGTAAATATAATTTTCAAAGAGTAATTATTGTTCCGCATTTCGCGTTATATTCTTCAAATTACTAAATATCTATCAGATCGCTATAAAACCGTGCCTAAAACCTTCCTCAGGTATAAATTAGTAACTGTACAAATATTTAAGTCTCTGCGTCTTGTCGTTCGGACGTGATAAGCGTACACCGAACAGACATTCTCATTCGATATATAGATAAATAGCTATCCGATCGCCATAAAACCGTGCCTAACGCCTTCCCCGGGTAGACATTAGTGACTGTACAAAGTTTTAGCTCTTTATGTCTTGTGGTTCAAACGTGATAAACGTACACCGAACAGACATTCACATTTATAGATATAGATTTAATAAATTAATTATTTACTCCATGTCAAACTCATGGTAGGAAACCTCTCAAAGCCAAGCTATGCCGCCATCGATAACGTATAACTTTTGCAAAATTAATAAACAAAACAATTAATTTAAGATGGCAGATGCACGGCGGCCATGTTTGAGCGCCAAATTGCGGAGCGAAGGCCGCCTTGCATCGAGCCGCCACACTTTCGTCCAGAACACGCATCCGCAGGAGTAACCTGTAAAGGCCATTCCACACTGCACGTGGCGTGCGTGTCCGGACGTACGCTAGCTACGTTTATAAACGTGGCTTCCCATGTTATCAAATGGGGCTGTTCACACTGTAGCGGTCACGCGCTACGCCGGACACGCTCCCTGAGCGATCTTTCTAAACGTGGTCGCCTACGTCTGCAGTCCCCGCATCCGCAGAGCCAAGGTAAGACCTCGTGCAAGACAACCCTCGAGCACTACAAAGCGCGTCATCTTTGTTGCCTGAGCTGTTGCGTTTATTGTTGATGATTTACAAGTAGTTGGTGTGCCATTGTGTGTTCCAGTAACGTTTTAGGCTCAAAATGGAGCAGTTCATTGAACAAGTACGCTCTCATCCTGTTATTTGGGCTCAACATTGGAAATCTACAGAGATGTAAGTTTGAAAGAAAAAGCATGGGATGAAATTGCCGAAGCTTTATCAAAAGACAGTAAGTACATACATATCCTGCGGTAATACTATTAAATGCCGGCCGCGGTGGCCGAGTGGACTGAGGCGCTTCAGTCAAGGTCTGCCCGGCCACTACGGTCGGGGGTTCGAATCCCCCCTCGGGCATGGATATTTGTGCCGTCCTAGTTCGTAAGTAGTTTGTAAGTTTAGGGACTGATGACCCCGTAGTTTAGTCCCTTAACCTTAACAAACATTTGAACATTTGAACATTTTGAATACCATTAAATATCTTAGAACAAATTTTTCAAAATCTTTTATTAAACAGGCACTATTGAGAAATGTAGTAAGTATCCAGTTCACTGTATGTAGGCGACTCCACCCGGAGTCTGGTGCAGAGCGACCACCTTAAAATTATTAAAATTGGAAGAACCAGCTTTGGCTGCATTGAAATCTTTATTTTTTATATATAATACAGATCAATTTCGGTCAGTGTCTGACCATCCTCAGTGCTAGAATCCAAGCCCTGTGGGCCCAGAAAAACTTGCACTATGCATACTAACATCAAGTAGGCTGTACAGAAGAATGTCAATCATTGAAGCCAAAGAATACAATAAAACCAGCTCATCGTCACTACTGTCGCTGCTGCTGGTGTCGTCAAACCAAGCTAAGCCACACAAAAATCCAGACTGACACCACGGAACCGTCGAAGCTGACATTTTTCTGCATACTAGGAAAAAACGTGGCCGGTATAACATCGCAACTGTGGCCGCTGTGTGAAACGGTACGTGGCTAGCGTGGCCGGCGTGTCGTGCATCCAAACAAGCACGCCACGTGCAGTGTGGAATGGCCTGTAGCTCTCGCGTATGTAGGCGGTCGTGAGACAGACTGATGTTCAGATGTTTGTATAGTCTATGGGACTTAACTACGGGGTCATCAGTCCCTACACTTACAAACTACTTATGAACTACTTGCGAACTAGGACG
The DNA here is from genome assembly GCA_026315105.1 of Locusta migratoria. Classification (NCBI taxonomy): domain Eukaryota; kingdom Metazoa; phylum Arthropoda; class Insecta; order Orthoptera; family Acrididae; genus Locusta; species Locusta migratoria. Next base: position 719,300,762 of record CM048755.1, on the reverse strand, counting down.
GCACAAATATCCATGCCCGAGGGGGGATTCGAACCCCCGACCGTAGTGGCTGTGCAGGCCGTGACTGGAGCGCCTTAGTCCCCTCGGCCACCGCGGCCGTCGAGACAGACTGATCATCTTAGATCCATGCTAAATGACATATATTGAGCTTCCAGTTAAGACAATGTGTATCGAGTGTATATTTATATGCGGTTTGGTAGTTTTCTGTATTCATTAAATAAATTAGCTGGCATCTGAAAACCTTCAGTATTATTCCACAGTTAGACGAGTTCCTGCCAACAAATTAATAATTTCAGCCTAATGTAACTAACTCCGACCTGTGCGCTACCAACTGCGTGGGGACACAGCTTTAGAAGACATCAGGTTGGTTAACTGTAGAATTTCTACTCTTCACACAGTGCAGTGGGGAGTTATTACAACCTTCGCGTACATTGTTATTGCGGTACAAACGCAAACTGTTGTGCGTCATCCATGGAAACATGGAGGAGTAAGGAAAATTATATGGGACCGGTCATAAGGCTCCCTATAGAATTTTTGTTGTACCAAGCTCTCAGTATCAGGCGTAAAACTATTACTGTTAATTTCAAAGTCACTAAACAGTCTTGTATTATGGTGTGGCTAGTAATGTTGTTGTTGTTGTGGTCTTCAGTCCGGAGACTGGTTTGATGCAGCTCTCCACAATACCCTATCCTGTGCAAGCCTCTTCATCTCCACATAAGAACGGCAACCTACATCTGTCTGAATCTGCTTACTGTATCCATCTCTCGGTCTTCCTCTGCGGTTTTTACCCCACACACTTCCCTCCAACGCTAAATTCACAACTCCTTGATGTCTAAGAATGTGTCCTACCAATCTATCCCTTGTTTTAGTCAAGGTATGCCAGAAATTCCTTTTCTCCCCAATTCTGTTCAGTACCTCCTCATTAGTTACGCGATCCACCCACCTAATCTTCAGCATTCTTCTGTAGCACCATATTTCAAAAGCCTCAATCCTCTCTGTCCGCACTGTTTATCGTCCATGTCTCACTTCCATACAAGGCAACACTCCATACAAATGCCTTCAGAAAGGACTTCCTTAGGCTTAAATCAATATTCGATGTTAACAAATTTCTCTTTTTCAAAAACGCTTTTCTACCCATTGCCATTCTGCATTTTATATCCTCTGTACTGCGACCATCATTTGTTATTTTACTACCCAAGTAACAAAACTCGTCTACCTCCTTTATTGCTTCGTTACCCAATCTAATTCCTTCAGCATCACCTGATTTTCTTACACTGCACTCCATTACCCTAGTTTTGCTCTTGTTAATGTTCATCTTATATGCACCTTTCAGCACACTGTCCATTCCGTTCAATTGCTCTTCCAGGTCCTTTGCTGTCTCTGACAGAATTACTATGTCGTCGGCATAACGCAGTGTTTTTAATTCTTCACCCTGAACTTTAATTCCTTCTCCAAATTTCTCCTTGCTTTCCTTTATAGCTTGCTCAATGTACAAATTGAATAACATTGGAGAAAGGCTACAACCCTGTCTTACTTCCTTTCCAACCACTGCATCCCTTTCATGCCCTTCAACTCTGACAACCGCTGTCTGGTCTTTGTACAAGTTGTAAATAACCTTACGCTCCCTATATTTTACTCCTGCTTGCTTCAGAACTTGAAAGAGTTTATTCCAATCAACATTGTCAAAAGCCTTCTCCAAATCTACAAAAGCTAGAAATGTAGGTTTGCCCTTTCTTAATCTATCTTCTAGGATAAGCCGTAAAGTGAGTATTGCCTCCCGTGTTCCTACCTTTCTCCTGAACCCAAACTGATCTTCCCCGAGGTCGGCTTCTACCAGCTTTTCCATCCTTCTGTAAATAATTCGTGTTAATATTTTGCAACCATGACTTATTAAACTGATGGTTCTATAGTTTTCACACCTGTCTGCACCTGCTTTCTTTGGAATGGGGATTATAACATTTTTCTTAAAGTCTGAGGGTACTTCACCTGTCTCATACATATTACACACCAGGTGAAACAATTTTGTCATGACTGGTTCTCCCAGAGACTTTAGTAGCTCTGACGGAATATCATCTACTCCAGGGGCCTTGTTTCGACTTAGGTCTTTCAGAGCTCTGTCAAATTCTTCTCTCAGTACAGTATCTCCTATTCCATCTTCATCTACATCCTCTTCCCTTCCTACAACATTGTCTCTAAGTTCATTTCCTTTGTAGAGCCCCTCTATATACTCTTTCCACCTTTCAGCTTTCCCTTCTTTGCTGAGAACTGGTTTTCCATCAGTGTCCTTGATATTCATAGAGCTGTTTTTCTTGTCTCCAAATGTTTCTTTTATTTTCCTGTAGGCTGTATCTATTTTTCCCCTATTTATACATTCTTCTACATCCTTGCATTTGCCTTCTAGCCACTCTTGCTTAGCCATTTTGCACTTCCTGTCAATCTCATTTCTTAGTCGTCTGTACTCCATTTTACCTGTTTCATTTACTGCATTTTTATATTTTCTCCTTTCATCGATTAAATTTAGTATCTCCTGTGATATCCAAGGATTTTTTGTAGGTCTTGCCTTCCTACCTATTTTGTCCTCTGCTGCCTTCACTATTTCATCTCTCAATGCTACCCATTCCTCTTCTACAGTTTTATTTTCCCCCGTTTCTCTCAATTGTTGCCTAAAGCTCCCTCTGAATTTTTTAAGAACTTCAGGTTCCTTTAATTTCTCCAGGTCCCATCTCCTTATTTTCCTACCTTTTTGTAGTTTCTTCAGTTTCAGCCTACAGTTCATAACCAACAAGTTATGGTCAGAGTCTACATCTGCCCCTGGGTAAGTCTTACACTGTAGAACCTGGTTCCGAAATCTATGTCTTACCATTATAAAATCTATCTGGTATCTCCCAGTGTCTCCTGGTCTCTTCCACGTATACAACCTTCTTTTGTGATTCTTGAACCATGTGTTTGTTATAACTAGCAAAATTCTACCAGGCGGCTTCCTCTTTCATTCCTTTTTCCCAGACCATATTCACCTACTATCTTCCCCTCCCTTCCTTGTCCTACTACTGAATTCCAGTCTCCCATAACAATTAAGTTTTCCTCTCCCTTAATTGTCTGAATAATTTCCTTTAGCTCCTCATATATTTCTTCGATTTCCTCGTCATCGGCAGAGCTAGTTGGCATATAAACCTGTACTACTGTTGTCGGTGTTGGCTTCGTATCTATCTTGACAATGATAATGCGATCACTGTGCTGCTCATAGTAGTTTACCCGCATTCCTATTTTCTTATTCATTATCAATCCTACTCCTGTGATACCCCAAATTGATTTTGTATTTATAATCCTGTACTCACCAGACCAGAAATCCTTTTCATCCTGCCACCGAACTTCACTAATCCCCACTATATCTAACTTCAACCTATCCATCTCCCTTTTTAAATTTTCTAATTTTCCTACCCGATTAAGGGATCTAACATTCCACGCTCCGATCCGTAGAATGCCAGTATTTTCTTTCCTGATGATCACATCCTCCTGCTTTTATTTAAACAAAATACCTACCCTTAACGAATTAGTATATCGGTTCTTTTAATACCAGTTCCCACCAGTACTCCAGTGTGCTGTTTACCTGCGATGGGACTATGTCAGCGAGAGCATTTCCTACAAAAGAGGTAGGAGGTCGGTTCACAAGTCTGACTCAAAGACGGGTCAGCTTAATTTGCAGTTCCCGGATGAACAGTGTGGGCCGATAAATCCGCACGCTCCCTACACCATTTTGTTTTCAATATATTCCTCTAATGGTGACAAATTACTGTGGTCTAATTATTTTGACGAAATTATTCGTACTATGTTTGATTGTGTGGCCATCTTCCACAGCAGCTGTTAAAATTGATTGTAAGAGGTAATCCGTCTTATGCTGACTGCAATTGAGAGATTTATTTCACACCAGACGCTTTTCGCTTTTAATTTTAAAATCATCTTCTGTGGTCTGTAAGTGATACAAAGGTGTTGTATAATTTGTTTTGTATACATAGATTAAAACAGTTTTTAAGAAAAGTATCCATGTATATGCTTCGCAAATCGCGAAATTTCCCGAAGTCTGCTGCTCCTGTAAGATGGACAAACGATCTGCAACACATGAAAATTTGTGCCAGACCCGTGCACGCTCCCGGCCAGACCCAAACTTCCATGTGTTGCACATGCCTCTTTTCCTCACATGCTCGTACACGTTTTAGTGTGAGTCCCGCAAGAGAGAGAGACACACAATTCTACCACCGTAAGCTTGCCAAGCTTGTCAGGCGTTAACGCCAACGTCTGTTCCCTTGGAACAAACATTCTAATAAAAATTTAAAAAATCCTTTGTGCACGTTAGGCCTATGTATTTTTAAATTGATATTCGGTCCATTCACGGTGTCGTGTCTTTTTTACATCTCACTGCTGCTTCTCCGTCTTGTTGGCTGAAGTTGGTTTGTTCATGGCGTGTGTTTTTCGGTTCTGTTCGGCATTTTTTGTCTGTTTCTGTGTCGTTTTTTCCGTTTTATTACATCACATAACTTCACTTATTTCAATTGCAAACTGTATGCAATTTCATTTGACGCTAACCCAGAAGTCTGCTGCCACTTTGACGCAGAAGAACAAAATACTCTCGCGTCCCTTCCCGTTGATGCAAAACTAGTAGCCAAGCAGTCTGCAGAGGACCCAGTCCTGCGCAAGATCGTTCAACTGGTTCAGCAGGGTTGACCCTGAGATCGACGGCAGGTGTTTACCCCAGGGGCTCAAAATTATTGGCATCGACGGCACGAATTCCCGTCCGAGATGGTGTTCTTTTCATCCAGGGCGGAAACGGCCGACCACGGGATGTCATTCTCCCTCCCTACAACACAAGGTCCTTAGCCTACTTCATCGTGGTTATTGGGGAGTCTTGCTACCAAAACGCCTCGCACGTTAACATGTCTACTGGAAGGGGATCGACGCAGATATCGCCTCTATGGTAGCAGCCGGATCCTCCTGCCAAAGCAAACAAGCTGCTTCTACACTTCGGTATTTTCCACGGCCAGAGGCATCAACACCCTGGTACAGGCTCCATTTGGACTTCGCAGGCCCATTTCTGGGCTCATCGTGGTTTATTGCACTCCACGCCGCTCTGGGGTTCCTTACGTCTTCCGGATGTCCTCCACATCATCGACCCACCTCATCCAGTCGCACACTCGCATCTTCGCCATTGAAGGCCTACCAGAGACAATTGTGACCGACAATGGCCCTCAATTTACGTCCGTAGAATTCACAGCCTTCTGTGCATCCAATGGCATTGCCCTGGTACACACGGCGCCTTTCCACCCCGCGTCCAATGGACTGGCAGAGCGGTGCGTACGGACTTTCAAGAATCAAATGTCGAAGCTCTCCGCACACCACTCACTGGACGATGTTTTGTCCATCTTTTTGGGCTGTTACAGGACAGCCGACCTCGATGACCGAGGAGACTGCGGCGCGCTGTTCACGGTCTGCACGGCCACTACGGTCGGGTGTTCGAATCCCCCCTTTGGCATGGATATTTGTGCCGTCCTTAGTAGTAGCTAGTTGATAAGTAGTTTGTAAGTTTAGGGACTGAATACCCCATAGTTAAGTCCCATAAGCTCTACAAACATTTGAACATTTTTTTTTCTTACAGGACAACTCCACAGGAGGAAACCAGTCCGGTGGAGCGGCTCCGTGGGCGCCCACAGCGTTCGCTCCTCTCCCTCCTCCATCCACAACGACCTGTAGAGCACACTGGGCGAGGTCAACGACACCGGATTGCTATCCACGATGATGTCTGGGTCCTGATGTTCTCCCGCCGCGGCCGCCGTTGGGATCCGGCGGTGGTCACAAAACTACTGGGACGAGCGATGGTGGAGGTTCATCTTTCAGATGGCTCCCTTTGCCACAAGCATCTGTACCAGGTGCGCCCCAGGAGCCGTCAGTTGACGACTGCCGTCGACTCACCTCCTCTTGCTGTTGCTGACCCGTGGACCAGGCAGCCGGAAGGCCCTGCAAGACCAATCCGTTCGATGCCCCTGCAATGTCAATGGACGATGGTGGGCAGCCAACTCCTGAACCCTGGCCAATACCCATGGACGTCGACCACACACCTCTGACGAACCACACACTGCCAGGCTCATCCGATGCCATGGACGTCGATCCAGACTACGACTCTGGTCTCTGTCTGGCTCATCTCTTTGCGGGGGAGGGATGTCATGTACCGGTGGTTCGCCTGCAGAGCAGTGTACAAGCGCATGGAAGCACTTGTGTGAGGCATTTCACAGCGGCAGTTCCGAAGACGCCAGAGGACGTGACGAGCACCGCCAGAGCGCGCCTTAAACCGGAATTATTTTCCTCCGTACAGTCACTTGAGACCATCTCGAGACTGCCACGTATCACTGCGCGCCGACTATTTAGGGGAGTGCAGTGCGACACGACGGCAGTTCTCCGCCAGTTCGTTTTGTTTCCAGAAGGGGATTAGCTTGTCTTGTCAATAAACACAATTTTCGTATCAGACAGTGTCTTACAGTTATTATCTCCTGAGGCGAGATATAGCAATTACCACGCATGTACAGGGTGAAGCGAAATTCGTGCATTCTGGTTTCTCAGAGCGATTCCACACTTGCCAGCAATAAAAGAACAATCTTTTACAAAATTTTGTCCTGTACATATTTCCAGCAGTAATTGGACGTCGATGCGTGTCTACCATAAGCCATTGTGTCTCAGAATTTAACAATTACACCAACAAGGTTCTAGGTGACGTAGAAGGCACCTAGAGAAATACGATGGACATACAAACCCATGCTCGGAAACACCTTACAACGACGCTACGAATAGATAAAGTTACAGGCACCGGCACTTGCCTCTAGACATCCCCTCCAGCAACTTCGACGCTCTGTACCGCCGTTGGATGACGTTTCCGGGCATGGGTTTATATGCTCATTTTGTTCCTGAAGACACTTTTTTTTCTTTTCCTTTTTTTCCGAAATCTAAGAGAGTTAACTACGTTGGTCATTAGTCCCTACGCTTACAAACTACTTACAATAATTTAAATTAACTTATGCTAAGGACAACACAAACACCCATGCCCGAGGGAGAAGTCGAACCCCCGATGGCGAACGACCGCGCGCAGCGCAGCAGGGCGCATTAGTGCGCACGGCTATTCTGCCGCGCAAGAAACCTACATCCCATAGAAGCCTGTTGGTGTAATTGTGTAATTCTGAAACACACTGACGTATGGAACACATATATATCTCAATCTTCGACGTCCATTACTGCCGGAAATACGTGTAGGACGAAATTTTGTGAAATATTGCTGGCAAGTGAGGAATCGCGCTGCGAAGCTCGAATGTTCGAATTTCATTTCACCTTGTATGTAAAGGCATGATGTTTTCGCATAACGAGAAACGTCGGAGAAGATATTTTGAAATTGGCATGGTCGTATGGAACGTTTATTTCTGGTTAATTAAATGATGATCTTATTTCGGCGAAATTAAAGGATAAGGTCGTTTTATAGCGACGTTTATGTATTTCGCAATGAACGCGGTAATGCAGCGTATTTTGTATAGAATTAAGAGCTATAAATTTTATTCCAAAATTTTACGTACGTAGAGAAAAGGAACAAAGAACGAAGTTTTCTCAACTAGACAGAAATTCCTGTTTTATTTAATATCCCGGAAAATCTCCTTAAGGTGTGGCGCGAAAGAGGGAAAGGATTTAGGGAAGGCCAAGTGTTTTATTCGTAATTCGGCACAATTATTGCCGACTTTGACTCTAGGCTTCTTGTGAAACGAAGTGGAAATGTTGTTGAAGGGGCGGCTGGGAATCCCACCTTAGCCTGCCTCCTCATGCAGCAGTGCTAATGTCCTTGCAAAGCCCTTTTGATGTCTACTGGCTGCACGCTGACTGCACAAAGGGTTGGCGTAATTCGGCACCCTGCTACAGATGATATAAATCATAGTAAAAAGAAAAAAAAAATGTTAATAAGCCAAGTCTTGCAACGCATTCATTCCACAACAAAAAAATATGAGATCTCATGGAAAAGCAAGTAAGTTCTTTTATTAGTATTTATGATAGCACCTATACAACAACTTTGACATAAATTGTTATAGTATTAGTTACCTTGCAACATTTATTGTAACTGATCCTGTATCAGACATCTTTATTTCTATCGTAAATACCTGGTGGTTATAATTAAACTTTCCCTTTTTGACACATCACAGCACGGAAACCGATTACTGTACGAGTACTAAACTTGGTATCATTAATGTGTAGAATATGGGGTGCAAGAGTGCAATGAAATTGTAAACGACGTCTTTCAGAAAATCATTAAGTGGTACTCAGCAAATGAACTATCATTAAATTCTGATAAAACACAGTACATGCAGCTCCATACAGTAAATGGAATGACACCATCAATAAATATAGACTTTGGTTAGAAATATGTAGCAAAGGTAGAATATTCAAAAAATTTAGGTGTAAGCATTGATGAGGGGTTGAACTGGAAAAAACACATTGAAGATCTGTTGAAACGTTTGAGTTCAACCACTTATGCTATTAGGGTAATTGCAAACTTTGGTGATATACATCTCAGTAAATTAGCTTACTATGCCTCTTTTCATTCTCTGCTTTCGTATGGCATCATCTTGCAACTATGTGCACTACAAGCAGCATTGGCTTTGTAATATCGTAAGATCATTTCAGATGTTGTTTTGGAATCGTAAATGACAAACTACACATAGTCTACTGAATTTCTGGTTCCCAAATTTTCAAAACTGGAGAATAGGATGAAATTATTTGCTTCTGGTCATATCGGTGAACTAACTAGAAAGAGTATTGACAGAGTCTTTAAAAAATGAAGTGGCTCTCCTCTCACAAAATATTACTATTCGTTAAACACGTCTGTTACATACGTATAAATGTGGATATTCTACACTCACTGCCGGTAATGAAGCACATGCGTCCAAGTGATGTTAACATGTTATTTGGCCTTCTGAATGTTCTCTTTCATCCAGATGACGTAATTCAATTAAAGAACACAAGATCTCGGCATTAAATACAAAAATAAACCGTCTTTAAAGTGTTAGAAAAGGCAGATACTATTGCTTGCCGGCCGCGGTGGCCGAGGGGACTGCGGCGCGCCAGTCACGGTCTGCACGGCCACTACGGTCGGGGGTCCGAATCCCGCCTCGGGCATGGATATTTGTGCCGTCCTTAGTGTTAGCTAGTTCATAAGTAGTTTGTAAGTTTAGGGACTGATGACCCCGTAGTTAAGTCCCATAAGCTATACAAACATTTGATTTGTTCTATTGCTTTTAAAGATTTTCTGCTAAATAAAACTGAACAATATCCTCGTGAACACACTGAACTAGTCATTGTAAGCCCTTAAATTAATCCGATTCATCTTTCCAAGTCCTATCTTAAAGTCTATATGGGTGCCCTTTCCATCCGTTGATCCACAGAAATGTTTCTTTAGAAGTATAATTTAATGTTATCGGCTGGAAATTACTAAATATATAAAGATAGCTCCATTATAACATGTGCTTCGTTATCTTTCACCAAGTATTGCTTCATTACGATTGCTCAATGATAATGTAATGTAAGTGCTACATATTCACGATCGGGAATATAATGAAATGGCAATGGATGTTTATTATAACTTGTACATCTACCACTCAGGTAAATAATTCAAAACCACGGTCGTGAAATGTTTAATTATAGCCTTTAGAATTTAATTCTGACAAAAGTAAGGCGATAAGCAGTTTGTACATACTGAGCGTCTGATATTCCTGGCCTGTGGCCACTTCATATTTCTGGCCGCTGGCCGTTTCTTTGCTAACATCGTAAGAGTCTTAAACGCGGAAGAAAGACGGAAGTGCAGCATATGTTAAAATGTGAGGTGGGGAGCAGTAGCATATGGCGCAGTAGGTGCTGGTTCCCATGGGAGAGCCCACCTATGTTACCGGTACTCTCCTCGCATTGGCTGCTGCATTTCACGTCACGTGATTTCTTTTGAAATTAGTTTTGTTTATTATATAGTAAATATTAATTATTTAAAGCCGAGAAATTGTAATAATTATCTCTCAAGGACAGTCTAGATTTTGATTTAAAAAAAGTTAAGGTGCCTTCTCTTATTGCAACAAGAGAAGAGCGATTTTGCAGAAGGCGCGCGACGGCCCTGTTTTGGCGCGAAATAGAGCGTCAGGTGCCCTCTCGCAACGCGCCGCAGTAGCAGTCTCGAGCTGACCACTATACGCGCCGGACCGTGCCGGTAATGAGTAAAGTTTCGTATAATTGTGATAACAGTCGAGGTCTCAACATGAACTACGGGCAGCATAGGCCGTGTCGGATTAACAATAGTTGTTAATATTTTGTTATTTATTTAATAAATGGCATCCCGGACAATTAAAAATCTCGCGAGTCGCTTCTTATGCTTCCATCAAACAAAACTTATTTTAGCCTCACTTGTATGCTGTAGAAGAACCAACGACCTGTGTGCTGTCTTCTGCGCTGGGGACACAACTATAGAAGACAACAGTTTAGTCAGTACTCTATGCTTTCCATAAAGACTTTGGCAGCAACTACGGCACCTCGTGCGTACTGTAGGGCGGTACAAACGCACAATGCTACGCAACAGCATCCGCAAGGATGTGGAGGTTTTAGGGGACTTGTGGGAGGAAGCAGTACTAACTTCTCCGTCCACAAATAAATAAAACCCTAGGAAGCTTGTAAGCGTGGTGGTTCAGTGGTAACTCACTGGATTCGCATTCCGGAGGACGGTGGTTCAAATCCACCTCCAGCCATCCCGATTTAAGTTTTCCGTGATTTCCTAAATCACTCGAGGCGAATGCCGGAATGGTTCACTTGAAAGGGCATACCACCATATCCAAAAATAGGAGCGTGAGCTCCGTCTCTAATGATACGCTGTCGACAGGTCGTTAAACCCTAAGCTTCCACCCTTCCCAATATCTATATCACGAAATAACACGAAAGTAACAGCTTCGACGGAATATTGTTGTTTCTGGTAGCGCGGCCTTACGAATATGCTGTTGTACGCACTGTCTTAGTGCACGTATTCCTGCACAACACGAAAGTCTGCCTCGATATTCCCCTATGAAATACGTACCATTGTTGCCCAGAGTCACCAATACGGCAATAGTGCCCCAGAAATGAACGTGATGGGAACAAATACTGCCTTGTAACTCAGGCATATTTTGTCAAGTTATATCAAAGATACTGAATATAAGGAGAGGCGTAGGATGTAAATTGTCTTGGGTAAATGAATTATTGTTCATATAAAACACTTTACACACGTTGCTGAGTGCGATCTCTTTTTCTGCGGAACCTTGTTATTGTTTTTCCTAGAACGCTTATTTTATCCACCGCATTAACCGGTTTCGACTGACCTTGTAGTCGTCATCAGATGTATAAAAGGAAAATGAGAAGATCAATCAACATAGCTGCCATTTTGCCCCACCCATGAACGCTAAAATTTGTAGCTTATACTTTTTATTTTGGATATCTATATACCTGTGGGGAATCTAGTCATACCAGTAACTATGTATCTCTATGTATACGGCGTTCTGTAGGTTTGTCAATTACATAAAATTGCATTGTCGTATAATAAATACCATTCACAACATACACGACCGTCGACCCACGTCTCACGACCACATTAAACCCAAATGCGCGGGCTCACGTTAAACTTATCGAAAGCAGTGACCACACAGATCACTAACAACACGAGAAATGATCACATGTAGACGGCCGTGAATGTTGTGGGGGCCATGAATGGTTTTTTATTATATGACTATGCAGTTTTGTGTATGTGACAAACCTACAGACCGCCGTACGGACACAGCTACATAGTTATTGGTATGACTAGATTCACCACAGTTATATCCGAAAAAAATGTATAAGCTATGATTTTTAGGGTTAATGGGTGGTAAAATGACAATTACGTTGACTGATCTCCTTATCCCTTTATACATCTGATGATGACTGCAAGCTCAGTCGAAACCGGTTAATGTGGTAAATGGAGAAGCGATCATGGAAAACCAATAAGAATTTTGCATATTCTGAAATATATATAAATGAAATGTATAGAGTTTATGAATGGTGTCTGTTCATTCGGTCAAAACAACAGGCTGCATAAAATTTTGTTTTGTTTTGTTAAGATGTTTAACAAGTGTTGAATGTGAACTGTTGAGCTAATAATACAGTAGAATGTTGTTTGAGGTTTATTGTTGAGATCCTTACGAGATTGGAAGGAAGGCACACGATACAAGGCATACGGCAAATATCCTACTGTTTCTACGCTTCTTTCTTCTTTTACGCCATGGCTGTAAAAGCCATGCGTTTGCCAGTGATGGAACACTGTGATAAAAAATAATGTGCTTTTGTAGCACAAATGTGTTACTGTTTCGGAGTCTCCTTTGAGATCACACAATTATTGTTCCATTGCCATTTAACTATTACCCATTATGGTCAAAATTAAATCTGTGGTATCATGTTGATGTTGTGGTCTTCAGACCTATGACTGGTTTGGTACAGTCCTCCACGATAGTTTATCCTGTGCAAGATTCCTCAGCTCTGTATAACTACCCCACTCTACACTTCTTTTAATCTTCTTACAAAACAAATGTTCAAATGTTTGTATAGCTTATGGGACTTAACTACGGGGTCATCAGTCCCTAAACTTACAAACTACTTAAGAACTAGCTAATCCTAAGGACGGCACATATATCCATGCCCGAGGGGATTCGAAACCCCGACCGTAGTGGCCGTACAGACCGTGACTGGAGCGCCTCAGTCCCCTCGGCCACCGCGGCCGGCTTCAAATGTTTGCTAAGCTTATGGGACTTAACTGCGGGATCATCAGTACCTAAACTTACAAACTACTTATAAACTACCTTATACTAAAGACAACACAAACATCCATGCCCGAGGGAGAATTCGAACCCCCTACGGGGAACGGCCTCGCGCATCGGAGCATATCGCCTCAATGCGCTCGGCCACTCCGCCGAGGCCCATCTTCTTACTTTCGTCAAGTATTTCCTCCTCCTCCTTGCCCCCCCCCTTGCTACTAATGCTATATTTTCCCCAACACTCTCCCCCGTCCGTCCCGCATACTTCCCTTCGTTACCAAATTCACAGTTCCTTGATGCCTCTCATTTTGTGTCCCATAAAAACGCCCCCTTCTTGAAGTGAAGTTTCACCGTAACTTTTCTTCTTGTGTGGCTCAGGAACACTCGTGAAAGTGCCTGCACTAAAAAGAGAAAGTAATATCGTTTCGTTAAAGGTTTACGATGTTAATATTTTACCCAGACAGTGAGTCACGTGATGCTAAACCAGGCGCCGGCAGTCCGTTCCTAAAAGGAGCCACCGAGCTGCAAACTCCAGCTGTATATCAGTGTACACAGGATGTTTCAGAATTCACACCATCGCAAAAGTTTGGTGGAACAGCGTGTCGGTTTGTGTAATACAACTAACCATAGTACATTCTCTGAAACTGTCTGTGAGGAATTTCCTAATGCACAATACCCATGCTATGCAACGGAAGTCTCCTTTCATGTACCATCTGTGCTAAAACAAAACAAAATTTGTCGCTGCCCCAGTTGTTATATATGCGTACAAATCACACTCAACCTGCTATTGCTTGTTGCGGTGTTGCATACTTTTGCGTCAAGGACATATATTTCGTTGATGGTTCGAAGAGAGTTGTTTTCACTCATTGTTGTTGGTACACGGAAGTGTTAATGGACATTAGTTAACAAGACGTCCGTAATCGGTTGCTAGGGATGTTCTAAAGCGTCTGTAGCTCACATTCGCCCTGGAAAATGTTGGATGCGGTTTTGCTGTTCTAGAGTGCGACAGATGGGCTATATTTTTAGATATGTAATTCGGTTGGAACTAGAGGCCCTGTTCATGAACGTTGGACTCGCAGGACAGTGGTTCAAATCCACCTCAGGCCATTCAGATTTAAGTTTTACATGATTTCCCTAAATAGCTTCAAGAAAATGCCGGGATGGTTCCTTTGATAGTGGAAGATCTATTTCCTTCCCCGCCCTTAACGTAACAAGCCGAACTTGTGCTCTGCCTCTGAGGCCACGCTGCCGATGGATCGCTGAAACCTTCGTTTCTAGCAACCTCCTTCTAGCCCACTCACTGTTCTCTATCATTTCTGGTAGCTTCTGTTTATCATTTCGAACCTTTGCTTCTAGTTAGTTAGTGCTGTAATTTTCTTTTACTTCTCACGTTTCTCTAGCTCAAAGTATTCCTTCTCTAACAATCGGTAAGTAGCGTAAGCGGAGATTCGTTTCGCGCTTGTACATAAACTGATTTTCAAACGTTGAAAACTATTTTATGAATATATTGTACAATGTAAAATTTGTGATAATGAGACATTTCATAATTTCTTCTCGATTCAGTTTCTTTTTCGGTGCTTTTCCCCATCTTTCACTTTGCTAGAGGAACTAGTAGTGGATACAAATAGTGGCACTTTGAGCAAAATGTAGAAAAGCTGGAATGGCCACACAAACAAACTTGGTGTTAATTTTGCTTTCTGTTGCCACAGAACTGAGGCTAATTAATTGTAGCTTTATACAGCGTGAAGGGAAATTCGCGCAACTGTGCTTCGCAGCGCGATTCCTCACACGCCAACAATAAATCTTTCACAAAATTTCTTCCTGCGCCAGTAAATGAACATTGGACTTTGAAATGTGTGTGTTCCGTACGTCAGAGTGTTTCAGATTTACATAATTACATCAACAAACTTGTAGCAGATGTAGAAAGCGTGTTGAGGATCAGAGACCCCATTCAACGACACTTCGAGAGTCCAATTAACAAGCACTAGCGCCTACCAATAGACATCCCTTTTAGCAACTTAGACCCTCTTAGCGTCCTTGGATGACATTTCGCGAACGGATTCCTGTGCTCATATTGTTCCTCACGACGCCTTCTACATCCCCTAGACGTTTGTTGGAGTAATTGTGTAATTCTTGAACACACTGACGTATGGATCACACACCCATCTCAGTTTTCGACCTCCATTTACTGCCAGAAATATGCACAGAGAGAAATTTTGTGAGAAATTTAATACTGTTGCGAAGCCGTAGCGAGCCAATATTGCCTCACCTTGTGTGAACTGTATATGACTTCTTTTCTTAGGGAATTTGACGACAACTTGGACGGTAAAAACAAGGGGGTAAAGAAGGAGAGTAGAAACAGCCTTGACTGTTTTTCGTGAACTATGTGAAATCGAAAGGGTTGTAGACCGACCAAGGAGGCTCTTCGCTTGGGTTTCAAGGGATAAGAAACGACTGAAATGACATCACAACGAAAATTTTTACATACTATTGAAAGAAGTACATGAGCGTCATGATAGGCAATCTATGAATGCCATACTGCATACAGAACTTTTGAGTAAGTACATATTCAGTAATATACATTAAATAACTAGAGCTGCCCTTGAGGATGACACGTCAGAAACAGTTCAGTCAGAGAGGAGAAAATTCTTAGACCCTACATAATCACTGTAATTTTTTTCTTCATACTATATATTGGAGTCATTCAGTATTGTTTTTTACGTCCTTGATGACTTTACTTTGTGGACATTACGCAGTAGTGTAAACCATGTTTCTGTGCCTATCATTTTGTCTCATGATGTTTAGACTCCCACAAGAGACTGTTGTAACGATTTCGATAATTGATTTTGGAATAAACTCAGAAAGTTGAACTAATTGACTTGTTTGAGTCGGAAAATCATCTATCGAAGTCTTTAGAGCCTATTAGGATATCCCCAATATCAGCAACTGAATTTTTATTTCAAAGGTGGCAGATCACAGCACAATTACTATAGAACTGAAAATCACCGAAAATATAAATTTCCATACCTATAATACCAAGAGAGCGACACAATGAACTAGCCTCAGGTTATGAGGGTTACGTTCAGCGTCACAATTGCAGTAGTTCCGCACAAGCAATGATTATAGCTACAGATAATTCATACATCAGAGGAAAATGTAGATATAAATTTGGAGCGACGATGAGCTCTAGAACGTTACACGTTACATGTGGTCGCGTATTATCTTGATCCAATGTAGCCGTAGGCAAGCCCAAAGGTATGGGAGGTCAACAGTCTCCCACACTTCGCAGATGCAACGCTAGCTGGTTAAAGTACCGATAGTGTGTAATACGGTGGTGCGGGGTTGGAATCCAGCGCCTCCTCAAATGACAATACCGGTTGGAGAACCAATATAACGATACAAAAGTAGCAGTTCAATAGTCTCACCACGATGTCTCCAGGCTCCATTGCGACCGTCGTGATGGTGAGGGAAGAATCCTAATTGGAATGGCGTGTTTTTCTGTCGACTGTCAGTATTCTAGATGCACACCAATTTAGGTAAAATGTGGAAGCAGCATGTACTACTATGACTCAACAACAATGCCGAGACATGTAGCAAAGACGATAACCAGCAGTTGCGGCACCACTCGATACTGATTTCGTCAACTTCATTTCACATGGCACTGTATTATCAATAAAGTGATTTTTGTACAACGTGTTAACTCCCAGATTAATTTGGATGCGATATAGGCGGTTCTTGTTGGTGTTGGATTTTAGATACCCAGAATTATTTATAAGAACACGTTTTTCTCTCACTGTGGCAATTAAAATTGCCGGCCGCGGTGGCCGAGGGGATTGAGGCGCTCCAGTCACTATCTGCACGGCCACTACGGTCGGGGGTTCGAATCCCCCCTAGGGCATGGATATTTGTGCCGTCCTTAGTGTTAGCTACTTCAAAAGTAGTTTGTAAGCTTAGGGACTGATGACCCCATAGTTAAGTCCCATAAGTTCTGCAAACATTTGAACATCATTTGCAATTACAATTACCTAAAGTCTCTTGGAATTGTCGCGTGGTGTAAGGTGTCATGTTACGGACTGGGCGGCTGTTCCCGTCGGAGGTTCGAGTCCTCCCTCGGTGTGTGTGTGTGTGTGTGTGTGTGTGTGTGTGTGTGTGTGTGTGTGTGTGTGTGTGTATGTTGACTTTATTCTGAGTTAGTTTAAGTAATTTGTAAGTCTAGGGACTGATGACCGTAGCAGTTTGGTTCAAAAGTAATACAAACGTATAATCCTGAAAATTTCTGCTTCGTCTTCCTAAGCATTTTCTCATATTTTCGGATCCAGGATGAAATTTTCACATCATTGAAAATACAGAAAATTATAAATTAAAAAATATTTAGACAATATATTTCGTGTTTTCTGGTAAAAATTATATTACAATTCGCATTCTTATTTACCATTCTGAAGTTTAATAGTTTTTCGTTATTTTACAGGCAGTATTATTTTCGGTATGTTATTTCCCCTTAAGGGTTTGCCTATACTGGATTACATCAGGAGAAAATCCGATAAAGTGTTGCTGAAAAGCAAAGTTTTCCTCGGATCGTCAGGTATTATTTTCGGTATGTTATTTCCCCTTAAGGGTTTGCCTATACTGGATTACATCAGGAGAAAATCCGATAAAGTGTTACTGAAAAGCAAAGTTTTCCTCGGATCGTCAGGTATATAGGCTCATCCATAATTTCTGTTATCGACTTCTAGATTGCATCAATAGGTTAGTATTACGATGTTCCAGGAGCTCAAAGGAAGGTTACTGGAGAAATCTTTGAGGATCAGCAACTGAAGCTGATTGCACAACGATTCTACTACCACTAACTTAAAATTCGTTTAGTGAGTACTAAGGTAAGCTAAGGGAAATTACGGCTCTTTCGGAGCCATATAACCAGATGTATTTTACGCGATTTGTGAATCGGACAGGAAACGAAATGACCTGTAAAGGTTCTCGGTAACCTCCAACTTAACCTCCAAGATGGCTTGTGGAGAATCTACATTCATGGCCAGGCAAAATGCAATAACATGCAGGAAGCATCCAGATCAGGTGAAGTTTGCAGCACGAGTTTGTGGCTACGAGATACACATGACTAACATTTCAGCGCGGGACCACTAGGAACGCCACCCGCAAGCGCTATACAGATGCATAGCCGCGGTGTAGTCGAGCGTTCTAACACCCAGATCTCCAGATGCCAGACACTCAAATCGGTACCACACTTTGTATATCAGTAGAGAGTCAACGAAAATTCCGATATAATTCGTGCTATGTGCTGTCGTCCAGGATAACGTGAATAAACTATAATAATAACACCTGACCTACAGAGTAGAGGAATGCCATAACTCTCAGACCATATTATGTCGAGCGTCTGTGGCTAAGGTGGTAGAGAGTTAGTCTCTTATGCCAAATGTCCTGAGTTCAAGCACTGCTCGCAATCTATATTTTTACTGCAGTACGGGACAACGTCTTCCTGACATGTAAAAGAGATTTTATAGCAGTGTGTTATCGGCTGTTTGCTTTTGCTTCGTTTATTTTAAACCAACAAGCCGTTACAATTTATTCTTAGTTTCAGCGAATAAACAAACACAATCGGAATATAAGAATAGAGAAACAACTGCATTACATGTGCAACAGTATAATAGTAACAACAATAACTATAGTAATAATAAAAATAATAAGCATAATTAAAGTAATAATGCCAGTAATAACAAAAATAATCATTTCATAAACTTAAGGCATGAACACAAACGCCACCACAGACGCACAGTGTCGTTCATTCAGGAACGAAAATTTGATAATAACGGTTGTGTACACATAAGTGTGAAGCAAGTTTTTTTTCGTGCACCAAGCACATTTCTTGAAGCCCATATTTCAGCATCCAACCTGTAAATCAGAATGGAAGCTTGTGTTGGAAACAGAACTGTGTCGACGTTTCAAAGGGTGTGGGATCATCAAACCCAGTATCCATCCGTAACGCTGAGTGTTAGAGAAACGCGAAGAACGCAACTGATTCTATGTGAGTGACTCCAGCTTAAGAAGATCGTTTGCTGAGGACTGCCGGCCGCGGTGGCCGAGGGGATTGAGGCGCTCCAGTCACGATCTGCACGGCTACTATGGTCGGGGGTTGGAATCCCCCCTCGGGCATGGATATTTGTGCCGTCCTTAGTCTTAGCTAGTTCATAAGTAGTTTGTAAGCTTAGGGACTGATGACCCCGTAGTTAAGTCCCCTAAGTTCTACAAACATTTGAACATTTCATGAAGACTAAGAATTTCGAGCATTATATGCTTGCAACAATATGAGAAAATTAAGAACAAGCGCTTGACACATGGAGGTTGTTTTTGGAAGAATTACGTATGTGTTTGTTTATTCTCTGAAACCACTACTAGTTTGCTTCTTTCAAATAAACGAAACAAAAGCAAACTGCTGGTAACACACTGGTATAAGATCCGAATAGTCTTTTTACATGTCAGGAACACGTTGCCCCATAAGACAATTGCCAACGTAATGCAGTAAAAATAAACGTTATGAGCTGGGCTTGCACCCATGACCCTTATTATAACAAACTAATGCTCCACCACCTCGCCGACAGGAGTCCAGTCGATGTGCTCTCGAACTTATTCTTTCCCGCTACTCCGGAGGTCATGTGTCACGCATTATTATAGCTTATGCACTTTCTTCCGGACGACAGCACATAGCACGAATTATATCGGGGTTTTTGTAGATACTTTATTGATATATAACGTTTGGTACCGAACTGACTGTCTAACATTTGGAGGTTTACGTGTGAGGCGCATGGCTGAGGAGAGTACGGTTGCTGGCCGTCGGAGGTTCGAGTCCTCCGTGGGGCACGAGTGTGTGTGTGTGTGTGTGTGTGTGTGTGTGTGTGTGTGTTGTCCTTAGGTTGGTTAAGTAGTTTATAAGTTAGGGATTGATGACCCCGCAGTTAAGTCCCTTAAGCTTAACAAACATTCGAACATCTTCGAACATTTGATATTGACTCACAAGTAAAGCTATGGAAGTATCACTCTCCGATTTTTCTGAAATTTTAGATACGTTATGATAAATGAAAAACTAAGGCACACACATTTTTTGAACAGCGATAAAACATATTTAAGTTGTGAAACGGTCCTTCCAAAATGGGGGCTAACGTGGAAAATTTTTTGATAAAAGACGAAAATCGGGAGAGGCGGTGGAAAATATGGGGCCAACTACCTGTAAAGTGACCTTTTTTTTCTTTTACAACTACTTTATACTAAAGACGACACAAACATCTATGTCGGAGGGGGGATAAGAACTCCCGACAGGGAACGGACTCGCGCATCGGAGCATAGAGCCTCAATGCGCTCGGCCGCTCCGCGGTAATAATAAACATATTGTTAAAAAGGGAAGGATGGTTTTATAACATTAATAGTTATCAGAGCCTAGCTAGCTTATTAGATATTTGCTGGGAAGAAATTATTAATTTATATTTTATGCCGCCGCGGAGAGTCAACACCACAGGGCTTCAGCCAGCCAAGTGCCATGAACAACAAAGAGCACAACCGAAAAAAAGACATTGTTTTTGCTGACAATCCCGATTCTGCCTGTACCACCACGATGGTCGAGTAAATGCTGTTGGTACTACCTGTAACTTCCAGTTCATTTCTGCCTCAAGTATGGAAATACAATTCGGATTCTCGAGTCCTTTTATGGATGTACGGTATGGCGTAGATGTTGACCATTTACTACAAAAATGTGATGAATACGGTCACCGTTAAGCAAAAAAAGAGTCTCACATTGAAAATCCAATACAAAACACAAACTAGATTGAACATCCTGTGCAAGCCTGTATAAGAAATAAAATATACATCCATTTGAACCTCAGATTTCTACATTCCACACATCCTTCCAAAGCTAACTTGACGATACCTTGATGTCTCAGAATATCTTCTACAGACAGATCTCTGAAGTATGGGTATTATTCTATTTTTATGAGATACAGATGAAAAGTATTTTGACACATAATTAAAGAAGCAGATAAAATGTGGGTATGGGTATACACATTTTTGAACACCACAAGAAATGACATGGCGTGTGTTATAAGTGAAGTAAGGAACATTATGAAGCGTATCAACAAGGGTGCAAGGAAGTTAGGAAAATAACTAATGTTCAATCACGTATTAATGTAGGAGTAGCTTTAAGAATTTTGGCGAAGAACTGAAAGCTAATAACTCAAGAAAAAACAAACAAAAGACATACGAACTATACTTTACAGTTAGTACAGTGTTGTGAGTTGCAGGAAGTGGAAGAGAGATTGTCAATTAGTATTGAATCAGAGCCACATTCTATCAGTGCCAAATTCTATCAATCAAATCATTTTTAATATCATGATTTATTATTACAGTTATTAATTCAGGGTCAGCCACTCCTGTCTCTGATTCCAATTTAATTCACATCCCCGCAATATATATTTAGCGTTCGCTGCCAGTTTCCATCCCCCCCCTTTTTTTTAAACCCGGCACATCTGACTCACTTTACAAGGCGATACGTTCTTACAATTCTTCTTTCTGCTCATAATTATCACATTAGTCACTTTGCAGTCTGTATAATACTTGCCTTAGGGGATTTAAGATAATAATGGGATTTAAATTGGCCACTCTTTATGTATTCGCCTGTAATGATCAGAGAAATCATAGAAAACCTAAATATGGATGGCAACAGGCGGAATTGAACCATCTTCTCGAATGCGAACGCGGTGTGTTATTTGCTGTGGAGTTTAGAATCGATGAGATGTTTATAAAAAGTTTGCTTTTCATCAGATTATTTCGTTTTAAGTGAATCAAATGTCAATCTAAGGCACGAAGCTGCTGTGATTATCAATCACTAGGCTTAAACTAACTTAAACTAACCTAAGGACAGAACACACACACACACACACACACACACACACACACACACACACACACACACACACACACACACACACCCATGTCCGAGGGAGGACTCGAACCTCCGACGGCGGGCAACTTTGTGCTCTGCAACGAGGCGCCTTAGAACGCTCGGCCACTCCACCGCGGCTTTCATATATGAAGTGCGTCAGTAGTATCATAAATACAGAGGGCGGGACAGTGCTGTAGAAGTCTGAAATAGTGCGGTTGGACAAATCGGGTGAAACTTCCCAGTATATGTTCAAACTTTCCTTAGGTTTTTTTTTTTTTTTTTTTAATTTTCGTTTTTAATTTTTCGTTGAAAATATAGTTTCAATTGATGCTGTTCATCGGCAGATTGTCATCTGAATCTTTATTTATTAGTATGATGCCTATTTCTAAAATTGTAATCTCTCGCTCTCCCGGTGGAGATATTGTTCTTTCTTCTAGTATTTTTCCTTTTATATCGCGAAACAAGATATGTGTGATTTATAGTTACCGAGTCGGTCGGATATCATGCAGTGTAACCACAGTGAAGTAACGTATTTGGTGTGCATCACTACTGCTATACCACTTTAACAGAGGTGAAATATATAACACCTCGTACAGTCAAGACAAGCCGTGCGGGAGAAGCCGCGTGGGCGAAGGCATCATGCTAGGGACTGAGAGACCGCTCTCATCGGAGGTTCGAGTCCTCCCTCGAGTGCGTGTGTGTGTGCGTGTGTGTGTGTGTGTCTTTTGTTACTTTAAGTAATTTTTAAGTCTATGGACTGACAGACATAGCAGTTTGGTCCAATAAGTTTACAAACATTTGAGCTTCATTTATTTTTATTTCTTTAATTTTTTTTCCTGTTACCAGGTACGTTGCTGCCACAGGAGAAATAATTGTGCAAATAACGTTTGAAATTTGAAAGTGTTAGCGTGTTTAATTACGAATGATAGAAATAGTACTTCAAAGGCCCTTCAAATACATTTGATGATACGACACGCACTCCACCTACTGTAAGTTAACCTGCGCGTAAGAGCGAGGAGTAAGTTGAAGAAGTTTCATCTCAATCAGATGAACGTTATGGCAGCGAATAAAACACGAACAAATATATTTGAGGTTTAAAATCTTTCTTTAATCCATCTATTTTGTGTCCCAGCCTCGTCACCGCTTTTGTGTCTCGTTTCCGTCGTAGGTGTCGGTGGCCGAGTAGAAAGACCGACACAGGAATAAAGGATGCACGCTTGTGCAGGTAGGAGGTGACCAGCCAGTGTAACAGCAGAAACTAGAAAGAGTAAATTAGAACGAGTTATATATTTCTTAGAGACTTAGTAATACTTAACTTTTACATAGCTCAGTACTGCAGAATGCTGATACATAGTTGAGCTAGAGGCCTGCCTAGTGCCTATCCGATAGTCAAGTCTTGACTGGTACCTATCTGATTCCGAAGTGTTAGCTGGTACCTATCTCAGTCCCAAGTGAACGATGTCGTTCAGTGGTGGCCACGAGCGGAGTTCTAGCAGAGGGCGCTCGTGGCTGACGTCGTAAGAACGCCGCGCCGTGCGTGCATGGCGGCGCGCGGTGAAAGTAGATGGCGCGCACTTTAGACTTGTGCGACACCACAATCTACTCCTTTCCCTTCTCTCTGTTCACTTTCTCCTCCTGTCCCTTTCTGTGTACATATCTTCCTCCCCCTCCCTCTATTCACCTGTCTGTCAGCATCTCCCCTATCTCATTCTCCTCCTCTCCCCTATCTCTGTCCGTCTGCTCCCTCCCCTCTCTGTCTGCTTTCTCCTCCAGATACTCCTCTCCATCCTATATATGAAAACATACATACAGGGTGAATCACGTAACACTTGCACCGCAAATATTGCGGAAACGGAAAGTGCGATTGATGTGCGGTTTTCACAAAGTGGATTGGTAGTCAGGGGCTCGTATTTTTAGCCAACAAACAGACTGTATTTTTATGGAAGCATACAGTTTTTTAAATGGAACAATGGTTGTTTCTATCATGCACTGGAACTTTAGACACAAGCTGTGATAAAAATGTCATTGAAAATCCTTTGTACACAGCTGATGTGAAAAGTTCCAGTGCATAATAGAAACAACATTTGTTCCATTTGAAAAAATAGTATGTTTGCTTAAAAAATACACTTTCTATGTATGTTTACAGTCTGTTTATTGGCTAACAATAGGAGTCCTTGACTCCAATCCATTCTGTGAAAACCGCACATCAATTGCAATTTCCGTTTCCGCAATATTTGCGGTGCAAGTGTTAGGTGATTCACTCTGCATATGCACCAAGTTTCATGGTAACTGGTCAAACGGTGTCAAAATCGCAAGGTACCGTCCGCCGAGCTAAATACACTGGCAAACAGATTACAAGAATCTTCTTCACTTTCATGGTGACCAGTCAAACAATTGGTATGTTTCTTGTAACATAACCTCCGCCATGCACCGTACGATGGCTTCCTAAATGTAGCACATACGTATATTCACGGTATAAGCTACCTGCATTTCAAATTTTATTCAAATCCGTCCAGCTGTTTCAGCGTGAAGAGAAACAAACGTATAATCCATTGTAAGATACTCTCCGCCACGTACCGTACGGTGGCTTACGAAAGGTAGCCCATGTATTAATAGAGGGTATAAGCTATCTCCATTCCCAATTTTATTCAAATCTGTCCGTCCCGTTGAGCATGAAGAAGTAGCAAACATATTAACCCATTGTAAGTTACCCTCCGCCACGTACCATACGGTGACCTTCGAAAGGTAGCCCATGTATTAAACAATGTGTAAGCTACCGCTGTTCCAAATTTCATTCCTATCCGTCCAGCCATTTCAGAGTTAACGCGTAACAAACGAACTATTTGTACACCACAATCCGCCATGCACCATACGAAGTTAATTTTAGTATGCCTATAACCTTCGCGAGAGTGGAAACAACGAGTTGACAAAGTTCTATCGAAATCGGATGTACGGTATGGTCCTGCATAAAATAATAACAGACAAACAAACAAAAATTAAGTTTAAATATATTAGATTTTTGGAACAGCCAGGGAAGTAGCGGTGTCGTTGCCATTTCCACCTCTGATACGAAATTTAAACACCAACAAGAAAATCTGAAAGTAACTTTAGTCATGTATGCGTCGTGAATAGTGGAGATACTTTTGCTGGCCGCGGTGGAGTAGCCGAGAGGTCAGTCTGCGTCGGGCAGCGACGCGGTGAGGAGGGACCTGTTAACGTCCCGCCGCAGCGTGCGCTCCGCGGTGTTTACGTGCTTAAGCAGCTTTCGCGAGTGTAAGTGATTTTCGATTATCATGGCCAACTCATACAGGAAATCGACACTGAAATTCACCTTCGCGACCGAATATGCACGACCGAAAGCGCTAGAAGTAGAACGATTTCTTCGAGAAGATGTAAAGATCCCATGTACCGACCTTATTGGAATCCACCTGTCCATTGTGAGCAGCGTAGTTTATGTTAAACTAGTAAATGAGGCTGCATGTAACGCGATATTAGAGCGAGCGAAAGACAGACTTAAATTTCGACATAGTGATGGTAACATTGGCCCAGTGAATGTGGATCATGCGGGTCTCGGTCTCCGAACGACTCGCATATTCGAACTCCCTTTCGAACTGCCGGCAGAAGAAGTGGAGATTGCTCTCAGGCCTTATGGAAAAGTACTCAGCCACGTTGCAGAGAAGTGGACACAATTTACCACCTACCCGGTGCTAAATGGAGTGCGACAGGTACGCATTGAACTCACTAAACATGTTCCATCTTACCTTAACATTGCAGGATGCAGAGCCATCGTCATCTATGACGGACAACCAAAGACCTGCTCGGGTTGTGGCAAAGAAGACCATATCCGCTCAGAGTGTCTACAACGAAGGATTGCCCAGCTTCCATCTACGGATCCACTGCCTTCTACCACATCGACAATCATGCCTCTTACGTATGTAGCGGCAGTACGAGGAGACACCGTACAGAGCCACGAGCCTGCACTACCGCAGGATCTCTCACAAATGACGGTGTCAGGACGAGAAGAGGAGGAACGACTGACAACCAACACGGTCCTCCCTCCCGCTCCACCGGTGCAGGAAACAGATACGACCTATGACAAAATGGAAGTGGATCAGTTTGTAGTGCCCGCGGCCGCCTTTGTACCTGATCGGCGAAACTCCATTCCGTCGTCTGACACGGAAACACATTCTCGGAAACAGCGGTCTCCAAAGAGGCATAAGAAGCGTAAGAAGTCTTCATCCGATGAGGCATCGACACAATCACAAGACAACGAGGCCTCTCCCTACCACACTGAACTGGTGACCAATGATTCAACGACGAATTGTGCCATGTCCTCTACGACAGATCCTGTCACAGCTCCACACACACAACGTGTGCAGGGAACGCCTGACGATCAACACGACGAACGGCGCCTCGAGTACAGCGAAGGGCCACTGCAGGCGCAAGGAAAGGCCTCGGAAGACGCAAGCACTCCTCCGATGGCATGGGCAGACGATCTTGACCCTGAGTCTTCTGCCGAGGATGCAGCGCCAACTGCCGCCTCGGCCACACACGACTTTCAAAACGTTTAGCACAGTGAGGGGGCGACTTGACGTGGTCGTTCTTCTGCTGCGACTACGCCGCTTCCCCGAGTAGTAATGAGTGTCCCACTAATTGCAGACCAACCGCAAACTTACAGAATGGCTTCCATCAATCTTAACACGATTAGTTCACGTGTCAAAATTCAGCTACTACGTGATATGCTCAGGGCGGCTGACGTGGATGTTGCGTTAATGCAAGAAGTTCGAGTGGACGCTCTACCAGACTTTTACGGATACACTGCTTATGTTACCCCTGCTGATGCGAGAGGCAGCGGAACGGCTGCGCTCGTCCGAGATGGTATAGAGGTCACCAATATAATGTACTTACCATCGGCGCGAGGACTTGCCTTCGACATGCAGGGAACACGAGTTATTAACGTCTACGCCCCTTCTGGGACAGATAAAAGACGGGAACGGTCACGGTTTTATGCAGAAGAAATATCGCCTCTCTTTTTGGGACGTTACAATAACCTCATCCTAGGTGGAGACTTCAACAGCGTACTCTCTCCGAAAGATCAACAACCCAACTACACGCCATGCCCCGAATTGCGCCTTTTAGTACAACACCTACGTCTTGCTGATACCTGGGAGGTAATACATGGTGACCGCCCTGGTTTCACTTATGTGACCAGCCACTCAGCCAGCAGACTCGACCGCATCTACGTCTCCTCCGACCTCGTGACAGCGACTGTACAAGCGGAGACCTGGCCCACGGCCTTCTCGGACCACAGTGCATACATTTGTGCGGTTCATTTACGGAGGCAAACCGTGTGGAGAAGTCGGGGAACATGGAAACTAAATGTGGCACTCCTACAAGATCAAGAATGTCGACAATTAATAGAGAGTACCTGGACAGAATGTGAGCGTCGGTTACGGAGGTATCCGTCAACGATTAAATGGTGGCTTGACTGCGTCAAACCGGCCTTGAGACGTGCGCTAATACGCTATGGTAAGGAAAGGTCGCTCTGGCATCGACAAACGACGGACTTCTACTACGCACTCCTTCGAGAACTTACTGCACTCCCACCATTCCCAGATCGCCAAGCAGAGATTTGTCGCGCTAAAGCGCAGATTCTCACCCTCGTCCGTCACAAACTTGAAGGTGTCGTGGTGCGAACGAGATCCCAAGATAGGATTACCGGCGAACCACCCTCTATGCATCACATCATTTCTGAACGACGTCAACAACGACGTACACTGATAGATGCACTAGACCTACCAGATGGCTCTAGAGTGACGACACAAGCGGGCATAGCACGTGCTTTTGTCGACCACTACCATCAACTATATCAGGACGTGCAACATGATGAAGACGCTTTAGCTGACGTCACCCACACCATCACCAACACACTTGATGCTGCGGCGTCAGAATCACTTTTAGACGATATCACGAATGATGATGTTGCAGACGCCCTTGCCAAAGGGAAACTTAATAAATCACCAGGGCCTGATGGTTTTCCACTAGAATTCTACAGGACATTCAGGGATGTGATGGCCCCACGATGGAAAGACATGTACAACGAAATACTATCATCAGCAGTTCCCATTCCACCGACTTTCATGGAGGGCATCATCATTCCTGTACCCAAACCATCTGGACGTACCCGAACTGAACATTATCGCCCTATCACCCTCCTGAACAGTGACTTCAAGATCTTTACTAGAATCCTGGCGTTACGGCTTAAGCGCATACTACGTCAGGTTATTTCATATGAACAAACGTCTTTGGGAGGAGATACCAATATCCAGACGACAGGGACTGATGACCTAGCTGTTTAGTCCCCTTAAAACCAACAACAACAACAACCCTTAGTGACTATCGCGATGTGATTGCCATCGCTTCGGCCTGTCGGCTGCGTAGTGCTCTAGTCTCCATAGACTTCAATTGTGCATTTGACAATGTGAGCCATTCTTTCTTGAAAGCTGTAATGGATCGAATGGCTTTCCCGGCTGGATTCACCGAAATGATCATGCATCTTCTCCATGATGCCACTTCTAAGGTGATTGTGAACGGACGAGTTGAAGGGCAGATTCCTATCTTACGTTCGGTACGACAAGGCTGCCCCCTCTCAATGATCCTCTATGCAATAGCGACGGAGCCACTCATCTGTGGGCTGAAACAACGACTCTCAGGGATCACGTTACGAGGAACTACCTTTCAATGCCGAGCTTACGCTGATGATCTCGTTTTCATCGGTCGCTCAGAAGTAGAGATCCGGTTGGCGCTGAGATGGATCGAACGATATGGGGACGCAGCTGGCAGCAAAATGAACTTAGTAAAATCATGTGCCATGGAAATAGGCAGAGGGCTACCGGAGGGAACTGAAAGCCCTTTACAGATGACGGATACATTGCGGTGTTTGGGCGTCACCTTTACGAAAAACGTTCGTCGCACTTCGGCACTTAATTACAAACGCCTACTACAAGTTCTCCGCGTCACCGTCCGTGGACACCTTCTCCGAGCATTGGATATGGTCCAAAAGGTCTCTTTTCTGAATACCTACATTGCATCGCGAATACCTCACATGGCGCAAATCCTACCGATGGCTCCAGTGATGGCACAGCGAATACAGGCGGCCTTTGGATATTTTGTGAGTCACGGACTTCTCTTCAAGGTACGGTATGCAACCCTCACCCTCCCCCCTTATAGTGGAGGATTGGGTCTTATCAACGTCCGCGCGCGAGCAACGGCCCTCTATGTCAAGACCATGCTCAAGATGTGGACCCATCGTCAGCACAGTTTTACTGGTCTCCTCATTGACGAACTCGCCCCTACGTCCTGCATTCCACCGGCTGCACTCGGGCACATCGCGCCTACGCTCTCCCACATCCAAACATTTTTTCTGGAATACAGCTATATACACACGGAACTTCCCAGCAACAGGACACCGACAGCACGAGATGTATACAACCTGTTGATGAAGAATCATCATCAGAACATCATAGAGAGACGACACCCAGAAGTGACGTGGCCAAAGGTGTGGCGGGCGCTTCACCAAAAACACTTAACAACGGAGATACGTGCCACCTGGTACCTCGTCGTCAACGAAAAATATCCGACAAGGAGCAGATTGCACGACATTGCACTGGCCGAGTCTCCTATGTGCGTGCGATGTCGTGTGCCTGACACAGATAATCATCGCCTGGAATGCGGATCTTCAGCGGACGTGTGGCTTCTAATACGGAAGATACTTGCCTTTTATCTTCGAGTGCCACCACACGTGATCGAGCCTAAAATGCTCCTACAACCGGACCAAACATACTTTCCCCAATCAAAAACACAGGCAATAAACTGGATAAAAGGACTGTCCGTGTATTATCTCTTTCGTGACGGTCTGAAAGATGTCCTCGATTTTTGGATCTTCTTACAGGAAAGACACGATAAATTGCAGTACTTTTCCAGATATCGGCAGAATTTTGCGAATTATTTAGGTAGTATATTCAATGATCCCCCTCATAGCTGGAGGGTCCCGGGTAAGAGAAGATGAGGCAATGATCACTGATACGCAATTAGAACAGAAAACGGATCTTGATGTTAATACGTGAAGACGTACTCGGGTCCTCGCTATGAAGAGTTGGGACAACAAGAAAGTTTGTTTTCAGATACTTTGAATAGTCATCATTTTAATACCAGAAGGGTACCTTCAGTTTCACAATTTTGTGTTTCCTTATTTACTATTTTATATTCTTTACGTAACTGCCATGAAAGGGTTTATTTAGTTCTACTGTAATATACATTACATAATCTTAAAAACTGTCGATCAACTGATCTTTTGTGCAGCAACGGCCATCTAGGCAGAATGGCATGTGAGTGTGTGCGTGTCGCTCCTTCATTAAAAAGGAAAAAAAATGTAATAAAATAAAAAAAAAAAATAAAAAAAAAAAAAAAGAGGTCTAAAGCGTCTCGCTGCGGAGCGCGCGGTTGCTCGCCGTGGAGGTTCGAGTCCTCCCTGGGGCATGGGTGTGTGTGTTGTCCTTAGGTTAGTTTACCTAGGTTTGAGTAGTTTGAAAGCTACGGACTGATGACCACGCAGTTTGGTCCGATAGAATTACAAACATTAGAACTTTTTTTTTTTTTTTTTTGATACTTTTGCTGTTAGTTCCTGTGTGCTGAAACAGAGTGAACTTTGCTTCTGACAGGGAGGTGCTGGCCGGCGACTGCAGTATGGGCAGCATTGGAGTGTCAGAGACAGGAAACTGCCGGGCGCCGGAAATCCTATTGGCATGCACGGCAACAGCGTGACAGCTGACTGCTGGCTGGTGGAGGCAGCAACTTGGCTGCTATTGGCAGCGTCTGGCAGGAGATTCTGCTCGTCGCCGGCTTTGATAGCAGCAGAATGCTGCCACGGAGACACGTCGCAATAATGGCACAACCTTCATTTCCTCCTCTCCTGCAGACGGTGCCGCCGCATATCACGGAAACCATCGAAGACAAGTTGCAGAAATTTATGTCTGACAAGATGTCAAGCGGATATTAAAGATTATTTTTGGATAAGCATAAGACACAAAATTTTAACTAAGTACGACTAAGAGTGGCGAAATATTCATAAACTCTGCTGAAGGTATTCACGCTTTTGCAGAAAGGCAACAAGTTCATCCGGGTGCTTCGCAGCATGTCTGCATTATTCCTTCAACGATATGGAATGCGAAAAAATGTAACCCTGTCAGTTATAATTGTCGGCTCATAGTCCACTGACACGAAGAGTGTCTGAGCCGCCTTAGACTGGATGTGCGCCCTAAGGCGCCTTTCTGCGGAGCGAGCCTTTTCTCCCCGTCGGAGTTTCGAGTCTTCCCTCGGGCACGGCTAATTTAAGAAGTATGTAAGTCTAGGGACCGATAACCATAGTAGTTAAGTCCCTTAGATTTACAAACATTTGAACAGTTGAGAGGATCGGTCATGTGCGTCACCGATTTCGAAAAATCAAATCAAATGTTTGTATTGTCTATGGGACTTAACTACGGGGTCATCAGTCCCTAAACTTACAAACTACTTATGAACTACTTACGAACTAGGACGGCACAAATATCCATGCCCGAGGGGGGATTCGAACCCCCGACCGTAGTGGCCGTGCAGACCGTGACTGAAGCGCCTTAGTCCCCTCGGCCACCGCGGCCGGCCACCGATTTCGATCAATTTTTGCATGGATACTTAATTTAGAATATAAAGAGAAACGTGTTGCGGATTTTTGCTTGCCAGAAGCTAAAAAGAAATCAAGATCGATATTGACGATCAAAAATCGCGTTTTTAATAGTATACATCCAAAGATGGTCGAAAGATGAGCATGTTTTACTAGTATATACGACGTCAAAAGTTAATAACGTTGGAGTAATTACCAATTTTCTGTTTTCATGCTGTAGTTTGGGTACTCGGAAAAGTGAGTGACTTTCCGAACGCCGTCGCTGGTCGATCGATCCAGGGCTTGGACTGTCAAACCATCTATCCAGTATACATTTGCTTTACAGGTAAGGTCCGCCTTGAGCAAACACAAATGTTTTTTCATTTCTCCCATACATGTTTCGCTGGCGTTGCAGCATCATCAGTGGGGTGTTTAATTCATATTGTCTATCGAATTAACAATGAAATGATTGTAACTTTTGTACATTAACAGTAAAAACTACAGATAATTGTGAGACTGTTATACATCGTTTCTTATTTTTATAGGTATACTAGGCCTACCTTAATACCACACGTAGTTATGTTTGTCGTTCTTCAACTCACAAAACATTACTGATATTTTTTGACAGTTTGTCATCTGCAAACCAAAACGTGTGTATTTAATGTGGTGAATGGTTAGCTTGTAAATATCGGGATTTTTACGAAAATATAGGACGTCGTTTTTGTGTTTTGGTTTAATTTCATTGTAGCTACTGCTTCTGTAACAAAATGTCTAAGTGTTTATAGCAAGTTTTTGTTATTTACTTTGGTGGATATGCGCTGTTTTCGTGTTGTGGACAGGTTCGAACCTCCATCATGACTTTTTTTGTGATTTTCTTCGATGTATTTTATAATAGTCTCATATTTGTAATATTTTTCTTGCCTTATTTTGACTTAGAGAATCGGGAAGTGTGATTAATATTGAATTAAGTGTATTATTTGTTTACAACTGTTTTATTTGTGATACACAGTACAAAAATATATAAAAATGAGACATAGATAAAATAATTCTAAAATATATTATTATGTAAGTCCAATTACTGGCCGTCTATTCGTCAGTGTTCTCACAGCCACTAGGGTGGAACTTACCACAAAAAAACAACCAAAACACAAATATTTCTCAAACAGTGCCCAAGTCACGAACTACATACTGCCAAATTCACATGTTGTCCGAGATATCGTTCGTGGAAAACATACCTGATTTATATTTCTAAATACTAGTTAATCAGATATTAAATTCGATGCGTACCAAGAGTATAAAAGCACATCTTCAAAGACAGGGGCGGTCAACTGATTATGGGCCAAGGCATAAATTTTAATAGTATCTGCTTTATCATGAATTTCTCTGCACTGGTGTCATAATCTACTTTAGAAGTATATTTTATTTATTTATTATTATTGCTGTTGTTTTTGCACTGTGTACCACAAAACAGCTGTAAACAGATGATACACTTAATTGATTATTAATCACACTTTGCGGTACTCTACTTTAAAATAAGGCAAGAAAGGTTATTTCAAATATGAGAATATTATCAAATACATCGAAAAAAATTCTAACAAAAATTGCCTTGACGGATGTTCGAACCTGGATCCATGGTCTGACCGTTCAAGGCCTGGACCAATTATTTTTAAGTGAAAACTTTTTTTATTTATTCTTATTTATATTTATATACGTTCATATATATTTATGTTTTTATATTTATGGAGAAACAACAAAACAAGAATTAAAGATAGAAACGCTATGTACGGGATGAAATCAAAGTAATATTGGGATGCCGCCCGCGGTGGCCGAGCAGTCTGCGGCGCGCCAGTCACGTTCTGCACGGCCACTACGGTCGCGGGTTCGAATCCCCCCTCGGGCATGGATATTTGTGCTCTTCTTAGTATTAGCTACTTCATAAGTATTTTGTAAGTTTAGGGACTGATGAACCCGTAGTTAAGTCCCATAAGCTCTACAAACATTTGAATATTGGGATATTCTGTGTACAGATTCACTGGGAGAAAAAAAAAAATTAAAACTTACTATCTTCCTTCAGGTAAGGGTGGTATCCGATTTCGACGCCGTGGAGTGGCCGAGCGGTCTAAAGCGCCATGCTGCAGAGCGCGCGGTTGCTCGCCGTTAGGAGTTCGTGTCCTCCCTCGTACATCGGTGTTTTTGTTGTTTTTAGGTTTAAGTTAGTTTAAGTAGTTTGTAAGCTTAGGGACTGATAACCACATACGTAATGTCCCATGAAATTTACAAATATATGAACATTTTTTGTGTCCGATTTCCCTCGTTCGTTGTCTGCGTTGTTTCTTTATACACCTGTTAGGTGTCTGCAGTCTTGTTCCGTTTGGTATTGCCATTGAGTGGTACTTCCGACCCATCAATCAGTCCCTTTCTTTCATCGATATTGGTGCTGGTTTAGGTCTTCATTTTCCCAGCTTTGTGCTTGTAGAACGTCAAACGTAGCTTGAGACTAAATGTTGAAATGTTTGTATAGCTTATGGAGTCATCAGTCCCTAAATTTACAAACTACTTATGAACTATCTAATACTATGGACGGCACAAATATCCATGCCCGAGGGGGGATTCGATCCCCGACCGTAGTGGCCGTGCAGACCGTGACTGGAGCGCCTCAGTCCCCTCGGCCGCCGCGGCCGGCTAGCTTGAGACTCCCCAACTTGATGCACGTTGATAAAAACACTTCTTGAATAATTTGCGAAGAGTTTACGGTACCTTGGTGTGCGTTGGAGGGCACTGTGAGAGTTTTGTAGCTAGTACCAGTAGTAAAGGCTTTCCTTTTATCCACTGCCGTAGACACAGTCGATTGTTATTGATCGCGTG
Source organism: Locusta migratoria (assembly GCA_026315105.1). Classification (NCBI taxonomy): domain Eukaryota; kingdom Metazoa; phylum Arthropoda; class Insecta; order Orthoptera; family Acrididae; genus Locusta; species Locusta migratoria. The sequence goes on along the minus strand of CM048755.1, from coordinate 719,266,396 downwards.
ATATTTTGCATGAGGAAAGTACCGCTCCTCCGGATTAAGCAGGGTTCGAAGCTCAGTCATATCCTGTGTGACACGAAAATAACAAGCTTTTATCTTTGAGGTGAGACTCAAAACGCGGGGCATCGATGCACTCGTGAGTCTACGTTAATCAGTGTCCAGGAGCTGACAGTCAGATCACGATAGGCACTCTGTTAGTCTACATCTACATACTTACTCCGCAATCCACCCAAAGGTTGATCGAATCTACTACTTACACATCTAGCCGCCCGCCTCTGAACTGCCTCTATATCCTAGTTTAAACCTATCTGGTGGGGATTCCAAAAACTTGAGTAATACTGAAGACGGGGTAGTAGAAACATTTTATTTGCTGTCTCCTTTAAGGACGAATCACACCTTCCCAAAATTCTCCCAATAAACCGAAGTCGACTATTCGCCTTCCACAGGACTTTCCTTATGCGCTCGTTCCATTTTATATCGCTGTGCAGCGTTACGCCTTGATATTTAATTAACGCGACTCTATCAAGCAACACACTACTAATGTTGTATTCGAATATTATGGGATTGTTTCTCCTAATCATTTTTCTACATTTAAGGCTGGTTGTCATTCCGCATACCACCTAGAAATTTCGTCCAAGTCATCCTGCATCCTACTACAATTATTCAATGATGACACACTCCTGTACCCCACAGCATCTCAGCAAACAGCCGCAGACTGCAACTAATTCTGTCCCTCAGATCATTTATATAGACAGCAGTCTTATCACAATTCTCTCGGGCACTCCTGACGATACCATAGACTGTGATGAATACTCGTCATCGAGGACAACGTGCTGGGGTCTATTACTTAAGTAGTCTTCGAGCCACTCACATATTTGGGTACCTATTCCATAAGCCCGTACCTTCATTAGCAGTCTGTAGTGTGGTACTGTCTCAAACGCCTTTCGAAAATCGAGAAATATGCAGTTCGCCTGTTGTCCTTCATCCATCGCCCGCAAGGTGTCATGAGAGAAAAGAGCATGCTGGGTTTTGCACCATCGATGTTCGTAAAGCCGTGCTGATGGATGGATAGAAGCCGTTTCGTCTCAATGAAATTTACTATATTAGATTTGAGAATATATTCAAGATTTCTACAGAAAACTGATGTTAATGATATAATTCTGGGATTTCGTGGGCCCCGAGTTTTGCCTTCCTTATACACGAGAGTTACCTGTGCCTTTTTCCAGTCACTTGGAACTTTGCGCTGGGCGAAAGATTTGCGATAAATGCGAGCTAAGTAAGGGACCAATGCCGTTCCCGGATTGGTACCCCATATGGACCTGGAGACATGTTTGTTTTCAGCTCTCTCATCTGCTTCTCTACACCAGCTATGCCTATTACTATGTCCTCCATTTGGGAGTTAGTGCCACCATCAAATGAAGGAATGTCTGCATAGTGCTCCTGCGTGAATGATTTCTCACATGTTATACATAAAAGTTTGGCCTTCATTTTGCTGTCTTCTATCACCACCTCACAATGATCAACAAGTGATTGGTTAGAGACCTTTGATCCGCTCACCGGTTTCGCATAGGACCAGAATTATTTTGGGTTTTCGGTAAGATCTTTTGCTAAGTCATGACGGTGGTAGTTATTGTTACCGATACTATGAAGTCGGTGTCTGGTCTCGTATTTCCCGTTGATGACTTCACATTTCGTCGCAAGAGCTTTAGTGGGAAGGAAGTACTGGTGTATCTTTCTCCGCACCAGTGGTCATTACGCGGAACAGCCCGTAAAAGGTTGTGATAAATGTCTTTAGCTTTTGGTGGGCGCGTTGTGGGGGGATTCGATATCACGGTTTGATTTAAATGGGAATTAATCTCGCTAATATCGCGTTCCATCTCAAGTAAAGAAAAACAGACCGGAGCCACCTACGAAGTTTCTTTTCCTTTTCTTGTGTGGTACATCCTGGTTCGCTGAATGTTGCCTACGATAGCGGCGCCTGCTTCTGCTTCGTGAGTTGGGTGAGTTCCGCTTTGCTTCGTGCGTGTGAGTGGCTGAATGCTTGTTGATTGTAAATCCCTCGCCCGACGATGTTCAGTTCATATTACTTTAGGTTAATTTTTCAATGGGTTGCATTTTTATTGTTTAACAAAATTGGTTTCCACATTTGCGCATGTTTGAACTGAATAAATAATTTATTGTCAGTGAAATTTTATCCTATTTATGAAAATTAGTTTATGAATACCCTCCCTTTTTTATTTAATGTTTTTCACCAGTGCTGGGAACAAACTCAGGTGCAAATTATCATATTTGCTTGTACATTAATGATTGTGTGTAATTCTCGTGATCGACGTCGTGTGTCGGCCACCGTCTCTTTTTTTTCCTACTGCTAAAGTAAATTTTGAGGCAGTTCTAAATTTTGGGTTGGGGAACAAGATTCTGTTGCAGGAAGTAGTCTGTAGTTCACGCGAATCCTTTAACTGGTTTTTACGGCCAGAATTATATATTTAAAGTAAGATTTTAACTGGCTCCTTTCAGCTACAATTAATTTTACAAATAACAGTGGTCTTACACCGTGTGGCGCCAGATTACCGGCTGATGAGACCCACAAGGAGTGGCTCCACCGCTATCACCTAAAATTAGGAGGAAAGGAAACAACCGTGTCGTATGGACCTTTTAATGGGTATTGGGCCCACAGGCTTTCTATTGACCTGGATTTGCGAGCTGCCGACGCCAAATGGTGCCACGGAATGTCGGTGAAGCTCGGATGAAATCCCATCCGTTGCATCACCTGTAGGAGGAAGATGTGTTGCACCCTGTCGAGGGCCCGGTCGGAGTAAATGGAGACGATCGCCGCTCTCAGGCGGTACGCCGATATAATTGCTATTAAGTCCCTAGAATCTCCGGTAGTCATCCGTATGTTAGCTTCTCCTCTCCGAGACTATCGACAACGTATTAATGCGGCCTGGCAAATATCTTGTAACCAGAGTTCAACTTCCTAAGTGGGAAGTAGTCATTGACCGATCTTCGCGAAGTTGTCTTGTGTTCAAGTACGGTAAGTCCTTTGACTAATGAAGGGTATAAGGGACAGCCTGGTGACGTAATGTCACGCAGCATGTTGACCCAACGAGGTATCATCAGTTCTCGGAAGGACCGATAGAATTCAGCTGGTATTCCATCAGGCTCTGGAGACTTTTGGATGGCACCCTCGTTCAAGGCTTCCTCCACTTCTTCAGACGACATTTCCACTATTAGTGCTGGCATGGCCGTGATATCGATTTGTGTGTCAATTTGTAGAACACTTTTGCGGTGGCCGCTTCATCTGCATTTCCAGCTGGTACAGATGACGAAATGGTCATCCATGGCTTTCACTATGACCGCTTGCGTTGTGCAGGTGCTACCGTCTTGCGTCACAAGGCGTGTGATGAGCCGCTGGCGCTGTAGACGATTGTCCGTCGTAATATGCTGCATGGTGGGTACTTCCGCAGTTGTTAAATCACTTTGTCGAGAGCGGACTACCGCTCCTTAAATCGGCTCATTGCCAACGAGAGTATGTGGCCTTAATTCGGCTTCGTTATTAGTGTGTTTCTGGTGATGGAGGTAAAGCTTCAATGTCCCTTAGCCGTTGTATAGTAAAAATCCAAGGTCTGCCGGTGACACGCGACCGTGTCTTTACCAAACTACATAAATGTCCTGGAGATTGCCAGGTTAGCGCAGAACAGCCACCATTCAAACGTCGTGGAATATTAGAAATGGTGCTGTTCAAAGTTGTCCCACGTTGCAGTGACGTGCGCACGGCATTCTGAGACTTCAAGGTGTGAGACGTTCAGTTTCCATATGGCGTTTCTACGCCATACGTCTTGTGGGTGAAGATGTACCGTGCAGATATAGGCGCTGTGGTCCGAGTGTGCCTGAGGCTATTGTTCAGCGTCCACCATCTCATGTGTCAGACCTTGTGGCACATGTATACGACACAGTCGGCTCGCCGAATGACTGGTGAGAAATGTATGTTCAGGTCTGTTGCCTTGTAATTTTTTTCATGTATCGAAAAACTGAAGATCTTTAATCACTTTACCCATTTCGGGGCAGGAGGTATAGTTCGCGATTTAACCTTTAGGTCGAAGAACGCAGTTAAAATCGCAGACGAAGATCGTGTGTTCGTACCGTCCTAAGAAAAGTGGAGTGACCTCCGTAGAGTAGAATCTAGCCCGGTCGCACCCGCGGATGTTTAAAAAAAAAAAAGTTCAAATGTTTGTTAAGCTTATGGGACTTAACAACGGGGTCATCAGTCCCTAAACTTACAAACTACTTATGAACTAGCTAAGACTAAGGACGGCACAAATATCCATGCCCGAGGGGGGATTCGAAACCCCGACCGTAGTGGCCGTGCGGATGTTTCCCGACGGTGCATATACATTGATGAATCGGGTGTGAAGTGCCGTCACAGCTATTCCTCGAGCGGAGGGGGGATACATGATGTCGCTAACATCAATACGGTCACGCACTAAAATATATGCCACCATCTGTGGGGCCGCCATGTGTCACATAGGTTAAATACCCATAAAAATCTGGTAGTGCGTACGTTCATACTTCTTGCTGGAATACGAAGTCGATGTCTGCGGCCCCTATTGTCTCTTTCAGGAGTTCTATCTTGGCTGGGAATCTAATGGTTGTAAATTTCATCTTACCCAACGTATAGGCTTGGCTATGCGGTGGTTGGACAGGAATATCCGTGGTGATGGAGGATAGGGACGGTCGTCGTAAGTGACGTCACTCCCCCACCGACCGCAGTTGCCTTCTTGCTGATCATACTGGATGGTCCGGCGGGACCTCAATGGGTCCCTGTTACGGATCGTGCTCAGACGTGCCTTCTTCTCTCCACAACGTAGACACCGAAGTCTGTTCAAGTTCCATAAGGTCGTGCTGGTTAATATGAAGGAATAGCGCTTCTTCAAAGCCTGCACTGTATCCCTCCTTTTGATCAACGTTCATTTCGGAGGATTGTTCGTCGGCTACTGCCTGTTCGCCTTCTGTTCTTCGGGTGCGGGGTTATATGCAGTCTCGCCGTTGGTGTCCTGAGGTATCAGTTCTTCTCCCTCCACCGATTTGGAGCTCTCTTGATCCGACACGTTCCTACGGCGGAGTTTTCGGCGTTTCTACGAACGCTGCTTTCGTACACATCCTTCTGTGTCGAAAGATGGCACGGACTCCCGTATCATTGGTACGAAGGCTTTGGTAGGCACGATAAGTGATTCGATTGCCACCTTGATGTTGGCGGTGTCTTCCGTGTTCAGTGGCATAGATGTCGTCATAGGGATTTCCTTCGCTGGCAAGGCTGACTGGTGTACCTGATTGCTGAGCACAATGCATCGTTCTGTTGTCGTAACTTTGGTCGATTATGTCTACCAGTAGTGTATTAGTAAAAATGTCTTCAATCGATCCTTAGACGTATAGCATTGAAAAATGCTGCTTTCCATCATAAAATTTAACCCAGATAGTTTCAAAAACTACTGTGTCTAGCAAACAGCCAAAACGCGTGTCATTATAGAATGTCAAACGAAAATTAGATCGAATACGGTGAACCACATTTCAGACCATCTCCTTGTGAGACGAAACAGCGTTGTAATGCCAGAACTCTCAATTTTACTTCGGTGAATCAAGTGGAAAGGCTTCCAACGTGATTCTGCAGCATCACAGTGATTAATCTACCTTGAACGGGAATTGATATTGGGAGCTAGATGCACAAGACTTTCCATTTCGGAAAACGTTAGGGAATTTATCATTCCGAGATCCAAAGTGTGCCGACAATAGACAATTTCAGGTATTATCTGTCACCACGGTGAAAGGCGTGCACTTGAAAAGAAAAACTAGCAGCAACGTTACATAAAGTCGTAAGTGGTAACAGACAGGAAATACTAAGTGAAAATTCAAATATTTGTAAACCTAAGGAACAAAACTGCTAAGGTCATCGGTCCCTAGACTTACAATCTACTTAAGCATACGCTAAGGACAATACACACACACATGCCCGGGCGAACCACGGGGAGCGGTTTTGCAATCCGTAGAATAGCGCCATCGATCAAGCGGCCATACACGCGCGGCTTGAACGTGATGTTATAGACAGCACACGAAAGGTAGGAGACAGCATCTCCGAAACAGCGATAAGGCAGGGATTTTCCAGTACGACCAATTTACGAGTGCGTCGTGAATATCGGGAATCCGGTAAAAGATCCAATTTCCGACACCGCTTTGGTCGGAAAAGATCTTGGAATAACGGGACCAATGACGACTGAAGAGTATCGTTGAAAGTAAGAGAAGTGCCACTTTCCCGAAAATTGAAGCGGATTTCAGTGCTGGGTCATCAACAAGTGTCAACGTGCAAATCAATCAAAGAAACATAATCGATATGGCCTTCTGGGCACAAAGTCTTACGCCTCACCTGGTCTCGTTGGAAACCGACATTGGACTGTTTATGAGAAGAACATGTCTCGTAGTTTGACGAGTCTCGTGTCAAATTGTTTCGAGGGTATGTATGTTACGGGTATGGACAACCACATGAATCCATAGACCCTGCATGTCAGCAGAGGGCTGTTGAAGCTAATGGAGGCCGTAACGATGTGAGAGGATGCAGCAGGAGTGATATGGAAATCCTGATGTGTCTAGACACGAGTCTGACAGGTTCAAAATTATTTGTAAATCTGGTCGGCCAAACTACTATAGGCATCAGTCCCTACACTTATAAACATCACAATATCATGGCGGTGGACGAGTGGTGTGGGTAGGAGCCAGTATTACTCAGAGGTATAGAGACGAGATCCTTTGACCTTTTGTTGTGCCCTACGCTGGTGCCACAGAAGATGGGTTCCTTCTGGTGGACGATAACACTCGTGCCCACATAGCTGTACTAGTCGACAACATGCTTGAAGATGAAGAGATGAGGGAATTGACGGAATGGAGTGGCCAGATTGTTCACCGGACTTAATCTCGATTGAGCATGTCTGGGATGTACGCTACTGGACATTAAAATTGCTACAACAAGAAGAAATGCAGATGATAAACGGGTATTCATTGAACAAATATATTATACTAGAACTGACATGTGATTACATTTTCACACCGTTTGGGTACATAGATCCCGAGAAATCAGTACCCAGAACATTTTACGTTTCCAGAAAGGCCCGTACAGGACCTGCAAAATGCAGTCGTGCATTATCCTGCTGAAATGTAGAGTTTTGCAGGGATCGAATGAAGGGTAGAGCCACGGGTCGTAACACATCAGAAATGTTACGGCCACTGTTCAAAGTGCCGTCGATGCGAACAAGAGGTGACCGAGACGAGTAACCAGTGGCACCCCATACCATCACGCCGGGTGATATGCCAGTATGGCGATGACGAATACACGCTTTCAATGTGCATTCACTGCAATGTCGCCAAACACGGATGCGCCCATCATGATGCTGTAAACAGAACCTGGATTCATCCGAAAAAATGACGTTGTACTATTCATGCACCCAGTTCGTCGTTACGTACACCATCGCAGGCGCTCCTGTCTGTGATGCAGCGTCAAGGGTAACCGCAGTCATGGTCTCCGAACCGATAGTCCATGCTGCTGCAAACTTCGCCGAACTGTTGGTGCAGATGGTTGTTGTCTTGCAAACGTCCCCATCTGTTGAATGAGGGATCGAGACGTGGCTGCACGATCCGTTACAGCAATACGTATAAGATGCCTGTCATCTAGACAAGCTGTTGGGATCCAGCACGGCGTTCCGTATTACCCTCCTTAACCCACCGATTCCGATAAACCGCAATCGCGATATTTTAGCAAAGTCGGAAACGTAATGGTAGGCATTTCTATTTTACAGTTATGTGTAAGGGATTTAACTGTGGGGTCATCAGTCCCTAAACTTACGAACTACTTATGAACTACCCTATACTACAGACGACACAAACATCCATGCCCGAGGACGGTTTCGAACCACCGACGGTAGCGGCCGTCCAGACTGTGACTGGCTCGCCGCAGACCGCTCAGCCATTACGGCCGGCATACGTAATTTCTCCTCCTTATACGAGGCATCACAACAACGTTTCACCAGGCAACGCTGGACAACTGCTGTTTATGTATGAGAACTCGGTTGGAAACTTTCCTCATCTCAGCACTTTGTAGGTGTCGCCACCGGCGCCAACCTTGTGTGAATGCTGTGAAAATCTAATAATTTTCATATCACTGCATCTTCTTCCTGTCGGTTAAATTTCGTGTCTGTGGCACGTCATTGTCGTGGTGTACTTCGGAGTGTACTTGGCTGACGCACTGCAAAAATGTTTCAAATGTTTGTAACTCTATGGGACCAAACTACGTTGGTTACCAGTCCCTAGACTTACAAACTACTTAAACTAAGTTAAACTAACCTAAGGACAACACACACATCCATGCCCGAGGGAGGATTCGAACCTCCGACGCGGGAGGCCGCGCGATCCCTAACGTGGTGCTCCAGAGCGCTCGGCTACTCCCTCGTGGCAATTCATTGCAGATAGAGCAGTACCTGCCACAACGGTTGCAGAGCTGGATAGTGCCCTCGTGAAAGAATGGCCAAATATTCCTCAAGGGCAGATTTATAACCTCCTCCTGCCATGCCACGCAGGTAGTCAACTGTACTGGCCGTCCGTGGTGATCGCACACCATGTCAGAGAGCAATGAGAATGACTTTTTGACTATTATGGTATCCTCGTGGTACCTCGCTCTAAGCAAACACCATGTGTACCTCAAGTAGAGTTAATACCGAAAAATATCGTACTGTATCACACACAAATCACAACTGTAACCAATATCTGAATAAAATACTTTACCATATGTATACTATGTTTGATATCTCACCTCATCCTCTAATTGTTTTGAGCACTGTACGTATCATTTATAACCTCTTCCTCTCATAACCCATTTATAAATATTCTTTATTGTGTATCAGGGATTAAGAGCATGTATTCAGCATCCGGGCGCACTTAAGGTAAAAGAACAGCAGCCTCGCAGAACTGGTTACTCAGGTTCCCCAGCCATCCTATTTAAGTCGTGATTGTTATGTAAACATTTCGCTATGGAACTCAGCCACCATACCTCTCAGGGTTACAGAGTTTGGGTGTTTGCTAATGACACCATATAAAAGGCTACCAAGCAAAGCCCTCACTTCAGAAATAAAAGATGTTCGTTCACCCTATTGATCTCTCAATCATTTCTCTAGGCTTTGCACACGCTGCTAAATGGTGATTCGTCTACCTACTGTACTCCCAGCGTTTTCAGATTTGAATTCTAAGAAAAGACACAACAGTATTCCAAAGAAAGCTCGCATGTATTGAATGATGTAATGGTATGCATGAATAGATCATATTAGCAGCACAGCGCTGAAGCGTTCATTTATAATCTACAGGGTAGCTGCGAAAGCAGTTTTTTCATATCAGCCGGCCGCGAAAGCCCAGGGGACTGAGGCGCTCCAGTCACGTTCTGCACGGTCACTACGGTCGGGGGCTCGAATCCCCCCTCGGGCACGGATATTTGTGTCGTCCTCAGTATTAGTTAGTTCATAAGTAGTTTGTAAGTTTAGGGACTGATGACCCCCTAGTTAAGTCCCATAAGCTATACAAACATTTGAACCTTTTTGTTTTTCACATCAGACAAAGGAATGGCACTCCGCTGTGAGTGGAAACGGGTGTGTCCCTGTTGGTTCAAAAAACGACCTATCGCTGAAAACCTTGCAGCCTTTTGGTTAGCAACGGTGAAATGTCTCATAATTGTTTAGAGATCAAAAAGGGATCGTGGAAACTAACAATGCGGTGCAGTCGGCGAAACCAAAATTTTCACTATGAAACCATCATGCCACGCATCCACATGCCTCGCAGTTCAGTAACTCACAGTTTCATACGAGAAGACACGCCAATCTGTGATGCTTGTCGCATGCATATCAGTGTAAAACACATTTAACTGAATAAATTTCGTATTTTAATTAGGGGATAGAACCAAATTAATCTGGATATTTGACATGTATTTTAGCTGATGACTAGCAGACTACAGTAAAACGTAAGACTTTGTATAATGTTTAGACTAAAGTCTCCGCCTTTACGTTGGAAGCCTTACAAGGACACCTTTCGGTCTTGGAAATTCAGTCTGCGATGAAACGTAGCATTTTACTAGTACACCTGAAGGGTGTCCTCTCACAGAAGTTTTAAAGCGCACAGTCCAAAAAATTCCGAGGAAAAGGGCTCTAAAGTTTTAAACGCAGCACGTATATATTATATCCTGTTTTAGTAGTCAATGAGGCCTATATATCAGTATGGCGAAATAGCTTAGGCAGTAGAGTGCCTTATTATACCAATTTTATAATAAAAATTAACAATTTAAAATATCATTTGCATCACAAAGAACTTTATTTTATGTATGAAATGACGGTTGCAAGTAATAACAAATTATATTACATTCTTTTATTTTTAAATGGAATAATTACATACGCAATTTACAATTAATGGAGGTAGTTTAAACCGTTAAATACTGATTGACGATACTGTAAGCCGTGAACGGATCATAATAATTCGTTGTACATTCGAGGAACTGGTTTCTTTATGGAAAAGCAGAGTATATCTTCTGTATTATTGTTTGTTTACAAACCGGCAGACGGTCATTAATTTTTAAAACAAATTATAAAAATAAAATCTAGCGCGAAGGTGGAATCGAACCAGTATGATTCGCATGATAATCAGGTACGCTACTTCCTGAGCTTTTTCGTCACACTGCTGAATATTACTCATTGACTCTTATATAAGATATGTATGTGCTGCACTTTAAAATTTTGTGCCCTTTTCCTGGGAATTTTCTGGATAGCGTGCTTTAGAACTTTTATGATTTGACTCCCTTGAGTTATACCACTGACACGTCAAGTCGCATCCTAAACTGAATTTCCAAGACCGAAAGGTCTCCTTGTTAGTGTGTTTCACGCGACTGTAGAAATTCACAGATAATACAGAAAAATCAACGTGCAACATTATATTTCATCATTTCACTGATCCTTTCTTTTTTAGCCGCGGTGGAGTAGCCGAGCGGTCTAAGGCGTGTCGCTGCGGAGCGCGCGCTTGCTCGCCGTTGGAGGTTCGAGTCGTCCCTCCGGCATGGGTGTGTGTTTGTCCTTAGGTTAGTTTAAGTAGTCTGTAAGCCAAGGGACGAATAACCAGAGTAGTTAAGTCCCACAGATTTACAAAAATTTGAACATATTTTTTTCTTTTTTACTACAAGTCTAAGAACTAAATATAAACATGAATTTAATATTTGTGTTTATTAGTCAGTCTGTATGTATGTAGACTTTACACTCACGTGGTTTTAAATGCACTTCTGATATTAACTTTTGCCGAATTTTCAGTGATTTACTCCTTTTAACCACATTCATGTTACAAAAGATTTTAGCGTTCCTTAGCATCATTATAATACTCTTAATCCTCTCTCTCTCTCTCTCTCTCTCTCTCTGTATGTGTGTGTATGTGTATGTGTGTGTGTGTGTCAACGAAACGTTATTGCACCCGTACTGAAAAATAAATCGATATAAGGTTATTCCTAGGACTGAAATGTATCGAACGGCTTTACAGCATTTCTTGTTTAAGAAGCTCGCGCAATTTGATACATCCGCTTGCCTAAAAGCTGCTATTGGGAAATTTATTAAGCGGAAATCAATCTGCACTTCCCGTCCACTCGGGTGAGGATTATTGAGTATTCGTTTTGCAGAAATTTGTGGGCTTTATTAGCTAAATGCGATTGCATCTCTATTTTTTCTCTTCTCTGTAGCACACATATCATTGTAAACAAAACTGATAACCGAAGCGTGGTGGAATTAATTACTGTCCATGTTGAAAGCGGTGAAGATAGCTCAACCAATTTCTCCGTCTGGCGTAATTTCAAACGCAAAGCTGATTCCCGTTAATTAGTTTCACCTCGTTTACAACAGTTCAGTCCATTACGCTTAAATACCTCTCCTCCCGATACCTAATGGGACACATCTTCCCCATTTCGTCAAAAAAATTCCTCTATAGTCGTCCATAATTTGATAAACATCATACAATGTTCTTTCCGGTAGCTGTGTAGTAATCGAAACATTGGCTAAAATGATTACTTGACAAATCCAGGACATTAATTTTTTCGATAAAAAGCTTATAATGTGCCCAGTGATACATATCAGGCTGTTACTGTCGTCAACTAATAAGAATACACTTCTCATTTACATCAGTACCTTAGAGATCATTTGCACGTTCGCATACTACAACATTCCACTACAATGTTTGAAAATTTTCATAGCATCCTCTGTTTACTATTCAAAGAATAACATATAGCTGAAAAATTAACAAGATGGTGCTAAATGTATGATGAATGGTTAGAAGATTACTGGGTGAAGAGTATTTCAGTAAAACTTTTTTACGCAAATTAATGGCTATAATCACATTTTATACAAGCAAGTTGAATTTAACGCGTTCTCACGTTTCGAAAAATTTCTTACAGAGGTAATCATCAAAACCCACACACCTTGTTTTGTACTTTATGGTTTGAAATTTAGCAACAGAGCTTATGGCTGATTATGGTAAAAAAAATCCAAAGATTTTATGAAATGAAAATTCAAAAAGGCGGTTAACAAGGTGTTTCACGTAGTATTGAGACGAGTTCGTGAAATAGTTGTTTAGACAAGCACTTATGTTGGAACTGTCAATGCATAACGAACAGTTTTTCAGAAAATTTTATGTACGCCAACGTTACCTGTCCGTCCACAACATCTAGCTATAAGGGGACACGAAATGCCCGTGTTGAATACATCTGCAGGATGGAGCTTGTAGTGTCTGTTCCGCACAGTTAGCAATATTGAAGTAAACGGAATTTTTCTGTAACGTGTTATTGTATATCCCTTGCTATGCAATGAGCTATTACAAAATTTAACCACACAAAAGGAATATTGCAACTTGATAGAGAACACCTATTTACATGGAAATGACAGAGACCCCTGATTTCTTTTAAGGTTGAGTATTACTTTAGCATGGTTTTGTGCAGTTCAGAGGGTATCTTCCTGGCGAACAAAGAATACACATTTGCCATCCTCGGTTGAGTACTAAATGATCGAAATTCTTTCGTTGATCTCTACGTACTGGGACAACGGTATGACAGAAGCTTTGTAACTTCGCAGTTCCAGGCTACGACCTTAGAACATCTAGGGATGCAGCGCTAGCCAAATAAATGCCACAGCGCCCACAGAGGAGTGCTGTTGGTGGTACAAGGGAGGACGCTTCAGGGCCGATATAGATTTTCAGATGATAGCTGGGAGGGCGGGCACACGAGAGCGCCGACACGTATATCGTGCTGCCGATCCCGAAAGAAGGCTTTGCTGAGGTCGACGTCAGCGTACGACTGACATCCTTTGCCTGTGCGTCAAAGCTTTTCGATCATCATCCGACAAGTGGAGAACCTGCCTCTCTACGCTACTGGCCACCGAATGTCGTGCGTTCATTCCTGCGTCATTCCTTCTTTGACGTATAAATACTACGCTTCTGTCATCCGCTAATAGTGACATCACTGGACCTAAAAATGTCCGCCAGTTGTTTCGACGAAATTTTGTAGGAATTTAAAAACATCAGACGTCTCGCTAGAGATTGTATCTCTATCTCTTTTATTACTCGAGCTATGATCAAACCTACCGTAACAAATATAGTAGCCCACAATCGTATTGGTTCGATGTCTTCATTTCAAATAACCTCAAACATGCGAGCAATAGCGTAACTAGGTCGCAGTAGTGTTCTTTGCGCGGTCTCTCCTTTATGAAATCGAATTCTCGTCAATAGTGCTTCCACCCTGACGGGCCTGTTTCGTTTTATATCAGTTTGCGAAGTTATGTCCACGTGAGACGTGTTTAGCAGCAAACTATTAACACTGTCTCCGAATGGAGTATACAATAACATGTACTGCGACCCTACAGCCAAGCCACACTGTGAACGTCATTTCACACTAGATCACCGAAATGGAAGTGGAAATTAGCGTATGGCTTTCTTGGCCGGGAGATCCCGTACGGGATTGTTCGGCCGCCTGAGTGTAAGTCTTTCTATTTGGCGTCGCGTCGGCGACTTACGTGCCAATGATGACACCCAGTCCCCTGCCGGGAATCGAACTCGGACCCCCTGCGTGGTAGTCAGCGACGCTGCCGCTAAGCTACGGAGGCGAACATCACCGAAATGAAGCACTGCTTGACTTGGCTTGTACTGGAGATGGGTCACGGAAACTGACGAAACAGCCGAGAGTGCGGACATTTGACTACAGTGTGCTGCATTATAATACGTTTCAAGGTAACATGGCCTACATGTTGTCCCGCCGGTAAAGCAGTCAACAATCTGAATATTTTCGAAAAACTTACGGGTATGCAGCGAGGTATCAAAATCGACGTCGGCCATTTTCAGGGCGAAACTGCAGTGAGGAAGCAATGTGGAAAGATCTTTTAAACCTCGGTTTCCAATGAGTAAAGAGCACTGCAGTTTCGCCTTGCCAATGGTAGGGTGTTGTCTTGGCGAAATATCGACCGACGTTGATTTTGATACCTGGCTGCATACCCGTAATTTTCTCGAATTTGTTATTCGCCAGGAGAAATTAAGGAATCACATTGTTTATCTCTACGGGGAGGAAATGTATCTACATCTACATGGGATTCCTCTGCGAATCACATTTAATTGCCTGGCAGAGGGTTTATCGAACCACCTTTATACTATGTTTGGTTGTGTGGCCATATTCCGCAGCAGCTGTTAAAATTGATTATAAGAGGTAACCTGTCTTATGCTGACTGCAATTAAGAGATTTGATTTACACCAGACGCGTTTAGCTTTTTTTTTTTTTTTTTTAAAGCATCTTCTGTGGTCTGTAAATGATACAAAGGTTTGTGCAGTTTGTTCTCGATAAATATATTAAAAACAGTTTAAAAAAAAAAAAAAAACACGTACACCTAACGTGTGCCGCGAAACGCGTCTGGTGTAAAACAGATCTCTTAATTGCAGTCAGCACAAGACAGATGACCTCTTATAATCAATCATCTTTATACTATTTATCTCCCATTCCATTCTTGAATAGCGAGCGGGAAGAAAGAACACCGGAATCTCTCCGCTCTGATTTCTCGTATTTTATTCTGATGATCATTTCTACCTATGTAAGTGGGAGTCAACAATATATTTTCGCATTCGGAGAAGAATTTTGGCGATTGGAGTCTCGTAAGTAGTCCACGCCGCGGCGATAAGCGCCGTTGTTGTAATTATTCCCATTCCAGATCCTGTATCATTTCCGTAACGCTGTCTCCCCTGTATCGTGACAACACGAAACGAGCTGCCCTTCCTTGGACTCTTTCGATGTCCTCCGTCAAACCCACCTGATACGGATGCCACACTGGGCAGCAGTACTCCAAGAAAGGATGGACAAGCGTAGTGTAAGCAGTTTCTGTAGTAGTTCTGTTGCATCTTTTAAGGGTTCTGCCAATAAAACGCAGTCTCTGGTTCGCCTTTCCCACGACATTATTTACGTGTTCTTTCCAGTTTAAGTCTGAAGTAATAGTAATTCCCAGGTATTTTGTGGAGTTTACGGCCTTCACTTTTGATTGATTTATCTTGTAAAAAAAAGTTTAACGGATTTCTTTTCGTACTCATGTGTTTGCGGAAGTCAGATAAGCTTCGTAGCAGCAGGGTCAGATAGCAATGTGCATTGTCGTTTTTGTTGAAGTTGCATCATATCAATTCTCCTGCTGCTGGTCGCATTAAACAACGTGCTGGCTTAGCTCTTGTCCGCGAGACGATTCATTACACCCGCCAATAATTTGATTTTGTGTCCAAGGAATTATTTCTGCTTCATTTGTACATTGCCTCTGAGATTTCGGAATTTTCTTGGGACTGGTTGGATGGTACTTCCTGGTCACAATCCTATTGTGAATTTCAAACATTAACGGCGTTGCATTCGGCGATTTTTGGAAGCTTCCGTCTGCTTTTACAACTCTACGTTCTGTGATTAATATCACAGAGAAAACCTTTGACGACTCAGCTCTATCCGTTCTGGGGAAAAGTTTGAATTTTGCACCGACGCCTAAACGTTTACCATAGTCCGCCACTGGCTGTACCTCCTAGATTATATGGCCTTCCTAAGGTTCATAAAGATGGATGCCCTCTTACGCCTATTGTGTCAAACAATGGTACTCCCACATATCGTGTAGCAAAATATCTTGCTGGTTTATTGAGCCCACTGGTAGACCGTTGTGAACATCACGTTAAGAACTCGGTGGATTTCCTACGTCGATTGGAGGTATTGTACTTGGATGACTCGGATATTTTAGTTAGTTTTGATGTGGTCTCGCTTTTCACTCACGTTCCTCTGTCTGATTCGTTGCAACTAATTGAGGCGAAGTTTGGTACTGATTTAAAGAATTTATTTCGACGTGTTTCGACTTCCACCTACTTTTTATTCAAAGACGAGTACTATGAGCAGACAGATGGAGTTGCGAGGGGAAGACCTTTGTCACCTGTCATTGCTAATTTATTCATGGAGGACTTTGAAGATCGTGCACTGGAGTCAGTGGTGCAGAAACCTACATTTTTTCTGATATATAGACGACATTTTTGTTGTTTGTCTTTATAGCAGTGAGAACGTGAAATATTTTTTGGAACATCTAAATTCAATCCACCCCAACAGCCTTTCCACAATGGAAGTGGAAAAAAACGGTTGTCATCCCTTCCTTGAGGTGTTGGTCAGCCGCGGTGGAGTAGCCGAGCGGTCTAAGGCGCGGTTGCTCGCCGTCGGAGGTTCGAATCCTCCCTGGGGCATGGGAGTGTGTGTTGTCCTTAGGTTAGTTTTCCTTAGTTTAAGTAGTTTGTAAGCTACGGACTGATGACCACGCAGTTTGGTCCGATAGATTTACAAACATTTGAACATTTTTGTGTTGGTCAGGACGAAGGCAGATGGTACTTTGGGATTTGTTGTTTATAGGAAGGCAACTCATACTGATTTGGATGTGTAAGCTGATAGCTGTCACCACCCAGCTCAACAACTGTAGGTGTACTTTTCAATTTCGCAAGTCCATACGACATGCACCATTATGCTTCCATCTGTTTATGTTTGAGCACGGGCACTGATGACCTCGATGTTGAGCGCCATAAAACACCAATTATCATCATCAATGTGAAGGGGATCTTCGAATCTTAGTGCATAGGGCTCATGTCATTTCTGACCCGGAATGTTTCAAAGAATGTTTGTTAAGCTTAAGGGACCTAACTGCGGGGTCATCAGTCCCTAAACTTACAAACTACTAATGAACTACCTTATACTAAAGACGACTCAAACATCCATGCCCAAGGGGGGATTCAATCCCCCGACCGTAGCGGCCGTGCAGCCTGTGAAAGGCGCGCTGCAGACCGCTCGGCCACTGCGGCCGGCCGCGGAATGTTTGCCCACTGAGCTGTTCCATCTGGAGGTCACTTTTCGACAGAGTGGCTATAGTGAAGGGCAGATATTAAAAGATGTCCAATGGGCTAGTGATGATAGCACAGAGTCCCCCCCCCCCCCGGTCAGTGGCCATACGTTGGCAGCACTTCCAACAAGATTGGCCGCATTTTGCGTAAAAAAAAAAAAAAATATGTGTTTAGTCCACCATCTAAAATTGAGGCACTGCTGGGATCCGTTAAGGGTGATCTCGGTTTGTGCAAGGCGGGTGTCTATCGTATCCCATGCTGCTGCGGCATGTCATACGTTGGTCAAACTATTACGACTGTTGAGGACCGTTGTATTCAGCATAAACGTCACACACGTTTACAACTGCCAAATAAATCTGCTGTGGCCGAACAGTGTCTTGATACAGGTCACCCCATGGAATACAAGTAAACAGAAATTCTGGCATGAACGTCCAGCGACTGGAACTGTTTTATCAAGGAAGTGATAGAAATAAATCTAGCTGACAACCTTATGAATAGGGATGGAGGGTTTTACTTAAATTCCACATGGGATCCTACTCTCTCACTTGTCAAAAAACAGAGGGACAAACTAATCCGATCTCATCCGTCGAGAACCGATGTTTATTATCTATATCCTGACAGTTTTCATCGTTGGTTGTGTCGGCGCTGTGTGCTTGCTTGCTCGGTGTGTGTCGTATTTTCTGTTTACTCAATGAAAACCCAGGTTTTAAAGATCGTTTCACATTGCTTTCTCACTGCAGTTTCGCCTTGAAAATGGTGGCAGGGCGGTCTCCTGCCGAAATATTGGCCGACGTCGATTTTGATACATGGCTGTAGACCCGTAAGGTTTTAGAAGTTGTTATTCGCCAGGAGAAATTAAGGAATCACAATCTGAAGATTGATTTGAACACCACAGTGTTTACTAGGCATGGTCCTATTTGGAGGTGGTAAGCCGTTGCCTTCGAACTGACTTTCCCAGCAAGTTTAACGTGGATTCCGAACCCCGGCGCTACTCCATACTTTTTCAAATTAGCAACATTGACAGAAGTGACAGGAGTGGAAAGTGATAGATAATGATCATAGGACGTGGCGGGTATCGAAACCATGACTTTTGCATTTATAGTCTGGTACTCCACCACTGTGCTACCGAGAACACAGGTGTTATATTGACACATCTCTTCTTCGATCCTGGAGTGTTTGTAAAACTATTGTACCAAACTGCTACGGTCGTTAGTCCCTACACGTACGGTGGCCGAGGTGACTGAGGCGCTCCAGTCACGGTCAGCACGGCCACTACGGTCGGGGGTTCGAATCCCCCCTCGGGCATGGATATTTGTGCCGTCCTAGTTCGTAAGTAGTCCATAAATAGTTTGTAAGCTTAGGGACTGATGACCCCGTGGTTAAGTCCCATAAGTTGTACAAACATTTGAACCCTACACGTACAAACTACTTAAACTCACTTACACTAAGGACAACACACACACACACACACACAGACACACAGACACACACACACAAACACCCGTGCCCAAGGGAGGACTCGAACCTCCGGCGAGAACGCCGATTGTTCAATTGTTTGTTAAGCTTATGGGACTTAACTGCTGGACCATCAGTACCAAAACATAAAAACAACTTTGTTAACTAACTTATACTAAAGAAACCAGAAACATCTATGCCCGACGAGGATTCGAACTCCCGACGGGAACGGCCTCGCGCTTCAGGTCATAGCGCTCGACAACTCCGCCACGACTGCGGGAACTCCCCCTCACCCCAGTCCGTAGCATGACGCCTTAGACCACGCGGTCATTCCTCGCCGCTCTCTTCTTGGAAACACGATAATCTGTGTGTGTGTGTGTGTGTGTGTGTGTGTGTGTGTGTGTGGGTGTGAGGAACGACATTTTTTCATGTCATTGTCATGTCATATTTACACTGGCGGACTAAGGGGGAGGCGGAGGGGGCGGACCGCCCCGGGCCTCTCGTCTTGGGGGCCTCCAAATACCTCGAAAGTACTTTTTTTGTTGTCCTTGGCCTCTGGTTCTGGGGCTTCCAAATCTCGGAAGCTGTTTTTCTTAGATTGTCCCGTTCCTCTCTTCCTGGGGGGGGGGGGGGCAAATCACAAAAGTTACATTTTTATAGTAAAACGTGTATTTGCAAGTGTACGGCGGGCCTAATTTTCTTCTGCCGCCGCCCCGGCAGCCTTAGTCGGCCACTGCATATTTATCAAAGTTGACAAGGTGACCATGTGACCCTCCTCGTGATTGGACGCCACACTCCACACTGCCGCTCTCTCCCACCTCATCTCCCCCCAAACCCCCCCCCCCCCCCCGCCTACACACACACAGTGCCACACCGTTTATAATCGTCACGTCCATTCGTGGAATTTACACAAGCACTGCACTTCAATTTTCGCAGAAACACATTGGATTCGAAACTGAAACGACATTTGTCGACATGCTGACAATCTGTGTTATGCTTCCTATAGGAAACATTTTTTTTGGTGACTATCTCAATAGTATTCTCATGTAGAAAGAGACTGAATATGTCATCTACATCTACATGCAACCATCCACACTCCGCAAGCACCGCATGATGTATGGCAGAGAGTACTGTGTTTACGTATGTCACTTCCAGCATAGGCCTATCCTATTCCAGTCGTGTATGGTTCGCGGGAATAAAAGTTTCAGGCAGGGGCGCCGACTCCGTGGGTGCTCCGGGTCTCGTGAACCCCCCAAGAATTTTGAGCACCAACATAAAATTGAAGTGGAAAATAAAATTGTATAAATTAAAAAAAAATCGGGCAAAATCAAAACCTACCTTATGACTCAACAGGAGTGCAAAACGTGACCATAGCGAGAGACGATATTTCATACGTGAAAGAAATGGTCAGTTTTGTACGCCGGTCGCCAAGCGAGTAGTAATGAGTGTCCGTGTTTTAGCCACTATGCTAGCTTTCTTCATCCTGAAGCACGTCGATCCTTTTGACCTTTCAGGTGTACGTATTTAAGAACATTCAATTGTGTTCTTTCAGGAATGTAGCTTGAAGAATCTGATGCTGATGCTAAAGTTAATCGTTTTCATTTACCTTTGTCACTTCCCTTGTTATTAAAATTATAGATTCAGTGGAAATTTGTAATGCTTTTCTCTCATGCTTAAAAAGCCTTGGCGTATATTAATACTGTCAGAGATGTCATGAAGTTATCTCGAATTGATGAAAGTTTCGATCAAGTATACAGCTCTTGCTTGGAACTGACCAAAAAAATTGATGTGGGACTTCAAAATCTCAAAATATTTCAAAGGTTTAGGTCACGGTGTTCTACCAAACGCTTTTGTCAGAAAGAATACTTTCGCACAAAAAGTGTTAGATTAGTGTACAGTGAAAAATTATTTCATTGGTCGTGTAGAAGTTTCGGGGTGTTACTTATATCGAAATATCCACTTCGGTCAATTAGATCGCTTTATTGTAGTGTCCTAATGCAGTCATGCTTTCCTTATTTTTCCTCCTCCTTCTTCCTTCTACCTTTAAAAGGCCAGACAACTGCCTATTTACTTTTATCAAGTACTGCTCATTCAAAAATGCATGAAAATATTATGAATAAAAGTATTACAGACCTACTGCTTAACCCTCGAGCGGCAGCGCTGGTGCATATCTGCTAACATTTTTCTTTAAATGCTCACTGATGACGCAATAATGAAGATGCCGTATTTCTGCTTTAGCTATTCCTCAATAATATTAAGCCTTAACAATAATGTCAGTGAAGTTTCTGAGTTTCTAGTGCACGGAAGTGTCCTTCCAAAGAAAGTTTTGTTAGGGTGTGCAACACTGGTAGCAGATTTGCACCGCGCTGGCTGTGATGTAAGTAGATTTGAATTGTTTTGTGTTACGTATAGTTTTCATTGAAAATGGATTTGTGGCAGTTTCTAGTAAATATTTATTGTGTAAATTTTACCCTACATATTAGAATGCTCAAAAAATTAAATTTATTTCGTAAATAGAAGTTTAACTCTCGATAAATTGTCCTCTTGTTTCTCCTGAATAACCATGCTGCAGTTTCTGTCAATCACAGTTTTAACCCTTTTTAAGCCTTACGCAATGCGAAAATGACTGTTATTCTACTACATAATTTAATCTTCAGGCCTCGTCGTATGGGTCTAATAGATGAGGAAATAGACTTCTTTCTACAAGCAATGGAGATATTAGTGATTTTTGTCTAAATTGCTTATCATATCATGAACAGGATGCTATTATTCAAATGTAAATCCTAAACAAGATTTCAGATGCAATGAATCTGATTTTGAAGACGTTATCACTCTGCGGAGTAAAACGCTATACAAGCAGCACTCCAAAACACTGAAAAAGAATATCATAAAAATCTTCCCTGATTCAAAATGGAACGCAAGGGGCGTGAGGTCAGAGACGCAAGCTCTCTCATTCATGATAGATGATAATATGACTGATGAGGTAATTATGTGTATTAAGTTCCACATAACACAGAAAATTATTGAACAGACAGGAACTACAAGGAAGTAACGAAAGAGAAAATGATAGTACAGCTGGGTCTATTATACATGATTATTGTGAACTTTCGGAATAATGTTACATTTATAGTTTCCAAATGATAAGGCAAGATAGCAAACTAACAATTTATTAAGTGACGACCGGTTTCGGTGGACTGTGTCACCATCATCTGGTCATATATATATTATAATCTGGTCATCTTGTTAAAAAATTGGGTATACAATAAGAAGTGCAACATTGCACTTAGTCACTATATAAATAAATACGTAAGTTAAAAACATTACAGTATTTTGTAAGCTGTCATGTTTTTAACTTATGTTTTTTTTTTTATATAGTGACTAAGTGCAATGTTGCACTTCTTATTTTCTACCTAATTTTTTTAACAAGATGGCCAGATTATATATATATATGACCAGATGATGGTAACACAGTGCACCGAAACCGGTCGTCACTTAATAAATTGTTAGTTTGCGATCTTGGCTTGTCATTTGGAAACTATAAAACGAATTGATCGCCTCCAGACCAGACGATGTCAGGTAATCTTAATGTTACAATTGATATACTTATACACCAAAGGTAATTGATATACTAATTTAGATATTACCAAATTTGATATTTCTACGTGTACGTTGAACGATTTTTGTCATTACAATCATTTAGTAGCTATATTATAGGTTTGTAACTCGGAATACACAGTGGTAGCAAATATGCACCTCGCTGCTGCTGAAGTTATAATAATTGGCGCTGCCGCCCGAGGGTTAAAAATGATATATTTTTATAGGTTTTTTATATGAAATAATTTTTCCACCCCCAGTCAAGATTTTGCATTACTTATATTTTACACGATAGATTTCGAAAAATTATCCCCGCTATGAAGTGGGTTATCTGTGTTTAGTGCCATATTCATGATATTAACCACCTATCAAGTGCTACATTGTTTTCTTTACTGAAATGTATAAAACCATTCACAACTTTTATATTGTAAATCATAATTACACACGTAGACAAAGCTTGCCTGAAACATGGGTGGATGCAGTCAATAGGAAGATTGCATTCAGCACGCTTTCTTTCCTTATATCCCGAATTCAGCGTGTCTTTGTGAGATTAACGACGTATTTTATTTTCGCAAGATGGAGGATTGTAAACTGTCATAGTACGGTACCGGCGTTTTATATATAATTTTGGACATTCGTTGGCGTACGCTGCGCCCCTGGGCCTTAGGCCCCTGGTGACCGCCCGGGGCGCCTCACCCTAATGCCAGTGCTGAACATCAACATCAAATAAACTAACATGTTAATTTGTATCGGTTTATGAAAATGTCACTTGTGGTAGAATGCATCACTTTTAAACGTTTTTTATGGAGTGTTCTTGTAAACATATGGTTGGAAGTCAATTGTGGGCCCTGTTAATGTGTCGCACGACACCGCTGTATCAGCGATTCTTGAACTTCAAGTGGCTCTGCTGCGCTATATTGTAAAACTAGCTTAAACCCGCAGCTCCGCTCGCTTGTTGGTTGATTATGATACATAAGCTATCTTTCAGTAGTGTGCTATGAGACTGGTTTTGAAGGATGAAATGAAATACAATACCTTCTTTAGAAACAAACATTTTTAATCAACTTTGAAATAAAAAATAGAAGTATGTATAAAAAGAAATTTCTTTTTTACTCCTTTATTTATTTTTTCTTATATTTCCTTATTCGTATGCTTATCCTTACAGAGAAAGAGCTGAAGAAATTGTAGCACGCATAGACTAAAGATATGGTCTGTGCCATCACGTTTCGCTGTATGTAACCTCCATGCTATAGATTCGCAAACGTCATCGCTGGCCTTCAGTCAGATTTTTTAAAAATAATTTTACGACTTTCAACCACCGCCTTACAGCTATCGACATGAAACTGCTATGGTGTACAATGGGAGTCTTCGGACAACAATTATACACAGACAATTCCTTTGCGTCCGTAGTTTTCACTGCAGAGCGAAATATTAACACACACACACACACATACACACACACACACACACACACACACACACACACACACACACGTAGAATTTTATACACACCGATAACTTTCCATCCCAATATACTCCATATCATTATCAACCCTCAAGCAACAATGCAACCAATAAAACAATTTTGAAAGGGTAATAATTGTACCAGATTTCGTGTTAGTAAAAGGTAAAGCAGTCAACAATCCGAAGATTGGTTTGAACACCACTGTGCTTTACTAGGCATGGTCCTGTTTGGAGATGGTATGCCGTTGCCTTCCTCCGACCTTCGAACTGACTTACCCAGCCAGTTATAGGGGGACCTACAGTTTAACGTGGGTTCCGAACTACGGTGCTACTCGGTATTTTTCACATGAGCAATACTGCCAGAGGTGAAAGAAGTGGAAAGTGACAGATAAAAATCCTAGGACCTGGCGAGGATCGAACCCGGGAACTTTGGATTTGTAGTCTGGCACTCTACCACTGTATCAATTGTAACATTAAGATTACCTGACATCGTCTGGTCTGGAGGCGATCAATTCGTTTTATAGTTTCTAAATGACAAGCCAAGATCGCAAACTAACAATTTATTAAGTGACGACCGGTTTCGGTGGACTGTGTCACCATCATCTGGTCATATATATATTATAATCTGGTCATCTTGTTAAAAAATTGGGTATACAATAAGAAGTGCAACATTGCACTTAGTCACTATATAAATAAATACGTAAGTTAAAAACATTACAGTATTTTGTAAGCTGTCATGTTTTTAACTTATGTTTTTTTTTTATATAGTGACTAAGTGCAATGTTGCACTTCTTATTTTCTACCTAATTTTTTTAACAAGATGGCCAGATTATATATATATATATGACCAGATGATGGTAACACAGTGCACCGAAACCGGTCGTCACTTAATAAATTGTTAGTTTGCGATCTTGGCTTGTCATTTGGAAACTATAAAACGAATTGATCGCCTCCAGACCAGACGATGTCAGGTAATCTTAATGTTACAATTGATATACTTATACACCAAAGGTAATTGATATACTAATTTAGATATTACCAAATTTGATATTTCTACGTGTACGTTGAACGATTTTTGTCATTACAATCATTTAGTAGCTATATTATAGGTTTGTAACTCGGAATACACAGTGGTAGCAAATATGCACCTCGCTGCTGCTGAAGTTATAATAATTGGCGCTGCCGCCCGAGGGTTAAAAATGATATATTTTTATAGGTTTTTTATATGAAATAATTTTTCCACCCCCAGTCAAGATTTTGCATTACTTATATTTTACACGATAGATTTCGAAAAATTATCCCCGCTATGAAGTGGGTTATCTGTGTTTAGTGCCATATTCATGATATTAACCACCTATCAAGTGCTACATTGTTTTCTTTACTGAAATGTATAAAACCATTCACAACTTTTATATTGTAAATCATAATTACACACGTAGACAAAGCTTGCCTGAAACATGGGTGGATGCAGTCAATAGGAAGATTGCATTCAGCACGCTTTCTTTCCTTATATCCCGAATTCAGCGTGTCTTTGTGAGATTAACGACGTATTTTATTTTCGCAAGATGGAGGATTGTAAACTGTCATAGTACGGTACCGGCGTTTTATATATAATTTTGGACATTCGTTGGCGTACGCTGCGCCCCTGGGCCTTAGGCCCCTGGTGACCGCCCGGGGCGCCTCACCCTAATGCCAGTGCTGAACATCAACATCAAATAAACTAACATGTTAATTTGTATCGGTTTATGAAAATGTCACTTGTGGTAGAATGCATCACTTTTAAACGTTTTTTATGGAGTGTTCTTGTAAACATATGGTTGGAAGTCAATTGTGGGCCCTGTTAATGTGTCGCACGACACCGCTGTATCAGCGATTCTTGAACTTCAAGTGGCTCTGCTGCGCTATATTGTAAAACTAGCTTAAACCCGCAGCTCCGCTCGCTTGTTGGTTGATTATGATACATAAGCTATCTTTCAGTAGTGTGCTATGAGACTGGTTTTGAAGGATGAAATGAAATACAATACCTTCTTTAGAAACAAACATTTTTAATCAACTTTGAAATAAAAAATAGAAGTATGTATAAAAAGAAATTTCTTTTTTACTCCTTTATTTATTTTTTCTTATATTTCCTTATTCGTATGCTTATCCTTACAGAGAAAGAGCTGAAGAAATTGTAGCACGCATAGACTAAAGATATGGTCTGTGCCATCACGTTTCGCTGTATGTAACCTCCATGCTATAGATTCGCAAACGTCATCGCTGGCCTTCAGTCAGATTTTTTAAAAATAATTTTACGACTTTCAACCACCGCCTTACAGCTATCGACATGAAACTGCTATGGTGTACAATGGGAGTCTTCGGACAACAATTATACACAGACAATTCCTTTGCGTCCGTAGTTTTCACTGCAGAGCGAAATATTAACACACACACACACACATACACACACACACACACACACACACACACACACACACACACACGTAGAATTTTATACACACCGATAACTTTCCATCCCAATATACTCCATATCATTATCAACCCTCAAGCAACAATGCAACCAATAAAACAATTTTGAAAGGGTAATAATTGTACCAGATTTCGTGTTAGTAAAAGGTAAAGCAGTCAACAATCCGAAGATTGGTTTGAACACCACTGTGCTTTACTAGGCATGGTCCTGTTTGGAGATGGTATGCCGTTGCCTTCCTCCGACCTTCGAACTGACTTACCCAGCCAGTTATAGGGGGACCTACAGTTTAACGTGGGTTCCGAACTACGGTGCTACTCGGTATTTTTCACATGAGCAATACTGCCAGAGGTGAAAGAAGTGGAAAGTGACAGATAAAAATCCTAGGACCTGGCGAGGATCGAACCCGGGAACTTTGGATTTGTAGTCTGGCACTCTACCACTGTGCAACCTCTTTTTTTTTTTTTTTACTCTCTAACCAACTTTACTTTTTTTTTTTTTTTTTTTTTTTTTTTTTTTTTTTTTTGGGCCTCCTTACCTCCCCTCACAGCCCATTCGCTCTCCAAGACGTGCCTTCCTCGGCGAGCTTCTTTTGCTTTACTCTTTCTTCACTGATTCCATGTTTGTAATAAATCAGATCAAATAAAGGCCTTCTTCGGCTGGATCCTGTATTTTGGATTTCTTTTTTTCTTTTTGGTTTGTTCGCTTTTTCGCCTCCATTGGCGTAGAAGTGGAAAAAAATGGTTTTCCCTGAAGGGTATAAAAACGCAATTTCTTGAAGACAGATGGTAGCGGTTGCAAGTACTGCTCTACTCTGGCTACCCTGTTCATTTAACACTTGAAGAAAAAAAAATCCCCTTTCCTTCTGTTAAGTGAATGTCCTCTCCTTGGACATTTGAACTATAAAAGAAAATGGTAATAATGATAAGTCACAAAAAAAAAAGGTAAGAACTGCCGTTTCAGGGTTCTGTTGAGGCCTTCACGGCTACCGTAGCGGCCGCGGGGCCCTCGAAGACCCCACCGTACTTCGCCCCCAACAGCAATCCCCTACTTTAGCAAGTTTTTACCTTATTGACGTTGAGTTTAAGTTCTTATCCTATTCCTTGTTTCTCGAACACGATTCTCATCATGTTGCCAAAATTCTTTTTGTGATCTTTCTTCTGACATATTTTGTAATATTGTCCTCGTAAAAATTCTCTATACTCCTGTATATTATCTTTTCCCTTTTTGTTTATGACGTAGCAAATATAGTGGGCAAATAACCACAGTATAACATTGTTTTTCTGTGGAGGAAACGAAACGTTTTCTGGGAAGAAGATATAATTTAAATCCATTTCTCTCCCATCGGTACGCTTAAGCAATGAAACCTGGAGTTTGAGTTCCTCCCATATTTCTCTAAATCCTTTACAGAGGAAGCGATGGTTCAGTGTGTCAATTTCATTACAGTTCGTGCATTTGTTTGTTTCACTGAGACCTATTGAAAATAGTTTCTCATTAGTACTTACAATGTTGTTTATGACTCTATACCATGCTACCTGCGTCTCTGTAGGAAGTAATTTATTATTTATATTACGCCAAATAATTTTCCAATTCTTGTCTGGAAATTTTACTTGCATTTTGTTTTGGTTCTCCTTTGAGTTTAGTTTCGTGACCATAAAATGGCAGTTTCTCTTGCTTTTATCCTGCAAAATACATGTCATGTAACTCAGTTCTAAATAATATAGACTAATGTGTCCGAAATTGTAGTTTATGTTACTAATATTTACTGGTGGCTGCAAGCTTTCCGGTTTAAAGAGACTGAATAATTTCGCTGTTACGCTATCAGGGTGGCTTTCGATGAGTTGTAGGGATCTCTTTATAAACAAAGCAGTGGTTTTCTTCCGGATGTCCGTAAGTCCTAATCCTCCGTCTTCTTGTTTTAAGGTCGTTGTTCCGATTGCCACTCTAAAGATCTCTCCTTTCCAGATGTAACGGCAGACTGTTGACATTATAGATTTTGCTATTTCCTTTGGTACCGGTAGAATTTGTCCTACATATATCACTTTTGAAAGAACAGCGCAATTTATTATTTTAATTTTTTGCTTTATATTTAGACCCCGTAAGTAATTCAAGATGAGGGTACCTCTAATCTTATCTAATATCTTTTTCCAGTTAGAGGCTGAAGTGCAGAGAGGACAACTATATAGTGTTATACCTAGGGCAGTGTGAGATTCGTCACATTTCGCCCAAGGAATCTGTACAGTTGTTAGACCATTCAGGTTCAGGAACGCACTCTTTGTCTCATTTACTTTCGCCCCTGTTGCGTGGCAATAAAACTGGAGGTGTTCTGTTGTTCTGACAACGTCTTCGTCACTTCTTATAATCATCCGCATACGCGTGGGTGACTATTTTTCTTCCTGATACGGATATTCCCTCAAGTGCGTCATTTAATCTACGTAAAAAGGGTTCCAAAGCTATAACAAAGAACATCATAGATAAAGGGCTTCCCTGAGGAACTCCGTTTTCAATTTTAATGTCCTTGGTGTATTTTCCATTGATGGATATCTTCGTATTTATCCCTTTTAAAATGTTTTTTAAAACGTTCACAGTATTTTCATTTAATCCCATGTATGTCAAATTTTTAAAAAGGTATTCGTGATTAACCCTGTCAAAGGCTTTCTCAAAGTGTATAAATAAAAGCCCGCCATATGCTGGTGTATTGGAAAATATAGAAATGACATCTCTATACTCACTCAAAGTTTTAAATATACTACGCCCAGGGAGACATGTCTGGTGGCCACCTAGTATTTTTTCTAAGACTGGTCTAAATCTGTCTTTGATAACCCGTGCTATTAATTTATAATCCGAATTCATTAGGGTTATTGGTCTCATTTTGTTTATGTACTTTATTTCCGAAGTCCTACCTTTTGGAAGTAGCACAGTTAAACATTGTTTAAAATCTGTTGGGACCGCCTCACGGTTCATTATTTCCTTAATAATTTCAGTGAATTTGCTACCTATGAGATGCCAATAGGTTTTGTAAAATTCTAGGGGCAGTCCGTCCGGACCTGGTGATTTTTTCTGGGGGGAGGATTTTAATATATCTAAAACTTCTTCTTCTGTTATTTCTTCACTGATTTTTCTGTTATCCTCTTCTGATATTATGTTATCAAGTCCCGATGTGGATAAAAATTCTGTTACTAGGTTTTCCTGTACCTGCCGACCATTGTAGAGGGTTCTATAAAATCGAAAAGCCTCGTCTAGAATCTCTTTTTGATTTGTCAAGAGTTTGTTATCCTCGGCTCTGAGACATTCAATAAAATTTCTTCGCCTCTGCTGCTGATGCCGTATGAGATGATAGATTGATGTATTTTCCTCCTATACAACCGTTTGTGTATGTGATTTGATTTGGAGACCTGCAATCTGTTGACTTTTGATTTTAATTAGATGTGCCTTAGTTCTGTTTATCTGCATTATTACGTCCTGTGTTAACGGTTGCTCGTAGAGCTCGCGAAGACATGTGTAGTGGAATTCTATTGTGTTTCTATCCACCTCGCTCGTTCTTTACCATACGCTATTAATGTTGCTCGTAACTTTTTCTTCGCATCAACAGTCCACCATTCAACACTGGATCTGTATTTATGACGCTGTCTTAAGGAGTCCTGCCACGTCCTCGCAAGTTGGCCAGCCAGGTCATTTTCTGCCAACATACTTATGTTTAACTTCCATACCGGCCTAGCCCAGTATGTCTTCTGTTTACTTAAATTGATACTGCATCTTACTCCCAGGTGATCGGGGAAAATGGTGGGTATAACTTCGATACCAACTACATGGTTTTCTAAGTTAGCCGAAACATAAATTCTATCAATCCTACTCTGAGATTTTTTTGTTATATAAGTAAACCTGACCATAGTAGGATATTTTACCTCCCACGCGTCTTTCCAGTTCATGTGCTGGACTAACCCCTCAAGTTCCCTGGATTTATTAAAATTTGGGCGCTGGTCCTTTTCATGTAAAACGCAGTTCCAGTCTCCACCAATTAAAACGTCAGCAGGATTGTCATAAAGTAAAGCTAAAATATCACTTTTATAAAACTTGGCCCTATCTTGTCTGGCATTGTTGCCAGATGGGGCATAAACATTTATAAAAGTTTTATTTAAAATTTTACATCTAATGCCCCTACCAGATTCTAAAAATTTGGCGTCTCGCAGTTCAATTCCTTCCTTGACAAGGATGGCTGTCCCGCAACTCTGCTCAAGAGCTACGTTTAAAATTTCTTTGTAGCCTGCCACATAAAGATCCCTAATATACACCTCTTGCAACAATGCAATATCAGTGTCTGACTGATATAAAAAATCTTTAAGAGCAGCCACTTTGGTTGCATTTTGGATTTTGTTAATATTTAGTGTTGTTACATTGTATGTTTGCAGCATACAAGATATGATAAAGAACTTTTGTTTTAAATTATTAAAGAACTAGGTATTTCATTCATTCTAATTCCTTTCTTTCTAAATTCTTTCTTGCCGACTATTTTTTCATTTGTCTCTAATAAAGGTCCTCACAAAAACCTCTGCCACGCTTTTAATAGAAAATGTCTTCGTCTTGTGCCGGTTCGTCTTCCATATCTTGATCCGTTAGTTCCTCTTTGTCTTCTGACCAGTTTAATTTTGCCACGGAATTGCTTTCATTTAGTGGTTCATCCAACGTTTTGTTGGCATTGGCATTTCGTGATAAAATGTTTACACTGTCCGGATTAACTTGGTTTCTGTTGTCTGAAGACTGCTGTCTGCCCCCCTCCACAGTACAAACTCCCTTCTTCTTTTCTCGTTCTTTGATAGATCTTAATTTTTCCTTTAGCGCAGGAGCCATATTCTCTGCCGCTTCGTGTGCTATGCTACGTTTTTTATTTCCCTTCCGTTTTGGGGATCCCCCCGGAGACACATCAGGTGATTTTTCTGCAGAGTCAGTTGAGGATCTCTCGGCCGACATCTGCTCTGCCTTTTCGTCTGAGTTTGTTTTGTGAGAGTCATGTTGAATCTCAGCGTAATTTTTTTTCCCTGTGCTACTGCTAAGCTTTGCTTCTCCCTCTTTCCCTTTGTGTGGGTCGTAGTCGTGTGTTTTGCTAATTACTTTCTGCCCGTTTCCTGTTTTTGACTTATTTTCTGTTTTTGAATTCCCCTTTTCCGGTTGGTTGTCTATTGTTTGTTCTGTATCCGTTACCATCATATCAGAACTCGCTGGCTCTTCATGATGCAGAACTGAAGAGAGCAGCGCGATATCGGATTCTGCGGTTGGCGACTCACGTGGGAAACCCTCTGTCATATTCGGTCCTTCATTTATTTCCGTATCGGGAGAACTTACACCAGTACCGCCGACGTCAGCACTACTGCTTAATTCAACGACATTTCCGGGTACCGCTACAGGATTGGCGTCCTGCGCCGTTGTTGACAGCTCTGCGGGTAAGCGGCGGCGGCGGCGGCAGCGTACGTCAACTTGAGGCTGACTGCCTGGCCGGGGACAGCCGCCTCTCCGTTTGGTAGCTGCGGGACACGCCTTCTGCTACATTCGTTCCTAACGTGCGTCGTAGAATTGCATAAGGCACATGTTCGAGGTTGGCCGTCGTATTGCACAATTGCACGGTACCCACACACATATATATATAAGAGGGTATATGCCTCTGCAATTCTATTTTGATTTGGCGGACGCCGTTCAACACCGGAAACATGTAAGCCTCCGACCATTTTTCGGCAATGTTCGAAATTATTCTTCCGTACGGACTGAGAACACGGTTAATTTCTTCGACAGGAGTCTCGAAGGGTAGTTCAAAGACCAGTAAGGTCCTGATACCTAGCCCTGCATGAGAGACCAGTACGTCTCTTACTTTCCCATCAGAATGATTAAACTTAATAACGCCACCGCATTTATCTACAATAGCACAGCATAATTCTGGGCTCTGCATCTTTACATAGACAGCATTAGACACAAAGGATAAATGTACTCCTACCACGTCGTCACCATTTATCTTGACTTTTTCCTCAAACCACCGCTTAATTTCGAAAGCCTTTGGTCTTATGAAACTTCTATCAAATTAAATTTGATCGTATCTTTCCTCAACTGTTCGATCGTGTTCATTCTGTCTTAGAAACGTTCATAACTGAGGCCACAATCACGAATGAAGTGATCTCACTAACCTCGGAATCAGCGACACAGCCGTTGTTTACACCAGAACGTAACGCTGCCGCCGCACGTCCTCCTCGCTCCACGGCTGCGACTCGAATGCAACCGAGGCGCACTTTTCGTGTTATATTATTCAAATTACTAAATATCTGCCGGCCGCGGTGGCCGAGGGGATTGAGGCGCTCCAGTCACGGTCCGCACGGCCACTACGGTCGGGGGTTCGAATCCCCCCTCGGTCATGGATATTTGTGCCGTCCTTAGTTGTAAGTAGTTCATTAGTAGTTTGTAAGTTTAGGGACTGATGACCCCGTAGTTAAGTCCCATAGACTCTGCAAACATTTGAACATTTGAACTAAATATCTATCAGATCGCTATAAAACCGTGCCTGAAACCTTCCTCAGGTATAAATTAGTAACTGTACACATATTTAAGTCTCATTAATATACATAGATAACTAGCTATCCGATCGCCATAAAACCGTGCCCAAATCCTTCCCCGGGTAGACATTGGTAACTGTACAAATTTGTAGCTCTTTATGTCTTGTGGTTTAGACGTGATAAACGTACACCGAACAAACATTCACATTTATAGATATAGATAAATAGCTATCCGATCGCCATGAAACCGTGTCTAAAGCCTTTCCCGGGTAGACATTAGTAGCTTTACCAATTTTTAGCTCTTTATGTCTTGTGGTTCAGACGTGATAAACGTACACCGAACAGACATTCACATTTATAGATATAGATGACAGAAAGGTACAGGATCAAGTATGATTTTTCTTACTTTATGCAAGAAAGAGAAAGGAAAGTAGAAAATACATATTTTATGCGGAGATTATAACGATAAGACAATAAAAGGTAAAAAAAAAATTGGGACAAATGTTCTTTTGCAGATGTTTGGAGGATACTGCCAATGTATTTTCAAAAGAATGTTTATCTTCTTTTAACAATGAATATACTAAAAGCTTCTACTAAGCTTTCGTTTGTATGTGTTTGACTAAAACGAGCGAATCTGTCAGTGGAATTCCGCTCTAAATTAGTTGATGAGCTAATATCACGAAATGACTCTCTAATTAGCGGTTGGCTATTACCGTACGTTTATTATAGCCTATATTGAAATTTATATACAAGAGAGAACACAAAATCACTTTGTTAAGTGGAGTTACGGCTTTAATATCAATGAGATATTGTTTTAATTATATTAGCTCATATTGTGGAGCAATGTCAGTCAAGAATAAATTTGCATGTGTAATAATTAATTTTACACGTTTTCGTAAAGCAGTCGCACCACATGTGCTCCCTTTATTCAAGACCCTGAACACTGTCATCCCATAAAATTCTTGTTCTGCAAGATTTATTGCCAAAAGAAGGTAATCCTATATCAATAAAGGGTTATCGGCAGTCTGATCTCTCAAATCAAATGTTCAAATGTTTGTAAGGCTTAAGGGACTTTACTGCGGGTTCATCAGTCCCTAACTTACAAGCTACTTATGAACTAACTTATACTATATATAGCTCAAACATCCACGCCCGAGGGAGGATTCGAACCTCCGACGCGGTAGGCTGCGCGATCCGCAGCGTGGTGCTCCAGACCACTCGGCTACTCCCGCTCTTTCTTAAGTGAAAAATTCGTGACCTGATTACAATCTGACTGCGCCACATAGACTGTGCGGGACACGAACATGACAAATCTGCAACCAAAAGTGAAAAAATCGAGAGGGCAATTAAAGGTGAATGAAACAGTTAAAGTCATAGCCTTATCAGAAAGAGACTAGCCGAAATTGTTACTGATGGGCTCTAAGAGAAGTAGAAAGCAATCCCTTGTTTCCGCTGATCCGTTACAGAAACTGAGCGGGTACAACAGAACACTGGTATGTGAGCTTTTGGTGAATCGTCCGAGTAATATGGTCGTCTTGTATGAAACTTCTCCATTCGTGAAGTTTCCTCCACGACTTCGATGGGCATCCTCTGGGATGCTCCTGTCCCGTCGAGTATTGGTGACTGATGCGCTGTGTTCTGAGACTCTTCGACAGTGCTGAAACCAGTTGCCAGTGATGCGACTCGTCCCAAATAGTTTAGGCAGCGCACAGTTGTAATAGGTAGCTCAGATTATGTCTACTGGCAGCTTCTATTTACAGGATTTCATGGGAGCCGACACAAATGCAAGTTCTTAAAGAGTCTGTATACTAATTAGTATGCAAAATAAATTCATATACAGGGTGTGCCAGCTATCTTGTCCACCCAAAATATCTCTGGAACAATAACAGCTATTGGAAAACGACTTTCACCGGTATCAATGTACGGCTGAGGCCCATGAATGTACATATTTGGAAACATTGTAAAACGAAAGCAAATGTGTTTTTTAACACAAACTAATGTTTTTTTTTAAATGGACACCCTATATTTTTTCTTCAGAAATCCATAGCATGACAAATCACATAAACAATGGCGTTGATTGCATCGCAATATTCCAATTACATCCCAAGATATTGCGACGAGAAGTTTACGCTTGAAAAACCCTAAATACGCTGCTAGCGCACGTCCTGAGGCTCAGGCGTGAACCCCATGCTGCCCGTCTGCCCGTAATCGCGATGTGATTGACATTGTATTATTCGCAGTAGGTAACTACTGACAGCAGAACAGCCCAGGACAGCCCAGCCCAGCCGAGTGCAGCACTGGCCACATGGGCTATTTGTAATTCCGAAGATGACCTACATCAGGTCGAAACCGGTTAATTGAAACTGTTAATTTCTGCGATCAAGACTGTTTTTTGTATATTGATCCGAATGTGGTGCACTGCGCTAATGGAAAGTGCTTGGAGTACTATAAAGCGTTTATGACAGTCGTCGTTGCGTATTTCGAAAACATTTCAAATAATTACTTCACAGACGACCTAAAAGAAAACCGTGATGCAATTTGGCTAATCCTTTACTCCAAAAAATATTATTTGGTTGACAGCTAGCAACATTATATACTACCTGATAAATTTTTGTATATGTTGAATAGATTTCAAATAAAGTTCTTTACAGTGGCGCTGATAACTGTTACGTCATATTATGCTAATTTTCTACTGTGTTGGTGATACGATATCAACGACAAAAAATATTCTGGAAAGAATCTATGTTTATTTAAAGAAGAGATTTCCACAAGATAGTGCCTATCTGTATCGAGGTACGTCACAATTATTACACATCATACCAAGCCACCAGTCTCCATCGCTACGTCATGTAACTGAATTCATAACTACACAGAAATTATCTCCATAAAGCCGTGTAACACCTTTACGAGAGCGTACGAAGCGCGTGCCATTTTCTGTGGGGTTTATGGGCAGCTTATCGGCCGCGCAGAGGGAGTTTCGGCGTGGCGTCAAACTGCTAAGGTCCTAGACAAGTTACTGCTGCCCCGTGAGGCACATCGGAGAAGGTGATGGCAGAAAACTGATCATTTCTCACAAAACATTCTCAGAGATTTATTTACGCAAAATAGCAAAAGCGGTGATTAGCCAGTCCAATAGGTTCATACGTTTCGACATGTGTCGGATTCACTAGATGCACATTTTTGCTAGAATTGATGTAAAGAATCCGTACAGGACTTCTTATATGTATGTAGAAACATTTTCTTTGTTCATTTCTGTTCGGTATTTTACTGCAGTTGAGTATGTATGTTTTTTAATAAGTATAGATTTTGCGTGTAAATAACTGTCATAGTGTTCTGCAGATTTCTTGTGTTGAAATCGATGAGCAACCCTGTGACATCACTACGTTACTCCTCTCGAATACCACCAGAGAGATTTTGTATTTGAAATCTCCAACCAATGGACGAAACATTATTATTAGGGGCATAGGAGTTCACTCCACACGACAGTGCTGATACTTTTGGGATCTATACTTAAACTTTAGCACAGAGTGTTATTTTCCCGAACTCTATGTCACCTTATTTTTACTTCACCATCATCAACTGAAGAGTGCGGACCGTGACTGGAGCGCCTCAATCCCCTCGGCCACCGCGGCCGGCACTTGGTTGTACTAAATGTTCAAATATTTGTTAAGCCTATGGGACTTAACTGCGAGGTCATCAGTCCCTAAACTTACAAACTACTTATGAACCAACTTATATTAAAGACAGCACAAACATCCATGCCCGAGGGAGGATTCGAACCTCCGACGTAGAAGGTCGCGCGATCCGCAATTTGGCGGTCCAGACCGCTCGGCTACTCCCGCGCGGCTTCGCTGTACTGGTTTGGTAGTAACAGGGTCTGATCACCTTGTAGTTTAGTCCCCTCAACCCCCTCCCCCCCCCCAAAAAAAACAACAACAACAACAGACTCTGGTACAGAGCCGAGTGGAGGGTCTGAATCAGAGGCTCAGACGATTCTGCAACCGTGTGGGCTATACTGAATCTCAAATCGTTATAGGTACAGAAAGCTGGCTAAAGTCGGAGATAAGCTCAGCAGAAATTTTTTACAAAGGGGAAAATGGTGTTCATAAAAGATAGATTGAATAAAATAGGTGGCGGAGTATTTATTGCTGTCTCGGGCGGTTTATCCTGTAGCGAAATTTAAGTAGATCGTTCTAGTGAGTTAGTTTGGGTAAGGGTATACCTGACAACATAAATAAATTAATAATCGGTTCTTTTCATCGACCCCCTGACTCAGACGATTCAATTGCAGAAATGTTCAAAGAAAGCTTTGATTGAAATTCAAAAACGTGCCCAAACCATACAGTTTAGTTTCATACAGTTTTATTTGGTGGCGATTGTAACTTACCCTCGATATACGACTGTCAGCGACCTCAGTAGTCATTTGTCATCTTGAGAGAGTAGAATGGGTCGCTCCGCGGAAGTCATCGACTTCGAACGTGGTCTGTTGATAAGGTGTCACTTGTGTCAGAAGTCTGTAGAAGAGATTTCCACGCTCCTAAACATCCCTCGGTCCACCGTTTTTGATGTGATCGTGAAGTGGAAATGTCAAGGGACATGTACAGCAAGAAAGTGTACAGGTCGACCTCTTCCGTTGACTGACATACCGACAAAAGAAGAGGATGTTACTGTGTGATATGCAGGCATCTGTAACGATCATCAGACAGGAATCCCAAACTGCATTAGGATGCACTCCAAGTACTATGACAAGGGAGAGGTAACAAAACTTAGATTTCATGGTCGAGCGGCTGCCTATAAGACACATCACGCATGTCAATACCAAACGACATCTCGCTTGGTGTAAGGAGCGTAAACATTGCACGATTGAACAGTGGAAATTCGTTTTGTGGAGTGACGAATCACGGTATACAATCGGATGGCAGGGTGTGGGTATGGCGAGTCCCCTGCGAACGTCAACTTCCAGCGTATGGGGCTTGGACTCGTTTTTTTTTTTTTTTTTTTTTTTTTTTTTTTTTTTTTTTTTTTTTTTTTTTTCGTGGCACTATCACAGCACAGGCTTACATTGATGCTTTAAGCACCTTCTCGTTTCCCACTGTTGAAGAGCAATTCGGGGTTGGCGATTTCTTCTTTGAACACGATCGAGCACCTGCTCATAGTGCACGGCCTGTGGTGGAGTGGTGACCAAACAATAAAATCCCTGTAATGGACTGGACTGCACAGAGTCCTGACATGAATCCTATAGAACACCTTTGGGATGTTTTTGAACGCCGACTTGGTTCCAGGCCTCACCGACTAACATCGACACATCTCAGTGCAGCGGTCCGTGAAAAATTGGCTGACATTCTCCAAGAAACCTTCCAACACCTGATTGAACGTATGCTTGCCAGAGTGGAAACTCTTAGCATGGCTTAGGTTTAGCCAACGCCATATTGAATTAAAGCATTACCGATGGAGAGCGCCACGAACTTGTAAATCACTTTCAGCCAGGTGTCTTGATACTTTTGATCACTTAGTGTATCACCTGCCGTATTAACTTCCGCGTCTGCTGCAACGTCCGTGCGAGTCTCCTAAAATCGGCTCTTCACAGGACTCCAGAAGTATGAGATCATTGTTGTCACGTCTGCGGCTCTAGTAGAGCACGTAAGATAATCACAGAGACTGATTATTACTGTGTATTGAGCGCTGGAAATAAAAATCGATTCAACCTCTTAGTGTTTTCTAATTCATTGATTCACTTATGATTTACTGCTGAAACAGTGAATATGGAGGATGAAATGATTACTGTTGTATTACGCACCATGAAGCAATTACTGTATACCACAACGAATAGATGTGGTTATGTCTATGGCAGCCGACATCCTACAATTTCGCAAGAAGCCACACAGTACGAACTCAATTACGCGTATGAAATCCGATTTCCCGAATTATAGTTAAAAAGTTGGTGCATACAGATTGTAGTCAAACTGTGTTTCTTGTTATGAGAGAGTGCATCATGTGAAGAGACCAAAACGTGTTCATTCAGACTGCAAAGCGGATGGGTTTAATCTCAAATAATTTCCCAGGAACCAGTAGCAGTTCACGACGTAGGGAAGTCGCAGTGTTCTCCTGTAATTGTCCGAGTCCGTCGGAAAGCATAACGGACATGAATGGATCCAGGTGATCGGCCTCGATACGTACGTACGTGTCACCTGTCAGATTCGGATCTAGACGTATGAGGGGTCACATACCAGCTTCACAGGCCCAACATCATTACAGACCCTCCACCAGATTCAACATTTTCCTGCTGACATACAGGATCCATTGATACATGAGGTAGTCTCGCGAACCGTAAATGTCCATGGAAATGGACCAGCCAATTCGTTGAAGTAAGTCATCAACAGTCTAATATCAACATTGTATGGTCCAGGCGAGGCGTAAAGCTCTGTGTCGAGCAATCATGAAGCGTACACTAGTCGGCCTTCTACCCCGAAAGCTCATGGCTGGCACGTTGACACTTGTTGCTGGCCGAACATTGAAGTGCTCAGCAATTTGCGGAAAGTTTGCACTTCTGTCACGCTGCAGGATTTTCTGCAGACGTCATTGGTCCTGTTCTTAAAGGATCTTCTCCGGCTGCAACAATGTCGGAGATTCGTTGCTTCACCTGATTCCCGCTATTCACGGTGCACTCATGAAATGGTCGTACGAGAAAATTCACACCCCATCGCTGCCTTGGAGATGCTGTGTCTCATTTCTAGTGCGCCGACTGTAACACTAAGTTTAAACTCATTTAAATCCTAATAACCCGCCATTGTAGCAGCAGTAACCGATCTAGCGTCTACGCCAGACACCTGTTATATAAGCATTCCCAAACGCACTGCCGTCCTCCAAGTGCTTATATATCCCCTTGTTCGCACACGCATGTCTGTAACATTTTGTTTGGATTTTCAGTGTACACTTCTTAAATGTTCAAATCTTTGTAAAGCTATGGGACCAAACTGCAGTGGTTGGTTGGTTAATTGTTTTAGGGGGACAAAACTGCGAAGGTCATCAGTCCCTATGCTTACAGTCTACTTAAACTAATTTATGGTAAGGGCACAACACACACACACACACACACACACACAAGTGCGCGCGTGCGCGCGCGCCCGACGAAGGACTCGTACCTCCGACGGGGAGCCACAGCGCAGTCCGCAGCAAGGCGCCTCAGAGCACTCGGCTACCCCCGCGTGGCTATACTTGTTATACATTTTATATATAAGCTTTGAGACGTTACGTGTACATCTAAGAATAGAAAATCAGAATCACTTTCAAGGCCGCGCGGGAGTAGCCAAGCGGTCTGGAGCGCCACGTTGCGGATCGTGAGGCCTCCCGCGTCGGCGGTTCGAATCCTCCTTCGGGCATGGATGTGTGTGTGTGTTGTCATTACGTTAGTTAAGCTTAGTTTAAGTAGCTTATAAGTCTATGGACTGATGACAAAAGTAGTTTGGTCCCACAGAATGACAAACACTTTCAAGAAAAAAAATGGCTCTTCCTATTACGAATAGCGTAAATTTTCTCTGTACTGTGTATGTAAGTTACATCAAGGATTGCGAAACCTTTCCGTTGACAAGTCACTGGAATAATACCTAGAGGAAAATTGAGGTTAATCAGCGATAGGTGAGCCACTGCAACATAATAGTAACTTCTTCCTAGTGAGTGTAATATAATTCACCAGTTCACGTAAAGTGTGTGGTTTTTGAATCAGACCCGTGATAAAATCAGGCAGATCATATTATTCAATACTTACCCAGTTACATTGTCATTATGTGAAATGACATTTAAAAGGGAGTTAATACGTTTTGTAATAAGATACAGAATAAATCGTAGACCATTTTCGGTAACAGTCATGTCTTCGTTAATTGACTGATAAGATTTCTGTCACGATATTCAAATGAGATTTCACTTACGTCCAGCTTGCCGTTTGATGTTTGAGGCCTTTGTGTTTCCATGAGCATGATGAGGGATAATTTCGTGATGTAATAGCACTTACCTGTACTCGATAGGACAACGCAGGCCATCTAGGGAGACACTGGACACACGTGTGTACCTGACTGCCTTTGAGCGTTAAGTACCAATAACGGAGTGATAATCATCGAAGTGAAGTGCGGCAGTGTGGAATGACATTACCAGCAGCCTACTGCCGCTCACCACGTAATGTGCATCTCATCTATCGACTAATATTCCTCGTACATAAAGAGAAATTCGTCGCAGGAAGAGCTATGAGAACTTAATTTAACAGTTATAATTTTACATATGTGTATTCGATTACTTTTGATATGGACTATATTAGAGAGACATTGAAGTTATGAGGGTGTCTCTTCAAAAATATTTTATGCATCGACTCCAGGAAGAGACAGGAGACCATCTAACACTTATTGTTGCAATGCTATTGGTGTTTTGCGCGCGTGAAATGGGACACAGGAGTTCGGGGGGAATCAGTCACAGCGTAACGTGGACCGCAACAACGTGAGAAACAGTGACTGTTATGTGTGCCGATGCTGTTATAACACAGAAATGAAACGACAAAATTCATGAGTGTTCCCTTCTAGGGGTTCAGCCTAAATTTACTATGTTGACTTTGGGCTCCATTTCGAAGATATGAAATATTCTTTCTTTTCTCTCGGAATCAGTCACATAGGATGATTCGAGAAATCCACAAAACCCCAATGATGAAAGAATGAATCTTGAAAGTTACTTTTCATGAAAATGGTCATAGAGGCTGGAAAGTCAAATGTTAAATGAATTGCTCCTCAGAGGAATTAAAATACATTAACTGCCAGTCGTCGTTGAATTACATCAATGGGTAATTTTGAAAATTTTGTTGGATAGGTATTAGAAACCAAATTTGTTGGACAGGTATTAGAAACCAAGTCTCCTGCTTGCTGGCCAGTTGCATTGTTCACTACTCCACCAGGACACAGTGGCCACCACATCTGCTCGGACTATTCTAGCACGACTCCAGGCAGACAGAAATTTTCATCCTGCGATACACTACTGGCACTCGTTGTCCTTATCGTTCGAGGCATTCAGCAGATTCGAGCTTGGTGTAAATCTGCATTGAAGCGATCACCGACTATATTTACCTTAATCAGTTGTGGCTTACTTTCAAAGACATAATATCAGTAGCAATTGAGAGATTTATACCAAATAAATTAATAAAAGAGGGGGCCGACCCCCGTGGTACACAAAACAGGTCAGATCACTGTTGCAGAAACAAAGAAAAACGCATGCAAAATTTAAAAAGACACAGAATCCACAAGACTGGCAATCTTTTACTGAAACACGCAACCTAGCGCGGACATCAATGCGAGAAGCCTATAGTAGTTACCACAACGAAATCCTGTCTCGTAATCTTGCAGATAATCCAAAGAAATTCTGGTCATATGTGAAGTACACTAGCGGCAAAACACAAATAATACCTTCACTACGCGATAGCAATGGTAATAGTACCAACGAAAGTACTGCTAAGGCAGAATTACTAAACACAGCTTTCCGAAATTCTTTCACGAAAGGAGACGAAGTGAACACTCCAGTATTCAATCCAAGAACAGATGCCAGCATGCGAAACTTAGAAGTAGATGTTCCTGGAGTAGTAAAACAACTTAAGTCAGTAAAAAAAAAAACAAATCTTCCGGGCCAGATTGTATACCAACTAGATTCCTCTCAGAGTATGCTGATGCAATTGCTCCGTACTTAGCTATAATTTACAACCGATCACTCAGCGAAAGATCTGTACCCAAAGACTGGAAAGTTGCCCAAGTTACTCCAATATTCATGAAAGGCAATAGGAGTGATCCCCAAAATTACAGGCATATCTCATTGACGTCGATTTGCAGTAGGATTTTGGAACATATACTTAGTTCGAATATTATGAACTACCTCGAAGAGAACGACCTATTAACCAATATGCAACACGGATTCAGAAAGTATCGCTCTTGCGAAACACAGCTTGCCCTTTATTCACATGAAGTGTTAAGTGCCATCGACAAGGGATCTCAAATCGATTCCATATTTCTGGATTTCCGGAAGGCTTTTGATACTGTACCCCACAAGCGGCTCCTAATGAAATTGCGTGCTTATGGAATATCTTCCCAATTGTGCGATTGGATTCACGATTTCCTATCAGAAAGGACACAGTTCGTTGTAATTGACGGTAAGTCATCGAGTAAAACAGAAGTGATATCTGGCGTTCCACAGGGAAGCGTTATAGGTCCCCTACTCTTCCTCGTGTTTATAAACGATTTAGGTGACAATCTGAATAGCTCGCTTAGACTGTTCGCGGATGATGCTGTCGTTTATCGGTTAGTGAAGTCAACAGAAGATCAAAAGCAACTGCAAAGCGATTTAGACAAAATTTCTACTTGGTGCGTAAATTGGCAATTGACACTAAATAAAGAAAAGTGTGAAGTAATACACATGACCACTAAAAGAAATCCACTGAACTTCAATTACGCGATAAATCAGTCAAACCTTAAGGTCGTAAATTCTACCAAATACCTAGGAGTTACAATTACGAACAACTTTGATTGGAGAGAACACATAGAAAATATTGTGGGGAAG
The DNA here is from genome assembly GCA_026315105.1 of Locusta migratoria. Lineage (NCBI taxonomy): Eukaryota > Metazoa > Arthropoda > Insecta > Orthoptera > Acrididae > Locusta > Locusta migratoria. The sequence continues at coordinate 719,222,836 of CM048755.1, read as the reverse complement.
GCGAATCAAAGGTTACGTTTCATTGGCAGAACGCTTCGGAGATGCACCAGCTCCACCAAAGAGACTGCCTACATCACACTTGTGCGTCCTCTCCTGGAGTACTGTTGCCCCTTGTGGGACCCTCACCAGGTGGGACTGACGGAAGATATTGAGAAGGTTTAGAGAAGGGCAGCTCGTTTTGTTTTATCACGTTACGGGGGGAAAAGCGTCACGGAAATGTTGCACGAATTGGGGTGGAAATCATTAAAAGAAAGACGTTATTCATTGCGGCGTGATCTGTTTGCGAAGTTTCAATCATCGACTTTTACTTATGAATGTGAAAATATTTTGCTAGCACCCACCTACTTAGGGAGACATGACCATCCCAATAAAATAAGAGAAATCAGATCGAAAACGGAACGATTTAGGTGTTCTTTCTTCCCGCGCGCTATTAGAGAATGGAACGGTAGAGAAAAGTTATGAAAGTGGTTAATGAACCCTCTGCCAGGCACTTAAATGTGATTTGCAGAGTATCGATGTAGATGTAGATGTAGAAACTATATAGCGTGAGGCATTTCAAACTGTTTTTTGGAAAAGTTGGAAAAATACAAATCGGCTTAAAAAAGTTGTTCACCTCCAAGAGGAACGTCCATTAACATTAAGCTCAGCTCCCCTGCGTCAGCCTTGGGTGTGGGAGGAGGGAAGGGGGTGACATTGAAATATTAAATTGCAATCCCTATTTTTTTATTTCAGCTGTGAATTGCCCAACCCACTTTACGGTTGATTTTTTTGCAAACATTTCTGACCAAAATAATAAAAATATAAATAATAACAACAATATGGACGATACGGATACGACTGGACTATTGTGATAATATCTATGCACTCAAGTGTAATATTCTCTCAGACCGTATTTTAACAAACACACAAAAGTATTTGCTGTCTGAGTTTGGCTTTGACAAATATACCCTTTTTTAACCTTTACCTCTTTGAACTATTGTTTTAATATCCCTCCCATAGTTTCATTATCTTTTTCCGTTAGAATATTATCACCTGTCTTACCGTCGTAGTTTTTACTCTTTTAAAATTTTATTTTATTTTATTTGCCTTTATTGGTTTACGTAAAATCAAGTGGCAGTGTCGAATCGCCGTTATTTTTGCAAATATCTCTGAAACGATGCGAGATATAAAAAGAGAGTAAAGATGTAGAGAATTTTCTCCTCTACAACTTAGTTTATTCAATTTTTGTGTCAGACGAACGGTTAAGCCATTATTTTTATTTAAATGTCGCACCGTCAAAAGGGCTATCGCGAAGGCCCGCTTTTAGTGTTAATATCGTAAGCTAAAGTGGACCAAAATATTTAACGTTTACTTGAAACAACATTTTAGTTTCATTACAGATGGTGTTGTAACCGGCAAAAATGAAAAAAAAATGTTGAAAAACGGTACTATCTCACAAACACACATTGGACTCTTTCTTTAAGTTTAACAATTCCAGTTTCAGTGAACAGATTAGCATACCTTTGACGAGATCGTTCTATTAGCTCCTTCTATGATGGACACCCTCTCCGCAATCGTAAAGATCATGGATCAATTGCTAAGAGATGTGTTAATAGTCTGTATTATTGAAGTAAAATAATCAGCCTGACCATATACTGAGAGCATGATCACAGTCTGTGCTTCATTCGATTGTATGAGGTGTCACATGATAGCATTACCAAAACCATCAAAAACTGTTCTTTGATTTTCCTAATCTGATGTGTATTTGTTTGAGATGTTACCGTTATTCAATAAATTTTCACCTCATTTTCAATTTTGGCGATTACAGCGCCATATACTATGAAATCAAAGAAGTGTTTTATGAGAAAGTCATATATGTCACATATTTTTATACAGATAATACAAATCTGTCAGAATGAGCCTCTTCAAGGTGAATATTTTTTGTTACAACTATATTTTTCAAAATATTCTGAAAAACTGTTTTAATACCTCACCATGTATATGTGTGGATGTATCATTTGTACTTTTCATTCGTGAACCTAGATTATAATCTAAAAGATGTAACAAACATGCGTACATATATCAGTATTTCTATAACTAGATCCATAACGTGTGTAAGGTTACGACCGTGGTGGGATTTTAAGTCAACCGTGCGTCTACTTAATGGTAAGACATTTCCCGCAGGCACATGATTTCAGGAGCAAATTTTAGTTCGATAGTAAAGTAATGAAGTTAGTATACAGTCAGGGTTGCGATGTTGAGGGATAAATCAACCGGTGTAGAGACTTTTCTACAGGAAAGGGATTGAGGGATTTAATCGTCAAAATTGAGAAAATGTAAGGATATTTTAAGATTGCCAATTTTGAATTATTTTCTTTTCAGTTTCCTATTTCCCGTCTAGACCTTCCATTTTGCGTGGAGAAGGAATTATAATAAAATTATTCTAAAGATCTGATTAGCACAATTGCAGGTTCCTAGATTTTTCAACAGTTTGAGGACCGCTCATGAATTCATTTCTTATCCAGACAGATTGTTTTCATCATTGTTTGCTCTTGTCCGGTACTGCCTATTAATTCAACAAGGAAGCGCGGTAGCGATTTTGGAACTTATAAGGCATAGTATAGGTGGGACCAAAACTTGTTGTTTTAATCCCCTCCTCTCTGACAATTACAAATGGATTTCGGTTAAATAGCAGACCACAGTTGCAGTTGTGTCATCGTGGCCATTGTTGTAGTTGAGCAGATGTTATGCCGAATAAAGTATCGGTTTCTCTCCACCAATACAGACAGACAAAGAGTGTTAACAGTTATTAGTTTAGTGTTACGCTTTTGCGCGTGGTGAAATGTAAACCGTTAATAGCTGAGCTGATTTTACTGTGTTTATGCGCATTGTTAACATGTAAGATGACAGGTTAACATGTAAGAAGACGAGTAAGGGCAATCAACACCTAAAAACAGCGATATTAGAGGCGAACTTAAAAAAGACGCTTACTCGAGTCATAAGCAGACATTCGTCAACTCTGGGCTCCAAGATCCAAATTTTAAAGGGTGGCTCTCCAACACTGAAGATCCTTATAAGAACACATGGGTACGTTGCAAAAAGGACTTAGATGCGGATAAAAGCGGATTACATAGACATGTAGCAACTCCAACTCAAATGTTCAAATGTTTGTAGAGCTTATGGGACTTAACTACGGGGTCATCAGTCCCTAAACTTACAACTACTTATGAACTAGCTACAACTAAGGACGGCACAAATAGCCATGCCCGAGGGGGGATCAGAACCCCCGACCGTAGTGTCCGTGCAAACCGTGACTGAAGCGCCGCAGTCCCCTCGGCCACCGCGCAACTCCAACTCTCAACAAAAATGCCCTGCAGGTGAAAAATGTCCCTAATATTGGTTCTCTGTATACAAAAACGTCAAAGGAGTAGCTAAATAGTATAAAATCAGCTGAACTCAGGAGTGTTTTGATATCGTGGAACATGATATGAGCTTTAAGTCATTGGAGTGTATCATTGAACTTAATCGTGTCGCTTTTGCGGAGCTCTCTATAGCACGAAACGATGCACTGAAAAGAGATAAAGTTAAACGTCTTGTGACTAGTGCTATAAATAAGGCTGTGAAAGACAAACATACTAATGCCTTACGGGGAAAGTACTCAATACTTGTAATGTAATTCTGATAAAGAAAATGAAAAATCATTTATGCATTCTCATAATAAACATCACTGATAACTCAGATACAATCATTCAATTGTTAGATTACGTCAAAATGACAGGTGCAAAGACTGAGATCTCATTTTCCGTAATTAAGCACTGCCTCCCTAAATACATTATTCTCGAATAGCATTGTGGGGTACAGCACCGACAATGCAAGTGTTATTTTAGGAGAACGTAGTTCTTTTATGTTTCGGCTTGTGCATGATACTGAGGAAATTGTTATTTTCGTATGCATTCGTATTTCCTTGCATTTAATTGCTTATGCAGCTCCTGAAGTCTTTCCTAAAGATATCGAGTCTATCTTGCACATGGTATTTTTTTCATATTTCTTTCGAGGTCCAACGAGACAAAACATTCTCTAAGTTCTTCAGTCATTTATGAGAGCCTGTAAGTTGACAATGATTAATCCTTCAAAAACAGAATAGTTAGCGATGGGAAACTGTGTACATAGAATTTTAAATCATTGGTCAGTTTAATGCAGTTCATTTATTGACGCCAAGATTGAAGACAAACATCTATTCACCAAAGCTTATCGGTAATTTTTAATTTTTGTTTTACCATCTTTCAATACCTTGGTCATATTTTTTCAGTCTGAAAAAAGTACTGATTCTCTCACTTTGCAATTAATTCGTGAGCTTCTTCAGATAATTGGGCTTTAATTTTCTAAAGCCATATCTGCTTGCCGTAAGAGAATTGTTTAAGTGCAACGTCAAACAACCTTCTAATCAATTATATATTTTGACGACGTTACAGCGTTCATTTTTAATGAAATAAACCGCAATTTGCGATCACTTATGGCTTCACTGTAGTAGGTTTAGATGTAACACCAATGTGCGGCGAATTAAAATTTGTGCCCGGCCGGGAATCGAACCCGGGATCTCCTGCTTACTAGGCAGACGCGTTGACCACTCCGCCACCGAGGACACAGTGACGAACCCGACTGCAGAGGACTCTTCCCTGCACGTTTCCCGCCACACCCAAATCTCCATTCGCCACACTGTCTCTTTCCTATAACCACAGCCTCTTCATTCCGTAACGCTCGCAGCCACAATACTGTATTTCCGCATCAGGGACAGCAGACCATGGGGTGTCGAGACACAATTAATTGTCGTCAGGAGCCCAGCCTCGGCTTGTATACAATTATATATTTTTGACGACGTTACAGCGTTCATTTTTAATTAAATAAATCGCAATTTGCGATCACTTATGGCTTCACTCTACTAGGTTTAGATGTAATACCAATGGGCACAAATTTTAATTCGCCGCACATCGGTATTATAATCTAAACCTAGTACAGTGAAGCCATAAGTGATCGCAAATTGCGATTTATTTCATTAACCTTCTAATCTTCTGCCTCTCAGTGGAATTAACATTGGAGCAGGTGGTAAGGAAACTAAGCGCGTGAATTCATTCTTCTTCTTCTTTTGTTCTTCACACTCCTAAGCTTTTAGGCTTAGATGCCTGCAGTTATAAAAAGCAGCCTTTCAGGATTCTCTCGAAAGATTACTATTAGAACACGATATTTCTCGTAATTTGGTTTTCTTGGAACCTTCTAATGCTCTCAGCAGAAATGCTTCTGTTGTTAGGTCTAATAGCCAAATAAAAGAAATTGTTAAAAAATTCCAGTCTAAAATGGATCTGGAGAACGCAGCAGAAGAATGGAAACGATTACCTGTTTACTTTGCAAGTGATGAAAAATTACTGCTTCTGAAATTATCTGCCGTTGAATTTTGGAGAACATTGAAGAATGTGTGAATATAAATTTCAGTTTAAAAATTTTAGAATCCTTATCCGTATTTGCTTAAAATTACCGCATTCCAGTGCTTTTGCAGAAGGTATTTTTCTTTTATATAGAATATAGAACAAAAAACGGAAATAGATTATTTGCACAAAAAGTCGCGTCTCTTGTGCGTATAAAGCTATATATACGTACCGTAAAAAAAAAAAAAAAAAAAAAAAAAAAAAAAAAAAAAAAAAAAAAAAAAAAAAGAAGAGTGTTGTGCTTATCCTGTTACTCCAGAAATTATGTAATTATTCAATGAAAAAATGTACAAGAAGGAAGCACAGCGGAAAGTAGTTGTATGTCTTGTAGTACAGAAAAAGGGGGAAGTGGAACAGCCGAATGGAGACGGCAAAGATGGACCACGTTTCTTGTAATCTGAGTACATTATATGACCGTAGTTCTGAATGTTACTGTTGATGATTAATAATAATAACAAAGTAACAACTTTAGCAGTTAGCTTAGAAGGCTCGTAATCGATGTTCAGGTCATAACGTAGGGTGTTTTGACTTGTCACAGGAATATTTAAAGCAGGTCTGCGCGAGTTTTTTCTAATGGAATATCGCAACCCTGTAAAGTTTACCTTGTTAATTAGCAATATATACCACCAGCCTAATTAGGGAATAATTATCTTAGCTACTGTTTACTGTTTGAATCAGTGTAGCAATGACATCTAATTGGTAATGAATAGGCACAGAGAGGCATAGTTATTCTACAAATAGTTAAATAAAATTCCGTCCATTTTGTCGGAAGCCACAGTGTTTGTTTGTTTGTATAGTCTATGGGACTTAACTACGGGGTCATCAGTCCCTAAACTTACAAACTACTTACGAACTAGGACGGCACAAATATCCATGCCCGAGGGGGGATTCGAACCCCCGACCGTAGTGGCCGTGCGGACCGTGACTGAAGCGCCTTAGTCCCCTCGGCCACCGCAGCCGGCAAGCCACAGTGAAGACAATGCAGGCCAAAACACTTTAACATCTAGACATTGTTTTAAATATGGTGGAAGTTTGCGTTTAGTATTAAGATTTACTGATATAAAAGAAAATTTGGGCACAGATTTCCCAAGATTTGTTACTTTCAAAATATTAAACACAAACACTATGAAAGTAGAAAAAACTACTTAATACTGCACTGATTTTAGTGAAAAACGGAATAAATGCCTTCACTACACCTCATTATTACAATTTCTCTCTGAACGGTGTGGGGACCTTCAAACTGTAATAGTGTAAAAACCCGTACCTTTCAAGAAGTCAAGCAAATGCACTCATACGAATATTTCCTGAACTATTAATCTGAATTAACTGTGGTTCCACAAACTGTTATGTGCCTATTATATATTTTTATGAAAGATCAGAAAACTTTACTGTACTACTGCACTTAACTGACATTAATATCTCTCTATAGCCTAACAGTTCTGATTTCTTATTTTAAAAGCAGCTTTAAATATATTTATCTGATTTCACATTCTACTGAATGATACTTAATTAGACCAAAAGTATAATGCCATTTAAAATACTGCTCCAGATAAAAAGCCATGAAATTATATACAACTGCTCTTCTGATAAACTTTGTTTTCAATAAAGCTAAACATACTCGGATACATGCATATGAGGTTAGGACCCTAGCCAGGTAAATAATTAGGAAAATTACGGTTCAGAATTATTTGAATTCGTTTAAGTGATTATTAACACGTTGGCTGCCGTGTAGCCGCCGGCGGCCACAGCAGGTGGTTCTGGCGCGTCTCTGACGTCATCGCGGCAGTCATCTACATCTACATACGTACTCCGCAGTCCACCGAAAGGTGCGTGGCCTAGGGTACACTGTACCACTACTATGCGTTAAGGCAATAAACTAATAATGTCCTGGTCCATACGTTTTTACAATGGTTAAACGCATGACCTGTTTTGCAATCCTGTACTGGAGTTCAGTTGTTGCATGATAGCGCAACATAAGGCACAACCAATTACAAAGGTGACTTGCTGTACGGTACATTTTGATCTTGTTAGGTGCCTTTAATAATTTCTAATGTGAAAAACTTTTACTGCCACCGTGGAATAATCACCACCACAGTATCCGAGGCTAATTTTATTAATCTTGCTGCACTTTAAACTCGCTATTGCAATGCACGTTGGTCAACCGCTTCTCTCAACTACTTTACTGTACAGTAGCCAAACTAACCCCCCCCCCCTGCCATGCTATCCGCCAAACGGCGTCTTACGCTCCAAAACTTGGCGCAGTTCGCGCAATTAACGGGGAACTGCTTTGTCTCTAACTTGTCACATATCGTACATTATGCCCATCGCTTATACCAGTTTACATAATAGAGAGTCAATATTATTAAACAATTACTTCACAAAAATTATCCATTAAATGATAATCAGTATACCAAATATTCTTGTTGTTACAAAATCAACATAAATAGTAAAAGATAAAGATATTTCACTATGGAGGCACATACCGCTATAGAACGAAAAACCATCTATGAAATAATCAGCGAAAAATAAAGCTAAAAAATGTACATAAATATTACATGGTGCCTATTATTTCGAACGTGTTCAAGGAATCAAACACCACATCTGTATCCCTAAGGCAAAGGTGAGTAATGCCTTCAGTAACGATGCACACCTCGTTTTAACTTTTATGGGCGCGGTATCGGAAGCCCGCACCAACGTCAACTTCTAACAGCGTGCCCCTTCCATTCGCCCTACAACGTAAATTAAGCCACCAACAGCTTACGAGGGCACTGTGACGACCACGTGAGGAAACAGCCGCCAACGAGAGCAATGCATTTCCCACTATGTGCCACAGCCACGAACAGTTTATAAGAAATATCAATCACCTTATCAGCCCATTTGCGCCAGCCGACTGACTGTATAGACACTGCTCAAAACAATTAGCAGATCAGGTGAGATACTATACTCCAGACACATATGGTAACATATTTTATTCAGATTCTGGTTAAAACTGTAACTCGTGCTATCTCAACCCTTTTCTTGAGGTTTACACGACGTATACTTAGATCGAGGCACAATGGGAAAACCATAATAGTGAAAACGCCGCCGGCCGCAGTGGCCGAGCGGTCTGCGGCGCGCCAGTTATATTCTGCACGGCCGCTATGGTCGGAGGCTCGAATTCCCCTTCGGGCATGAATGTTTGTGTCGTATTTAGTATAAGGTAGTTCATAAGTAGTTTGTTAGTTTAGAGATGAAGACCCCGCAGTTAAATCCCTTAAGCTTAACAAACAAAACGTTGCACTCAAATATGGCGTGTGATCACCTAGGACGGCCAATACATTGCGCACCAGCGTGTCATGGACAGTATGAAGTCATCTATCACCTCTTGAGAGATATTTACACATTCTTTCATGCGTGCAATATCCAGATCTGCAGCCGTTATGGGAGGTGCAATGCGTCTGCCATCTGCATCCCAGACATGCTCAATCGGGTTTAAGTTCGGTGAAAAAGCTGGCCACTCCGTTCGTTCAATCATCTCAGCTTCAAACATGTTGTCCATCATTGCAGCTCTGTGAAGACGACAGTTATCGTCTACTAGAAGGAACCCATCACCTGTGGCACCTGCGTAGAGCGCAACAAAAGGTCGAAGGATCTCGTCTCCATACCTCTGAGCAGTCAGTGCGCCATTCTGTACGATATAGTGTTTCGTACATCCGGCAATACAGACTCCTGCTCAAACCATTGATCAAAATGTTCAAATGTTTGTTAAGCTTATGGGACTTAACTACGGGGTCATCCGTCCCTAAACTTACAACTACTTATGAACTACTTACGAACTAGGACGGCACAAATATCCATGCCCGAGGGGGGATTCGAACCCCAGACCGTAGTAGCCGCGCAGACCGTGACTGGAGCGTCTTAGTCCCCTCGGCCACCGCGACCGGCAAACCATTGATCCACCACCACGATAACGTGATTTTTCGTGCACATCAGCAGTATTGTTTCGAGATCCACGTTCTCTCTAGATGATGGAACGCCGATTGTCCTATTTGTTTAGCCGCCAGCCGATTAGCAGTAGACGCAGCCTTCTGTAAGTGAAACCGGCTTCTGATTAGAAGCGACATGTAGTATTTTGATTTTCGTCTGCGGGTTTTCGTTTCAGTTTGATGTATAGTGCTCTCGCACATATTAGATTTAAATCCGCGTTTTAACAAACAGTGTAGTCTTCCTTTGAGCGCATCGCGACCGTATTTTAGGTTTCCTCTGCACTGTAATCATGAATGAGGACTGTGACTGCTGTGTGCGGATGCAGTCTGAGCTGGTGACACTTCGCTCCCAGCTTCAAGCTGTGTTAACCTCGGTTGCACAGCTGGAGGCTGCGATCGAGGGGCGTCGTCGTTGCTGGCCGGTAATGGAGGCCGAACGGACACCCGTCGTCTCCAAGGATCGGCCTGCGCCAGCGACATGCCCTGATACTGCTAGCAGTGAGGCAGACATCCCAGCCGTGGTTGCGTGGGAGGTTGCTCCATTGCGTGGCAGGAGGCGCAAGACATTCCGGGAAACCGATCGTAAGGCCTCCCCGGTTCGTCTTGCGAACAGGTTTGAAGCGCTATCTGCTCAGGACAACGTTCCTGAGTCGAATGGTGTCTCTCATCCTGAGGTCACCACTAAGCCTGAAAAATACGGGCTTTCACAGAGGGTGGGTTTGTTTGTAATTGGAAGCTCCAACGTTAGGCGGGTGATAGAGCCACTTAGAGAGATAGCAGCCAAGGAGAGGAAGAAGACCAAAGTGCACTCTGTGTGCATACCGGGTGGAGTCATTCCAGATGTGGAACGAGTCCTTCCGGATGCCATGAAGGGTACGGGGTGCAGCCAACTGCAGGAGGTGGCTCACGACGGTACCAAAGATAGGTGTGGCATCTGATCTGAACAGATTATCTCAGATTTCGAGCGGCTATCTGAAGTGGTAAAGACTGCCAGTCTTGCTTGCAAGATGAAAGCAGAGCTCACCATCTGCAGCATAGTTGACAGGGCCGACTGTGGACCTCTGGTACAAAGCCGAGTATAGGGTCTGAAACAGAGGCTCAGACGGTTCTGCGACCGTGTAGGCTGCAGATTCTGCTGGACGTGCGACATCGGGGTGGTGGGTTTCCAGGTTCCGCTGAATAGGTCAGGAGTCCACTATACGCAGGAAGCGGCTACACGGGTAGAGGGGGCTGTGTGGCGTGGACTGGGCGGTTTTTTTAGGATAGAGGGCTTCGGGGGAAAAACGAAATGGGAAATCTCAAAGGGAGCAGGTGGATCACAGGAGAAATGTAGATCTAGGAACTATCGGTATAACAGTTGTAAATTGTCGTAGCTGTGTCGGGGTGTCGGGAAAGAACCAGAACTCCAAGCGTTAATAGAAAGCACCGAAACACACATCATTGTAGGCAGTGAAAGTTGGCTCAAGCCGGAAATAAGTTCAGCAGAAGTATTTGCAAAAGATCTATCTGTGTTCAGAAGGGGTAGATTAAACAAAATAGGTGGAGGCATGTTTGTCGCCGTCAAAAGTAGTCTTTCGTGTAGCGAAGTTGAAGTTGATAGTTCCTGTGAGCTATTATGGGTAGAGGTTCTACCTGAAAATCGTAAGAAGTTAATAATTAGTTCCATTTACCTGCCTCCCGACTCTGACGATACAATAGCAGAAAAGTTCAAAGAAACCCTGAGTCTAATTACAAAAACATACAACTCACACGATAATAGTAGGCGGTGATTTTAATTTACCCTCAATATGTTGGCGAAATTATGTTTTCAAATCAGGAGGTACGCATAAAACATCGTATGAAATTGTACTCAACGCATTCTCTGAGAATTACTTCGAACAATTTGTTCATGAGCCAACTAGAATTGTAAATGGATGTCAAAACATACTTGATATCTTAGCAACAAATAATCCTTAGGATATAATTGAGCATCAAACCGGATACAGGTTTTAGTGAACACAAAGCTGTCGAAGCGAGACTGAATATCGAAAGTCCCAAAGTTACCAAAAATTAATTGTATATTTGTTCAGGAAAGCAGACAGAAATAAAATACAGCCGGCCGCGGTGGCCGAGGGGACGGAGGCGCTCCAGTTACGGTCTGCACGGCCACTTCGGTCGGGGTTTCGAATACCCCCTCGGGCATGGATATTTGTGCCGTCCTTAGTCTTAGGTAGTCCATAAGTAGTTTGTAAGCTTAGGGACTGATGACCCGTAGTTAAGTCCCATAAGTTCTACAAACATTTGAACATTTGAATTTTGAATAAAATACATTGCTTCTCGAAAGACAGATTCCACACGTTTCTAACACTAAACGTAAGTGTAGACCAGATGTGGCTCAAATTCAAATAAGTGGTATCGACAGCAATTGATTTTTATACCAAATAAATTAATAAAAGAAGGTGGTGATCCCCATCGGTACACAAAACAGGTCAGGACACTGATGCAAAAGCAACGGAAAAGACAGGCTAAATTTAAACAAACACAAAATCCACAGGATTTGCGGTCCTACACAGAAGGTCGAAATTTAGCGAGGAATTCAATGCGAGATGCCTACAATACTTATCACAACGAAACTCTTTCTCGAAATTTGACAGAAAACCCAATGCGATTTTGGCCATATGTTAAATATACTAGGCGCAAAACACAAACAATACCCTCAGTACGTGATAGTAATACCGATCCTGCCGATGACAACGCTACTAAAGCAGAGTTACTAAACATAGCTTTTAGAAACTCATTCACCAAAGACGACGAAACCAATATTCCAGTTTTCGAATTACGAACAGAGGCCGTAATGACTGGATAGGGGATTTCCTGTCAGAGAAAACACAGGTTTTAGTAATCGATGGTAAGGCATCGACTAAAAAAGACGTGATAGCGGGCGTTCTACAGGGTAGTGTTATTGGTCCTCTGCTGTTCCGTATTTACATAAACGATTTAGGGGAAAATCTAAGTAGCTCTCTTAGGTTGTTTGCAGATGACGTCGTCATTGACCGTCTAGTAAAATCATCTGAAGATGAAACCAACTGCAGAACGATCTGAATAGGATATCACTATGGTGTAAAAATTGGCAATTGACTCTAAATAATGAGAAGTGTGAAGTCAGCCACATGAGTACGAAAAGAAATCCGTTAACTTTGTATACTACATAAATCAATCAAAAGTAAAGCCCGTAAACTCCAAATATTATCTAGGAATTATTATTACTTCAGAATTAAACTGGAATGAACACGTAGATAATGTCGTGGGAAAGGCGAACCAAATACTGCGTTTTATTGGCAGAGCCCTTAAAAGATACAATAGAACTACTAAAGAGGTTGCGTACACTACGCGTGTCCGTCCTTTTTTGGAGTACTGCTGCCCAGTGTGGGATCCTTATCAGGAGGGTTTGACGGAGGACATCGAAAGAGTCCAAAAAAGAAGTTTCGTATTGTCAGGATATAGGGGAGACAGCGTTACGGAAATGATACAGGATCCGGGATGGGAATAATTACAACAACGGCGCTTGTCGCTGCGGCTTGGGCTACTTACGAAACTCCAATCGCCAACATTCTCCCCCGAATGCGAAAGTACATTGTTGACTCCCCCTTACATAGGTAGAAATGATCATCAGAATAAAATACGAGAAATCAGAGCTCGAACGGAGAGATTCGGGTGTTATTTCTTCTCGCGCGCTATTCGACAATGGAATGGGAGATAAATAGTATAACGGTGGTTCGATGATCCCTCTGCCAGGAAGTTAAATGCGATTTGCAGAGTATCCCATGTAGCTTTAGATTTAGATGTAGAAACACAAAATCTTGATTTATCTGTGAACATAACCCGGCGCCATTCGTTACGACTCCAATCCTGATGCTCCTCCTGTAGTACCACTGCTAGATAGTACGACACAATCGATCGCAGCGATAGCTCTAGCGCCAACCGAGCGCCCCCTAGCGCCCAGAGAGAGACGGCTCAGAGCTCGCTCAGTACGTTGACGTCCACGAGAGCAAACAGGACAGGCATTGCCACACGGTGCTTAGTGGCTCGCACCAAGTATTAGCTAGCCAGCCGCTGAGTTGGTTATCACCTCGCGACCCACACCTAAAGGACATACAAAAGTTAAGTTCTCGTTCAACTCATTGTAAATAGTATTTGACTAATAAATAGATCTTTGTTCCATAAGCGGCAATCCTCGTCCCTCGTCCTGACATATACCCGTCCAACCAGCTCTGAACCCCCCCCCCCCCTCCGTAGATGTTTCAAATGTTTGTACAGCTTATGGGACTTAACTACGGGGTCATCAGTCCCTAAACTTACAAACTACTTACAGACTAGCTAATACTAAGGACGGCAGAAATATCCATACCCGAGGGGGGATTCGAACCCCCGACCGTAGTGGCCGTGCAGACCGTGACTGGAGCGCCTCAGTCCCCTCGGCCACCGCGGCCGGCCCCCCGTAGATGTAGGGCCCCCTCTCCCCCCCAGCCCCTTCCCCTCCCCCGCTTGGTTACCCCCTCCCCGCCCTGGAGTCCCTACGGCTCCTCCCTACGGCCTCATTCCCCGCCATTTTTCCTCTCCCCCGCGCTTCCCTCGCCTCCCTTCTCGGGGTCGTGAACCGACACTTTTATCAGTGCTACGTTAAGTGTTGTGTGCTGTGCTCCATTGAAGTGTATGTTTTTTAACTGAGTCCACCGCAATCAGACAAGCGTCGCACCGTGTGTTTTAATTAGTGTCTCCGTGTTCTCGCCGTCCTGTGTTAATGTCGTCCTACGTGGTTTTTTAGGTCACCGTGGCTCATCATTTTTAACTAACTGTGGTTTTAATCATCTGTCTTTTGTAATGTACTCCAAACTGTCGCCTTGTCTATGTTATTGTATCTCCGTTGTTTTATCTCCTGTGATGTATTTTAATTCTCAACTCACATATGTCTTAATTCCTCTCGGCTGAAGAGCAGCCTATAATGCTGCTGCCAGCCTACCAGTGTACTGGTGTAAAATACAATAAAGAAAAAAAAAGCGGCAATCTCCATTTCGTGACCTACGCATAAATGTTATGAGATAGCCGGCCGCGGTGGCCGAGGAGACTGAGGCGCTTCAGTCACGGTCTGCACGGCTACTACGGTCGGGGGTTCGAATTCCCCCTCGGGCATGGATATTTGTGCCGTCTTTAGTATAAGGTAGTTCATAAGTAGTTTGTAAGTTTATGGACTGATGTCCCCTTAGTTAAGTCCAATAAGCTTAACAAACATTTGAACATTTGAAGTCACGCTGTTGTTGCATTGCACTACCTGCTCATTACACTGTCTGAACCCATCTCCTTGTGTAATCCGTTTGGTAGAGAAAGCACAAGTCAACATCAACTCCCACTGCAACAACTTTTTGTTATTCCCACCATCTCGGTTGCCGTAATGTTGTTTTCTCCACTCCGTAGAACCGACAGAAAGACGTTGAACCTTTTCAGTTCATTCTGCCTATGACAATACTTCAGAACCTAGATCTCAACGGTTCCCCTAATTGTTTTGAGTGATGTACGTTTCGTCTAGTGACTACCAGGTTTTGATAGAACTTATACCTTTCGTAATTGTAAGTTTGTAGTGGCCAGTGGATAACTTATTTTACAGCTTTCATGGCTCAAGTGTACTAAAATATTATTACAGTTAGATCAATATACAACAGTTAAGTAACTGTATAAGTCATTGTTATTAATCTTTAAATTATGCTGTTTTTCATAACCCGACCAGTCTCCTAGTCCAGTGCAACTGAGAAATTTGGCCGCCCATGAAGTTTCAAGGTTATTGCATTTAAATGTCTCTAAATAGCAATGAGCTATCGAAAATTAACAGAGACACAAAAATGAGAAACAACGAAATGCCGCAGTAGGCCTAATGAAGACGATGAGGCACTTTACCGATTTCCGTAAGAGTTCGAGCGAGGTATGCACGCACTTAAGGGACACCGGATGACTGTTACACATATGTGGTGTCCGATTATTAGAACGTTTGCAAAAGAACTTACAGCATTAGTACGTTGATACGTAGAAAATCAGGGTCTGATGTGAGGCGTGATATCCGGCCGCGGTGGCCGAGGGGACTGAGGCGCTCCAGTCACGGTCTGCACGGCCACTACGGTCGGGGGTTCGAATCCCCCCTCGGGCATGGATATTTGTGCCGTCCTTAGTCTTAGCTAGTTCATAAGTAGTTTGTAGGCTTAGGGACTGATGACACCGTAGTTAAGTCCCTTAGGTTCTACAAAAATTTGAACATTTTGAGGCGTGATAGGGTAGTTCGAGCAATCGCGGTGATGGCGTGGTGCTCAGCAAACTACCTAGTAAGCAGGGGACCCGTTTTAGAATCCCTGTCCGGCACAATTTTTCAGCTTCCTCAATCAGTATGCCTTATGTGTCTAAACAGTTCTGTGAATGGTGTCATATCTGAACGCCAACTTGGAGCATGTGTGCTTGCATGCACATGGTTCTTCAGAGACTTGAGGAGAACCGATACACAGCATGCACTGCATGTGACGTGCAGGTAAACAGACTGCGACCAGTTGAACTTAGTCAGAATGAGAGGAAGGGCCACAGCGCAGTGGAGCAACTTGCAGATAAAACCATAAATGCTGCATTTTAACAGTCCGTTTCGAACCGATTGTTACAGCGCATCGGGCGGGATCGTCCAGAACTGCCCAGTACTGGAAAATGGATGCTGCTCCATGACAATGCAATTGAGCGATTCGTGTCCGCCAACTCCTGGTGTAGACGATGGTAACCATTCTTAAACAGCCTCCGTATACACCTGATCTGCCTCCTGTGGACTTCTATCCGCTTTCCCGCTTGACGGCGGCCATGAATTATGTGCATTTTGCCATCGTGAATGCCATCATAGATCGTATGTCAGCACTTCTGCGATCGATTGCACAGGAGGACGTTGCTGACAGTTCCCAGGTGTTGTACGAACATTGCCAAAAGTGTGCAGAAGGTGGTGGCTACTACTCTGAAAGGCAATAAAGAACATATTATTTTGTTATTTTTCATTCGTCCTTTGTCTGGCAGTATTCATCGAATTTTCTAGACACACGACGTAATTCAATGCCTCTGGCAGCGAATGTTTGTAATTTCATTGTGTCTGTATTAAAAGTGGTGTCTGTTCTTTCGCACATGTCAGAAAGAACAGCCAACACATACGTACTTCATCAGAGCTGTTGATCCGAAGAAACAAGGACATTACCACGCTGTCTTCACTTAAACTTGCTGCACAAGTTGAAGAGCGCCAAAACTAACGTGATTCAAAGTATTTCGACAGTATGACACTACTACATCCACTGAGCATCCGTACCATTCTGATGATAAATGTCTTATCATCATCTACTCACAATGACTCCAATAGAATCTCTGCTGATGCTTTACCGAAAGGCGAAAAGCACGTTGTGAATGACAATTTCTATACTTAGTACGGCTAAGACACAGGTAAACCGAAAATACTAAATACTACATTTTTGTGGTAATTATTCGGTACCGCAAATAGGAGCGGTCTATTATGCAAGTGAAATGACAGAAAAGACACGAGTTCAATATGCTACAATGAGTCACGTAATCACCTCTCCGCAATCCCCTTTCTGCTGTTTATTAAATCTATTGAAAATTACTTACGTAACTGAATTGGCGCGGCACTCTGATTCACATACATTTGACATGTATGGCGCTATTACAAGACAATGACTGTAGAAAGGATACCGCTAAATTCCGTGACTAATCATAGGATATTACTTCTACTGTATCATAAAAGAAGTATATATTGACGTACGGAAAATGTGTCGTGGCTGTGTGATAATCGATGAATTTCCATCACTGCAGTTGAATTATCCTTCTACGTTGAAGAGAAATTTATCAGCAATTTACATGAGATATTGCCGGCCGCGGTGGCCGAGGGGACTGAGGCGCTACAGTCACGGTCTGCACGGCCACTACGGTCGGGGGTCACGGTCTGCACGGCCACTACGGTCGGGGGTTCGAATCCCCCCTCGGGCATGGATATTTGTGCCGTCCTAGTTCGTAACTAGTTCCTAAGTAGTTTGTAAGTTTAGGGACTGATGACCCCTTAGTTAAGTCCCATAGACGCTACAAACATTTGAACATTTGAACATGAGATATTCTGCACAATTGTCGTGTAATACGTGACAGTGAGACAGTGAATTGGAACATTTCATATTTTTGAGGGCAAGAAGGTTATCTATACCTATAAATGTGAATGTCTGTTCGGTGTACGTTTATCACGTCTGAACCACAAGACATAAAGAGCTAAAAATTTGTACAGTTACTAATTTCAACCCGGGGAAGGCTTTAGGCACGGTTTTATGCCGATCGGATTGCTATATATATATATATATATATATATATATATATATATATATATATATATATATATATATATATATATATATATTAATGTGAATGTCTGTTCGGTGTACGCTTATCACGTCAGAACGACAAGACGCAGAGAGTTAAATATCTGTACAGTTATTAATTTATACCTGAAGGAGGTTTTAGGCACGGTTTTATAGCGATCTGATAGATATTTAGTAATTTGAAGAATATAAAGCGAACTGCGGAACAATAATTACTCTTTGAAAGTCAGTGGCGTAACTAGGAGTTGGCTTTGGTATGGGGGGGGGGGTTATAGATCTGCTTGACGAGCAAAATTTTAGTCAGTTTCCAAACAGACTACCATCTACCACTAATTCACTGCCATCCAACGAAAGCTTATGGTAAAACACCCCAAGTTTCCAATCTTTACCTTTACCAGATTGCTGTTATACGATTTTTTTTCGGGTTCTGGGGGTGTTGTATCCCCCTCATCCTCCCCCATAGTTACGCCACTGTTGAAAATTATATTTACTCTTTGAAAATGGTTTTATTGGTTGCAATGTTGCTTGAGGGTTGATAATGATAAAAGGGTTGTGTATATTGGGATGGAAAGTTATCGGTGTATATAAAATTCTACGTGTGTGTTCGTCTGTTAATATTTCCCTCTGCAGTGAAAACTACAGAACGCAAACAAATGGTCTGTGTGTAATTGTTGTCCAAAGTCTCCCATTGTACAGCAGTTCCATATCAATAGCTATAAGGGGGTGGAAGATATGGTGGTTGAAAGTCGTCAAATTATTTTAAAAAAAATTCGGACTGAAGGACAGCGATGACGTTTGCGACTCTATAGCAAGGAGGTTACATACAGCGAAACGTGATGCCACAGACCATATCTTTGGTCTATGCGTGCTACAATGTCTTCAGCTCTTTCTCTGTTAGGATAAGCATACGAATAAGGAAATATAAGAATAAGTAAATAAAGCAGTAAAAAAGAAATTTCTTTTAATACATCTCTTTAAAAAAATCGATTTGATGTTTCGCGCATTATCTATCATAATCAACCAACATGCGAGCGGAGCCGCGGGTTTAAACTAGTTTCATATATAAGTAACCACATAACTCATAGTTTGCGTAATGAGAACCTCCATTCTTCTGTCTTTCCGCTTCTACAGAAATGAGAGTTTGTTCACTTACTCGATTTTCTAGTTGAGTGCTACGGCAACTATAACCATAGTACATAACGCAGACAAATTAAGTTACGGAATACTACGAAATCCTTGAGTTCGTTGTCAGTGTTGTGTGCCTGAAAGAGTAGCACTTCTTAAACGTCTGAAACAGTTGCCAGACATCAACAGCCGTTAATATTATTTAATTATGAAGCCGAAATGGAAATCTTGCTGGAAACGTATATTTACAGGCAAAATGCAATGGAAGCCAATGAAATTCTGTAATTAATGCAGCAGTGATGCGTAAGTCCAAAAAGCAGATTTTAATAAGCGTCTGATGGAGTGTGCAGGACTTCATTGATTTCTCGTATATAAGGTGCATCCAGAAAGGTACAGCAATGTTTGAGTTATTTTTCGACGTAGTCACCAAAAGAGCAGACATCTGTCATATCGTAAGATCAAATTTTGAATTTCTGTGGCAGTGAAGTCTGCCGCTTGCGAATGGAACCAGCTTGTGACGCTTACAGAGCACAGAAAGCAATAAGTGGCCCTTTCCAATGCGAGAGACCACAGGCCGTGTCCTTGGACAGCCCTGCGCTTGGGTACCAGGTGCGTTTAGCGCTCACCAATTTCGCTCTTGTTTTCTTTTCGTCTGATTGTTTACCCACTGCCGTATCTCGCCATTCCAACAGGTTTATTTTAGATTTGCTACTATGAGACGAAAACACCGTACATCTTACGAAAATAGATGTAAGTTTGTATGTGTTTATAAGTTCAATATCTCATCCTAAACTACTGGGCCGATTTAATCCAAGTATGGTGCACATATTCATTACTATTATTCAACAAGCACCGTGGCGGTAAAAGCCACCTACCTTCAAAGGGGGTGAGGGTGAAAAAAGAGGAGGAGACCGCGACGCGTAAGTATCCCACATACATCGACAACCACTAACTGACAATGAGTACACTAATCGTACTAAATGTAATAAACATTACACGCAATTTCAAACACTGACGATAGTTTTTTCTCGCTTACAACCCCTGAAAAATTATAATGATATATCGCTCATTACATTTCTGCAGTTCGGCATTCGGAAAGACGTTACAATGTATTACATCTACACTTCTCACTGTATTCGGGATGTATTTTACAGACAATCCTCACATATACTAGCGAATCTACCTTCGAAATTCTATCGTGGCACGAATAATGATTCAGAAGGTATTACGCCATAAATCATCAGATCCGTGAAACACTGCTGCATTTTGAGACCCGAGTGTAACCATATTTAATTCATCCACTATTTCAGAATGACGGCACTTACCGACGTACAACAAATTTAATAGGTATTCACAAACCCTTACAAAACTTTACCTTTGTGACAAACACTGAAAAATTATGAATTGCAAAACGTTCCTCTTTTTCTACGCTTATGCTGTTCATGGAGTAAAAAAAGCTGCATTTGACATTGAAATCTGTTACTGTGCGGGAGCAAATGAAGAGCAGCTGCAAAAACTTTAACTATCACACAAGACCTCTGCTTCTGAACTGAATAACTGGCAATCCCTGTGTGGTGCAGATCTGTGCACGCCAAAACACGTTAACACTGCGCTGCACGAAACTTGCAGAATTATTACAGGATGTGTTAAAGCGATCTCCATAAATACACTGTATCCATCAGCAGGGTGTGAAACACCCGCAACACGCCGATGAGAACTGCAATCTATTCAAAAGTGCAGAAAAAATTGCGATACTAGGCATTCGTTTCTTGGAGTGGAAAGACCAACCAGTCGATTTAAGCCCAGAGAAGAGTGAGCATTCAGCCGCCTGAACATTTTCTTATTTGACAAGAGACACCGACAAAAATTCGCCTGAAATGGAAAAGCTGGAGATCGCTGAACAGTATTATAATTGGTGAGGATCCCATCAATTGATGGGATCCCATCAATCTAGCAAAATGGGGCATTATAAATAATGTGGACATATTCTATGAATTTGGCGAAAAATAGACGATAGAGCACATCACAAACTGACACGGTGGAATGGGCCGAGCGCTCCAAGGCTCCTTGCTGCGGAGCTCGCCGCTACTCGCCGTCGGAGGTTCGGGTCCTCCCTCGGGCATGAATGTGTGTGTTGTTCTTAGCGTAAGGTAGTTCAAGTACTTTGTAAGTCTAGGGTAGGGACTCATGACCGAAGTAGTTAAGTTCCTTAGATTTTCAAACATTTGAACATCGCAAACAGCTTGAACTGTAAATCGAAATTCTATTGCGAGAATTTATGATTCGTAAGCGAAGATGCTATCAACGTGGTCCGATAATGGGTTGAAAAGCTGTAGTTCTGAATTTGAAACCAGAACACGAGAAAGTAAAGTTAGTTATAGACTGGTTGTTTGGTTTGGGGTTCAAGGGACCAAACTACACTGGTCATCAGTCCCGTATAGATTACTAATCCTATTCATGTAACTTTTGCAGACAATGTCCTGAAAGATACAGTATGTTCCTTCGAAATAACATCGTAGTATGACACATAATTCAGGAGATATGACGTCATAAATATTTAGTTTCGTTAAAGCGAAACGAAGCCTGTAATTGGCTACAGATAACGCTGAGATGGCCAGAGAGATACAGTTGAGACGGGCAGGGAGTAGATCAGAGGTTGAAGAACAGAGGGGTAAGAAGGATATGGAATAACATACGAACGGAATAAAAAAATGTTCAAATGTTTTTTAAGCTTATGGGACTATGGGGTCATCAGTCCCTAAACTTACAAACTACTTATCAACTACCTTATACTAAGGACGGCACAAATATCCATGCCCGAGGGGGGATTCGAACCCCCGACCGTAGTGGCCGTGCAGACCGTGACTGGAGCGCCTCAGTCCCCTCGGCCACCGCGGCCGGCCGAACGGAATACAAACATTTCTGTGCACTGCCGGGTACTGAGGCTATTTAAATAATGTAGGTAATGTTCTGAGCAAAAGATGTGAAGATTTAATTCATATTTGCGTGCATTACAGAGTGCACAAGAATCCATATAAGACAGGAAGTGTTGTGGCGTTATGTCACCGCCACACGCCAGATGCAAGAGAACGATCGTGGAGAAGGCAGCGGCCGACCGACAGCCTATCACACGCCAACGCTCCACCTGTTGGAGCGAGTAACCGAAGATGCGCGCCCTCTACAAGCTGCTATATCTAGGACCTGCGTCTGGAGGCCCGTCAGAACTAGGCTCCGAACTAAGGCAGTCACTAGGTCTGAGTGAAGCTAGCATCGTATAGAAGACGACGCCGCGAGAAAGAGAGAGTAGAACAGGTAGAAGTTGAGTATTGTATACTTTAGTCAATAAAACTTTAACACTACTCTGAACAGTTGTTCTAGCTATCTAGAATCCTGCACCGAACCTTTCCTGAAAGACAGGCTGACCAGGGACGAGTACTCAACAAATGACAACGAGGATGATTCAACAAATGATGACGAGGTGTTAAAATAGCAGATTACGACCCACACTGCGACGAGTTGTTAAATTTAAGGGATCTCTGACCCTGCGCAATTATTTTGCTTTATTACAGGTCTCCGCGAATCCAGTCTGTAATCTTTTGATTCTATTGCAGGCATTACCGTAAATTTCTGTATATTGCCCTGATTCTTCTTGTTGTTTTTGCAAAATGAATACTCCTACTAACACAAGTATCCCTGCCACTGCGCCGCCGCTTCCTGCGCTTGATGCACAGCAACTAATGCAGATGTTCCAGTTTCAGAGCCAACAAATCGCTTCACTGCTGTTTACTGTACAACAACTTCTGGCTGATCAACAAAATACGCAAGTACCACTGCAGCAGCCACCACCTCCAGTAATTCCGCCATTTCGCCAATATGATAAAGCTCAAGAGGACTGGATGGAGTGGTAGCAACAGTTTGAAGCCTATTCCAAAGTTTACAAGATACAAGAAAATCAAACATACAGGCAGTGGATAACAGATCTTCAAAGTCTCACTAGGAAGAGTAATTTTAAATGTTCGTGTGGAGCTTTGTACTCGGATGTGATGTTTATAATGTAATGGATGTCAGACTTCAGGAGCAGATTCTAAAAATGTCAGACACATCTTTCGTTTAAGTAGAAGAGATTTTGGAAGAGTATGATTCAGGTGCCATGGCAGTTGAAAACTTTGATTCAATTCCACTGTGCACTGTAACTACATCACCAGCTGGCGAGCGTGGCGTCGGCCGCTGTGCATTTCCGCTTGCCTGCTGAAAGCGTAGACATGTCAATAGACACAGAGGTTTGTCAAATAAGGAAGTGAAATCTTGCCCGAAATGTTTCTCATGGCAAAAAAGGCACAACTGTCTGCCCTGGTCAGCGGCAAGAAAGGTCATATACAAAACAGTCTGCTTACAGCAAAAGAAACGGAATTTGACCTCCTGGCCCAAGCAGCGACAAGACAATACGTAATCAATAAATGAAGTGTTTTCAAAACTAGTGGCTGCCCCTCATAACACCAAGAATGTGGAAGTAGCATAAGTTGTACGCCAGGCCAAAAAAATGTATGTCAATTTGCGTGTGAATGACTTTTCTGTAAAGTTTCGCCGGCCGTGGTGGCCGAGGAGACTAAGGCGCTCCAGTCACGGTCTGCACGGCCACTACGGTCGGGGGTTCGAATCCCCCCTCGGGCATGGATATTTGTGCCGTCCTAGTTCGTAAGTAGTTCATAAGTAGTTTGTAAGTTTAGGGACTGATGACCCCGTAGTTAAGTCCCATAGACTATACAAACATTTAAACATTTTTTGTAAAGTTTCAACTAGACACAGGTGCATCAGTCACATTGCTCAATTGCAAAACTTATGAACAGTTAGAATCGCCGAGCCTTTCTCGCTCTAAAACACAGTGCCGGTTATTCTCAAATTGAGAAGAAAGCTTTAGCAACAGTGTGTGATATTACAGATACTGGGTGAATCTGATTGTTTCCATGTGAAAGGCGGGTTTTGCCAGGTTGTTGGGTTCCGCAACTGGCCGGTTAACAGTTTGAACCTAGTGTACGGACAGGTAGTCAGGATTTCCCTAATGTGCTCGCAAATTGGAAACGCTTGGCTGAGCGACGGCGGCTAACCCAGAATGCAACTGAAATACAATAAAGCCACAGACATTATTCTAAAAATCCATATAAAATCAGGGAATGATAATACAGTAAATATAATTATATAAACGGATTCAGGAGACTAGGGAGAATCAAACGCTGTAATTACAATTTCAATATCCCTTACAGATAAAAAGCCAACAAATTTCAGTACTATAATAATATTATAAGACTTATATTTACAATTATTGATACATAGCGTTTATCAGTAACAATTTACGAGGCAAATGGGCAGCACTGCACCACGCGACCTATCTAAAAACAGGTACCACGTTATTTCCGTATTCTTTCAATAAACCTTTTTTTTACTCTCTTGTTCTGCTTTTCGTTGAGGTAGTAATATTCTTGTATCAGAACATAGATTCCACCACAGAAACACAAAACATTGACCTGGCAACGCGCATTACATTTATATATTTATTTTTTTATATTTAATATTATTCTTAGTAACGTTTGTTTTTATTGTGTAGACTGACACTTAAATATTTCATAGCCGACTAAAAATAGTAGATATGCAGCAGATAATTTATATATAAACCATTATAAGTATTTGTTGAAAAGACCTGTTTATATTCGTATAAAAAGCCATGATAAAGTTAATATTAATTGTGTAACTATATTTCGACGGCGGCAGTATATTTGAACGGTGAGACGCTACCTGAGCCAGTTTCAACCGTTTTTAGTATTGTTAAATATATATTTGTTTGTTAAATGTAAACACTATTTGTAGGGAGATGGTCAAAGCATTTAATTCTGTAATATTGAAATGTATAAAATTTTGGAAGGGATATTGTATTTTAAATATGAGGCGTTAGGCTGCGCGGGAGGATACAATTTTGGGAGCAGGGAAAGCACGCTTTTCGAACGTTTGGGAAGGGACTCGTAACTTGGACGTGGTGGTGAATGGTTGTGACGCTGGGCGGTCTGAAGCCGCGTTACGAACTTGTGATTTGAAGAGATAGGCATGTGTGTATTTAGAAAATTCACGGGACTGTGACTGCAGAACTTAGTCTCTGGTTGAAAAGTAGGTAAACTATGGACGGTAGTAGGGCTCTGGAACTGTGATAAATCAGCAATCGTGTACTCGTATGATGACAAACTGTGTTTTGTAACAAACACTTTTTCGCGGATTAACTTGGAACTGCAAAGTTCGATGGATTACTCTAACTTACGAGTGATAATTTGGAACTTTTGCCATCGAGTGTGTGTGATACACACAATAGTTGGGTAAATATTTAGTTATTTACCGATGTATAAAGTAGGACCACCTCCGCGTTTCATGTCTAATAAGAGTAATAAACTTCATTTATAAAGAATTACTTCGTGAGTTAATCACTTCTTTATCCTAGAATCCCTTTTCTTGGGCATTCAGAGGTTTAATTTATGTTTGTTAAACATATTTTCACGTCATATGCAGAGTGATAGACTGGCTAAACTGCAGATTAATTATTGATCTTGTTTAAACAGATTGAGTAGCTGTTTAGGGCATAGAAGCTGACATACATAACTCACTCCTATGAACAGACACAACTAGCCATAAACTTTTACTACCCTGACTTATGTATTGCCCAAGTCTTATTGGTGAGAACTGATAGGAAGGTCGCAATTGAATGGTGTCACAAAATTCCATCACTAAATTTTATTTAGTCACTGACCACAACCCTTTGCAGACATTGTTTCATCCAGCAAAGTCGATTCCTACTCGCACGGAACACAAACTGCAACGCTGGGCATTGCTATTATCACAGTATCAGTACGAAATTGTGTACAGACAGAGAACTCGCCATGGAAATGCCGACACACTTTCCCGTCTTCCGACTGGCCCTGATAAAGACTTTGATGCTTCGGAGGCGTCTTGTTGTCAGACAGATGCACAGGAAGATAGTTTGTTGCAATCCTTCCCGTTGGACAGTAGGAAAATTGCTCGGTCCACAGAAATAGACCCCGATTTACGAATTTTGCTGCGCTACATTCGCACAGAATGGCCTCGTTCACAACGTGGCATTGACAACTCACTGGTGCGTCGCTATTTTGCTAAAATAAATGAACTTTTAGTACATAGAGGTCTCATTCTAGTTTCAAATGACAATGGGGAATCGCATGTGTTGATCCTGCGACGTTTGCAAAAAGAAGTATTGATCTTACGTCACCAAGAACATTTGGGGATGGTTCGCACTAAGCAATTGGCACGACGACACTGCACTTGGCAAGGTATGGATTCCCAAATAGAACAGATGAGGTCACAGAATTCAGTGTACACTACCAACCAGTCCCTCCCCCCCCCCCCCCCTCCTCATAAACTTTTGCGTGGCCATAACACATTCACCATGGCAACGAGTGCAAATTGACTATGCTGGTCCCTTCTGGAACTCTAAGTGGCTAATTGTGGTAGATGCTTTTTATGGTTACTCATTTGGAGTGCCAATATCTTCTACTACTTCTAGTAGCACGGTTAGGGAGATGTCTTCAATTTTTTGTCTGGGAGGTCTCCCTGAACTGATACTCTCTGACAATGGCCCTCAGTTAACATCGCAAGAATTTCGATATTTTTCTTTCTTTCTTTTTTTCTTTCTTTTTTGGTGAACGCAGTGGAATTAAGTATCTAACCAGTGCACCGTTTCACCCGCAGTCAAACGGCGCTGCGAAATGCTTCTTCCGGACATTTAAGCAAACTTCGTTCCGATCCGGAAGCTGTGCCCGAGCGTTCTGTGGCGCGCCAGTCACAGTCTGCACGACAGTCGGGTGCTCGAATTCCCCCTCGGGCATGGATATTGGAGTCGTATTTAGTATAAGGTAGTTCATAAGTAGTTTGTAAGTTTAGGGACTGATGACCCCGCAGTTAAGTCCCTTAACCCCGCAGTTAAGTCCCTTAAGCTTAACAAGCTTACTTCGTTCGGAGCACTCACAGAAGGCAGCTTTGCAACTGTTCCTCGCCCCCTACCGCTCGCATCCACGAGAAGGGTCATCGCCGGCCGAACTTCTGCACGGCCGCCGCCACCGCTCCCTGCTCCATCTGCTCTACCCACCGCGCCGCCCGGTGTAGCAGCCGCCGACACGCAAGTATCAAAATGTTTCAAATGTTTGTATAGTCTCTGGGACTTAACTACGGGGTCATCAGTCCCTAAACTTACAAACTACTTATGAACTACTTACGAACTAAGACGGCACAAATATCAATGCCCGAGGGGGATTCGAACCCCGACCGTAGTGGCCGTGCAGACAGTGACTGGAGCGCCTCATTCCCCTCGGCCACCGCCGCCGGCACGCAAGTATCGCTTCGCTCCGCAGAACCCATTCTTTTTCAGAATTTTTGGCAGTCGCAGACGGTGGGAGCGGAGCGAGATCATCAAATGTTGCGATGCTCGCATGTTTGAAATTGAGGTCCCGATGGCATCGTACGCAGGCACCGTAATCAAAATCGCCCTTGCTATTTACCCTGTGATCCTTCTGCGTTTCTCTCGGCAGATTCACGCACCGAGCGGCCTGCGCGACCTCGGCGGTCGCCCTCACAGCAGCTCTCCACGGCACCACGGCCCGACGTCATGTAGACGGAGCCCCCGCTGCCTCCGCCTCCCCTGGACATCCCCATGGAAGTGGACCAGCACACCACGCAGCATCCGACGCCGACGTCGCCACCGACGTCACCGTCTACGTCATCATCTGGGCCCCTTGTCGTTGACGTGGGCCCTTCGGAGGTTTTCACAGAGGACGTTCGAAATGTTCAAATGTTTGTAATTCTATCCGACCAAACTGCGTGGTCATCAGTCCGTAGCTTACAAACTAATTAAACTAAGGTAAACTAACCTAAGGACAACACAAACATCCATGTCCCATGGAGGACTCGAATCTCCGACTGCGAGCAACCGCGCGCTCCGCAGCGAGGCACCTTAGACCGCTCGGCTGCTCCACCGCGGGGAGGACGTTCCCTAGCTCAGGCCGGATGGCGGGGCCCGGCCGGTAGTCTGACGTCCTCTGCAGCTACAGACTCCGGTCCATCAATACGTCCACGAGCCTGCCTCCTCCCCTGTTGTCGAGCTCCCTACATGACAACTGTTCGGCGCTTTGGGGGAAAGGGGGAGAGGGATGTTGTGGCGTAATGTCAGCGCCACACGCCAGACGCAAGAGAACTATCGTGGAGAAGGCAGCAGTCGACCGACAGCCTA
Source organism: Locusta migratoria (assembly GCA_026315105.1). Classification (NCBI taxonomy): domain Eukaryota; kingdom Metazoa; phylum Arthropoda; class Insecta; order Orthoptera; family Acrididae; genus Locusta; species Locusta migratoria. Next base: position 719,194,572 of record CM048755.1, on the reverse strand, counting down.
TCGCACGCCAACGCAGCGCCTCTTGCAGGGAGTAACCGTAAAATTGCGCCCTCTACACGCTTCTATATCTAGGCCGACATGCGTCTGGAGGCCCATCAGAACTCGGCTCCGAACTAAGGCAGTCATTAGGTCTGAGTGAAGCTAGCATCGTATAGAAGACGACGCCGCGAGAAGAGAGTAGAACTGGTAGAAGTTGAGTATTGTATTCTTCAGTCAATAAAACGTGTAACACTAATCTGAACAGTTGTACTAGCTATCCAGAATCCTGCACCGAACCTTTCCTGAAAGACAGGCTGGCCAGGGACGAGTACTCAACAAATGGCAACGAGGATGATTCAACAGAAAGAAATCACAGAAAAAATATTTTTGCTGTGTATAATTCGGTACATTATTAGTGTCTTCATCTGTCTCTATACCCCTCGTTCTGTAAGTATTTGCCGAAAAATTACGAGTTTCATATCACTCAGCATTTAACAGTGACATAAACTAACATAATAAATTACACAGCCTATATTAATTACCTTTCAATATTATTACATAAAACACACTTGTTACCGACCTTCGGAATAAGCTATTTTTTAAATTTCCTGCCTAATACCAATTCGCTGATGTGTTTGTTTTAGTAACGAATGTATTCTTTATTTCTAACACTAAAATACATTTCCCATTGATTTCAGTCAACCAGTACCAGGTATCCTACAGCAATTGAGAAGTGGCACGATTCTATAAAGAAGCCCATGGTCGAACAGTGCATTAGTAAACCGGGGGTGCGATGGCTGTTGTTGTTTGTGACTTTGCGCCTCAACGTAGAAATCTTGAAAGTCAACTTACATATCTTACAAATTCGGTTACCATTCGAAGATGGCAGCCCCATCCTCTACGGTTTTTAATTGAAGAAAATTCTTGTGTCCTCTTGGAGCTGACCCCTTCGTTAAAAACAGCAGCCAACAATAAAGTTGGAAACATTGATTCCACTTTCTGTTGAAACTACAGTGCAATAGACATATATTTGAAAAGGAGAAGAGTTCTCATTATCAGCCTCTTTCAAACAGACCTGCAGATACGACTCTCATTCTGCGATTTGCAGTTGTGGCCTCGTGATTGATCTAGTCTATTTCTTTAATTTCTGAATTTGGAGCAAAGGGTAAATAGATATTTTTATTTGCTCCATAGCTTTTGTCTTCTTTTTCCAAATAATTATGCTAACGACAACACACACACACACACACACACACACACACACACACACACACACACTCACACACTTGCCCAAGGGAGGACTCGAACCTCCGCCGGCGGGCAAGCGCGATTTTTTTTCTCTTTGGGTAGTTCTGGTTTCTGAGGTCGCTGATGGTATTAGTTTGGTTTCGTTGGATGTGTACTTGGCTCAGCTTTTTTATTAGAAAAAGCCTGACCGGGCGCGCTGAGCCACGGCGCGCAGCTAGCGCTCGGCCACTCCACCGCCGCCGGGTAACTGTATCCTTACGCTACACGTAACACATGTTAAAGATGGATAATGTTGACAACATTTACTGAATCGCACAAAATCACACTGTATCTACCTACTGTAATGACGGGTCGCCCTGCAGCCGTTACCGCTATGTGTGGTAACTTGAGGGAGGGGGAAGTTTGACACCTCCATTACCTCCTATGCTCTGTGACGTTTGTCTTCTGCTCTTCGTCGTTGTCAATACTGGCCGGAGGGCATGACATTCAGAACAAGAGGTGTGGAATGATTGCTGCGGGTACCTTGCCTCTCCATGAAAATTCTCGCTCCCATACAGCTAGGAGAGCAGTAATTGTTTTGCAGAAGATCGGCTGGGACCCGTTTGATCGTCGAACATATAGTCCTGATCTTGCTCCCAGATATATATATATATATATATATATTGCACCTCAAGAAATTCCTGTCCCCCCGCCAGTATTTTTAACAACAACGAAAAGCTGAAGACGATCTTCACACGCTGGTTCCTTTCACAGGTGACACACTTCTATGATAAAGGAATAAAAACATTTCATCCCAAATTATTACAGGTGTTTCAGTTCGTTTGCTAAATTTGTCGTAAAACAGCTAAAACAATGCTGTACCTGTTCCAATAAAGTTTTCATGTAACTAGTTTATCATTGTCTTACAAGGTGCGTCTAAAAAGTTCGGTGAATGGTCCCCTATTTTACAAACCGCGCTGGCGAGGATGAGGTATACACATCGAGGGACATGTCAACGAGCGTACTCTATGTGCAAATCACTGCAGTGAAGCTGAGGTACTCGCTGAGACCCGGGTAGCAGAGTCGGTGTGAGAACTCATGTTATTTCAACATGGAGCACAAAATGGAGAAATGCGTTAATATCAAGTTTTGTTTCAAATTAGACTAAACGACGATGTAGAACCATGCGATGTTGGTACAAGTTTATGGTGTTGAAGTAGTGAGTAAAAGGGTGTGTCTGAGTGGTTTAATCGCTTTAGAGACGAAAAAGGAGGTGTCGAGGATGAGCCACGTTCGGGTCGACCGTCCACAATCACGGTCCCAGACATCGTCGAGCAAGTGAGATGGATGCTTGCGGACGATCAGCGGCCTTCTTTGACAGTGACAGTGTGAAGCACACAGTAACATATACAGAGAAGAAGCCTCCCCTAAACCACTGTCCTACGCTCCCTCGTAGTTCCGTAAGATGCTAGCGGGTGTCAGGCGGTTCGCTGGCTTAGGGTGCCTCTCGCACGTCAGAGGGTAGCGTGGAGGGGAGGCTGAGGGGGAGCTTGTGCCGCCTGCCACGAGGCCACGGCTGTGTCCGGCGTTTGAGGGGAGGTGGTGGTGGGGGCAGCCGCTACCTGCCGCCTGTTCTGGCCAGTTTAAAGAGCTGCTTCTGACCGCAGCGCCACCATAGGACATCTTACGGAATTGCTGGAAACCCTCCTTCCCCGCACCCCTGAGCGTAGGACCGGGCCCTTACGGATGTTTCCCGTCTGTATATATTTGTCTGTGACTGTAGGCTTACGCTTCGCAACGGTTGCGGAGTTCCAACAACGCCTGACCTTAATGCTTCGAGCGATTCCACAAGAAGTGTTTGCTGAGAGGTTCCAACAACTGTGCAGCCGATATCAGAAGTGTGTTTTAGCCAATGGCGTTTACTTTGATGGCCAGTAAAGATATTTTATTTGCAAGTCCTGTTTCCTTTATTTCCTGAGACCATTTACCGAACTTATCAGACGCACCTTGTAAAAGAATGGGCTAATCACTACCCTGATGCGCCTTGTAAGTACACCCTAAGACGTAAAAAGGATCAGTACAAAGAACCTGTCCGAATGAGACAGAAATCACTAAATGTGATGTACATATAAAATAAATTATTACAATTTCAAAATGACTGAGTAATTTATTTAAGAATATAAAGAAGCTATAGAAATTGAGGAAGTGATATAAGATTTTGTCAACCTTTTCACATTACGCAAGCAGTTCTTGGGGTTGGTATCGATTGACATAGGCCATGGATGTTCTTCAGGGCATATAGTGACAAATTTTCTCCAAATGGTTCTTTAGATCGTCTAAATCTTGAGTTGCTTGAACGCCCTGTCCATAATGCTTCAAACGTCTCAGTTCCTATCTGATCTGGTGACGTTGATGGCCACGTCATTGTTTGGCAGCCACGAAGACTAGCAATAGATTCTACCTTCGTGTGCAGGCGGGTATTATTTGCTGAAATGTGAACCCAGGATGGCTTGCCTTTAAAGGCAAGCGCTGTGCTGTGTAGGTGCCGTGAATGAATACCAAAGGAGTCCTGAGACCAAAGCAGTTTTTCGATAGCTCTGAGGTACAGAGGTCACCTGTAAATGCAAGCTGTTTATGTTCACGAGTCTGGTATCACTGAAATCGACATTTTTATCCCTTCAGAGCTCTTGTGATTACACCCGTGTAGCCACGGTGGAGCGCATTGAGGCGCTATGCTACGATGCGCGAGGCCGTTCTCCGTCGGAAGTTCGAATCCCCCCTGGGGCATGGCTGTTTGTGCCGTCTTTAGTATAAGCTAGTTCATAAGTAGTTTGTATGTTTAGGAACTGATGATTCCGTAGTTAAGTCCCATAAGCTCTTCTAACATTTGAACATTGAACACCCGTGTATACAGATACTTTCTTTAATTTCAACAGGCTTGTCAGTACAGATTTCTTGAATGGATGTATTTCATTTTCATTACCATATTACCTGTAGGTACAGCGTTTTGCATTAGTTCGTTGAACACGACAGTAAACGTCAATCATTGTAGTAATAACACGTATTTCAGTTTTCTGGCGGTTTCCTTACTTTGAGATCAAAAGTTATCTCATATGCTAGCTAACAAATATCATGACATGTGATCGACATAATCCTGTGGTGGAGGTAGTAGTGGACACAAAATGTTTTGAGCCAGCCACGAGATGCAAAATATTACGTTCACATTGCCAGTTGCCTTAGAATGCGACTTTTGAAAGGGCTCAATAATTAATTTCTTCTTTAGTACTCACATAAGGGCGGCGTAATTTTTTCATTAGCAACAATGCTTCACAGAAATGCGCAGTGAGCAAGCCGATCACCTTCAGTAACAGTCACCCATTTGCTTAAGTTTCTTTAAGTTATAATATGTCTTTACATCTACAATCAATTTCAGAACCTTGTCTGTTGAGTGCAAACGTCGCACGTCTGTTAACTGAGTAATTTATCGAAACATACTGAATGTACATAATAGTATACGATGTTCAAATGTTCAAATGTTTGTTACGCTTAAGGGACTTAACTGCGGGGTCATCAGTCCCTAAGCTTACAAACTACTTATGAACTACCTTGTAGTAAAGACGACACAAACATCCATGCCCGAGAGGGGATTTGATTTCCCGACCGTAGCAGCCGTGCAGACTGTGACTGGCGCGCCACAGACAGCTCGGCCACTGCGGCCGGCAATAGTTTACGACCAAAAGATTTTTCTTGAACAAGAAAATCCTTTTCTGCGGTAATTTTCGGAAATTCATTCACTGCACACAAAACACAAAGTTATTAAGCTGCCTATTCTGCTTCGAACCATCAATTGAGCCGAAAGAGCGCAAACGGTGGAAATATTACACGTTTTTCCACCTGCGAATTTGTTTTTCAACGAGGAAGCCGATACTATTACGGGCATGACGTTTGCCCTACTGCACCAAAGCGCTGAAAAACGTTCATCAGTTTGATGTATGTAAAATCGTATACGAAACTTGAACATAAATACTGAAACTTAAAGTAAAAGAACCGTTGTTTGAACATTGTTGAATGGTTTCTGGGAGATTGTAGTATTACTGGTGGGTTAGGAAGTCAAGGAAATTGTGTTGGATGTTCTATCCGACTGATATTTTAGCAAACTGTCTAAATTCACTGAGATAAAATAGAGGAAAAAGTGGAATCGAGCTGGCGACATTGTCATTTACATTGCGTTACGCTTAGATCCAGCGCAAGTGCTGATACGGAAGTGAGCTAGCTACATTTACTAGCAGCGGCGGATTAGTCGTGCGTACTGGAGCGCCGTGTTGAGGTGCGCGCGGCCGTTCGCCGTCGGGGATCCGAGTCCCCCCACGGGCAAGGGTGTTGTCCTTAGGTTAGTTTACTTTAGTTTAAGTAGTTTTCAAGCTACGGACTGATAATCCAACAGTTGAGTCCGATAGATCTACAACCATTTGAACATTTTTGATGTACAGCGTTGTCGAATCGTATACATGGTGAGACACAATTCGCAGATCTGGCCAGTTTCACTTAGCTGCTTTAAACGAACGACTCGGATGTCGTATCTGCGATGTCTGCCTAACGATCAGGTATTATAACTGAGAAGGGAATGGGCCAATCCATGTCGAAACCTACACTGATATTTTTTATGGGAGATAACTGCAGTGGTCACCTAAACTTACAACTTAACTTATCCTAAGAACAACACACATTCACCCCCATGCCCGAGGAAGACTCGAACCTCTGACGGCGAACGGTCGCGGGCACCGCAACAAAACGCGTTTTGCGCACGGCTGTTCTGCCGCGGCCCAACCATAAAATTTTTGACACAGGCAGGAAGCACCGATGAAATGCACTGTCAAAATTTCAACTATTAGGAGGCACGGCAAGTATTTTTTGAAAATATTGAAGTTACGTATTGTGCCGTTTGAAGAACCGGTGACAACAGGGTTTTGTACTGCTCTGGCGGACTAGCACGTGTTTCGGCGAATGAAAAGCCACAGTGCGAAATTTAGCTACTCAGTTGGGACTATTTTGCAAGACGACTGCACCATTCGTGACGCAATGTGCAAAATGGATTGGGGAAGAGTTTAAGTGTCTCAACGTGTACGGAAACGTGATATGCGTGCACTTTACACTGAACCGTATCTCCAACTTATCTTACCACTGGTACAAAATTTTACCTGTATATCGGCTGCCGTTTTTGTTTGACGTCACGTTCCTAAGGAGAATTTATAAACAAAACACTAAACATCATCTGATGTGTCCTAGATGCCGCGGTGGAGTAACCGAGCGGTCTAAAGCGTCTCGCTACTGAGCGCGCGGTTGCTCGCCGTGGAGGTCGAGTCCTCCCTGGGGCATGTGTGTGTGTGTGTGTGTGTGTGTGTGTGTGTGTGTGTGTTTGTTTGTTTGTCCTTAGGTTAGTTTACTTAGGTTTAAGTAGTGTGTAAGCTACGGACTGATGACCACGCAGTTTGGTCCGATGGATTTACAAACATTTGAACATTTTTGTCCTAGATGAAAAAATGTGGACTGGCGACAGAGCAGAGATCACGTAATCGATTCCAATTTAGACAGCTAATTTTTCATTATCATTTTGGACCATCTTCACGACGAGTTGAGAGGCTGTTTCGGATTCTCCGTTTAGGTAAGTGGGGAAGCTTAGGGACATGTACGTCACCGAAGTGCCGTCCATTTGAAAGACTGCAGTGGGCCTACGGGGTACACCAGACGTTTGCTCGTGCTTGTTTACTCGTATTCGTTCCGGTGAAAACCTGACTTAAGCTACACCAAAAATGTACCATTTATTTAATGTTCTGAATAACTTCATGTCATCCGTTGCAGATATATTTCTTATAAAAGTAGTTGGCAAAGAAAATTATATCATGGAAAAGTTTGATGTCACATTACAGACGACTTCCATCAATGGGAACTTTAACTTGTTGATATGAGGTATTTCTATTACTTACTTCATTTTATAACAATTCGTGTTGCCTTCTCCTTATGATAATTTTGAATGTTGTACATTTCACTATCAGTGGAACAGTTCGTTGTTTATTCTCTGGAGTCGTCCCAAAATGTGAACTGTCTATCTGTTTGACAAAACAAACCTTTTTCTTGCACTAGGCACACCGGTAAAGGAAAGATTAATGCATTCAGGAACTTTACAGTAACTACTAGTTTCATTTAGGCAGAACTGGACTAGAGTAAGCAATTGTCCTGGCCTTTGTTCTGCGTGCCTACCAGGCGTACTTGATCAAGTGGCGACGCAAACTGGTAATACACAAATGACTGGAGTTGAAGAATACTGTTCCGCTAATAAAACTGAAATGACAGAGGCGTACCGTCAATTATTGGTCTGATAATTCCCTGAAAAAGTTTTCCACTGTCGAAAAAATTCTTTATCTAGAGATTTAATCGCCCTAGTAATTCGAGGCGCAATTCGCATTGCATCAACAGCTTTTCCGCCGCCGCAAAAACAGGTGTTGTTATGGCCAAACCAAGAGTCCAACAAAAACAAGGATTTAATTTCAGCAACTGGTGGAAATAAGTCTTTCTTTCACCCTTAAATGATAAAGTGCAGTGTCCACGCAGTTCTTTTAAGAATCTTGATAGATCAGCATTAAAACAGTCCGTCTGCTTAATCTTTAAACTGCATAGGCCTATCTACGGTGTCGAAGCCTCTAAATGTTCATGTCCGAAGCAATTCGGATGCCCAGTCTCGTATATCTCCAGTGGTAACTGTGCATTGCCCCTCACGAGCAGTTCTAAATCTTTCGAACAATCTTTCTTTCAGATTTTTCCGAATTTCAGTGTGTCGCATATTTATTACTTCTTGTAATTATTTCTTCCATTTAGACAGATCACGTGAACATTTTACTAAAAAGAAAGCGGCTTTCCAAGCTTCCTAACATTCCTTCTGCGTTTAACCAAAAATTCACTGGTTTTTCTTACTCGCTGATTGGAATTGCAGTACACGTTTTCTTTGGACTAAAAAGATGTTGTTCTTCAAAACTCTTACTGGCACAACTATTGTCGTCCAAACAACAGTTCAAGGAATCGTCAGAGTTTTCATCTATTTCTTCTGAACTGTCCACATTTTGCATTGAAATGTTATCATTCAAATGAATCTCAAAGAAATCAACTGCCACGTGACACATATGTAGGTCGTCAGGAGACGCAGGCGATTTAGGCTGGAAACCACGTTCTTGATATTTCATCTTTGGACTATAGAGAACGTTAACTGGATTCCTAATTTCTGTAAAACCAGAAGGAAAAGAAAGGACAATTAGCAGGCATCCATTACGAAAGCACAAGAGAGATTAATTCAGTTTTATCTCAATTGTCAATACTTATTTCATCTTTGGAATTTTGAGAACGTTAACTGGATTCCTAATTTCTGTAAAACCAGAAGGAAAAGAAAGGACAATTAGCAGGCATCCATTACGAAAGCACAAGAGAGATTAATTCAGTTTTATCTCAATTGTCAATACTTATTTCATCTTTGGAATTTTGAGAACGTTAACTAGATTCCTAATTTCTGTAAAACCAGAAGGAAAAGTAAGGACAATTAGAAGGCATCCATTACCAAAGTACGAGAAAGATTAATTCAGTTTTATCTCAGTTGTCAATACTTAGGTCGGTATTACACTATCAAATTTATTGGACAAAGTAATTGGATGAAATATTGGTCCTATTTCTTTGACAAAGGTCTTTGACGTGACGCCGAAAGAGGGTACTACACTATCATCCAATATTTGATCAAAGTTTCTACAGAATGGCAGATAGTAACTCATTATTATGTTCGGCAGTTGCGTGTTTAGACGAAAATAAAGAATGCAATAAAAATTGTAAATTTGCTAGAAGCCATGGCAATCATCGCGAGATAATAAACATACAACAAAATTTGTTACGGGAATTGCGAGTCGACGGCGTAAAGGCAGATAGTCATATTAAAATTGCATGCGAATAGACGATATAGTACATTTAAATATATGATTATGAACTAGGTTTTTCTGTTCCTCATATTACAAAGTAGAAAATTCACATCAGAAAAGGTATATGCTCAAAAGACAGAGCTAAGGTGACGCTCCGGTTACTTGCAACAGCAGAAAGCTACTTTAGTTTACAGCTGTCACTATAATACTGCAGTGCACATTGACGAAAATAATATTCCAGTTTACAGTTGGTACTCAGATACTGTAGTGGACATTGACAAAAATAACACATACACAATCTATAAAGCATTTAAAGAGAAATTGTAATGAATATACTGTTTGGTTCAGTATATTGTCATCAGGAACAATCATTATTTAGGAATTTATTTTGAAAATTTATTGTTTCATTAACTACACATTTTATGCAAATTTACGATGCAGATAAAAACTTTTTAACTTGTGGCATCTGGAGTACAAAAATGCAAGAATCGAGAACTACAAAAAACATTTATGTACGAGTATACTGTGTCTGCCGCCTCCTCTTCTATGGCCGCTTTTTAGAATGCAATCTCGGTAAATACAGAGGCAGATGTGGACGCCTATGACGAAGCGTGTAACATATCCCAGCTACCCTATCAACACACAATTTATTTCTTGCATCCAACTCCAGTTGTAAATCACTGAGCACCTCATCTGCTTCGTACATTTCTATATATTATGTAGCCAACAAACACACCCAGAAAACTTAGCAGCCATCAGACATGTCTTTCATTACAGAATACAGAATAAAAAACGGCTGCAGTGATGCTAGCGCTCCACACGGTTACACTTCTCACTGCAGAAAACAGATGATGAACGCTTTTTGTATCAAATCTAAGGCCAGGCGCTAGATCTGATGAAAGAATCTAATTCTTTCTCTAGTGTTGTTGACGCCGTGCATTTCGCTAGTGTTAGGCGCCGCCAGTGCTGGGATCTGTTTTGAATCTTGATGAAGCACACTATGCTGACCACCATTCTGCAGAGACATGGTTACAAGGAAAGTAACCACGTTTTCTTTTAATACGTTTTAGATTTTTATTTTGTCAGGTTTTAAGATTCTTGTATACTTTATCTGATGATGAGGGCTTGATCCTTGAAACGTGTCATAATTTAGTGTTTTTACACGATCTCTGTGGTTGGGCCTACTTGAGAAAATAACTAATCAAAGAAATTGGACGAAACGCGAGATTGGACAAAAGTGTCCTATTACACTATGTCCAATGAATTGGACAAATCATCCTTGTCTAATAAATTGGATAGTGTAATACTGGCCTTACCAATATTAGCAATGTGTCTTGGCAGCTAAAATTTTGCCAGCGCATTACTTTCATAGTATTGTTCCTCTATAACAAATATGAAGAACAGTTTCGACATGTGGTTGAGCCTACTTGACAAAATAAATGATCAAAGAAATTGGACGAAAGGCGAGATTAGACAAAAGTGTCCTATTACACTACGTCCAATGAATTGGACAAATCATCCTTGTCCAATAAATTGGATAGTGTAATACCGGCCTTACCAATATTAGCAATGTGTCTTGGCAGCTAAAATTTTGCCACGTGTTACTTTCATAGTATTGTTCCTCTATAACAAATATGAAGAACAGTTCCGACATGTTGGACTGGACAATTTCCTCGTAAGACTGTACATGTGGGCGACATCCAAACTCATTTCGACTAAATGTCCAGTGGGGTTTGTTGCTGCTATTGCTGGTAGATCGTTGTAATAAAGTTCTTAACCAGTATAACAGCAACTCATTTAGAAATTTATTCATTCGTTCCTCTTATGGTACCGTGTAGGTGCACCAAGCATATCTCTGGTCCTGTTGTGTTGATTTAATGGTCACCAGCGTATGTAATAATACCTATAGGCATATTAAAACAAACTAAGGTGTTCTACATTCATCTATGAGTCAGATATTTGCTGCGAATATCATCTGTAGGAAATGCTGGAACCATTTGTAACATCTTAAGTTATGGAGGTGATTAAAAGTCACTGTGATTACATACTAAATGGTATGTTGGCCAGGGTTATTTCGAAATAATCAAACATATCGACTGTTTCAGGGCGCCGGCCGCGGTGGCAGAGGGGACTGAGGCGCTCCAGTCACGGTCTGCACGGCCACTGCGGTCGAAGGTTCGAATCTCCCCTCGGGCATGGATATTTGTGCCGTCCTTAGTCTTAGTTCGTTCATAAGTAGTTTGTAAGTTTAGGGACTGATGACCCGATAAGCTACACAAACATTTGAACATAATTTTTTGTTTCAGGGCACTGAGGTAAATTCATAGGTGAAGATGAAAATTTGTACCGGACGAGGATTCGCACCCAGACGTTTCACGTGTATGGTCTGTGGTGATCGATTCATTTTTCACTCAGTCTTTTCTTTCTTTTTGTTATAGAGGGTGGACATCTGAGATACCACGTCGGCTTTAGGCTACTCAGACAGGCTTCCCGTCCTGCACAAATTCTCAGCCTTCGGAACACTGCGACTGTAGTGTCCTCCTCTCTATTACTTTCTCTTGCCAGCAGCTTTAACTGTATTCCCGCAAGGGATCGGGCGTATTTGTGCATCAGCACGGAAATTGTCATTTTGAGATATAAATATGATTGTAGATATGGCGTCTGTTCTTTTGGACATTTCAGTGCCGCCGCGGTGGAGTGGCCTCGCGTTGCAAGGCAGACATGCTGCGAAGCGCGGCGCTGCTCGCCGTCGGACGTTCGAGTCCTCCCTCGGGCATGGGTGTATTTGTTGTGCTTAGCATAAGTTAGCTGAAGTAGTTTCTAAGCCTAAGGACTGATGACCAGAATAGTTAAGTCCCATAGATTTACAAACATTTTAACATGTTGTTTCATTGCCCCGTAACAGTCGATATGTTCGAATATTTCAAATTCGTAAAATTACGGCTGTTACTGTCAACTAATTGTGTTTGCTCTTTCGAACATGTCTCAAAGAACTTACACCATATCTATAGTCGAACACTATTGACTATGTATAGATTTTTCTTAGAGAAATATATCGTTACTAAAAAAGACCCCATGATGTAGTTTCATTGTGGCAAAACTAATTAGCACCAAGAGTAATGTGTTGTTTTTACAGTAGTACAAAAGTAAAAAAATTGTTTGTGACCAACAATTAATTGGCATACTCCCCTTCTCTGCAGCCTGCGTCTGTGATGATGAAGTTAAACGCTTCGCATAATCCGACTACAAGATACTGACTTTTTAATCCGCTAATTTTTGACTATTTTCTGTTCGAAACTGTAATTTACTTCATCTTCTCATTTTTAAGATCAGAAAGTTTATTTTAAGGCTTGATGCCAAGTAAACACAGCGTCACAAAACACTGATAATCGCTGCAGTGAGCGTACGATCACGGCATTATACAATTTCCAGCTTAGGCAGCTGAAGAACATTCGTGCTGCCGACTCTTGGTTTAGAAGCGTCTCTTGTACTTTGCACATTGCTGCGCAGCTACATTTTAAGGACTTACAGTGCATTTGTTGTCCCTTGCGTGCAGGATCTTGATGGTGTTCTTAATGAGTGCTCCTGGAGCTGTCCCGCGCTTACCTGCAACAAAAAGAAAAAAAGAAGATACATCGTGGCTTACGTGTGTTGTCCAGGTACATCTAAAGAGATATAATCTTAAGCGGTACACACTCTAAGAATACTCCCGTACGAGCTCACAGTCTCCTACCAAAATTTTCTACCACTAATTCGTATATTAATGAAAATCTTTATTAAGAACATGGTATGAATTTTTCGGGAAGCTTCAAACAGAAATGAATGATGATGTCAGTCTAATGTGCATGCACAACAGGGTGGGGATATATGACGCAAAGTAAGTATAGTCGTTATGACAACCCAGCTAAAGGACACAACAGCTCACCTTGCTTTGTTTAATAACGTTTCCAGTCTATTTAATGCCATGCTGTCCATCTAATTCTAAGAAATGCCGTTGAAGTAAACATAAATGTTACACATGCGTTTCACAATCTACTAGGATGTGCAAGCAGCAAATTTACGTACTAGAAGTGAAACTCTGCGTATTCTGGTTAAGAGATGCACTTATTTATCTTAGTATACACGTACGAGCGCTATTTCCTCCAGCGTTTCATCACTGACCTGAGTCCATGACTGAATTGCGATTCGGCGAGGACTTAGGAAATCATTCGTCTACGGTTGTTCAAATTTTTGCTCCAAACTCAAAACATTTTTATCCGCAGATATGTTTATCTTTGAAGGCTTAGTCAAGCATGTCTAAGTTCTGTGGATACTCATTATGTTCCAATATCTTGTGTTTCAGATCGCGACTTGAAACTTCTCTTTCGCAAAGCTTAAAATTTAGGATTTGGTGACAGTATCTGACACTGGGATTCTACCACGTCGTCATTGTGTGGGTGCCAGTGGAAAGACGCCATTGTAAGGCAACATCAGGCAACAGAATGAAGAGCTTGCCAGAGGTCGTCGCCACGACAGTTTTATTTATATAGTTGTGGGGATCGAAAGGGAATGATGTACTTTTGCTCGTCGAAGAAATGAACGAAGATTAGTGTATAACGCTAATCTTCCTTCCCTCTTTAGTTGGAAAGTAAATTAATATATAAACATCCTTTCCTACTCAAACCTCCAGAATTATTTCAAAACGTTCAAACGTTTGTAAATCCAAGGGACTTAAATACTTTGGTCATCAGTCCCCAGGGCTTACAAATTACTTAAACAAACGTACCCTAAGAACAACTCACACTCAAGCCCGAGGGAGGACTCGAACCTCCGACGGCGATCAGCGACGCGCTCCGCAGCAAGGTGCCCTAAAACACTCGGCCACTCCACTGCGGCCCATAATTAATTAGAGAGTAAATAACTCTCCATCCAAATTAAGGCCTATTTTAATTCCTTATCGTTAAGTTGGAAAATAACTAAGAAATCGCATGGAAGCACTAACTTTTGCTGATTTACGGACTGGAATCCGACTTCAGATTCTCCGTTGAACAATATAGCGTTGCGTACCCTGGAGTAAAGGCTGCTAAATGAGAGGAAAGGGAGGAAACATGTTCATCATGCTAGAAAAATAGCCATCAATGAAAAATCAAAGTGTTACGAATTTGGTATGATTCGAGTAAAATAAGAGAAGCCGCAACCATACATGTTCTCTCAGATTAATCAATGTCTCAGCCTCTTTGTAAATAAGGTACCGTATCCCATGGAAAGATAATTATTTACTTTTGGTATACATGTGTAATGTTTAAGAAATTCAGAATGAGAATGCGAATCACGCAAATTGGCCGAGAGGATTGAGATAATTACGTCACCCACACAGCACACTGAAGATATCCGTCTGGTAAACAGCGGGTCCTGCTGCGTGAAGATATTAGTAATTGTGCGCTGCACATCCTTGTCGCTCAGGAATCGTCGACCATTCAAGGCCTCGTTCAAGAGACACAAGTAGTGATAATAGTATGGGGAAAGTTCAGTGTGCCCAGAAATAATTGCTGAAAGTGAATGAAACTACATATGATGAGAGACCATTAGACTTCATTGGACTTAATATGGGATGAAAGACACAGGCCCATTGGTAGAACAGGTGGAAAGTTCGCGTCAGGTTAGTGGGGTGTTTCACATTTCCTGGCCACCTTGCATGCTGTCATGCGGTTTAGACTGATGTAAAACCAACTTTGTATCCTGCCCTGAGGCAAGTTTTTCCACAGCTGTTGCAGCTGTCCCTGCACATCCCAGTGGTTGGTTCGGGGACGGAATGTCCTCCCACACGTGCTCCAAGATGGAAAAATCCGCGTAACTTGTTAGCCACAGGACAACCCCAGTCGATAGACACACTACATTAACTAGCCGGATCATTTAACAGGGATCTGTGCCATAAGGGTATGACGTATGGACGCAAAACGTCTGTGACACATCGCTGAGAAGTTAGTATCCACAGAAAGATGATTAGACTGAACATATATCACATGGATCCTCACACCATGTTGTTAGGTGCTAAGCCTGTGTGTCTCTCCACAATATTGGCAGTATGTGCCCTCCATCCTCGATGCCACCAATCCAGAACTCGATGATCCGGGGCACTCACAGAGGGTGGGTTTGTTAGTAGTTGGGAGCTACAACGTTAGGGATATGGCTGCTAAGGAGGGGAAGAAGCCCAATGTGCACTCTGTGTGCATACCGTGCATGTGGAAAGGGTCCTTCAGGATGCCATGAAGAGCACAGAGTGCAGCCAGCTGCAGGTGGTGGCTTATGTTGGGACCAACGATGTGTGTTACTTTGGATCGGACGAGATTCCCTCTGGTTTTGAGCGGCTATCAGAAGTGGTAAAGACTGCCAGTCTTGCTTGCAAGATGAAAGCAGAGCTCACCATCTGCAGCATAGTCGACACGACTGACTGCAGACCTCTGTTTCAAAGCCGAGTGCAGGGTCTCAATCAGAGGCTCAGACGGTTCTGCGACCGTGTGGGCTGCAGATTCCTCTAGTTGCACCAAAGGGTGGTGGGTTTTCGGGATCCGATAAATAGGTCAGGAGTCCACTACACTCAGGAAGCGGCTACTCGTGTAGCAGGGGCAGTGTGCCGTGGACTGGGCGCTATTTTAGGTTAGAGGGCCTCGGGAACACACAAAATGGGTTTCAGTCTCAAAGGGTGCAGGTCACACACAGGACGAATGCAGATCTAAGAACTATTGGAGTAACAATTGTAAATTGTCGTAGCTGTGTTGGGAAAGTTCCAGAGCTCCAAGCGCTGATAGAAAGTACTGAGGCATAAATAGTTATAGGTTATGATAGCTGGCTGACGCCAGAGATACGTTTGGCCGAAATTTTTACATAGGGCCAATTGGTCTTCAGAAAGGATAGAATCAATAAAAAAGGAGGATGCTGTTACAAATGGTTTATCCTGCAGCGAAATTGAGTCAGATACTTCCTGTGACTAGGTATAGGTAGAGGATATACCTGACAACCGGAATAAATTAATAATTGGATCTTTTTATTGGCCCCCTGACTCAGACGATGCCGTTGCGGAAATGTTCAAAGAAAGCTTGAATCACATTTCAAATAGGTATCCGAAGCATACTTTTATAATCGGTGGCGACTTTAATTTTCACTCGATATGTTGGCATAATTACGTATTCAAAACCGGCGGCAAATACAAAACATCGTCCGAACTAGTTCTGAATGCTTTTTCTGAAAACTACTTGGAACACTTAGTTCATGAACCCACTACAATAGTAAATGGTTGCGAAAATACCCTTGATCTCCTAGCAACAAATAATCCTGAGCTAGTAAAAAGCATCAAAATAGATACAGGGATTAGCGAACATCGAGTTGTAGTAGCGGGACTGAATATCGAAATTCCCAAATGCACCAAAAATGAACGAAAAATATATCAATTCGAAAATGCAGATAAAAATTTGCTTCACGCATTCCTGAGAGATAGTCTCCAGCCTTTCAAAACTAAAAATGCGAGTGTACATCAGTTGTGGCTTACTTTCAAAGACATAATATCAGTAGCAATCTAGAGATTTATGCCAAATAAATTAATAAAAGAGGGGGCTGATCCCCCCCCCCCCCCCCCCCCCGTGGTACACAAAACAGGTCAGATCACTGTTGCAGAAGCTAAGAAAAACGCATTCAAAATTTAAACAGACTCAAAATCCCCAAGACTGGCAATCATTTACAGAAACTCGCAATCTAGCGCGGACTTCAGTGCGAGAAGCTTATAATAGTTTCTACAACGAAATCCTGTCTCCTAATATGGCAGAAAATCCAAAGAAATTCTGGTCATATGTGAAGTACAGTAACGGCAAAACACAAACAATACCTTCACTACGCGATCGCAATGGTAATACTATCGATGACAGTACTGCTAAAGCAGAATTTTTTAACACAGCTTTCCGAAATTCGTTCATCGAAGAAGATAACGTGAACACGCCAGAATTCAAACCAAGAACAGCTGTCAGGATGCCAAATTTAGAAGTAGTAAAACAACTTAAGTCACTAAACAAAAACAAATCTTCCGGGCCAGATTGTATACCAACTACATTCCTCTCAGAGTATGCTGATGCAATAGGTCCATACTTAGCTATCATATGCAACCCATATTCTGAAAGACGACCGTCTTTCGTCTTCCATATATTTTTTGTATATTTCTGTAAAGTTATTTTATTTAATGTCGCTAGATAATCATTTTGTTAAAACTTGAACCCCACTCATTACTTAAAGCTTCCGGGCTGAGATGCCGTGGTCCATACATAAAACCACGGCATCTCAGCCCGGAAGCTTTAAGTAATGACGACACCTGCCGTGAAAGCCTTCATTCTAGGATTGAACCCCACTCTTTTCAAGGCTTGAGGAATAGCATTTTTTTATTTGATGCGTTAAAATATTAGTTAATATGGCTAGGTTTTTCTTATTTTGTTATCTTAATAATTTATTATTATATTAATTAATTTGGCATAAGTACAGCTCCTCCGCTACGCCACTGTCCCTGTGAGAATGTGCAGTTGTTTTACTTTTAAGTGGGTGCGAGAATATATGGCTATCTGAATGTGGGGAGTGATAGCTCGCTTTGTATCATTCTCTCTGGCTCAGTATCGATAGCTGCTGATACTACCAAAGAGGTTTCTACACCCTTTGGTTACAGTCCAGTCAGCGAGCCATCTTAAGCGCGAGTCTCGCTGTCCGTCCCCACCACCGCTGTTTCTTGGATTTTCCGGCTTCCGTTGGGTTCCCGCGTCCGGTGACCGCTCGGTCTGGTCATTCATTCTGGGCTGATCGTCTGGTGAGGTAAAGTTGTTTCTGCTCTTGTTTTTGGAGATGGTAGCGATTCAGTGACTAGGACGTTTAACTTAGATTGGTGAACTTGGAATCATTTTTTGGAATATTTTCTCAGATCGTGTGCGGAAATGTGTTCTCGTTTTTCAATTCAGTGATTTCCAATAGATAAACGCGGGGTGTGTGATTCTAGTTGCACTTTGATAACGGCCTGATATGTTAAAACCTTTTGTGATCATGTGGTGGTGTATGAACTTCTAGATCCTACTTCTAGGAGAAGTAATCGGAGTGACAAGAGTGCTAGGCACAACCACGTGGAAAGCAATAGCAGCGCAGAGTCCGATCCTTCCAATGCGGAAATTCAGCCGCAGCAGAGGAACAGGCATGGTTATTGGCGTAATAAGCGAGAAGACAAGCGTCGAAAGTTCGGGAATGGGAATAAGGGCCACCGACCCGGTAAGGCCCGCGGAAACCATGCGACCCGCCAACAGAAGACGTGGAAATCAGGTCCACTGATCCGCGCCATAACAAACTGAAGGATCCCGGTCCTAGCACAAGCCAGTGATAATTTGCTGTAGTTCATTGTCACTCGATCAACCTGCTCGGAAAGGGGCATATACGACCTAAGCTTTGTGTAATTTTTTGTTTGATAAAGTAAATTTAAGTGATATTCTTACCACCCATGTCATTTGTATTTGTATATTTATGCTGTATTTTGTATGTCTTTCTTTAAATGGTTTGTTTTAATAATGTATTTCGTTATATGTGTCCTTTGTATATGTATGTCTTTGTTGTGCGATTTCATTTCGCCATAACGAATCTTCATGCTGTATGCGTGTTTTGTGTACTATAAGGTACACGCCCCTATTGGGGTGGATAACAGCAACTTTCCAGTTCCATCTGGTCAGCTGTTCGACGTACGTTACCTTGACGCTCCCTTTAGTACAAAAAAAATTATTACTGTGACATATTCAAGTGTCCCTGTTAGCTATAAGGCTGCCTCCCTCACATAGTCACTTTTTTTTTTTTTTTTTTTTTTTTTTTTTTTGGTCCATGCTTTCATCTTTTTGTTTCCATCGTGAGGATTGATGGTGCATAATCTAAGTTCGTTAGGCCATGTTAAGTATTTTGTTGTGTATATTTTGTGTATGTCTTTTTATGGTAATTTGTGTCCCTGTATATCGTTTTAAGTGTGTGTGCTCTTCTTCACTGTGCGTGAAACTAGCCTTGTTTAGCAAGTACTTTAATTGCCACCTTTACTGTAAATTTTATATCGGCAATCTCCCCATTAGGTAGCATGTTTATAAGACGCCGTGGTAGGCACAAACGCAGAAATTCATAGGAGTTTTAGTTGCACGAAGATGCACTGTGATGTTGATGCTCAGGAGTCTAGATACTTTTGTCTAGGGATTGTCCGTTTGAATAACAGAAGGTGTGCGATTCGCCCGGAGACAGTCGCGGCAGAGCACTAACGAAGGGGCTCATCAAAATTTCATTGACAATATACACCCTGGCTTATTAATAGAACCAACTAATATTTTTCAGATAAGTTTTGCAGGGCAATTTTGTAAATTAAAGGACGGAGCGTGATCTGTAGAAGAGGCCAGACTCACATTCAGAAGAGGGCAGAATCACAGATGTGAGGAAATACAAACAAAAATAAAGTAGCTGAACAAAGGCAAGCTCCACGTCAAGGAACTGTCCACCCTACATGTACCATGAGGACACCTGAATTTCTAACATCGATAGGACGGCAAACCACTAATTTTCCTTCTTAATATTGCAGCATGATGGTGGTAAGAACACGTTACATTGTAATTCAATTTTACCTTAGATTATTTTATTAACTTAGGATTGTTTAACTTGTGTGGATTTCTAGTGTTTATTTTATGTGTTTGTACATTTGATCATCTGTTTCTTTTTGTCTAGGATTGATTGACATGTGTACATTTGTAGTGTTTATTTTATGTGCTTGCACACTTGATCATGTTTTGTCTTTTTTCTTATTTCCAAAATGTATAACTTTTTTCCTTGTTAATATGTGTCATGGTTTTACCTCGCCTCTGAGAGATCGATCTTTGTAAGACTGTTTCCAGGCCCTAACCACGAATTTGCGGTGTTGGAAACAGACTGACGTGCCCAAGAAAACTCCCTCTCCCAGTAGTTAGTTTGTGTAGCATTGCGTAGAGCTTGGTAGTTGTTTGTTTGTGTTTTTTTGTTTTTGTTTTTTTGTTGTTTTTTTTTCATAGTGCTGCATGCTGCATGAGTAAAAGTAACTTTGCTTCACTAACACTAACCCTGAGAGTCCTGCCTTAACCCTCGAGCTGTCGCGCTGGCGCACTGAGTGCGCCATAGTTAAATAAACATGGTTTTCGTTATGTTGGTAACAATGGAGACGTTTGAAACTCTAGCTATTCCTCCACTGTTATCCCTACTATTGTTGTGTGCAGTCTGGTAATTGTCGGTGCTCAAGAAAATTCTTAATAGGAGAATTTGTGAAGCGCTGTCATAACTGGCGCACTCAGTGCGCCGTGCGACTGGTCATGTTAGTTTTTTTTTTACTTTCTCAGACGTAGTGTTGTATTTCAGTTACGTTATTCCTATGGTCCGTGTACATGAGAATTCTTTATTTTGGGGCAAGGAAGCGTGTAACCAGCGAGCAACTCGAGTGGTTCTTGAATAAAGATCTAGAGTTTTGAAAGATGTAGGCAGTATATCGGATGATGACACTGATGATGAAGAAGAGGTAATTACTCAAAGTGACCATGACACTGAAACTGAACAAGAGTACGAGTTTGATGAAAATGAAGACAGTAACTGTTAGTCAGGATGTATTGTTGGTTGCTTAGTGGAAAGGAACAAAACAACTATGTGGATGAAAGTAGTTAGCACAGCCGCAAGCAAAGCCAGAAGTAAAAATATTGTAAAAACATTTCCAGGACCAAAGGCTATTGCTAGGGATGTAACAACCTATATTTCTGGATTCAGTAAGATAATTAGTATGGAAATGATTGATATAATTGTACATTACTCAAACAAATACATTCAGCTCCTACCTGATTATCAAAGAGAAAAAAAAAGGAAACGACGAGTACTGAAATTCTTTACTTTATCTTTTCGGAATAAAGAACGCTAATCATACGAAAGTAATGGATATGTGGAATACCGATGGATCAGGAATCGAAATTGCAAGAGCTGTGATGAGCTACAGGCGATTGTGTTCTTGCTACGTTTTATTCGTTTTGGTGATAAAACAACTAGAGCAGAGAGAAGAAAATTTGATACGTTGGCTGCAGTACGCTTCATTTTGGAAGAGTTTGTCACCAACTGTAAAAGTACGTACACTGTCAGTGAGTTTGTAACCATTGATGAAAAACTGAAGCTTTTCGGGGACGTTGTGGATTTGTACAATATATTCCCAACAAAGCTGTCAAATATGGCATGAAGAAATTCGCATTTTGTGACGCGAAAACATTTTTTACAAGCAACCTCCAGGTATATTGTAGAAAGCAACCTGAAGGACCTTACGCAGTCTCCAATTCAGCTTCAGAAATAGTTCACAGGCTAGTGAGTCATATAGAGGGATCCAACAGAAATATAACAATGGACAATTGGTACACAAGCTGTACCTTGGCCATATCACTATTACAGAAAAAGCTTACATGTATTGGGACACTGAGAAAAAATAAACGAGAAATTCCCTTGGAATTTTTGCCTAGGAGAGATCGAGCACCAGGTTCGTCCCTTTTCGGGTATAATAAAGATATGACATTGGTTTCGTACGTGCCAAAAAAGAACAAGGCGGTTCTGTTGGTGTCAACTATGCATGATTCAGGTACTATCGATGAAGATTCATGTAAGCCTGATATTGTGATAGATTATAATGCCACGAAGGGGGGGGGGGGCGTTGATACAGTCGACCAGATGTGCAGCACATATTCTGTGGCTCGTATTACGAGAAGATGGCCCTTGGTAATCTTTTTCGCTCAAATGGACATAGCAGGCATCAACGCCCATATCCTATTTTATTCAAATGGACAAAATCATAAGGTGTCAAGAAGGATTTTTTTAAAAAAAAGAACTTAGCTTATGATCTCATGAAAGCACATCTAGTAGAAAGGGCCAAAATTCCAAGCCTTCCTAAGGATAGTTCGCTGTTGCTTCAAAAGTACCAGACAACATCTGAGCAACTTTTGCAGCCTTCTTCTAACAAACGAGGACGGTGTATTATTTGTGGAAGAGCCAAGAATGTTAACACAACAATAAAGTGTGATTCATGTAAGAGTTTTGTTTGCAGGAAGCATGTGATTATTAGTTACTCGTGTGAAAAGTGTCATGTTGCAACTACAGACTCAGAAGACTAATGATCCTTGACTTCTCTGAAATTACTGACTTGGGCAGTCTGTAAGCTGTTACAACAACATTTCAGTAGACATTCAGTACGAACATATTTGTTTTCAAAGCTGATAGTAAAACATAATCTTTTGCAGTTAAATTGTATGATTTAATTCTTGGATTTTCATCTACGTTTATAATAAGAAGTGCCATTAAGTGTCACATTAAATAATGAACCATTTTTTGTAATGAAAGTGTTAAATATTATATACAATTTCTTCATTAGAAATGTAGTATTTGGATTTGTGGTGTCGAAATAAATTCGTATTAATTAGTCAAAAATGTGTAACATTTCGATACTATTCATGCCTGAGTGAGTGATAGTACATCTACCTTTTAGAAAATTAACTATAAACATTAGTACTGTCATGAGTTCATGTGAAAAGTGTGGCCGGCCTCAGTGGCCGAGGGGACTGAGGCGCTCCAGTCACGTCTGCACGGCCACTACGTTCGGGGGTTCGAATCCCCCCTCGGGCATGGATATTTGTGCCGTCCTAGTTCGTAAGTAGTTCATAAGTAGTTTGTAATTTTAGGGACTGATGACCCTGTAGTTAAGTCCCATAAGCTTAACAAACATTTGAACATTTTTGAAAAGTGTGATAAAACTGAGTCAAAGTACGTGGCGCACTCAGTGCGCCACGCGACTGCTCCTGCACCATGAAAATGCGCGGCTGCTCTAGGGTTAAAGTTTAAGTTATTTATTATAAATATATTATGCTCAATACGATATTTAGTGAGAGGATAAACTATTCTTCTTCTACTATTATGTGTTATTTCAATGTAATATGTAAATTTTTGGGTTTTGCCCTTCAATTGATGGGATGTAGAATTTATATATAATGTCCTTAATGTTAAAATATTTATTAAGGACTAAAGGCCTAGACGTTTTGTTCGCCACATGGCTAATTTAATTGAAATTTTTATATATATCTATGAGTGTTTTAATTTTAACCTTTTTCTGTATGAGCCTCTATCGAGGTTATTTGTATTTTTGTTAAATGTTTTGTTTAAATAAGGAGGCACTCCACGTTTGTGACACGATGGAGTTCCTCATAAGTTTAATATGTCATGTGGTAACATGGTGCACCAAGTGTTGACAGCTATCTGAGGTTGTCAGAGGCCAAGACGGAGGCATACATCCATGGACTTTCCTCTCGGAAGGCAGTGGTGTGAAACCGACCTGGGGGTTGGCAGCGTCCACGGGGAGACGGAAGATGAGCGGCCGTCCTATCAAAATTGCTAACTGCGTCCGGTCGAGCTGTGCCAGCCGGGTACACAATGCTACTGGTCCTCGGTGCGCACAAAAGAGTTGGGTGATAAGCAGCAACACACAAGCGTAGAGTAACATATACAGATGAGAAGACCCCCCTAAACCACTGTCCTACGCTCCCCTAGTAGTTCCGTAAGATACTAGCAGGTGTCAGGCGGTTCCACGGCGTAGGGTGCCTCTCGCACGTCAGAACGTAGCGTGGAGGGGAGGCTGAGGGGAGAGCTCGTGCCGCCTGCCACGAGGCCACGGCTGTGTCCGGCTTGCTGCTGTTTGAGAGGAGGTGCCATCGACAAGGAATGTCAAATCGATTCCATATTTCTGGATTTCCGGAAGGCTTTTAACACTGTACTCCACAAGCGGCTTCTAATGAAATTGCTTGCTTATGGAATATCTCCCCAATTGTGCGATTGGATTCACGATTTTCTATCAGAAAGGACACAGTTCATAGTAATTGACGGTGAGTCATCGAGTAAAACAGAAGTGATTCTGGCGTTACCCAGGGAAGGGTTATAGGTCCCCTACTCTTCCTTGTGGTTATAAACGATTTAGGAGACAATCTGAATAGCTCCCTTAGACTGTTCGCGGACGATGCTGTCGTTTATGGATTAGTGAAGTCAACAGATGATCAAAAGAAACTGCAAAGCGATTTAGACAAAATTTCTACATGGTGCGAAAATTTGCAATTAACACTAAATAATGAAAAGTGTGAAGTAATACACATGACCACTAAAAGAATTCCGCTGAACTTCAAAATCACGATGAAACAGTCAAACCTTAAGGTCGTAAATTGTACCAAATACCTAGGAGTTACAGTTACGAACAACGTAGACTGGAGAGAACACATAGAAAATATTGTGGGGAAGGCGAACCAAAGAGACTGCCTACATCACACTTGTGCGTCCTCTCTTGGAGTACTGTTGCTCATTGTGGGACACTCACCAGGTGGCACTGACGGAAGATATTGAGAAGGTTCAGAGAAGGGCAACTCGTTTTGTTTTATCACGTTAGTGGGGGAAAGCGTCACGGAAATGCTGCCGCCAACCTACACTTCGCGTAAAGACCACAAAGATAAGATCAGGAATATTAGGGCTCATACGGATGCATGCAGGCATTTGTTTTCCCTCGTCCTACATGAGTTTGGAACAGGAAAGCAAGTAACTATTAGTGGTACTGAGTACCTTCCGCCACGCATCTATGGGTGGATTGTGGAGTATGTATGTAGATGTAGATATGTTTTCTATCATGTGATTTTTGTACCTGTTATAACTCAACTAAATGTGGTTGTAGTATCTCTGGTCCTTCTTTCCAATGTCCGGCAATGTAATATTGTAATATCGGTATATTTTCTGAATGTGTTGTTTTCTTAACTCTCCTTCTAAATACTAAGTAATTAATTAGGCAATTATTTCCATGTTTTCATTATAGTTTCTGAAATCCAAGTGCTCCTAATATCCAGCAATAAATGAAATATCTCTCAAATTGAAAATCCACCGGTCTATACAACTGAAGACACGCTGTGCAGACAGACATAAATCATGTATGAAATATCTACATCAAGTAACGGATGTATGCATTAATATTTTCAATAAAAACACTATCCTGTCCACAATGCACTATAGATCACACACACACACACACACACATACACACACACACACACACACAGACACACAGATCACAATAAATTCATTTAAAAAATAATAAATTTTCAACAGTTGAGATCATTATTATTTTTATTGATCTTACATGCTACTGATACGTCATCTTTGCTTATTTCAATATACAACATGTGCGTGGGATGTTTTATATATTTTAAACGGAGCGGGAAGGTTATCTTTTGCCACTGAGGGTACTTCCGTTTATATTACTCCTCATTTTTTCAAACAAAAATCTCTACAAATCTGTGAGGTTTAACCTAAATATGTTTTTTGCTATCGTATAGTGCTACCAACCGAAATATAGACAGAAAATATATGGATTATTCAGTTGCATAAATTCACCTGATGAAATATTAACTCCTTCGAATCGCGTGTTGGTTATGAATGAAGTATGAATGGTTACAGCAAACTCGTAGTTTTAGCTGACGAAAGAAGTTGGCTTTCGTTGTGGATACATCAGAGAGGACTATTTAAATATTTCGAAAGCTATTATACGGGCTGATTCATAATTCAGACTACACGGTTGTAGGTGCAAAGGGTACTCAGCTCGTAATATTTTCTGATAAACACACGCATGGAAATGCGTCGTTTGGAAAACAAGCGACTTTGAGAGAACGTCGAAAGATACGTTGCATTTGCATCAACCAACTCATAGTAGTACGAACAGCAATATATGCTCGTAGTGTCAACCAAGTGTTGTACCACACAAAAAGTATCTGCGGACAAGGTTCTCATACACACGGTCCGAAAGTCTTTGGGTGTGCTGACCTACGATGTAACCGTTAAACCCCCACAGAAAAACGCCCAGAAATGTTAAATCGGGTAATCGTGATGACATACGAACTGATGACTGTTTGCTGAAGATGCTGACGTATATCGCGTGGAAAATGGGGTGGCATACCAACGAGTAGGAACCATTTGAGCGACGATGTTTAATGGCGGGTGTTGTTGTTGTTGTTTTGAGGGGACTAAACAACTTGATCATCAGTCCCCTGTTCCTAACTAAGAGTTGAGTGTTATAATCTTAAAAAATAAAACACGAGAATAGAAACTCACAAAAGGGACAGACTGACAATTAATAATTCGCTGACAACACAAAAGAAAGACACACAATAGGTAAATACCAAGACAGGAACTGAGCTAAAACTGGACAGCAGAATACCATGGCTGGCTGATCACGAAGATAATACAGGATGAGCCAGCCACGCTGCATACACTAAAAACTCCTAGGCATTCTATACAGAAGTCTTAAAAAGACGCAAATGTGATGTGGGAACCTTAAAGATCAGGCTTTCAGAAGATATATAACTGTCAAAACTACTCCACACCGACACACGGGCGGAGCCTCCACGCTGTAACTTACATAACACACATTAAGAATTACCAACGCATATTGTCAGACAGATGCAATAGACATCATAATCTTGTACGTGCAAAGGTTGAACAAACAATGGAGTCACTGCGAGGAATAACTGCTTGAACATAAATGCAAATACTACCCAATCTTGTCAGTTGCGCTGTTGTACTTAACCACAGACAATGCCTCCAAAACGTTTCAACGGGATGGAAGTGATCACTAAAGTGTTCCGAGTGAATTATCTGAGTCTATATGAACGTGGTCAAATTGCGAGTGGTCGTATAGTGGGTGTTTTGCGTCACCAAGGTATCTGTACTACACATAGAGTGAGAGGAGAAACATCAGCCTCTAAGTCACAACGCTATTAGAATCTAATATTGAGTGAAAATGACAGATGGTCTTTGACGAGGATCGTGACAAAACCAAGACATATACAGCTGCAAATCTCTCTGCTGAACTGAATGTTGCTCTCGCAATCCTTATCTGCAGCAATGCAGCACCGTGGGAGGTACGTAACTTGATAAGTGGAGGACGAGATTTCAAAATCTGCATCTCTGATTTAGATCTCAGTTGTAGGAAAACGTGGTGCCGCAGCTATAAACCCTGCACTATAAGGCAATAAAAGAAGTTCGTGTGGTCAGGTGAGTATTTCTTTCACAGTGTCTGCAGCTTCTGTCCCGGGATAGAGCTGGTTTACGCCATCCAGAGCCTATGATGCACAGTGCTTGCAGCCGTGATACTTGACGGGACTTGGATGATTATTTGCGATGGCAGATGGTAGTCTTGCGAATGTCAAGTATTTACTCTGCAAGGTTCCGTTACTATTAAGTATTATGCGCGCATTTTCGAGTTGGGTTCCGTCCCAGGGAACCATTATTTTCTTCATAATGGTGATGCTGTGTTCAAAACGACAGGGATGCTGTTGATGCAGCTTGCTTGCACCAGGATCAATATCTGAGCACGATAATAAACTGTCGCCGCAGGTCTGCATCTGGCTTTTATGCTCACTCGAATTATTCGGTGTACGAAGTTTCGCGAAACTCCGGGAGATGTCAAAGTAGTCGCTCGTCAAGCAAGAAGCAACTGCTTTGGACCTACCTCATGGGCCAATTACTAATCTGTGAAAGTATGAAAACTGCACTTCTCTTATTTTCAATCTCTAAAATACGTGACACGTCGTTTCAAGAAATTATTTTTCATAAAAACCTTTAAGTTCAACGTGAAGAGAGAAAAATATTAACTCTTTAATGCATGATTTCTTATTTGAAACTATAAAAATTACCACGATTAATGTATAGTGTGTATACACTGAGAAAAATATTGAAAAAAACTTTAAATTATTATGTACTACATGCAGCAAAACGTTCATAGGTGGTCAGCTAATATATAGCTTCCATGATGTAGCCGATGCAGTAAATGTTAAACAAACACACATGTTAGAAGTAACTCAATGCAGCTAACTGACGAACTGATTCAGTAGCACTCTGCAATTTATAATTTCTAGGACGAGCTACTAGCACATGTAACACTATGTGTAGAAGTAGCTACAAATGAATTTGTGGTAAAATGTTGATCAGTTTGAGAGATAATGGTAAAATAAGGTATGTAGCTGATCAGATACACTGTGTATGAAAGGGTTAATTCTGTTTTCAATAATATTTTAGTTCTATAAAGCTTCTCAATTGGGTTTGAAGAGAGGTACTTGGCTAAAAAATCTTGTATTTTTTACTTGTTGTGGTAACAAATTTATCATCTTAAAGAACCACTAAATTCTACACTGCTCGTAACAGTCATTCTGAAATGACGGTAGTTCGCAAGCGCGTTATAGATTTTTCAATTACTGCATTGAAAAAGTGAGAAACAGGCACTATACTGATCATTACGTTTTAGACCATACTTCAATTAGAGCAAATGTGCGAGGAGACAGCATAAATAAAAAGAGAAATTAGTGGAAATGATTCAAACGCGTGGAGATATGTAACTCCCAGACCGGCGAACTTTATTAAGAAATATTTTTCCCGCTATCCCCATCCCAATAACTTCGTGTTAGTTTCTCGGTGTAGGAATTTGAATCCCGACCAAACCAAACGCCAATCTAAAGAGGAGAGAATGTTGACTGAAGAGACAGGGAGCAGACTGTGACAAAGAAGGGACAGAGACCATGCAAGAGGTGAAGAACAGGACAGAGAGTCCGTATTTTCTGTGTTAAAAGAGCGCGAATATATTCGCATGCCATAATGTTTGCTGAAGAAGGGGGGATGAGGATGGAGGCAGCTGTTTCTTCTCATTTCTATCATTGTCTTTTAAGCGCGAAAATATTCACCTTTTATTTACTCTGAAAAGAGAATTTATCCACTGCTATCAGTCACTCGATAAAACCTATTGCTCTAAGTTCGTCACAAATCCCCCTTTAGCTTTTGGCAACACTTCTTTTACTTTAATTTCGAACTACAGCAGCAGCGATGAAAAGAGTTAACATTACATACATGTAGGCACTATTGCCAACGTATTACACACGAGGTTTCAGTGGGTTAGAGCTAACACACTATTTGAAATAAACAATAAAAACTAATCCGGGTTTCCTATGACCCCGGTCTGGGGCGCGAGTATTAAAAAAACTTTTCAGAAATTTTGGATATGAACGTTTCGTGAGCACAGAGAGAGAATAATACGAAACTAATGAAACCAACTAATGTTTTACGTGTGCAACGGTGAATTGTTTGCAAACTTAACATCAATAATTGGTCACATTAACGCATCTTGAATGAAATAACATATTTGACACTTGTTTATACATGGAAGCGTGATTGTTTAAATACTTGGGAGAGGGTTACTGATTGCGCATTAATTGATGACTTGTGAGTGTCAACCAGAAGTGGCAATCAGTATACAGCTAGTTTACACCTTAGTATTATTATCCTCTCCACCGACCGGTTCCCTCATTTGTACCGTTAACTAATCTATGTAGATTCGCGTCAGAGGCAATACAATCAACCCGTGTAATTGTTTCCAGGTTAGCCATAACCTGATTTGCACGCAACACAGCTCTCGAAACTAAATTAGTTCGTCTACATACTCGCGAATCCGATACAAATTGTGCTAATCTACATTTCCGCACATAGGAGGATCACAGTTTCTCTGTCATGCTGTTCCCAACTTAAGTATCTGTCTTTAGTGGAATAGAAAAGAAAAAAACGAAGGCTTTTGTAGGACGCTACACAACAGCTAAGGTATCACACGCTGCACAATCGAGTCAATTTAAAATATAGAAAGGCATGCAGACATGGTTGCAATGCCGGAATGATTCGATTGAAAAGGAAGTATCCAGTTTCATTGGTAGCACTATTACCCAATTACACAATTGCTCCCTGTATAAGGAACATGAAACTCCACCTCATACAAGTTCAAAAATGTTCAAATGTTTGTAGATCTTATGGGATATAACTACGGCGTCATCAGTTCCTAAACCTACAGACTACTTACGAACTAGCTTATACTAAAGACGGCACAAACATCCTTGCCCGAGTGGGGATTCAAACCCCCGACAGCAGCGGCCGTGCAGACGGAGACTGACACGCCGCAGACCGCTCGGCCACTGCGGCCTGCCATACAACTTCCTTCACGTTGTTATTGTATATGAGGAACGGACTACTAAAGGGAAAATTCCTAAATTAATTACAGTTCATCCACTCTAAAACTATACCCTATCAACTTTGTATTTTAAAATACCTTCTATCTTATTAGGGCAAATTTGGGGGAAACGGACACGAGGGTAAACGTACACAACGCTGGAAATGTCGAAGAATCATCTTGTCGAATTAGACAACATTGATCTTGTTAATCATATTACTGAAATATGTTGTATACGAGTGAATGCGGTAAGCATGGATTTGTTTGGGGTATTTTTGTCTCAGGTGCTGTAATCAAACTACATGAAATACTAAAATTTTCACCGGGGCCAGGACTCGAACCCAGACACACGGGCTACCTTCACCTGCACGAACTACTGGAGCATGCCGCTGTGCAATAACCGAACGCTCTAAGGCATCTTGCTGCGGACCGCACGGTTGCTCGCCATCGGAGGTTCGAGTCCTCCATAGCGTATGTCTGTGTGTATGTTGTCCTTAGGTTAGTTTAAGTAGTTTTTAAGCTTACGGACTGATAGCCACGGTAGTTAAGTCCCATAGATTTGCAAATATTTGAACATTTGAACTTAAGAACGTATCCCGAAGGACCGAAAATCCCATATTTTCTCCTACTTTGACTATTGTACTCCACGGCTCGCAGCTAACCCTGTATTCTCGCCAGGAATCTGGTCCTTGGCTGTATCCGCACTGAAATAAGCGTCAAACCTCGACTACGTGGATTACAAGTAACAATTGCGGCATCAGTTCTTTCGAGTCCGAAAGAACAGTTACAGCTATCCTTAACTCTGATATGTATCGTTTTAAACATCCTCTTTCTGCCACAAAATTCTGCGTATGGAATGATTTTGTTCAGAAAAATCTTTGGGAGATAAGGATTGTTTGTAATTGAATGAT
Source organism: Locusta migratoria (assembly GCA_026315105.1). NCBI lineage: Eukaryota > Metazoa > Arthropoda > Insecta > Orthoptera > Acrididae > Locusta > Locusta migratoria. The sequence continues at coordinate 719,163,382 of CM048755.1, read as the reverse complement.
TTCATGCTGGTTCTACTATGTCGAGAGGGAGGAGTGTGGTGGGGCAAAACGGAAAAATCGGAATTTTTCGATAAAATAGTAATAGTAGTCCTGCAAATATTTTTAAATGGCTACTAATTAATAATAATATATGTCAGTGTTCGTTATGGAATACTGTGTTTATCTGACAATTGGGACTATCATTGCAGAAATATGGAACCGTGCAACTACAATCTAGAACATTGGGAATTGGTTCAACGCTTGTGAGAGTCGTCCCAGCAAGTCGAATCCCTTGCTTGAGGAAGTGTTTGCTCTCGCAGTTGTCTACGAAGACCCCACTAATATCACTAAACCATGTACCGACATGTTACAACTGTACAAGGAAATAATCGAGTGGAAGATCTGCAGGCACAACCAACAAAGAAGGTCACCACTGCAGTGGGCTTACCCATTTTTTATCCCCTCAGTCAAAAAACTTTTTCAGCGCTTGATTTATAATCTTTTTAAATTTTGCCCTTAATTTCTCCATCCAATCTTACCGGAACTAAACGATGTCTATTCAATGCCATGTGGCACATAAACAGTTATTTATCAGCTCTTTCTAGCAAAAACGCTCTTTTTTTTTTGATTGATTTATTAACATGGTATCCATTGTCACTATGACAAGATCAGGTTCACCTGGTTCTTCACTTACATTAGTGATAAGTGCAGGCGTGTTGGACCCCACAAGAACTAAAATATTTCCATTGCCTGTCGGCTGTCGATTTATCCGCTTAAGACAGTTTACGGAAAATTGTTTCTACAGTAGTTCGCAATACTGCTGGTCTGTACCACTTGCAATAAAACCATAGACTCCCAGTTTATATCAAGTTAAGGTCGCCCCTAACTAATAATGGAAAATCCAGGTATCTTCGCGCAACCGAGTATAACTGTCATTTTAATGATCCTAGAACTGCACGGTAGAATAACATTCATTTGAATTATGCTAGAATTGTCACGGTAGAATCGGGCGGCCGATAGAAACACCCCAATATTCACTTCAGTTTTTCTAGACCTGTTACCCCTGTCCACACACTAACATTGTGCCTAATTTGGTTTTCCGATATATACTCTGTGTCTCGCCAAATATTTTATAACTTAGTATGTCGGGATTCAGTCAAATCTCTCAACAAATTTCCTACAATTCATTAAATTAGTTAACTTCTTTATGAATAATTTGACAATTTACTACAATATACAATTTACGTACCTAAAATACTTTCACTAGTTATGTTCCCCATAAAATATTATAGTAAAAGATCGTTTGTATATATCCATAAATGTTTCTAACTTGAAGTAATACTTAAGCCATTTGCACATTTCTTTTACAGCGATTTTTTAAAAATTCCTTTCACACATAATTATATTTAGTCTCGCTCAGAATATGTGACGTATTGCATGAAATTCATCCGTGATTGTTGGACTAAATGAATTTTACCCGGAAAAAGAGGACTGGGGAGTTTCCGAGAAAAGGGAATGGTAGATGTGGTCTTGCATCTGTTTCATAATATCAACGTCCGAGAACTCTTAACCAGAATCGTGCGTCAATTTGGACCGTCAACAACAATAAAACCGCCTAAAAATGGAAACGCACGGGGTTTTAGTTCCACGCGCCGGTCTAATCTCAGAACGTTGTAAGGTGTTCTAGCGTTCGAGAGCTCATCGCGCGCCGGCTACGGTGGCCGAGCGGTCTGCGGCGTGCCAGTCACGGTCTGCACGGCTGCTGGGGTTCGAATCCCTCTTCGCGTATGGATGTTTGTGCCGACTTTAGTACAAGCTAGTTCATAACTAGTTTGTAAGTTTAGGGACTGATGACCCCGTAGTTAAATCCCATTAGCTCTACAAACATTTGAACATTTGAGCTCATCGCTTGAAATTTACTAGAAGGGGAGGTAAGTGCCCCGCTGGCTCCAATTTGACCCGCGATTCCAGATAAGAGATTCTTTTTGGTCTCTGTATGTTGTAGTGTTTCGATGTATGTTGTAGTGTTTCAGCACAATGCATCGTGATAAAGAAATCTGTGAACTATTATTAGACGACAATTATTCAGTCGCAGAATCTTTAAATGATTTACAACCTTGTGATGCAGGAACATAAGTGAGGATGACAATGCACAACAAAAAATTCCTTCTTACTCAAGTAATTCTTCGTGTGATGATTCAGTACAAGGAGATAGCCATCTGTCAAGTAGTACATATTTTTTAGGCAAAAATCTATTCAGTTGGTCTACTCATCCACCTTGTTGGTCCTAATATTGACAACATTTGGGACATTTCCATGTTTCGTTGTCAATATTTTTATTCCGAGTGATATAATAGAGAGTCCCTGTATATGTTTTGGGAAAGTTTTGATAAAGCATACAGTATATGTAGGATTTTTCATCTAATCCATTTTTGTAATCATATAGAATGCCAAAGTAAGGTACTAAAATTATTCTCAAATATGAGGGCTGGGACTTAAGGATAAAGAATAACACAATTTAAAATTTACAAGTCGATTTTTATTTGAAATGAAGTTTGTTTTAGCACACCCATTACGAATTTAGGTATTAATTATACCTTTTATAGCAATTAGATGGATTTTTTATTCAAGGTTATATATGGGCCCATAATTGCAATTATGTTCATGAAAATAACGATCCAGTTATGGAACAGAAGCCCGCGCTGTCATTTATATAACGTACTTTACGAGTTAACAACGCTTAGTTTCGTATCATGCAATAGACGTCATAAGCTTGTACGTACAAAAGTTGGGGAAAAATGTAAATACCGAGAGAAATAAGTGCTTGAAAATAAATGCAGATATTAGCAAATCCTGATGATACCGTTGCTGTATTTGACGATTTTGTATCCTCCGGATGCTGTTCTGTGAACGGTAGGTTCGGGAGGTGGGCCGTGGCTAGCTAGGATTGTGGACAAGGTATACAACCGGAAGAAGTGATAAGTTCGCATATACTTTTATTATAACTCAAGATAATACTCAACTTTTATGTGTTGTGCTTGTGGTACACTGCTGTCTAATATATAGTACACAGTTCTGCAATACATCAGTCATTTGTAGTGTTCCGGGATGTCGCTGTAGACGGATCTCTGCTACACTGACGTACTCTTTTTTTTTTTTTTTTTTTTTTTTTTTTTTTTTTTTTTTTTTTTTTTTTTTTTTTTCTATGGGACTTAACTACGGGGTCATCAGTCACTAAACTTACAAACTACTTATGAACTAGCTAATCCTAAGGACGGCACAAATATCCATGCCCGGGGGGGGATTCGAACCCCCGACCGTAGTGGCCGTGCAGACCGTGACTGGAGCGCCTTAGTCTCCTCGGCCACCGCGGCCGGCCTGACGTACTCTCCCGCTGACTCGTCGACTGCTAGACTGAACGTATTCCTCCGCTTTACTGCTTTCGTGGCAGTCGGTGTGCCGGCGTATCTTGGCGTGCCCTCTTCTCCTGATTAGCCGAAGCGCAGCGCAAGGCAGAGAGGTACGATACTTGAGGCGCCCACAGCGGTCGAAGTACTGTGACGCGAGTTACCGCATCTTCATGAAGTGGCGCGGCGACTTGCACGCATTGCCGGCGTTGTGGCGAGTGGCGACGCCACAAAAGACGACACATGGCCACTTTGTTATACGAGGTAAAATAAAAAATTATCTACACTTTTGCCCTAATGTTTGTTACATTGCACACTTTCTCTTCTGTCCCGCACATCTCGTTGTTATACTGTTGTGCTAATGCCGTGACAGTTTCATTTCATTTCCATCATTTTTCTTCCTTCTGTTGAAGATGTATCATGGAAACTCCATTAGAGATGTTCACCAATGAGGAACAACTATCGGTGATCCCATTTCTGTGGTCGGAGGGTGTCGATGGGGCAGACATTCATCGCAGACTATCATCGAAATATGGGAGAAGTGCACTCTTACGTAAAACTGCGTTTTTGTAGCTCGAGAAGTTTCAAAGTGATCGAATAAGTGTCACGCATGAAGAGTGGGCGGGACGACTATCAACTTCCACTACAGATGACAACATTCAGCAATTTCGAGAGATGGTTCTGGCGAAAAGGTGAACCACTATCGACGAAGTAGCATCCGATTTGAACATCAGCCATGGGTCCGCCCATCACATCATCGACAACGAGCTCGGTTTCCATCCGCAGGAAAGGTTATTTTAATCGTGTTTTGGGACGCAAAGGTCCCATACCGGCAGAGTTCATGGGAAAAATAGTAAGAAAGGAGATTATTGTTTAATGTCCCGGCGACAGCGTGGTCATTAGGGGAAGGAAATCGGCCGTGCATTTTGAAATGAACCATCCTGGCATTTGCCAGGAGTGATTTAGGGAAATCACGGAAAACCTAAATCTGGATGGCCAGAGGTGGATTTGAACCACCATCCTCCCGAATGCTAATCCAGTGTGTTACCACTGCGCCACCTCGCTCGGTTTCTACATCTACATAGGATACTCTGCAAATGACATTTAAGTGCCTGGCAGAGGGTTTATCGAACTACCATTATACTATTTATCTCCCATTCAAAAGCAAATGTTTGTAAATCTATCGGACTAAAGTGCGTGGTCATCAGTCCGTAGCTTATAAACTACTTAAACTAAGGGCAAACACACACACCCATGCCCCAGGGAGGACTCGAACCTCCACGGCGAGCAACCGCGTGCTCCGCAGCGAGAAGCTTTAGACCGCTCGGCTACTCCACCGCGGCTATCTCCCATTCCATTCTCGAATAGCGCGCGGGAAGAACGAACACCTGAATCTCTCCGTTCGAGCTCTGATTTCTCGTATTTTATTCTGATGATCATTTCTACCTATGTAAGTGGGAGCCAACAATATATTTTCGCATTCGGAGGAGAATGTTGCCGATTGGAGTTTCGTAAGTAGCTCACGACGCAGCAATAAGCGCCGTTGTTGTAATGATTCCCATGCCAGAATCAAATGTTCAAATGTTTGTAAATCTATCGGACCAAACTGCATGGTCCCATGCCAGATCATGTATCATTTCCGTAACGCTGTCTCCCCTGTATCGCGACAATACGCAAAGAGCTGCCCTTCTTTGGACTCTTTCTATGTCCTCCGTCAACCCCACCTGATAAGGATCCCACAATGGGCAGCAATACTCCAAAAATGGACGGACAAGTGTAGTGTATGCAGTTTCTTTTGTAGTTATGTTGCATGTTTTAAGGGTTCTGCCAATAAAACGCAGTCTCTGGTGCGCCTTTCCCACGACATTATCTAAGTGTTCTTTCCAATTTAAGTCTGAAGTAATAGTAATTCCTAGGTATTTTGTGAAGTTTACGGCCTTCATCGAAAAGGGAACGATTATCAACAGTTCTAGGTATAGTTAGTTGTTGGAAAAGAGGTTTGCTATCGCCACACACGGTCCATCACACTGTTGAAACCATCAACAAGATAAAACTTGACCTATTGGAGCAAAAAAAAAAAAAAAAAATGTTCAAATGTTTGTATAGGTTATGGGACTTAACTACGGGGTTATCAGTCCCTAAACTTACAAACTACTTATGAACTAACTAATTCTAAGGACGACACAAATATCCATGCCCGAGGGGGATTCGAACCCCCGACCGTAGTGGCCGTGTAGACCGTGACTGGAGCGCCTCAGTCCCCTCGGCCACCGCGGCAGGCTATTGGAGCACCTTCCTGCTGCCTAGATCTTGCTACAAGTGAGTTTCACTTGTTTGGGCCACTCAAGGATGCTTTGCGTGGTCTATGATTTGCCTTAAATATGAACGTGCGAAATGCGTTGCAAAGCTGGCTTCACGACCAACCGAAAACGTTTTACTTGGAAGGAATACGTAAGCTCGACGACCGTTTGGCCAAGTGAATTGAGAAGGAGAGAGATTACGTAGGAAAATTATGTGCATTGTATACCCCTAGCTTAATGTTAATAGATAGTAGTGCAATGAGATATAAGTGGTTGCAGCAGTGTTATGAGTGAACTGTATCGGATGCAAGTAATCAGATAACGTGATTGTCAGTGGTCATATTGTGGATGTTTCCGTCACCGAGGTATTTGTACCACACTCAGGAAAAGAGAAAAAAATATCGTCCGCCAAATGATAATAGGTTATTAACGAATGTTAAGTGATCGTGACAGACAAACATTGACGAGGACAGTGGAAACTGAGAATGACAGATGGAAAACTCACTGCAGAACTGAATGTCGCACTGTCAAATCCTGTCTGAACAAATACAACACGAAGGGTCGTCCATAAGCCAGTAATTGCAGAGCGAGGGGAAATTCGAAATCCACGCATAAGAGATGGAAATTTCCGTAGTAGAAAAGCGTGATGCTGAAGTTATAAAACCTGCAGTAAAGAACAATAGAAGACAGTCATTTGGTCTCGGGAGTATTGTTTTACACAACCTCCAGCTTCCAACCTGGAATACGCCTGGCCTACGTCATCCTATAAGCATACGTTGTACCACAATCGACACTGAGAAGAGAACAAAAAATTCGGAGGTATTCCGTTTCAGGGCGTGCACGAAAAAGGACACTGAGGAGTAAATCAGACCCCATAAAATTTACGCAGTACGTCTAATAAAAGGTACCCGTCATGCATTGTGATAAATATAACCGTGGCGTCTTTGTGCCATAATAACAATGGAAAGGAAACGCTCACTTTTCTCAAAGAGTGTTTTACAATACTAAAATGTAAATTTGCTCAGTGGACTATTATTGTTATAATAAATAATACGATACACAGAGAGGTGCGCAGAATAAGGTTCAGTGATTCTTAATCTGATTCTGTAATGTCAGAAATAAGACACTGTAAATTTCAAAAAGTTAACGATTTACACTTTTCTTAGGCCTCGCTATCGAAACAGTTTATAGGCCGTACTTGTCTTAGCATAGTCACCGTGATATCACAAGCTCATGCAATTATGTAGTGACATTAAAGGGTATATTGTTGTGAAAGGAAAATAGTTTTGCTTCTAATTACTGGAATAATGAAATATTTTGTAATCTTACAGCTAAGTGGTGGTACGCGAATTTTGTAATGCAGGATGTGGAAAATGTTTTGAAATTGTTAACTGGTCTTTAAGTATTCTGAGCATTAGTGCTGCTAACATTTTCTTTCGTTATTTGTTTTGTTATTGTAATTTTTTTAACAATAATGGTGCTTTCAATTTCACTTGTAATCTAGACTCCATTATTTTCTAGTGGCACAATCTTAATTTATTATAATTTATCTTTATTATTACTTAATGTTGTGTACTTTACTACATTATTTGAGCAATATTTCAGTGTATAAAACAGTGATCACTATTTTCAACTGCTAAACATTGCCTTCAGAACTGAAAATTGGTTAAAATGTCACAAGTCGGAAATATTAAGGAATATAGTATCATTAACAAGAATAATTACCAAAGGCTGTTTTAAGTTGGAATCAGAGAACAAACTTCCATTGATCAACTCGTGAGAGTAGATAAAACACTTCGTTATTAACTGTTAACATCCATACATGAATGTCAACTACCGAAAAAAAAATCATGGATGTTTTCCGAAGGCAAGGATGTGACACTACGTGCAACGGAATTCGATTGGAAATATACCGCACAGTCGCATTTAAATTATAAATATGCAAAACACACAAACATAAGTTACTTTACTATCAGTGCCCAATTCCTTGATTAGTTCTGCATTTATATCATTGTTTGCCCCTACTTCTTCCCCTCTCTCCCTCATCCACACAGATACTCTCTCTCTCTCATACCCACACACCAACACATCCTCCCACCCATGGAAACACATACACAAGCTGACATTATGTTGATTCCATTCTGTTCGGCCATGTCTTCGTGCCACAAGACTGAAGGATGGTTCAGGTAAGCTCCTATCTGGAGCTGCAGATTTTATACTCCCTTGTTTATTCCAAGGCCTCACTTATTTTTAAAGCTAGATCCTTGTGCTCCAAACTTAACAGCGTGTGCTGCTGGATAATCACTACCCGAGATTAATAACACATAAGATGACACTGATTAAACTTCTTATTGAATTTCAAATTTGTTTCTTGTTCAAAATGTTTGTAAATCTATGGGACTTAACTGTTTGTTATGAGTCCCTAGCTTACAAACAACTTAAACCAAGATTAAAATTGTGTGCCGGAACCGGGACTCGAACCTGGGTCCTTTGCCTTTCGCGGGCAAGCGCACTACTGAGTGTGCTATCCCGACACGACTCACGATGCCGCCTCACAACTTTACTTCCGCCAGTACCTCGCCTCCTACTTTCCAAACTTCACAGAAGCTCTCCTGCGAACCATGCAAGACTAGCACTCCTGGAAGAAAGGATATGGTGGAGACATGGCTTAGGCACAGCCTAAGGGTTGTTTCCAGAATGAAACTTTCAGTCTGCAGCGGAGTGTGCGCTGATATGAAACTTCCTGGCAGATTAAAATTGTGTGCCGAAACCGGGACTCGAACCTGGGACCTTTGCCTTTCGCAGGCAAGCGCACTACCGACTGTGCTATCCCGACACGACTAACGATGCCGCCTCACAAGTGAAGTTTGGAAAGTCGGAGGCGAGGTACTGGCGAAGTTTGGAAAGTAGGAGGCGAGGTACTGGCGGTTTGGCGGAAGTAAAATTATGAGGCGGCATCGTGAGTCGTGTCGGGATAGCACAGTCGGTAGTGCGCTTGCCCGCGAAAGGCAAAGGTCCCAGGTTCGAGTCCCGGTTCCGGCACACAATTTTAATCTGCCAGGAAGTTTCATATCAGCGCACACTCCGCTACAGAGTGAAAGTTTCATTCTGGAACTTAAAACAAGTTAAACTAATCTAAGGAAAAGGCACAGATCCATGCCCCAGGGGAGGGGGGGGGGGAGATTCGAACCCCCTACGCTGGAGGTCGCGCGATCCGTAACGTGGCGCTTCAGACCGCTTGGCTACTCCCGCGCGGCGTGTTCTTCGCCTGAGGAGTTGAGTGACATGTGGTATAGATCTAAAGTGGAAATGCTTGACAGACAGTGATAATATTATAAATATGTTTAGTCCTTAGTCTTTAGTGGCTACTTCACTTATGTATATTACATACAGGATGATGTTTTATACGTTGCAATGGGATATAGCCTCTTCTAGGCTTTTTCTGTGTGCTGATGTCTCATTTCCACTTTATCACAACATAGCATACCAACAAAAAATTTTAGTGCCACCTATTACGGAAATTGCGTATTTTCGTAATATGCTAGAATAAATATGAAAACCACCACATAGGGCATACTCGCGGGTGCACGTGTGTGTATGTGTCTGTAAACAATCAGTTATGATTGAATGTGTTTTGGGTTTTAGTAATATACAAACGTACTACAGAACCACAGGAACTTCCTGTATCAGTGACCACTGAGGTGGGTGACAGGAACTTGAGCATGTAATGTTACTGTTACTTCCTGTGTTTATATAATACTTTGGCCTGCCGTAGAAGAAGTCAATTTCTTAATGTATATCTCAGGATGAAAGTTAGCAATAAAACACTTCATTATTATCTCCCGGCTCTTATTTTCTTAATGGGACCTGTCTGGCTCGTTGGGGAACAGCAAGTGTAAGCAGGATTACAAACGGAATAACCCAACACAGAATTGAAAAAAAAAATCTGTGTTTGTGGTGCTATATCTGATTATGTAGGTGACCGCGTGGCTCAGGTACCTACATCCTGGTTGCAGCGTGGTGCTTGACCTGGAGGCCACGGAATCGATTCCTCTTGGTGGAGAGAGTTTTCGTCAGCCGAATTTAGTCGGTACAGGGGCGGGCAGGCGACGACAGCCGCAAGTCATGAATTAGTCCGGCCCCACTGTGTACCGACGGCGTACTGGGGCACCAGCAGGCTACTGCTAAACGTGACCCGCGCCGCCCACTCTCAATGTTCACCTTTTCGTCTACATGGATTTACAACGTCTTAGTGTTAGCCGACCTGTTAAAATAATACGCACTGTAAAGGGTACGGATATTTGAGAGCTTGACAACATTCTCTCTCTCCTTTTTTTTTTTTTTCCCTTCTTTTTTTTTGGGGGGGGGGGGGGTTATCATTTAATGTATAAGTGAACAGGTCCCTGGCCTTATGTATGATTTTAGTCAAATAATAAAATGTAGATATTACTTATGCATTTTCGTGCATGACATACAGTTTCAAACACACACCTGATGCCGTATATACAACACCATTCCGACATGTTTCACATCAACCCTAAATCGTTCTGATTACTAATGAGTTCAGAAACTATATTCCATTAAAATCGTATCACGAGTAAAAGTGTTTCTTTTAACTTCTTCACTTAGGGCTCGTAAATCAAATGTTTGTACAGTCTATGGGACTTAACTACGGGGTCATCAGTCCCTAAACTTACAAACTACTTATGAACTACTTACGAACTAGGACGGCACAAATATCCATGCCCGAGGGGGGATTCGAACCCCCGACCGTAGTGGCCGTGCAGACCGTGACTGGAGCGCCTGAGTCTCCTCGGCCACCGCGGCCGGCAGGGCTCGTAAGATACAGTTTCTATATTGTAGCACTTTTTATTGAAAATAGCTAAACAGAAACTTATAACGTTATTCGAACACTGCCATGATCAACAGTAGGATGTTGTTCTTGGTATTTTATTAAAACGTTGAAATTCTGGAAACACACTACACTTAATTTTCGTAAGCTCTGCAATTTGTGTCGATCAGGAACCTGGTTCTAATAGTGGCCCAAGTTGTACCATCCTAATAAACCATGTCCACGAATTAAAAAGTGTACCAATTTTGCTTTAAGTATATGTTCTGCACTTTTGTTGTGACATTAGTATTTGCAACTGTTCAAATGTTTGTTAAGCTTATGGGAATTAACTGCGGGGTCAACAGTCCCTAAACTTACAAACTATCTATAGTTTACCTTACACTAAAGACAACACAAACATCCATGCCCGAGGGAGGATTCGAACACCCGACGGGGAACGGCGTCACGCATCGGAGCATAGCGCCTCAATGCGCTCGGCCACTCCGCCGCGACTTAGTATTTGTAATCGTTGCTCCATTACGTATCGGTAATTTGTCAATTGCCATAGTCTTTACATGAGTTGGTATTTATCATTTCTTATATCTAATACTTTTTTTGCATTCCATCTCCTCTGCGTAACATGCTATACCGTTCCTCTATCTTACGAACAAGTTTCTTTGCTTGTTTCCCAGCAGAGTATCCAATTCATGCAGCTGCCGATTTCTGCTCTTTTATTTCGATCACTTTGTATTTAGTTATTTACGCACTTACTTATTTCACAATGATTGCTCCTCAGGTCATTGACCAGCTGACTACATCTTGAAAATTTCGTTTGGAGCTTCCATCAATTTAGGAGTATGTTATGGATGGATATTTTCAGTCCACGCTTCGCGTCACATTATATCTCCTGCAGAAGAATTACGGGACATTTCGCTTCTTTCAGTAACGTTCCATGATAGGTTTCTTCCGTCAGACATATTCAAACCGAACATCACGTATTTAAATACACTGAAGGGCCAATACACTGGTACACCTACCTTATATCGTGTATGGCACCATCAGGAAACTGAAATGCCGCAACACGGCGTGGCATGGACTCCACTAATGTCTGAAGTAGTGCTGCAGGAATTTACACCACGCATCATGCAGGGCTGTCCGTAAATCCGTAAGACTGTGAGGGGTTGGATATCTCTTCTGAACAGCACGTTGCAAGGCATCACATATATCCTCAATAATGTTCATCTGTAGGCTCTGTTTGCCAGCGGAGGTGTTTCATTTCATAACAGTGTTCCTAGAGCCATAATATAGGAATTATGGAAATGTGGGATGTCGCATTGTTCTGCTGCAACAGCCCGAGTACGTCGTGACGCATAATGGACATGAATGCAGGAGGATCTGCATCGAAAACAAAGGAAGTAGGTTACAGTACACTTGTTCGCCCACAGCTTGAATATTGCTCACCGGTGTGGGATACGTACCAGTTGGGATTGATAGAGGAAGTGGAGAAGATCCAACGGAGAGCAGCGCGCTTCGTTACAGGATCATTTGGTAATCGTGAAAGCGTTACGGAGATAATCGCTAAGCTCCAGTGGAAGACACTGCAGGAGAGACGCTCTGTCGCTCGGTACGGGCTTTTGTCGAAGTTTCGAGAACATACCTTTACCGAGGAATCTAGCAGTATAGTGCTCCCTCCTACGTATATCTCTCGAAGAGATCATGAGGATAAAATCAGAGAGATTAGAGCCCACACAGAGGCATACCAACAATCCTTCTTTCCGCGAACAATACGTCACTGGAATAGGAGGGAAAATCGATAGTGGTACTCAAAGTACCCTCCGCCACACACCGTCAGGTGGCTTGCGGAGTATGGTTGTAGATGTAGAATGGAGGCAGGTGATCAGCCGGGATGCGAACATACGTTTCAACCGTTGGAATTGTATTTATACGTGTAAGGGTTCCCATATCACTTCAACTGCACACGCCCCTCATCATTACAGAGCCGCCACAGGGTTGAATAGTCCCCTCTTGACATTGAAAATCCATGGCTTCATGAGGTTGTCGATATGCCGTACACGTTCTACGCTTCCATAATTGGAAAAGAGACTCTTCAGCCCAGGTAACATGTTTCCAGTCATAAACAGTCCAATGTCGGTATTGACGGTCGAAGGCGAGTCGTAAAGTTTCGTGCCGTGCAATCAGAAAAGGTTCACAAGTGGTCCTTCGGCTCCGATAGCCCACACCAACTATGTTTCGTTGAATGGTTCGCACGCTGACACTTGTTGATGGCCTAGAATTGAAATTCGCAACATTTAGCTGAATGGTTGCAAGTTCCGTCACGTTGTACAATTTTGTTTAGTCGTCCTTGGTTCTGTTCTCACAAGATCTCTTTCCGGCCGCATCGATGTCGCAGATTTGAGGTTTTCCTGATACATCTACATACATACTCCGCAATTCACCGTAAGGTGCGTGGCGGAGGGTACACTGTACCACTACTAGGCATTTCCTTTCCCATTCCACTCCCAAATGGAACGAGGAAAAAAAGAATGCCTATATGCCTCCGTACGAGCCCTAATTTCTCTTATCTTGTCTTTGTGATCTTAACGCGAAATGTAAGTAGGCGGCAGCAAGATCGTACTACACTCAGCTTCAAATTCCGGCCCTCTAAATTTACTTAACAGAAATTCACGAAAAGAACGTCGTCTTTCTTCGAGCAATCCCCAATTGAGTTGCCGTACATTTCCTTGACACTCGCGCATTGGTCGAACCTACCAGTAACAAATCTAACTGCTCGCCTCTGAACCGCCTCTATGTCTTCCTTTAAACTGATCTGCTGCGGCTCCCAAACACTTGATCAATACTCAAGACGTGGTCGTACAAGCGTTGTATACGCGGTCTCCTTTACAGGTGACGTACATTCCACTCGTGGAATGGTCGTATGCGAAACTTTCCATCGGATTTGCTACCTCGGCGATGCTGTCTCCATCTCTCGAGCATCGACTGTAACACCAGGTTTAAACTCACTTAAACTGTGATACCGTGCCACTGTACATTGCCGCGGTGGAGTAGCCGAGCGGTCTAAAGCGTCTCGCTGCGGAACACGCGGTTGCCCGCCGTGGCGGTTCGAGTCCTCCCTGGGGCATGGGTGTGTGTGTTTGTCCTTAGGTTAGTTTACCCAGGTTTAAGTAGTTTGTAAGCTACGGACTGATGACCACGCAGTTTGGTCCGATAGAATTACAAACATTTGAACATTTTTGAACCACTGTAACAGCAGTAACCGATTTAACGCCTGCTCCAGACTTCTCTTATGTTATACGGGCTCTTCCGATCGAAGCGCCGTCCTCTGAGCGTTTATATATCTATGTTTACATCCACATGACTATACAGTTTTCTTTTATTCTTCATGAATACAACCCTCCAAATCGTTTTGAACCTTATTAACTCAACTGTTTGTAATCCTAAGGACCAAACTGCTCAGGTCATCGGCCCCTTACCCTACAAACTACTTTAACTTACGCTAAGGCCAACACAAACTCCCATACCAGGGGGAGGACTCGAACCTCTGACGGGATCCGTCGTGCAATCCGTGGCATGACTCATTCCACGCGGCCAATCTTACGAAATAAATTTATTTCCCAGTTTCCATTTTCTTTTTTTCTTTTCTGCATGTCTCTTAGTTTCCGTATTTGGTTCTTCCTAAATGCATGCACATTCATTTAGTTAATCATGTCCACTTGTATACTCTGTTATGTTGACTACGATTCATCTGTACACTACTTTCCATAACGGATTTCTCATACTATACTTTAACACTAAATAGTTGATGTATTAATAACTTACGTTATAGTACACGTTATGAAAAACGGTATATCACATGCAAAAATTACTCTGTCCTAAAGGGGGAAACGCAGCTTTTAAAGCTTACTGTACGAGCAAGTTTTGTCGGATTGTACAGGTACAATATCGGTAACTTACAGCTGTACATTATAGGTAAATTTGATTTTTTTTTTTTTTTTTTTTTTTTTTTTTTTTGTGAATGTCCAAGAAACGGACCACAGCAAGTACGGATAAAAATAAAATAACATTTTTCCTCTTAACTAATACCAATAATTCTAGAATGAAATTTTCACTCTGTACCGGAGTGTGCGCTGATATGAAACTTCCTTGCAGATTAAAATTGTGTGCCGGAACTGGGATTCGAACATGGGACCTTTCCCTTTCGCAAGGCAAGCGCTTGTCCTCGAAAGGAAGAGGTCATAGGTTCGAATCTCGGTTGCGATACACAATTTTAATCTGCCAAGGAGTTTCACCAATAATTCTCTTTGTCACGTACACTAATCGTTAGATGGTTACTACAAAGAAAAGAAGGCTGTCATCATCACACACAGTTCGTAGTTGAAAATGTGATTTGAAAAGGCATTTAGTTCAAAGAGATCCCACTACACACCCCAATACATTGCTTCCCCAAAAATGTTCAAATATTTGTAAATCTAAGGGACTTAACTACGTTGGTCATCAGTCCCTAGGCTTACAAACTACTTACACTAACTTAAAGTAAATTATGCTAAGGACAACACAAACCCATATGCTCGAGGGAGAACTCGAACTCCCCGATGGCGAACAGCCACACACACCGAAGCAGGGCGCCTCAGTGAGCACAGCTCTTCTGCTGCGGCTATTGCTTCCCCCTACGAAAATCTGGAGAATAGACCACGAGGGTAATGTTGTGGAGATTAGAGCCCACATGGAGGCATACCAGGAGTTTTTTCCCCCCACGCACCACACGTGTCTGGCATAGAAAAAGGAGTGAGTTCCATCTAACACACCATGAAGTGGCTTTCGGTGTATGTAGCTGGATACGGACACCGGTTGGTACAGGAAGTTCCAATTTCATGACAGTGGTACAAATTATGAGCCATTACAACATAAATTAGCCCAAACTTGATATAACATTATTGACGCTCTCCTCTCTCGTCGTAAATAGTGAATATTCACAATAGGAAGTATATGTCTGCCTGGGGGGGGGGGGGGGGGAGTATCTGCAGCCTGCCACTATTGAGCCTACGGAGTGCATCGTCTGAAAATTGTGGCTCACGGTGATTGAGTTCTGAGGCCATCCTCAGATAATAAGGCGGTTAGTGGAACTGCTGAAGTCTGCTGACCTCGCGTTCGGGATGCAACCAAAGCTCGCAATGTGTGGTGTCGCACAAGTCCAAAGTGCGCGCCACCTACTTTCGCCGCGCGCCACCATGCGTTCTGACGACGACAGCCACGAGCACCCTCTGCGGCAACTCCGCTCGTGGCCACCAGTGAACGACATCGTTCACTTGGGACTGAGTTAGGAACCAGTAAAGACTTCGGAACTGATAGGCACCAGTGAAGACTTTGCTATCAGCTAGGCACTAGGCAGGACTCTAGCTCAACTATGTATCAGCCTTCTGCAGTACTATGTAAAAGTTAAGTATTGTATACATTCTGTGCAATATATATCTCGTTCTAATTTACTCTAGTGTTTCTAGTTTCTGGCTGCTCCCCTCCGTACTTGCACCAGCGTGCTATCTTTATTCCTTTGTCGGGAGACACAAACCGGCGACGAGGCTGGGACACAAAAGTGGCGACGAGGAGTGATAGACGAACCTTGGACCAGCAGCCAGACAGCAGCAGTCGGAGCACACAGAAATTGCTCCCGCCCACCCACCCTTATTATAAGATTTTTGGGGGAACATTTTCAGTTACGTGTTTTGTGGACTTTTTTGTTGCAGAGCGAGCCCTCCTTTCATATTGCATTTGTGTTTTGTTATAATTTACTTGTATGCGCGGCGCCTAATCGGTCAGCATGGCCACTACCCCGAACCCAAACTTAATGGAAATTATTCAGTTACAGACGGCGCAAATAACACAACTCCTGCAGGCTGCGGCCCAGCTCACAGCGCAAGCAGCTAACCAACAACAATAGCCGCCGCTTCAGCAGCCCACACCTGCCGCCGCAACGCTTCCTACGTTTCGCCAGTACAACGAACGTGAGGAAGAATGGAGCGACTACTTCGCACAGTTTCAAGAACTCGTCGCGGCTCATCAAATTACAGGTCAGAAAGTGAAGCATCTGCTATTATCTGTGGTGGGCACCAACACCTTCGTGTTACTGAAAAAACTTTTCCCCAACGTATCTCCTCGTGATGTAGACTTTGAACAAATAGTAGAGGCGCTAAATGCTCATTATGAGAGAAAAGTTCTCGTAGCTGCGGCACGGTACCGATTTTTCAGACTTAAAAAATTACCGCAGCAGTCACACCAAGAGTGGATTACGGAATTGAAGGGCTTAACCCGCAAATGTAAATTTACTTGCTCTTGTGGACTTTCGTATAGTGACGTAATGTTGAGGGATGTGATTACGCAGTATATTCAGGACCCCAGAATTAGAGCAGCAATTCTGAAACAGTCTGACCCCTCATTAGACAGTGTACTGCAGCTTATAGAAGGGCATGATACTTTTGACTTAGCAGATGTAGAAATGCAAAGCCACAGTGTTAATTCAGTGCGCCGTAATGGACGCTTTCCTAGCCGTAGTTCTCAGTGTAGCACTAGTGATTCTTACAATAGTACAGGCCGTGCTGAACAGACAGTGAACAGTAGCCAGTGTAAAAGTGCGACACAATGGTCGCCCCGTCGTGTTAGAAACAGTGATTGGAATAACGGGCGCCAACGCTCATTTCAGAAAAATGTACGTAAATCTTGCCCCCAGTGTGTGTCTCGCCACAAGCGTGCTCATTGCCCTAGTCGCAACGCAACCTGTTATCAATGTGGCAAATCGGGACATGTACAGTTTGTGTGTATGCAAATTAAAAACTCAAAGAACGGTACCGTTAGAAACAGTGCTTCACAGAGTGTGAGAACAGTTCATTCTGTAAATGTTATACGGGCTGTGGAATTGAACAGTGCTTTCCTTGGATCTCAATTGCAAGAAAGTAGTTCTGCGCCTATGGCAAACCTGTATAGTGCACCATGTAGCAAGCGCCGACGAGCGCGTAAAACAGTGCAACGGAAAAGGGTTCGGGACAAGCAAAATGACTATGAACAGTGCATTCCTGTAGTGAAAATAGTGCCTTCTGAAACTGCTTCTTGTAATAGTGCCCAGTACTGTGTAGCTAGTGACAGTAGACATCAAGTAGCTACTCAAAAGTGTAGTGCAGTAGTTAGTGACTCTGTAGTAGCCTCGCATTGCGCGGACGCCGATCCGGCGGTAGTGCCATCTAGTGACAGTGTTGTTAATCCCCTGCGTGCCGAGTCTGCACCGCTTACTTCACTACGCGGCCCGCGCAAGCGCAGTAAACAAACCGTAGCAGACGTTGCCCACATTCGCGCACCTGTCGAGCGCCGCAAGCAAAAACTGTTTGTGACTCTCTTCATAGAAAATAAGACGGTGCAATTTCAGCTTGATACTGGTTCCGCTGTCACATTAATAAAAAAAAATACTTATGAACTTGTTCGCCAAAATTGTCGCCGTCACAGCAAGTGTTAACAGCTTATAAAGGTCAAAATATTCCCGTGCTAGGAACGTGTAGCCTGCCCGCCTCTTTTCAAGGTGTAACAAAAACAGTTGCTTTTGTAGTTCTTCAGGCCGAATCGACACAGAACATTTTTGGACTAGATGCTTTTGACTTGTTGGGTTTATCAATTCAAAGAGATGTGCTTCAAATTTCGTCAATAGTGCCTCAGGATAAAATCAATGCATTGTGTGACAAATACAGTGACTTGTTTTCGCCGGAACTAGGCTGTGCAAACGACTTTGTGGCACATGTAACTTTAAAAGAATCTGCAGTTCCAAAATTTCGTAAAGCTAGACCAGTGCCTATCGCCTTGCGTGATACAGTTGCCGAAGAACTTAAACGTTGGCAAGATAGTGGGGTGATTTCTCCTGTTTCTGCGAGTCAGTGGGCCTCGCCTATAGTAATTATACCCAAGCCGTCAGGAAAACTTCGTCTCTGTGCGGACTTTAAATCAACAGTGAACAGTCACACAATTGTAGACACTTATTCCCTGCCCAGACCTGACGAACTAATGGACAAATTAGGACAGTCTCGCTTCTTTTCCAAGATTGATTTAGCAGAGGCATACTTACAAATTCCGCTTGATGACGAGTCAAAAAAATTTTTCGTCATTAATACTCACATGGGCCTTTTTCAATTTCAACGCCTACCCTTTGGCAGTTCTTCCGCCCCCGCTATTTTTCAGCGTTTTTTGGAACAGCTGACAGTTTCTGTACCGTGTTGTTCGAACTATTTAGATGATATTGTGGTATCCGGACGTACAGTTGAAGAACATTTAGCAAACCTGGAGTGCCTTTTCAAAGTGTTGACTGCAGCAGGTCTACGTTGCAATAAAGCAAAGTGTTCGTTTTTTCAAACTGAAATAGAGTACCTAGGCCATATGATTAATCCCCAAGGAATACATCCCTTACAGTCACATCTTCGAGCAATCAAAGACTTGCCTCCTCCTAAGAATGTGCACGAATTGCAAGCAGTAATGGGAAAACTGAACTATTATTTCAGGTTTATTCCCAATGCCTCTCAGATTGCAGCTCCACTGCATCACTTACGTAGGAAGAATGTTCCTTTTGTATGGTCCAAAGATTGCCAGGTTGCCTTTGACAACTTAAAGTCTGCACTAATCAGTGATGCATGTTTGATTCCCTTTGACCCACAGAAGCCTGTAGTGCTAGCAGTTGATGCCTCGTCGTACGGTGTGGGTGCAGTTTTGTCACATCGTATTGGATGTCACGATCGTCTTATTGCCTTTGCATCCAAGCTACTGACGCCGACGCAACAGAATTACAGTCAGATAGAAAAGGAGGCCTTAGCAATCATTTACGGCGTCACAAAGTTTCATCATTATCTCTATGGCAGAAAATTCTATTTGTTGACAGACCACAAGCCTCTCACGTCGTTGTTCTCACCCACAAAGCCAATTCCGCCACGAACGGCACAAAAGCTTCAGAGATGGTCCTTGATATTGTCAAATTATCAGTATGAGATTTTGTACCGACCTACCACTAAACATGCCAATGCGGACACACTTTCCCGACTTCCGGTTGGCCAGGATGTATCATTTGATTCTTCAGAAATGGCATGTTGTCAGATAGACTCCAGAGATGCTTCCGCTGTCGCAGACTTTCCTTTGAACTCACGTCGGGTTGCACAGGAAACAGCTGCGGATGCAGACCTAAGTGTGGTAGCACGTTTTGTTCGCTCAGGGTGGCCTGCCAGAGCCAAAGACATTGATCGGCCTCTGGTTCGACGTTATTTTGCACAACGTCATGCATTATCTTTAAGTCAGGGAGTACTGTTGTTACATACCGACAACGACCAAGCAAGAGTGATTGTTCCTCGTTCCCTGCAACGAGAAGTGTTACGCCTCCTGCATCGAGGACATTGGGGCATTGTTAGGACAAAGCAACTGGCCAGACGTCATTGTACCTGGGTTGGTATGGACGCTCAGATAGAGAACATGACATCACAGTGTACAGTTTGTGCGGAGCATCAGGCGGCTCCTCCACAGCGTTTCTCAGACTGGCCACGCTCCAAGGGACCATGGCAACGATTACACATTGACTTTGCCGGACCTTTCAGGAATACGCGCTGGTTAATTGATGTAGACGCTGCTACACGGCCGCCGTCACCGCACTCTCCTTCACCTGCTGCAGCCTCCCACGCACCGAGTCGGTTCGTATGGCGCTACGTGTTTTCAGGTTTCTACGCCGGTGCTGTACAGGGGGTTTGCTGGTATGAAGAAGACATGGTTGCCAGGCACCATTCAGCGCGTGCTCGATCGCAATATGTATGTTGTACGTTCTTCCACAGGGTCGGAGCTGCGGCGCCACGCAAACCAATTGCGCTTGCACAGGCTGCGCGATCCTGTCTCCGGTTTCTTGATTCCAGACCCAGTTCACCGCCAGGGAGCACAGCGACATCGCTCGCCTCCGGGCCCAGCTTCCCCGGGCTACGAGCTCCCGATGGATGTCGACGCGCCTCCTACGCAGTCGGCCCCTCCGCCTCCGTCGCCGCCGCAGATGACAGCGTCACCGAGAGGGACTCCGGGACCGTGCGCCCCCCCCCCCCCCCCCAGCTTGGGCCACGCACCTCAGAAGATGACCTGCTCCCTCTGGGCAGGGGTGTGCGCCCTTCCTCAGGTTTCGCCGGGTTTCCTGGAGGATCGCAAGGCGGATGCCGGGGCGCGGACGGCGTCTCGATCCCAGCCTCAGCTACGTCGCCCGTCCCACCAGTAACGCCCCCGCCCAGGCCCTCCTCC
Organism: Locusta migratoria; assembly: GCA_026315105.1. NCBI lineage: Eukaryota > Metazoa > Arthropoda > Insecta > Orthoptera > Acrididae > Locusta > Locusta migratoria. The sequence continues at coordinate 719,142,563 of CM048755.1, read as the reverse complement.
CAGTGCCGTCGCCGTGGCCCTCAGCCCTACGCCACGACGGCGTGGCGGTTTGGGGGGGAGGGGTGTGGTGTCGCACAAGTACAAAGTGCGCGCCACCTACTTTCGCCGCGCGCCGCCATGCACGCACGGCGCGACGTTCTGACGACGACAGCCACGAGCGCCCTCTGCGGCAACTCCGCTCGTGGCCACCAGTGAACGACATCGTTCACTTGGGACTGAGTTAGGAACCAGTAAAGACTTCGGAATCTGATAGGCACCAGTGAAGACTTTGCTATCAGCTAGGCACTAGGCAGGACTCTAGCTCAACTATGTATCAGCCTTCTGCAGTACTATGTAAAAGTTAAGTATTGTATACATTCTGTTCAATATATATCTCGTTCTAATTTACCCTAGTGTTTCTAGTTTCTGGCTGCTCCCCTCCGTACCTGCACCAGCGTGCTATCTTTATTCCTGTGTCGGGAGACACAAAGCGGCGACGAGGCTGGGACACAAAACAATGTGCAGCACTGTTGCAAGAGTCGATCAGGACCTCTGGTGTGGACCCGAGTGAGGGTCTTAATCAGATGTTTCGCCTACTATATGACGGTCCTGACAGCCGATTCCTGTCACTGCGTTATGTGTTGGTTTGGGTTGTTGTTTGGGTTGTTTGGTTGGGATAGTGGGACTAAACTACTAAGGTTATCAATCCCCTGGTGGGGAGGGGTAGGAGTGATGATAGGAAAGGAGGGGAGGGGAAAAGGAAATACAGTCCGGGAAGAAAAGAAGGAAGAAAGGAAGACTGAATTAGCTCGGGGCCCCGTGTTCGCCACGCACGTACTCACGAAGAACCGTCAGCCCCTTGGGGGGCACTGCGTTATGCGTGTGGACTCGCGTTGATAGGCCAGAGATCCACTAAAAGATATCTTCGTTGTAGGCAGCTAGAATGGTAGCCGAATACGTGGAGAATGCATAAGGGGTGCTTTTAAACTAGGCGGGAATTTTGGGTGTTTTGATAAACACTTTACATTCGACACGTAGACAGCGTTCGGAAGAAAAAATGTTCAAATGTTTGTTAAGCTTATGGGACTTAACTACGGGGTCATCAGTCCCTAAACTTACAAACTACTTATGAACTACTTACGAACTAGGACGGCACAAATATCCATGCCCGAGGGGGGATTCGAACCCCCGACCGTAGTGGCCGTGCTGACCGTGACTGGAGCGCCTTAGTCACCTCGGCCACCGCGGCCGGCCGTTCGGAAGAAAAACATTCTTCAAATATTCAAATATTTGTAAATCTATTGGACTTAACTTCTTTGGTTATTAGTCGTTAGGCTTACAAACTACTTAATGTAACTTAAAGTAACGTAAGGACAACACACCACACGTACCCATGCCCCAGGGAGAACTCGAACCTCCGACGACGAACAACCGCGCGCTCCGCAGCAAGGATCCATAGACCGCTCGGCCACTCCGTTGCGGCCAATGAGATTTGTTGGGCTAAGAGTGACCTCGGGACGGAGGGGTAGCTGAATACCGACATTGGAAGGTCTGAACAATTCTGCGAGGCATCCAATGTATAACGGAGAAATAGATTAGGCAAGATAGGAGGAAGTGTGTTCATTGCAGTCGAGGAAAGTATTGTCTCTAGAGAGATCGAATTTCAGTGTGACTGTGAAATTATTTCGGCCTGGAGGAATGAAGTTAGTGGTTGGGTGTATCTTCAAACAAAAGTTCTAAAAATGTTTCAAATGTTTGTAATTCTATCGAACCAAACTACGTGGTCATCAGTCTTAAACCTAGGTAAACTAACCTAAGGACAACACACACACCCATGCCCCAGGGAGGACTCGAACCTCCACGGCGAGCAACCGCGTACTCCGCAGCGAGAAGCTTTAGACCGTTCGGCTACTCCACCGCGGCCAAAATGTTCAGATGTTTGTAAATCTAACGGACCAAACTACTGAGGCCATAGGTCAATTGGCCTAAAAACTATTAAAACTAACTTAAACATACTTATCCTGAGAACAGCACACATACCAATGCCCGAGAGAGGACTCAACCCTCCGATGGGCAACAGCTACCGCGAGGTCATGGCCGCCACGGCCATTCCCACGCGGCATGGGTGTTTCGACCAGTCGCTCTGTTCCACCGTCATTACAAGGTCATTCAAAGGAAGTCTATGCTCAGTATCGGGCAGATACTCCTACTACGCAATATTTGTTGTTGGCGACTTTACTGTTTATAGACTTTTGTCGTGCAAAATGATGGGTGTGTTGCGAAGAAAGTGTTGCCGCTTCTTTCCCAAAGCTGGACGCAGGTGATACTCCAAAAACGAACAGTAATACTGTTTACTGACGGCCTGCCGTGGAGGAACGTAATGCGTTAGGATAACACCATCACAGTCGTACACGAGAAAAAAATGTTCAAATGTTTGTTAAGCTTATGGGACTTAACTACGGGGTCATCAGTCCCTAAACTTACAAACTACTTACGAACTAGGACGGCACAAATATCCATGCCCGTGGGGGGATTCGAACCCCCGACCGTAGTGGCCGTGCTGACCGTGACTGGAGCGCCTCAGTCACCTCGGCCACCGCGGCCGGCGTACACGAGAATCACCGATATTCAGATGTTTGTATAGCTTATGGGACTTAACTACGGGGTCATCAGTCCCTAAACTTACAAACTACTTACGAACTAGCTAGTACCATGCCCGAGGGGGGATTCGAACCCCCGACCGTAGTGGCCGTGCAGGAGAATCACCATAACTTTCAGCATACAGGGGCTCTGACTCACTTTCGACATTCCCGGCAACCCATGCTGACGCCATTCGTTATATTGGCGTTTCAGTTTTCGCTCGTGCCATGTGGACCTTGTGTCATTCCTTCGTTAGACCACTCGCTCTCAAGTAACTGTGTTTCCCTCGATTGTGTGCACGCCGATGACGTGGGACATGCGAGTCCATTTGCTCGGAGGTAATGTAGGTATGTCAACAACATGTGCTATCAGCGACAGTAGTAGATTCCATTGCATAGTATCTCCACAGCAGTGTTGCCACTAATTTCCAACCCTTGCACATATGTTACGTATAATGCTCTGCGCATCCTAACATGTCAAGTAATTTTAATAAAGTGATTTCCACCTTATATTAAATTTGCTACCACAGCTCAACATCGTATAATCTATTTGCACCTGCATCTAGCATTACCTTTGTCTCCATAAAGTATTAACGGTAAGTTTCATTTATTACTGGAGTGTAAGCTGTAGTAAGGGCTTAACATATCGGGTACTCATAATTATAACCCCAACCTAGGGCGTATAATCAAACGTAAAATTATTTTATTTGGTGATCCAATATATGTTATTAAATAAGAAGAATGTACTTCTTTCTTCATGGATTATCACTGAACTAACTCCTGGCGTGTCGGATTTGTTGATTTGTTACACAGAAGTACATCATTAACAGAACTTACACAGATCTACTTTCATTTCATAGGAAAGCAAAATCCATAAAAATACAAGATTAAAATACTGTCGGGCGTACAGCCGTATGTCATTGCTTCAACTACACATAACAATACAGATTACGTATATTCAAAATGTTCAAATGTTTGTAAATCTATCGGACTCAACTGCTGGGTTATTAGTCCGTAGCTTACGAACTACTTACACTAAGGTAAATTAAGCGAAGGACAACACAAACACCCAGACTCGAGAGGGGACTCGAACCCCCGATGGCGAACGGCCACGTGCACCGCCGCGGCTTGACGTATATATGTAATACAATTAGACCTACAAACATATTATCCTAACTCGATTTGTACAGTAATATTTACAACAAACTGCCCAGTCTATGCCTATTATAGTGTTATAAACAAGAAAACATGGAAACTGATGACCATTGTGGGTCATTGTTATGATACAACCTTTTATTTAAGGAAATTAAAGCAGCCGGCCGGGCGCCGTGGCTCAGCGCGCCCGGTCAGAGGGCTGGACGTCCTCTGTAACAAAAAAGCTGAGCCAAATGATAAACGAACGACCAAGTACGAACAATGAGAACGACCGCAGGTCAAAGATCTACTAGCAGAACCCAAAAAAAAAAAAAAAAAAAAAAAACTGTGGAGCGCGCCGCTGCTCGCCGTTAGATGTTCGAATCCGCCTTCGGGCGTGAGTGTATTTTTCGTCCTTAGCATAAGTTAGTTTTAATAATTTGTAAGCCTGGGAACTAATGACCAGAGTAGTTAAGTCCCACAAATTTACAAACATTTGAATTTGAAAACAATTAAAGTAACTCGATGGCAGTCAAAGTGCATAAAAACGATGAATGTGGTAGGCACCAACAATTTATAATTTGTAACATATTTTCTTAAAAGGGTATTATAAATGCATCCTTGAAATCGGTGTAATTGCTAAAGTTATAAATTGAATATGAAGAAAAAGATTTCACTTTCTTCCATTCAAGCAAGATTCCGCTGATTTGTCAGCATGGAATATAAAGGGTCTCTCTCCAAAGAGTCGACAGCTTTTTCACTGATGTTTCTACATATGTTTGCAACTTTGTTTTGCAGCTTGAAGCTGGAGTCATTCCAAATAAATACTGTCCATAAAGCATAGTATCGACGCATAGCGTCGGTTTGTTTTTCGGTGCGACAAAACAAGAGTTTGAAGCCGAATTTTACTTGCGCCTTTTATGGAGCGGTCTCAAATTACTGTGGTATCGTGTAGGGATAGGCACTAACAGACCCAGAATAAGCAGGAGCCCAGCGGTAGCTGACAAGGAAAGTACATCGGCTGGAACAAACATATCTGTGTGAACGTTTTGTTACAGGATCTCTACGTACACTTTAATGTGCTGGTGGATGTCGTTTTTCTGCAAAGCTCTGCAACCATGTTCTAGATAGCACTGTAGATGTAATTGTAGACGCCATACATAATGCAGATATCGTAAATATAACTTATCTAATAATCATCGCATATGTTCTCTAGCGAATTGTCATCAAAAGCCGTGATGACAGTAGCAACTTCAACCTTCTTCCCGAAAGACTGTTGGTATTCACTGCCACTGCTTCCATCGCCTCTTCCCGCACTTACCGTAGCACTACCGCATGGAATGAGTTGTTCGTCATTATCATCCCTATTATCATTATTATGAGTTTGTAACAGCAGTATCTAACTTATGCTCATATTTCTGTACCATAACAGATACGAGAAACCATGCAAATGATTCATCTTCTACACTAATACCATCTTCACGAAGATGGGTTCTTCGTAACTTCATCTCAATTAATCGCAATACTTTAGCAGGATCGATTAGCAATCGACGCCCCATCTGACGCTTCAGCACACAAATAACATCACAAAACGCAACTTCGGAGGCACACTGCACCGTCCCTACTGGCGAACCGACAGGTCGAAGTGCAATACGGCATGGAACGCGGAGAGGCCTCTATCGGACGACTGCAGAGTTTTGCAGATGCGAGAGTATCACTAGTGCAATAAGGGATCTTTACATTATCTCTTATACGATTTTGGTGTATATGTGTTTGCTCGAGCCCAAGTACTATTCTTGTGAGTGGCGGACCGGGCCGGTGATGGATTTTTGGCTGTTCTTCATGTTTTGAAAAATGTTCAAACGTTTGTATAGTCTATGGGACTTAACTACGGGGTCATCAGTCCCTAAACTTACAAACTACTTATGAACTACTTACGAACTAGGACGGCACAAATATCCATGCCCGAGGGGGATTCGAACCCCCGACCGTAGTGGCCGTGCAGACCGTGACTGAAGCGCCTTAGTCCCCTCGGCCGCCGCGGCCGGCTTCATGTTTTACTGCCCCTGCTAATGCATAGTGACAAAAAGAATAATGCACTAGGATAACGTGGGACCCCTCTATCGAATGCGCACGTGAAATTTCGCTTTAAAAGTCTCTTTCTTAGTAGCGTGAGACAAACCGACGTTTCACTTCAATATTACACGTCACAAGGTAACTTTATGGGCAGTATTTGTTTGTGCTGACTGCAGGTACACAACGCAAAAACAAAACTGCAAATATGTGCAGAAACACAAGGAAAGTTGCGTCTGAAGACTGGTGAGAGAGACACCTGGTACAAAGACTGACACAACAAGTTACGCCGGAATGGCCGTGTGGTCTGGGGCACGAAATTGGAAATCGCGTGGCTGGGAGGTTCGAGTCCTCCATTGGGCACCGAACAATGTTGTCAATAGTGTAAGTTTAAGTAGTTTGTAAGTCTAGGAACCTATGACCTCAACAGTTTGGCCCCTTAGGTTTACAAACATACGAATTTTTTTTTTTTTTTTTTTTTTTTTTTTTTTTTTTTTTTTTTTTTTTTTAATAAATGTTACTTTAATGAAATTATTGTCTGTCGAAATACTAAAATCTTGACTACAGACAGCTACAGCGACCATACGTAGGCATCCTCCCTCACCATGTTCACCTTATTATGTCGCCAAGTGCAGTATTTTACACTTGGTATACAGTTTGGTTCATAACTGTTACTAACATTTCTCTTCTTCCTCCCTCCCTCCCGCCATTATTTCCATTAGTTAGCTGATATTGCTTAGCGCCGTCGAATAATGCATTACAGTGTTGGTTTATAATCAAAAGTGAGCACCCATATGACTGTCGCGTCACAGTGGTCTATTATGTTTGCTTCATTGATATTTTCTCCCCTCCCACTCCACCCTTTTCTTATGCCCAATCCCAGTATATGTTAAACTTCCCTATATTGTGGAAGCTGATATTTCTCATACGTCTTAACACGGCTTGTAGCCATGTTTTAATAGCTTCTATGTCAGCAAGCAGTACAGAGGACGCAAGAGGGTGTTGTAATTTTATTCAAGTAACTTTTAATTTTAAGCCTGCGCCATCTGGCGGCCTCTTTTACCTGTTACGGTGTTTCCCCCTTCTCACCACAGTTTGGCATGTGAATCCCGTCGGACACCTTGACTAGACATCCACGATTGTGGTTATGCTTTTGGTTATGCATCTCCACTAAGATGTATTTTAATTCCCATCGTTTTTTTTTTTAAGAAAAGTTTGTAAGTAAGTTTTGCATGTAATGTGTTTGTCCTTGTGAATATTGTGATTTCACACATCTGAAATGTAATGTACTATTTGTGCCACAGATCTGATGATGATGTCTCGAAACGCGTAATAGTAAAATGAAGTGTATTGCGACAAAGACATTTCAAGAATAATTTTTATGCGTGTTTTGATATTATTAAACTGAAATCCTGAATATATTACTCGTAAGTGTACCATAAATTGTACCTCTAGTCCAGGGTAGATTCAGTAGCAATATTTGTCATGAATGCTCCTCAGCTCCTCACGAGAACCTTAAACTACATGTAAATAATCTGACCACTTGTATATTATATTGCTGTATTCTCCACGCTTTGTTAGAGCCGCGGTGGAATGGCCGAGTGTCCTAATACTCTTTGCTGTGGAGGAGGTTGTTGCTCCCCGTCGGGGGTTCGAGTCCGCCCTCAGGCATGGGTGTTATGTTGTCCTTGCGTTAGTTTAAATAGTTTGCAAGCCTAGGGACTGATAACCGCAGTAGTTAGGTCACACAGATTCACAGACGTTTTGAACATTCTTAGACTGTGCTGGAAATGAAAGACAATACATGATCTTATTTATGTTTTCTAGGTTTCGACAATAACAAAGGTCTACACATCGCCCGTAGTTTTTTCACCCATGAGATCATGGGTGGGGATATACCAAATGGAAATAACGTGGAATACAACATTCCGAGCCACAAAATATAGCTCATGAAATTAGACTTTCCATTACGCATAAAGACACTTTCTTTCGTTACGCTGCTCTGCGAAGTAGTTGCCATTACGAACGAACAAAGTTGCAAGTAATTAGTGTCTTGTAATTAAATCGTGGTACTCGGTAGGTGGTTCGCTGAACGTAAATTGATCAGTTTGTACTGTCGAGGGTTAAAGCCGACGGGTGGCATCCCGTGCTTCAGTTAACCCAAAGTTTCTTACCTAGTATCTTACCTATTATCGTTCCACAATATTCATTAATGACGATTATACAGTATTAAAATGTACAACTTTTTTTATAGACCGAGTCCTCTGAAAAAAAAACACCTTGAAATTTGACTGATGCGATTTCGGGAAATCACGGAAAATCTAAATCACGATAGCCGGAGGCTGGTTTCAAACCAACGTCATCCTGAATGCGAGTGTCATGTGTCACCACTGCGCCATTCGCTCGGTCTCTTCCGCACGAGAAGCCATAGCCACACGTTCATTTCGGAGTCGTTGGAAGCTTTGTGGAATATACATACGGTGCCCATTGCTGCCTTTACACTTGACTCAACGCAACAGATATTTTCGCTGGCAATATTGCACTGAAAGAAAGAAACGACCAAACGAATGGAACGAAGGAGCGGAAATGTCACAGCCAAACTTATTTGGAAAATAACACGTTATACAAAGATCACATGATAATGAAATCAGTACTGGGTGAATTGGAAAAATAATTTTTGTCTCCAGCAGGGTACAACTTTCACAGCAATACCAGCTCTTGATTATCCTCATCAGTTCCGAGCACATATTGGAAATGTTAATGAACTACTTTTGTGCTATTTGGTTTATTTTAATGCTAATTAACAATACATGACAGTCCAAAAAACTTTTGCAAGCATACTGATTTTTTTATAGGTGGTATCATATACGATACCTCGGGACTTGAGCAGGACGGTTACACACACAACTATATAGTTTCATGTTGCTTTATTACAAAAAGACTCGTCACAAACATTACACTTATAGTTCTTATTTGCTGCAGCATTTAATAATATTTCAAAATACAAACTTGATGACAAAATATTTCGCAATGCTGAGTAAACAATTCAAAATTTTCAAACAAAGTTACCATTACAAAGTTTCAAATTTTTGTTGCATTTTTCATTACATCATGTATCAGAAAAGATTTTGTGTTACAAGTTCTAATTAATTTGGTGTTCAGCGGAATTTGTTGAAACAATTCCTGTCAGTAGTGAAGCAAACGAAGACTTTACACTTCTCACACCTTACAAATGTGAGGCTTTGCAGCGTTCTGCCCTTAATTTTGACCGTTTCTTTTGAACATGGTTCATCATTTCAGACAAATGATGCATACTTGCTTGCCTTATCTCGATTGGTGATTGTGGAAAAGGACATCTTGGCCTCTTTCTTTCTTGGGAACAATCTTCATCGGAGTCTGGATCTTGCTCCACAGGTTCCATCTGCAAACTTCATCTTTTGTGGAAATGTATGAAGTTTTCAGCAATATTAAGTTTTAACTGGTAGTATGGCATTGTATGATTCTTTGCAATACCATTTTGCATTTCACACTCCCGGTATTGCAACCATGCAGCAGAAATTGCAAAATAAATAAACTACCTAGTGTGAAATAATTAATTATTTTAATAATGCACTTATTCTTACTCATCTGTATGCCTCCAGAATGCGTTTCTTTCTCGAATTTGAGCTGGAGGAACACTTTCCTCTTCTAATGAACTTTCTTCAGTTTCATTTCTTTGCATTAAAACATCTTCATCATCATATTCGTCAATTTCTATGTCAGAATCATCTGGATTAATTCTGTTCACCAACTCAAAGATCTCATCATCACTCAACGCTTGGAATCAAGCGAGTAGCCGGCCGGGGTGGCCGAGGGGAGTACTCCTGCTTCGGCCGCCGTCCTGTCAACACCTCCGGGACAATGGGCCGTTTGTTTACGTTTGCGCAGAGCGGTGCTTCGAGGCGGCCGTGGCAGCTTCGTGTGTGATTTGTAAGTATGGAATTCGACAATTCCGAAGAACGACATAACAACGTTCAATGTGAGTTCGACAGCAGCGTTGCTAGGCCATCAGCTTACGATATTCATTAGTGGTTAAAAAACGAAATGCGATTACTGGAAAAGGACGTTCTTGGTGTGCAACTAGACACTTTTCTAAATTCCGTGTTTCTAAAATTGAAATCTACCGATATGTGTGACGCCCTGGTTCAGTATAACGACGGTATCAGGAAGATCAAGCACTTTGATGGTACAGTGAGTAGTGTCAAGATATCTAGTGCTGGATATGGCATACGTACTGTCCGAGTTTTCAACTTGTCATTCGAGATTAGGAATGATACCATTAAGAGACATTTCAGCCCGTATGGTGACGTAATTGACGTAATGAAGGAAAAATGGTCGAGTGCTTACTTGTACCAAGTAGACAACGGTGTGAGAAGTGTGCGAATAATAATGAGGACACATATCCCGTCATTTGTTTATGTCAACGGCCATCGAGCGTTTGTCACTTACAGTGGGCAACCTCAGACGTGCTCTTTTGGCAATAGTACGGGACATTTCAGGCAAGACTGTCCGAGATGCAAGCGGCCAGTCCAACTGCCACGGGACGGAGGTGAGGGAGACACAACGTACGCGGCGGTGGCACTTGGTTCTGTTCCCGCCACCCCGAGACCTGTAGTACTGGAGACAGATCCGGAGGCCGGTATAGACGACATGGACACTGCACCTGTCGCAGAACATTCGGAAGTGTCGGGACAAGTCGCACCAGCCAATGTAGCCGCATCGTTGCCGGAATCTCAACCTGCTGAAGTTCCGCGAGACATAGACGGAAAACCCCTTCAGATCCTTAAAGCGTCGACAGCTATCGAACCTGAACCGAGAATTGAAACCCCGACTGTGTCCGTGATTACTAATAATCCCGACGTGCAGGTCCGAATCAGGTCATGGTTTGTGAGACAGGATTTCAACCCGGACATAGAAATGACCCTTACATATCACAGCCGCAACAAGATCCAGCTTCAGAAGAGGATAGTTCTTCAACCCGGTCACGCAGTGCCAGCAGCTCCCGCAATCAGGTGTCGGGTCGCTACCACAGGAAAGATCGTAGTCCGTCGCCGGAAATGAAGGTGTCTGCGTCCTTAAAACGCAGACAAAGGAAGAAGTTGTCACAGCGGACCGGATAGAGCGGCGACGGAGACCTTCGGCAACATACTGCACAAGGAAAGATTACAAGTGACGCGGAACAGCGGCGCGAGGCGACCGTTCGTCAATTAAAAGAACTTTTACTGAAAACTGAAACAGAAGGGGAGAGTCAGATGGCGGTGGATGCTCCTTCCGGTTCTCCGGGTGCAATTGCACCCGTAAAACGGAAGGCTGAGGAACAACACCAGAGAAGAGCTCGTCCGTCAATGCATTCTTCCCGGCATGAGTCAACTGTAGAAGCAGCGACTGGTGTATCTGGACCTTTAGGTAGTGACGTATCTATGGACGTGGAGGGAGCATCATTGCAGCCTCCTGTCGTCGAAAGGATCGACTGGGCGGAGGAGGGGGATTTGCGGGCCGGCCGCGGTGGCCGAGGTGACTGAGGCGCTCCAGTCACGGTCAGCACGGTCACTACGGTCGGGGGTTCGAATCCCCCCTCGGGCATGGATATTTGTGCTGTCCTAGTTCGTAAGTAGTTCATAAGTAGTTTGTAAGTTTAGGGACTGATGACCCCTTAGTTAAGTCCCATAGACTTTACAAACATTTGAACATTTGATTTGGATTTGCGGTGACGGGACTCAAACCCGCACATATTGTACGAGCTGTGGTTGGGGTACAACATCGCTTAGGTGGTATCGTGTGTGTAAATGAAATAGTTACGAGTAGTTCCGTTCGCGCCGCCTGATGTTTAGTAGTGGGAGGCCTTTGTTTTAACTTCAAAGTTTTAACTCTGCTTAGTTTATTTGTCAACGTTCACGTCGACAATCTGCTAGGTTGATGTGTTTTATATGTATACAAAGTGCTTGTTTTATTACTGAATGTTGTATGTGTTTATGGTTTTTTAGAGAATGCTACGGATATCATCGTCTTCTAGTGACGAACGCCAGTCTCCAGCGGTGTAAATCATACCCCACCATGAAACAAAATGCCACACTATGGATACTCAGACTTGTCATTCATTAAAATTATCTCTAACTTTGAATGATTACCTGAATTTGTAACATTTCTCTGGACTGGACATCATAAGGACGAATTGCGACCTACTAATTATCTGAAATGTGAAACACTTTTGTCCGTTAACTTGACAGATCATGTAATCCTTTAACGACTTGACAGTCGGATAATATGATCAAAAAGGCAACGAAAACGAAAGCACGAGAATAAATAGAAAAGAAAGAAGAAAGGTTATTGTTTATTGTGATCTGTGAGATGGTTTCGTGTGTTTTTAGTTTCTTTGTGTAACCCTGTCAGGACTGAAGGCCTCAGGGGAAGACTTAAAGCATAGTGAAGCGCTTTTGTGTTGCAGTGTATGCTTTAAATATTTTATTTCATAATTTATAACCGCAAGAAACAATGCACCCAAACTTATGCATTTGAGTTAGATCAATGTTTTAATTTGCAAGTGTGTAGAGAAGACACACCCTGAGAGCTGTTTCTTAATTTCTACAAATGTAAGAAGTACAGTGTATTTTCATAATGATTCTTGCTGCATTCGGCGGGGAAAGCATTCGGAAGTATGGATTCGCCTACCCAGATGAGTAACGCACTGTGTTAAATATATCACTTTTGTTATTTTCTCTCTACAGACAACGAGGAATTCTCCGTTCGTCTACAAGCCGAAGTGTGGCCCCATCGTGAATTATTTTGTTTTGTTTTGATTTATGAAGAAGGACAATTTTAGTTATGTAATTCCACGATGGATCAGAAATAAAGAGGACTGAGGCGCTCTAGTCACGGTCTGCACGGCCACTACGGTCGGGGGTTCGAATCCCCCCTCGGGCATGGGTATTTGTGCCGTCCTTAGTATAAGGTAGTTGATAAGTAGTTTGTAAGTTTAGGTACTGATGACCCCGTAGTTAAGTCCCATAAGCTTAACAAACATTTGAACATTTTTTCAAGCGAGTAAAAAATATAACATCACTTCCACTGACGTAAACAAAGTCGGCATTGAATCCTGAGGTATCGTATATGATACCCGAAAGATTAAAGCTTTATAATCTGTTATTATGTCGATTTATCTGTACACTTTCCAAAAGATATTTAGACATGTAAAAACACAATTAGGGACAGAAACATCTCTTTACCTTTACTTCGTCGAGACATGTGGAGCTGCGGAATCCGAAGTTTTCAGACGGTGCTGCCACCTGTTAGCATTCAGGAGGAGGACGAACAAATGAGCTGCAGCGAGCGCGAAGTCTATAGTACGTGACATCACAGACCAGAAAACGTTCATCTGGGTGGGTGCCCAAGAAAAAGAATAAAACCTAGCGGTATCATATCTGATACCTGGGCACTGAAGAGGTTAAATAGCATGCTGCATCCGTTACAAATAAAAATGCAAGGTTATACTGAATGGCGGTTGGAGAAAGTAAAGTGATAGAACCGATAAGGAACGAGGAAGTTTCGGATATATTTGTCATTTGTAACTGTTCGTTCACATGTAAGTATTGCGAAGAGATTTTTTTTTTTTTTTTGTAAGAGAAATAGTTACGATATATAAAATAAACCGGTTCTCTCGGTCATTTTCTTTTCGTCTATTGACACCTACAAGATTATTTTTAAACTAATACCTCAATTTCCTAGTGGTAATGGTGTAGTCGTCGCACAGCTAGCTACGCCGCGGCGGAGTGGCCGAGCGGTCTAAAGCGCCTCGCTGCGGAGCGCCCGGTTGCTCGCCGTGGAGGTTCGAGTCCTCCATGGGGCATGGGTGTGTGTGTGTATGTATGTGTGTGTGTTGTCCTTAGGTTAGTTTACCTAGGTTTAAGTAGTTTGTAAGCTACGGACTGATGATCACGCAGTTTGGTCCGATAGATTTACAAACATTTGAACAGCTAGCTACATGTAATTTCTACTTATATCTGATTTATCTAACACGTTACAATCTGTGCAGCGTTAGTTAGCTTCCACAACGAAATATCTGCTGAAGAAAAGGCTTAGGACAAATTAAATGTAAACTGCGAGAACTTTCATTTCGAACGTACGCCTATCATCATCTGACAGGGGAATTTTTCATGGATTAACGGCTTACATTGTCTTTGTGTTTATTAGTGTCCAAATGCTGAGCGACTTAGATACTTTTTCACTACCAACAGTTTTCCCACTCACACTGCAATAAAGAATTTTTCCACAGAACACCCATTAAATTGCTTACAATCTCGCCCCAAATATGAACCGATTTTCTGATACAGAGTCTGCGAAGTTCATCCTGTTATGAGACTCGTATTTTATTGTCAACAACCACCGCCAAGCAAACTGTGCAAAAATAGAAGTGAATTTAAAACAAGGGAATAGAAATGATAGTGCATATTTTAATGAATTTTCAACATTATCGTGCATTTATTAAAATCTGATAGTGCTTGAATAAATGCATATTTTTCTAATGAATATAATTAAATTAAACATTTAAAAATATCGTTTACCAATTTAAAAAGTTGAATGTGTTACTTGTTGTTACAAAGTAAACAACTCCAGAAGTGACAGTACAACTAATGCCCTAAGACTCATGAGGATGCTACTGTGCAGTCCTGGAGATCCCGCAACTAAGGCGACTTAGTACTTGACTAAGGACGAAGTTAAGATGTTCAACCTAAGTCTAAGAGACAAAACTGACGAGGTCATCGGTCCCTAAGAAAAAACGTAACTCTACCAGCAAAGTCATAGCAAAAGTAAACGAAAGCTTTCACAACGGCTGAAGAAGAAAGGAAGATTAAGTTTTAACGTCACGTCGACAATGTGGATATTAAAGACGGAGCACAAACTACGATTTTTTTGGGTTAGGGTTGTGGAATGACATCAGCCATGTCCATTTCCGGAATTTACCTGAAACCTTTTAGGAAAATTACCGAAAACGTAAATCGGGTGACCGAAAGCGTGTCGGAACAGCCAGCCTCCCGCATGCGAGTCCGGTATGTTACCACTGCGACACCGCTCTTGGTAAACTTCAACAAGTTAATACACAATTTTAGGTCACCATAATATACACAAGTAAGAATTGTAATTAAAAACGCGCAAAATATGCAGAACAATAATTTTTGAAAATGTTATGCTTATTCACAAATCATACAAAATATGCATTTATGTGTACTAGAAGACATGCCGAGAACGTAAGAAAAGGAGTAATTAGAACTTTGTGTCCATGGGGCATACTTCTCGACCAAGAGAAAAAAAGACTATGCACATTGACGAATGTCATGATTCTTCTAATAATTTATCGAAGATCTTTCAGTTTTCAATCAGATCTTTTGGTCCTGTAAAATGTCAGTTAATAATCTAATAGTGAATATTCTCGCATTTATTCTAGAGGTATTTTCCTTATCATGTTTGCCGTTTTGACTCTTGGATAGCTATACGCCTCCGTGCACTATGCTGCGATGTGCGAGGCCGTTCCCCGTCGGGCGTTTTAATCCCCCAATGCGAACGGATGTTTGTGTCGTCTTTAGTATAAAGGAGTTAATACGTAGTTTGTAAGTTTAGGGACTGATGACCCCGCAGTTAAGTCCCTTAACCTTTACGAACATTTTTTACGCCTCCGTGTGTCATTTTTTCACATATCGTCTTTGAGTGACAAATTTGATTTTTCTGTCGTATTACAGTATATTTCCTTTTATTCCTATTGATCTGAGTTCTCCATTTTATATATTCCTGTCCCACGTTCTCAAATTTTTCTTCCAATTTTACAATGTGTACTCTAAATATACTATGTACAACAAAATATTAAGCACAAATTCTAACGCCTCGTGGTTGCACAGACGTGACATGAGTGCTAACAAATTACATAAGAATAATGATTTAATGAATGACCGTGTACGAGGTATTCTGTTGAAAAATAAATGAGAGTTAGTTTGCTTTTTGTTAAAACGCTGGTTATTAGAAGTACACTCCATCCCAGAGCTCTTCTTTTAGAAGTACCTGGGCGTGCGGAGTAGGTATATGCGTCCCCTCTAGATGCATAAAAACGACAGTTTGTCATTCTGACAGCAAGTGCAGCTCCCCTTCTCCGCGTTGCCAGCTGTAGAGTGGAAAGATTCATTCCAGAAATAGCACGCAGTGTTTGTGGAAAAAGCCAGAAAATTATTTTTTCCAAGAAGCATTTTCAATACACGTGAATGGCAAGCTCAACGTCTTTGTGCAGGAACGATTCAGCAGGGACGGCTTGTTTCCGATCGGTGCTAATGAACGCAGGGAGCGCCAGTGGCTGTGGCCACGGCTTGAACACACAGCCGGGACGATCTGTGTAGCTGCCGGCCGTGTTTGCATTAAAGGCACACATGTGTCGTTTAGACGTGTGCAGCTCACAAACGTTGTCCACCACGTACTGCTTTAATGTTTAACGTCAAATATTGCGTGTGTGAGTATATTTGACAAAACCGTTTATTCTGTCAACGGGATCTGCTGTTTGTGAATTAGTAAATATTGTTAGTCTCCTGTTTCGGTATGGATGTAATTTATCGCCGAGCTTTTACAACTCCAGCAGTAATGATAAAAACCTCAAACATTCTGCTTCCACATTTCACTCTTGTGTGCTACGAGGAGTATTTTCCAAATTCATAATTTTCTTTCGTTGTTAATACACACTTTATCAATTACTTACTTTTTCTGTAACTGTGGATGTGGTCAAACAATTGTGGTTAGCGATGAAGAAACTAATAAGAAGTCGATTACATTCAGTTTATAATGTCAATGTTTGATTAATACTGCTGTCCTTGACTTCTAATCTTTGTGCATCTATTTACCAAATACTATCTTGTCTTTTCATATTTTTATTGGCACTTCATCAGACAGTTGTACATGCGTCCTATAGAAAACTGAAATATGATATTACCGTAAACTGAGGTTACTTGGACCCAAGAACTGAAAATGTTTGTATACTTAGTACCAAATGATAGCCTAAAACCATTAATTGTGCTTATATCCTAAATTCTTTTATATTTGTGATGTTTTTCCAGCACTTTATGTCTGTTTCATACTATATTTTATTATTTGTACGTAAGTAAATAATTATTGAAATTTGGGTCCGAGTGACGCCAGCATTTGGCTAACATGAACCCATACATTATTATCCTTCTAAAAAGCAGTTTAAAGGTGCATCGGGTGCAAGTAGGATCTGGGCTCTGGAAATAAAGACATATACAGATATTTTGGCGTGAAGAATGTTTATTTAATTTGACATTTAATTGGAAAATATCCTAAAAGTACATAATAAATGTGTTTGGTTGAAAGAAACATATCAGCACTCGTTTACACTGTTGTAAATATTCGTAATAATAAATTATGGTGCACAATAGTTTTGTTACCACTAAGAACAAACTCCTTATAATTAATGTGTGTGGGCTAATTTATTTAATGTCACACCACTTTTAGAATGAAGCGTACTTTTCTGAAGGCCATGCCAAGGCTTTTCTTTTCGGTGTCATGCATTAAACAATGGCACCATTGTCATAGGTCATTTTAACCCTTTAATTCATGTCCTTTTTTTTTTTTTTTTTTTTTTTTTTTTTTTTTTTTTTTTTTTTTTAACTATAAAAATTACCACGATTAATGTATAGTGCGTATATACCGAGAAAAATATTGAAAAAAAATTCTTAAAATTGTTATGCGCTACTAGCAGCAAAAAGTTCATTGTTGGTCAGCTATATAGTGCTTCCATGATGTACCCAATGCAGTTAATGTCACTATTATGCTTCTCATCTTTCCAGAATGTAACTCGTATTGCAACAGCAGCATGTTATTCACTACTTTTACATAGCAAAGGAGGAATACTAAAGTAAACAAATAAACATGTTAAGAGTAAGTCAATGCAGCTAACTGTCGAACTTATTCAGTAGCACTCTGCAATTTATAATTACTAGGACGAGCTATTAGCATATGTAACACTATGTGAACAAGAGGCTACAAATGAATTTGTGGTAAAATGTTGATGAGTTTTGAGAGATAATGGGAAAAATACTGTATGCAACTGATCAGCTACACTATGCATTAAAGGGTTAATTTTGTTTTAAGTAATGTTTTAGGTTTGTAGTTATTTTGGCCAATAGGTTCGCAAAAACTGGGCTGCCGTTCCACAAAAGGCATTTTTAGCAAAGACTATTAACAGTGGGACACTGTACGAAATAAAAGCATAATTCTGGTAGGAGGTACCCAGATAAGAGCTTACTGTTATAAAAAAGCTTATTTAAGCAGTAAAATTAGCAAAAGTCTGTGTGAACTACCGGCTACTCCCTGTTGCAAAACCTTGTTCCCTGGCCCAAATTGAGAACTGAGTGTATACTACAAGTTCGGAGAAGAAACAACAAAATTAAAATAGGCGGGGAGAGAAGATCGCAAAATGTTAGTGGAAATGAGAAGGATACACGCATAGTTACTTGCCTGAAGAGCAGTAAGAAAGATTTTACATGCACTGTACAAAAATGAACATATTGTCTGTTAGAAATCGGGCCCCACAAAGCTAGAAAGAATTTACACAGAGTTCGCACACTGCCACATAATCACTAAAGGTTTGAATATACCAGGCTGTTATCAAACTGCAACTAGTAACACATACACCACGTTTATCTGTTGGGAATCACTGGATTTAAAAACTAGAACACATTTACGCGCACGATTGAAAAAATATTCTGAAAAATGAATCTAAGTTCAAGAGTCTAAGTTAAACTTGCTAGACAACGAATCGCTACCATCTCCGTGGACACAAGAGCAGAACCAACCTTACGTCACCACGATCCCAGCACAATGTGAAGACCGAGTGGCCAGTGGGCGAGAAGCGAAGCTACTGGACAAAACCCAGGTGGTGACATGAGACTGGCCCTGGCGAGGGCTCGCCGACTGGCTTGTAGCCAGAGGGTGTAGAAACCTCTTTGGTAGCATCAGCAGCTGGTGTTGGTAACGACTAACTATCGACTCTGAGCCAGAGGGAACCATGCAAAGCGAGCTATTACTACCCACATTCTGACAGCCATTAGATTCTCGCACATCCACTTAAAACTAAACCAAGTACACATTCTCATAGGGACAATAATAAATCATTAAAATAACAAAATCCTAGCATTATTAACTAACATTTCAGAAACTAATGTTTTAAAACATGAAATAAAAATGCTACTACTCAAGCCTCGAAAAGAGTGGAGTTCTAGTTTTGACAAAATGCTAATCTAGCGACAACAAATAAATTACAATTTTATAAAAAATACATGGAAGATGACAGACACACACACACACACATTCCCAAGGGAAGGACACAAACCTCTGACCGGAACGGCCGTCCAGTCCACAGCATGACGCCTTTGTCCACCGGGCCATACAGCGCGGCTGTACATTTGACAAAGTATTCTATAAGTAATATGGCAGAACAATTTTTACTGGTCGCTCTGACCCTGGAAATTGTGTAATTATTCTGTCGTTGAGTGTAAAGCACATACACGTGAAAAAAGCACGTACAAATGAAACTTTACTAAGGTAAAGTTGTGAAAATTAAAGCCATACCGTACTGTTTTTCAACAACTACGATTGTCTTCGTAAAAGTTAATATCAGTACTGTAAAAAAAATATAAGGAATAAAATTCTGAAAATGGTTGGCTGATGCAATTAATTTCTGAATTAATTTTGAATAGTGAGAAGTGGAGGTATGCAACACTATATTTGACGAAGGGCCACTTCGTGTACCATATTATGATAATGGGGTTCCATGTAAATGAAATGTGTATGTATTTCAAGCTACTTGACATACTTCAATAACATGCAATGCATTGTAATTAAATAATGTCGCGAGGAATGGCCGCGTGGTCTAATGCGTCATGCTACGGACTGTGCAGCCATTCTCGTAGGAGGTCAGACTCCTCACTCTGGCGTGTGTGTGTGTGTGTGTGTGTGTGTGTGTGTGTGTGTTGTCCTTAGTCTAAATTAGTTTGATTTGTCTGTAATTCTAGAGACTGATGACGATACTAATTTGGTCCTAAGGCATACAAACATTTCAATATTATAAATTAAATAACCACCAGAGATGCGATTATTGTTATTGTGATGATTGCGGTACCGGTTTCGAGATTATATAAAATCTATAATGAGGCCTACTATTAAATTTTCATGTATTTTATATAGATTTATGCTCTGATAACATCTCGATTATAGGTACCGCTTGGAAATGAGCGAAGTTAGAAACTGGTAGCACAGTCCATAAAAAATGTAATAATAAATCCACTACAGCTCAACCTCAGAGCATTCACCTCATCATTCTCTGTCAATTGTAATTTTTTAATGTAAATATCTGGCTCACTCAGTAGAAAGATAAGGAGAGGACAGGTGGCTGGTAGCCTTTGAATGATGAAGGCTGAAAGTGATTCATATCTAAAGAGATTATTTGCAGTCTCATTACATAAATATGCTATTCATTTAATGAAATATACATGTTATACAAATTTAGTGATCTGTCGGTAAGTAACCTGCTCCTTGCCATTGCCAAGGACTGTCTTTGACACCTTTAACCTAGACTACGATGTTATCTGCAGATGGCTGACCTCTTCCATTAGGAACTGCTGTGTTCCAGAAATTCCACTGTTCACCATGAACGACTGAATTGTCTTCATTGCTTGCTGAATATGTTGCTGCCACGGCGGAGCGGCCGAGCGCATTGAGGCGCTATGCTGCGATATGCGACGCCGTTCCCCGTCGGGGTTCGAATCCCCCCTCGGTCATGGATGTTTGTGCTGTCTTTAGTATAAGGTAGTTCATAGGAAGTTTATAAGCTTAGGGACTGATGACCCCGCAGTTAAGTCCTATAAGTTTCACAAACATTTGAATATGTTGTATATGCTTAGTTTCGCCATTGCACTGTAGCGTATCATATGATAGGAACCAAAGGAACCCATTTATTCTCTTTAAGTACAATTCTGATAAAGAAGTAGATCTGAAAACAGCAAATGTACCCGTGAGAAATGAGACTTTTCAAGTGTCTCACATGGACGCCTTTGTTTCCTTCAGTCTGGACGGCGCTAGAATTTTGTCACCATGTCGCACCATTTGTATTTAGGTCTGTAAATTGTTGCCAAAAATTTTTAAAATACATTACTGTGTCATAATTTGCGAGTGTTCTTCAATTCAACTGAAAAATCTCTTTCAGCAAACTATCATTTTAAAATATATTTCCGCTGCTGTTGTTAAGAAGACAGTCAAGTTCAAAAATTTTTACTTTACATTTATTATTCAAAATTTTCAAATATTTGTAAATCTATGGGACTTAACTATTGTGGTTATCAGTCCCTAGACTTACACACTACCTACACTAACTTAAGCGCTGCGGTGCAGTAGCCGAGTGGACTAAAGCGTCTCGCTGCGGATCGCGCGGTTGCTCGCCGTGGAGATTCGAGTCCTCGCTGGGGCATGGGTGTGTGTGTTTGTCCTTGGGTTAGTTTACACACATCCCTGAGGGAGGACTCGTACTTCCGGCGGAAGTGGCCGCATAGTCCGTAGCATGATGCTTTAGAACAGCCACTAAGCTGCACTTCGACATTATGTATTTTGTTTCTGAAATTCGATTTTGCCAGACTTGTAATCTGCTAAGTTGGTCTTCGAAATAATAGGCCTAGCCGCTATTACTGGACCGAGGAGGTAGAAAATGATTATTACAGTACTGGAGCCAATTATTACTTCACAAAACGAAATTCACGGTATTTCATATGGTACAGGTCCTTCGTCAAATATAGTGCTGCATGACCTCCACTTCTCACTATTCAAAATTAATTATACCAGCCAATCATTTTTAGAGATTTCGTTCCTCATCTTTTTTTTTTTTTTTCACAGTAATGAAATTAACTTTTACGAAGTCAATCGTAGTTGTGGAAAAACAGTACGGTATGGCTTTAATTTTCACAACTTTACCTTATTAAAGTTTCATTTCTACGGGTTTTCCACGTGTATGTGCTTTACACTCAAAGACAGAATAATTACACAATCTCCAGGGTCACAGCGACCAGTAAAAATTGTTCTGCCATATTACTTAGAGAATACTTTGTCAAAAGTTCCAGAATTCGTCCTTTACTTGCACTCAGTACTGAATTTTCATTGTTAACATTGGGCTGTGTAGTATCTCGTATTGTTGTTGTCGTTGTGGTCTATAGCCCGGAGACTGGTTTGATGCAGCTCTCCACCCTACTCTATCCTGAGCAAGCCTCTTCATCTCCTCGTAAGATCGGCAACCCACATCCATCTGAATCTGCTTACTATATTCGTCTCTTGGTCTCTATCTGCGACTTTTCGCCCACACACTTCCCTTCAATGCTAAATTTACGATTCCTTTATGTCTAAGAACGTGTCCTACCAATCGAGCCCATCTTTTAGTCAATGTATGCCAAAAATTCGTTTTCTCCCCAATTCTGTTCAGTACGTCTTCATTAGTTACGCGATCTACCCACCTAATCTTCAGCATTTGTTTGTAGCATCACGTATTATAGGGAAACCAAACACTGTTACACCAAATCGATAGGTACACGAGGACGCCGACACTTGTCACTGTAAGTGTACATATTCCACAATAGGCCTCGCAGTACGAACTGTCAGGCGTGACAAATCATATTGGCCGAAGGACAGCTAAGTAAGGGGTGCTATAGACAGAATGTCCGTAATGATAATAGGCACCGTACCATAGTTGTTACTTATTTTTACAATTGCTGTCACATGTGTGAATTAACATATCTTTATTCAGGATCTGGGAATTACTAAGTACACTGATATATACGGCCACTTCCACAGTTTACTTGGATGTATGTTAGCCTGAAGATGGTATTACTGCAATACGGAAACCGGTCGTTCAGTAAAACAACATAATCTTTACGGCTGTTGGTGAATACATTATCATTATTTTGGAATTAAAGCTAGACCAGCAGCAGTCCAAGTCCCAATATGACATGGGACTGAATCGACTGTGCCTCGTGTTTATACGGAAAGTGCAACTTGTTCATGAAATGTGCGCCTCGAGTTAGCAGTGCTAAAATCCAGCATATAGACTTTCACGATTGACGTCAAGCTGCCGCACTACCCAGAATAGCGCCTCACGACTTACCTTTCTACTGACACAAGGGGAGGCCGCTAATTGTGAAATTCAGATTCGATTCATACTGCGCATAATAAAAGCTCATTGCCAGAGATGTAATTTGGCAAAGCACGAAGATGCACTTCTCAGCCGTTGTCGAGAAAATAGACAATTAAAAGAAACGCCGTTGCGGTGAAATACTCTCTACGATGAGAACTATTGTATAGAGGCGTGGAGCAGCGGTAAGCGCTCGGGTTGGTAATCCGAAAGTCGCCGGATCGAATCTCGCGGCATGTAACTTTTTTATTATTTGTTTTTTGTATATATATATATATATATATATATATATATATATATATATATATATATATATATATATATATATATATATATATATAATTAAAATTTCATGTTCGAGGTCGCCAGTTTTTCCACGACAAACAACTTTCAAACAACTTATTATATGCAACTGGTGACTTCGAACATCATTATGTTTTCCGCAAACAAAGTTGTATTTCACAAATGTTATTAATTGTCTTCATAATGTTTACCACGTATAGTTAACGGAAGAAGTATAAACGATATTCCGAAACAAATACGTATAGTGTAAGTCAAACCTGACGAACGATAGCACAATTTTTCAGAATGTCAATTAGGTGTGATTCCCAACAGATAATTTAAAATAAAAACAACAATTGTTCTTGTAAAAACGCATCGTTTATCAGATGTCCTCGATGTCGTACTTGTGGTGTCGCACAAGTACAAAGTGCGCGCCACCTACTTTCGCCGCGCGCCGCCATGCACGCACGGCGCGGCGTTCTTACGACGACAGCCACGAGCGCCCTCTGCGACAACGCCGCTCGTGGCCACCACTGAAGGACATCGGTCACTTCGGACTGAGTTAGCAACCAGTTAGGACCTTCGTAATCAGATAGGCACCAGTGAAGACTTTGCTATCGTACAGGCACTAGGCAGGCCTCTAACAACTATGTATCAACATTCTGCAGTACCATGTAAAAGTTAAGTATTGTTACATTCTGTGCAATATATATCTCTTTCTAATTTACTCTAGTGTTTATAGTTTCTGGCTGCTCCCCTCCGTACCTGCACCAGCGTGCTATTTTTGTTCCTGTGTCGGGCTCATTCCACTCGGCCACCGACACCTACGACGAGGCTGGGACACAAAAGCGGCGACGAAGTTGGGACACAAAAGTACTGTTTTCTGCTTTCCATATTTCTATGATAACTATCACTCTGGTTCGTGCGATATATATGAATTACAAAAAAAAGTTACCTGCTGCGAGTTTCGATCCGGCGACCTTCGAATTACCAACCCGAGCGATTACCACTGCGCCACGCCTCTATACAATATCTATTATCGTAGAGAGTATTTCACCGCAACGGCTTTTTTTTAATTGTCTATTTCCTCGACAACGGCTTAGAAGTGCATCTTGGTGCTTTGCCAAATTACACCTCTGGCCATGAGCTTTTATTATGCGCAGTATGAATCGAATCTGAATTTCACAATTGGCGGCCTCCCCTTGTTAGAGGTTCCAACGGACAGCTACGGGACTTAGAGGTTTAACGCAAGGAAGCCTGAACTTTTAACAGTCATCACTGTACTTCTACAACTCAAAGGCTTAATTTCTCATGCATTACTGAAGTTGTGAGATCTTTCTCGTAAAATGTTCATACGCTGGAGACCGTAAAACACCCCTATAACAGGCTGCAAAAAAATGTTCAAATGTTTGTAGAACTTATGGGACTTAACTACAGGGTCATCAGTCCCTAAGCTTACAAACTATTTATGAACAACCTAAGACTAAGGACGGCACAAATATCCATGCCCGAAGGGGGATTCGAACCCCCGACCGTAGTGGCCGTGCAGACCGTGACTGGAGCGCCTCGGCCACCACGGCCGGCTAACAGGCTGCGCATGTGCGGTAAGAAACAAAAATAATTTAAAACATTAATAAAACCAGCACGAAGCTGACCCTGGTGTGGGGTGAGTGCAGTTGACACGTGAAACGTAGTGTGAATAATTTCTTTTGGAGCCGTAATCTGTTTTAATAAATTCCCTGGCTGGCGCTAGAGGGCGGTCCCTTTAAGGGCTGCGCTCAAAGGGAAGTGGCGTGTGGGGGTGGCACGTCTGAGGCGGCGCCTCAGAAATGGAATGGCAATCAGACGCCGGCCGGCCGGCTGGGACGCCTCCATTAACTGGCAATATCCTGTGGGTCCGCAGCCCTGCCTGCCATTCTGCCGCCGCCGCAGCCTACACCGCGCCGCACGTCCAGCCAGCCCGTCCTACACCATCGTGTGCCCAGCTAGCAAACCAGATCACTTGTAAGTCAGCAGATCCAACCAAAATCAATATGTAATGTTTACCTTTTGTGAGCAACTTTCCCCACCCTGTTATCCAAGCTGCGAAACTGAGTATGTTCTCTGGAATTCAGAGTATAAACTAGATACTCCGTTTTATTCATGCGGCCCAAAGTTTGAGGCACCATACATAGAATTTCCGCTACCTCTCATAGTTTCTGCTACCACACACATAGGTTCGGATACCTCACATGAAGTTTAAGATACCCAAACTGCAGACATTTTGAAATGACACTTCCACCAGACGCTCCCTCATTTTATTTATTTATTTAATTTATTTATTTATTTATTTGTGGTTTTAGACGCACAACTGCTAAGATCATTAGCGCCCAGACAAGAACAGAGATTCACTAGATCTCAAAAAATTGGTAACTGCCAGTTAGAATATCAAGAGAAGGCCATAAACAAAAGATAAAATACAATTAAAAGGGTTAAATAGCCTTTGATAAATTGGCCAAGTTGATAAAACGCAAAAAACGAGCAGCTGTTCGTGTGTCATCAGCTAAAATTTCCTCCAGAGTAGACGGAAAGTGAAGGGCTACACGGAGATGATTAAAATTAACAAAAGACAGTAAAACATGTCGCACCGTCAGCACCGTCTGCTATTCCTTATTTACATAAACGATTTAGGGGAAAATCTAAGTAGCTCTCTTAGGTTGTTTGCAGATGACGCCGTCATTTACCGTCTAGTAAAATCATCTGAAGATCAAAACCAACTGCAGAACGATCTGAATAAGATATCAGTATGGTGTAAAAATTGGCAATTGACTCTAAATAATGAGAAGTGTGAAGTCGTCCACATGAGTACGAAAGGAAATCCGTTAAACTTTGTTTACAAGATAAATCAATCAAATGTGAAGGCCGTAAACGCCACAAAATACATAGGAATTACTATTACTTCAGACTTAAATTGGAAAGAGCACGTAGACAATATCGTGGGAAAGGCGAACCAGAGACTGCGTTTTATTGGCAGAACCCTTAAAACATGAAACAGAACTACTAAAGAAACTGCATACACTACGCTTGTCCGTCCATTTTTGGAGTATTGCAGCCCAGTGTGGGATCCTTATCAGGTGGGTTTGACGGAGGACATCGAAAGAGTCCAAAGAAGGGCAGCTCGTTTCGTATTGTCACGATACAGGGGAGACAGCGTTACGGAAATGATACAGGATCTGGGATGGGAAACATTACAACAAACGGCGCTTATCGCTGCGGCGTGGGCTACTTGCGAAACTCCAATCGCCAACATTCTCCTCCGAATGCGAAAATATATTGTTGACTCCCACTTACATAGGTAGAAATGATCATCAGAATAAAATAAGAGAAATCAGAGCTCGAACAGAGAGATTCATGTGTTCTTTCTTCCCGCGCGCTATTCGAGAATGGAATGGGAGATAAATAGTATAATTGTGGTTCGATGAACCCTCTGCCAGGCATTTAAATGTGATTTGCAGAGTATCCCATGTAGATGTAGAAATCCACCGCAGGAGCACAGCGGTGCAGGATCGGCGGTTAGCAAATGACGGTGGCCGAAACGGCAGTGACCGATCCGCAACCGGGCCAGGATGACCTCCTCGCCGAGAGGGGCGTGAGGAGGTCCTCCAAGCGGTCGGGATCGGTTTTACAGTTCTCAATTTATTGTCGTACAGTGAGAACCACGCACTGTGCCAGGACGACACGATGCTCCGGCGAAGAGCCCGTTGAACATCGTCCGATGGGACGCAAAAGGTAGCCGTGCGAGGCAAAAGAGCTGCTGCCTTGGCTGCTATGTCTCCGGTTTCATTCCCGGGCACACCCGGGCATTCCCAGGGACCCACAGGAAAGAAACGTGACAGCTGTCATCTGCTAGCAACTGGAGGGAGCGTTGGATCCGATACACGAGAGGAGACCCTCCCTTAGTGAGGCTCGCGGGTTCTCTTCAAACTATGTTGCACTGGTCTTCAGACACTTGACATGTATTTTCTACGATTCCCATAGCCCCAAAGAAGATGAAACATCCTACACGGAAGGCTCTAATATCTTACAAACATTTCTTTGAATGGTGGCATATTCGTTCTAACACATTTCTCACATCATAGAAAGAGATCTCTTATGATCTCCAGCAAACAGTACATAAGGAATGTGTACAAGGTAAAGTAACCCACCCAGAACATTTGCTGCAGTGGAGTGGACAAGCGTACTAATGCGCCTAGCGGCAGAGCACGCCGCTTCTCGGGGTTGGTGGTTCGAGTCCTCTCTCAACTTTGGGTGTATTTGTTGTCCTTAGCATAACTTAGTTTAAGTAGATTATAAGCTTAGCGACTGATGACCAGATTATTTCAGCCCCACAGATTTACAAACATTTCAACTTAGAATGTTTGTTTCACTCGAAAAATGCACAGAGCTTTCTCATTTAAGTAAGAGCGTTAAACGATTTCATTAAATGTGCTCGGGTAGGATAATGCATTTCATTAGCTCCAGCACCTTAAAAACATTTTTTCAGACACAGCCTTCTTACACCTGATCTTCTGGTGCTGTATCCGGTATTGGGAGCTAAAAGCCGTATCCTAAAAGCAAGTTTCCTTATCTTTTTAAAAGAGAGACAACACCTTTACATTAGAATTTTTATTGGCAACCGGTGCAAAAACTTTTGAATTATTTTTCTATACAGTCACTCATCAAATCGACACACATATCGGAATCAACTGATGCGTGTACTGCTTACTGCAGATGATGTGCTACGTCATGAGAATACTCGGACACATAGGGTTCGGCGCTCAGCAATGGTTTTTTTGAAGATCGGGTGGGAGATGTTTGATCATCCATGATAGAGCTTGCTCCCAGCAGTTTATATCTTTTTTTGCACGTCAAGAAAAATCCAATCGTCCGTGAAACTTTGTGACATTGTCCCCCCTCGGGCATGGATATTTGTGCCGTCCTTAGGATTAGCTAGTTCATAAGTAGTTTGTAAGTTTAGGGACTGATGACACCATAGTTAATTCCCATAAGCTATACAAACATTTGAACATTTTTTGACAACAATGAAGAGCTGGAGATAACTGTCACACGCTGGTTCCATTCACAGGCGGGAAGACTTCTACGTAACAGGAACACCAAACTGATCTCACGATATGACAAACATCTATTTTACTTTGGTGACTGCGTCTAAAAATAGCTCAAACGTAGTTGTACCTGTTGTTTTTGTTATAAAAGCCGCTTGAGAATGGCCGCGTGGTCTAGGATACCGTGTTATGAATTGCACGGTATCTCCCGTCGAAGACTGTAGTCCTTTCTCGGGCTTGGGTATGTGTTTGTTTGTTTGTGTGTGTGTGTGTTGTCCTTACGATACATTAGATTAAGCAGTTAGTAAGTCGATGGACCGATGACCTTCGCAGTTTGGTCCCTTAGGATTAAAAGAGTGTTTTTGAAAAAGGGAAATTTGTTAACATGGAACATCAATTTAAATGTTTTCTGAAGGCGTTCCAAAGCAAATGTTTCAAATGTTTGTATAGCTTATGGGACTTAACTACGGGGACATCAGTCCCTAAACTTACAAACTACTTATCAACTAGCTTATCCTAAGGACTGCACAAATATCCATGCCCGAGGGGGAATTCGAACCCCAGACCGTAGTGGCCGTGCAGACCATGACTAGAGCGCCTCAGTCCCCTCAGCCACCGCGGCCGGCTGAAGGCATTTGTGTGGAGAATTTTCTCGTACGGGAGGCATGGACGATAAATAGCTCAGACAGGAGGAGGATCGAAGAGTTTGAAATATGTTACTACAGAAGAATTCTGGATTAGGTGGGTAACTAATAAGGAGGTAAGGGAGAGAATTGGGGGAAAAAGGAATTTCTGGCATACCCTGCCCGGAAGAAGGGATCGGTTGGTAGGACACATACTTAGACGTAAAAGAATTGTAAATTTAGCATTGGAAGGAAGTGTTTGGGGCAAAAATCGCAGAGGGAGACCAAGAGAAGAATACAGACAGCAGATTTAAATGTATGTCGGCTGCTATTCTTATGAGGAAATGAAGAGGCTTGCTCAGGACAGAGTAGGGTGGAGAGCTGAATCAAACGAGACTCCACCAGAACAACAAATATTAGAGGATAAGCAACCGTTATATTGCCGCGCTCGTTTGATTCTGCCTTTTGAATCTATATATTTTTAATTGTTTCATCTATGCGTTAAAAGTCGCTGAAAATCATTAAAATCTGTTCACTAACCTCTAAGTTACCGCAATTTTTCCTTTTTAGCCCCTAATTTAGAGGGAGCGGTTCACCCGTTAAATATGTTTTAACGCTTAAAAAAAGAAAAAAAAAGTGTCTCTTAGTTTTTCATGTATTATAACATATCCAAGTTTCTTAAAAATCAGATAGTGACGCCTCCGTAGCTGTTCTTGTCAGTATATCTAAATGCAGCAATGGGCGCCTTGCGGGCCAGGTGACTTTGTTGCAAACTACGTCGAATGGTACGAACTCAACTGTTTGTTGTAGCACACGTACATAAATTGTTGCTATGTGGCGGAGCGATGCATCACTTCTACGCTCGCAATATAGCTGTCGTCACATGCAATGATGCAATTACGTGGGTGCTATCGAGCCCGGCTGTTCGTCGTTACCTCCTGCATCCAGCGACTACAGATATGCTTCAGACATTGGGCACTGTAATCGATTGCTCTGAAGGATAATCCAGAATGCCTGCAGACAGCCACTTGTCCAGCGTTTAACTCCGAGAAGCGCTCTAAAGTTTCATAATGACGTTGTTATTGTAAAACATCTGCACTAATGTACAATTACAATCCGTCCAGAAGGCCATCTGTTTCTCTTTATATAGCGCTTGCAGATGGGGCTACTGGCATCCATGTTATTCGCCTACGCCAAAATGCAGATCTTGTAAATATCTCGTCACCGCAAATGCATGCTGCGAATTTCATTTGATCTGGATACTTTTTCAGGGCGTAACATTCAATGGAAGTGAAACATGGAGCCGGCCGCGGTGGCCGCGGGGACTGAGGCGCTTCAGTCACGGTCTGCACGACCACTACGGTCGGGGGTTCGAATTCCCCCTCGGGCATGGATATTTGAGCCGTTCTTAGTATAAGGTAGTTCGTAAGTAGTTTGTAAATTTAGGGACTGATGACCCCGTAGTTAAGTCCTATAAGCTTAACAAACATTTGAACATATTTTTGAAACATGGAAAATAAGCAGTTAACACAAGAGGAGAACAAAGACCCTTTGAAGGTCTTGCTACAGAATAATGGTACAGATTAGTTGGTGAAGCGCACAGTTAACGAAAATAATACGAGGAGAGCAAGAGAAAAACAAAATGTGTGCTACAACTTGTCCATAAGATGTTGTCGATTGATAAGAAATACTTTGAGGAATCCAAACATGATCAGTTTAGTACTTAGTACTAGAGGGTGTTTGGGGCAACAAAATCAGAGAGGCAGACCATGAGAAGAGCTCAGTCAGCAGATTCAGATGGATGTAGCTGGCAGTAGATAATCGGAAAGGAACAGGCCTTCAGGTCAAAATGTTCAAATGTTTTCAAATCTATGGGACTTAACTGTTACGGTTATCATTGCCTAGGCTTAAAAACTGTTTAAACTAACCAAAGAACAACACACCCACAACCATGCCCGAGGGAGGACTCAAACTGCCGACGCGGTGCATCCGCGCGTTTCGCAACAAAGCGCCTTAGAGCGCTCGGACATTCCACCACGGCAACAGGCTTTCACAGGATAGAGGAGCGTGGAGAACTGTATTATACTAGGTTTCTGAAGACAACTATAACAACCAAAACCCAAGTAGGCACTCCGCGATTCGCTGATGGCGTCATGAATCGACCACTCCCTGGACAACATCAGTTCGATGTTGGTACTTGTTTGAGATTGAATCTGCTTTATCAGCTGTCCGGCTGTGATGATGTCCACGTGAGATTAATCAGAGAGATACACATTGGTCCACGGCTTTTTATCTACAAAAGAAGTAGCACGTACACCGTACACACAGACCGGAAAGTCTGCAGTAGAAGAAGAAACAAAGAAAACTCCAGAATGAAACATTCACTCTGCAGCGGAGTGGGCGCTGATATGAAACTTCCTGGCAGATTAAAATCGTATGCCGGAACCGGGACTCGAACCTGGGACCTTTGCCTATCGCGGGCAAGCGCTCTACCGACTGAGCTATCCCGACACAACTCACAGTGCCGCCTCACAACTTTACTTCTACCAGTACCTCGCCTCCTAATTTCCAAACTTCCCAGAAGCTCTCCTGCGAAACATACAGGACTAGCACTCCTGGAAGAAAGGATATGGTGGAGACATGGCTTAGCCAAAGCCTAAGGGATGTTTCCAGAATGAAACTTTCACTCTGCATCCATTAGACTGTGGCTAAGCCATGTCTCCACCATATCCTTTCTTCCAGGAGTTCTAGTCTTGCATGTTTCGCAGGAGAGCTTCTGTGAAGTTTGGAAAGTAGGAGGCGAGGTACTGGCAGAAGTAAAGTTGTGAGGCAGCACCGTGAGTCGTGTCGGGATGGCTCAGTCGGTAGAGCGCTTGCCCGCGAAAGGCAAAGGTCCCAGGTGCGAGTTCCGGTTCCGGCACACAATTCTAATCTGCTAGGAAGTTTCATAAAGAAACCTGGTTTGCGACAAAAATGCCGATGTACCCATTAGTACTATACGTGTTGTGATACAATGTCGTCATATTTCTGGAGCACTCTCACAATGTAGTAAAATGTGATTTCATAGTCGGTTGAAACGTAGTCACCAAGTTAAAGAATTGTTGTTTCACTTTAATTTATCCAGTCCGTGAACTAGAGGGTATTAAGTAATCGGTTATTGTGGAAGAAATAATACCGCGCCATTGTGTGCTGTTGATAAATGTAAGGTAGAGAGTGGTTAAACATTTGGTTTATTACTGTGCGTGGAAATTTGGGGAAATTATTTCACTTGTTGGGCAGCAACCGAGAAAGTCATTTAGGTTGTGTTGGCGAGGACGCGGTGTTTTGAGGATGATGGAGGAGTAAAGCCGACAAAGAGCGGTATGCTGTGGGGCGCGACAGTGGCACAGTATGAGGTGAGGACGGGGTTCACGCTTCGCTCGCTGGCAAAAATTACCTTCCGTCTGGGTCGTCTCTTTAGCCTCTCAATAGGTAGAGACCGACAGGACGGTACAGAGTGCCAGTTTATGCTGGGGCCGGCCGCGGTGGCCGAGGGGACAGGCCCTCCAGACACGGTCTGCACGGCCACTACGGTCGGGGGTTCGAATCCCTTTTCGGGCATTGATATTTTTGCCGTCCTTAGTGTTAGCTAGTTCGTAAGTAGTTTGTAAGTTTAGGGACTGATGACCCCGTAGTTAAGTCCCATAAGCTATACGGACAATTGAACATTTATGCTGGAGGCCAGAAAACATACTCATTTTCGGTGTCCCATGGCACCGCAATGAAAAGGAAGATAATAGCTTAACGCCCCATCGACATCGTGGTTATTAGGGACGGAGCACATATCCAGATTGTTTTTGCTACGGATGGGGAAGGAAATCGAAATCAAATGTTTGTATAGCTTATGGGACTTAACTACTGGGTCATCAGTCCCTAAACTTACAAACTACTTACGAACTAGTTAACACTAAGGACGGCACAAGTATCCATGCCCGAGGGGGGATTCGAACCCCCGACCGTAGTAGCCGTGCATACCGTGACTGGAGCGCCTCAGTCCCCTCGGCCACCGCTGCCGGCGAAGGAGATCGGCCGTTGCCTTTAACAGTAAGTAATCCGGCATCCGCCTGGAGCGATTTAGGAAAGTCAGTGAAAACCTAAATCAGCATGGCCGGGGGCGGTTGAACAGCCATCCTCGAAAATGCAAGTCCAGTGTGTTATCACTGCACTACCTCGCTACGTCCTGGATAACACACGAATGGTGAGGGTGATGACACCCATAGCCTGGCACCCAATATACTTGGTCGAGGAAATGGCAGTGCAAATATTTACAGAAAGTCGATAACCTCCGTGGTCATTTTGGTGGAAAAAAAAAGTACCACGGGTATGCACGGTGTTTTTGTATACGCCATCTGACTTCAGAGGGTAAGGAGAAGGTGCATGAAGAGGGTAGGTACTGAGACTAGTAAGTGTTTTATTTGCGCTGAAAGGCGAAAATATGCGCAGATTGACCGCTTTAAGCTTTTGGTGCGACTCTGAGAGGAGTAAGAGAAGGTAGGAGAGTACGCTCCGTAATGGAGAACTTCGGTGGCAGGCAGCCGCCTGAACGAGATCTTATGCTTTAATATGAACGGTGAGTTGTGGAAGATTGTTCAGAGTTTCTTTGGAAAAGATTAGGAACTGTCTGCTTTGGTGAAAGTAAATGAAAAGTAAATCCATATAAATCGTTTCTGACTGCCACGCCTGTTTTGATAAGTATTCTGTACGTAAATGGTAGATAGGCCACAACCATTGTCAGTTTTGTAGCAATTCCAGTCAGATACCGGTATCCGTTTGTTTATTAACGGAAAAGTAACGAAAATATACCTACCATTACGTTATTCTTGCGAAATCCACGTTATTTTTTTACGTGTGTTCAGATTCTCTGTGTTCATTAATATTTTGAGCTTGTTTATCAATTAATGAAAAATGAACTTGGTTGATGGTCATTTAGATCATTCTCGCACCTCAGCAGATTAAAAACTTATGTCATATATTTTGGATCTTTCAGATTAGTTCTAGAAACAATTCAATTATTTTTTTATAAATAATATGACAGTATTTCAAGCAGTGTGCCTGGCCAAAACTTGCTGTCAAAGGGTTTCTTTCCATTACACACACGTTTTAGGTCATTATTTGCAAAAAGGAACTTTTGAAGCATAGAGTTTAACGTCCCGTCTACAACATGGTCATCATAGTAGAAACTCACGCTCAGATTTTTGGTAAGAATGGGGAAGAAAATCGGCAGTGCCCTTTCCAAGGAATCGATGGTGGAATTTTCTTGGAGTAATTTTAGGCAAATCACAATAAACCTAAATATGGATGGGCGGAGGTGGATTTGAACCACTTTCCTCCAGAATGCGAGGCTAGAATGTGTTACGGCTGCGACAGCTCGTTCGGTCGTCAATTTTTGGAGTATGTTTTTCGGGGCCTGAGTAAATTGATGGACTCCATACGCCTCATGGTTACATTTTATACCTGCATAGCTGACTCTTACTGCCCTCTGTAACAAAAAAGAGTCAACAACGCAACAATCAACATAGAACAAATCGAACCAATGTCTTCAAAGGAACGATCTAGCAGAAGAAAAGAATCAGAAAAAAAAGGTCGTCAGCGTCACTGACTATTAGGCAGTGGGCCCGGGTTCGATCCCAGTCAGGGGACTGGGTGTTATATGCTGATCATTTCATCATCATTGACACGCAAATAGCCAAATTGGCGTCAAATAAAAGGCCTGCAAGAAGTAGTCCGAAACTCAGTTGGGGATTTCCCAATCAATAAATGCTGTATGATTATCATCGTCGTGGTCACATTAATTTGCACCAGAAAGAAAACACATTGCCCGATAAGACATTAATGCAAATCACTGTCCGAAATTTTGTTACTGAGAAGCAGAAATAACTCGTTGAAATATATGAAAATAGCATTTAAATTGCTATGGTTTCTTACATAGATACCCCATAGTAGTACTTAAAAGGTTGTATTCATGTTTTTTATTTATACATAGCGATGAACGACATGTTCTTTCCTCGTTACTAGAGCGCCTTTTCCCTTTAGCTACATTCCGCAAAATGCAGCGATTCACCACTAACTGAACGCTAATAGCTTTTCATCATTGGGCCAACGCGATGAGAGGATATGTCTAATGCGGCATCAAGTTGCGAATAATATTTACTGCAAAATGTTCACGGAGCGTTAACGAATCTCACCGTAATTTAACACGCAGCATTAACGGCCGCAAATTACGATACATAAGCGTGGAACGTGGTTCCGAGAAACTTTAAGCGACCAATTATGAAAGGAGATTATGTTGTTACTATCGACGCAATTTCCGCCACCTAATCAATAATCCGTACCTCAAATTCAGCAGTACACTTCACACGTCCGTTTTTCTGTGTTAATCACAATAATTGTCACAATCATGATAATGAGCCCATTGTTCATTACTACGATTTCAAGCTTATTTAGAGCATTTATTTAGAACTACATTAGAATTATTCTCCT
The DNA here is from genome assembly GCA_026315105.1 of Locusta migratoria. Lineage (NCBI taxonomy): Eukaryota > Metazoa > Arthropoda > Insecta > Orthoptera > Acrididae > Locusta > Locusta migratoria. Next base: position 719,106,979 of record CM048755.1, on the reverse strand, counting down.
TTTTACTCTCTTCGTTTTCTGTTTCAGGACTAGAATTACAAACTTTAACTGTAGATAAATTGTGTTCCATTACTCACTAGACCTACAACCAATCACTTTCATACTAATTTCCTTTCTTAATGACTTTAGAATACTATCGCTTTCATATAGAAGGCGAGTATCTGTTGTGTTATATGTATCTGTACACAAGGTTTTGCCATGTGTGAGCTTCATCTGGGCCTTAAAATAAGATTTCTCAGAGTTATTTTCCTGGTGCAAGTTGTGTGGCGCACTTATATTTTTAATTTATAATTCGAAAATCAAAAATCGATTGTACATCCTCATATTCGACAACGTAGGTATTACACAGATATAGCTAGTTCCCGATACTCAGACGTTCACTAATGCAACGTATATATAATAAAGCTGCTACTTTGCTTGCATTATTGTGAACTATGATACTGCTGCGTTTTGTGTAGTAAATAGTATTATGAGTAACAATAATACTACATAAATTTCTGTACTGAAACGGGGCACATGTATCAGTTCTAATCAACACCGGATGGTAATTCTTGTTACTAAAATATTATTACTTCAGCGTAGAAATTTATTACAATATGCACTACAACCCCATAAAAGCGTGACGTGACAGTCATTTTTACACACAGCAATGGATAAATGACTGTTACTTGATGACAGATTAGTTATTACATTCATTACCCATGGTTCACACAGATTTATGTCACCGTAAAGACAAAGATTTAATTATGACGTCACAAACAAACACATTACAGATTTATGAGGTAATAAATTTGCATATTAGAGTGATGAACTCCATTAGCCTTCAGCAGCGGCAGTAATGGACCCTTAACACTCTTTTGTTTTCTCCCAGAATGCGTAACCGCTTTATCATAAATGAACAAAAGAACTTGTTAAGATAATACAACACGTTGCAGATACACCTTAAGATATCGTACTATTCACATAAACCTGAAGTAATGGTACAATGTATGTTCTGGCGCACTTTTGATATAAAATTACTCCGCCTCAATTCATACATACCGACAAACGTGGGAAAATCCTATGTGGGAATTACACTGCTCTTCTCTTTTCCCTTATGGAAAAAATTCAGGGGGAGTCCGGCCTTCTCCCCCCCCCCCCCCCCAGCCGATCTGCCTCATGGAATTTGATGGGAAACTTGTCATTGTCTGCTGGACAGAAAGGTTGTGACAGCAAAAAACGTACGTAATTTCATTTGTCAATTACACTTAGGGTTACTGTTTACAAAAAAGGAAACTGTTTTTACAAATTCAATTCTACTGGCGGAATTTCCAAAATTCATTGGGAATTTGGTCTACGCCATCTCCTTATCCTCTCAATTACTTTACATTGCAGAGGGCTTGAAAATTGTTTATAAAATAGTAATTGTTCATAAACATTCGAATGTACCGTACCGTACTGTCAACACGTTTCAGTTTTGCTATTGTAATAAAAGTAGTTGGAAAAAGGATTTGCTTAAAGAACATAACGCTATAGTAAAACTTATAAAACCTAGACCAGTAATAAGAGGGTATGTTAAAGATACACCGGTAGATATTATTTTAGATAGTTTTTTCTTTTTTTTTAGGGGAGTAAACAACTAGGTCATCAGTCCCCTAATATCTTAGATTCAGGTAGCTAAGTATGTATCCTAAGTAAGAATTTATCTATTTTAAAGAGAAGTATTGGAACTGTCCGATGTTACCTATAACCGGCGTAAGAATAGTGGGCGTCACTGGCAAAAAGAGCCAAAACATTACAGAACAGGTGTTTATTACCTTTTCAATAAATCAAATACATTTTCCGTATTTCATTTCTGGTAGTACCAAACGTAAATGTATCTTAAATTTTAGGAACTGATTGGCTATATAATGTGATACTCAATTTTTCCGATTCTCTGGTAACGATTAGTTATAGATCTCAGACTTCAGAAGTAATATTTGTGGAGAATCAGGACGAAAACATCGTGTATGATTCTCCTTGTGTGAAAATTAGTGATTTATTAGATCCTTTAACTGAGAAACAGGATATTGAGTACTTAGTTTATGATTATGAGTCATATGATAAATTTCCTTCGGAAATAGATGATATATGCTTCAACATTAATTCCTTATCAGAACAGGAGTGCAATGAATTAAAATTATTATTAATATAACTTAAATCAGTATTCTTTGATAAACCGGGAATTATTAAGGATTAGGGGTGTAAGTTTAAGATAATAGTGCATAAGCCATTCTTTAATCCTTATCCTATCCCTCCAGAGTTAAAGGAACAAGCTTCTAAGGAGATTAATAGGATGGTTGAACAAAATATTATTGAAAGATCATTTAGTTCCTATAATAATCCACTTTTCGTAATTTAAAAAGTAACAGAGGGGTTCGTTAGTTATTGATGTTAGAGGAATCAATAAAATCATAGAGATGGAAAGAGGGAGACGTATTCCTATGGAAGAGATTATTGTAAAATTAGCAGGTGCATGGTGTGTGAGTAAGATGGACCTTCATTTTGGATAATGGCAAATTAAACTCGGTCCTGAATCTAGAAAATATACAGCTTTTCTTTTTGAGGGTAGGTCATACCAATTTCAGGTCCTTCCCTTTGGTTTGAACATTTACGTCGCTATTTTTATTCGAGCTTTGAATATGGCTTTAGGACAATACCTTCTTCAGAAACTAATTCTTTACGTATTTGACATTTTAGTTATTGCCAAGACTTGGAAAGAACATATTAATTTACTGAAAGATTTACTTACTAGATTAAATGATGAAGGTATAACTTTGAAATTATCCAATTCCTATTTTGGTACTGATGAAGTAAGTCATATAGTTAGTAAAGATGGTATTAAAGCAGATCTGGTTCGTATAGAGGCTATACAAAATCTTAAGGATGATGATAATAATAATAATGTAAATTTAGTATATAATGGTAACTGGTTATACTTTGATGGACTGTCTTACTGAAAAGCAGCATCATGACACACTAGTTGGAAAATGTGTATACCTGATACAATAGTCCATTTAGTGATTTATATTCATGAAGGGTACGGTCATTTTGGAATTCACAACTGTATTAAACATCTTATGAAGTTTCATTATTTTAATTGTATGATGTGTATTGTATGACGTGTAATTAGAACTTGTGAATTGTGTCAAAGGTAAAGTTAGGGGATAATATGCCTCACTATAGACTATATTCTATAGTTCCCCGAGGTTAATGGGATATTCTTTCAATCGATTTTTTTGGATTTTACCACGAAGTTCTGGTGGTTTTAATTATGTGTTCGATATGTTAGAGTGTTGGTCAATACGTAAAACTTTACATCTTAAAAAGAGCCAACACACAAAGTGTGATTCGATGTTTGACCAAAGACTATTTTGTAAATTAGGGAATACCAAAGCGTGTGGTATCAGATAATGGCAGTGCTTTATAAGCAATAAGTTTAGAGACATGTTAGGGATCGTGAAGAATGTATTAATCTCCAAATACCATCCTCAAGGAAATCCTGTAGAAAGAATCATGAAAGCGTTGGGTAGGTTCTGTAGAACTTATTGTGCTACTGAACATACGTCTTTGGGCTCGATTGATTCCTGAATTTGAAGATGTGTTAAATGATCATCCTCATATGAGTACTAGTTTACCTCCCTCCTATAGACATTTTAGGAAAACGCATAATAGGGGAGCCTTTTGCGACTGTAGGCTTTCCCGGCGTATACTGCTGATGAAGATCTCTCGGGTCTCCAGCGAGGTGGCGGCGTTGATGGATGGCGACCTTTCGGGAAGTGTCACACTACCCACCCCGAAACGTCGCGATCCGTCAACGCCGCCACCCGGCTGGAGACCAGAGAGATCTTCATCAGGGGAGCCTTTATTAACAGCTTTATCTTGGCCTCCTTTAAATAAATCCGAACCTATTATACAAAATAATGTTAAACAACAGTTGGTTAAGAAGTCCAATAATCCAATAATAAGGTGGTGGATCCTTGTTTCCGAGTGACGGACTTGGTTTTAGCATTATCTCATCAAAAGGGTTCTAAAGAAGACAGAGAATGCAAAAAGTTTTTCTTATTATTTGAAGGCCTTTATGTGGTCCACAAGATTCCACATCCAAAGGCTTTAATACTTCAATAACAGTCTTCAGAAAGTATTAAAGGGTTATGCAATATTGATCAAATCCTTTATACCTCGTATCAAGTAAGTACGTTTATTGCACCAACATTTTAGGAAAACTGACAGACAAAATAAAGACTTTGACGAATGACGGATAACGTATGAGCTGGAGTTGTACTCTATTCTTAGGGCTTCCATAGGGGCTTACTGAGGTCACTTTTTGGGGATCCTGGAGATAACGCTACACCGTACGTTCTGTAGGGGGTCCACGACCATCTAGTGTGACATTATGTGCCCTCCGGTGGTGTAGCTCGTATATCGAAGGGATATGGGTGTCCTGATGTGGGTGGAGGGAAGGGTATCTGTCTTTGGGGATCTATGTTCTATCATTCTTCGGCCTCAACAAAACCCATCTTCTTTGCTTTCCTTTATTACTTCTCCTTTTCGGAGTAGCATGCTAACAGTCACTCTTCCCACATTCAATACTTATATCGCAGAACCCTACCCAGTTTTATTCCCTTCGTACAAAATCTGTTCTTACAGATTAGCATGGAAGTAACAACTGAGGACGTGACATAACACGATGACTTAATACTAATATTATTTATTTAATGAAGAATTGTCTTTATTTAATCAAAGGTAAAACTACAACGTACTTTGAGTATTTTGTAAAATGCAGAAATGAATAATACGCGAGAGTATATAAACAGATTCTTCTTTACACAGAACTCCATCCCCCTATAATATAGAATTTTTACTTTTATTTAATGAATCATTGAATTTTATAATGTATTTGTAATATACGGTAGGTACATTAAAGGTACGAAGGAGACTTGTGTTTGCTATGACAGAGACTCAGATTGTAAGCGTATATAAATAAATTGAATCTGTTATTATTGAAAGAAATTCGACATGCTAACATGCTTCTCATAGGTACCTTTATATCCAAAGACACGTACGAAGGCAAAGCAGTGCCAAACCGATGTTTCTGAAGTCTTTGTAAATTGGTCTCCTTATCACCTTCAATAACAGCACAGATGTATGAAGGTATATATTAATAAAAAGCTAATGAGTTATATAATTTTAAAATAGGGAGATCCTGAGAAACAAATTATGGGATTATGCGTGCAGTTCCGTCGTCGGGAATTATATTAAAGTTCTTATTTTATTTTGGTAATGCAAGGTACCGTAGCACTTGTCACTGAATTTTGCTTGAGGAGTAGCAATGTGATTGCTCTCCATCGAACTATTAAAGTACAAAATTTACCTTTGACTCAGATGGGTAATGAATAAGTGCTGGTATATAATACATCAAAAGAAAATGAAAACCTTTTTGTCAGTTTTTAGATTAACATTATCTTTATGATGTTAAAGAATAGATAAAATAATATTTTGATTTGTAATACTGAATCATGTGATACTACTTACGTCACATATATTTAAATAAAAAGTTTAAAAATGAAGTTACTGATGAGTGTCCACGATTTCTAAATATTGAATCAAGATGTGCAAGATTTTTCGTTAGTGGTGGTCATTTTGAAATGAATTTTAAAAGTCGTCTGAACGACTTACGAGGAAGTTGTGTGTCAATAAAGTTGCACGGTTATTGATACTGCGATATCGATATCAGTTAAACAAAACTCTCGAAGGGACTGTAATTAAAATTTTACTCATGCTTTGCCAACTTATTGAATCTGCCTGTGGAACGTAATTTTGAATTAATTCATTCATCAATTTGAGTAACTTCAGCATGAAGAATATCAGGATTCGTGTTATCGGTCCCTATAATATTTGTTACTGGGGTGCTAGTTAATTTCGGGAACAAAATCAAGGTCATTCATGAAGTTGATTGTTTATGACATCGGAAGTCACTTAAACTAGTACCAGCACGTCGGCTGGGCAAACAGTCGACTGGAGATGCGCCGAACGTACCTGCGGTGGGCAGGCCGATCTATCCTACTTCTGGAACGCCCTGTCCACTAACTGCGGTGGCCGAGGAGACTGAGGCCCTCCAGTCACGGTCTGCACGGCCACTACCGTCGGGGGTTCTAATCCCCCCTCGGGCATGGATATTTGTGCCGTCCTAGTTCGTAAGTAGTTCATAAGTAGTTTGTAAGTTTAGGAACTGATGACCCCGTAGTTAAGTCCCATAAGCTGTACAAACATTTGAACATTTGAACTAACTTCGGTGCCCCAGGCAAGTGTCAACACATTCTCCCTCCGTGCGTCACAAACTCTGCCTCTGGCCGCCCCTTCATAGGCACATCCGCCTTACCGCAAGACCACACCCATAATTGCAATATTATTTTGTAGATTTCTACCGATGAGAATTTTGCCCTACGACAGCAGACAGATTCCTCGCCACGACAGAACGTATTTTTCCGACATTATCAGTTCTGTGATGAACTGACACGTTTCTGCTCTTTTAGTGACTTTTATTTCGGATGCATGCGACTGGGGTATTGAGAATGATTCTAAATAAAGCTATCCGTCACGTTTGCATTGAAAACGACTCGCTGGGTGTACAATACAAGACACTGCAAACACCGATATTCGCGGCTGAACTGTTTACATTCCGTCATTACCGCCCCCTGTAAACACCGTACTCGCATGGTAATCACCGCCACTATACACAATCACGTAGTTCAAATGTTCAAATGTTTGTTAAGCTTATGGGACTTAACTCAAAATGTTCAAATGTTCGTATAGTCTATGGGACTTAACTACGGGGTCATCAGTCCCTAAACATACAAACTACTTATGAACTATTTACGAACTAGGACGGCACAAATATCCATGCCCGAGGGGGGATTCGAACCCCCGATCGTAGTGACCGTGCAGACCGTGACTGGAGCGCCTCAGTCTCCTCGGCCACCGCGGTCGGCGGGACTTAACTACGTGGTCATCAGTCCATAAACTTACAAACTACTTATGAACTACATACGAACTAGGACGGCACAAATATCCATGCCCGAGGGGGGATTCGAATCCCCGACCGTAGTGGCCGTCAGACCGTGACTGGAGCGCCGGCAATCACGTAGTATTTTCAATCGTCAGTATTGTAGTGTCCTTTCGTATGCAACTCTTTTCCACCCATTCGATTTTGTGGCGCACCATTTCTTATCGCTTATGACGCTCTCAATTTGTGGCAATGACATTACGCCGTTTCCACATCTCCAACATGTGCACGCAGATATAATTTTCGCTGTAAATTGTCCTGCTGTACAAACCTCCTGCCTCCCCTGTGTCCCTCGTGGAAAAATTAACCAGTAGGCGCTGAGTTGCTAGGAAGGTGCAGTAAATAAATTCCGTGCGCTGATCTTGTTCGACTTTATTGGTAGGAATTTCATAGAAACAGCGTAAAATTCGAACATCTTTAGTTAATACGGGGAATTCCGATTACTTATTGTCTTCCAAAAGTGTGTATATAATCTTTAGAGTAATAACGTCCAGAAAACTCATTTTGAGTGTGTGACAAGTGCGATAGGTGTCACTGCGCTGACATGAGGTTCATTCAGGGTGAATCACCTAACACCGCAATTATTGCGGAAACGGTAAGTGCGATTGATGTGCGGATTTCACAGAATGGATTGATAGAGGCTGGTATTTTTCGCCAATAAACAGATTGTAATTTTACTTAGAAAGTAATTATTGACTCTCAATAATGTAATGCCGCATGTGGGGGGTGGGGGTGGGTGGAGCTGGCCATGTATAAACTGGACCGTTACTGCAGTATTCCGCAGTTGATTTCCGCAGCCGACCCGCCCAAAATCGGCTTCCATGGCTATAACTTTCACATTGTTATTATTTTACTGTTTATTGCCATAATATCGTATCCTGTACATCATTCTTAATATATGTATCATTACTGTATTGCAGTCGGCCTGAAGATGGTCTCACAAGCAGACTGAAACCGGTTGCCTAAGAACAATAATAATTCTCTTGCGATCGAGACTGTGTTTAAAATATATATATATATATATATATATATATATATATATATATATATATATATATATATATATATAAAGTGTATTTTTTATGCAAACATACAGTTTTTTAAATGGAACAATGGTTGTTTTTATCATGCACTGGACATTTTGACACCAGTTGTGTACAAAGAATTTTGAATGACATTTTTATCACGTTCAGTTTGGCAGCTACAACCGTTCAAAGTTTCGGGGGCGGAGGCTGCGATAGCGTAGCTGACTGGCCAAGTGGCTAGCCCCTGGGGACGGCCCACTGTCTCATGACCACCAGCCAGTCAAAAATTCCAGTTCATAATAGAAACAACCATTGTTACATTTGAAAAACTGTATGTTTGCATGAAAAATACACTTTCTAGAGATTTTTACAATCTGTTTATTGGCTAACAATACGAGTCCTTGACTACCAATTCATTCTGTGAAAAGCGCCCATTACTCGCGCTTACCGTTTCCGCAATATTTGCGGTGCAAGTGTTAGGTGATTCACGCTGTATATTAAAAAAAGTGCAAAATGTATAAGTGTTTGTAAATCTGTGGGTCTTAACTACTCTGACCATCAGCCACTAGGCATGAAACTACTTAAACTACAGATACTTTTCCCGGGTTTGCCGCCAAATAATACTGTGCGTACCCCACAATATTTCTTCGAAACAACTCTCAACATCTTCAGGAGATGGTACTTCCTGCTGGTCACTTAGCCAAGACGCAACTGACGGTAATTGTGTGGCGGCGTCTGAATTTAAAAGGTGGAACGGAAGAAACACGCATGCATGAATGTCGCCTCTGACAATGAGTTGGTCAGCAGTGGCGGTCATAGTGCCCCCTGCCGGGAGCCGTGGAGACGTCTTCAGCGCTTGCGCAGTGGGCAATGACTGTGCTGCCGGACGCGCTTGTGGCCAAAGTTTGAATTAATTATCGACAACATGCCGCGCTCCATCATGTATACCATCTTCCTTTTCTGATGGCAGCCAGTACTGGATACCAAGCAGCGCTTATTTGAAAGCATGTGTGCCTGTTAATAAGACCGTCGGCCGTCGGCCGTCTGCATATATGTGGCTTCCTTAAAAACACTGCCCTTCCACATTCTCAAGCAAGGCAACTTCCGCACCCTTTCCCTAACGGATGAGAAATGTTCAAATGTTTGTAGAACTTATGGGACTTAACTACAGGGTCATCAGTCCCTAAGCTTACAAACTACTTATGAACTAGCTAAGACTAAGGACGGCACAAATATCCATGCCCGAGGGGGGATTCGAACCCCCGACCGCAGTGGCCGTGCAGACCGTGACTGGAGCGCCTCAGTCCCCTCGGCCACCGCGGCCGGCCCTACCGGATGACGCCTTTCGTCACGACGACCGCGTCTGGCATTCCGGTCTCCTTTTCAAGCTCCAAACCTACGCCCATCCTATTAATTACGTCCGTATCATTGCTTCCTTCCTCTCCAGACGCCCATCCTATGTCACTGTCAATAACCAAAATTCCCGTTTGTTCTACCCCTCAGCCGGGGTGCCCCAGGGCTCCGTCCTGTCTCCCCTCTTCTATCTGTTATATTCAGCAGATATGCCCAAACCTCTGCCTCCCGTCCATCTTCTACAGTATGCTGATGACACCGCCTTCCTTGCCCTTGCCCCGTCCCTCGCTCGCTCCCAACATCTCAAAAAAAAAAATGTTTGTAAATCTATCGGACCAAACTGCGTGGTCATCAGTCCGTAGCTTACAAACTACTTAAACCTAAGAAAACTAACCTAAGGACAAACACATACACCCATGCCCCAGGGAGGACTCGAACCTCCATGGCGAGCAACCGCGCACTCCGCAGCGAGACGCTTAGACCGCTCGGCTACTCCACCGCGGCCCCCAACATCTCCTTCAGTCCCATCTCTCCTAATTTTCCTCCTGGTGTAACCAGTGGCTCCTTACTGTAAACCCTATAAAATCCCAGTCAATCATCATAGGTCGCACCACCCCTTCCTTTCGCTACCGAGACCTTTACCTCACCCTCCATGGCCGCCCCATCCCGCAAACGAAGACCCTCCCCTACCTTGGCTTAACCCTAGATAGAGACCTCTCCTGGAAACCTCACCACAAAACCGTCTGTCAAAAAGCCCTCTCCCGCCTTAACCTCTTGAAATGCCTCTCCGGCCAGACATGGGGACTAAATCCTTCCACCATCCTGTATACCTACCGTTCCCTCATGCGTCCCGTCCTTTGCTGCTTCCATCCCGCATGGATCTCTGCTCCCCCCTCCTATTATGAATCCCTCAAAATACTCTAACGCCACGCCCTTCACCTCGCCTAGCGCATCCGCCTCCCCTCCCCCACGCGGATCCTTTACGACCTCATCCCATTCCCACACCTGGTCCAATTCCTTCAACACATCCGCCTCAAGTACATACACAGAATGTTAGAGTCCCATAACCCACTAGTATCTCCTCTCCTCCTGGATCCCGGGCTCCTGCCACGCCTGTACCGCCACATCCCTCCCTCCCTTCACCTCCACACCCTCTACGTCCTCTCTGAGGGTGGCTTCCGCCACCTACCTCTCCCAGACAACGTTCTCCACAACCGTCCCGACATCTATCCCTCCTTCCAAATTTGACCTCTCTCTGTAGATTATCTCCCCCTCCCCTCCCCCTCCGTCCCCCGCTTTGCTCACCCCCTCCTTCTCCGCCTCCCCCCTTCTCCCCCGCCTCCTTTTCCCTTCCCCCGCGCTTTCTCCATCCTCCGCCCCTCCCCCTGCAGGGCCAGTACAGTGCTAATGTTTTAACAGTGTTCAGTGCTTCGTGTGTATAGTGTTTCGTCGCCCAGTGTTTTTTTTAACGTTGCGTACACGCCTGTGGGAAAGCAGTGTTCAGAGTTTTTTACCTCAATGTCGCGGTCAAGTTATGTCTCGTCCTCTGCAGTGAGAGTTTTTTCGCCACCGTGGCAATGTCTTGTTTTAACAACCATGTATGTCTATCCACTGTCATGTTTATTTTAACATTCTCCCATTTTTCTCTTCTTGTACTTGTAAAAGCGCCATTTTATCACCTTGTTAATTTTATATTCTGTTTGTCTAGAATCGGAGAATAGTGCCTCAATGCGCTCGGCTACTCCACTACGGCGAAACAGCATGTAGCCGAATATTTTGCACGTCTTACACACAAGTAGAGTTTCACATGCAGTGTGTGTCTAGTATTTTCCTATTGTAGCAACACATCACTTTCCCCCTTCAAGAATAGAAAAAGATTGGGTATTACAAATTTCTGATCAGCGTTCCCTCCTCAAGTACTAAAGGTGAGCGAGAGCTGTAGATTATAGCATTCCAGCACCTAAGACTTCGGGTTTGGCTAGTGTACCTTGGAGGAATTCACTGTATGAGACACCGCTCGCCAGGTCTACCTCGTAGGCGCAAAACGATAACCACTTGCGTGTAGGCAGAATCTGCTTTCATCACTGTAGACACGGCGTGCCATTCCATCTTTCAAGAGCTCCTCTGACGGCACAAATCAAGCGTGACTCCTCTATACAGTCTCCTGAGAGCCGGCGGCGGTGGCCGAGAGGACAGTCTGCGTCAGGCAGTGCAGCGGTGCGGACGGACTGTTTACGTCCCGCCGCCGAGTCCGCTGCTCGCGTATGTTTACGTGGCACAGTCGCCTTCGCTTGCGTAATTTAATTAGAACAAGAATGGCCCACTCCTGGAGAAAATCAACATTGAAAATCAGTTTTTCGAATGAATATGCACGACCAAAGGCACTTGAAGTCGAACAATTTATTAGAGAAGAATGAAAATTGACTGTAACGATCTTATCGGCATCCACTTCTCTATAGTGAGCAGTGTAGTGTATGTGAAGCTTACCAGCGACGCTGTCTGTGAGAAGATTCTAAACAGATCTAGAAATGGACTCAAATTCCGTCACTCAGATGGACATATCGGTGAAGTGACTATCGAACAAGCAGGTCTCGGACTACGAACAATCAGAGTGTTTGAACTTCCGTTTGAAGTACCGTCAGACATGGTTGTTTCTGCGCTGCGGCCGTATGGGACCGTTATTAGCCACATGGCCGAGAAATGGGCTCAATTTACCACATATCCGGTATTCAATGGGGTGCGGCAGATCCGAATTGAATTGACCAAACACGTGCCATCTTATCTATATATTGGAGTGTGCCGTGCCATCATAATTTATGATGGCCAGCCGAAGACGTGCTCCGGTTGTGGCCAAGAAGGTCATGTTCGTTCTAGCTTTATGCAGCGCAGAATAACGCAGTTACCAACTGGTGATGAGCAGATCCCATCGTCATCGACGACGCTTCCATTGACGTATGTACAGGTTCTTCAAAATGAACCCAGCCAGCAGCCTGTGACGACACCACTTGATGACACCGTGCCAAACACGGTAGAACTTCAGGGCAACGAGGACAGGATGGAGGCAACACCTGTGACGGGTCCTGAACGTCACGTGAGGAAGGATGATGAAGTATCTCCGATGGAGGAAACAGATGCCGCCTCTATGGTCGTGCCTACCGTCGCCTTCGTGCCAGACAGTCATAATACCCAGACTTCTGATACTGAAGTACACGTGCGAAAACAACGGTCACCACAGAGAAGGAAGAAACGTCGGGTTGCTGCGTCTGATACCTGCCGATCACAATCTAATGATGAATCCCAAGACCTTCTACCATCAGAAGACCCTAAAGTGGACCTTCCTGCTCCACCCCAGTCGGAAGCGGAATCGACACGGCGTATGTCTATAACTGCTTCTACAGATGATGACCAGCAGTCAGCCATTCGTCAGTCGTACACCGACGACACATCAATGCATGTTGACTCACCAGGGGCTTCTCCTGACGACCAGCGTCCAAGCAACGCTGCATGGCACGAAGATGATGAAGATAATTCATCCACAGACTAAATGTCTGCTAATCGATGAGTGTGGGGACAATGTGCTACCTGATCTTCGTGTTTCAATGAGCATCCCTGTAAATATGGCACAAGGGCAGGCTTACAGAATTGGATCAATCAATATTAACACAATCCAAACGATGATAAAGTTTCAGTTATTCCGTGACATGCTACGGGCGTCAG